>CM077673.1:393450954-394791969 GCA_039707655.1 Elymus sibiricus | reverse complement strand
ACCACTCGTATACACAGCACTCGGATCTCTAGCGGAATCAACGGTGCATGCATGCACCGGACCTCCCGTGCATGGGAGAATGGCTTTGACCATGCGGGTCAATCTCGGCTATTTTGTGGACAATTTGAAGACTTAGAAACAATATGGTTTTTTATGGTATTAGAGTCACTGATCCCAATGTACCGATGAGTTTGATGGCTAACTGGTTGCATGATTGGTCTATATTGCAGAAAATCGAGGAAAACAGGAAATGCTTAGGGTAGGAGTGCGAGTGTATGAAGTGGTAGCTGCAGACATCTTTAGGAAGGCGTCCGGATGGAGTGTGAACATGCTCAGGATTCAAGTGTGATGGAAGTGTGATGGGGAAGATGCAAGAACAAAAGTTGAAGATGTTGTTCGCGTGCCGTGTCATACGTTGTGCCTTTTTACCCCCCCCCCCCCCCCCCCCCCCCCCCCCCCCACTTTCCTTTGTTCTTTCTCTTGATTTTGCTACTTTAGTTTTTACCTCAGTTCAGATTGATCTGAACCCCTGTGTACTGGGGATGTTTTGATATCTGTTGAGAACTCAAATTGTGAGTATCTAGGGACTCGTTGCCTTTCCAGGCCCTCTTGTGGTAGTGGAAGAAAGGCTGGTGATGGGGGGGGGGGGGGGGGGGGGGGGGGGGGGGGGGGGGTAATGCTGGTTCGGTAGTCTAGTTAGTTGTAAACAAGACAATATGATTTCTTTATATGAAATCGGAGGGGGAGCCCTCTTTATTAAAAAAAATGCTCGAGGAGCTTTGGAAGTGTGATGAAAATACCCAGCTGAAAGCTACGACCTTTATGTGGGAATGGTGGAATGTGAGAAACAAGGCCAATGTTGGGGAGGGGTTCCAAACCCCCAAACTGTTTGCCACGATGTGGAAAGGCTGGGAGTGGATTTCTTGATGCTGGAGGTGCCAGATAAACCACTCAAACCACCTGATCTTAGCAGATGGGTTAAACCACCTGAGAACTATCTATGTGAAGTGATTTTGATGGGGGCTTTTACCGGATCAATGGTCATGGAGGTTGGGATTATGTCATTCGCAATCAGGCGGATGTTTTTGTTGCTGTTGGCGCGGGCGGGTAATTCAGTGCATTTGAGGTTCTTTTTTTTTAACAAGAGAAGGGTCGTGAAGACCCGAGCTGCATTAATAGAAAGGTGTGGTACATTTTGCAGATAAACCGCGCTACAGGAGCTAAAGGGCCTTCACTTTGGCTCAACGGCCTGGATGCGAGTCGTCAGGGACGGATGTGGTTGGATGCGAGTCGTTCAGAGCCATGCATGAGATTGGTTATTAAAAAAAATGTTCGGCAGGTGGAGACTGTCAACAGGACGTCAGGATCTGTCGTGGTGGTGCGTTCAAGTGGAAAAGCAAATCAATGAGCGAAAGGAAAAACAATCGCAAGCTGAGGTTAAGCATCTGGTAGCAGCAACGTTGGCTGGAGAAAGCAACAACAAGCGTTTGGATTGTGTTAAAGGGCAGAGAACCACGTGAGGACCAAAGGAGTCTATTCTTCTTGGTTGGATTTCTACTTACGTGCATACGAGATACAAGATGTGCTGGTTGGTACAATTGCCATGCTTGGACGTGTTGCATGAAGCCAAAGCGGCTAAGATAAAAGCTGATGACCGGACAGCGGAGATGTGGTTGATATTTCGCGGAAGATAATTTGAAAGTTTGAGCGTGCCGTGAGAATCATGTTCCGGTATTGCGTCGAGCAATGCACTATGAACTGTTGGGCTGATTCGGCGCAAGGTGGAGCATGGTTGCAGTCCGACAAGTTCGGCTGGGGTCAGCCATAAGGCAAGTAGCCTGTACTGTCTGGCGGATCGACGAGGATGTCGGTCGGACAGAAAAGAACAGTGATATCGGCGACGACGACATAAGAGCGTGATGCTGATGGTGTTCTGGTTTCTGTGGCGTGGAAACACGTGACGCATGCCTGAGGGCGGCGTGCTTCACCAATCCGGGCACGGGGTTGATTCAAGACAGTGATCACATTGGAGAACTTGAAGTCGACTGGGCGCGTGGTAGCCTAGCTAGCTACATGGAGTTGTGTTGAAGGTGGAGCTGGAGTCTGAAGGAAGATTCCACTCGGCTGATGGAGGGGCTACGGCGTAAGAGCTCGGAGAGTCGAAGCCTATTTCAGCGGAAAAAACGAGCGACACGTTGTTCGGACTGACGCGTATGGTTCGAGGGATACGTGAACTTGTCATCGGTCGACGGTGACCGGTGTTGTTCTACGGTGGGGCTGAGGTGGCGTGGGTTCGCGACCCAGAAGACTCGATGGGGCTGTAGATGAACACGGCGAACGACCAGGACACTGATGGTTAGACATGTGGTCAACTAAGTGTGGAGGTGAGCTGTGGTGACCGTCTATCGAGGTGCAGGAGATGGAGAAGGTTGACAAAGGATTATCTGTGAAAGTGGATGGGCAAAACTTTGAATTTGGCGAGATGACTTAAGGCGACGGCGAAATTCTTTCAAGTTTTTAGACAGGCGGTCAACAATGGCGAGGATGATGAGTTAGATTTCATATTGCTTGGGTAATGCATAATGTTATTTGGGTACATGCTATTATGGACTATATATTTTTTATGATATGAAATTAATAGTGTGATTTTATATTGTGTTTTGTTGACCTCGGAACAAACTTCATAGTATGATGGACTATACAAAAAAAGGATGTATTGACTTCAGTTGTCCTGGTTTTGTGCAAGTTGACCACAAAGTTGCTCTTGGATCAAGAATACTACCACTCTCTACCTATGATGGACCACAGAGAATAGTAGACATTCAGATTTTCAAGGTATTCTCTTATTCTTAAAGTTTGCAATTTCTGGAATATCATGTACAAATTATATGTACGTAAATTAATATTTAGTTTATTTATTTGTTGTGCATAACCAATATAGCTTACTTAACGTGATCACAACTTGTATATTTGTTTATCATCTCACACCAGCATACTATCTTTGGACACACATATGACCTCATCCAAATAATACAGATTTAATAAGCACTTTCAATCATGACAAACATCTGAACATGAAGGAAATACACCTGTATTGTTCTGGTTCATATCTCTTACTTTACAAAAAAGTTTAGATGAAGACATGCCTACTATATCTCAACAAAAGGATTAGAAAACAAATGCCTACTAATAAAATGCTAACAAAATTTAAGATCGAGTGTTTTTTACATCATCATCATAGATACTATTTCATAGCCTATTTATCTCATATTATGGACGGGCATCTAACCTACAAATTAATAATTATTTATTTTAGGACGCAGTGTCTAAGAATTGGTGGGTGACTTTACAAAATATACCAATTGGATATTGGCCCAGTCCATTATTCGAATTCCTAAGGAACAAAGGCGATTTAGCGTTCTGGGACGGGTTTGTTGCGGGGCCGACTGCCTCGTCAAACTCTCCGCAAATGGGCAGTGGACATTTTGCTTCGGAAGGTTTCGGAAGAGCAGCATACATAGGAAATATCAAGATTGTAAATGAGAACAACAAGTATATCACTCCAGATGAATCCCATGTGGAGGATGCCTTCAGTGATCCATCCAAATACACCGTCCATCGTTTTGAAGGTAGTAAGGATGCCGGTATTGGTATCTACTATGGTGGACCAGGCTCTAATAAGGCCTGATGATCGATCATACAGACTCGACACAAATAATAAGACAGTCACCATGACGAATGGGTGATGGTGCATTGTGTATCATCCAGTCCCTCGAATGGTCGTAGCGAGAATATGTAATCGCATTGAGATAGACCGTGGTGATTTTGTTGTTTCTTTTGCATAGATTCATTTATTGTTGTGCAAAGTATGTCACGGGGCGAGGGAGTACGATAGCCGGGACGTGTAAATCACTTGGAAAAAAATTGGCGAGTCGATTTTCTGGACCGTTAGATTAAGATCCGGCAGTCATCCTTCTTTCGGTTCGCACAAAGACATGCGGGTGCGAGACTGGATTTTCTCCCATGCACGGGATGTCCCATGCATGGTCCAACCTACGTCGTCCATCTTGTACAATACGCCATCCATCTTGCCAGATACGCTTGAAATTGTGTGTCAGTATTAATGGGAAATAGTGATATGTGGGCCGAGTAATGCAAAAGTCATTCCCTGACACTATTCATGTAGCATGTTGTTTCCTTGTGAGATATTAATTCACGGTTAGCTTTTAAATAAAAAACTTTAAAAAAAAATATTTGCATATATATAAACTCTTGACGACATGATATTTAAAACAAGATGAATTTTGAATATATTTTAAATGAGATTAAATTTCATGAACATATTTGACTCATTTCGAAAAACCGATTTGACTTGTTTAGAAAAACATTAATTTAAGAAAAGTCGCTTATTTCAAAACGCTGATTTCACTCATTCCAAACACTTTTTTTACTAATTTCACTTAATTCAAGAAAAATAATTTCACTAATTGCATGAAAATAATTTCACCCATTTTTTATTTGTATTCCAAATGGATATTTAGAGTAAGAGAGAAGAGATATTGTCAGACATGCATGTGTCAAAGTCTGTTGTGAACAGGGAAAGAAAGAAAGAGGGACACATGCATGTCATAAAGTGGATTGATGACTGACATAACATAACCCGAGGCTATTAATCCCAACGGCAAATACCACTCGTATACACAGCACTCGGATCTCTAGCGGAATCAACGGTGCATGCATGCACCGGACCTCCCGTGCATGGGAGAATGGCTTTGACCATGCGGGTGGGTCGCGCGTATCCGTCGTCGGTGGTTTGGTTTTACCGGAGCCGCGAGTCGTCCTTGTGACGGGAGACGAGCTTGGCGGTGTCGCGCCACCGGGACACCTCGCGCCCCTTCTCCCGCAGCTTCCTCTGCGCGCGCTGCAGCTCCGTCTCCAGCTCCGCGATCCGCTCCTCGTGCCGCGACTGCAGGAGCTCGTGCAGCCTCCGCTCCAGCACCCGTGCCGGCACGCCTCCGTGGCACGGCTTGCTCCCTTCCTCATCCTCGTCGGTGTCTTCCTCCCCCTCCTGCTCCTCGTTGTCTTCGTGCTCCTTGCATTCTGTTGCCACGTCCCTGACGACATCGTCGATGTCAACGCAAGCAGGGGAGCCGCTCTCCGAGGAGATGTTGCTCTTTGCCTCGGACTGCAAAATCAATCGAAATTCAGTTCAGCACAAAATTTTCGAATAGGTACTATAGAGCGAGAGCACGCCGGCGGCAGTGGCGGCACGCACGATTGCACGGTACCTCGAGCTGGTGATCTCGCGGCGGTCTCACGCATTCCTCCTCATCGTCGTGGTCGGGGTCGAGCTGCAGGCGCGTCAGTTCAGCCTCGAGCTCTGCTTCCATTTGATCCATGGCTGCGGCGGCATTTCCGACGCCGGCATCGCCGCACGCCGAGGCGGCATCGCGCGAACCACGGGACAACGAAGCGGCGTTGGGCGAACCACGGGACAACGAGGCTCCCTCGCCGTAGCTGGCATCAGCGAAGACGATGCGCTCCTTCACGACGCTAGCCCCGTCGCCCACATGTACGTCAGACACGTCGGAGCGATTGCTTCCACGCGCCTCCGCCCTGACGTCCAGCACCAGCTGCTCCATCTGGGCGCGCAGCTCCGCCATCCTGCTCAGCTCCGCCGCGCCCCTGGACAGCAGAAGCACCAGGCCCGCGCCCAGCCCGAGGCTCGCAGCCGACACCTCCGGCGCCGCCTTCATCCCTGCGCAAACAATTAACCACGCCACGCCATTGGCCATCACCATCAACGCCGATCACTAACTCAGCCAGTTCACGGTAATCAATCACGTACCCTGCAGGGAACTCCGAGGCGACTCGCGAACCTCTGTTTCTTGCTTGCTCGCCATGACCACCTTAGGCGCGGCCACCTCCTTCTCCTCTACGGCGTCCTCCTTGGCGGCCGCTCCGGCACCGCTAGAGCAGTAGCTGGGGATGCGCAGGCGGCAGCCGAACCCGCCGCCGCCCCTGCCGAGGATGCGCGACAGCAAGGACCGTGGCGAGCTGCCCTCGCGCCGGATCCTGCTGGCGCCGGCAGCATTGGTGAGGAGGGCGCCGACGGTGGCGGGCGAGGAAGGCGGCGAGGCCGAGAGCCGCGGGGGCAGCGGCAGCGCTTCCGCCGTGCTCCTCTCCGTTGCCATCTGCGATCGAGACTCGGAATGTCGCGGCAATGGCGAGGGGATTCGAGGAATGTTGGAGGATTCCATGGGGTTGATGGAGACGAGCGTATTTATATGGAAGCGGAAATGGTGGGGGTGAGGGGTTTAAATGGGCGTTAAACCTTCCATGTCCTTTGCCCAACCACGCTTCATTTTCCCCTTGATTGAAGTAACGCTGTCTATTTCAGGCGACTGAGGGTAGAGGGTGCCAACGTTTTTCCAAATCTTTTCGATAATTCTCAGTTGTTTGAAGTTTTGAATCTCTGTATTCAAAATTGTACACTTTGAGTTTGAAGTCAGTCACCTCCATGACAAGTTTGTGCAGCTCCGGTTGAGGGTTGCTACATATACTCAAATTTTTGACTTGTTTAAAAATAATTAAAAATAATTCAGACAACCGATAAATTAACACGGAATTTCTACGCTTGAAGCAGATTTTTTGCCGAATTAGGGTGTTTCTTGTGTCCAATTTCATTCGACGAAGCAATAGTTGACTGAAACGGAATATCACGATACATGAAATCTCGGGTTAAGACTTTGATGATTATTCTATTCACGCATGAATAAGTTGTTGGCCAGGTAAATCGAGACTTCATTTTCTAGAAACCGAATGGCCCGTCAAAAAAGAATCTACACCAGACATGCTACCTTCTAGTGCCTGGATCATTAAAAAATGTATTGTTATGCTTCTCCGGCTTTGGATATTGTCTTATCCGAGATGATGATCCAAGGCACGCGGGGAAAAACCAAGGTTGATGAAATTTTGGCTTCGAGCAATGGCATGAAACTGGCTCGATCGTCTTTTTTGCATGTTAGCTTAGTTGAGGAGGTCCCCCAATGGTGCCTCTGTGTATTCAATGTGAAGTTGTGTAGTCAATTATAGGAATTTGTATTATTTTTTTGGTAGGATTTTTACATGGGTACGCTGATTTTACCAAAAAGGTGGGTAGTCAATTGACTACCCAGCTTGTACGTGGCTTCGCCACTGATGCCCCCCTTGGTTTCCTATCTGGAGTTAGATAGCACAAGGTGACCCTCCCAGTTTGAAGGCTTCTAAGTCCGACGAGTCGCTTGATGACATTGGCGAGCCACAAGTCCCGACAACCTCTACCTTGTTGGATGAGTTCTTGAGCAACTTCAGACTTCAGTCGCCATGTACCACATTCCTTGCTCGATGCAGTGGTTCATGTGCAGATTGGAGGGGCCTCTAACTGTGTTAAGAGGTGTAGTGAATGTTTGGGTAAGAAAAATAAAAGGTGCAACATCCATACTTTCAGACTCGTGTTGAATTTGGGCAGGCCGAGGCTTTTGAGGATTTGCCCAATATCCCAACCTCAAAGAGAGTCACCGAGGAGGATGTACATGAGAAGACAAAATCTTATTTGCAGATGTACAAGAGGCCGACGGTGATCCAGGGAGTTCGTGTCTTGGTAGAGGTAAATGTTTGATCGAGTTTGTCATAAGTTTAGGCGCGAGTACGCGTGAGTAAGTTGCAGGCGGGGTAAATCAAAGATTCGATTTTTCTTTTGAGGGAGAAAGATTCAATTTTCACACACACACAAAAAGGATTAGCTCATCAATAAAGATTTTTTTTACACAGACATGATACCCTCAGCGGCTGGATCACAAAATAATATCCATGAGCCCGTCACCAAAATCTTACTTTGGAGATGTTGCTGCACAATGTTATGGTTCTCCGTCCGGCCACGAGCGTGTCGATCGCGAACTCCAAGCAGGCAACGATACCCACCGCTGCGGTTCAAAACCATTTGGCACACGTATGCCTCCTCCAATCATACGTGGTACAGGATGGACCGACGGTAGGTCTACCCTTGAATGAATCCATGCACATACATTTACAAGTCCCAGCTAACCTCTCTCGTGGTCCGATCGAGCGAGCCGACCCCTTTCGAATTTCCAACCCCGCTGGCTCGGTCGAATTTCGTACGCCGTCTTTGGTGCGCGATTTGTATGAAAAAATGCACCGACGCGCTATGGGGTCGCAGGAACAATGAGTGCGGCACGGCGGCGATAGCTGGCTTGGCTAGTCCACGCCCGACCCGACCGTCACGGGGGACTCGTGACTCGTGACCCGCCTTTATAAATCGGTCCGGTTCACGGGTGGGCCGGCCTGGTCAGGGAGTCCCCAATCATTGGCTGCATCGCCGGTCCCTGAACACGCCCGACCTGTCAAACCCTAGAGGGCGGGGCGCCTTGGGAAACGTACGGACGCATAACCTTGCACATACGATCGACGGGATCGATCGGCTGATTCCATGGCGGCGTCGAGCTCGGAGTGGTCGAGCCTCCTGCCGGAGCTCCTAGGCCAGGTCATCGCCCGCCTCCCGCGCCTCGCCGACCACGCCCGCTTCCGCGCCGTGTGCCGTTCGTGGCGCTCGGCCATGCGCCTCCACGGCTCCGGTCAGTGGGGGCTGCCATGGGTCGTTTTTTAGTACGGCACCTACCTCAAGCTCCCGGACAGCGGCGGCCATCAGCTCCCTCTTCCCGCGAAGATGAGATGTGTCGGCTCCACCAACGACTGGATCGTCCTCGACCGCATGGACTACGTTACAGAAAGACACATGTACACGTTGCACAACCACTTCTCCGGCGTCACGGTGCCGTTGCCGGAGCTGGACTCCGTCATCGGGAAGGTGCACGAGAAGTTTGAGATCCGGAAGGTGCTCATGCGGTCGACGCCTGACGATCTAGTTGCGATCACGGGTAATATCTGGAAGTACCCTCTCATCCTGTGCCGACCTGGGAAGCGGGCGTGGGTGGCGAGGCCATTAGCTATGCCGTACTTCCGCATCATTGATTTTGTGTTCCTCGAAGATATGCTCTACGCGATCACCAAGGACGAGAACCTTTATGCCATCCATCTTGCCGAAGATGATGAAGGCAATCCCATTGTCTCTTTTGTCAAACGAATCATCGGGCACACCCCTTACCCCAATGGTGATGAATACAATGATGACGAGTGGATGAGTATGACTGGCAACTATAACGAATACTCCCCTGAGCAAGAAGATGCTCATAGTGACAATGACCGCTCCTTCGCCTACAATGGTAGGTTGCCTAAATGTGTAGAGTTTGTGAAAGAAGGACGCGACTTCTTCGTGATTTTCAGACACCTTGTTGAGTTGCATGGTAAGTTGCTCATGGTTCGGCGGCAATGCTTAGTCTCGCATCTCCCTGCAGACCACAACACTCGCAAAGTCGAAGTCTTTGAGGCGGATGTGGACAAAGGCACATGGGTGCCGGTGACCAATGGGCTAGGTGGCGGTGAGGCGATATTCATCAGCAATGGCTTCAGCAAGATAGTCTCTTCAGGTGGAGAAGTGAAAGAGGATGTCATATATTTTCCCGATACGTACGATACGTTTGACATGCAAACTGGGATTATTGGAATGTTAGGACACATAAGTCAATTCTATGTCTGTTGGAGGACGTTGGTCTTTCCACCACACTTGGTTGTTTAATTTACTAGTATTGTCCAACCTACTTTGAGAGGATTTTTCATTTTGTTTCATTTGTTCATTGAATATTAGCTTCCCAACTTGGGAATTATGATATTTTCTACCTCAATCTTTCATTAGTGCAACCTGTCACATCATTAGTCACTACAACTTGAGAATGATGTTGTCGGTATATCAATCGTTCTTCGGTCTATTTATGACGATTTTGTGATAGATCGGTAAAACCGGGTTCTCGTGAACATGCGAAGAGAACCAAATTATGATGGACCAGCGGGCTAGGTGACGGTCAGGCGACAATAATGGCTTCAACAATATAGTCCCTGCTTGTGGAGAAGTGGAAGCGGATGTCATATATTTTTCCGATACGAACGATGTGTTTGGCATGCGAACCAGGATTATTAGAACTTTAGGGCCCATAAGTCGGTTAGACAACTGTTGGAGGGTGTGCATCAGAATTAGTTATTTAATTTACAAGTATTACGCGTCCAACCTATTTTGACGGGTATTTTTCGTTTTGTTTCATTTGTTCATTGAATGTTAGCTTCACAATTTGGTAATTGTGATATTTGCTATACGAATGATGTTTCATTAGTGAAACCCACACCATCATTAGAACCCGCACCATCATTAGCCTCCTAGATAACACGTGCAGCCAAAAATGAGGTCATGTTTTCCTGAACAAACAAAACAAAAGTAGGGGAGGCAACCGACAAAAAGTGACGTCTGAGCATGGAGGCATTGGAGTACGTTTTTTGGGAAGTAAAAAAAAAAGGTTTTTTACAGCATGAAAAATTCTAAAATTTTGTCTATATGTACATGCGCATATAGCAATGCAGTATCATGGGCCAAAATTTCACCAATATACGTTCTTGCATGTGGGAGATATAAAAATAGCAATTGTTTGGGACTTGTTGTTTGTTTATTTTGGGCCGAAATTTTGTCTTTTTTTTGTGCAGCGTACCTTACAACGTACTCCCTCCGGTACTTTTTAGTCTGCATATTAGCTTTGTTTGAAGTTAAAGTATCTATACTTTGACCAAATTTATAGAAAAATTTATCAACATCCACAATGCCAAATCAATATGTTTAGATTCATAACGAAACGTAGTTTCATAGAATGCGTATTTGATATTGTAGGTGTTGATATTTTTTAATATATACTAGCAAAAATGCCCGTGCGTTGCAACGGGAGAAAAAAAAATCCTTTGCGCCTAGCTCTCAATAAGCACAACTCACGATCCCTCCAAAGGTCCATGTCCTCTAGTTGAAATTATACTCCTCATCCTCATCAATAGTGGCCACGGTGTCCACCCGAATGCAGTGCGTTCGAACATGACCAATTGAATACGGTGATCTCAGCCTCTGCATGACACACCTGCAATCGAGTCACACCAACGCAAGGGAATGTTTACTTTGAAAACTAATCCCGTCGAGTTGCCCATGAGGGACACTCTCTGTGAGCTACACCCTCCACCTGGTCCATATATCATCCCTTATAATCCTACATGCTTATAAATTGTATTTTTTTTAAACGCATGAACATTTTTCTAATACATGTGAACACTTTCTAAATCACATTGACTTAAAAATGCATGATAATTTTTAAATTATGAACATTTTTAAACACACAAAATTGTGAACACTGAGCCCTTGTAAATCTTTTAGTCCCTCCATTCCATTGTAATTAATTCAGATCGGCGGAGTAGTATAATCTAGTTTTTTAGACCATTATATAGATCTCATCTAGCCTCTGCTTCGTTTCCTTAGAATAAGTCCAATTCCCACGGTCAGCGTGCACAACCCTTCATTGCTGTGAATACCATGCTGCCCACAATCCTGAAATCCATCTCTTTTTAATATCCTAAGTCCAAATTCCTGGGATCATCCTTCTTTCAGAAATACCCAAGACATCCCTCATGTTCCTTCCTTTAATATCCTAGTGTCATGGAGTGTGCACATCCATCCTTGACAGCCCACGCCAGCCCTCTTGTCCACTTTGATGGTCCCTGACATAAACAGGTGGAAATCGTTTTGAACGAACGATGTGGGACTACCGCTGAGTTCGTTGCCCTCCCAGTGGTACGTATATATTATACTCACGTGGCATGTGGACAGAAAAAGGCCTAGTAATTTTTTTTGAGGTGTAGAAAAGGGCCTAGCGGTACAGTTTTGAAAGCCCAGTAGTGCAGCTATGTGGGCCGAGGCAGATTAGAGCGAGGGTGGAGATGACGTACGGAAAAGAAACGAGCGAAGGGTTGACGCTCGGGCGAACGATTGAAACGTTTTTTTTTTTCACTTACGGGTGGCATTGGTGGATAATTCTTGCCAACTTCGAAGGTAATTTGGATGACGGTGAACCCACGGAGTCAATCCGTGCTTTATTATTAGGGAAAGATTTGGTCAAACTTCATGAAGTTTGACTTGACACAAATCTAATATGCGGAGTAAAAAGGACCGGAGGTAGTATTATTAAACGAAATTTCACAAGTATTTAGACCACATGTAAAAGAACCATTTTAAAAAAAACTTTTAAGCACTTGTTTTAGGTGATAAAAAAAAGGGTTCTCCAATGCCCCCATGTTCCAAAAGCAACCGAGCAGTCATGACCTTTCGACTGTGGCGTCCCCGTGGTGGAGGTTGTGCCCGTGCTCATGGTTCGGATTCATTTTTTATTGTGCTCGTGCCAACGAACGCGACACGGTCGTTATTTTTTTGAACACAGTACAGACGCAAGCGCTCATATAAACGCGTATACACTCATCCCTATGAACACACACGCACACCCTACCTCTATGCGCACCTTTGAAAGACTGAGTCAGCATATCATCTTGAAATTTACGAAGTCACCGTAGGCACCTCGTCGTCGACGGGAACGTTTACTTCCACTGAATGCGCATCGCCGGAAATCCAGAAATAAATGCAAGCACCAGGATTTGAACCCTGATGGGCAGAAGATACCACAGTCCCTCTAACCATCCAACTACAGGTTGGTTTGCACGCGGCCGCTACTTGGAAGCTCCGCCTTGGCGTTCGATACACCGTATATATGGACCGAGAAACGTACGCTAGATCGGTAGTCCTCGAGAGAAATTTGCTCTAGAAGCCTGGAAGCCAGCACATGACCGACCACCCATGGTATAGTCAAGCCAGCACACGGTCGGAGTCGGACCCCTATCAGACTCGGATCACGACCGAAAAATCTTGGCAGTTGGCGCAACATATTTCCCTTTCCCCCGCCCGGCACAGACGCAATGTCCTCACTCGCAGTTCGCACGCTTGCGCATAGGATCGATCGTATCTGATCCAGACCATGGCTCCGAACTGGCCGAGCCTCCTGCCGGATCTCATGGGCCAGGTGATCGCCAGCCTCATGCACATCGCCGACCGCGCCCGTCTCCGTGGCGTGTGCCGCTCGTGGTGCGCGGCCGTGCGCCAGCACATCTCCCCACGGCGGCGGCTACCGTGGATCGTCCTCGAGGAAGGCGACTACCTGTGGCGTCAGTCCACCGCCTCCCCTTCCCCAAGAACACCAGATGCGTTGGATCCATCAACGAGTGGATCGCCCTCGACTCGACGGACGACGTTACGCGGGCGCACAGGTACGCGTTGCACAACCACTTCTCCGGCGCCACCGTGCCGCTACAGGAGCTGGACTCCGTCATCGGCAAGGTTCCGGACGAGTTTGAGATCCGCAAGGAGCTCATGCGGTCGACCCCCGATGACCTTGTCGCCGTCACCGGGAACATCTGGAAGTACCCCCTCATCCTGTGTCGGCCTGGGAAGGGAGCGTGGGTGCCGAGGCTATTGGCCATGATGTACCTTCGTATCAACGACATTGCATTTTTTGAAGACGAGCTCTACGTGGTCACCAAGGCCGACGATCTCTTTGCCCTCCGTCTTGCCGAGGACAGCGATGGCAAGTCCATTGTCACCGGTATCAAACGAATCATCCGTCACGCCCCGGGCCAGGAGGACGATTTGTATGACAACGTCGACATGTGGAAGAGGCTGACCGACATCGGTTACTACGATGCATCATGTCAACATGACAGCTATCACACGTTGATTCAAGAAGACGCCCATTATGAATTGGCTAGTGAAGACGCTCATTATGAATTGGCTAGTGACGACGAACATTTGGCTTTCAGTGAAGAGGATACATTTTCTGAATGTGAAGAGGGTGTGAAAGAAGGGTGCGATGCCGTCCACACTAGCAGGTACCTAATCGAGTCGCAAGGTAAACTGCTCATGGTTAAGCGGGAGTGGCTGATTGCATCATCAACTCCAACCGACCACACTCGCAAGGTCGAGGTGTTTCAGGCGGACGTGGTCACAGGGACATGGGTGCCACTCAACTGTGGGCTAGGCGTCGGTCAGGCGATCTTCATCAGCAATCGCTTTAGCAGTACCTTTTCTGCCAATGGAGATGTGGAAGAGGATGTCATGTATTTTCCTGATACAAATGACGTGTTTGACATGAGATCGGCGACTATTAGGCCGACAGTCCCCATGGATCTGTTAGAAGACAGGTGGAGGGCGTGGGTTTTTCCACCAAACCTAGTCGTTTAAATAGAAAGTAGGGGGAACTGAGTGTTAGCTAAGTGGTAAGGGCACTGTCCCGTTATGCAAGCCAACCACGTCTGGTTCCTGAGGGGAACTGATATCAACTGTTTTTCTCGACTCCTTCTATACAAATATGTCGAGGGGCTCCTTCCGCTGGTCTCGTATTTTTAAATAACAAGTAGGACAATTTCATTGTACTTTTTCATTACGATCACTCATTCTGATTGAGTGTGGATTTCCCACTCCACCGGGGAATTAATCTCAATCATTTTTTTACTTATACTCTCTCTGGTCCATATCATCTAAATACATCCATTTTGGCGACAATGGATTAGAGGGAGTATTAAAGTTTATATACGGCCATGCGGAAAGACCAAAGTCCAAGAGCGGAAAAGAGCACGACACGCGTTTATCATGACTTCCTTCCACCGTAGATCATCTTTCTGGTTAAGCTCAAAGAAGTACATTATGTATGTGTCCAAGCTGAAAAGAGGGGAGTGGCATAAGCTGCTCGAAAAGCTAAAACTACTGGGTGGCTCTGTCCTCGCTTGAAACTGTGCGACGTATTTTCAGTCCAATAAAATTGTTGTTTTAAGTTCAAAACCAACATAAAATCTCATGTTGGATACTGACTTAATAGGTTCGTACCGAAATATAATAACAAATTTGCTAGCATGAAACTAACAAAATTATAGATAAGTTCGAAATGTATCACCTAACAGGGTAGCTACCCTTTCCGAAAAGGACGTAACTGCTTCCCGGGTCGCTTAGGGCGACTCCGGAGGCGCCGCCGCCAGGACCTTAGAAGGCCCTTCCCCAGCTCCCCGTTCACCACGCCGCCGCCGGAGGAGGCCGCCCCGCGGTGGACGGCGGCGGCGGGGCATGTCGGCTCGTCTTTTTTCATTCTCTAATCTGGTGGTCTTCAACTCAACCCATCCAAGATTTCTTCCGATCTGACCGGCACCGTTCTGCATGTCCGGCCTCCTGATCTGGCTGTGGCCGTCCTACGTCGGCGGCATCACGGTCTGGCCGCCAGTAGGCTCGCGATCTGGCAGGCCGCCGGCCTTTAAATCTGCAGTCGTCTCCGCGGATCGGCTACGTCGAGCAAGATGCGTTTGGCAAGATCTTTCAAGTCCACGCCTCGTACATGCCAGGCAACCAACGCATGTGCCATTGCTGGGCTGGATGTATGTCGCTCCACTACCAGGGTCATGCCCATGCACATGGACGTTGTGCCTGGGCTGACCACAAGAGCGTGGAGAAGAGCAGCGACCGGCTAGCGTGTCGGCGCACCACGCCCCCGTGCTGACACCGGGCACTAGGTGTGCCGTTGGTGATCCTCTTCCGTGCTTCGGTGCCTCCCGATCGACGTACAAACTGGTCTTGGGTGTGGTGCCGCCGCTAGGAGTGCTGCAGGCCGACGCAACATGATTTCTCCGGTCTTTCTTGTCAGAGATCTATACGGATTGGCGTATGTCGCCCCTGGATATCTAGACCGGAAAAGCTCCGGTTGCGCGCTCACATTATCAGCCAACACGGCTTCAAGAGGGCGCATCGCGAAGCTTCGTTTTCTTATCGGAGTCACGGGACATGTCTAAGTCAAGATTCCCAAGGCATCGATAGAGGTGGAGGAAGTCATGGCGGCTGCGATTGAAGATCTTGAAGCGTTGACGGAAAGATATATTGGATGCGATGAAGACTGCGTGCTAGGTGTTTGGTGACTTGCAACAGTGGTCTCGGCAAGCCGGAGTGGCAGCACCAGAGTACTGCAATTTTGGTGGTACTCCTCGAGTACCGAGTCTCGATTCCCAGGGTGAAAACCCAAGGTTTGGCCTTTATTGGTTGTACCTGGCAATGGTCTTGTTGAAGGCATTGTTTTTGGGTGATTCCGGATTTTTCTCCAGGGTGAAAACTCAAGATCTTCGATCGGGCAACGACAACGCTTGTGCATTGTTTCCTTCTTGGAGGCGTTGCTTTTGGAGAACCTATTTTGTAATCCGGGTGTTGTTTTCGGTGGTTGTTAGAGTATTGTTGTTGCTAGTGATTGATCACCTTGGCAGGATCTTTTTTCTTATGTTCTTCTTATTTTGTTTTTTGGCTGTGTGTATCTTTGATGTCTTTGGACATCTCGTTAGTACAGAGGTCGGGTGTAATTGGTATCTTCGCGATATTAATATATTCCCTTTGTCGAAAAACAGGGTTAGTGATGCCACTGGGACGGTGGGTCTAGACTCCCCCACCCCCCAATGGCAATTTATTGTCGGTTGAGCAATAAAAGTATCATGGTGGTTGAATCATTTTGTTGGAGTTGAACCTGGTTCGCCCGGGGAAACCATGACGGTTTAAGGGGACAACTTCATGGTGTGGATAAGTGTAACACCTCTGCATAGTGTATAATATATTAAAATAGTTAATACGTTCCAAATGTATCTATAATTTTAATTGAATGCTATTATTATAACACTTTTAGATATTGTTATAATGATTTATATTATTTTTCTTGACTAACATATTAATTCAGAGTTCGCCAATTCTGTTTTTTTTTTGCATCTTTTTATTTTTTACAGAAAATTGATATGTCCGGACCTCAAATACCATAGGGTTTTTTAACGATTTTTTCAGAGGAGGAAGCGTCCAGAAAGCACCGGGAGCTGCTGGGGGGGGGGGGGGGAGGGGGCACCCAGAGCAACTAGATGGTCAGGCCACACAGGCTAGGGGGTGACCGCGTGGTTTGCCGGTATCCCCCCCCCCCTCCCGCACCGCATGTCATCCATTTTTTGCCTATAAATCATATATTTTCCAAAATCCTTCATGCCAATTTTTTACGCTTTTTTCACCGGCGCAAATTCCCGTTCTGGGAAGATATAATATGGACGCTTATTCTGGCACCCTGTCGGAGGAGAAATCCATCGCCGGAGTCATCTTCATGTCCATATGTGAGCAGTTTTCTTAGGATCTTAGGTCCATAGCAGTAGCTAGATGGCATCCTCTCTCCCTTATGATTGAATACAATGATCCTATGAGCTGCCTCATATGATCGGGATCAATATGATGTAAGGGGTGTTGTGTTGTTGGGTATAATAAATTGTCACTTTATGATTAGATGTGTTCATGAATTATATTAAACGTTTTGTGGTCTCTCTCCTGCATAATTAAGTAGTCATATATGCTTTTCAATCTATGTATTGTTCTTTGACCAAGTTTGATACGTATTTCTTTAGAGAAAATTGTGTATGGCGGTGGGTTCAATCTTGCAATATTCTATCCCAGTGATAGAAATGGACAAGACATTATGTCATCATGCTTATTGCAATGCTCCGTTTGTTATGAACTTAATACCTCAAGATGCATGTTGGATAGCAATCTTTGGGAGGTGTATAAATTGTAGAGGCAGATGGATTAACGGTCTACATATCACAAATGTAATGCCTATATGAAATTGTGCCATGAATAGTCATAATCATAAATATAACTATTGCAAGTTATTCATTGCCCAACTGTAATTTCAGCACATCTATCCCCAAAGAGATGCCTCTAGTGATGCTATGACCTCAGGTGTATTTTTCCCATTACTGCAATCAACCTCTATTATTCTGTTTATTTGCTGTACCATTTTCTGTATGTTACCTATTTATCAATTTTTACCATACCATACAATTTACCCTTGTAACGAGCAAGACAAGAAGATCGACAACCTTCTTGAATCGTTGAGACAAGTTCGGTTTGTGTGTTGTGTGCAGATAGATCATTAGTCATTGCAGAGATAGTTCCTAGTGGTTTGATAAATCTTTGTTCGCAATCGAGGCAAATACTTATTGTTAGATTACATCACCTTTACACTTTGGGTTACCCAATCAATCCCACGGGAGAGCAGCCAATAGCCACATCTTTCATGATGAACACATCTTACACTATTCGGTTTGTGTCGAGTGTGGAGGCATCGACACACTTTAATAATATTGTTTATGAACAAACATGGCAAAGGATACATATAATGACTTGTTGCAGGAAAATAGATGACACACGAGGTTGGAATGTTATCCAAGAGATGGATATGGATTTATGGCATTGGATGCAGGGGCAGAGCCATAATTTGAACATGGGGAGGGCGAGGAAGATATAATCGTTCCAAATACATCACACAAGAATATAGTCTCAAAAATTGAATTGATATGAGTGCATGGCAGCATATATTCAGCAACACAAAAGGGTTACATATCTATTAGTTTAAATTCAACTCATGCTCATATGTTTCAGACCTCTTTATGATGTACAGAGAGCTCATTTCCATTGTAATAAGTTCAGAGGTTCTAAAATTTAACATTAGTTCCTCAGTAATTTCAACATAAACAGTAATCATCACGGTTATATGATGCAACAACAAGGTGAGGATGGAATTTGCAGCTGAAACTCATATGAACATTTGATTTACAATGCTCAAAAAATAAAGAATATGCAAATATACCTTTCAGCGCAACAATCCAATGCGCTTAATCTATCGTCCACTTCAATACCTTTAAGAGAACATCGGTATTGAGCATACACCTCACCTCTCTCTTGAATTTTCTCAATTGCAGCAACTTCGGTTCCTGTAATCGACATCTCAAAGCAAGATATATTTATTTTGTTGGGTATTTTTTGTTAAAAAGAAACGAATATAAATAATCTTTATGTGAGCAGGTAAGTAATGACCGAGCGCTGTTGTAACTTTAGGAGAAGTTGATATTAAAACATTTAGCCCACCATTTAAAAATTTGGATACTAGTCAATCTTCGATTAGCACCCACATGTTCAAATGAATATTATCTTATCTAGAGCGTTTTTATTTTAGTACCGACTACATAGTAAACACACAATGAGAACAAATAAATGTTGAGCCAACTATAATATGTAACATATTTTTTTACCAAAAGAAATTATAAAGCAACACATTAGTTGTTCGGAGATGCTCCTCGTTAACATTTATATACTCTAGATTTTTTGGTTTGTGTATATCTAAATATAAACTAGAGATCACTATCAATATATTTTTGTAACATACACTTTTGAGATCTCTACTATTCTATTGATACACTATATTCAAGCAAGTGTCATTAGTCTAAGGATACATGTGATTTTAATTCTTATTTTCTCACATTTAATAGAATTTGGTTTAGATATGGCTTTAAAGAAATAATGTAATAAAAGAAAATTTTAAGTTTTATTAAAAACAAAGTTTAAATTCACCACATTATATTAGATATGAGTGTGTTTGAAAATAATAATCTAGAAATTAGTTCAAAATTTTAGCATAAATATATATATTAATTTTACTCGTCTCAATACCCGAAAACCCAAAATATTTTACATAAAACTAATTTTGATCTTAATTAAGTTGCTTGCGCAGCAAGTAATCTGAACGAGCATGACAGCATATGCAGCAAATTCAGTTTTTTGATTTGGTAAAGTATATCTAAAATTATTACACTGCAACACCGAACAATAGGATATTAATAATCTTGATTGGTTAATGTGATTTTCTCATCTGATTAAAAGTTGTTTTGTTGCAACTCTGCATATCTAATTTAGATGTTGATTTAGTTGTTGGCATCAAAGTAATCTGATATACATGATATGAAGATTAGTAATATGACCATGTAAAAAACTCCACTATCATTTCATATGAGTGGTTTCAGTCCTGATCATCACATTAAAAAAAATTAATGCCCCCGCAATATTTCAATGTTAATAAATATAGTGCCTGCTCTTCTGTGAATACCTTATAAATGAAAACTGATATGCAAAATATGAAAACATTGTGATACCAGGATGCTTACTAGGTTAGAGAAGTGTAGAAATAACACTCATCAGTTTGGAGGGGCGTCGTCGCTTCGGCTTGAAATGTCGTCGGGGGTAGCACGGCCCGGGGACGGACTACCATCCCTCCTGCTGAGGCGGCGATGCAACGCGAATACACGACGGTATATGCATTCAATGCCCCCTCTCAATTGGCGTCTGTAGGTATTAGTTGTTAGAAGGAGTCATGATGATGGAGCAAAGCCAACCAGATGCATTAAGCGTGCTGATATGTATCCAACGTATCTATAATTTTTTATTGTTCCATGCTGTTATATTATCATTCTTGGATGTTTTACAATCATTTTATAGCAACTTTATATCATTTTTTGGGACTAACCTATTGACATAGTGCCAAGTGCCACTTGCTGTTTTTTGCCTGTTTTTTTACTTCGCAGAATATCAGTACCAAATGGAGTCCAATCGCGATGAAACTTTTTGGAGATTTTTTTTGGACCAGAAGACAACTTCGGAGCCAAGGAAGCACCTGGGGGGAGGCCCGTGGGGCCTACAACCCACCAGGGCGTGCCGGAGGCCCCTGGCGCACCCTGATGGGTTGTGGTGCCCTCGGGGGTCTCCTCCACCGCCTCTCAGCTCTATAAATACCCAAATATTCCAGAAACCCTAGAACCGCCGCAAGTTCGAGAACCGTGAGATCCAATCTAACACCATCACGGAGGGGTTCATCATCCTCATTGGTGCCTCTCCGATGATGCGTGAGTAGTCCACCATAGACCTACGAGTCCGTAGGCAGTAGCTAGATGGCTTTCTCTCTCTCTCTCTCTCTTTTGATTCTCAATGCAATGGTCTCTTGGAGATCTATTTGATGTAATGCCTTTTTGCGGTGTGTTTGTTGGGATCCAATGAATTTTGAGTTCATGATCAGTTTCTATCCATGAATATTATTTGAGTGTTCTTTGATCTCTTATATGCATGATTACTTATAGCCTCGTATTTCTTCTTCGAATCTTTGGTTTAGTTAGGCCAACTAGATCGATTTTTCTTGCCATGGGAAGAGGTGCTTTGTGATGGGTTCGATCTTGCGGTGTCCTCTCCCAGTGACAGAAGGGGCAGCGAGGCACGCATGTATCGTTGCCATTAAGGATAACAAGATGGGGTGTATTCCTACATGAATAGATCTTGTCTACATCATGTCATCATTCTTAATGCATTACTCCATTTCTCCATGAACTTAATACACTAGATGCATGATGGATAGCGGTCGATGTGTGGAGTAATAGTAGTAGATGCAGAATCGTTTCGGTCTACTAATCTTGGACGTGATGCCTATATAATGATCATCGCCTTGGATATAGTCATGATTATTTGATCTTCTATAAATTGCCCAACAGTAATTGGTTTACCCACCGTGTGCTATACTCATGAGAGAAGCCACTAGTGAAACCTACGGCCCCGTGTCTACTCTTTCAACATATTGCTTTATGATCTATCTTTTGCCACTTTTGTTTTCAGATCTATTATTTCAAAAACCCAAAAATACCTTGCTGCACTTTTTATTTACTTCTTTTATTTTGTGTTCTTGTGTGATCTATTTATCCCATCTCATACAACCTAATCTATCTTTTTACCGTGGAGAGATTGACAACCTCTCTTACGCGTCGAGTTGCAAGTATTTGTTCTTTGTGTGCAGGTACCGTTTACATAGTGTTGCGTGGTTCTCCTACTTGTTCGATAACCTTGGTTTCATAACTGAGGGAAATACTTACCGTAGCTGTGTTGCATCATCCCTTCCTCTTTGGGGAAATACCGACGCAGTCTCAAGCCACGTCAAAGGAATTTCTGGCGCCGTTGCCGGGGAGACATCATCGACATCTATCAGGTTCCTAATCACAAATATCATCTCCTTGCAATTTACATTATTTGCCATTTGGCTCTCGTTTTCCTCTCCCCCACTTGATAAAAATTTGCCGTTTTATTCGCCCTCTTTGTTTGCCTTTTTCTCGTCAGATCTCTTGTTTGCTTGCAATCTTGTTTGCGTAGTCATGATGCCTCAACGAAAGTATTATGATGTTCCTTACCCCAATATTTTACTTGAGATTGAGAAAAGTACCAAGGAATATATGACTACACAATTTGAGCATAATAAGTATTTTGCCGAGGAGCTTAAAGAACACTCTACCGTACTAGATGCCATAACAAAACAACTTGATGATATTAGTAGAGAAGTTTCTAATCTCCAATCTAAGTATGCTCATGCTGAAAATCTGCTAGGTAAAATATCTAACGCACAAGCTACTTTAGTAAATCAAATGGCCGCTAAACCAGTTTCTCTAGAGGATAAAAATGATGAAGATCTTAAGGTGATTGGTGTTTCTTCTATTGATTCCTTGTTTAGTAATATTAAAATTGATGATAAAGGGACTGAAGAAGAGTCAACTTTAGCTAGAAGGCGTCCCAATGATTTGAAGGATCAAAATATTGATGAAAAAATTGATGAAAGTGGGTTTGAAGAGGTCAAAACTTTAACTAGTGATGTGCCCACTATTTTGGATTGCAAAGACTTTAATTATGATAGTTGCTCTTTGATTGAACTTTATTTCTTTGCTACAATCCATGATAAATTCTCCCCATGCTTATGAACAAAATAAAGCTTTTACTAAACATATTGTTGATGCCATGATGAAATCTTTTGAAGAAAAGTTGGAGTGCGAACCTACCATTAAAGTCAAGATTAAAAATTATGAGTGCTTTGCTTTATGTGATTTGGGTGCTAGTGTTTCCACAATTCCGAAATCTCTATGTGATGTGCTTGGTCTTACCAATATTGAAGAATGCTCTCTTAATTTGCACTTGGCGGATTCTACTATTAAAAGGCCTTTGGGAAGAATTAATGATGTTCTTATTCTTGCAAATAGGAATTATCTGCCCATAGATTTTATTGTTCTTGATATTGATTGCAATCCGTCTTGTCCCATTATACTTGGTAGACCGTTCTTATGCACTACAGGTGCCGTAATTGATATGAAAGAAGGCAATATTAAATTTCAATTTCCACTAAGAAAGGGTATGGAACACTTCCCTAGAACAAGAATTAAGTCACCATATTAATTAATCATGATAGCATCCTGTTGGGGATATAACCCCGTGGTGAGACCCGCCCAGGGGGGGCCGGGTCATGAGGTTGGCGGCTTAGCAGTAAGGCCTGAGCAGGCTAAAAGGTCAGGACAAGGCCTGGAAGTGACTTACCAGATGGGCCTGGGAGAGGCCCAGAGCCGGAAGGCTACGTGTGATCCGGAGGTGTAAGCCGCCGGGAGATGGTTTGCCAGACAAGGCAAGGATAGTTAGAGATAAGGTCGGTTACTAGATGTAACCCGGCCCGGACTCTTGTAAGCCTAGGGCCTCGACCTGTGTACATAAAGGTGGGTTCCCTAGGCGGGTTAAGACACGAAACCTTTGATCGAGTACTAGGTCAAGCGAATCCGCTCCCTTGTAATCGATATCTAATCAATACAACTCAAAGCAGGACGTAGGCTATTACCTCCTTCGAGAGGGGCCGAACTTGGGTAAACCTGTGTATTTCGTCCCGATCAACCCCTTCGAGTTAACCGATGTAGCGATGGCTTCTCCCCAAGTCCTTGCACTAGGACATCTGCCGTGACAAAACCACGACAGTTGGCGCCCACCGTAGGGCCGATGCTCGGTGGTTTGGAGTACTCGAAGGGCTCTCTCCCAGGGATCGAGGGATACGCCGTTGGCAGGATGACCAAGAGTCGCAGCGGCAAGCTCTACGTCGACGACGCTGGCTGGGGCCCCGAGGCCGACTCAATCGAGTACGGGTACCGGGTCCCCTTCGGCGGAATTCACGTTTTCATTGGCAAGATCGGCGGATCTAAGCCCGGACCGGACATCTGCACCGACCTCGTCGAGCCGGCCCAGCGCGTGCAACCCGCCCGGGTCAACCCGGGCCGGAAGCATGTCTTCGTCGGATTCACCCAAGGCGCGGAGCTTGAGGAAGGCTCTATGTCGCGAGACGAAACCCTCGTCTGCTCCGAAGATGGATCCTTGAGCGGAGAGGCGGAATCAATCTACCATCTTCATAACGGCGGGCTTGGGGGCTACTTTGAGGGTTACCATGACCCGGAGCCCTATGAGCCGCCGAGCCAAGCCGCCGTCTTCATGGCTGGATCGGCACTGGCTTCTGGCAGCACGGCGGCTGGGACAGCGGCCGCTGGCGCGGCAGGCTCCGGGTCAACCAGGTCGCCGGCTCGAGTTTTCCTGGATCTGATGAATGAACTTACAACTCTGATGGGAACCGAGGTCACAGCGGAAAACCAAGCAGACCGCAATGCAGACATTGCAAGGTTGAAGGACCAGATGACCAGGGCCCAGGAGGAAATCAACGCGTTGCAGGCTCAGATGGATGCTGAGTCGGAGCGTCTCAGGGCTGAAGCTCTTCGCCTTAATCTGGATCAACAAGCCTCAGATGCAGTTTTTCGGATGAGGTATCAGACCCGCCTGCCTGATCAGTATGAGCCCAGAAATCTTTTTAATACCCCGGGAGCAGGGCCAAATGCGCCGCTTGCCGTGACCCGGACGGCGGAGGTGCCTGGGAGCAGGGCGGCGGTTCAGCATCGGCAGCCAGACCCGCCCCGCAGGAACCAGACCCCGCTGCAGCGTTTTTCGACACCACCTGGACATTACTCTAACCCGGTGGAGAACATGGTAGCAGCGGCAGCCAGGCTCAATGCGCTCCCTATCACCGATGGGACGCCCTTTGCAGAAGAGGCGCGGAATGCCATTGGTTACTTACACACGGCGGTGGCTCAACAGGAGAAATATGCCTACAGCAGGAGTCGTGTACACTCAACCCCCATCCCAAGCCGCAGTTATAGTCGGCGTTTGGAGTCACCGGCGATCTCTAGCAGTGAGCGACGTCGGAACCCGCCCCGTGATGACCCGCCCGTTGTCGACGCTCAGGCGGTTGTAGACCGTGCAAGAGCACAGCGTGAGGCGGCAGTGGCCGCGGCGGCTTACCAAGAATCGCCCCCAGTAACACCTTCCGCTTCGGTAGGGGCCGGAGTCATCTCCAGAGCCGTGGGAGTGCCGTGTTTAGCACCGGCTCTGCGGAACGAGCGCCTGCCGAAGGACTTCAAGGGCCAACGCAAAGTACCTAATTATACGGCTGATCTGCCTCCGGAAGCCTGGATCGAGAGTTATGAGCTAGCCATGGAGATGTTGGATGTTAGTGATGTAGTCTGTGCCAAGTATTTCATCATGATGCTGGAAGGACTGGCTCGTACATGGTTAAAGGGTTTGCCGCCCAACACCATTAATTCCTGGGCCGAGTTAAAGGAGAAATTCATCAAGAACTTTCAAGGGACGTGCAAGCAGCCTATGACGATTGTGGATTTAGATCACTACGTGCAACGTGAGGATGAGTCGGCCCACCATTGGGTCCAGCGGGTCTTAACCATTATCCACTCGTCTGATAATATCACGGCGGCTCAGGCGGTTCTGATTCTGGAGAAAAATTGTCACTTTTTGCCCCTTAAGCAGAAGCTTGGACGGCTCAAGCGTTCTTGCCAGGACATGGGGGGGCTCATGGTGGCTCTCACCAAATATGCAGACTCTGACAGCACGAAGGATCCTGGGTCTGATGATGAAAAATCAGCTAAGGGTAAGAAGAATGGCAACGGCAAGGGTCAGCAGCAGAACGGGGCAGGAAACAACAATCCAGGCAATGGCGGTAAACGGAAGCATCCGGATGGAGGTTCAGATCTGGTAGCCAACACCAATGCTAGGAACAACCGTGGCAAGGGGAACGGTAAACCGCCTTTCGGTAAAAATAAGCCTTTCAACATGGAAGCAATGCTTAATGACCCCTGCCCGAAGCATAGCCTGCCCAATAAGCCATCCACTCATGCTTGGAAGGATTGTTGGGTTATGCGGGAGTTCCGGAATTACAGCCTTAGCCAGCATCAAGGTAACGGTAACGGACCGCCCGATGGGTCAGGATCCGGCTCTCCTGGGTCCGGCTTCGGCACAGGCGGCTCAAACTCTGGTTATCAAGGTCAAGGTAACCATGGAGGACATAATCAGAGTCTGGCAATGGTGGTCAGCAACAAAACAACCAGTCAGGGTATCAGAGTAACCCAAAGCATCTTAATGGAGGCCAGTATCACGTTTTTACAACAAGCCTTGATAAGCGGGATCAGAAAGTGCGCAAGCGGGCGGTTAACGCAGCCATACCGGCTCTTCCGCAGTACTTAAAATGGTCTGAATATGCAATAACTTGGAGCAGGGAGGATCACCCGCCGCGTGTGGATAACCCGGGGCATTTAGCCCTTGTGGTAGCTCCCCAAGTAGGAGGCTATGTGTTCACCAAGGTGCTTATGGATGGTGGCAGCAGCATCAACATCCTGTACTATGACACCTTTCGTCGGATGAACCTGATTGACAAGGATCTCAAGCCGTCGTCTACAGTTTTTCATGGTGTGGTGCCCGGCAAATCAACTTACCCAGTAGGAAAAATTGCCCTTGAGGTAGCCTTCAGCGATGAGTTCAACTACAGGGTGGAGACCTTGTGCTTTGAGGTGGTTAAGATCAAAAGCCCGTATCATGCTCTGTTTGGACGGCCGGCTTATGCCAAGTTCATGGCTAGGCCTTGTTATGTTTACTTGCAGCTCAAGATGCCTGGATTGAATGGAACGATTACAGTGCATGGTGATCGGAAGATTGCTCTTGAGTGCGAGGAAGGCGATGCTGCATATGTAGAGTCAAGTTGTGCTGAGGCGGAGCTCAAATTTTATAAAGATAATGTTGACCCAGCGGATATGACCCCGTTGAAGAAGCCCAGCACTGAATCTGAGCCGCCCCTGAAATTTGTGGCAGAAGATACCAAGTTAGTGGACTTTGTTCCTGGCGACTCATCTCAGCAATTCACTATTGGGGCCAATATGGATCCCAAATAGGAAAGCGCGCTCATCGAATTCATCCGTGAGAATCGGGACATCTTTGCATGGAAGCCTTCTGACATGCCGGGTATACCGAGAGAATTCGCTGAGCACCACCTTAATGTGGATCCTAAGTTTAAGCCGGTCAAACAATTCCTCCATCGTTTCAATGAAGAGCGGCATAAAGCTATTGGGGAAGAGGTGGCCCGGCTCTTGGCCGCAGGGTTTATCGTGGAGGTTTTTCACCCGGAGTGGTTAGCTAACCCAGTGCTTGTACTTAAGAAGAACGGCACGTGGCGCATGTGTGTAGATTACACCGATCTCAACAAGGCGTGTCCGGTTGATCCATTTGCTCTCATTCGTATCGACCAGATCATTGAAGCAACGGCGGGTTGTGAGAGTTTATGTTTCCTGAACGCTTATTCGGGTTATCATCAGATCAAGATGGCAGTCAAAGACCAAGAGAAGACATCTTACATCACGCCTTTTGGAGCTTTCTGCTATGTGTCTATGCCTTTCGGGCTCAAAAGCGCCCAGGCAACTTATCAGCGCTGCGTGCAGAACTGTCTTCATAGTCAAATCGGACGCAATGTTCATGCTTATGTGGATAATATTGTGGTCAAGTCAAGGAAGAAGGAGACTCTGCTAGATGATTTGAAGGAAACTTTTGATAACCTACGGGTTTACAAGATGATGCTTAACCCGGCCAAGTGTGTGTTTGGTGTGCCTGCAGGCAAGCTACTGGGATTCTTGGTCTCCGAGCGGGGTATTGAGGCTAACCCAGATAAGATAAAAGCCATCACCTATTTGTCTAAGCCGGCGTGCATTAATGATGTCCAGAGCTTGGCGGGTCGTATTGCCGCTTTAAGCCGGTTCATAAGCCGCATGGGCGAGAAAGCTATTCCTTTGTATCAGATGATGAAGAAGACAGATGACTTTGTCTGGAGCGATGCTGCCAATGATGCGTTTGAGGTGCTCAAAAAGCAGTTGGCTGAGCCGCCCGTCTTGGCTGCTCCGGTGGAAAAAGAGCCTTTGCTCCTGTACGTGGCGGCTAATAATAAATCCGTCAGTGCTGCACTCGTTGTGGAGCGCAAGGAGGCTGGCAAGGAATATCCAGTCCAACGGCCGGTTTACTATGTCAGCGAGGTTTTGACAGAATCTAAGCAAAGATACCCGCATTGGCAAAAGCTGGTGTTTGGAGTATTCATGGTAAATTGCAAGCTGAAGCATTATTTCCTTGGGCATCCAATCACGGTGGTCAGCTCTGCCCCTTTGGGAGATATCATTCAAAATAGAGAAGCCACCAGCAGGATTGCTAAGTGGGCAATTGAGCTTGGGCCTCTTAATCTGAAGTATGTACCTCGGAGGCTATTAAATCTCAAGCCCTGATGGATTTTATCAATGACTGGACAGAATGTCAAGCACCCGAGGAGAAGCCGGACAACACGTATTGGACGATTCATTTTGATGGATCCAGACAATTGGAAGGCTCGGGGGCTGGAGTTCTTTTAACTTCCCCACGAGGTGACAAGTTTTGTTATGTTTTGAGGCTAATGTTTCCTTGTACTAACAATGCAGCTGAGTATTAAGCCTTGCTTCATGGGCTCCGTGTGGCCAAGGAAATGAATTTCAGCCGGGTCAGATGCCTCGGCGACTCAGACCTGATGGCCCAACAAGTATCAGGCATGTGGGATTCTAAGGACCCTCGCATGGCGGCTTATCGCCAGGCGGTTGATGTTATTGCTGGTCACTTTAAGGGCTATCAGGTGGATCATATTGATCGTCAGAAGAATGAGGCGGCTGACGCGTTATCAAGACTGGGGTCTCAGCGTAAGCCGGTGCCACCTAATGTATTTCTGGATGTACTGCATCACCCGTCGGTTAAATTACCGTCGCAAGAGGATCTTGCTATACCTGACCCACAAGGACAATTGGTGGCAGTGTTGGGGAACGTTGCATGGGAAAAAAAATTCCTAGGCACACGCAGGATCTATCCATGGTGATGAGCATCTATGAGAGGGAGAGTGGATCTACATACCCTTGTAGATCGCTAAGCGGGAAGCGTTAAGAAACGCGGTTGATGTAGTCGAACGTCTTCGCGATCCAAATCGCCAAGCGTCCCGCAATCCCATCACGATCCGTCTCGCAATCCAATCACGATCCGTCCCGCAATCCCATCACGATCCGTCCTGCGATCAAATCACGAACCGTCTCGCGATCCTGATCACGGTCCTTCCGATCTAGCGCCGAACAGACGGCACCTCCGCGTTCAGCACACGTACAGCTCGATGACGATCTCCGCCTTCTTGATCCAGCAAGAGGGAGCAGAGAGGTAGATGAGTTCTATGGTAGCGCGATGGCGCGGCGGCGATGGTGGTGGAACTATTCCGGCAGGGCTTCGCCTAAGCACCGCCGAAATTAGACTAGAGGAGAAAACGATCTAGAGGAAGTAGAGGGAGCACGTGGCAATTAGGGTTAGCTCTCCCCTCTAATTCCTCTAGTATATATAGGAGGGAGGGAGGGGAGGAGGCAGCCTCAAACCCTCAAGGGTTGGCCGAAATAGGAGGTGGAGGAGTCCTACTCCAATCCTACTAGGAGTAGGATTCCTCCTCTCCACTTGGAAACCCTTTCCACCTTTGGGTTTTTCCCATCCCTAGCCGCATGGGCCTTAGTGGGGGGTTCGGCCAGCCCACTAGGGGCTGGTTTGACTCCTCCCACAGCCCATGAGGTCCTTTGGGTCGAGACACCCCTCCCGATGGCCCCGGTACCCTCCCGGCACTCCCGGTACACTACCGAAGTATCCAAAACTTTTCTGGTGACCAAAACAGGACTTCCAATATATCAATCTTTACCTCCGGACCATTCCGGAGCTCCTCGTGACGTCCAGGATCTCATCCGGGACTCAGAACAACCTTCGGTCACCACCATACATAACTTTACTATACCGAAACGTCACCGAACCTTAAGTGTGCAGACCCTGCGGGTTCGAGAACTATGTAGACATGCCCGAGACACCTCTACGGTCAATAACCAATAGCGGGACCTGGATGCCCATATTGGTTCCTACATATTCTACGAAGATCTTTATCGGTTGAACCTCTATGTCAAGGATTCAGTTAATCCCGTATGCTGTTCCCTTTGTTCTTCGGTATGTTACTTGCCCGAGATTCGATCGTCGGTATCTCTATACCTAGTTCAATATCGTTACCGGCAAGTCTCTTTACTCGTTCCGTCATACAAGATCCCATGGCTAACACTTAGTCACATTGCTTGCAAGGCTTATTGTGATGTTGTATTACCGAGTGGGCCCTGAGATACCTCTCCGTCATACGGAGTAACAAATCCCAGTCTCGATCCATGCCAGCTCAACAGACACCTTCGGAGATACCTGTACAGCATCTTTATAGTCACCCAGTTACGTTGTGACGTTTGATACACACAAGGTATTCCTCCGGTGTCAGTGAGTTGCATGATCTCATGGTCATAGGAACAGATACTTGACATGCAGAAAACAATAGCAATAAACTGACACGATCATATGCTACGTTCATAGTTTGGGTCTTGTCCATCACATCATTCTCCTAATGATGTGATCCTGTTATCAAATGACATCTCATGTCTATGGCTAGGAAACCTTAACCATCTTTGATCAACGAGCTAGTCTAGTAGAGGCTTACTAGGGACACTCTGTTGTCTATGTATCCACACATGTATTTGAGTTTCCAATCAATACAATTATAGCATGGATAATAAACGATTATCATGAACAAGGAAATATGATAATAACCAAATTATTATTGCCTCTAGGGCATATTTCCAACAGTCTCCCACTTGCACTAGAGTCAATAATCTAGTTCACATCACCATGTGATTTACATTGTTATGAATCTAACACCCAATGAGCTCTGGGGTTCGATCATGCTTTGCATGTGAGAGAGGTCTTTAGTCAACGGTCTGCAACATTCAGATCCGTGTGTTCTTTGCAAATCTATATGTCATACTACAGATGCTACCACGCTCCACTTGGAGCTAATCCAAATGGTTGCTCCACTATACGTATCCGGACTGCTACTCAGAGTCGTCCGGATAGGTGTCAAAGCTTGCATCGACGTAACCCTTTACGACGAACTCTTTATCACCTCCATAATCGAGAAATATTTCCTTAGTCCTCTAGTTACTAAGGATAATCTTGACCATTGTCGAGTGATCCACTCCTGGACCACTCTTGTACCCCTTGACAGACTCATGGCAAGGCACACACAGGTGCGGTACACGGCATGGCATATTATACAGAGCCTATGGATAAGGCATAGAGGACGACCTTCGTCCTTTCTCATTCTTTGGCCGTGGTCGAGCTTTGAGTCTCACTCAACTCCACACCTTACAAATCAGGTAAGAACTCTTTCTTTGACAGATTCATTTTGAACTCTCTCAAAATCTTGTCAAGGTATGTACTCATTGAAAGTTCTATCAGACGTCTTGATCTATCTCTATAGATCAAGATGCCCAATATTTAAGTAGCTTCATTCCAGGTTTTCCTTTGAAAAAACTCCTTTTAAAACAACCCTTTATGCTTTCCAGAAATTCTACAGCATTTCCGATCAACAATATGTCATCCACATATATTTATCAGAAATTCTATAGTGCTCCCACTCACTTTATTGTAAATACAAGTTTTTCATAAACTTTGTATAAACCCAAAAACTTTGATTACCTCATCAAAGCGTATATTCCTACTCCGAGATGCTTGCTCCAGTCCATAGAAGGATCGTTGGAGCTTGCATACATTTTAGCATCCTTAGGACTGACAAAACCTTCTGGTTGTATCACATACAACCTTTCCTCACGGAAACCGTTAAGGAAACTCTGTTTTGACATCCATCTGCCAGATTTCATGATCGAAAAATGCAGCAACTGCTAACATAATTCCAACAGGCTTTAGCATCGCTACGGGTGAGAAAGTCTCATCGTAGTCAACTCCTTGAACTTGTGAAAAACCCTTTGCCATAAGTCGAGCTTTATAGACGGTGACATTACCGTCCGCGTCCGTCTTCCTTTTAAAGATCCATTTGTTCTGAATGGCCTATCGCCCTTCAGGTAATACTTCCAAAGCCCATACTTTGTTTTCTTACATGGATCCCATCTCGGATTTCATGGCCTCTAACCATTTCTCGGAATCCGGGCCCATCATCGCTTCTCCATAGCTCGTAGGTTCATCGTTGTCCAACAACATGACCTCTAAGACAGGGTTGCCATACCACTCAGGAGCAGTACGCGTCCTTGTCGACCTAAGAGGTTCGATAGAAACTTGATCCAAAGCTTCATGATCATCATCATTAACTTCCTCTTCAACTAATGTAGGTTCCACAGAAACAACTTTCTGTGCTGCGCTACTCTCTGGTTGAAACAAAGGTTCAACAACCTTATCAAGTTGTATCTTCCTCCCACTCAATTCTTTCGAGGATAACTCTTTCTCGAGAAAGGACCCGTTTTAGCAACAAACACTTTGCGCTTGGATCTGAGATAGAAGGTTTACCCAACTGTTACGTTAGGGTATTCTATGAAGATGCATTTGTCCGCTTTGGGTTCGAGCTCATCAGGTTGAAAACCTTTTTCACATAAGCGTCGCAGCCCCAAACATTAAGAAATGACGGCTTAGGTTTCTGCCAAACCAAAATTCATACGGTGTCATCTCAACGGACTTAGATGGTGCCCTATTTTAAAGTGAATGTAGTTGTCTCTAATGCATAACCCCAAAATGATAGTGGCAAATTGATAAGAGACATCATAGTACGCACCATATCCAATAGAGCACGACTACGACGTTCGGACACACCATCACACTATGGTGTCCCAGGTGGCGTGAGTTGTGAAACATCTTCCACATTGTCTTAAGTTGTATACCAAACTCGTAACTCAGATATTTACCTCTACGATCATATCGTAGACATTTCATCTTCTTGTCACGATGATCTCAAACTTCACTCTGAATTTGTTTGAACTTTCCAAACGTTTCAGACTTGTGTTTCATTAAGTAAATATACCCATATCTACTCAAATCATAAGTGAAGGTAAGAAAATAACGATATCCACCGCATGCTACAATACTCACTGGACCGCGTACATCAACATGTATCATTTCCAATAAGTCACTTGCCCGCTCCATCATACCGGAAAACGGGGTCTTAGTCATCTTGCCCAGGAGGCATGGTCCGCATGTCTCAATCGATTCGAAATCGAATGAGTCCAAAGATCCATCAGCATGGAGTTTCTTCATGCGTTTTACACCAATATGACATTTAGCGGCAGTGCCACAAGTATGTGGTACTATCATTATTAACTTTGTATCTTTTGGCATCAATATTATGAACATGTGTATCACTACGATCAAGATTCAATAAACCATTCTCATTGGGTGCATGACCATTGAAGGTATTATTCATGTAAACAGAATAACCATTATTCTCTAACTTAAATGAATAACCGTATTGCAATAAACATGATCTAATCACGTTCATGCTCAACGCAAACACCAAATAACATTTATTTAGGTTCATCACTAATCCCGAAGGTAGAGAGAGCGTGCGATGGTGATCACATCAACCTTGGAAACACTTCCAACACTCATCGTCACCTCACCCTTAGCTAGCCTCCGTTTATTCCGTAGCTTTTATTTCGAGTTACTAACATTTAGCAACCGAACCGGCATCCAATACCAAGTGCTACTAGGAGTACCAGTAAGGTACACATCAATAACACGTATATCAAATATACTTATGTCGACGTTGCCAGCCTTCTTATCTACCAAGTATCTAGGGTTGTTCCGCTTCAGCGACCGTTCTCCTCATAATAGAAGCACTTAGTCTCGGGTTTGGGTTCAACCTTGGGTTTCTTCACTGGAGCAGCAACTGACTTGCCATCCATGAAGTTTCTCTCCTTGCCCTTGCCCTTCTTGAAACTAGTGGTTTCACTAACCATCAACACTTGATGCTCCTTCTTGATTTCTACCTTTGCGGTGTCAAACATCGTGAATAGCTCAGGGATCATTATTTCCATCCCTGGCATTTTATAGTTCATCACGAAGCTCTAGTAGCTTAGCGACAGTGACTTGGAGAACTATATCAATCACTGTCTTATCTGGAAGATCAACTCCCACTCAATTCAAGCGATTGTAGCACCCAGACAATCTGAGCACATGCTCAACGATTGAGCTATTCTCCTTCATCTTGCAGGCAAAGAATCTTGTTGGAGGTCTCATACCTCTCAACACGGGCACGAGCCTGAGATCCCAATTTCAGCACTTAGAACATCTCATATGTTCCGTGACGTTCAAAAACGTTTTGGAGCCTCAATTCTAAGCCGTAATGCATGACGCAATGAACTATCAAGTAGTCATCAAAACGTGCCTGTCAGATGCTCACAACATCTACAGACGACGCTTGAGGGGGTGGCGCACCGAGCGGTGCATTAAGGACATAAGCCTTCTGTGCAGCAATGAGGACAATCCTCAGATCACGGACCCAATCCGCATTATTGCTACCATCATATTTCAACTCTATTTCTCTAGGAACATATAAAAATTCAAGGGAGCTACAGCGCGAGCTAGTAATCTACAACATAATTAGCAAAGACATTTTGACTATGTTCATGACAATGAGTTTAGTTAATCATATTACTTAAAAACTCCCACTCAAATTGACATCCCTCCGGTCATTCGAGTGTCACATGATCCAAATCCACCAACTCAAGTCCGATCATCACGTGAGTTGAGCTGGTTTCAATGGTGAACATCTTCATGTTGATCATATCTACTATATGACTCATGTTCGACCTTTCGGTCTCTTGTGTTCCGAGGCCATGTCTGTACATGCTCGGCTCGTCAAGTTTAACCCGAGTGTTCCGCACGTGCAACACTGGCTTGCACCCGTTGTATGCGAACGTAGAGTCTCACACCCGATCATCACATGGTGTCTCGAAACGATGAACTTTCGCAACGGTGCATACTCGGGGAGAACACAATTTATCTTGAAATTTAAGTGAGAAATCACCTTATAATGCTACCGTCGTCCTAAGCAAAATAAGATGCATAAAAGGATTAACATCACATGCAAATCATAAGTGACATGATATGGCCATGAACTCGTGCTTTTGATCTCCATCTCCAAAGCACCGGCATGATCTCCATCGTCACCGGCATGACACCATGATCTCCATCATCTTGATCTCCATCAACGTGTCGCCATGAGGTTGTCGCGCCGACTGTTGCTTCCACGACTATTGCTAACTCATAGCGATAAAGTAAAGAAAAACAACGAAAATAATTAAAGACAACCCTATGGCTCCTGCCGGTTGCCGTACTCATCGACATGCAAGTCATGATATTCTATACAATACATGATCATCTCATACATCACATATATCTCATCATCTAATTGGCCATATCACATCACAACATACCCTGCAAAAACAAGTTAGACGTCCTCTAATTGTTGTTGCAAGTTTTACGTGGCTGCTACGGGTATCTAGCAAGAACAATTCTTACCTACGCAAAAACCACAACGGTGATACAAAAATTGCTATTCAACATTCTCAAGGACCGCCTTTGTCAAATCCGATCCGACTAAAGTGGGAGAAACAGACACCCGCCAGCCATCTTTATGCAACGAAGTTACATGTCAGGTGATGGAACCGGTCTCTCGTAAGCGTACGAGTAATGTTGGTCCGGTCCGCTTCATCCCACAATACCGCCGAATAAAGAAAACACAAAGGGAGGAAGCAATCTGAATATCAATGCCCACAAACTCCTTTGTGTTCTACTCGTGATCTCATCTACACATAAACATGGCTCTGATACCACTGTTGGGGAACGTTGCATGCGAAACAAAATTTATCCTACGCACACGCAAGATCTATCCATGGTGATGAGCATCTACGAGAGGGAGAGTGGATCTACATACCCTTGTAGATCGCTAAGCGGGAAGCGTTAAGAAACGCGGTTGATGTAGTCGAACGTCTTCGCGATCCAAATCGCCAAGCGTCCCACGATCCCATCACGATCCGTCCCGCGATCCCATCACGATCCGTCTCGCGATCCTGATCACGGTTCTTCCGATCTAGCGCCCAACGGACGCCACCTCCGCGTTCAGCACACGTACAGCTCGATGACGATCTCCGCCTTCTTGATCCAGCAAGAGGGAGTGGAGAGGTAGATGAGTTCTTCGGTAGCGTGATGGCGCGGCGGCGATGGTGGTGGAACTATTCTGGCAGGGCTTCGCCTAAGCACCGCCGAAATTAGACTAGAGGAGAAAACGATCTAGAAGAAGTAGAGGGAGCACGTGGCAATTAGGGTTAGCTCTCCCCTCTAAATCCTTGTAGATCGCTAAGCGGGAAGCGTTAAGAAACGCGGTTGATGTAGTCGAACGTCTTCGCGATCCAAATCGCCAAGCGTCCCGCAATCCCATCACGATCCGTCTCGCAATCCAATCACGATCCGTCCCGCGATCCCATCACGATCCGTCCTGCGATCAAATCACGAACCGTCTCGCGATCCTGATCACGGTCCTTCCGATCTAGCGCCGAACAGACGGCACCTCCGCGTTCAGCACACGTACAGCTCGATGACGATCTCCGCCTTCTTGATCCAGCAAGAGGGAGCAGAGAGGTAGATGAGTTCTATGGTAGCGCGATCGCGCGGCGGCGATGGTGGTGGAACTATTCCGGCAGGGCTTCGCCTAAGCACCGCCGAAATTAGACTAGAGGAGAAAACGATCTAGAGGAAGTAGAGGGAGCACGTGGCAATTAGGGTTAGCTCTCCCCTCTAAATCCTCTAGTATATATAGGAGGGAGGGAGGGGAGGAGGCAGCCTCAAACCCTCAAGGGTTGGCCGAAATAGGAGGTGGAGGAGTCCTACTCCAATCCTACTAGGAGTAGGATTCCTCCTCTCCACTTGGAAACCCTTTCCACCTTTCCACCTTTGGATTTTTCCCACCCCTACCCGCATGGGCCTTAGTGGGGGGTTCGGCCAGCCCACTAGGGGCTGGTTTGACTCCTCCCACAACCCATGAGGTCCTTTGGGTCGAGACACCCCTCCCGATGGCCCCGGTACCCTCCCGACACTCCCGGTACACTACCGAAGTATCCGAAACTTTTCCGGTGACCAAAACAGGACTTCCTATATATCAATCTTTACCTCCGGACCATTCCAGAGCTCCTCGTGACGTCCAGGAAATCATCCGGGACTCCGAACAACCTTCGGTCACCACCATACATAACTCTACTATACCGAAACGTCACCGAACCTTAAGTGTGCAGACCCTGTGGGTTCGAGAACTATGTAGACATGACCGAGACACCTCTACGATCGATAACCAATAGCGGGACCTGGATGCCCATATTGGTTCCTACATATTCTACGAAGATCTTTATCGGTTGAACCTCTATGTCAAGGATTCAGTTAATCCCGTATGCTGTTCCCTTTGTTCTTCGGTATGTTACTTGCCCGAGATTTGATCGTCGGTATCTCTATACCTAGTTCAATCTCGTTACCGGCAAGTCTCTTTACTCGTTCCGTAATACAATATCCCGTGGCTAACACTTAGTCACATTGCTTGCAAGGCTTATTGTGATGTTGTATTACCGAGTGGGCCCTGAGATACCTCTCCGTCATACGGAGTAACAAATCCCAGTCTCGATCCATGCCAGCTCAACAGACACCTTCGGAGATACCTGTACAGCATCTTTATAGTCACCCAGTTACGTTGTGACGTTTGATACACACAAGGTATTCCTCCGGTGTCAGTGAGTTGCATGATCTCATGGTCATAGGAACAGATACTTGACATGCAGAAAACAATAGCAATAAACTGACACGATCATATGCTACGTTCATAGTTTGGGTCTTGTCCATCACATCATTCTCCTAATGATGTGATCCTGTTATCAAATGACATCTCATGTCTATGGCTAGGAAACCTTAACCATCTTTGATCAACGAGCTAGTCTAGTAGAGGCTTACTAGGGACACTTTGTTGTTTATGTATCCACACATGTATTTGAGTTTCCAATCAATAAAATTATAGCATGGATAATAAACGATTATCATGAACAAGGAAATATGATAATAACCAAATTATTATTGCCTCTAGGGCATATTTATAACAGGCAGCTCTCCGCGCAATCCCCGATTGGACGCTGCCTTATCTGGCGTATCTGACTCGCGGCGAGTTACCCCAAGACGAGACCCTGGCGTGACAGATTATGAGGCGGTCTAAGTCTAGGACTATTGTCAATGGCGAGTTGCACAGGTGCAGCGTGACTGCATTTTTCAGCGATGTGTTTCTCCTGACGAGGGCCGTGAAATCTTACAAGAGATACATGCCGGCGATTGTGGTCATCACGCCGGGTCAAAATCTTTTGTGGCGAAGGCTTTTCGGCATGGGTTTTACTGGTTAACAGCTCATGCAGATGCAGAAGAGTTGGTTAGTAAATGTGATGGGTGTCAGAAATTTGGAAGACGTGCTCATGTTTCGGCTCAAGAGTTACGGATGATTCCAATCACCTGGCCGTTTGCAGTCTGGGGGCTTTATATGGTTGGACCATTTAAGAGGTCTAAAGACAAGAAGACCCACCTCTTGGTGGCGGTTGACAAGTTTACTAAGTGGGTTGAGGCAGAGCCGGTCAGTAAGTGTGACGCAGCAACGGCAGTTCAGTTCGTCAAAAAGCTGATTTTTCGTTTTGGTTATCCTCATAGTATCATTACTGACAATGGTACAAATCTATCCAAGGGGGCTATGAAAAAGTTTTGTGACGATGAACACACCCTCCTTGATGTTTCCTCCGTGGCTCACCCGCAGTCCAATGGCCAAGCAGAGCGTGCTAACCAGGAAATTTTGAGAGGGATAAAACCCTGGCTTATGGTTCCTTTGGAGCGAACGCCGGGTTGTTGGGTGGAGGAGTTACCTTCAGTTCTTTGGAGCATCAGAACCACCCCAACAGGTCAACAGGCTACACGCCTTTCTTCATGGTTTATGGCGCAGAAGCTGTTCTCCCCAGTGATATCCGTCATGACTCGCCCAGGGTGGCGGCTTACGTTGAAACTAATAATGAGACAGCGCGTCAGGATGCTTTGGATGCCTTAGATGAAGAATGGGATCTTGCGGCAGCACGGTCGGCGATTTACCAGCAAGATATGCGTCGCTATCATAGCCGCAGAGTTAAGACCCGGACGTTCCAAGAAGGCGGCTTAGTGCTCCGTCTGATTCAAGGCCAGTCAGATATGCATAAGTTGTCACCTCCCTGGGAAGGACCTTTTGTGATCAGCAGAAATCTCAACAATGGTTCCTATTATCTCATTGACATACGGGAGAGCGACAAGTCACGCACTTCTGGGGAGGAAACTGCCAGGCCATGGAACATTGCTCAGCTTTGGCCATACTACACTTGAGCCACCGGCTCTCATCAATGTACATACTTCTTTCATTGTATATACCATTTTTTATAATATAATAAAGCCGGCATCCCTATAATTCGGGGTCTCTGCCGTTTTTCCTGCACCAAGTTTCGTGCAAAGAGTTGATTCTTCATAAGGTCACTTGGGGGCTTCCAACCCACTGGGTTTAGCTTTCATACCCTCTTGACCGGCTTTATATGCCATATTAGAGTTAAACCTGCCTGTTTGCAACTTGCTACTCCACCATGTGACCTGTCGTACGCCTGACAGACAATCTTTTTAAGACCCTGAACTGTTCAGAGTTAAAACGGCGGCTTTTGTCACGAGAGAGCCGGCTTACAGTCAGCTAGGATAAACTCGCCTTGTCTGTTGTAGTCTCTCCGCTATGTGGCCCGTTCGTACTCTGAGCAAAGTCAATCTTTTTTAAAGACCCTGAACTTGTTAAGGTTTAAACAATGGATTTATGTCACGTGAGAGCCGGCTTACGAGGTTTCAGGTTTTCATGCCTGGCTTCTTTGAAGCAAAACAATTTTCTTAAAAAAGCAAAAATAAGAGTTATCTCTTCTCGCTGTGCCTTTAAAGCCGGCTTACAAAGCAGGAGATATACAAGTATATATTCTACTGTTTGTTTTTGCAGGCGTTTTTCATGATAAGATTCTAAGTTTCTGGGTAATCCCGGCTTAGCATTGCTCATGGAGTATAGCCCGCCAGTGGGAATCGATGAATTCATACTGATGCATCTAATCATGTCAAGACATTCATACTTGGAAAGTTTTGAACCGCCGGCATATGAGTTGAAGAAGCTCAACAAAAGCACACGAAGGCACAGCACAGGCAATCAAGTTTTTCCTACGGCTATTACAAGGCCTCGGAGGACCCAAAATGTGGGACTCAAGTTTTTTCACAAGTCATAACCCGGCGGCTCAGCTTTGCCCGGGTTAACGTCATTGGGGACCGGCTCTTCGCCTAGCTCGTCGACGGGTCATCCTGCGCCGGGTCTCCACTCTCCTGGATCTGAAGGTTGTCCACATCCCAGTTGCAGTTGAGTAAAGCTTCAAATTCAGCTTCATCATGCAAGATTGGAGACGGATCAACGTCAGGGGCAAATATGTGCTTACGCCGTTGAGGGGTCAGATCCTTCGGCTCAAATGTAGGTGCCCGGACTCGCGTGTTGTTGTCGTCGTAAGCCACCTAGTACGTCGTCAGATCAGCTTCTGCGGCTAACCGGCTGGCCAACACTCGAGACGCTCTGAAACAACGGGCGTAATCATCTTGAGTGAATTCTGTCTCGTCGTCCTTGAGCTGCGGGAAGCCTCCCATCATTTCTTCCGGGTTGAGTTCTGGTGCATATGCCAACGCCCGGCTTAAAGCAGACACTGCACCCTTGCGGGCGGCTGATTTCTTCATCTCTTCAAAGTGCTTGGGGACGGTGGAGAGGCAATTCAGCATATCCTTGATCAGTTTTGGCACCCCCTTTTCGCCAAACACATCCCTGATGGTGAAGAGGCTTCCAGCGTACAGCTGTTCAGTGAAGGCATATAAAGCCTTCAGCTTCAACAAGCTATCATCTGGAAGCTGGCGAGTTCGTTTGCCTGCAAAACAGATCAAGTTTGTAAGTCGCCGGGCGAGTCTCTATAAGAATATTCGGAACATGGTCATAATATAGTCAGCAATGCCTACCAAAGACGGCTTCGGTCATCCGGGTTATATGGCGCTTCAGGCTGGTCAGCTCTTCAGTAACAGGTTTAAGACGGCCCTCGACATCTTCTGCACATTTGGTCAGGGCGGCTTGGCTTGCTTCAGCAGATTTTTTATACGCCTCAAGCTCAGTCTTGATCTTTTCCAGTTCCGCCACAGAGAGCCGCCACTTGGTGTCAGCTTCCGCCCGGGCGTCTTGCTGCAGTGCTAGGCTTTTCCTGATGTCGGTCAAGCTAGACTCGGCCGCATGTAAAGATTCCTACACATGACAAATTATCAAACAACAAGATTATCAATTTTAAGCCGCCAGTCCGGCTCATAGTAGTGTTTAGAGGTACTGCAGAGGATTGTTACAAGTCCCAAGCAGATTGCAAGCAATATACTTGACACTTGGGGGCTAATGTGTATCAGTTCTTTCAAATTTCTACAATACAAATAAGACCCGGATCATCTTCATGAAGATAACCCGGCCCTTGGGGGCTGGGCGGCTTAGGATCCGTCTCCAGATGGGCCTCAGGAATCATAATACCAGCATCCGTCGGCTCAGTAAGCTGAGGAGTGTCATCGTGTGTGCCCTGGTCAGCCTTGGAGGGCTCCACTGGAGTCTCAGAAGTACCAAGTCTCGAACCCTCTGGCTCTGAGACATCCGGACGGGAAGATGACTCGCTCAGTTTCCTCTTCTTAGCCTGGGCCTTGCGAACAAGGACTGCATTGTCAGTTATATGCAAGGACAGAATTGTAATAAGCAGAAAGAAGATGCAAAGAAGTTTACCCCGGGTTAATAACAAGGGGAGGCAGTTTGGAGGCGGTCGAGTCGCCAGACGAAGGAGGTGATTCCTGATACAATTAAAATAAGCAGTATGAGCAAGTGACAGCACAAGACTAATATGCAGAAGTACAAATATAAGTATTGAAGTACCTCGTTGCGACGTTTCCGACGAGCCGGAGTGTCAGGTAAGCCGGCCACCAGGTCTTCAGAGCCGCCGCTCCGGGTCTGACGTCTAGCGTCATGTTGTTGTTTCTTCAAAATAAAGTTGGGATCCAAGTGAGCAAGAGGATGTGAAAACTTTACTTTCCGGATGACCCGTCGGATTTTCTCTATTGTTAGAGGTTCTGAGTCGGAGGAGATGATAGTTACCTCTGCAGCACCGGCTTCGCTTGCCTCCGCGTCGGCCTGAGAGGAGTCAGCGTTAATAAGTTGCATGAAAAGAAGGCCAAGGGAATCAAGTTCTACCTCTGAGTCATCCAGCCCGAACAGCTCCTCAGTTGTTTGTTTCTTCTTACGAGCCGGAGCTCTGGCGTTGGTGGCCTTGCTTTTCTTCTTGGAGGTGGAGGTTAGTCTTTTGTTCCAGAAGGAAGAGCCGGCCTGCATATAAACATACATTGGTAGAAAGGTTAAATAAGTCAGGTGCGGCGTCTAAAAGAAAGGGGTGAAGATTGGAATATAAGTTTACCGCAGGAGCCGGGTTACGAGCGTAGAAAGGGCTTAACCCCGTCTTGTTGCAAGCTTCTTGCGGCTCACCCAGCAAGGATTTGACGATTGCATTAAGGTCCTGATCCGTCAAGGGCGTTTGATTGAAGCGCTGAGGGTCATCCACCTCACCAGTATATTGGCACATTAAGGCGTTGCGGCGGCTCAGCGGCATAATTCTCCAAGAGACCCAGCAGCGGGGCAGATCGACGCCAGTTAACCCGTTGGCTAACATGGCCCTTATCTTTGAAAAAGTTGGGCCATATTGGGCGTGCTCTGCAGCAGACATCCGGTCTGGGAGCTCGGTGTCGGTGCTGAGCCGGTAAGGACGATAACCCGGCAGTGGATTCTCTCCTTCTGTAGAAGTATCCTTGCAATAAAACCAGGTATGATTCCAGTCCTTGGGATGACTAGGCAGAATCGCCGAAGGAAAGGATACATCCCTCTGTCTTTGAATGGAAACACCCCCAAGCTCAAGGCTTGGCCCATCTGCGATCTCCGTTTGGCGGTTGATATAGAAATAGTCCCTGAAGAAGTCAATGGACGGCTCTTCTTGCAGGTAGGCCTCACAGAGAATTTGGAACTGGCACAAATTGGTGACAGAGTTGGGGCCAATGTCTTGAGGATGCAGCTTGTAGAAATGCAGGGCGTCCCGAAAAAACTTTGAGCCGGGCGGTGAGAAGCCACGGAGAACATGATCTGTGAAGACAATAACTTCCCCGTCCTTGGGTTCGGGAGTGACTTCGCTGCCAGGAACCCGCCAATGGATAACGTCCCGAGCCGGTAAAACTCCCATGACTACAAAATCGTTGAGTATTTCCTCGGTAACCCCAAAGCCTACCCAGTCGCAAGAAGTAGGGGCCTTAGCCATGACGATGGGTTAAAAGGCTGTGGAAAGGCATGGAAACGTGGCGGGTTAAAAACGCAGCATGACCAAAAACAGCTATGACTCTAAGACGGCGGCGCTATCTGACGGGTCATTATTAAAGTTATAAGCCGCCGTCAACTACATGTACGAAATAGCTTATATTTCGCCAGGGAGACCCGGCAGCATGACGGCGGGTCAAATTGACAGCAAAACGTTGGAAACATGGCTAAGTGTGGACAAACAAGTTCCACCAACTACGGCTGCAGCTACAAGATCTACTGACGAAGATAAAGGGAAAATATTTCCTATACCTAAAACGACAGCGAAGAACAGACAGTTCATATGTGAATTCCCGTGAAGGGATGATCTGCGATGGATGTGGAAAACATATTAAGCGGAGCGCCGCGGGTTTTTGGCTAGCAGTTGAAAGCCTAAGGATGTTTTCTTTCCTCATCTACGGCAAGAACCTCGATGAACGGCGGCGGACTCGAAGAAGCCCGACGAACCAATACGGATCTACAAAGGGAAGAAGATGGAACCTGAGATGCGCAAGGGATGCGGGCGAGCGACAGCGAGCTCTGGACACTGTCAGGGTGATGCAGCGGCCCCTGTTGAAGACGACGGCGAGGTCCGGACGGCGCGGCGGAGCACCAATGGCACGAGCGGCGAGAGGAAGAAGAAGAGAGAAGCGGTGGCAGGGGGAAAAGTGAAAAGGATAAGGACCCCACGCGCCTATTTATAAGGAGGATGGAACAACAACAGTCTCGCATGGGAATCGAGGAGGCAAAATGATGATTGACCAGAAAAATGCCTCGATTCTCAGGTTGACTAGTTAATGCAAAGATCCATTGTGATGTCATCCGGATTTTTTGGATTTGTCAGAGATGACGTCAGCCATTTTCACATGGCGGGTCATGAAGATTTATTACTGGTCAGGTGCTTACGAAGAATGCTAGACTCGACAACTAGAAGACTTGAAGATTGACATGAACCGGTTCAAATCAATCTGGGGCCTAATGTTGGGGATATAACCCCGTGGTCAGACCCGCCCAGGGGGGACCGGGTCATGAGGTTGGCGGCTTAGCAGTAAGGCCTGAGCAGGCTAAAAGGTCAGGACAAGGCCTGAAAGTGAGTTACCAGATGGGCCTGGGAGAGGCCCAGAGCTGGAAGGCTACGTGTGATCCGGAGGCGTAAGCCGCCGGGAGATGGTTTGCCAGACAAGGCAAGGATAGTTAGAGATAAGGTCGGTTACTAGATGTAACTCGGCCCGGACTCTTGTAAGCCTAGGGCCTCGACCTGTGTATATAAAGGCGGGTTCCCTGGGCGGCTTAAGACACGAAACCTTTGATCGAGTACTAGGTCAAGCGAATCCGCTCCCTTGTAATCGATATCCAATCAATACAACTCAAAGCAGGACGTAGGTTATTACCTCCTTCGAGAGGGGCCGAACCTGGGTAAACCTGTGTCTTCCGTCCCGATCAACCCCTTCGAGTTAACCGCCGTAGCGATGGCTTCACCCCCAAGTCCTTGCACTAGGACATCTGCCGTGATAAAACCACGACACATCCTATGGAGCAAAAACTAAAGATGACAACACTTGAATCTATGCATTATGCCTAGCTAGGGGCGTAAAACGATAGCGCTTGTTGGGAGGCAATCCAATGAATAAAAATTATTTTACCTTTTTATTTCTTTTCTTGAGTGTTAACAAAATTATGCTACTATTATGATTGTGTTTTTATGTTTTAATTAGTGTTTGTGCCAAGTAAAGCCTTTAGGATGACTCACAAGATGAGTAGAAACAATGCTGAATCTGAAACAGAAACTTTGACTCCAGTGCAGGAATTTGCCTTTTTTTACTGGAGCGTGATAATGAGCTGAAATTTTAACACAATATTGATATACAAATTCTTGACGTTGTCCTAATTTTTCAGTATTTTAAGAGTTACAGAAGTATGGTTAGAGTACAGATTACTACAGACTGTTCTATTTTTTGACAGATTCTGTTTTCGTTGCATTGTGTGCTTGTTTGGATGAATCTATGGTTTGTATTGGAGGATACAAGCCATGGTAAAGTTAGAATACAGTAGATAATATGCAATAATAAAATATGAATGGGTTTGCAATAGTACATAGAGTGGTGATTTGCTTTATTATACTAACGGATCTCACGAAGGTTTTGTTGAGTTTTGTGTGATTAAAGTTTTCAAGTTTTGGGTGAGATCACGGTGTATGAAGGAATAAGGAGTAAAAAAAACCTAAGCTTGGGGATGATACAACATCCCCAAGATAATATCCAAGGAGAAACAAGCAACTAAGTTTGGGGATGCCCCAAGTGGCATCCCCTCTTTCTTCTAACGACCATCGGTATTTTACTTGGAGCTATATTTTTATTCGTCACATATCATGAGTTTTGCTTGGAGCGTCTTGTATTATTTGAGTCTTTGCTTGATTTGCTTTTTAGTTTGTCACAAGTATCCTTGCTGGACACACCTATTTGAGAGAGCCAAAATTATGCTATGATTTGTTAGAATTGCTCTATATGCTTCACTTAATTTTTTTGAGCTATGGAATTGCTCTAGTGCTTCACTTATATCTTTTTGAGCACGGTGCGCTTTAATTTTTTTGAAGAAATACTCTCATGCTTCACTTAGATTAATTTGAGAGTTAGTAAATTTTGAAGAAATTCTCTCATGCTTCACTTATATTATTTTGAGAGATGAAATTTTTACGCTCATGTTCTTCACTTAAATTTATTTGAGCTTGTCAAAAGCAATGGCAATATATGAAACTAGTCCCAAAGTGATAGATATTCAAGAGGGATATAATAAAAACTTTCATGAAGATCATTGGACAAATTAAACTTGATTTCTTGTAATAGTTTTGAGACATGATGATAGTAATATCTGAGTCATGTTGGTGATTAATTATGCTTTAGTAAGAATATTGGTGTTAAGGTTTGTGATTCCCTATGCAAGCACGAAAGTCAATAGTTATGCAATGAAATTACATCCTACTTATGGTGCATTATTCGGTGTTAGTTATCCTTAATGCCCGCTTATGTGAATTTTCGTTTCTTGGTTGGTTGCTTCTCAATCTATCTGCTAGCCTCCACTTGTACTAAGTAGAAATACTACTTGTGCATCCAAAATCCTTAAACCCAGTTTTGCCACATGAGTCCACCATACCTACCTATATGCAGTATTTCCGTGTCGTTCCAAGCAAATTTTTATGTGCCATCTCTAATTTTCAAAATGAATTTCCTTTTTGTGTGCTCGTACCGCTCATGAAACAGTAGGGGGTGTCCAATATTTTTCCATGCTAGATGTGTTATTCTCAAGATCAGTGTTTATTCACTTGTCATTGTACGAGAGTACGGCGGTAATAGGGATGCCCAGTCCCGAAATGAAAAAGAAACTTACTTTATGTTGTCCAATAATAAATTCCTTGGAAAGTGTTGGTATGGAAGGCAACCGTGGATACGGCTAGCCATGGATTGTGAAAGAATGGTGGAAAAAGGAATAAACTTTATTTTCTGTTTGGGAACCGCCTATGATGTATCTAGCATGGAAAATTTTGAAACTACTCGGTCGTTTTCGTTGACAGGAAAGGCATGCCACCCAAAATATTTTTCTCTCTCTATTTAAGCTTTGAGCTCTGGCACCTCTACAAATCCCTACTTCCCTCTGCGAAGGGCCTATCTATTTACTTTACGCAATTTTTATTTTTAATTTGAGTCTCCATCTTCTCTTATAAAGCACCAACTAGGGGGCACTATGATCATACTTGTGCATTGGGAGTGGCTAATATTTGAGTGTGTGTCATGAATGGATCAATGATTGAGCATGATGGGCTAGGGATAACTTTGTTTTGTGTTGATATTTTGAAAGACATGGTTGCTTGTTGGCATGCTTGAGTATTAAAGTCTTTATGTCAAAACTAGACTATTGCTTTGAACCATCTAAAAGTCCAAATGTCCATGCTACAAAAGAAAAGAATATGTGATGAACATGTTAGACAACATTCCACATCAAAAATTCTGTTTTTATCATTTACCTACTCGAGGACGAGTAGGAATTAAGCTTGGGGATGCTGATACGTCTCCAACGTATCTATAATTTTTTATTGTTCCATGCTGTTATATTATCATTCTTGGATGTTTTACAATCATTTTATAGCAACTTTATATCATTTTTGGGACTAACCTATTGACATAGTGCCAAGTGCCAGTTGCTGTTTTTTGCCTGTTTTTTTACTTCGCAGAATATCAGTACCAAACGGATTCCAATCGCGATGAAACTTTTTGGAGATTTTTTTTGGACCAGAAGACAACTTCGGAGCCAAGGAAGCACCTGGGGGGAGGCCCGTGGGGCCCACAACCCACCAGGGCGCGCCGGAGGCCCCTGGCGCGCCCTGATGGGTTGTGGTGCCCTCGGGGGTCTCCTCTACCGCCTCTCAGCTCTATAAATACTCAAATACTCCAGAAACCCTAGAGGGGTCGACGAAAAATACTTCCAGCCGCCGCAAGTTCCAGAACCGCGAGATACAATCTAACACCATCACGGAGGGGTTCATTGATGTCTACTACGCAACCTTCTTCTTGTAGACTCGTGTTGGGCCTCCAAGCGCAGAGTTTTGTAGGACAGTAACAAATTTCCCTCAAGTGGATGACCTAAGGTTTATCAATCCGTGGGAGGCATAGGATGAAGATGGTCTCTCTCAAACAACCCTACAACCAAATAACAAAGAGTCTCTTGTGTCCCCAACACACCCAATACAATCGTAAATTGTATAGGTGCACTAGTTCGGCGAAGAGATGGTGATACAAGTGTAATATGGATAGTAGATATAGATTTTTGTAATCTGAAAATATAAAAACAGCAAGGTAGCAAGTAACAAAAGTGAGCAAAAACGGTATTGCAATGCTTGAAAACAACGCCTAGGGTTCATACTTTCACTAGTGCAAGTTCTCTCAACAATACTGACATAGTTGAATCATATGTAAATCCCTCACGTGCGACAAAGAGTTCACTCCAAAGTCACAAATAGCGGAGAACAAACGAAGAAATTATTGTAGGGTACGAAACCACCTCAAAGTTATCTTTTCCGATCAATCGTATGAGCTATCCCTATAAGTGCCACGAACAGCCCTGGAGTTCGTACTAAAATAACACCTTAAGATACACATCAACCAAAACCCTAATGTCACCTAGATACTCCAATGTCACCACGAGTATCCATGGGCTTGATTATACGATATGCATCACACAATTTCAGATTCATCATATTCAATCAAACACAAAGAACTTCAAAGAGTGCCCCAAAGTTTCTACCGGATAGTCAAGACGAAAACGTGTGCTAACCCCTATGCATAGATTCCCAAGGTCACGGAACCCGCAAGTTGATCACCAAAACATACATCAAGTGGATCAATAGAACATCCCATTGTCACCATGGATATCCCATCGCAAGGCATACATCAAGTGTTCTCAAATCCTTAAAGACTCAATCCGATAAGAAAACTTCAAAGGGAAAACTCAATTCATCACAAGAAGATAGAGAGGGGAAAACTCCATATGATTCATCTATATTAATAAAGCTCGCGGTACATCAAGATCGTGTCATCTCAAGAACACGAGAGAGAGAGATCAAACACATAGCTACTGGTACATACCCTCAGTCCCGAGGGTGAACTACTCCCTCCTCGTCATGGAGACTGCCGGGATGATGAAGATGGCCTCCGGTGATGGTTTCCCCCTCCGTCAGGGTGCCGGAACGGGCTCCCGGTTGGTTTTTCGTGGCTACAGAGGCTTGCGGCGGCGGAACTCCCGATCTAGGTTTCTTTTCGGAGGTTTGGGTATTTATGAGAATTTTTGGCGTCGGTCTCACGTCAAGGGGGGCCACGAGGCGACGACAAGCCAGGGGGCGCGCCCTAGGGGGGGCGCCCCCTAGGCTTGTGACTGCCTCGTGGCTCTTCTGGCCCAACTCCGATGCTCCGTGGGCTTCTTCTGGTCCATAAAAAATCACCGTAAATTTTTATTCCGTTTAAACTCCGTTTGATATTCCTTTTCTGTAAAACTCAAAAACAAGGAAAAAAACAGAAACTGGCACTGGGCTCTAGGTTAGTAGGTTAGTCCCAAAAATAATATAAAATAGCATATTACTGCATATAAAACATCCAAAACCGATAATATAATAGCATGGAACAATAAAAAATTATAGATACGTTGGAGACGTATCATTCATCATCCTCATTGGTGCCTCTCCGATGATGCATGAGTAGTCCACCATAGACCTACGGGTCCGTAGGCAGTAGCTAGATGGCTTTCTCTCTCTCTTTTGATTCTCAATACAATGGTCTCTTGGCGATCTATTTGATGTAATGACTTTTTGCGGTGTGTTTGTTGGGATCCGATGAATTTTGAGTTCATGATCAGTTTCTATCCATGAATATTATTTGAGTGTTCTTTGATCTATTATATGCATGATTACTTATAGCCTCATATTTCTTCTTCAAATCTTTGGTTTAGTTAGGCCAACTAGATCGATTTTTCTTGCCATGGGAAGAGGTGCTTTGTGATGCGTTCGATCTTGCGGTGTCCTTTCCTAGTGACAGAAGGGGCAGCGAGGCACGCATGTATCGTTGCCATTAAGGATAACAAGATATGGTCTATTCCTACATGAATAAATCTTGTCTACATCATGTCATCATTCTTAATGCATTACTCCGTTTCTCCATGAACTTAATACACTAGATGCATGCTGGATAGCGGTCGATGTGTGGAGTAATAGTAGTAGATGCAGAATCATTTCGGTCTACTAATCTTGGATGTGATGCCTATATAATGATCATCGCCTTGGATATTGTCATGATTATTTGATCTTCTATCAATTGCCCAACAGTAATTGGTTTACCCACCGTGTGCTATACTCATGAGAGAAGCCACTAGTGAAACCTACGGCCCCCGGGTCTACTCTTTCAACATATTGCTTTTCGATCTATCTTTTGCCGCTTTTGTTTTCAGATCTATTATTCCAAAAACCCAAAAATACTTTGTTGCACTTTTTATTTACTTCTTTTATTTTGTGTTCTTGTGCGATCTATTTATCCAATCTCATACAACCTAATCTATCTTTTTACCGTGGAGAGATTGATAACCTCTCTTACGTGTCGGGTTGCAAGTATTTGTTCTTTGTGTGCATGTACCGTTTACATAGTGTTGCGTGGTTCTCCTACTGGTTCGATAACCTTCGTTTCATAATTGAGGGAAATACTTACTGTAGATGTGCTGCATCATCCCTTCCTCTTTGGGGAAATACCGACGCAGTCTCAAGCCACGTCACGTGCTTCGCTGCATCGTTGGTGTCGTCAGAATTTCATAATATTTATTATTATTTAGTTTTGTGCGTGGAGAAGATGGTGTTTTTTATAATGCGGTGTTTTGGTGGGCTCTTTTAGTAGAGTGATTACATATTATTTGTTAATCAACTCATAATTATGTGGGGATTTTTTTGTGTTGATGGTTGCATGTATTATATTGTTGCTACAATGTTAAATGTTGACGCTTCTTTTTTTAGGTGGTGAGAGGACGGACGAGATCGATGGTTTTTACCACGACTCTTTAGGATGGTTGATGCCGTTTAATTTAATAAATTGTTGACCTAATCAGGAGAGGGCACTGCTACGCGCCGGCCGACAGATTTTTTCAAAAGATCCGCCACCTCGCGAGCCGTCAGATCCGTTGGATTGAATGGTCGAGCGTCATCTTCTGTCACTGCAACACATGTCGTGTTGCAGAAACAAAAAAATTGCAACATTGGTCATGCAGATTATTTTTGCAACACAAGTCTTGTTTTAGTTTTTTTGGCAACAAATGTCTGCTTGTATTTTATTTTTTTGCAACCGGGGTCTCGTTGGAAATTTTCTTGCAACGGAGATTTTGTTTCAGTTTTCTTGCAACCGAGACATTATTGCAGAAACTCACTACACGTCGGCGCCGGACACGAAAACTCACGGTGGAGGCAGACATCGAGCAGCAACACGTCGGCACTGGATAGCGAGCAGCAACACGACGGAGGCGGACAGCGAGCAGCAACACGTCGGCGCCGGACAACGAGCAGCAACACGCCGACGCCGAACGCAGGAACTCATGGTGGACGCGGACGCTGGTGCTCCCCCGGGACGGTGGTTGTAGCTTGAGCACCGCGACGGACGATATTAATGGTGGAGACGGGCGACAGGGGCCGCGGACGACCTCGTCGGCGTGCTTTCGACGGTCGAAGCAATGCGAACAGATCCAGATACCGCAACACACCAGTTGTTGCGGGGCAAGATCGCAACAACAACTCAGTTGCAAAAACTAGTCTAATTAATACACTGCTCCTAGCTAGATGATTAAAATCGGATCCAACGGTCACGAAGGCGGCGGGCGGCTGAGCAGTTATCCGTCGGGTGATCCTAATCATTTCCCAATCAAAATCGTGAACTAATACCAAAACTGGATATCTCAGGTGAATGAGAGAGCGTAAGAAATCGTTGAGCCGGTTAAAATCACGATCTAAATTTAAAATTAACCACCTTAAATGAATGGAAGAGCTCTAAAACCATGCAAAAAAAAATAGAAGAGCTCTAAAATTAAGGCTATAGGGAGGATCACAGTTACTGGTAGCATCCGGGCCAGTACTGTCCAGGCTTGACGCGTGTTCAACACCGGAATCGCGTCAGATCCAGAATCAGCAGGCGTGCAACTCATTCGAAAAAGAAAAAAAACAGGCGTACAACTCAAACGCTCAGACTGAACTGTCGAGCCAGGCACCGATACGACAGGCTTCCAGGCAGTTAGGCCAGCACGCACGCGCGGTGTCGGACATCATCCGACTCGGTTCACGACCGGACAACCTTGGCGTTATATAGTTCTCTCTCCCCCCGGCCAGCACGGACGCAATTTCACAGATCCCCCAGACATTCATCACGTAGGATCGGCCAATTCCCATGGCGGCGTCGAGTCCGGAGTGGTCGAGCCTCCTGCCAGATATCCTGGGCCAGGTGATCGCCCGCCTCTCGCACATCGCCGACCGCGCCCGCTTCCGCGCCGTGTGCCGCCTGTGGCGCTCGGCCTTGCGCCTGCAAGACTCCCATCGGCGAGGGCTTCCGTGGGTTGTCCTTAACGACGGCGCCTACCTGACGCCCCCAGACGGCAGAATCCATCACCTCCCACTTCCCATCAACACAAGATGCATCGGCTCCACCAATGACTGGATCGCCCTCGACCGCATAGACGGCATTACGCAAAAGCATACATACACATTGCACAACTACTTCTCCGATGTCGCGGTGCCGTTGCCGGAGCTGAACTCCATAATCGGGAATGTTCCTGAGAAGTTTGAGATCCGGAAGGTTCTCATGCGGTCGACACCCGACGATCTTGTTGCGGTCACAAGCAACATCTGCATGTACCCTTTCATCTTGTGCCGACCCGGCAAGGGAGCGTGGGTGGCGAGGCCATTAGCCATGCCATACTTTCGTATCATCGATCTTGCGTTCCTCGGAGACATGCTCTACGCGATCACCAAGGCCGAGAACCTCTACGCCATCCACCTTGCTGAAGACGACGATGGCAAGCCCGATGTCTCCTTTGTCAAACGAATCACCAGGCACACCCCTTACCCTAATAATGATAGATACGATAATGACATTTGGATGGATACAACTAACTATGATGCATTGAGGCAAGAAGACGCCCCCGATGAATTGGTTGGTGATGATAGTGACATTGACGATGACAATGATCGCTCCTCCGCCTACAATTGTATGTTGTCTGATTGTGAAGAAGTCGTGAGCTTCGAAGGATATGACTTACTCACGACTTACAGACACCTCATTGAGTCCCGCGGTAAGTTGCTCATGCTTAGGCAGCAATGCTTAGTCTCAGCTTTCACTCCAAACCACCACACTCGCAAGGTTGAAGTCTTTGAGGCGAATGTGGACAAAGGCACGTGGGCACCAGTGACCGATGGGCTTGGTGGCGGTCATGCGATATTCATCAGTGATGGCTTCAGCAATATAGTCGATGCCTGTGAGGAAGTGAACGAGGATATCATATATTTTCCCGACACGAACGACATGTTTGACATGCAAACCGGAATTATTAGAACTTTAGGACCCATAAGTCGGCTAGACACCTGTTGGAGGACGTGTGTCTTTCCACCGGATCTAATTGTTTAACTTACCAGTCGGCTAGATGACTATGTTGACTTTCCAATTTGGGAATTGTGACATGTGCTATCTCAAACTTTTTTTAGTGCAACCTACCACATCATTAGTCACTAGAACTATGAGAATGATGTTTTTTTTTTGAGAGCCAAAGTCCAAGACTCAGGCGGTGTTACATTCAGAGGCGGCAAGGTTTTGCAGGTTTACTGGTACATTAGCAATAAACTCTTGATCACCTCCAAGCCTGGCTACCACTGCGAGTTCATGGGCCAGCATGTTGCCCTCCCTGGGAGCATGTACAATGCTGTGATCTGCAAACGATGCTAGTGACGCTTTTATATCCAGGATCAGGCCAAACAAAGGAGCGCGGATTGGTTCATCTGAATTGATAAGCTTTGCCAAGGAACTGCAGTCAGTCTCCAACACTACTGGCCCTCTGAACACTTTTGCCAGGGCCTGGAGCCCAATCAACGCAGCTTGTGCTTCTGCTTCCTCAGCAGATCGTGCCTTATTCAGAGTCCTGCATGTGGATATAAGGACGAGTCCGTTATGATCACGCGCCACAGCGCCTGCCCAACAGTTTCCACTATCCGAGATAAACGACGCATCTGTGTTGCACTTTGCCCAGCCAACAGCCGGGGCAGACCACTGTGTATGCGGTGCCGGGACACCTCTAGCAGTTTGGATGGCCAGGGTACCGACGCCTTTCCCAGATTCTGAAGGTTCACCCACCAATGCCGATTTCCATTCCTCCTCATATCGTTGCAGGAAAAGCACCGATCCCAATATCGATTCTTGCCCCCCTGCATGGACACAATTATCTCGTAGGAACCAGCATCTCCAGAGCAATAAGAGAATTTTTGCGCGCATATCCTCCGTAACTGTATCAAGTAGGACCTGAAGCCAGTCGCAACCAGTGTCACGGAATGCCTTCTCTGGGGGAAGATTCCAGTGATCCCTCATGCCTTGCCTTAGAGCTCTACTAATTTAGTGCAGTCGACCACCGCGTGGTGTTCGTCCTCCTCAGCATTACCACATATGGTGCAGGTGCCGTCTGGTATAATTGTTCGCCTACATTTGTTCTGCTGGGTAGCCAAGGAGTTCGTAGCCACTCTCCATCCAAAAATCCTTACCTTGGGTGGGACATTTGCTTTCCAGATGAGGTCCCATATACTGCGGTCGTTCGTGCTGCTAGAAGAGCTTGATGGAGCCAAGTTTATTCTCCCTCCAATGTTGGCCGCCAGTTTATATGCGCTTCTGACTGAGAAGGAGCCGCTTCTCTCGTAGTGACAAGCGATGCAGTCAAAGGCACCAGCCCTCGGAATGCGGATTTTACAGATCTCATTTGCATCAAACGGGTGGAAAATTTGTCTGATCAATGGTTCATTCCATTCTCTACTGTCTGGGTCTATGAGTTGGTTAACCCATCGTAGCCTCGATCTCCTAATGAAGGTGGCCGTTTTGAGGCCTTCTTGTCTGGGAATCCATTGGTCACGCTGAATCTGAATGCTTTCCCCATCTCCTACTCTCCATATGATACCCTTCTTAAGGAGTTCTAAGCCAGCTTCAATTCCTCTCCACACTGGTGATGCCTCAGACGCAAAAACTGTGTCCAACAGGTTTCCGTTCGGGTAGTATTTGGATTTGAGTACCCTAGCACATAGACTGTTTGGATTTTGCAAAAGCCTCCATCCCTGTTTAGCCAAGAGGGCGATGTTGAAAAAATGCATGTCCCTGAATCCAATGCCACCCGCCCTCTTTGGCCTTGTCATTCGCTCCCAAGACATCCAGTGTACCTTGCGATGGCCATTCTCATCACCCCACCAGAAGTCTCAGATCATTTTTTTCATACTTATCGCAAAAACCTTTTGATAGGAGGAACACACCCATCGTGTAGCAAGGCAAGGCTTGGACCACAAATTTAACATGTACCTCTTTTGCCGCATAGGCCATAAACTTCTCTGACCAATCATTGCACCTCTTCCCGAATCTATCCATGATAGGCTGGAAATATTCATCCTTCATTCTCCCTTCAGGTGTCGGCAGGCCTAAGTATTTGCTCTCAAAGGTCGATGAGACGACCCCTAACGTCTCCTTTATCTCTTCCCTAATTTCGGGTGGGCACATCTCACTGAATAGAATAGAACACTTACTTTCGCTCAGGAGTTGACCGGTGCCTTTCTGAAAGTTTTCCAGCACCCTTCTAATGACTTTTGCCTCATTCCCGTTCGCCTTGAAAAATAGAAGGCTATCATCCGCGAAAAGGAGGTTTGATATGCCAGGGCTGTTCCTTGCAATTTTCAGAGGTGTTAGGTTTCCCTCATGGATTTCCTTGAGCAAAAGGCTGACCAACCCATCTGCCACAAAGAGGAATAAGTACGGGCTGAGGGGGTCACCCTGACGGAGGCCTCTGGATGGTGAAAATGGTTCTAAGAGTTCTCCGTTACATCTGACCGAGTATCTGACAGAGCGCACACACTGCATCACCCAACTTGTCCACTTCTTATCAAAACCGGTTCTTAACAGGGCCTCTTCGAGGAATCGCCAATCTACCCTGTCATATGCTTTCGCAAGATCCAGCTTATATGCGCAATGTGTGTTATGGATGTTCTTGCTGTGTTGAATCTTGTGAAAGCACTCGAAAGCTATGGTGGCGTTGTCAGTGATCAGTCTCCCTGGGATGAATGCACTTTGAGTCTCCGAAATGATTCCGTCTAGTAGGGGTCGAAGCCGATTCACTAGACACTTGGAGATCACCTTATATAGTACGTTGCATAGGCTGATGGGACGGTAATCTCTCATTGATTGCGGGTCTTTCCCTTTTGGGATGAGCACAATTACCGTGTTGTTGATCCCTTCCGGTAAATGGCCACTCGCGAAGAAGCTGAGCACCCCCTCAATGACATCATTTTTTAGGATTTCCCAATTTCTTTGATAAAACCTCGCTGGAAATCCGTCCAGCCCCGGTGCCTTGAGAGGGCCTATTTGGAACAAGGCGTCACTAATTTCCGTAGCTGAGAAATCCTTTGTTAAATCCCTGTTCATGTCCTCAGTGACTTTCCTTTGCACTAATTCCAAAACTGCATGTGGTCTCACCTCCTCCTCCTTCTCGTACAGGTTTAGAAAAAAATTGTCTTGACATCTCCTTTATTTCCTCTCTTTCCTCTTTCGAAACGCCTGCACTGTCCTTCAATTTTGTGATTTCATTCTTTTTCTTTCTCCATGTTGCTTTTCGCTGAAACCATTTAGAACCAAATTATATCAACCAGTCTTCGGTCTATTTATAAAGAGTTGGCTACCAGATCAGGTTCTGGTGGACGTGCAGCAGAACCAAATTATGATCGACCAGCTAGGCAGCAATTGAAAGAAAAAAAGTAGGCAGCAATTGGTTTGGATCGCAAATAGATATTCTTTGTTTATTTGGGAACGGGACAAGAAAGGTAGTACAATGGCACAAGAGATCGCAGGCACTATAACCAGGATACTCCAACAACAAAATACCAAGTGCTCCTGACAAATCTTCTATGCGCATGATTCTTCGGCGGTTCACCATATGCTTAATCAAAATGTCCCTTTTTAACATGTATGTTCAGCATAAAAGGACTTTGATACCAATGCAAATGCCTTATTTTCATACCAAGGAAGCTATGTTTCTTGACTCGGCACTTGTGTTGAAATCAAAAAGATTCCACTCCAACATTTGATCCTTAATTTCTAGCATTTCCAAATTGCTTTTCACTCCAATCGTCTTTAAGTTGCATCTAGTTATACATATGTTATAAATTGCTATTAATCTAGATATGCATGTCAAATGAAGGAGGCTGGACCTGAGAGGGAAATTTGATGCACCGGTTTGGATGGTCAGCTCCAATACTGTGGTGCACGGACGTCACGGACATTTGATGTGTCAATTTTGGTGAACCATGTTGGAGTTGCCCTAAGAGAATCTACAATTGGGCGTCTCAAACCGCCTTATACGCCCAGGCGGACGGCCCGGTTATTGACCGATCAAAAGAAGCGACCTAGACGGGCTCCTCATACTCGCCCTAAACATCCGGGCTGACCGGCACCCATCATATTCAACCCAAATCCGAGGCAGATATAGGGAGGCTCGGGAACGCCTTGGCGCGTCCGCCACGTCAGACCAGACAGTCTAGCCCTACCCCAAATTGCACCAAGCCCCCCCTCCCCCCTCGACCTAGCTGATTCGAGTTATTCCTCTCCTCTCTTCTCCCTACTTCGCGCCGGCCCTCCCATAGCTCCGTTGCCACCCTTGCTCTATTGTCGTACCGAGCTGACAATGCTGCCAACACCACCCCGACAGTCCTCCCATCCGTTCTCGCCACCGTGGACATTATTGCCGGCCCGAACGCCACCACGCTACGCTCGACAACTCTCGGACTACTCCTTGCCCTCTATGTGTTCGACACATTTTCCGACCTTTTTTTTATTGTTTTCGTAGGCAAAATGACATATTCGGATGGTTCGTGGGATGAGGAGTATGGACCGACAAAGCTTGATGAAATGATTCAAAATGAATTGTTACATTCGTCGGATTCAGACGAAGTGATCATGATCATGAACATCCAACAGGCAATGGGCCGGGAGCTGGAGCACATTCTCAACTTGAAGGGAGGACTGTCTCAACAGGCAACTCCCTCCATCAAAGAGAGAGGAGTTCTGAACCAGGATAGGATCTCTAGAGCATGGCTACTCTACAATCACTACTTTTCTCCCAACCCAACTTCCGCTGAAGAATCATGGTTTCATTGGCAGTTCCGTATGTGCAAACCATTGTTCTTGTGCATGATGGAGGGAGTGAAGGCACATGATCCCTAGTTCGAGCTCACCAAGGATTGTTGCGGATAACTATCATTCTCTACTAAGCATAAATGCATGAGTGCTATGAGGATGCTTGCACTTAGCACCGCTGTCGATGCCGTTAGTGAGATGGTCCAGATGGGGGAGAGCACATGCCTGAAAACCACTGTCAAGTTTGTCTGCGCCGTGGTGCAGCTGTTTGGACCAGAGTATCTGAGAGAATCAAATGTGCATGATACAGAAAAGTTGTTGGCTATTGGAGAGGCAAGAGGTTTGTCTCATATGCTTGGTTCAATTGATTGCATGCATTAGCAATGAAAGAACTCACCCAATGGTTTCCCTGGGATGTACTAATTAAGATCACACCAAAGAGGCCATCATCATATTATAATCAGGGGCATCACATGACTTGTGGAGTTGGCATGCTTTCTTTGGAATAATTGGTTCTCACAACAACATCAATGTGCTTCAGCGATCTCCCGTGTTCAGGAGACTTTGTAATAGGGAATCGCCGACGTGCAACTACACAGTCAATGGCCGCGACTACAACATGGGGTACTATCTTGTGGATGGTATCTATCCTCAGTGGACGATGTTTGTGAAGACCATATCTGAATCCCGAGGCAACAAACAAAGCCACTTTGCAACAATGCAAGAGGTAGCAAGGAAGGATGTGGAGAGGGCATTCAGGATGCTCGAAGCTCGTTGGGTAATTGTTCGTAGAGCTGTAATGATGTGGCAATCAAGATTTCATGGCAGCTGATGATATTTTGTGTCATTTTGCACAATATATGGTTATCAAAGATAAGGGTGATGTGGTGGTCCAAACCAATAATTTTAAGACGCCTAGAGAACAATTCCACATTCCGTAACAACAAGATGTAAATCAACTTATGAATTTACTGTAAATGCATCTGAATCTTCAAGATCACTAGATGCACACGTAGCTACTGAGTGATCTCGTGGAGCATATGTGAACCTATAATGGAAACCAAAGAGCTAATATTTGAATTGTACACTTAAAATAAATTTTATGTTAAAACTATGTATCTTTGCTACTAACATTTGTTATTTAACTGCGACATTCATGTGTATGATGAACGTGCATTGAATTTGATATGTGTGGCCGTCGGGTATAACATACGATGGATTGTCTGGCATAGTCAACAGGCCTGCTCACGAGTGTCCCATACGTATAAGGGATCGAATTTGTCAAGTTCGATTGTAGAGCAGCCGTCGGCGGGCGAGCAAGAGCGCCACGCCCATGGCGGACGGCGGCAACCGCAACGGCATGGTCTGGTTCAGCTGCCTGCCATGCGGCTGGCCCCCGGGCGACTACCAGGAGCGGGTGGTCAAGCTCCACCGCGCGAACTGCGAGGTCGCGCGGGCGGCGAAGAAGGCCGCGTGGGAGGCGGCCGAGGCCGCCCACAACGCTCTGCAGGAGGCCGCCAAGAAGCGCAAGAAAGCGAAGAAGTCGAGCGGGTAGGACGGGCGGCTAGCTCCAAAACGTAATTTCTTGGACGAGATCGGTCATAGATTCGGCTAACGCAGGTTTTGGTTTGGAAAATAGAAGAACCGAACCTTGATTCTTGATTAGTTTTAGCTTTCTTGGAATGCTGAAGAACTTCCTCCTGATACGATTACCAAATCTTGATTCTTCGTATGATTTGGCTTTCTCTCCCATGATACGATTATCTTTCCTGGCAGACATGCATGCGTGTGCGATTCTTCTTGACCCAACGTCGATGCGCAGTGACAGATTAGTTTAACCCCTGCTCTGCTTCTTGGCAGTCTGCTTAGTATTCCTGCTCTGCTTCTTGGCAATCTGCTTAGTTTGATTCCTGCTCTGCTTCTTGGCAATCTGCTTAGTTTAATTCCTGCTCTGCTACCTGGCAATCTGCTTAGTTTAATTCCTGCTCTGTTTCTTGGCAATCTGCTTAATTCTAAGTTCCTGAAAATTCGATGTGCATGTGGCAGATTAGTTTTATTCCTGCTCTGCTTCTTGCCATCTGCTTTGTTATACGTGTTCCTGAAACTTATGCATGTGAAATGTGATTGTAATTCATTGTTTTTTGGGGAAGTCCCTAAACTAAAATTTTCATATAAAATAAAATATGTACATTCAGGTAAGATTTATGAAAAACTGTATATTCAGCGATGTAATTCATTGTTCTCCGCGAAAGCTTTCGAGCTATACACCAATTGTCATGGTAGTACAAGGAACATTAGAAGTTAACATAAACTACAACCAAGTCCGTAGACCACCTAGCGACAACTAGAATCACTGGAGCGAGCCGAAGACACACCGCCGACGTAACCCATCTCTCGCCGGAGCTGGCAAACATTGTTGTAAAAGACAGACGGAAAGTTGCATGCTAAGGCACCATAGGACCATCGCACTTGAACAGCAACCGTCATCGATGAAGAGAAATAGATCGGTCGGAACCTACTTTGCTTTAGGTTTGGATCCCTACTTTTTAACGCCGTCTTCGGAGAGGCAAGGTGGGAGAGGAGAGAGGAAGCTGATTGACAAAAGCTAATGAAGTCCAATCAAGCCGAGGCCTGACTCAAGAAAAACATCTTCTACCTGCATTGATGGGTGCTCATTTCTTTTTCTTAGCTAGTGTAGTTTCTCATCTTCAAAGAGAAAGCACCGGCGCTTTTGTAGTGACCCTCCGGGGCCCCTGGTTGCTTTGGCGCACTCCACCCCGTCAATCTTGTCTTGTACTTGACTTGACTCTCCCCCGCTTGCTGCTTGTTGATCGCAGTGTTACCAATACATAGACACACGAACACGAACAGACGAAGACTGGATCCACGAAGATCCACCAAAGAAGAAAACCGACCGAAACCCACCAATCCAATGGAAAGACACCTCCACACACCTTCAGACGACACTAAATGTACCGTCGGGGCAGGAGGGTAGGTGGGGAGGGCTTTATTCTATCTTCAGGGATCCGATGCCGCTTGCCTTCCCGAGCAGGACACAAACCCTAATCAACCTAAAAAATGGAGCAGGAAACCTCCCGCTGGCAAGGGCCAAGGTCCACCGTGCCTCCATGGCCTTAAGGCCACGGGAGATGAGGCAGCCGGCAGTGTCGGTGATGAGAAGCAGAAAGCCCTTTGTCGCCTGGGAGTCGCCTATCTTGGGGACGAAGGAAATTTGTATGGCCACGTCCTTAGTACATATGCGGTCACTCCAATAGATAAAAACAGAGAGAGGATGTCTTGGAGATTTGCACGAAAGACCATGTAAAGTAGATAAATTACAACTTGAACTAGCGAGATCCTTGTGCCAAACCTAATCATCACTCATCGTCGGTTGTTGTTGCCACCATGGCACCGCCAAAGAAAGACACGAGCAGCCGGCCCACCCAAATCTGAAAGAGTTTCATTGCAGACCACACTGCTTTGTGAGCCGACTAAACATGTCGTCGTCAAGTCTTTCTGGCATGTTTTGGTCGAGATCATCCCCGAGTCCTTCGGATCCCGATGTCGTCGTCTTCATCGAACACGGTCGAAGAAGAAGAGTGTCCACAAACCACATTCCGAACCACCCACACAATCTACACAAGCCAGCGCCATCGCCTAAGAGGACGCTAGACACCATCCACAACAACCTAACATTGCCCGAACCGAATTCCGACGACACAAGTCACAAGGACTACCTGTTTCCTGGCGCCACCGATTGAAATACCACCAAGGCTAAGAAGCAGGCTATTTTTTAAAAATAATATATATTTTTTATTAAATTTCTCACATATTACGCCGGCTCAAAAATTTGCAAACATATAACCCTATCGGCCTAGCCAAAGCCGACTGGCACCAGTTGGCTACGCCAAAGCCGATTAGTCCCTGTCGGCTTTGACTAGGCCGATAGGGCAGTCGGCTACGCTCAAGTAGCTCCAGTCGGCTCAGCCATGACCAATTAGTACTAATCGGCTTAGCCGTGACCAATTAGTACTAATCGGTTTAGCCATGACCAATTAGCTCCAATCGGTGTTGGCAAAGCCGATAGGTGCATGTATTCACATTTTGGTATGTAACTAAGATTTTCAGATAACCATAATGACAAAATAGCCCCTCTCGACCAGGCGGCAAGACTTTTTCCCGCCATAATTTCCCGCTTCTGACTTCCCACCATAATTTCCTGCTTCTTAGATCCCGCCATCGTTTCTCGCTTCTTAGTTCCCGCCAATATATCCCGCCATAGTTTCCCGCTTCTGAGTTCCCGCCTATTCTTCTCTTCTGAACCTATAAAACCCCCTCCACACTAAGGTGGGTAAGTAGTCCAGTATAGTATCGTAGTTTCATGAAGATGTCCCATTATCCTTTTGATCATAGTTTTCACTCTGTTATGTCCCATTGTCTTCTCCGTTTAGCCGCCAATTTCAAGATCGACGATAGAGTAGTTCCATGGGACGAACTCATCAATAGTGACACCGTAATGAATGAGTTGGCTCACGCATTATCTAGGAGTGGGTGGCCTCCAAGGATCTTTGAGGAGATACAGAAAGAACTTCTCAGGTTGCATGGAAGATGGCATAAGCAACTGCATAAGAGTGAATCGTACCTCAAGTTTGCAGCAGAAAATACAGATTTATGGATAGAAGACAGCGAGGACAAAGACGACATCTTCATGCCGATCACCAAGGCCAAGACTACCGCATCGTCGAAGGGCAAGAGCTCTGCATCGACAAAGGGCAAGAGCTCTGCGTCAACAAAGGGCAAGAGCTCTGCGTCGACGGAGGAGGACGATGATGCCTTCATGTAGTTTTTTAGCTATATTTTGTAATTTCAGTCGTATTGTTTAATTCAGATGTATTTTATATTATTTGTGTGTACTGTCTTGTTTTGGGGCATTATGTTTTATCTAAGCACGACGTTGGATGCATTAGTTTGCAGTATAAGTGTTATCCCCGCTAAACCAATTGACCACTGAAATAGAACATGAATATGTCTCATACATAAGTAGATAGTCATTTGTCCCATACATAAAATAGACATATGTCTCATACATAAGTAGATAGTCATTTGTCCCATACATAGAATAGACATATGTCTCATACATAATTAGATAGTCATGTCTCTACTGATCGATGGAAGCGTCAGTGACAACGCCTGCCTCGGCGCTTAGGCGGTGTGCTAGGCGTACTCCAGCCCAACCAGTGGGGTGGCCTAATGTTACAAAGAGGAACCTCGGACCCATCCTGGTCATCCTGTGTATCCTGGGGAGGTCCTGGTGGAGGAGTCGAAAACATGTCCATCCACATGTTGTGTTGCGATAGTGGCTCACCCTCACTCCCCCACCCGGATCCGGACGCCGTCGCCTACTGATATCCGTAGGATCCTGCAGGAGGGAACATACATATTGAAGAAATATGCAGTCTCAATTAATATTCAAAAGAATAAATATGAAGAGACATACCAGATGGATGTGGCCGAAACATGAAACCCAATGTGGGACTTTGCTCTTGTGGTGGAGGTTGAAACGCAAAGCTGGACGAGGGACCATGTTGTTGTGGGTGCTGCCACGCCGAACTGCCAGCCTAGTCAGGAGGTGGTGGAGGGGGCGCCGGCTGCTGTGTTAGGCAAGGACGTGGTTGTTGTCGTTGCGTGGAGGGCCGCGACGGCTGCTGCTGGTGGTGGTGGTGGTGGGGAACAACGTCCGAAGTGCGGGTGCACGTGATAGCCGCGTAGACAGCTCGTAGCTTCTGCTCCAGGCGCGTGAACCATGGCCGGAGCTAAGATGTAGGTACCATAAGAGGTCCAGACGACAGTGAACGTGTATAGTCCCTGACCTCACTATGAAGATCGGATGCCAGCTCAGCCTGAAATTGTCACGATGATTATTAAGTATGGACGGCAAAGTATATAACCAGAAGATGCATTAGATAAAGACAATAGATGTTACCGCGTACTGCCTAGAGCCCGAAGTATCATAGCTCGGGTATGTATCAGACGTAACAGGGTCCGGTATCACCTCTGGATGAGGGTGCTGAATGATGCGTAACCTTGTCCCGCTCATGTACCGATGTAAATAGGTATTGAATTCACCGAGATCAAACATATCATCCTCGTCCCACAGACATGTCATTGCAGTATCCCAGTCTGTCATGTACTGCTGAAGCCTTTCGAGCCACTGAGCATGTGTCTTGCTTATCCACTTCCTTGTGTTCCTGCAATTGAGGTGTGTGTTTAACAATTAACTGATGATTCACTGTGAACAATTGTGAATGACAATGAAACATTGAATAAGTATACAATACATGTGGACTACTGCTGGCAGTGGGTTCTCTATAGGGGGGGGGGGGCTTGACCATCTGCCGAAGACCAAATTGCCTCATAACCCGCTGCTGCGCCATCTCCACGACAAAGATATCGAAGATGATCTTCAATTTCGTCATCCAGTAACCCCGATCTATTGTGCATAGCTCAGAAATACCACCGGGGTATCTGGCATCTATGGTTGCTTGCGTGTACGGCTGTCATATCACCCCGGTGTACGTATCGAACTGCTCGTTTAATGTCGTGTAGGCTCGCCTAGTCTGCTCAGCAACATAGCGTCTCTGCACATATTATAAGTGAGTTTTTGGCCATAGTGTAGGCAAAGAACATGCATTAAATTATAACACGAGACATACCTTGCGACGTGTCCAGCACAGACCGAAAGTAGGCATGTCGATGTGTTCAGCATCGAATAGGTGGCCCACAGGATAACCCTCCTCGACACCTATGTTCGGCCATCCCATAGAGAACCTCTCCCACGACCACAGCTGTAAAAATAGAGGGCATCCAAGAAGGGTTGACTTGTCCGACGCAAGCTGGCAACCATTGCACATACCTCGGTATGTAGCTACTAAGACTGCCGAACCCTCCTAGGTGTGATCTGATTCGGCATCTCAGCTCTCGTGATCTCCAGTGCAATAGGGATGTAGCGTGCACTTACGTGGTGACATGGTTCTCTGTGAACATAACCTTCCTGACAAGCCACAGTAGGTACGCCTCCAGGCTACGAGTGATCTGTGTCGCATTCATAGGGACATTTGGATACCACGGGAAATTATGGATCTGTATTGAGTAAAGAGAAGGTATTAGTAAACAACAAATTTAATTGTAAAACCAGAAGCATGACAAACGAAAGATATGTGGCTGAGGAACTAACATTGAAACGTTGCAGCCAATCATACTTAGGTCCGTGAGGCTCCGACGCAAGAACCGGAGCCTGATCATAAACACCCTGGAAACGTTGTGCCATAGATACCTCCCAACCAAGCGGTGCACCAACGGCTCTGCAAGTCCTGCAATGGAGTTTGTTCCTCAGGACCAGGGTTTGACAATGTCTTTATCGCACTGAGTATACCTGCATGCGTGTCATGAACAATGCATACATTCGGCTTATCCTGTACAACAGATATTTTCAATTGACTGAAGAACCATGTCCAACTTTCAATGTTCTTGCTCTCCACAAAAGCAAATGCCAGAGGAACGACTTGATTTTGCCCATCTTGACCAGTGGCGGTCAGGATCTGACCCTTGTACTTGCCAGTGAGAAAAGTGACATCCACACATATCACTGGTCGACAATGTCTGAAAGATTCTATGCACACACCAAAAGAAAAGAACATTCGATGGAGCACCTTTACATTTGGGAACTCTGGCATGAACAAGTCTTGGATATTGACATAGGTGCCTGGATTCCGGTCCTACAGTGTGTGGATGAGCCGGACAACAGAGTCATATGCATCAAAATACGAACCAAATCTGCTCTCAAGTACCCTCTGCTTAGCCCTCCAAGCCTTGCCATAAGATATTTTGTACTTGAACCCGACAAAGACTTTTGTCTGAATAGCCTTCACTTACATCGTTTGCTCTCCACTATCTCGCTATAAAGCAACCGAGCAATGAGGGTGGACGTAAGGTTAGGATGATCTTGAGGGATGCAGGGAATAACACAAGTGTGATGAACTAAGTCATTGATCACCCAGTTTGTGCCATCCTTAGGGAGATAGCCATGCACCCTCGCGGGACAACCCGGGTTCTTGCATACCATTGTCAAGTTTTTCGGACTTGACACATCTGCTACAAAAACCCTTTGCGTGGACATTGCCCAACTAATTATTGCATCCTTGAGAGCTTGCTTTTTTGGATACATGGCACCCGTTGCAATGTTGTTCCGGTGATATTACCAGGCAGAATCATGGCCATCATTCACGGTCATTGCAGTTGAGAAGTCATTATTCCATGATGCAAGATTAGGCACATGCTGGACGTTCTCTTCTTCGTCTAACTCATCGGAATCATCAGCAATATCACCATCTCTATCTTCATTTTCCATCTGGTTTTGCATGTGCCCATCTACCTCGTCAGCATCCGCCTCGCCACTGACATAATCATCGGCATTTCCTCCTTCTGCATGACTGCTCTGCCCTGATTCGTAAACATCATCTCCAGTATGGGACGCATAATTTGACATTGAATCATGCATGCCTTCACTGCTCTGGCCATAATCGTAACCACCCTCGGCTTCAGTTGCACTGACCTGCTTCACGACGGGAATCACTAAGGCGACAGGATTAACTCCCCTGCTCTCGCAAGCTTGTAACCAGCGCACCCACTGAGAGTCCCGCTCTATTTCATTCAAATAAAAGAAAATATTCGAACTGGATCGGGTCCATAATGCATGAACATCCACAGTGTGTGTTTCAATATTTAACCCTAAACATCCGGCAATCCATTATGTCAACTGACTAATAGACCATGTTTCAGGGGCAGTCACTGGCACTGAAATGTACTCAAATTCACTCAGATCAGCTCATGTCTCAGTTATTTGGACATTACCAGGGCCGTAGTAAAAAACTAACTTCACTAAATCAGACATATTTGTTGACCTAAAAAATTATTCAACAAGGACAAATATTAAGCAAAAGGGCAAACTAATAATTTTACCGAACCAACTAAAAATTACCACAGCTACCCATATATTACCCAAAGCTACCGGATCAACTAAAAATATCCACACAACTAAATATTTGACATCTACATATTGTATCGAACCAACTCAAAATTGACAGTCCTAGATATATTACCCAAATCTATCGGATCAACTAAAATAATCAACACACCTAAATATTCACACAACATAATACTACGGGAACGGACGTTGGATCTTACCCTTGAAGCGTGTGAAGAAACGACGAACGGCGGCCTTCAAACACGCGAACGAACGACGAACACCGGAATGTTTCCCTAGATCGAGGTTTCCCTAGCCTCCCCTAACCCTCTAGAATCAATCTACGGTGGAAAACTAGGAAGAAATCGACTCAATAATCAAGCAGAATCGGGGTTGCTTCGGTTGGAGAAAGAGGAGAGGAAGAACAGAGAAGAGAAAAAGAGAGGAGGAAGAAAGGGGAGCGGCGCGGCCGATGTGTACTGGGTCCTGTCGGCTTGGGCGTAGCCGATTGGACCCAGTCGGCCTGGGCGTAGCCGACTGGAGGTGGCCAGGCCGAGTGACGTGCTCCGACCACTAGTCGGTTGTCATGTGGCCGAGTGGCCACTTATCGGCTGCCACGTGGCTGACAAGGGCATGTCGGCTTCGGCAAAGCCGACTTGAGCCAATCGGCTACCTCAAGGCCGAGGAGTTATATGTTTGTTGAACCAGCGTAATATGTGACAAATTTAATAAAAAAAAAGTAATATATAATTTTTTTAACAAGAAGCAGGGTCATTTTATTCCAACGTGGCATTGATCCCGCCAGCGATGCAATACCTCACCCCCGAGAAGAACTAAGCCTACCCTACAATAGGTAATGGTTTGCTTAAGACGAAACATTGGACCAGTAAAACAGGACGTACAATACGTAACATGCCACAATTTGTTGCTCGATCTATCACCGAAGACGAACAATTTATGCTTCGAATATCTGTCAGGGCTCTTACATAACACACCAAGGATGGGGGAGAAACACTGGAGGAAAAACAGAGAGCAACTACTGTAACGTACACCAAGGAGGGAAACAAAACAAGAATAAATGAAAAACGACCACTGCAAAACTGGGTGATAGATACAACAACATCGTCTGCTGCTCCGATATGTTATATCCTACGAGGCTGGTTTCCCCATCTGGCCTGGTCGGATCTTGGTCTCTTCCTCGGCCGTGCTCTGACATCATCGGCCGCCTCTTGGAACAGGTTCGGTCCATTCGACTCCTCCCGTGGCTTCCTGATCTTCTTCCTTTTCCCACGGTCATACTCCTCGTCCCTGGGAACAAACATGAGATGAGTGATCCCCTAAAGTAAAGAACCTGGCATCACAAAGAAATTAACCGTTGTTTGTAAACTTACCACTCATCTAGCACATAACCAATACTGTCGGTCCTTCTGGGATATTGAAACTCTGTTGCCTTTCTACCTGACATGTCAATGTCATTCCACAGTGGAATTGTGAAACGTTATCAATGAGACTGTAAATATTTAATGTTGATGACAGCGTACAAAAACGAGAAACGTGTTTCCGTGAGGTTGCGCATATGCTAGCAACAGAGGAGTGTTATATGTGCTTACCGGTAATTTCACTCAAACCCCTCGTGAGGAGATCGAAATGCGAGGGGACTCTCTCGTGTGCATGTGCGCTGTTTCTTGAATCGGTCTGGTCCGGAACAGAGCTTACACAAGCACCTGGCAGCTCGGCACTAGCAACTGTTGCATCCTTGTCGTCTTTCTTGTCCACGGGAAGGTCAGCAGCACTGCTGGAGCGTTCGGCGAGATGTGGTTTCTTCGTGGACATCTCAACACCATTATCTGAACTTGCAGAGGCGCGGAGCGTTTGCGTCTTCTATGGGATTTACATGATATGTCCTTGGTAAGAACAGTTTCTGATGTTGATGTCTGCTGATCATCGGCGATGATTCCATTGTCAATGGCCCGCCTTTTAGCTCTTTTGTGCTTCCTTTTCTTGTGCAGTTTTAGTGCAGCAAGTAAAGGTTGCTTGGATACAAAAAGCAAGTGCGCAGTTGAATAATCCTTATGCTTCCTGGACTTCAAATCCTTCATTGTACGTAAATTACCATGGCATGGATCCTTGTCCAACACTTGGGCAGGGTCTTCAGGGCAGATCACTTGGGCAGACGCTTCAGGGCAGATCGCCTGTGCAAGGCCTTCAGGGCAGATCGCCTGTGCGGAAACTTCAGGGCAGCTCGCCTGTGCGGAAACTTCAGGGCAGATCGCCTGTGCAGAAGCTTCAGGGCAGATCGCCTGTGGAGAAACTTCAGGGCAGATCGCCTGTGCAGAAACTTCAGGGCAGGTCGCCTGTGCAGAAACTTCAGGGCAGGTCGCCTGTGCAGAAACTTCAGGGCAGGTCGCCTGTGGAGTAACTTCAGGGCAGATCGCCTGTGCAGAAACTTCAGGGCAGGTCGCCTGTGCAGAAACTTCAGGGCAGGTCGCCTGTGGAGTAACTTCAGGGCAGATCGCCTGTGCAGAAATTTCAGGGCAGATCGCCTGTGCAGAAACTTCAGAACAGATGTGCGTCTCAGATTGAGCCTGCACAGCTACCAGATCATTGTTCTGCATAGAAGCCTGCATTTGGAAAATCAAGTTACACCCAAATATAGCCAAGACATGATATGGCCAGTGTTATATTAATGGACCATGATATGCATCATCATTATGTAATCCAAACGAAGAGAGGGGGGGGGTACCGGCTGCTGTGCATTTGCAATACAGTTGGCGTCCTTCACAGGAAGCTCCTCCACCGTAGCCTGGTCAACCTCTGCTGTATTATTCTGGACTGAAGTCTGCAGAAACAATGTTTCACAAATTAAATCTACATGCATAGGTATGATTGTTACTTCTTTTCATGCATGCAGGAGGGTAAGGGAATGGACATGTGATTGACTGGATACCTGCTCCACTGCATTTGTTATAGCACATGTGTTCTCCACAGAAAGCTCCTCCATAGCTATTTCATCAGGTTGCTTCCCAGACTCTGCTGACTCTTTAGCTTCATTGCAGCAGGTTAAATCTTCTCTACTGGACATTGTTCCATTAGAAACAGAAAGCATCATATCCTGCCATGTTGGGAACAGAAAGCAATAGTGTTAACACTGAGTATTAAATTATAGTAATGCAAAGACCAATGGTAAGTATCATATGATTACCTTGATTTTCTTTATTTCTGCACTTTCCGCTGGCTTACTTTGTTCAGCACATGGATCTGTTCGAGGTTCAGAAGCCTGGTGATTTTCTTCCAACATTCCATCACCGCCATTGCATATGGGCAAGGCAGCAGTACTGCCTTTACCTGTTCGAGGTTCAGAAGCCTGGTGATTTTCTTCCAACATTCCATCACCGCCATTGCATATGGGCAAGGCAGCAGTACTGCCTTTACCTGAATCAGTAAATGCACCATCAGACTCAGGTTGCTGTTCTTGCAATGGCTTCTCATACGCCTTCAGGTCACAGCTTGAATTATGAGGAACAATAACATGAGGCTGTGCTAAGGAAACTATCTGCCTTTCACTATCTGAAGTTGTCTTGGTTGTTTTGATGGACAAGGTAGCAGCAGCTGTCTGTACTGAAACCATACCATTGTTTGGGACAGCTGCAGCTTCAGTAACCTCGGTACTGCTAGAATATTTTGAACACTGGCCTTGTGAGCTGCTGCCAAAAATGCTAGGACCACCATTATCTGAGTTCTGCTTCTGCAACTTAACATCTCCATTGGTAAATGAGGGAACATTCAATTTTGCTTCCATTAAACCGTTCTGAATTGTGCCATTCATATAAGCGGTCTTCTCAGAAATAGCATTCTTTCCTACTGAACCAGCAGCCCCATTATTTTTAAATATCACTGAGCTCCTCACCCTGTCACGCACATAGAATAACATATAGGCTTTCTGCCTCAATACATCTGCCTCACGAACTTGGCAAACCTGGAGGTATCCACAAATAATGAACATCGGAAGAATAAAGACAGTACAAGACATGGTAAATGCAGGTATACAAACAAAGACAGTACGAAAAGCTTGCACCAAAGATTAGCAGAAGTTTACATGGGTGCAAATTCGCAAAACAAAAATTCTACCTGGTTATCATCAAGATTGTGCCAACTCCCACTAGAAGTCCGAACAAAGCAATAATAGTGACCTGATTGTGTGTTCCAGCCAGCATGAACCAACACGCCATAAAGACTGTATCTGAAATCCATGCCCTTCACATATGAACATAACCACAGTAAGTTGTAAGAAGAGGTTCACTAGAGACAAATACAAAACTAGAATCGAAAGATATTCATCAACTAGTTACTCACTTCTGAATTACTGACAAATGGCTTCAAGTTCAAAGTTGGCTGAAAATCCACTTTTTTGTTGATCTTTTGACCAGGGTTGAAAGGACTAAAACGCTTCAGATGAATTGTCAATACATCAGGAGCCTTATCAATTGTAAATCTTTTCTTCGCCACAACTTTTTTCTTGCAGCTCTGGCAGTTGTACTGCTTCTCCCCGCCATCTAAAGCCTCTTCTTCAGTAAAATTTTGAAGTGCTTTCACCAACGTAGCAGCATTAGCAATTTCCAGACTGAGATCCAGGAAAGGATCGAATTTGCTGGAACAGTGGGAGCAACTTGCACATCTCACATGTAATGCCCATAAATATAGCAACACAGTGATGAAATCAGGAATATATTTGCCGTCGATATTACTCATATAATGGCAATTAACCAATTAACAGAACTTACCTGACTTCTTAAGCGGCCACCAAATATTCTGTGAACTAAACTCTTCTCATAAGCACTCTGAGACTGACTTGGTATACCCGAAGGTAAACAGCATTTGTGCATGGACTCAAGTAAGTTAACCACTAACTCGTGTGCATCTTCCTGCCTATAGTAACGAAAACTACGAGAAATGCCTGTTTAGCAGTTAAAGATAGCAGAATTCAATGATGAATTTGGAAAAATGTAGATAGTTGGGGTATTTCAATATTTAAATTCAAAAGAAAAATACTGTCAAGTTAAGCTACGGCACAAGAAAGGATACATTTTAAGTTCTTCACAAACTGCACCGGTGTCAATATCTTCCCAGTTGACTGTAGGGCACATGCAACATGGTTCTGGAGAGCACATAGCGCACAGAATCCAGCTGCCCGGCCTTAACAAATAAAAACAGAATTATTATTAGAAGTATCAGAAAAGCAGCAATTGCCAACAAGAGAGAATATTTTTCTATACTTCTTTGATGTAAATGATAGCAGATGCTCTGCTACTATAGAACTGGTCGTGAGATATACCCCATTTAATTACTCCCTCCGTCCCCAAGTAGAAGGTGTATAAATCAGTTAAAACGTCAACTATTTATAAGTTTGACCAAATACATAGAAGAAAAATATCAACAACTGCAATATTGAATAAATGCATTATGAAAATATAGCTAATGGTGGATATTGATATTGATTTGGTATTGTTTATCTTCATGTTGTCACACATATAATTGGTCAAACTTAGAAAACATTGACTTTTTCACTCAGTTTCTACTCCATCTATTTGGGTCAGGAGGGAGTAAACGAAATTGGAATATTCTGCCAAAGTGGTTAAACTAATATTCTTTTCAACCAAATGAAATGTCTCAAGAAACAATAATTGCCATGCAACCGCAACATACTAACAGGCAGTGGTGTACCAATGAATGTACACCTAAAGATTCCACCAGGGGGCCGAAGACTGTCGCCCCAATTATGTTGCAGACAACCCATTTTACTGGAAAATGCATCATCCGCAACCAGCAAAAAAATGCCGTTTCGCTGCTTGGAACACTGTCTCAAAAAGCAATAACTGGGATGTAACTGCAGGACACGGACAAGCAGCTGCGTACATCAACCAATGCGCTTTTTTGGTCGTAGACTAAACATTTTACTGGAAAATGTAGTGTTCAAAGATAGCAAGAAATTACTTGCACTGTCAACACCATCATACTACCCCATGAGGGGAATTGATATGTTTGGTTGTCAACTGGCATCAAACTTACATGATGACGACGTGTGCTTGCCGCTCTGCAGGTATGCCACGAAGGGCTCTGTGTACGTCAGGCATTGCAGGACCGAGTTGAGGTAGCACGTGTTGCCGAGATTCCGCAAGCCAGCCCCCTGCGTTACGCAGACAAGAGGGCACCTCAGTGAATTCAGTTCACTTGTATGACAAGTATAGCATCTTGTTTCAGACTTCAGGCGCATCGGCAAATTCCCCAGGTAAAAGTCAGATACCAGGGCACCTCAGTGAATTCACTTCACTGGTATTACCGTATCATATTTCAGGCGCAATCGGCAAATTCCCTAGGTTGTCAGACACCAGGGCACCTCAGCGAAGTGAATCCTGGTATTGTTTTACGGCCTCATGTTTCAGGCGCACTGGCATAATCCTGAGATAAAATCACTTGGCTGGTATCATCGTATAGCCTATGTTTTAGTGAAAAATCTCGAGGTAAAAAAAAAATGGTGATGATAACACAACTAGCCAAGTTTTGAAGGGAACAGGGTGGACTCAAAAGTTTTTCAGCAGAACAGACTCCCAAAACAGAGGATCATCATTTCCAAACCCAAATTCCGTCAGTGAAGCCCCAAAAATCCACTTGCCAAACTGCAGAACTGCGAAATTCGACCCACTACGAACGAACATCAGGAATTCGAGTGAGCAAAACCCAACAGACCGCGGTTGGTTCCAGTGCCGCAGTTAGTTAGCCAATTTGAAAACTCCCACCTCCAAACAAACAAAATCCCAAAATAATCCGCGGGCGTGCGCACACTCACGATTCTCCGCAGGTAGACCCTGGTGGCGGCGAGCTCCCGATCGAGCCCGCCCGCGCCCGCGCCCGCCTCCCCCTTCTTCTCCCTTCCCGCCGCCGCCGCCACGGCCAACCGCCTGTCGGCGCTCGGGTACGGCCTCTGCGTCGGGACCCCTCCGGCCGGCCCCGCCCCCGCCCCCGGCCTCGCCGCCGCGTGGAACTGGATCCTCCGGTGCTGCGCCGCCGCCGCCGCCTCGCCCATTCTTCTTCTAGGGTTCCGCGCAGCGGGCCAGCTGGGCGGATCGGAGGGGCCGATTGGCCTGCTTATCTCCGGGGTTAATTCATTCGCTGGGGGTTTAAAACCTGCGGCCTCGATCAATCGGCTCGGGGGCGGGTCTGGTGCGGGCGTGCGGCCCACGGGGTTAACCGACGTAGCCCTCGGCGGGTGGACGGCTGGGATTCGGCCGCTGGGGCTGGCGCGCGCATCCGGAGCGTCGGTGCTGGGTGTTCGGCCAGACGGCGCGGCGGTCGGGTCCGGTCGGCGAAAGCGACGAGGGCGAGCTGATGATTGGGTCGAAAGTTCGGAACGAGCTGACGATGCTGGCTGCGGTTCGGGTGCGTGTCCGTTCGGTGGAGGCAAAGGCTGGCGTGGTGGTTGCGTGGCATACGGTATTTTTATTCCGGTTGGTGCCGCGGGAAGGAGCACGGTGCGGCGCGCCGAGGGGGCGTCGTGGTCGTCGAGCCGGCCGGCGAGGTTCTCCGGCGACGCGGCGACGCGGCGAGCCTGGCGCACGCGGCCTCTCGACGATCGGAACCCGTGGGTGGGTTGGATCCCCCGACCACGACCATCTGTGCCAGAACCCCATGTTTGGTTGAGGGAAATGGCTTGCCCCGTGTTTGGCAGCAGTAGAAGAGGGAATGGGATTTCGAGGCCAGGTTTTTATGAGCAAAAGAATGTGACAGGTGGCTTATGGAAGAAGCTGATGAGGGAATGTCTTATGGGAGAAGCCACTAGAGAAATTGGACGATACCCACGGTCAGTAGCGGAGATAGATCATACCATGTCTCGGGTAGGTTGTATGGCTACAATGTAATACAGTGTGCTACAGTGGGCATTTCGCTACGGTCAACGAAGAAAATCGTCACCACGCCCAGGCCGAGGCCCTGGCTGCCTGGGGCCTGGGCCCGCGGTGTTGCCGCGGAATTCGACATGTAGTTTTTTTCCTTTTTGATGGACATATAGTTTCTAAATGTTGTGTAGAACATTAATTCAGTTCGTATGATTTTAGCTACATAAGGGCATCTTCAACTCACAAATTTTCTTCCGCATACGTCCGCGGATAAGAGGGGAGGGGGGGGAGTCCACGGATAATGTCGGGGACATTACCCCGCGGTATAACCCGGCCTGAAGTATGACCCGGCTAGGGACTTGGCGACTCACTGGTGACCCGGCCGAGCTTGGTGGCTCATTGCTGACCCGGCAGGCGGGTCAGACGAACGACAAGACCCAACGGCCTAGAGGGCGGCTCATGAGAGGGCCGACTCATGTTATGGTGGGCCGGTTCACAGAGAAGGCCCAAGGAAAGGAAAGACTCACTCACAAAGAAAACAAAACCCGGATTAGGATTCAAGAGAGCTAGTCCTAATCCTACTCCCAGTAGGACTCTACATGTAAACCTACCCCTTCCACTTATATAAGGAGGGGTAAGGCGCCCCAAGAGAGGGAGTTCAAGTCATTAGAGATAGACAGATTAGAAACCCTCGAGACTAGAGGTAGTGATTCCGCACCCTTGTAATCGAGATCATCGTCATCATCAATACACACAAAGCAGGACGTAGACTTTTACCTCCATCGGAGGGGCCGAACCTAGGTAAATTCGCGTCTCTCGATTCCGACCAACCCCTCTCAAGCCGCTACCTCGTTGCGATGGCCTTGAGTCGCCCCCGCCTTCGCGCCTTGAGTCGCCACAGCCTCACTTCTGCTGCTGCCTCGCTGCACTGGCCCCGCCGCCGCGGCCTCACCTCGCCGCGCTCGCCTCGAGCCGCCTCCTCGCGCCGCATCTCCGGGCGGTTTCGCTTCCGCGCGCTGGCCCACTGGCTCCGCTACTCTCGCCCGCCCCGCCTCTGCGCGCCTCTGCTCCGCGCGGGCTTCTCTGACTTCTCCATCAAGTACTGCTACTCCGGTGAGGGGCTGGATTCGCTCTGTGACGTGGACACGGGCGAGGACTTGCGTGATATGCTGAACCTGGTGCTATACCAGGACCGTCTGGTCCGGCTGTTCAAACGACCTGAACACGCGCCGGTTCCGGGTCTACCTGTACCGCGACACGGCCGCCGCCCCTTACGTCGGCTGCCCAGGCCCTAGGGAAACCAGCTCCCATGAGGCGTAGCGCGACGTCGCCGGCTCTGCTGCCAACGAAGGCGACCGACGTCGACGACGGGCGGCCCACCAAGGGCCTGGCCACTCCCGCTCCCTCTCTCTTGCGGCGGATCATGACGTCGCGGAATACGTTGTGGGAGACGTCGACAGCTGGCGCAGCGCCCTCCAAGCAGAACACGAACATGATTGTTGAAGTTACTGTTTCACATAAACAACAGATATTCAGGCATGCTGACGCTTAACCAGCGAGATGAGCTTGATAGTCGTGTGAGACGTTTCCATCAAGATAGATTGCCATTCGAGACAGGAGCAGCAAATCCACTTAGGGGCTCTAGTTTCCCTAGCCGGAAGATACCGACAGATAATAGAATGATCAGACCCCACCGTGGATCTTCATGCAGATTATGACGAGAACAAATCCTATTGTTTCAGTGCCTGAAGTGTTAAAGGACATTGCTGTAAATCCGACTGTGCTCATGGGTTGGATTCAAATGGAACATCAGAAGAGGTCACCATCAGAGCCTCGGACTGCTTCAGGTATCATCTCTAGTGGCACCATCAATAATGTCACTACTGGGATGGTTATACCACCCAGCAATGCTCCGAAGACCACAGAAGTTGCACACATTCCTTCTTATAGGCCACAAGCAATATCGACAGCCTCTGTGAATTCACAAAATGACCCTGGAGTATTACGTATGAAGTCCCGTGATCCCCGTCGTGCCCTGCCGGCCTTCCAGGACAGCAAAGACAATTTGATTAACCACGAACAACTGGCGAAGCAACTTCAAACTATTATGTTGTCATCTCCACCAGTCTCGTCATCCAGCATTACTCGACAGTCCACCATGAGCTCAGCGTAAATAGGGCAGATCCAAGAATAGCTACTGGACAGAAAGATTCCAATGACGCTGCCCCTGCTACAACACTTGGTACCAGGCCACTAGCTAACCAGTGGCGTGATCTTGATGACCTCAACGGTTATGATGACCAGCAGAAGTCTCTCATACACAAGGAAGGGCAAGACGTATCATGGAACAACACATGATTTTTTTCATCGAGGAAACTTTGTTTAAGTGGTAGATTTGGATCACACTCTCCTCAATTCTGCGAAGTTTATAGAAGCGGATCTTATTCATGAAGAGATTTTCTGGAAGAAAAGAGGAGCTAAAAGACAAAAGAAGGTCACGGGGTGCTACTGCTACATTAGAAGTATGCCTAGGCGGTCATCGGACTACGTCCGGCATTATCCAACACCAGCGTCCGTGTTAATCCGACAAAATATCAGGTGATATTTGTCCCGTCTATTTTTTATATAGATATTAAAATCTTCGAGAACAATTACTGTGGCTTGTAATATTTTTTATGCAGGGCAAATGTTTACCATAAAAATACCGTCATATCACGCCCGGTGTGTTTATACGGAGCTTGCACCAAAATCCTCATGGGCCAGCATCTGCCCATGCCGCGCCTGCTCGCTCAAGCCGCCCAAACGGATGCGCGCGAGCCACCGCCCCCACGGTCCGGTCTACATCATCACGCCTGCTCACATCAAGCCGTCCTACGGACGCACGCAAGACGTCTCCACGTCCCGTCTCCTCCAACAACATTGGAGCAAAAGAAAAATGACATTCGGAATCATGTTTTACGCAACATCGTCAAAACAAGCGCCAGCCTCCACCCGCACTAGGTGACTCAGTGGATAGGCACATTGGCCTGTTATTCCAACGATACGATCAAACTTCAACATATCCAAAGAAACAGGAGAGCTTGCCATAAAGCAAATATCCTTGGAGAAGCTACAATTTGCGCCAGGCCATTATTGAGCCAGCAATTCAAAAGTCGGCGGCAAAGAAAAAGAAAATGGCCCTGGAGGAGCCAGGAGAGCCGGACTACATGAGAATGACAAAGCATGGGTCAAGAAGCATATAAACTCAATTTGGCTACAACATGTGCCAAGGGCGTACGATGAGCATCACGAAGATCATCAACTCGCCACATCGTCTTCAGTTTCAATAAAATCCATCGTTTAGCTGTGAACTATATGCCGGCTTATGCCACAGTCAACTATGAAGACTCTCAAGCCGCCTCCCCGAGTCGACTTAAGACTCGAGTGTTGGAAATATGCCCTAGAGGCAATAATAAATTAGTTATTATCATATTTCCTTATTCATGATAATCGTTTATTATCCATGCTAGAATTGTATTGATTGGAAACTCAAATACATGTGTGGATACATAGACAACAAAGTGTCCCTAGTAAGCCTCTACTAGACTAGCTCGTTGATCAAAGATGGTCAAGGTTTCTTAGCCATAGACATGAGATGTCATTTGATAACGGGATCACATCATTAGGAGAATGATGTGATGGACAAGACCCAAACTATGAACGTAGCATATGATCGTGTCAGTTTATTGCTATTGTTTCTGCATGTCAAAGTATATGTTCCTATGACCATGAGATCATGCAACTCACTGACACCGGAGGAGTACCTTGTGTGTATCAAACGTCGCAACGTAACTGGGTGACTATAAAGATGCTCTACAGGTATCTCCGAGGGTGTCTGTTGAGTTGGCATGGATCAAGACTGGGATTTGTTACTCCGTGTGACGGAGAGGTATTTCAGGGCCCACTCGGTAATACAACATCACAATGAGCCTTGCAAGCAAAGTGACTAAAGTGTTAGCCACGGGATCTTGTATTACGGAACGAGTAAAGAGACTTGCCGGGAACGAGATTGAACTAGGTATAGAGATACCAACAATCGAATCTCGGGCAAGTAACATACCGATGAACAAAGGGAACTGCATACGAGATTAACTGAATCCTTGACATAGAGGTTCAACCGATAAAGATCTTCGTAGAATATGTAGGAACCAATATGGGCATCCAGGTCCCGCTATTGGTTATTGGCCGTAGAGGTGTCTCGGTCATGTCTACATAGTTCTCGAACCCGCAGGGTCTGCACACTTAACGTTCGGTGACGTTTCGATATTATTGAGTTATGTATGTTGGTGACCGAAGGTTGTTCGGAGTCCCGGATGTCACGAGGAGCTCCGGAATGGTCCGGAGGTAAAGATTTATATATGGAAAGTCATATTTTTGCGACCGGAAAAGTTTCGGGTTTTTCCGGTATTGTACCGGGAAGCTTCTAGAAGGTTCCGGAAACTTCCGGAGGAGTACGGAAGTCCACCAAGGGTTCCACCACGTCCCAAGGGTTTGCATGGGCTGAGGGGAGGCGCCCTAGCCTTATTGGGCCAGGCGCACAAGTCCCTCAAGGCCCATGTGGCTTGGGAGAGGTGGAAAGTCCACCTGTTTATGGAAAGGGAGGGAATTGGACTAGGAGTCCAACCCCTCCCCCTTGGCTGCGCCCTAGGGCTTGGAGGGGCTGATCTCCACGCCCCTCCACCTATATATAGAGGGGAGGGAGCGCCCCAAGAGGACACATGAAGCCCTTGGCGCCCCTCTCTCTCCCTAGATCATTTTCTCCTCCGTTCGCAGTTTCGGTAGCGCTACACGTAGCCCTGCCGGGATAGCACCACCACCACCGCCACCATGCCGTCGTGTTGCCGGAGAACTCATCTACCTCTCCGCTCTCCCTTGCTGGATCAAGGAGGCGGAGATCGTCATCGAGCTGTACGTGTGCTGAACGCGGAGGTGCCGTCCGTTCGGCGCTAGATCGTGATTGGATCGCGGGACGGCTTGCGATTTGGATCGCAAAGACGTTCAACTACATCATCCGCGTTTCTTAACGCTTACCGCTTAGCGATCTACAAGGGTACATAGATCCACTCTACCTCTCGTAGATGCTCATCACCATGGATAGATCTTGCGTGTGCGTAGGAAAATCTTTGTTTCCCATGCAACGTTCCCCAACAGTGGCATCATGAGCTAGGTCTATGTGTAGATGAGATCACGAGTAGAACACAAAGGAGTTTGTGGGCGTTGATATTCAGATTGCTTCCTCTCTTGGTCTTTTCTTGATTCGGCGGTATTGTGGGATGAAGCGGCCCGGACCAACCTTACTCGTACGCTTACGAGAGACCGGTTCCATCAACTGACATGTAACTTCGTTGCATAAAGATGGCTGGCGGGTGTCTGTCTCTCCCACTTTAGTTGGATCGGATTCAACAAAGGCGGTCCTTGAGAAGGTTGAATAGCAATTTGCGTATCACCGTTGTGGTTTTTGCGTAGATAAGAATTGTTCTTGCTAGATACCCGTAGCAGCCATGTAAAACATGCAACAACAATTAGAGGACGTCTAACTTGTTTTTGCAGGGTATGTTGTGATGTGATATGGCCAATTACATGATGAGATATATGTGATGTATGAGATGATCATGTTTTGCATAGAATATCATGACTTGCATGTCGATGAGTACGGCAACTGGCAGGAGCCATAGGGTTGTCTTTAATTTAATTTTGCCGTTTTGCTTTACTTTATCGCTATGAGTTAGCAATAGTCGTAGAAGCAACAGTTGGCGCGATAACCTCATGGCGACACGTTGATGGAGATCAAGATGATGGAGATCATGGTGTCATGCCGGTGACGATGGAGATCATGCCGGTGCTTTGGAGATGGAGATCAAAAGCACAAGTTCAATGCCATATCATGTCACTTATGATTTGCATGTGATGTTAATCATTTTATGCATCTTATTATGCTTAGGACGACGGTAGCATTATAAGGTGATCCCTCACTAAAATTTCAAGATAAAATTGTGTTCTCCCCGAGTGTGCACCGTTGCGAAAGTTCGTCGTTTCGAGACACCACGTGATGATCGGGTGTGATAGACTCTACGTTCACATACAACGGGTGCAAGCCAGTGTTGCACATGCGGAACACTCGGGTTAAACTTGACGAGCCTAGCATGTACAAACATGGCCTCAGAACACAGGAGACCGAAAGGTCGAACATGAGTCATATAGTAGATATGATCAACATGAAGATGTTCACCATTGAAGCCACCTCATCTCACGTGATGATCGGACTTGGGTTGGTGAATTTGGATCATGTGACACTCGAATGACCAGAGGGATGTCAATTTGAGTGGGAGTTTTTTAAGTAATATGATTAACTAAACTCATTAGCATGAACATAGTCAAAATGTCTTTGCAAATTATGTTGTAGATTACTAGCTCGCGCTGTAGCTCCCTTTGAATTTTTATATGTTCCTAGAGAAATAGAGTTGAAAGATGATGGTAGCAATAATGCGGACTGGGTCCGTGATCTGAGGATTGTCCTCATTTGCTGCACAGAAGGCTTATGTCCTTAATGCACCGCTCGGTGCGCCACCCCCTCAAGCGTCGTCTGTAGATGTTGTGAACATCTGACAGGCACGTTTTGATGACTACTTGATAGTTCAGTGCGTCATGCATTACGGCTTAGAATTGAGGCTCCAAAACGTTTTTTGAACGTCACGGAACATATGAGATGTTCTAAGAGCTGAAATTGGGATCTCAGGCTCGTGCCCGTGTTGAGAGGTATGAGGCCTCCAACAAGATTCTTTGCCTGCAAGATGAAGGAGAATAGCTCGATCGGTGAGCATGTGCTCAGATTGTCTGGGTGCTACAATCGCTTGAATTGAGTGGGAGTTGATCTTCCAGATAAGATAGTGATTGATATAGTTCTCCAAGTCACTGCCACGAAGCAACTAGAGCTTCGTGATGAACTATAAAATGCCAGGGATAGCGATGATCCCTGAGCTATTCGCGATGTTTGACACCACAAAGGTAGAAATCAAGAAGGAGCATCAAAGTGTTGATGGTTAGTAAAACCACTAGTTTCGAGAAGGGCAAGGGCAAGGAGGGAAACTTCATGGATGGCAAGACAGTTGCTGCTCCAGTGAAGAAACCCAAGGTTGAACCCAAACCCGAGACTGAGTGCTTCTATTATGAGGAGAACGGTCACTGAAGCGGAACTGTCCTAGATACTTGGTAGATAAGAAGGCTAGCAACGTCAACAGAAGTATATTTTATATACGTTTTATTCATGTGTACCTTGCTAGTACTCCTAGTAGCACCTAGGTATTAGATACCGGTTCAGTTGCTAAATGTTGGTAACTAGAAAAAAAAGCTACGGAATAAATGGAGACTAGTTAAGGGCGAGGTGACGATGTGTGTTGGAAGTGTTTCCAAGGTTGATGTGATCACCATCGCACGCTCTCTCTTCGGGATTAGTGATGAACCTAAATAAATGTTATTTGGTGTTTGCGTTGAGCATGAACGTGATTAGATCGTGTTTATTGCAATACGGTTATTCATTTAAGTTAGAGAATAATGGTTATTCTGTTTACATGAATAATACCTTCAATGGCCATGCACCCAATGAGAATGGTTTATTGAATCTTGATCGTATTGATACACATGTTCATAATATTGATGCCAAAAGATAGAAAGTTAATAATGATAGTACCACATACTTGTGGCACCGCCGCTAAATGTCATATTGGTGTAAAGCGCATGAAGAAACTCCATGCTGATGGATCTTTGGACTCATTCGATTTTGAATCGGTTGATAGATGCGGACCATGCCTCATGGGAAAGATGACTAAGACCCCGTTTTCCGGTATGATGGAGCGGGCAAGTGACTTATTGGAAATGATACATGTTGATGTATTCGGTCCAATGAGTGTTGTAGCGTGCGGTGGATATCGTTATTTTCCTACCTTCACTGATGATTTGAGTAGGTATGGGTATATTTACTTAATGAAATACAAGTCTGAAACGTTTGAAAAGTTCAAACAAATTCAGAGTGAAGTTTGAGATCATCGTGACAAGAAGATAAAATGTCTACGATATGATCGTGGAGGTGAATATCTGAGTTACGAGTTTGGTATGCAACTTAAGACAATGTGGAAGTTGTTTCACAACTCACGCCGCCTGGAACACCATAGTGTGATGGTGTGTCCGAACGTCGTAGTCATGCTCTATTGGATATGGTACGTACTATGATGTCTCTTATCGATTTGCCACTATCGTTTTGGGGTTATGCATTAGAGACAACTACATTCACTTTAAATAGGGCACCATCTAAGTCTGTTTGGATGACACCGTATGAATTTTGGTTTGGCAGAAATCTAAGTTGTCATTGATGACCCACAAGTATAGGGGATCTATCGTAGTCCTTTCGATAAGTAAGAGTGTCGAACCCAACGAGGAGCAGAAGGAAATGACAAGCGGTTTTCAGTAAGGTATTCTCTGCAAGCACTGAAATTATCGGTAACAGATAGTTTTGTGATAAGATAATTCGTAACGGGTAGCAAGTAACAAATGTAGCAAAGGTGCAGCAAGGTGGCCCAATCCTTTTTGTAGCAAAGGACAACCCTGGACAAACTCTTATATAAAGCAAAGAGCTCCCGAAGACACATGGGAATTTCTGTCAAGCTAGTTTTCATCATGCTCATATGATTCGCGTTCGTTACTTTGATAATTTGATATGTGGGTGGACAGGTGCTTGGGTGCTTCCCTTACTTGGACAAACCTCCCACTTATGATTAACCTCTCTCGCAAGCATCCGCAACTACGAAAGAAGAATTAAGATAAATCTAACCATAGCATGAAACATATGGATCCAAATCAGCCCCTTACGAAGCAACGCATAAACTAGGGTTTAAGCTTCTGTCACTCTAGCAACCCATCATCTACTTATTACTTCCCAATGCCTTCCCCTAGGCCCAAATAATGGTGAAGTGTCATGTAGTCGACGTTCACATAACACCACTAGAGGAGAGACAACATACATCTCATCAAAATATCGAACGAATACCAAATTCACATGATTACTTATAACAAGACTTATCCCATGTCCTCAGGAACGAACGTAACTACTCACAAAGCATACTCATGTTCATAATCAGAGGAGTATTAATTATCATTAAGGATCTGAACATATGATCTTCCACCAAGTAAACCAACTAGCATCAACTACAAGGAGTAATCAACACTACTAGCAACCCACAGGTACCAATCTGAGGTTTTGAGACAGAGATCGGATACAAGAGATGAACTAGGGTTTGGAGAGGAGATGGTGCTGGTGAAGATGTTGATGGAGATTGACCCCCTCTCGATGAGAGGATCGTTGGTGATGACGATGGCTTCGATTTCCCCCTCCGGGAGGGAAGTTTCCCCGACAGATCAGCTCCGCCGGAGCCCTAGATTGGTTCTGCCCAAGTTCCGCCTCGAGACGGCGGCGCTTCGTCTCGAAAGCTCTCTTCTGATTTTTTCCAGGTCAAAACCCTCCATATAGAAGAAGATGGGCACCGGAGGCCTGCCAGGGGGCCCACAAGCCATAGGGGCGCGACCAGGGGGTAGGCCGCGCCCCCTGGCTTGTGACCTCCTGGTGGGTCCCCTCTGGTATTTCTTTCGCCCAATATTTTTTATATATTCCAAAATAATTCTCCGTAACTTTTTAGGACTTTTGGAGTTGTGCAGAATAGGTCTCTCATATTTGCTCCTTTTCCAGTCCAGAATTCCAGCTGCCGGCATTCCCCCTCTTCATGTAAACCTTGTAAAATAAGAGAGAAAAGGCATGAGTATTGTACCCAGATGTGTAATAACAGCCCATAATGCAATAAATATCAATATAAAATTATGATGCAAAATGGACGTATCAATGTCACAACTGAATGCAATGTGATTTAAAATCTCACTTAGAATGCAATAATGCATTTTGCATGTTACAGGATTCCCATGAATAGATCACATCGATGCTAGTGGATCAAGCTAGCAAATCTAATGTCTACAATGATTTTTGATGATGTGAAAACACACATATTAAGTTAGTTAGAAGCAGTGGGGATGACTCTACTGGGTATATAGGCTTCTTTCATGTTTGAGGACTACCAATTGTGTAAATTGCTTATTGGGCATTATTTGTTGTTAGCACCTGTGCAATTAATTGAATTGCGGGTTTATGTTGTGGTCCTGTGTTCTCGGAAAACCTATTCCATTTACTAAAATACTAGTAAACATGCCCGTGCGTTGCAACGGGAGAAAAAGTTGTTGCGCTTTGCTGCGAAGCAAACGCCAATTATCATAATCAAGCTGGACAGGTAGAGGATACGTTTGATGGCGACAAAAATCATGGATCAATTAACAGTAGGATTTTTTGGGCGCTTCCAAAGTAATTTTATTCCTTCATACCTTCAATGCTTGATGCAAAAGGGTGTGTAAGGTGGTTGCTAAGTTCCTCCATACTACATTCAACATGTCCATCTTTAGGGACCTCGGCCATGGCATCCTCCAAAACGATAGCTTCATATTGATCAAGTAAATACTAATCCCTCTATAAATAAATATAAGAGCGTTTAGATCATTAAAGTAATGATCTAAATACTCTTATATTTCTTTACAGAGGGGGTATATTGTCATGACACGTAAATATCTTTGTTTACTTTACGGGGCTTGGGGGGATGACCCGCGACAGCTCCATCGCCCGGTGAGCGCCCCGGCGGCGGCACCTTGATCTCCATCCTCCGATCAGCTCTGCTACGGCCGAGGCCAGATCCGGAGGCCTCACCTCGCCCTCTCTCTTCTCCGACAAGCAATGGGTCCCTGCCCCGACCCCGTCCCCGCGCCCCTCCACCGGCCCCCACCGACGGCGGCCACCCCGGCCCCGCCGGCCACCCTCCCGGCGCCTGGCGTCCCCCCTCGCTCGCGGCAGCTGCCACCCGCTAGTAGGATGCGGGTGGAGAACGGGGGTCGGAGGGGTGTGTGCTCGCCCGCCCCCATGGCTGCGTCGGCGTCCGTCCCGGCTGCTTCGCCCGCCGCCCCCGCCTTCCTCACCGGCGCCGGCTCAAGCCAACCACCGGATCCTCCGGCTTCGTTGCCCCCCCCCCGCTCGAGCTCGTTCTGGATCGGGCGGATCCGGGCCCTGTCTCGCCGCCGCCTCTGCCGGCCACGGCTGGCCTCGACGTCGCTGTGCGCCCCCCGCAGCCGCCGCTGGCTACATCGTGGGCCGCCCTTGCCGCCGATGACGGCGGCAGCTGTCGTGGGAACAAGCCTGACAGTAGAAGGTAGGGGTACGTAAGGAGAGGGCAGAGTCCTAGCTACGGCGAGGATGTACACACAGATGTATGAGTTTAGGCCCCTCTCATGGAGGTAACGGCCCTACGTCTCAGTGCTCGGGAGCTCTTGTCGGGTGGAATATGAGTGTTACAGGGGGTGCGAACCCTTGTGCCAGAGGGGAGGGGTGGCTTATATAGAGTGCGCTGCCCCTCATCAATACCCAGCAACCAAGGGTTCGATCGTGGTAATAAAGATGTACGTTACTGGTAACGTATGTAATAAATGCTACTAATGGTTCAGCCGAACGCCTGCCCATTGGCCTCCCTAGAGTGGCTTCTGGTCTTCTGCGGTCGACTGTATTATGATTCTTCCGAGTGAAAGGTAACCGTCGAGTGGATGGAGGAGACTCCGAGTGGATGTTGTCGAGTGACTCATACGCCTTGGTGATTTCAGTCGGAGACTTCCTTGTAGTCCTTAAGTTTTCTAGGGTAGTGCCCTTGGGCAGGGTATGTAGGTCAGGCCTATGACCCTACCCTAGGTACATATCCCCATCAGTAGCCCCCGAATGGATCGGGGTTCGAGTGAAAATGGGATCGATGCGGGTTCTGATAAGACATAAAAATTCCGAGTGCATTTTAGGGCTTCACAGAAGTCTGCGTCGATTGGAATCTTTGTCATTCACCCTGATCGATTCTGTCTTGAAGCACGTCCGAGTGAACTTGAGCGCGGAATCAGGTCCGAGCGGTCAGCAGGGTCTTCTGATGTGACGGGTCGCTTCGTCAGGCCCGGATTTCACGGGGTTCGAAAATTTGGGAAGCGCGCGCCGCGCGAAGATGACGCCACGACTGGGGCAAGTGGGAGCATAATGCCTCGATTTCCACGCCGCCCATTACGCCACGTACAACGCGTCTTCTGCGGCGGAGATACACAGAGATCTGGCGGGCCCGCAGGTCAGCAACCCACTCGGGCTGATATAAGATCGGACCGAGCTGCGGACAGAACAATACTACTCCCCCAAATCCTCTCTTTTCCTCCGCCTCCCCTGCTCCACGCGCGCCGCTCAACTCCGCCTCGACGACCGCTGCCGCAATGACGAAAAGCAAGACGGAGAAGCTCGAGCGCGCCAAGAAGGGAGGGGCCAAGGCGAAGAAGCCGTCGGGTGCCCGATTCACGGCACCGCCGGGGTGGATCCAGGGTGATTTTCTCCCGTCGACGGTCATGGCGGGGGACGTCGAGAACCTCGTCGCTGGCGGGCTCGTAGCCGAAGGTTTGTGGAGGCTGTCGGAGGGGGAGATCGAGCCGGAGCCGCGCGAAGGGGAACGAGTCCTCCTCCTCACCCACATTGAGCGAGGTTTTTCTTTGCCCCCTCATCCATTCGTCCGCGGGTTTTTGAACTTTTTCGGAGCGCAACTCCACCACTTTCCTCCGAATACCATTTCATACCTTGCCACTTTCATCACTTTGTGCGTGTGCTTCTTGGGTTGTTCTCCTCATTGGGGTTTGTTCAAACATATATTCACCGTCCGGTCCCAATGTGTCAAAAAGGCCAATCCTAGTGATAGTATGACCCATGTCATCCAGCTATGCGGTGGCTTGGGGATCCAGAAGAGGGGTAGGAGTGCGTTCCCGTCGATGACCTTTCCTGAATCTATTCGGGGCTGGCAGTCGACATGGTTTTACTACAAAGATATTGCATCTCCCAATATGTCGACTGGTCTTCCTCCCTTCACATTGGATCGACCTACTACTCCCAGAACACTGAACGTGACAGAGGGAGAAAAAGTCCAGGTAGGGATCTTAGTGAATGCAGTAGTAAACCTGATCCGAGGTGGAGTGACTGGCATGGACCTCCTAGAAGCGTTTCTCAGTCGGCGAATCCAGCCTCTCCAAGCTAGAGACCACACTATGTGGCACTATTCAGGGCCCGAAGATACCACTCGGACACATCCAGAGGAAGTCTCTGAGGAGACTGTTACCCAGTGGCTCAGAAGCATCACCGGAGTCTGTGATAACCCTCTGGGAGCCAAACGAATCTTACCCTTCTCTGGTTTGAACCCTCCGACGAACCTGGTGAGTTATATCTTTGTCGAATGTTTTCATGTTCCGTCGAATGGTTGGGTCTTCAGTCGACTGACTTTACAGTTTGTATCTTGCAGGAGTTTACGAACATGTATTCGCCAGTGCCGAATGGAGCACAACCTGATGACGGAGAAGAGAGCACAGGCGGCAGCGCAGATGTCGATTACGCCGATGACAGTGAAGGCAGCGATGACGACCTGGAGGAAGGCGAGGTAGAGGTCCAGGCTCTTCCGCGCATCGAGCGTCGTACCAAGCAGCGTGAAGACCCAGAAGCCGTCCCAAGCAAAACTTTGGCATCGAGCACCAGGAATCCGAAGCGCGACCGGGCTGCAACGTCCGAGCCGACTGAAAAGGCTGCGAAACAGCCCAGGTCTGACGCGCCAAAACCTCGGAAGGCTCTGCCCCGTATGAAGATCACCGCGAGATGAAGAGGATCACATGGACGTGGACACTGCTGACGTGGCCACCTCTCAACGAGGTATAGCAAATCTTCACTCTGCTCTGTTTTTCAAAGAAGAATCGTCGACTGACTAAGTTGAGGTTGTCGATTGGTAGCTGACGACGTCATCCAAGTGGAAGACGATGAGGAGCCGTAGCAGGGAGCAAGGGATGAAGTTGTGCCCTTGGACACTCCACGCGTTCGCCCTCGGAGGACATCGTCGGGACAAGCGCCTCATAGGTCGACTGCTGCATCATCTCAAGAACTTGGCGACACCTCCCGAGCCGGAGCTGATCTTGTGGTTCCACTGTCGAGTGCTCCGCCAGCAACTTCAACTCTTGTGGTCTCAGCACCACTCGGACAACCTCAGGCAACTCTCGAGATCCCAGCTGCAGCACCGACTCACTCGACGCCCGTATATCCTTTGTACCACGTCCCAGAGGACCAGACTGGAGCTGCCAAGGAGGCCATGATCCAGGCTGGGCAAATGATGATGCGTACGAAGGAGGCGTATGAGGCCAGCAAGTTGGCTTATGATGCCAGCACAGCGCTCCGAGCCAATGTCCGAGTAAGTGCGATTGTAAGTTCATTTCCGATTGAATTCCTGTCCATCTTGACTCTACACCCACTGGGTGTATTCTTTTGATGCATACTTGCTTGTTTTCTCCTCAAGTAGATCAGGTCTTAGCCGAGTGGTTTCTGGTCCAGTGGGGGCACGCTGAGTGCACCCACTGGGGGTAGTCCCTGAGACCGCTGTCGAATGATGAAGACATCGGCAGGGGTCTTAGATTTGTTTTGATAATTGCTTTGTCATGCTTGTCACTCGACAGGACGGACCTGGTCGGGTGATAGTAGGTCCAGTGGAGGCACGCTGAGTGCACCCACTGGGTGTAGTCCCCGAGACCGTCGTCAAGTGCTTGCATCGGCGGGGGTCTGATAGAGACAATGTTTGCTTGCTTTTTTTTATACTCGGATAGGTCGGACCTAGCCGAGTGGTTTCGTATCCAGTGGGGGCACGCTCAGTGCACCCACTGGGTGTAGTCCCCGAGACTACTGTCGATCGTTTACGATGGGCAGTAGTCTTAAGAACTTGGACTCGGGGTCCTTTTTTGTACTTGGAGTACGCTCTTCACTTGATCTGTCGAGTGAGTTCTTTTCCTTGGTATCTCCACCTCTTAGCGCTGGTCTTAGGGATGGAAAGGTCTGAACCGGCAGGGCCTATCCTGCAGGTTTCATGGACATCATTTCCATCAACCATGATATGACGCTTTGCAGGGGTGTGGGGTGGGGTGGCGGGCCGCCATCCAATCGACTGTACTTGCTCTTTTCCACTCGGGAGTGGAGAAAAAATTAGTGTCGACTGAATTACTTCTTTGCTGATTTCAGAAAGCTTGTGAAATTGGGACTAAGTACGTCGACCTGGAGAAAGAGAAAAACCAACTTCAGCTGGATCTGGAGGTGACCAAGAACAGCCTTGACCGTGCACAGACCGAGCTGAAGACCCTGGGAGGTAATCCTTGTCGACCAATTGCACTATCACTTTCATCTTCTATTCTTTGAACCAAGTGTCCTCACTCGAACAGATGTGCGTGATCAGAACCGTCGACTCCAAGCCCGACTCAATAATGTTATTTCTTTAGATACCATGAAGAAGGCGCTTGAAGATAAAGACAAAGCGCTTGCTGATGCTCAGAAGGTGGCGAAGGATAAAACCGAAGCTGCTGAGAAGAAGCTTGCCGTAGCCAACAAATTGGAAGAAGAGAACACCAAACTCAAGCAAGAACGGGCCAATTGGATCAAAAAGCTTGAGCTGCAGACCAAGAGAAGGAGCAATCTGGAAAACTACTTGGGAGACTTCGCGAAGAAGATGTTCGACATGCTTGAAGGGAACTTTCTTCCGTCGAGTGAATTTCTTTAATTTCTCCAGAACAGCTGCGTGAACAACTTTTCCTTTCCCCTTCATATAGAATTCTGCCAAGACTTTGACAAGGAGACCAAAGATATCGAGCCCAATCTGGACCCCACCAAGTCACCTGTTGGGGACGTTGTGGCCATGAACATGTTCAGGCTCGACGCTCGTCTCAAAAGTGTTCAGGGGTATATCACTCGACTGAAGGCTGCGCTGGAGAAGATTGACAAAGAGCTGTGGCCAGAAGACACCCTCCAGACTGACCTTGAGTCGATGATGACTCGCCTCAATGAAATTCCCAGTCGAGTGCAAGCATGGAAAAAATCTGCTGCTCGCTGCGGAGCCGACGTGGCGCTGTCACTCGTCCGAGTCCATTGCAGGGAGGCAAAGGAGGACAAGCTGAAGGCGCTCCAGGTGGTCAACACGAAGAAACTTCAATTCGAGGACTTCATGAAGACCTTCATCGACGCAACCACTCGGATCGCTGATGGGATCGATCTGGACACTTTTGTCGAGCCTGCGAGTCCCACCGGAGCTTGATGAAACTTTAATCATAGTTAAAACTTTATTTGCCTCGGTATGCCGAGTGAAGGTGTAACCACTTTAAAACTTCGTTCAGGCCTTAAGCCTGAGTACTTTCGTTTGCGCGAACCACTTTTAACCGCGCTAGAAACTTTGGATTTATCTGCATTTTGCTGTCGATCCTTCGTTTGGCTGAATTTGTTTTGTTCTCGAATGGAATGGTTGCTCAGCACTCGGAAGAATTTCAGACTTAGGCGAAGACTGATTCGTAGCTAAGTTTCTGAGTGAATAGGATACTATCCACTCGGCAGGGTTTTTAAACTTAGGCGAAAGCTGGTTTGCAGTTAAGCCCCCGAGTGAGAGGATCGCTCGTCACTCAGAGAAGTTTTGAACTTAGACGAAGACTGGTTCGCAGCTAAGTTTCCGAGCGAATGGAGTACTATCCACTCGGAAGGGTTTTTAACTTAGGCGAAAGCTGGTTCGCAGCTAAGCCCCCGAGTGAGAAGATCGCTAGTCACTCGGAGTAGTTTTGAACTTAGACGAAGACTGGTTCGCGGCTAAGTTTCCGAGTGAATGGAATATTATCCACTCGGAAGAGTTTTTAACTTAGGCGAATACTGGTTCGCAGCTAAGCCCCCCGAGTGAGAGGATCGCTCGTCACTCGGAGTAGTTTTGAACTTAGACGAAAACTGGTTCGTAGCTAAGTTTCCGAGTGAATGGAATACTATCCACTCGGAAGAGTTTTTAACTTAGGCGAAAACTGGTTCGCAGCTAAGCCCCCGAGTGAGAGGATCGCTCGTCACTCGGAGTAGTTTTGAACTTAGACGAAGACTAGTTCGCAGCTAAGTTTCCGAGTGAATGGAATACTATCCACTCGGAAGAGTTTTTAACTTAGGCAAAAACTGGTTCGCAGCTAAGCCCCCGAGTGAGAGGATCGCTCGTCACTCGGAGTAGTTTTGAACTTAGACGAAGACTGGTTCGCAGCTAAGTTTCCGAGTGAATGGAATACTATCCACTCGGAAGAGTTTTTAACTTAGGCGAAAACTGGTTCGCAGCTAAGCCCCCGAGTGAGAGGATCGCTCGTCACTCGGAGTAGTTTTGAACTTAGACGAAGACTGGTTCGCAGCTAAGTTTCCGAGTGAACGGAATACTATCCACTCGGAAGAATTTTTAACTTAGGCGAAAACTGGTTCGCAGCTAAGCCCCCGAGTGAGAGGATCGCTCGTCACTCAGAGTAGTTTCTGAATGCGAAATTGTGCGATCGGAATCGACAATAGACTGCGGGAGTCATAACTTTGACAAACGACACTGTCTGGAGTACTCTTATTACATCAAAACAACTCAGTCGTCAAGTATAAAAACGTGGAAGTAAATCCGCGTTCCAGGCGCGCGGCTCGTCGATATTCTTCTTGAGGTTGAAGAGGTGGTAAGCTCCATTGTTCAGTACTTTGGTGACGACGAACGGGCCTTCCCATGCTGGGGCCAGTTTGTGAGACCGCTGCTGATCCACTCGGAGGACAAGATCACCTTCATGGAACGACCGACTCTTGACGTGCTTCGCATGGAAGCGGCGCAGATCTTGCTGATATACAGTCGACCGAATCAGAGCCATCTCGCGCTCTTCTTCTAGGAGATCTACACCGTCTTGTCGTGCTTGTTCAGCTTCAGCCTCGGAATAAAGGTCCACACGGGGAGAATTGTGAAGGAGGTCGCTCAGCAGAACGGCTTCGGCTCCATACACCATGAAGAAAGGAGTGCGATCAGTCGACCGGTTGGGAGTCGTCCTCAAACCCCACAAGACAGACGGCAATTCAGTGACCCAAGCTCCAGCTGCATGTTCAAGGTCTCGCATGAGTCGAGGCTTCAATCCTTGAAGGATAAGGCCATTTGCTCGCTCAGCTTGACCGTTAGTCTGGGGGTGCGCAACGGATGCGTAATCCACCCGAGTGCCTTGGGAGGAGCAAAAGTATCTGAACTCTTCCGAGTCGAAGTTTGAACCATTGTCCGTGATGATACTGTGGGGGACTCCATACCGGAACACTATCTCTTTCATGAACTTGATAGCAGTGCGCGAGTTCAGCTTCTTTATGGGCTTAGCCTCAATCCACTTGGTGAACTTGTCGACTGCTACAAGCAGATGCGTGAATCCACTCTGGCCCGTTCGGAGAGGACCCACCATATCCAAACCCCATACAGCGAACGGCCAGACGAGTGGAATAGTCTTCAGGGCAGATGCAGGCTTGTGTGACAAGTTTGAATAGAACTGGCATCCTTCACAGTGATCAACAATCTCCTTAGCCATCTCATTGGCGCGCGGCCAGAAGAAACCAGCTCGGTATGCTTTGGCAACAATCGTCCTAGATGACGCATGATGACCACAAGTCCCCGAGTGAATTTCCTCCAAAATCAGTCGACCTTCTTCAGGAGAGATACACTGTTGAGTCACGCTAGTTACGCTTTCTCTGTAAAGTTGTCCACCCATAACAGTAAAGGCCTTGGATCTGCGGACAATCTGTCGAGCTTCAACCTCGTCATCTGGGAGTTCTTGCCTCAGAATGTATGCGATATAAGGCACTGTCCAGTCGGGCGTGATTACCAGAATCTCCATGACCAGATCTATGACCGCTGGGACATCAACTTCAGTCGGATCAGAGGCGCTCTTTGCTTGCGGGGGCTCCTCGGTGAAGGGATCTTCTTGTACTGAAGGAGAATGTAGGTGTTCCAGAAACACATTGCTGGGGCCAGGCTTCCGAGTGGATCCAATCTTTGCTAGCTCATCAGCTGCCTGATTCTTCACTCGGGGAATATGATGGAGTTCCAAACCTTCGAACTTCTTCTCAAGCTTTCTCACTGCATTGCAGTATCCATTCATAGCAGGGTTCCTGACATCCCACTCTTTCATCACCTGATTGACCACCAAATCAGAATCACCGTATACCATCAGGCGCCGGACGCCGAGTGAGATGGCCATACGCAATCCATATAAGAGTGCTTCATATTCAGCTTCGTTATTGCTTCATATTGCAGGACATAACTGAGTTTGTCGCCTTTTGGGGATACCAATACTACGCCAGCACCAGACCCATTCAGCATCTTCGAGCCATCAAAGAACATGGTCCAGTGCGCCGAGTGGATTTGGATTGGCTGCTGCTGTTCTATCCACTCGGCCAGGAAATCAGCAAGTGCTTGAGACTTGATTGCCTTTTTCGCTTCAAACTTGATATCAAAGTAAAGGAGCTCAATAGCCCATTTGGCTACTCGACCAGTCACATCTCGATTGTTGAGGATCTCAGACAATGGAGAATCGCTGACGACTGAAATTGAGTGATCTTGAAAGTAGTGTGCCACCTTCTTTGCTAACGGATATATACCATAGACGAGCTTCTGGTAATGTGGGTACATTTGCTTTGAAGGAATCAACACTTCAGAAATATAGTAGACTGGACGTTGGACTTTGTAAGCCTTGCCTTCCTCTTCCCGCTCGACAGTGAGAACTGTACTGACGACCTGATTAGTGGCCGCGATGTACAGGAGCAAGGGCTCTTTGCTGTGCGGAGCAGCAAGCACCGGCTGGGTGGAAAGCAGGGCTTTGAGCTCAACAAACGCTGCTTCAGCTTCGGGAGTCCACTCGAATGTATCAGACTTCTTCATCAATCGGTATAAAGGCAATGCCTTCTCACCGAGACGAGAAATGAATCGACTCAATGCCGCCAGGCAACCTGTGAGCTTCTGGACATCGTGCACACGCTCAGGGCTTTTCATTCGGGTAATTGCACTGATCTTCTCAGGATTAACGTCGATTCCTCGTTCAGAAACAAGAAAACCGAGCAATTTGCCACCAGGAACACCGAAAGTGCACTTAGACGGGTTTAGCTTGATATCGTATCTCCTCAGATTGGCGAATGTTTCAGCCAAATCAGTCAGCAGGTCAGAACCTTTGCGAGACTTGACGACAATATCATCCATGTACGCTTCAACATTCCGAGGGATCTGATCAAGCAAGCATTTTTTAATCATGCGCATGAAAGTAGCGCCAGCATTTTTCAAACCAAAAGGCATGGTGATATAACAAAAACACCCGAAAGGGGTGATGAAGGCTGTCTTTATTTCATCTGGACCAAACAAACGGATCTGATGGTAGCCAGAGTATGCATCAAGAAAAGATAGACGCTCGCACCCTGCAGTTGAGTCGACAATCTGATCAATGCGGGGGAGCGGAAAATGATCTTTCGGGCAGACCCGATTGATATGTTTGAAGTCAATACACATGCGGAGTGACTTGTCCTTCTTGGGGACCATGACGACGTTCGATAGCCACCCGGAGTGGTAAATCTCACGTATGAACTTAGCTGCCAAGAGACGAGCCACCTCCTCGCCGATTGCCTTCCGCTTCTCTGCTGCCGACCGACGCAAGTGCTTTTTCACATGCTTGGCCTTCGGGTCGACTCTCAATCGGTGCTCAGCCAGTTCCCTGGGTACACCCGGCATGTCAGCATGCTTCCATGCGAAGATGTCCCAGTTCTCACGGAGGAACTGGATGAGCTCGGCTTCCTATTTACTGTCGAGTGTCGTTGAGATGTTGGTCAGGGTAGCATTTGGATCCGTCGGGTGAATGTGGATTTGCTTCACTTCACCTGCCGACTGAAAAGCTGACTCAGAAGCGGGCTTCTTGGCACGCAGCAGGTCGGCAGGATCAGCACTCTTCTTGTATTCCTCCAACTCGACCACAGCCATCTGATGATCGGCAATTTTGGAGCCCTGCTGAAGGCACTCCTCAGCCCTCTGTCGATTGCCAGTGACTGTGATCATACCCTTGGGCCCGGGCATCTTCAGCTTGAGATACACGTAGCATGGTCAGGCCATGAAACGGGCATAAGCCGGACGACCAAGGATGGCGTGGTATGCGCTCTGGAAGTCCACAACTTCAAACGTCAATTTCTCTTTGCGAAAATTCTTATCGGTGCCGAACACCACCTCCAATGCAATTTGGCCGAGTGACTTGGCCTTCTTCCCAGGAATAACTCCGTGGAACTGCATGTTGCTTTCGCTGAGTCGGGACATCGGAATGCCCATCCCTTTTAGGGTATCCACGTACAAGATGTTCAAACCGCTCCCACCATCCATCAAGACTTTGCGGAGTCGAGTGCCTCCCACAACCGGGTCCACCACCAACGCTTGCCGACCGGGGGTAGCGATATGGGCAGGGTGGTCTGACTGGTCGAACGTGATAGCAGTCTGAGACCATTTGAGGTATGTGGGGGTGGCAGGAACAGCCATGTTGACTTCTCTGTTGATAACTTTCAGTCGACTCTTGCTTTCTACATCAGCAAAAATCAACAGAATGGCATTGACCTCAGGAAACTCTTCTTTGTCTTCATCATCCTCCTTCTCAGGAGTTTTCTCACTCGACTGACCTTCCTTGAACTGCTGGATGAGTAAACGGCACTGTCGAGTGGTATGCTTAGGCAATATCAAATTGCCTTCCTCATCTTTCTTCGTGTGGATTGCACACGGTAAATCTAAAACGTCTGTTCCCGACTGATTCTTTCCTTTCTTGGAGGAAAACTGTCCTTTGGACTTCCCCTTATTTTTTCCTTGCGCCGCCAGAGCGGCCGCCTCTGCCTGAGCAGGGCCATCAGCTTTGCGCTTCTGTTTTCGACTGGAATTGCCGCCGGCATCAGTGTCGACTGCTTTTCCTTTGCCGCTGCGGAGGCGGTCCTCCTCCTCGCCATTGGCGTACCGAGTGGCAATCTCCATCATCTTGCTCAGGGAAATATCCCCTGTGTGACCAAACTTCAGGTAAAGCTCTCTGTACCTAACACCAGCCTTGAAAGCACAAACGGCCTGGTGCTCGGAAACATTCTCCACGGTGTGATGCAGGGTGGACCAACGCTGAATGTAGTCTCTCAAGGTATCATTGGGCTTCTGAACACAGTGCTGCAGATCAATCAAACCAGCTGGACGCTTGCAGGTGCCCTCAAGAGTTCGGATGAACACACGGGCCAGATCCTCCCAGCAATAGATGCTAGAAGGAGCCAAACGATTCAACCAAGCTCGGGCCGAACCATCCAACATCAAGGACAAATGCTTCATGGCTATGTTATCATTCCCTCCACCAATCTGTACCGCCACTCGGTAATCGTCTAGCCATGTTTCAGGCTTCGACTCTCCCGTGAACTTGCTGATTCCAGCCGCCAACCTGAAGTTGGGGGGAATCTCAGCAGAACGAATGGCTCTCCTGAAACACTCGGGGCCAGAGACAACGACACCACTTCCACTCGGATAGTCTCTATCATGATCATCCCTGTTTGCCCTGCCTCTGTCGATCCGCCTCTGTGCGAGGAAATTCTTCGCATCGAAACCAGGATTCCGCTCATCGCCGAACGGGCGCCTATCATCATAGTGCCGGGGCATGTATGAACCACCCCGCGGAGGAGAAGGCACTCGACGGCGGTCATCACGGTGATAACGAGGAGCAAACTGATCTCGCCCCTGATCTTGGTACTGATCCTCACGGTAACCTCCGCCCCTGCGACGCAGAGGTGACCCCGGGCTGTGCGCCGACTAAACTGTATCTGCTCTGGGGGAATTACTGTGTAGCCTATTCTGCGACTGAGAAACAGCCGCATTCTGCTGTTGCGCTGCCTCAAGCAACGCTCTGATCTGCTGCAAACCTCTGCCTACCTCTGAACGTGACGGCTGAATGGAATCGGCAATCTTAGCAGCGGCTGCAACATTCAAAACTGGAGTACGGAATACCTCGACGTTATTCCGAGATCCACTCGGAAACAACTGTCTCTGACGTCGACTGGAAGGTTGTGGACGCTGTCGGGTACGCTCGTCGGGTGCCTTCTGCATCTCTTCGAGTCGAAGGCGAGTGGCCTCCAAGGCCTGGGCCTCGGCAGTCGCACCGACGATGGGCATATGGAGAACATCCTCATCCCGGCGCTGCTGCTCATTCGACGGTCCACCAGCCTCGCGTCTGCCGCGGCCGAAGCCAGGCGGCGGACTCTGATGTGAACCAGCCATAAGAACCTCCGCCGCAGGATCACATCTCTCACACTCGGAGGGAACGTCGGACCGATCCGACGCAGAGTCGAACACGCCGTGAAGTGATTCGGCGGGCTCGATAGCTGCAATCTGCGGAGACGAAGTTTGGCGAGCCGCCGCATGCCTCACCCAGTGCTGGAGCCACGAACGACCGGATCGCTTGCGGCGTCGAACAGCGGGGAGGGTCGACGAGTACGGAGTCGACGGCTGCAACAGAAGAACACCGCAGGAGCTTGCGCGGAAGTGCGCCGCCCCGCGGATCGGGAGCGCCTCAACATCTAGAGGCGCTTCCTGGAGCCATGCCGAGTCGTCGGCGATGAAGGTGAGCGCTCCGAGACGGATCTCGTGGCCCAGGAACAAACCACCGCCGGAAGACATGACGAAGGAGAAAAAATGCAACCTCGCCGGAAGTGGCTTAGACGCCTGCCCCACGGTGGGCGCCAACTGTCGTGGGAACAAGCCTGACAGTAGAAGGTAGGGGTACGTAAGGAGAGGGCAGAGTCCTAGCTACGGCGAGGATGTACACACAGATGTATGAGTTCAGGCCCCTCTTGTGGAGGTAACAGCCCTACGTCTCAGTGCTCGGGAGCTCTTGTCGGGTGGAATATGAGTGTTACAGGGGGTGCGAACCCTTGTGCCAAAGGGGAGGGGTGGCTTATATAGAGTGCGCTGCCCCTCATCAATACCCAGCAACCAAGGGTTCGATCGTGGTAATAAAGATGTACGTTACTGGTAACGTATGTAATAAATGCTACTAATGGTTCAGCCGAACGCCTGCCCATTGGCCTCCCTGGAGTGGCTTCTGGTCTTCTACGATCGACTGTATTATGATTCTTCCAAGTGAAAGGTAACCGTCGAGTGGAGGGAGGAGACTCCGAGTGGATGTTGTCGAGTGACTCATACGCCTTGGTGATTTCAGTCGGAGACTTCCTTGTAGTCCTTAAGTTTTCTAGGGTAGTGCCCTTGGGCAGGGTATGTAGGTCAGGCTTATGACCCTACCCTAGGTACATATCCCCATCAGCAACGACGATGACGAGGTGCTCGCCCCGATGACGCCGTTGACTGCTAGTTCCAGCATGGAGAGCGATCTGGCTGCGGCTGCTGTTGTCACTGCTGCTCCTGAGGCGGCTCCGGAGCAGGGATGGGAGATGGTGGGGCGCCGGCGTCGAACGTGGCAGGAGTTGGCCCCCGTGCCGCCGCACCAGATGGAGACTGCCAGCTCCCTCGCCTTCAAGCGGAGAGCCTACGGCCTCTGTTACCGTTGCTTGGCGCCGGGGCATTTCGTTGCTGCTTGCCACGGTCCTGTCAGATGCCTGCCATGTGGCCTCCCGGGCCATCGTGAGCGTGGTTGTCCCTCGCGCCAGCCATTGGGGGAAGGTCCTCAGCTCCATCCCTGCCCGCTTCCGGCTTCCCCGCGTCGTCCTGGGGACCTGTCAGACTGCCGAGCTCCTTGCCACTGCATCCGTTCGACTCCTGGATCTCCGCATCCGCATCGACGCTCTTGGTCCTCGGTTGTTGCCCCTGAGGCTGCTGTGGATCCCAGCAAGTGTGCTGCTGCTGATTTGGGATTGCTTGAGCCTCTCCTTCCTTCTCAGATGGAAGTGTTGCGCTCTGAGATGTAGGCCTTGACCGTGTCTTGTTTGGTGGAGGTGGTCCAACCCCTTCGCGACATGATGGCTGCTTTGCAAGGGTGGATGACTCTGCTCGGGGGATTTTTTGAGCGGATGGAGGTTGTTGCTGGCTAGCTGGGCCATTTGTCAGAGCCCCCTCTTGCGTCGGCTCCTATGGTTGTACCTGCTGTTGGCTTCGTGGATGAGGCGGATGTGGAGCTTTTTGGTAGCTTCTCGCCTCGTGCTGGATCCAGTTTGACGCCCCTTGTGTTGCCGGACTTCGAGGATGAGGCCTCCGTCGAGGTTGTGTCTCCAGTGCTGAAGATCATGCCCGAGCTGCAGGTGTTGTGTGGGGAACCTGTTTCGCCTCAGTCGATGGAGCAGCTAAAGCTGGGCTCTATCCATGCTTCGGAGGTGGCCCCGGTGCCCTTGCCACCCCCCGTGGAGCCTTGTCGGGTGTCAGCCAGCCTCCCTCTCGGCATCATGGAGCGCGAAGTGTTAGATGTTGCTGTTCCTACAAGTGATGTGGTTGTTGTGTCTAAAGCGTCGACAGCTGTGCCCGGGGCTCTCCTCGCCAAAGAGATTTGTGATTTCCTAGTAGCTTTGGAGGCTGCTGACCCTGGATCCGGGAAGATGATTGGTTGTCTCCTGAAGGAGAAGGCCATCAGGGATAAGAAGAGAGGTGGTGCTTGCTCGCGACCCAGCATCTTGAAGGAGAAATCAGATAAATGCAGAAGCAAGAAGAGTGACGCTATAAGAAAGGCGTCCGCAGTTGCTTGATGATGATGATGATGATGGTTATTTTGTGGGGGCAATTCTATGAGGTTGTGTCTCATATGCAGGCAGTTGGTAGGGTTAGCGTGTTGGGGGTGTTCTCATGGTTGCTCATGTGGTTTTGTGGCCTCATGATTTGGGAGTAGTCCGCTTGCATCATGGGGTTGTGGCTTGGTTGCCTTCCGTCGTCAAGTTGTAACGGTTTTCGCCCAGTTTTCCGCAATTAACTGGGCAACTCTCTCCTTCTTAATTAATGGATGAGGTAAAGCTTTTGCCTCCGTTTCAAAAAAAAATTAATCTTTGTTTTGGCGCCTATAGTTTATTATGCACTCATATATATGAACCTGGATCCATAGCATATGGAGAAAATCTATTTTGTATTTACTTTATTGAACGTGCAAGCATATGTGTTTTCGTTGTGTCTGACTTAACTTGTGTATATATGTTAGTCCAACAATTGCCTAATCCTTATCCATCTATGTATGTTTTCTTTTAGTTTTCTCGTCCTAGTAGCCTATCAGACATCAGTGTAAGTTTACGAGGGACGTAAGAACATCTACAGCCACAATGTACTAATTTACACCCTCAAATGTCCACAGACACGATCGGTCAATGATCGGGCACATCTACTCAGATCCCTTATTTGCCTACGGACACAGCCACACTCCTTAAAATTTCTTTTTGTGTTTTTGTTATTTCATAGAACATTCTATATGCGGCCGGCTAGAGCACACATACATGCAGAATCGGCGTGTTAGTGCAAGAAAATAGGGGGTCCGTCTGTAGATGACTTAAACAGAGTCAAATTCATTTTTTTAATTTGTTAAAAAAAATCATTTTTTAATAAATCAACAGAACCTTGTGTGCGCTTCCACAAAAAAACATGTGTACAGGTAGCTAAAACCTCGGCTGATACTGAAGCAACCTTATCTGATTATCTCCTCAGTTCCGCGAGGCTTCTTGTTCACATCCCGATCTCCCCCGATGCCAGGACCTCCCGTGGGACACTCCGCCGCTGCCGATCTCACCCCCTACCACCCCAGTCGGACTTACCCTCCCCCCCTCTGGGCACTGCCCAGCACGGCAGCACACCGTCGGATCCGGCTCCACCGGCCGGCCATGGCATGGACGCCCACCAAGCCGCCAGATCCCGGCAACGCTGGCCGGCCATGGCGCGGGCTACACACACGCGTGCCACCGGGATGGGAACCCCCACTCCTGTATCTCTCCGGCGCCGTCACCAACAGGGAGGGGTGGGGCAGCACCCCGCGCGCCACCGGGACGGGACCCCCACCCCCGTCTCCCTCCGGCGCCGTCACCCCGCGCGCCCAAATCCCGCCTCACAGCCGGCCGCCGGCGGCGACTGCCTCTTCCGCACCTTCGGGGCCATCTTCGCACATTCGCCGGCGACGACTTCCTCTGGTGATTGCTTTATCAGACTAGTAAGTATGCACATATAAAGAAATTCATTGTCTCAAAAGAAAATATAAAGAAATTTCCTTAGTCATCCTAGTTAGGACACAATTATTTGAAACCTTAATTTGTACTATTATAGATACTCGAGCATATGAAACGTCTCATACGACTTTGCAGGATAAAATCTATGAGATAATTTGAAAGGTCTACTATTATATCCAAAAAAGTCCGTGCAACTTGCACCCAAAATGTACGTAGGTAAACATATTTATCATCTTGAGCGAGCTTATAGGTATCATTTTCTAGCTAGAAAAAAAAAATCAAAACTTGCCATTTGAGCAGTGTCCATGTCATTCTAGTTAGATATAATCCAAACTTGCCAACCACAACCAATAGCTTTTTCAAGCAAATCATGTATGCTCAATGCACACCTGAAGTAATGAACAAAGATTTACAATCAAATCCTGTTGGACAGAATGTGTGCACCATAATACAATTCACACAAGCATCAACACCAACACAAACTCTTCTCTTGTTCTTCGATCCCATTTTTATGTACCTCGATATGACGACATCTTCATGTACATCTTCACCTTGTTGGGGACAGGACCGCGCCGCTGCTTGCCGTTGCTCTCTCTCTCTCTCTCTCCCTCCGCACCGCTCACTCTCTGTCTCGAACCGAAGGAGGAAGAAGAAGGGGGAGTCACGGTGGTTTTCCGGCGCAACAACGCCTAATTCCCGAGCTCAAACTCGACACCACACCCCGTTACAGCGAACCCCACACGGGTTTTATACCTGGGCCGGCGTCGGGCACGACCCGCACGCCTCCACCCCACGAGCGCACGATCTGGCCCGCTCTAGCCGCGGCCACCACGCGCATGTACGCGCTGGCTCGCGTCGAGCCCGCAACAGATCGCCTCGTGCGCCCGGTCCAGCTCGCCAACGGAGTCCTACAACTACGGCGCACCTTGCGCACACACACACGCACGCCCGAACACAACACACGCACGCACCCTGCCACGGACCCGGCGCGGCCCGCACCGCACCTGACGCGCCTGGTGCACGCACACACGCACACTCGACGCCGCCGTGGCTTATTTGCGCCAACATTCACCCCCTAAGCCACGGTGTCGTCGCACGGCCTCCCGACAGGAGCCTTGGATCGTCGTCGTTGTCTCGGTGCCATGCCCGCCTCCGTTGCGCTTCCGGCACGAGCCGCCGCTCGCTGCCGCTGCAGCATCCCGTAGTCCCGTGCACCACCTCGCCGCGACTCCCCGCCATGCACCACTGCGCCTCCACGGTGGTCGCGTCGAGCCACCGCGGCCTCTGCGCCACCACGCAGATCAACCGCGACCACCATGCACGCCGCGTGCATGACATCCACAACGAACCGCCGCGGACTCGCTGCACGCCGCCTTCACCACGCACTCGCCGCATGCCGTTGCCTCCATCTGTGCCGCGTACCCCGCCCTGCGCCCCGGCTCCGGACCTGATAGCTCTGATACCAATTATTGGGGACAGGACCGCGCCGCTGCTCGCCGTTGCTCTCTCTCTCTCGCCCTTCGCACCGCTCACTCTCTGGCTCAAACCGAAGGAGGAAGAAGAAGGGGGAGACACGGTGGTTTTCGGGCGCAACAACGCCTAATTCCCGAGCTCAAACTCGACACCACACCCCGTTACAGCGAACCCCACACGGGTTTTATACCTGGGCCGGCGTCGAGCACGACCCGCACGCCTCCACCCCACGATCTGGCCCGCTCTAGCCGCGGCCACCACACGCACGTACGTGCTGGCTCGCGTCGAGCCCGCAACAGATCGCCTCGTGCGCCCGGTCCAGCTCGCCAACGGAGTCCTACAACTACGGTGCACCTTGCGCACACACACACGCACGCCCGAACACAACACACGCACGCACCCCGCCACGGACCCGGTGCGGCCCGCACCGCACCTGACGCGCCTGGTGCATGCACACACGCACACTCGACGCCGTCGTGGCTTATTTGCGCCAACACACCTCCACCAACAATAGTCAACATGAGTTTATTCAGTGACTATGAGCCGATGTATTTTTACAACAAAAAAACAGAGAAGCAAGTTTAATAGAATTGTATATATTGTATATACAACATGGGAAAGTTGACTGAACATTGTTAAGAAAAAACTTGCTGCCAACTACAGATTGTTCAGACACAAGAGTAGAATATCTATGCTTCAACTTCGATGGCAACACACCTTTGAGAATCTGATTACGTTGAACAGAGTATACACAAATGGAAAATGATCACAATTATATCTCCGGCAATGTAACAACAGTTCGTACATATCTATTCCTCCCAAATCACAATATCTTCATTTTAGAAACTAATGACATAGTAACACATGTCAGGCTATGATGTCGCTGGAAAGTTCATACCTGAAAGGAACGACGAAATAAAGTTTCTGATGGATTAGAGGATCTCTCAAGGCCTGTTGAGTCATTGCTTAAAACTATGTGAAGCTTTCACAACTATAATTCCAACTGCTAAGAAAACCGGACCATTGATTTGGTACTCTGTTCAACCAACTGTTGATCACGGGTGTATGAGACAGAAACAAAATATTTAGGCTCCAAATCCAGAATATTCAGTTTCTTGGACTTCTTTTGAAGACAAAATCGCCCTAGCTTCCCAAGAAATCCAAAAAGACATACAAATTATCAGAAAGTCGTCACCAAACTGGCAACCAGATAGAAGGAAGAAATGAATTGGTCATGCAGCAGACCCCTCATTGGAGAAAAGAAAATACAACACACAGGGATATGATAATGCTGAAAAGAAAACATACCTGAGAAGAGTATCACCCACCATGCAAAAGCTGCTCTTATTGGCAATGATAATGGCTCTAGGTCCAAACAGATGTGTAATCTCCACTTTGATAGTATGAAAGGTTTCAGCATATTAAATTTACAGTACTGATAAGACAATCACATCACGCAGCATCCACAGAGTACAGGTTTCTGGATAGAATGTGGTCCAATTTTATAACAAGAGCAATAGCATCAGCGGAAAACTATACTGCTATTTTCTTAATCTCTTTTATGTAGTGTTTAAAAGTTAAAACCCTTACAATCCTTGTAGCATGAAGGCCATATTCTTAACATAAATAGGGAATGAAATGATATATTGCTATGGATTTGTCAGAGGAAGAAACAACATGGAGCAGGAAATGTTAATTATCACATCTATGTATGTCGGTAGCAAACATTGATATGAAATAGATGTCTACTGTCCAACATTTGGTATCTTATAAACTGGTTGAAGTCATCCATAGACTACATGTCACGTATTACGAAACCAGGGTCTGAGAGATAAACTGGTCCCAGTACTCCATACTGCACGACATCTCATTTTTACTTTCTCTCGTTGTAACAACAAAACAGAAGAAATTTTATTGAGCGGTGAGTCACAAAGTGTAAGCTTAAGCTAAAAAAAATACAAAAAAGAGGAGGGACAATTAATTCAATATTTACACTTCATAGTGCTGCTAATATCACCTCATACTCAAATTGGTAAAACAGCAACATCAAACTAACTATTGCCATGTAATGTTTTTTTGAGAAGAGATTCAAAATATCCTAGATCTGATGCTTATACAAGTTTCAGTTAAAAAAAAAATGCTTGTACAAGTATGCAGACTGAAAATATTTTGACTACCTACGTAACAAAATTGTGGGATTTCACATCAACTCAAAATGTATAGTAGTGAATACATCTGTCTAGATAACAAGATTGGAGGTTTTCACATCAACTTACCGTAGTATTACCACAAGTAGCTCCTGAAACAAAACACTACAGAATCAAGCAATAATGATTAGTTTGCAAAGCAGTGTCCATTGAATAGTCATGAAGAGTAGATTACATCAACAACACATAACTTGAAATGCGGAATTACTAACATAATCAAACTCAGCAAGCAAGGCAAGGGTACAAGTTAACTCACTGTATGAGCATATATCATATTGACTTCACCAATGTCTTATGCATATTATCCTGACTAACATATGGTGAATACAATAGTGATCTACCACATATTTTGGTGACGGAAGTTAAATAGTACAGAAGCATAACAACTCATCTGCTCAAAAATGGATTAAACAAAGAGAACTGCTACACACACGGTGGGATGTGCCCGATTTCTACATGACAAGATATAGCAGCCATCGATCACCTCGGTTCATGTGGGCCGCATCCATCGATCACAAGGTCAAGTGAAAATCATCCTGCAAAGGGTTGTGTGCACAGTAATTTCTTTAAACAAATTCTGGAAAAATTAACACTCTACATTCACAATAGTCAATAGTTATTAACCAACAAAAGCACCATGGGTGAGGATCCTCTGCTGTTCTGCAATTCTGCACCGGATGCAAAATTGTTGCTTAGCCTCCTCATCCATGCCCTGAGTATCCTTTTCTCCATTCTACACATGCTGCATAACAAAAATTGGGGCATTTACTAACAAAGATTATACAACAAAGAATGGTAGAAGAAAACAGTACACAGACTGAACGTAGTAGACATAAATAAAAGCATGGACAAAGATAAGATGTGCAACTGAACATGGAAAAAAAAGAGGAGTTGCTGCAGGTGGGTGTACGTGCAGAGATAAGATACACATCTGAACATGGAGAAAGAAGGTTTCAGGGGTGGTGGAACTCACCTGCGACGCCGTTCTCATCGCCTTCGCTATCAGATCGCCTCCTGGCTGTCCACTCCTTGCTGTTCAGTTAGCGTGGATCATCCTGGGCGACCATCGGTGGTCGCACCGGGGCCTCGATGGCGTGCAGCAGGCTGTTGGCGGCAAAGCGGGCGCGATGGCGCTGTGCGGGAACCCGAGGACGCCCAACTTCCTGCTGCTCCCGTCGACTTCTGCTTCCCAGCGCTCGAGCTACTCGACCTCTCGCTGGCCTGGCTGTGGGGCCACCCGCTGCTCTCGTCGGCCTCACGCGTCGCAGGGGCGCCAGCCTCCTCCTCTAACCACCTTCCGCTCCACCCGAAGGGGATCGTCGAGCGAAGCGCCTCAACGTGTCTGACCTCGCCGTCTACTATCGCGATCCCTCCACGGTCGCAAGCTTCGCACCCTGCTAGCGAGGCACGCTCCGTAGCGTCGACCTTCCCGGCGGCGCGGATCTCGAGCCGCTGCTCCAGGTCTACCCCGCGCTCACCGCGCTAGCTCGACCTCTCCGAGTTCTACTGCTGAACGGAGGATGTCCTACCGGCGCTCGATGCGCACCTGACCGCCGCCGCCAGGCTCACCGACCTCGACCTCGGCCTCGCCGGCGCCTCCATTGGCTTCCGCGCTGCCGAGCTCGGGGCCATCACGGCCGCATGCCCCGGCCTCCGGTGGCTATGGCGTCCTGCAGTGTGTGAACAATGAGATATTAATGAGGTGAGGAAGAGAAAAGGAGGCGTTGGGCGCGGCTGTACACGGAAGCAGGGCAATGGAGGAGCGGCGGCACAAGGTTGGTGCGGATCCTTTTCCTCGATCTGGGGAGAGAAAGTAGGATCGGGGAGGCACGATTCTGTTGGGTTGGAATCGACCCAAAAAACAGGGAGCTACATGCGGGGATCGGGGACGCTGAGCGCTAGAAGGATGGGCAGACCACATTGTCTGCTCGGCAGAACATTTCATCCGGGATGTTGATCTAGATCATGGATCATTGACATAATATGGACAGTAGGATGTGTTTAAGTTGGTTTGATCGAAGGGTCGTGGTTATCCCGTGTATAGTTTACTGTGTGGCTTTAGATAAATTTATATTTGCTCTTTTAATAGTAGTAGAGATCAATTTTGATCGATTTTGGATAAGAGTACCTATGACTCATCCTCCTCGCCTCTTTGCTGATTTATGTGGTCGCTAGTTGAATCATCAGTGTGTACCTAAGCGCTTGCACGCGTTGACCGAGTCGTCCATAAAAAAGGACTGCGGGTTCAATATCTAGAATGTTAGGGGCTTTTTTGCAAAATCGCTAATGACGTACGGACAAAAGCAATCCGTACTTTAATATTAGGTAAAGAATACTAGCAGGGGAGGCGCAGCGCCACGCCCGCACTTAAGCCGTCGTTGATCAATGTGTAACTTAATCTACTGTTGCTCGTGTCTACTACCAATAGTTAGTGTTCCCAGAGGTGATTTTTTGTGCAAATTTCTTGTGAGCAGCCGAGCATATATATGTTTATGGAAAGAATATATGCTTGTGTCACGACGGTACAATAGATAATTTGGGTTGTTCAGTGGATTACATAGCTTTTTTTGATAAAGGGTGAATTTTATTAGCTTAAAATGGAGCATCAAGAAGATACATGAAACAAAGAGCATATACCCGACCCCTGCATAGTTAGGATGCACATACCCATCATCAACTCACGTAAAACACACCGGCGACTAGCAAAGTCATATACGGCCAAAGCTATGATTAGGCGAGGAAAAAAGAAAAAAGCCCAAAGCGATCAGATCTATGATCAGCAAATTACAACAATGACCATGTCTGCACTAATCATCTTATGACTCCACATAAACGACGAGGTTCTTCAACAACAACGCCTTCATGAAGGGTTTGGGCTAAGAATGCAAGTGGTCTTTATAAAATTGGAAAATACAGACTTCTTTGCCTTATTGATGAGTTAGACATCAAGGCTGAAGCGACGCCCCTTATCATCTATTTCTAAATAGGTGCCTCCCACTAAATTTTTTTCCTGCGTTTTGGTGATTCCACGTCATTTGCTGACGTCATCACCATGCTTAAGTTTATTTCCGCAGTCCATCGCACCACCTCGTGGCCTTTGTCCCCGAAGGGTCCCACATCACGTCGCTTCCTTTCTTCTTCACGCCAGCAACTACTATGCCTTTCCGTTTCAACCTTCCACTCTCCCACGTCGTCTTAACTGACAAGGTAGTCGATCAGCCGGCCGGCGATTCATTACCCTTCCCCGTCCTGTAATTTATAGCCATAGGTCCCCTCACGCTTTTCTCCACTTTCGAATCTGTGCTGGTAAATTTCTACTGCAGCCGGCAGATGTCAATCCCTAGCACACACCTTTCTTCATTTTCGAGTCTGCTCTAGCAAATTTCTATTCCGTCTGGCAGATTTCTATCCCTAGCTTTCTGTCATGTGGAATATCCGCATGATCGTTGGGTGGCTGCAACGCCTTGGTAGCTTGAGCTCGCGTACGTCCGCAAGCCTTCACCGGCAACTCCGCAGCCGCCGGTGCTACTGTTGCTCCCCGTTGGCCCCAAAGGTCTGCTTCATCTGTCTTGCAAGTTCATGTGCCACTGCCAACGTTGGGAGTATGATGACTTGCACGTGCATCATTTTGGTGCTGACGACCATGTTCTTCCGTTTCTCATAAATGGCAGCTAAGAGAACATCTTTTTTTTAATTAATCATTCACTTACCTCTGAAGTTGTATATTCTTATAAAAAAATTACAATTTAAAATCTTATCAATATTGAACCGGTACAATTTCCATGCATTTGAGATCAGTCTCTTCATATATTGCTCGCTCTCGGAATATTTTTTCAGCCACAATACACAGTCACACGTACCATAGTATTTTCGTGCTCTTTCAGAAAAAGAATACTTTCAGGTATGGTGAAAATCCAATATGTTCTCAGTTCGCTGATGCACCAACGGATAGTCTTTTTCATGTAGCATTGGACCTTAATATTGTCACATCATCATATCTCAAACAAGTCATCAGAATATCCCGTAGCAACGCGCGGGGCATCTTCTAGTATTAGCAGAATGTGATGCTAAAAGGGACGCTGAAGATAGTCTAGCCAAGGTTTTGAGAGACGTGGGCATTAAATGGGCCCAACATGCCAAGGTAAGATACGTGAGGGAAGGGGACAACAGTACATCTTTTTTCCCATTTGATTGTCAATGGGAAACATAGAAGAAAGATAATCGTTCGGCTCAACAAGATGAAGGGACCATTGTTGGCCAGGAGAACCTTAAGTCATACATTTCCAACTATTATAAGAAGTTGTTCAGATCCACGGTGTCCAACTTTGTGTCGATGAATGAAGGCACCTATGAGGATATCCCACAACTTTGCCAGGAAGAGAATGTCGTGTTGACGACACATTTTACGGAGAAGGAGGTTTATGATGCCATCTTACAAATGGAGAATAATAAATCATCAGGACCATATGGTTTCCCAGCAGAGTTTTATGAGAGGTGTTGGGGGACGATTAATGGTGATCTGATGTCCATGTTTGAGGACTTATTCAATGGCGAGTTATAATTGTTTTAAGATCAACTTTGGGATGATTACTTTGCTTCCTAGGAAGGGAGAGGCGGTGAGGATTGAACAATTCCGGCCTATTTGTCTGCTAAGTGTTAGCTTCAGGATTTTGCCAAAGTGGGTGCAAATAGGCTAACATCTATAGCACATACCGTGGTTCACCCGACACGAATTGCCTTCATGCCTTGATATCACATCCTGGAGGGGGTGGTCATCTTACATGAAAATATTCATGAACTGCACTCTAAAAAACGCGACGAAGTTGTCTTTCAAAGTGGATTTTGAGAAAGTCTATGATAAAGTCAAGTGACCTTACTTACAACAGGCTTAGCAAATGAAGGGTTTTAATTCTGCTTGGCGGCAGCAGGTTCAGACTTTCGATCATGGTGGTAGTGTCAGGGTGAAAGTGAATGATCATGCCGGTCACTATTTCCAAACTTAGAAAGGTTTGCGACATGGGGATCCCTTGTCTCCAATCCTTTTCAACATAGTTGTGGATATGTTGGCAGTCCTCATAGCAAGGGTGAAGGAGAATGGCCAGGTACACAATCTTATCCCTCATCTAATGGAGGAGGGGGGGGGGGGGGGGTCCATTCTACAATATGATGATGACACTATCATTTTTATGGAACACGATATTGACAAGGCGGTAAATTTGAAATTGAGTCTTTGTCTTTTTGAACAATTGTCTGGGCTTATAATAAATTTTCACAAGAGTGAGTTATTATGCTTTGGACGTGCCAAAGAGGAAGAAAATCATTACAAACAATTATTCAGTTGTGAAATTGGTAAGCTCCCATTTAGTTATCTTGGGATACCAATACACCATCGAATAATAAAGAGTGGAAATGCATTGAGGACAGGTTTGAAAAGAAGTTTATATTAGTTGTTGGAAACGTAAAATAATGTCTTATGGCGGCCTGTTGATCCTTGGCAAAGTGATGAACGCAAGACTAAATATCGTTTGGCGAGGTGGGATATATTATGCCGTCCTAAACACCAAGGGGGGCTCGGCACTGAAAACCTCGAGATTAAGAACAGATGGATCCTTAGTAGTGGTTGTGCATGCTTGCTTCAGAGGGAGATGGGGTGCGAATTCGTAACAAGTATCTTCATTCCAAGACTTTGTCCCAAGTCACGGCGTAGCCGTATGACTCACCCTTGAAAGGGCTTGATGCAGACTAAAGTGGCGTTCTTTAATAGAGGTGCTTTCAAGGTGGGAGATGGTTGTACCACGCGTTTTTTGAAGGATACTTGGCTAGGGGATGCGCCCATGGCCTTACAGTACCCGTCTCTATAACATTAGGCAACAAAAATAGGTATTCATCCACACAATATTAGCCTATTAGGGATTGTTCCCTTGAATACCTAGTTGGGGCGAGCTCTGTTTGGAGATAAACGGAAAGCTTGGCTACATCTTGTACGTAGGTTGATGGCGGTCAACTTAAGTGATGAGCCAGATTCTTTCCACTGGCGGTTGACATCGTCTGGAGTTTTCTCAGTTACATATATGTACGCAGACCTTATTAACACAGGACATATACCTCGTTCGAAACATATATGCAAAACAAAAGTGTCACTTGTAGGATTAAAAAAATTATGTGGTTTGTGCATAGAGGGGTTACTCTTAGGGAAAACTTGGCAAAACAAAGGTGGCAAGGGAGTAGACGATATTGTTTTTGTGATCAAGATGAAATAATTCATCATCATTTCCTGTATGTTTGCCATGTTGCTATGGCGTACGATTCATGTGACTTTTAACCTGTCTCCACCTACTAGTATAGCAAAATTGTTTGGAAACTGGTTTGGAGTTAAGTCACATATCCAAGCCCGAGTTCGTGCTTTCCTTTATACTTTGTGGAATTGCTGGAATAACTATGATTTTTAACAGAGTGAAAATACAAAACGTTTTGCGCGTCATTTTTAAGGCTACAACATGGATCCATACGGCACCTTACTACAACTTTCAGAGATACACGAGCTTAGCGTTTCAATGCTAGGCATGTGTGTACGCATATATTCCTATTTTTGTCGGTTGTGGCTTCTTTCTTTTTATTGCAGATGTTTGTGTCCTAGATCCTGATACTCGTCGTTTAATAAATATGGTTGTGTGCATCACAATGATACAGAGACCAGGGTTATCCTTCTTTTTTAAAGAAAAAGAGATATACGTAAGCCAAAAGTTTACACAATATAGGACTTCCTAACATTTTTCTTCTTTAAGGCAGCTAATCATATCAAATTTGGACTAGTTACAGTTACAGGTCCACTGGGTATCATCATAAACCACCATCACGGGACCGTGGCTGTCATTAGAAGAGAGCCTACTCAAATAGGCTGTCATGAGAAGAGAGCCTACTCAAATAGTTACTGATCACCAGGTATGTCATCTGCGTCTGGCGCCGTGTTGTCTTCTTGGGTAGGGAAGCTAACTTTTAGCATATAGGACTCCGCAAACCCTAACATTTCTCCAGCTTCCTTCTTTAACTGCAAGATTTCAAAACATAATTACCACAACCTTGAAAGTTAAATGGATTAATTACGACACGCAGAGACTAAAGACAAAGAATATTCAGGTATGTGTATTTGCATCTCGACATGCAGAGACTTGTGCATCGGAACCCACGGTTGCTACAAGTAGAAAGGAAGCAAAAGCTACATAACCTGCCAGTCAATGTAAACTGTAAGTCTATAGCGTCCAAACAACCAGAGACATCTGTATTTCTAATGTCCAAATCAATCAGATCTTATCTAGATTGCGGCATATCTGGAACCAGGATTTAGTGCCTTGATTATTTTGATAGCTTAAATGTGTGAAATACTGAAATTGACTGCATGTGATTTCACTATTGATCATAAAATTTTACTAGCATTAAATTCACATCAACAGATCATCATCAAACAGAGGTCAACTCGTACCTCGTCCACAGCACCGCTCTTTATCTTAGACTGCATTATGCACCATTTCTTGAAATGTGCACCTGAAAGGACAGAGTGCCCACCGCATCCATCAAATTACAAATTTCCATATGCAGTTTGCATTGAGAACAGACATCATCATAAGATAAAAGGATATAAGAGAACACAAGCTACACGTGGGGATCAGAAGAAAACACCAACCAGCACTAATGTCAACACTGCATGAACTAGAATCGATGGTTTTCACAGACCATCTACAGTGTATCTGAAAAGTGGAACATCAATTAATTATATTGTCAAATCATAGTTGAACAATTGTATTTCTAACAGTGTCATCTAAAAATAGGTTTCCGTAGCACTACAAAATAAAATAATTTTGGAATCAGAATGGCAAGAGAGACTGAAAACATTAGAAGGAACTAGCTTGCTCGAATTTGGGACAGCATTAGCTTGCTGAGTTGATTGCAATAAAATGGATATGTAAATGTATCTTTCACAGAAACTAACTCAGCTAGAAGTACCTCAAAATAGGAACCAAATGGAACATCATGTACTTGCTGTACAGTCTCGAATACCTAAAAGATAGAGAATGAGAAATCAGATTTATTTATGATTTGTAGTAGTATATATATATAACATAATGTAATACTATGACTCAAGAAATGTTAGCCGTCATAATGAGATGTTCAGTTTTGCATTAAAAACTTACCAAATCAGTTTTGTTAGCTGAAAGAACCGTATGCTGCCACTCTGTTATTGCTGAATATGGAGGGCACATCGGACTGTGGCACATGGATTTACAGTTAAGTTCTCTCACCTGACCATCATACTCGTCTGCAAGGTGCCACTGGCCCAGCTGCATCCAGAAATATTTCTAGTCAGCAATAATTCATGACTCAGAGAGCTGGCACTGTGCTGGATACTTACGTTGATATCTTTATCCTGACGAGCTGTCCGATATTCTATTGTGTAACTTGAGTCATCACTTATAAGATTATTGAAAAACTGGTCTGCAGTACACGGAAATGTTCCCTGAGATGAGATGAGATTCAAGATCAGTTGTATTATCAATAGCAAAATCATGGAAGATACAGTTAGTTATCATTACATCAAATACAGAGACTAGAACTTCTTCTTTGACAAAAGGTTGTGGTAGCCCTGTTAAATCAGCACAATCTTCTGGAACATCTATCTCTATGCTATTATTTCTTGAGCCACTGAGTGCACGCAATGCAGATCGAGCACGTTCCTATAATCCAAAGTCCAAATATATCAAAAACCATCATCAATTTTGATAGGCAAATTATGGAGATCACAATCATGTAAATTAATGCCAATCAAAAACAGCAAAACATGCACAGATAGCTCGCTTCAAAATTAGTGCACTAACAGTAAGACTGCAGATATGGAACAGCAACGTGCGTCCTATATTAAAATTCTTAATTAACATATATGTACAGAAAAGGCTGCTCAAGATGTCACTACCTGTTTCTCAGTCTCTATCATGGTATGGAAGTTCTTCACAGCTTGTTCCAATGCTCTAACTGTGTGGTTTCTATTCCAAAACGATGCAAATATATATCTAACTCTTCCTGCAAAAATAATATTAAAAAGTGACATAAAGCAATTGATGAAACCTCCCATCTTATCTAATTACCCTTAAAATTCCTTTTGCCAGCCTCTAGAAAATGTGTGAATATTATAGTACAAAATTTTGGTCAACAATGCCCATTTAGTCTGTTATTTAGCATGAATGCATGATCACTAGCTTCCTCCGCACTTCTTAAGCTTGCAACCAATTTCACATCAAATAAACATGCATCTCAAGTCATGGTTGAATCTTGCAATCTACACTCACGAAATGAAAATCTACACAAAGTCATCGACTAATAAATAGTAATACCAAACATGTTGATGCTGCTGAGAAATAGAATTATAGAACGTTGAATGGGAGTAGAAAACCACATAGTCAAACCGAAAAATGGAACTAGAAAGCGTCCTTTTGCAGCGGCCCAAATATCGGACGGTGTCCTTCTGAGGTACTACCTGCCCATCCAGGCTAACCCCCTCCTCGTGCCTAGTAGTACTGAAACCGCACCTCATGTACTCAATTTTAATTCTACTAAGCCTAAAACCTTTTGATTCCGGAGTCTGCCTCCAAAGCTCTAACTTTCTATTAAGCCCATCGGGCTACTGTCGACTAGCACCACATCATCCGCAAAGAGAATACAACATGGGGTATCTCCATATATATCCCTTGTGACCTCATCCATCACCAAAGTAAAGAGATAAGGGCTCAAAGCTGACCCTTGGTGCAGTCCTGTTTTAATTGGAAAATCATCGGTGTCGTCATCACTTGTTTGGAGACTTGTCACAACATTATCATGCATGTCTCTGATGAGGGTAATGTACTTTGTTGGGACTTTGTGTTTCTCCAAGGCCCACCATGTGACATTCCGTGATATCTTATCGTATGCCTTCTCCAAGTCAATGAACACCATATGCAGGTCCTTCTTTTGCTCCATGTATCTCTCCATGAGTTTTCGTACCAAGAAAATGGCTTCCATGGTCGACCTCTCTGTCATCAAGCCAAACTGATTTTTGGTCACGCTTGTCATTCTTCTTAAATGGTGCTCAATGACTCTCTCTCATAGCCCATCAGCTTAATTCAACGGTAATTAGTAACTTTGAATATCACCCTTGCTCTTCAAGATTGGTACTAATATACTTCACCTTCATTCTTCGGGCATCTTGTTTAATTGAAAAATGAGGCTGAAAAGCTAAGTTAGCCATACTATCGCTATGTCTCCAAGGCCTCTCCACACCTCAACGGGTATACAATCAAGGCCCATCGCATTGCCTCCTTTCATCCTTATTAAACCGTCCTGACCTCAGACTTTAGATTCGCCACACAAATCGTCTATTGGTATGATCAAACGAGCCGTCCAGCCAATGGCAGACCTCTCATTCTCTCCATTGAACAACTATCAAAGTACTCTCGCCATTCTGCTTAATCTCCTCGTCCTTCACCAGAAGCCGATCTGCTCCGTCCTTGATGCATTTGACTTGGTTGACATCCCTCGTCTTCCTCTCTCTGATTTTGGCCATCTTATAGATGTCTCTTTCACCATCCTTCGAGTTGGTAGAGGTCCTCATATGACCAACCCCTTGGTTCACTCACAGTTCGCTTTGTGATTTTCTTTGCCACCTTGTACTTCTCTATGTTGTTTGCACTCCTATCCAGGTGTAGGCGTCTGAAACAGTCCTTGTCCTTAATAGCCTTCTGGATATCAACATTCCACCACCAGGTATCTTTAGCTTCGCCTCTACTTCCCCTAGTCACCCCAAACTCCTTTGAAGCCACCTTTCCAATGGAGGTCACCATCTTCTATTGTTTGCATCGCCTCCATCCTCCCAAGAGCCCTCCTTAATAACCCTCTCCTTGAAAGCCTGAGCTGCCTCCCCCTTGAGCTTCCACCACTTCGTTCTAGCGACTTTGGCGTGCTTATCCCGCTGGACACGAATTCAAAAGCGGAAGTCAGCCACCACAAGCTTATGTTGAGGGACAACAATCTCTCCAGGCATCACCTTACAATCTAGGCAAACACCCCTGTTTTCTCTTCTAGAGAGGACAAAATCAATCTGGCTATAGTATTGACCACTGCAGGAAGTCACTAGATGGGATTCTCTCTCCAGAGGGTGTTAGTTGTGATCATGTCGTAGGATAAACCGAAGCTTATGTCATCCTCTCCTTCTTGACTCATGATGCCATAGCCAAATCCCCCATGCACCCCTTCAAAACCTGTGTTAGATGTACCCACGTGGCCCTTGAGGTCTCCTCCTATGAAGAGCTTCTCGCAAATAAGCACACTCCTAATCAAGTCCTCCAGGCCTTCCCAGAACTCCCTTTTGGTGCTCTCATTGTGGCCTACTTGCGGGGCATACAAGCTGATAACATTGAGAACTAAGTCCCCAACGACGAGCTTGACTACGATAATCCGGTCCCCTTACCTCTTGACGTCTACCACTCCATACATGAGGCCCTTGTTGATCAAGATGCCTACTCCATTTATGTTTGTAATTGTCCCTATGTACCATGGCTTGAAGCCGGTGTTCTCCACCTCCTTCACCTTTTTCCCTTCCATTTGGTCTCTTGGGCGCATAGGATATCAACACGTCTCCTCACCGCTACATCAACTAACTCCGTAACTTACTCATCAGGGACCCAACGTTCCAGCTACCTAAGCAGATCCTACTTGGCTTGGTAGCTTCCTTACCCTTTGCACTCGTCGAGTCAAATGCAAAGACCCTTCCTCATTTTTCAATACACCAGGCGTCGAGGTACCACACCACTAAGGATGCGGCGACCCGATCCTTTCTCACTTATCACCGTATCCATATCAAGATATAACGTGCCACCGTGGGGGTGACTGTCCGACCCTTTCCCATTTAACACCACACCCGGGTTCCGATATGGCACGTCACTAAGAGGGTAACACCCCAACGAGGTTCTTCTTGGTTTCATCTCCACAAGAGTGGCTGAGTTTTGACGTTGGGTCGCCAAGCCTATCACAAACCTCCTCCATTATCCGTGCTTGGGACCGGCTATGCCGAGACTTGACAACAAAGTATTATAAAATCAGTGAAAGGGATTTAGGTTTGCAGTATCCATATCTAGTGCCAGAGTAAGAATCAAGAAAGATGCAAAAGATTGTTATGCCTATGCAAGATTGCTAGTTTTAGATCCTACCATCAGGGCAACCTAAGGAAGGAACTCCATGTCCTCCAGCTCCCGTTCGAAGAAATATCGTAATTGCAGGATTAATAACTGCAAGTTGGCTTTTTGTTATCTACATGTAAAAAAGAAAAGAAGTGATCAGTAACACTTTTAGCGAGGAAATGACATAGACATTAAAAAAAGGAGTAAGCCAAGGCTCACCTCATCAATATCTCTCAAAGGGAGCTCAACCTTCATATATGATAAAAACATGTTTTCAGTCTCACGATGTATCAAAACCAATGTAAGCAACTGGATATATTTCTAAGACAAGCTTTCTAGCTTTAACAATGTAAAAAATTCCGCAGCACATAGGATACTAAAGTTTTTTTTTGCGGGGGATAGGATTGGTAGATTAGCATTTAAGAACCACAGGACAAAAGGATTTGATCATCTAACTTATTTAGATCTAGTGACAAAGTCAGTATTTCTCCACTAGCTCTGTTATCCTATTGTTTCCTCATTGATGATGTTATCCAGCAAATAGTCAACATAACATATATTTATTTACTTGTTAAAAAAAGCTAGATTCTAGTAGATGGTACTCAGACAGGCTGCATCTAAGTAAAGATCTCAGTAAAATTTATTAAAATGTGTTAATATATGTGATCATCAAAATGTCTCTTTGAAGTTTAGACGCACAATGAAATCAACAGAACACTACAAAATGAATATTTTCTGACAAGCACGAAAATAATTAAGTGAACATAACGAACCAAGTAAATCCACCAATCAAAGTGTGCAATTGAAAAATATTGTATCTGAGCTAACCTTAATCTGCTTAGAGAAGATGTTTGAATAGAAGCAAATGTGCCATAAAGACACATACATGCGACCGTGATATAGAAATGACCTCTCAAGTGCACATGAATAACTGTGTTCAACAACCTGGATGATAAACAAAGCAATGAAACAATAACTTTTGCAAGTTGGAAACATTGGTAATAGTCCTATGCATGAATCTATTTAAATAGTAGTAGTAGCAGACTAGCTTTAGGTACTTGCCTCATCTGGAGGTAGCCCAAAAATTGTCTGTAAATGACCTGGCTTTTGGTGAACGACAGTAGGGCCTTCTTTGTCTAAGGACATCCTTTTCCGAGCATCAGCCTCAGCAGAGTTGTTTAGAGCCCTAAAACACAAAAAATGATATGTCAGAAAATTAGTGACAAGGACAAGTTGTAGGTTTTCTTATGTTATCCAAAAGGACAGAGTAAAATAGTGAAGCAAGTGACATTTTGACAGTAAATAAAAAGTGAAGCAAGTGACTGCAACATGCCAAAGCTGTTCAAAAATGCAAAAGAATTCACATCTAACATAATTACAAAAATCAGAGCAAATTAACAATAGACGAGATATTTACCTGGAGGAACTCCCATTAACCCTGATTGCCTTGATATGGAGACAAACCTAATAATACAAAAAACATGATAAGATCACTGAAAAAAAATCATTCCGAGAAACCAGGTTGTTTTGTAGAAACAAATTACCCGCCCTGATGAGCTGTCAAGCGTATACCAAACTTGTCCACTCTGCCCCTCAGACTCAACTGGAACAGTAACAGAACCAAGTGTTGTGCTCTTCCATACTATGTCCCAGTCATATAATTCCACCTTTATCTACAATAGTGCACAGAAGAAATGCACGAGTGTATCTTTGATGAAGTACCACCCATAATACTGATGGAAAAGAATTTTTATGATTGGTATGGCTGTTCTTAAGGAGGGTCATGTTGACTTGTAACACGCTACCAGCTATGAACTGACACTGCATTTTCTAGGAGAAAATCAAAATTAGGTACGGAGTAGAAGAGGAAGTGCTGGTAATAACCTTTGCAGGAAGACAGTCAACAACAAAATTGAATTCCTCTCCCCACATTGGGTTTCTTGAGGCAGGAACCATGGAGCTGTAAGGTGTAATAAGACAGTAAGAGATAAAACGGAGGGGAAAAGTAGACTACTACTACAAAACTGGCTGCTTCCCTCCCTAATTCTATCAAGCAGAATAATATCATTTTGCATTGGAAGGATTTTTCATTTGTACTAACTGTTTCCATCGACCCCTGCTAGTCTGCTACCATGTTTTCCCCCAGAAATATTTTCAGGTTGTAGTGGATCAGTTACATCAGACTTTCTCAAGCCCCCAATCATGTATGTATATGACTCTCTGATGCTCATATTCAGAAGAGAAATGCACCTGAAACGCTTATCTTGGCCGCAGGTGATGAGTGCATACGGGTCGGAGGTCCCGTTTAAGTTGGCCGCGATCAAATCCTTGGCGGCCAGCAGCTTCAGCTGGACAGAAACACACGCGCCCAACTACCCAAGTCAGCAAGTCACACACACGAACCAGAGAGCCGTCAGAGTGGCCGATGAACAACAACAGCGAGCGACACTCACGTTGACCGCGTACGCCTGGGGCGCTCCCTCGTGGCACTGAGCGGCGGCAATCCCGGCGCGCAAAGCAGAGCGGATCAGACGAAGGCCAAAACAAAAACGCTCGCGACGTTAGAACAGGCGGACGCTCGTCGCCGCGCCCAAATTTGCCCACTGGCGGACGGGCTATGTTTACCTTGTCGACGGGCTGGAGGCCGTCGGCGACCGCGGGCGCGCGGCGCGGGCGGAGGAGCGCGTAGAGCGCGGCGAGGACGAGGGCGAGGACCGTCGCGGCGGCGCAGGTGACCTCGGTCTCCCAGCATGTCGGGATGTGGAGCCCGAGCGCCGCCGACGCGGACTGCGGCGTCATGTGGATGTGGGGGCTCTCTTTCTCGGAGACGGGGAGGGGCGAGCACGCGGCGCCCATGAGAGCTCCCATGAGAGGGACGGGGAGGATGGTGGTTATGACTGGGAGGAGACGAGAAAATCGGCTATTTGCCACTTTCAATACGGGGCTTCGCAAAAATGCCACTCTCAAGATTGACTTTGTAAAAATGCCACCCAGCTCGTGTATAATTTGATTATCATGCCATTTTTTCTTTTTGCATTGCTTTTCTTTTTCTTTTTCTTTATTTGGCATCTGAAAGGACTAAAGTAACCCTGATGCTATATACATGTATTTGGGATCAGATCAGCACTTCAAGTGGACCAGTGTGTGTTGCCAACAGAGAATATCGTGCTTGCCTCATCCCTGATCGCCATCACGTTGCTGGTGCTGATGTTACTAGAACACTTCTCTAGCATGTAAGGGGGCGAGCTGCTCCAACACAGGCAGGAAGGGCGAGCTGGGCTGTCACGCGCACGCGTGGGCGAGCACCTGCGGCGAGCTGCGGTGGCTCACGCGGGCATTTGCGAGGTGAGGGCTAGCTGTGCTGGCGCGTGTAGAAGTGAACGAACACCGGCGGCGACCTGCAGTGCCTCGGGCAGGCATCGACAAGGCGAGGCATAACTGCGCCCCGCGCACGCGGGCATTGGCGAGCACCTGCAGGGAGCTATGCTTGCTGATACATGTGTGAGCAAGCTAGGACGGAGAGTTGAGGTTGCTCTCGCAGACATCGGCGACGTACAACGGCAAGCAACAATGACGGCGAGGACGAGCTAGGTTCAGAGCATTCGGATCGAAACTGTCCACGAACACATCAGATTAGGTAGATAGCATTAGGGGTACTTTGGTACTTTGAGGTGCCAAAATATGGAAAAGAAGAAGAAAAGCAATGCAAAAGGGGAAAATGGCATGGTAATCAAAGTGTACACTAGCTGGATGGCACTTTTACAAATCCAATCTTGAGAGTGGCAATTTTGCGAAGCCCCATATTGAAAGTGGCAAATAGCCGATTTTCTCGGAGGAGACTGAGGCGACGGCCGACAGGGGCGGGAAAGGCGGAAGCTGTCGGAGTCGCGTGGCCCACCAGTCGGCTGGTGCTGCTCGCTGCTCGGTGACGCGAATCCTGACGCGTCGGGGACGCTGGTCTGGTCGGCCCTCCTTTTTTTTTTTTTGAATGCCATCCGCTAAACTTTATTGAACTTCAAAAACAGTTACATCGTTTATCATTGCTGTGTGGATGAAGCTAGGTGGGTCACCATCCCACACATGGGTTTCAAAATTAACAAAACTATTCCTGGCCAGTACATGAGCAACTTCATTGCTTTCCCTAACACAATGTTCAAATTTGATACTATCGAAGCCTGCCCTCCTGGTTTTGTTTTCTTGCGTCGACGTGAAGCGACCCATTGAGGAGGGTGCGTTTCATTCGGGTCGGGGCACACGCGTCCATATCTCGCGAGTTTGCGTGCTCGATGACAACGTCAAAAGCCATCACCACCATATGGCCAAGCTCGGTGTGTGTTGAAAAAAACGGATTTGCTAAATCACATTTAGGAGATGCAATTTCGTTATGGGCGTGTTTAGATCTTAGTCAGGTGACAAAACATATAAAAAAGAAAAAAAAAAGCCTCAAAGAAAATTGTACGCGTGAATGTAGCATCGACTGAGATTTAACTAAGTCTCGGCGCAAATGAGATTTAAACAATCCGTTTCTTTACAGCACATTAACTGTTATGTTGGATGGATCATTTTTAAGATTGTGCATTTTCTTTGTCCCAACGTGGTGCGTTCTTTCTTTTTGTTTGTGGAAAGCCTGGTGTGCTGCCTCATTTCACGTATCGGCTGTGAAGCTTTTTTTTTTGGATTGTTGTGGGTTTGTGACAGCGCGGTTCGGACGGTTGCGGAAAGTTTGCGGGTCGGCGTTGGAGATGTCCTTACGGCGTTTGTAACGTCGACCCTCAAACTGTCCACATACATCCGGACCGCGCGGATCTAACGCGGTCCTATATTGGTCCGCTCGACGGTTCAGACGTATTTTCTTCTGCAAAGTGAAGACAAAGGAGAGGAGGGTGACAGCCACGTTGGACTCTGACATCCTAGGCCCACAAAAATCCGTCCTTCCGGTCCCATTTTCTTTCACTTCGTCCCTTTTCCCCCTTACTTTACATCCGCGCCCTCCACCTCCGCCGTCGCCGTTGTATCACTCCGTCCGTCACACATGCATTCCGGACGTTCGCAACCAACACCGATGCACCCACTCGCCTTCTACGACGACCCTGTCCACCCTGAAACCGTTTGTACCCAGTTACGCTCCGACATCCTCCCCGTGTTTTCCTCTTTGGAGTGGTGATCCCAAACCGTACCCGTCGGTGTCTTCTTGTTTACATCAACGACTTTCCGATCGCTGATTCTACAACCTCCTGGGGTTGAACAGGTTTGCTCTGCTGGGACAAAGGCCCGGATGCGGCAATGAGCCTTGCTCCCGATGCGACGCCGATGGATGCAGGAGTAAGAAGCCTTCGACACCCTCGAAACTCCGGTGTATGTTGCAATTTATGTAAGGCTCTTTTTCAACGATCCGTGATACTTTCGGAAAAAGGAGAGGAGAATTTCCCGACTCAAAAAAGAGAAAAAAAGGAGAGGCCTGAACTCCCTTGCAGACACTTGACGTGCTCCCGACCCTTTTGGGCGCAGCACAAGCCTGTGGAGCCGGTCACTTTCTTAATCAGAACAGAGTGCATGAACCAGCTTTGGATAGCCGGTTAACCACCACCATCATTATCAACCAACCACTGTTACAATGCCAAGCTACCGCCCACCCGCGTCCAAAAAGGAATCCGTAAACGTTTCCTTTTACTACATGACTGCTTCGTTAACGTCTTGGTGCTGTGCAAGCTGACGGCCCGGAGTGCTTTTTTTTTTTCTTAAAAAAAAGCTGACGGCCCGGAGGACCGCCGAAGCGCACGCAAGCGGACACGCACGCAGCTCTCGGTTGGCGGCAAACGCCAACTACCAACCGCGCGCCGGCCCCGCCCGGATCCCCCGCCGAATCGCCCACCACTCGCTCCTCATCATTCCCTCTGTTTTATCTCCTGATTTTTTAATCCCCTTGTCACCGCTTTGATGTAGCGTACAAATCAGAGCACCAAAAAGATTAGCCAGAAATAGATAAAAAAATAACCGTTGTGTTGAGTGTGAAAGCAACTGACGGCTCCTCCTCCCCCGCCATGGTAAACCGACGTCGTGTTCTTAACGCAACAGCCAAGGCAAAACAGTCAGCGGTTTACCTTGTCCTGCAAATAATACTGCTACCCTTTTACCAGTTCTGATTTTCTTTGTTGCCTATTTCTGGACCATTCTGACTAGCTGATTTCATTAAAGGGCAGCTCTTACGCATTCACGTCGGGCTTAATTGCAAATGATTACGCATGAAGTCGACCCAACAAATACATATATGTCTTGATATTTTATAAAAATAAAATTTATTATTTCCATATTTTTTATAAAATAAAACAAAAAATCATGACATATATATGGCCAGTCAGCATTTTTAAAATCGAGACGGTAAATTAGAAATCACTCCATTTTTAAGAGGGAGAAATGCAGAAAAGTGGAAAACTCTCAAAAGCAAGGGGGCAGAGTATAAAAGAAAAACAGAGCACAGATTAACAGCAGCGCCGGAAAACAATTAATATAAGTAATACTAATAATATAAATTTAGTCAAACGCCCATCGCTTCTGGTCGTCTTCCTGCCTCCCTCTCCTCCTCCTCCTCCTCCTCGCCGACCTTCTCCCCTGCCATTTCCTCCCCGAATCACCGCCGCCCGAATCCACCGGGACAAACCCTCTCCCCCCTCGCTGCTCGAGCAACTCGGAGTCCTCCGCGCGAAGACTCCGACGAGCAGGCCGCGGTCGCCCCCCTCGTCTGCGATTCTCCCGCCGTATCGCCGCGGCCAGCGGTCAGCGGCCTGAATCTCGAGCCGGACTAGCTCTCGGCGTGGATACCGCTCCCCCTCGGCCGCCCCGCGAGTCGGCGGCACGAATCCGTTGCTGGAGGGAGCCCGGCGGCTGCTGGAGCTCGCTCTTCCGGATAAGATCGGTGCGGGGATTGGAGGGCTCGCTGGTTAGTAGGGCGGGGCCATGGCGCTGTTCCGGAAGTTCTTCTTCAGGAAGCCGCCCGACGGGGTGCTCCTCATCACGGACAACATATACGGTAATGGAGATGGAGCTGTTTCCTCTGCGTCGCCGTTCGCCTGGTTGCGTGCGGCAGACGACTGCATTTTAACACTCTGGCCGTTTTTAGTAGTAGAAGAATTAGGTTTCAGTTTGGTTGATCTGTCGCTGGTACCAAGTAGTATAAGCATCTGAGCGTAGTTCAAATGCTGATTTGTGAAGAAATTTAATTCGAGCATTTCCTCCATTTTAGCATACACGTATGTTTTGGTTACAGCGTTCACTTTATTTTCAGTGGCTAAAATAGTACATTTGAATTCGGAACAGAGTTGAGCATTAGCATGCCTGACACATGTCACTTGTATTTGTTTCAGTTTTCGATCATTGCTTCTCCTTGAATGCACCGGAAGAGGACCAGTTCGAGGCACACACCAGAGGCATTGCAGCACATCTTCTAGAAGATTTTCATGATCACTCGTTCATGGTCGCGAACTTCGGGACGCGGTCAGAAGAAAGCCGTTTATACCACATTTTATCCGAGTATGGCATGACTGTTTTGGACTACCCGGGCCACTACGAGGGGTGTCCACTTCTCACCATTGAAATGGTCCACTGCATCCTGAAGTCCAGCGAAAGCTGGCTCTCTCTGAGTCAGCATAACTTACTCATAATGCACTGCGAACAAGGGTGCTGGCCTATCCTGGCTTTCATGCTATCTGCTCTCTTGTTGTACCTGGGGCAGTATTCAGATGAGCAGAAAACACTGGATATGCTATACAAACAATCATCTTCAGAGTTCCTGGAGATGTTTTCACCTCTAAATCCCATGCCTTCTCAAATTAGATACATGCGGTATATTTCGATGAGGAATGTCATGCCTGAGTGGCCTCCCGCTGATAGAGCCCTCACACTCGATTGTCTGACTTTGAGGATGGCTCCTGATTTCCAAAGTCAAGGTGGTTTTTGTCCGATATTCAGGATATATGGTCCAGATCCACTCATGCCCCATGATCAGACTCCCAAAGTCCTTTTCTCAACCCCCAAAACTAGTAGTCTTGTCCGTTTTAATTCACAGGTAATTGTTCATTTTCTGATAATCTATTTGAAGCAAATCTGCATGTCCTTAATTGTCAATGGCTTAGTACTGCACTAAGGATTTAAATAGCTAGCTATAACTGCATTTACTAGCGACTAGCGGGATAGCCTCAATTACCTCTCCTCGATAGCTCCGCTACTCCATATTGATATATTTATCATAATTTAGTATGGTAATTTTTAAATATGACTTAACTAAAAGGCAAAAACATTACTTATAAGATTAATCTAAAAGAAAAATATCAAGAGACTTCAACTGTGCCTTTTTCAGTACTCCAACATCCATATTTCTTAGTCAAAAAGTACTTGATGTGATACATTTTTTGTTATGGTTATTCAATTCGACATCTATTAATGCATTTTATTATTTACATTGTATATTAAAATTCTATTGTTGATAGCTTTCAATAGATTTTTAGGACATTGCTGCTAAGCCGTGAAAGTTGCGTAAAACCTTGTTACTGCATTGTCACATTAATAGGCTATCATGTTGATGATCTTCTGAAGTATATAGTTTTAAATACTCTTAAACTGACCATTTATGTACTTAGGCAGATGAACGGGTGAACATAAACCTTCAATGTCATGTCCAAGGTGACGTTGTCATAGAGTGTAGCAACTTGTATGATGATCTAGATCGCGAGGAGATGGTATTCCGGATCATGTTCAACACCGCTTTCATCAGGTCAAACATCTTGATGCTCAGCCGCGATGAAATAGACATGTTATGGAATGCAAAAGATCAATTCCCTAAAGATTTTCGAGCTGAGGCAAGTGTTTAAATTAACTTGAGAACTAGCCTACCTTCTATACATGATTTTTTACTTGCAACTTGTGTTGATGCTAGGTTATCTTTTCTGACATGGATGCAACTACTTCGCTTGTTACGACAGAGCCTTTGAGTCATCAAGATAAACAAGGACTTGGTGTTGAAGAGTTTGCTAAAGTGCTAGATATCTTCAACCATTTGGACTGGTTGGATGCGGATATGGATACTGCACTGGACACATCCCAGAAAAGGTTCCAGGTTACTTCCCAAGGAAATATTAATGCGTCTCCTCCTGATGAGCCTGAAACCTTTTTTGATACTCAAGAAGTACTTGGCTTTGATAATTTCTCTGGTGAAATCAAGTCTTCTGCTCGTGTGCTGAAGCTTCAGAATCACTTTGGTATGCTTGGCAGCACTGAACTTAAACAAGGCCCCCTACATTCAAGTCCAATGGAATCTCCATCCAAACCACATATAACAGATTCGGATCCTTCACGAATACGGCCTCCTTCCGCATTGTTTTCACCATTAGAGGTTACAACGCCAAAGGCTATTGCTTCATCAATAGCATCATCTTCAGTTACAGTCACAACCCAACCAATATCTTCACCAGAGCCACTGGCATCTGATTCTGCTGTGCAAATTTTATCAGAGACATCAGCGACAACATTTGCAGAGAAGCCTGGTTCACAAACTCCAATACGGCATGAATCTTCACCTCTTATGGCAACTAAATCAGGATCAACAACATCTTGGATACAATCATGTACACCTCCTCCGCTTCCTCCCCGACCAGCCACTGTTTCATTAGCCCCTGCTTCCCCTAATTTACCCATAAATACTAGTACAAGTATGATCAGTGTTTCCCTTAAATCAACCATGCCCTCCCCTTCACTTCCTCCAGAGCCATCAACCTTTCCAGAAGCTTTTGCAACTGAACAACAGGTTAAATCACAAGAATCTTCTTATAAGATTCTCAAGTCACTGCCTGATAATTCTACAGCTTCAGCTTCTTCAGTTTGTATAGTAAAGGAAGCTAGCAATCCCAAAGCATCTTCACCGGTGACTTTGCCTGCAATTCCTCTGACTTCAGACTCAGGGCCCTTAGTAACTCCAGTCACAAGGTCAGATCCTACCCCAGCATCGCCGGTGCCACCACCACCACCACCACCACTACCTCCTCCTCCTGTAAAAGCAGCCACTGTGTTATTTCCTTTGTTACATAATGGACAGGAGAAAAGCGGGAAAGAAAAGGTTGCACCACCTCGGCCTCCACCCCCGCCACCTCCACCACCTCCTCCAGCACTGCCACGAGCACCTGTTGCAAATTATACACAGTTGTGTACTATGTATGAAATTTCTTCCCCGCCAAAGAAAGTTCGATCTTCACCACCGCCGCCACCCCCGCCACCACCTCCCTCATTGGTAAAATCATCATTTTCTCCTCCACGTGCACCGCCGCCACCACCCCCGCCTCCTCCACTACCTAATAACCATGTAATTTCATCATCTCATCTGCAATTTGCTGACAAAAAGGTTAGTTCAACATCAAAATACGCGTTTCCCTCACCTTTGAGCCCCAAGTTTTCACAAACAGTTCCAAAGCTGCAAGCACCACCCATTCCACCGCCACCTCCACCTCCACCCCGAAGTAGCTCATTGGTTTCGTCATCTCCATCCACAAGTGGTAGACATTTCATGGCTGCCCCTCATCCTCCCCCACCTCCCCCACCATTGCATACCATGTCATCTCATGTATCGGCACCACCTGTACCCCCGTTACTCGTGGCTGCCCCTCATCCTCCCCCACCTCCCCCGCCATTGCATACCATGTCATCTCGTGTATCAGCACCACCTGTACCCCCATTACCTCCTCCAAAGCTAGCCGGGGCCCGCAATGCTTCACAAAAGCCATCACTAACCCGACCACCGCCACCTCCACCAGGCCCACCTCCTAAGAATTCCTCAAACTCTTTGCCAAGCAAAGGAACCGTTGTCAGTGCCACCCCTCCCCCACCTCCTACATTATCATTTGGTGCAAAGGGCCGCAGCGCAGTCCGGTCAAAAAGCCCTAGAGGTTTGCGTGCCAACCAGTCTTCCAAGAGGACACCTCTGAAGCCATTACACTGGGTAAAAGTGTCAAGAGTAGCACAGGGAAGCTTATGGGCAGATACACAGAAGTCTGATGAAGCATCTAGGTATCAAAAAATATTTTTTGCGACATTCTTTGTTAGTTAAAATAGCAATGGGCAGGGCACTTTGACATGTTAGTCCACACATATGTTTAACAGGACTCCGGAAATTGATCTGTCTGAGCTTGAAAGTCTTTTCTCAGTATCCATGCCAAGTACGGAGGCAAAACGGACACGCCAACTTCCTTCTGTTGCATCAAAACAAGAAAAAGTTCACTTGGTACTTATATCCCCAAGCAACTCTTCACTACTAAACAATGAGATGAAAACTCAAATGATGAATAAATGATGTCGCACTTTTCTTCTGCAGATTGACCTCCAGCGTTCGAAGAATTGTGAAATTATGCTGCGAAACATTAAGATGCCATTGCCTGATCTGATGGTAACTAACTTCATATTTTAATTGAAGATGTTATCTCAACATAGAAACTTTGTGAGAGTTATCAGGATTAGGTTCTTGACAAGTAGAAGAATGTTGGCATTGTCTATGGTATCGCTGAAAGAACAGAATAACTTACAAGTCCTTTGACAAATCTGGTTAGGAGTGTATTGTCCCATCTTAGAACTTATAGCCATAAATTTTACTGGAGATAAAGTCTTACCTTCTTCAATGGTGTTTGACAATTTAAGTATGTAATGATAATGATTATACTTATCATAATTTTTTTCCCAGGCTTCAGTGCTTACCCTTGATGATTCCATCGTTGATGGTGATCAAGTAGATTATCTGATAAAGTTCTGCCCAACCAAGGAAGAAATGGAACTGCTCAAAGTACAGTTCTACTAACTGTATTTCTGTTGGAAATGCCATTAGGCACTCATTCTTCATGTTGTCAGAATTTTTTTCCATTGGTTCTCTGTAGTGACTGATCTATTGTCCCACCTTTTCAGGGTTATACAGGCAGCAAAGAGAATCTAGGAAAATGTGAACAGGTCAGTGTTTTCTGTGCACTTTTATTTTTTCCTTTAGTGATGAATTCTGTTTGGTAGCATTTAAAAACTAAACTGCACAGTTCACTTTGGGGGAGATCTGCACGATCTTAGTGGCAGGTCATCGAGCCAGTTGTTTCACATTTAGCTGATATGCCAGGTTACACCATGCATTGTGAAAAATTAAGATGCACACGCCATTAAGATGCATATCTCCCGTTGGTTGTTTCTTGGGAAATTGCATGCTGAAACAGTCATTTCCGCAATCTCTTTGCCATTGCCAAATATAGCTAATGTACTAACAGGCCGTCCAGGACCGCAGCCAAGTGGTACATGAGAGAAACACCTGCATACAAGATTGACCTTTTTTTTTGTCAAACACAACATCATTTCTACATAGCCAAATGGACCAAAAAACCGCTGCAGCCCTGACCATATAAGTGATAGTAATGACTTATCTACCCGCCGCAGCCTCGTCTCAAAAACATGTGAAACTAGGTGATTGCCCAGCACGTTGCTGCGGGAACATAAAGATTAATTGCACGTGAATTATGTATGAAGGAATAGATCTAGGTCAAAATTTAATATTTTTAACATAGAAATATTTCGTAGTTACATTGTGTGAATAAAAAGTATGTATGTACACTGGACCATAGCAATTGCAATAATTAAACCAGGGCATTTCACAACCTTTATTAGAAAGTAAACAAACTAAATAATTGTCCAATGTACTACATATGTCTTGTAACAAAAAAATAAACATGTTGATACTGTTTGCATTGGCTGAGAAATAATGTTAGTGGATGGTGATATGGCACACACTTGGTGAGGTGGGAGTCTTGCATGTTGAGAGAATTAGTGGTAGTGGGATATGGTTGGCATGGCTGGAAAATAATGTCAGATGCTGACATGGCACACTTGGTGAGGTGGGCGGCTTGCATGTTGAGACAATTAGAGATATTGGAGATCGACTATTTAGGTATATAGTATACTCACGGGCGGCACGGGCGGAAACAAATCTCTGCCGCCGGCGCTCCCTTGTTGGCGTCTCCCCCTCGCCGCCACTGGCTTACATCGCCGGGCAAAGCCTGCCAGCGGCCAGCGGCGGCGGGATCTTCCTCTCGCGGCGCTGGTGATGGACGTGCGGCCTCCGTGGCGGTGGCTGGTGCAGCGGTCACGACGCCTAGATCGACAACCAGTCCTCGAGCTGCTCGTCCTGCTGGTGCTGCAGAGCTCGGTGTTCGGGAAGCGAGGTGGGGCGGCTGGCGTGTGGCGGCCATGGTGGCTGTGCTCGGCGGCCGGCCGGATCTCGGATCGGCGGCGGCGGTGGCATGGAGGGCCTGGTGGATGTATGGTCCGGATTCCAGTCAGATCTGATCTGGCCGGTGCGGCCTGATCCATGGCGGCGGTGGTGATTTGCGGCGGTCCCGTGCACACGAGGCTGGATGGAGGTTCCCCGAGCGGATCCGGGTGAAAACCCTACTCTTGGCTCGTTGTCAAGGCCGGCGATGGCGGCGTTTTCTGCGTCGTCCCCTTCTTGAAGGCATCGTCGTGGAGAAGCTCTAGACCCCTATCCGCCACCTCCTGGGGAAACCCTAGATCGGTCGATCGGATGACGGCGGCGCTCTTGTGCCATATCCCTCTTCGGGGCGTCATTCTTGGAGGTATGCATAGGCTCAAGGGACCAGTGGACGGCATCTGCGGTGGAGTGGTGTTCCATGTGACGCATCAATGACGTGGAGTCTCGACGGCGTGGCGCGGCAGGGCCTCGGCGTCGGATGTGTGATGATGGACGCACGTAGGGAGGAGGTGCTGTCTAGCGCTGTGGTGGAATCGACAACAAGCCTGACAAGGTCGATGTGTCAGTATCTGCTCTGAAGATGGATCGATGGAAGACGGCGGTGACGACCTATGAGAGTATGTTGGACCAGTTTGTGTCCCAGGCCTGGTATGTGGCTTGGTTGGGGCCTCCGGCTTTAGATGTTAGGCTTAGGTGAGAGGTTTGGGTATTTGACTCACTTTCTGCACCCCTTCATCAATGGATAGGAGTAGTGACAGATGTTGCTAAGATGACGACTTCAAACATATTGATGTATTACTTTGTAAGGTCTTTGTGAATAATTAATAAAGTGGCTGTATGCATCTCCCAGATGCAGAGAGGCCGGGGGTCATCCTCCTTTTTTAAAAAAAAAGGTATATAGGATACTGAGGGGTGGTGTAATGTCGAATGCTAAAGTGATAGCACCTCATGCTATGCGTGCTAACCCACAATCAAAACATAGATGTTGGTTGGTTTCCTGTTGAAAGCAAAAACTGCATCAATGTCCCCCTGTCATTCCGTTTAGTCAAATTGTCTTTTGCGAGGATAGGTCCCTAGCATAGAAAGTAGAGGAACACCTTGATTTTAAGTGGTAATCTGAGTCGCCATAACTGTTCTTCGACCTGAAACATACACACATATCTGTTAAAGCCGAATACATGGAGTGCACCACAAAAACTCCGGTGGTATGCAAATCCCACCTAAATGAGTCCTGTTCTTGAGATAGCTGCACCTCTGCCACCTTCAGGACAAGGGCATTCTGATCAGCCAAAATGCGACCAATGAGTGCCACAGAAGTCCACGAGTGGGTTTGCCACCCCAAGAACAGAGGCAACTGTGGCATCCTTATGACGCATAATGTTGAATAACCAGGGGGGTTCATAGTAGAAAGGAAGTATCCCCTGGCCATTTATCTTCCCCAAATCTCACTGATCTGCTATCCACAGTCCGGAATGAGACAAATTGAAGAAAGGCTTCTTTAACCCTCATGATATCCTTCTAGAAGTGGGAGTCCATTGGTTTGGCTTTCACCAATGAAATTATTTTTTCCTCCAAATATTTTATTCCAAAAGCGGATGCCAAACCCCGTCCTCTGCTAACAGCTTATAGAGTCACTCACTCGAAAACACATATTATTAGTATACAAATCTTGAATACTGAGACCACTTTGGTCCTTCTGGGTGCATCCTCACCTCGCTAATCAGTATTTTCTCCTGTGCTGATCCAGTTGCCAGAAAAAGTGAGACTGGTAAAAGTCAAGTCTCTCTCGGCCCCCCTTCAGGATCTCTAATAAGGACATCATAACTGTAGACTACACAGCACGGAATTAATAAGGGATTTTTTGCTTCGGTACCTATGAATCTTAAATAAGGACCAGGTGGCCGCCATAGGATGAGTTTTTAGACTGCCGAACACTAAGGCACTTTTCAGGACGATCGGTGGTAGCTTTCCAATCTTGGTCACAAAGTTTGTGATGAATGGATGGGAATGCCAAGGTACTTAAAGGGGAATGAGCCCAAACCACAGCCAAAAAGCTGCGCGTAAGCTCGTGCTCCTTAGCCTTCCCAAAATTGGCTTCATATTCACAGCTTTAGCCAAATCATGGTCCATATAAGGGATTGTGTCGTCACCATACTGCAAAATAGATGGTCCATCATCAACTAAGTGTGGAATGAAACATTGTTCATTTTGAAAACACTAAAGCAATAACGTCATTGTTGACTTTCTTCTGTGTTTCTAGTTCTTCTTGGAAATGATGAAAGTGCCAAGGGTGGAGTCAAAACTGAGAATCTTATCCTTTAAGATAAAGTTTCTTACACAGGTCAGAAGAACATCACATCCTTGTAAAGTGATTATCTCTATGGACTATCCTGACTGTTCTATTTAAGCCATTGCTGAATTCATTTATATGCTGTTTCAGGTTGCAGACGTGAAAAATAACTTGAATACCATTAATGATGTTGCTGAAGAGGTACATTGTAGTCAGTTTATCTTGAGTCTTCGACTCCTCTTTGACATGTTATGTATACATTGTTCATGCATGATGTTACTTGGTCAGGTTAGGAACTCTGACAAGCTTAAGCGAGTGATGCAAACAATTCTTTCCTTGGGGAATGCATTAAACCAAGGAACTGCAAGGGGTGAGTCAGCAAACCCAGTGTAAGATTGATATATTTACCATATGATTTTCCAAATGAATGACCTAACATGGATAAATGCAGTGCACATGTTTTTATAAAGCCGATCGAAACCTTATTTGAATTTTATTATACATAATGCCAGAAGAAAATGTCAGTAAAAATATTTTTGGATCATTTACTGGTGGAAATATAGCTAGGGGTTAAGAACAATATTACACTACACAACTGCAACTGTGACATACTGATTTCCAAATAGGATAGCCAACTTTACTATAGATAGTATATGTTGCACTGCCATCTTATCTAAATAGGATAGCTAACTTTACTATAGCTAGTATATGTTGCACTGCCATCTTATCTCAATAGGATAGCCAACTTTACTATAGCTAGTATATGTTGCACTGCCATCTTATCTAAACTTAACTCATTTGGGGAAAACAAGCCAGAAGAATATCGTCCGATAGAAATCAGTCCAGCTGATATTTTTGTACTTTTTGGGACAAGACTTTAAGTTGTATTCAGGAGTTAACTGGATAGTCAACAATAGTGTAAAGCCGAAAAGCCACAATCATGAGAATTTGTTTATAAGGAACCTCATAAAATCAATAATGAACTTTTAATCCATGATCCTGTTTTTCATTATTTTTTCTCACAAGTGTGCCTTTTCAGGTTCAGCCGTTGGATTTAGATTAGATAGTCTTCTTAAGCTCATTGATATACGGGCACGGAACAATAAAATGACTCTCATGCATTATTTATGTAAGGTATGGTACTTAATTTCAGTTATTTTTCCTTGATCATGTTCTCTTATCATAAGATTCAAAGTTTTGGATATCGTCTCTTCTTTTTATTTGTTCTTTCTGTTTGTGAGGTGAATTGGTCCACAGTACTAGAAGTTTCGCACCCATGCATGTCTGTATCCCCAAGATTTGAGCCCTTATTTTTTCGGGAAAACGCAAAAGGATCTTTGCGTTTCATTTCATTGAAAAGATAGGGAGTACAATCCTCCTAGGAGGTTACTGATACATGGGCCGTGCGCCCGGTCAGTGAACATCCCAGGATGTGGGCAGAACAACCCGTAGCCCCTGTGCTCCAGCGAGTGCCCAACAGGCCTCATCTCTGATCCTATCCACTAATGCATCGATCGATGGTCGCGCGTTGTCGAAGGCGCATTCGTTCCGGTGTTTCCAGATCATCCAGGGGACAAGCAAGGCGATTGACTGTAGGCCTTTGCGCAGCGCCTGTGGAGTGTTGTGCTTACTGCTTAGTGATATCATTCAGATCACATTATGAGTGATTGATCATTATTGAAGGAAGAGAAAGGGTAGCTACGATTAAAGTCCTCTTCCTCAGAAGCAGTATTTTGATCAAACTGCATTCATTAGTGGGATGATGAAAAGTTCTGTATTTGCAACGACTGTGTGCTCAGAGTCGATCAGTATTGAGGGACCTTTTGCTGTTTCTCCTACAGCAGTGACAAGACTGCTGTTTGTAGTTTCTCAAAAGAACAAGACTGCTGTTTCTCCTACAGCAATGACAATCTGTTGATCAACTGCACCGATTAGTGGGCTGGAAAGTTCTGCCCCTATAAGGTGTTCCACCTTTTGTGGCCCCTTCCAATAAAAGAGAAGACATCAATCCATGTTGGATGGTGTGAGGTGGTGTTTTCCTTTTCTTTGGATTGTAACCATGGTCTTTTTGGGCTTTTGCTTCGTTAATAAATAAACAAGAACAGCTCTTTCTTCAAAAGAAAGTTTGGGCAGCTTTTTTTTTTTTGGCCCTAGAAAGTTTGGGCAGTTTGCCTTGCTTTCAGTATGTTACTATTGTGTTCTTATCGGGAAACTGATACCCTTGTGCTAATCTCTAAGAATGTGCGATTTATGAATGAACTTCATCGGAATTTGTTGCTTCCGCAGGTTCTTGCAGGCAAGCTTCCTGAAGTTCTTGATTTTGTCAAGGATCTTGCACATTTGGAACCTGCCTCAAAGGTAGCTCATATCTTAATGCTAGCTGCATTCTACTCCCTCCGTTCACTATTATAAGATGTTCTAACTTTTTTCTGATTCGGATGGATATAGACGCATTTTAGTGTGTTTGTTCACTCATTTCAGTCCGTATGTTGTCCATACTGAAATATCCAAAACATCTTATATTTGTGAACGGAGAGGAAGTAGTATTTTATGTCTTCTTTCTTACCACATCGTGGACAAACAGATCCAATTGAAAGACTTGGCGGAAGAAATGCAAGCGATAACTAAGGGACTGGAAAAGGTCGAGCAGGAACTGGCAACATCTGAAAAAGATGGTCCAGTGTCTGAGACGTTTTACAAGGTCAGTGCCCCATTCATTTCTACATAGCTAGACTTTAGATATATTTGTTCATTGTTCGTTAATTGTATAATAACGCGTATAGGAAAGCATGGAGACACCCTTACTAACTACGGCAGCAACTAGCCATTCAGTTAACTACTATTAGCATATCAATTGCACTACTCAAAAAGAGTTTTTGTTTCAGAAACTGAAGGAATTTCTGGCTGATGCCCAAGCTGAAGGGAGGTCATTAGCTTCGCTTTACAGTACAGCGGTATGCCTGGACTGCGAAGCTGTCGATATCTTGGTGCATGCATCATGCTCCTAAGTCCTAACATGTGTTTCGTGCTAAACTTTATTTATTTTACTTTTAGGGGAAAAGCGCTGATTCTCTAGCACATTATTTCGGTGAAGATCCTGTGCGGTGTCCGTTCGAGCAAGGTATTTTCTTTCGAGCTGAATGGCTTGTTTATCCTGCAAGTATACAAAGCATATCTTAATGGGTCCGAACAAAAGGAGGATAAGAACTGTTAATTTATATGCAAGGCATGTGAGAAAAAGTTCCATGGGGCATGGGTTTCAAAAGTTATTCCCATTGCACTCATCATGTTTCAACTAAGACACACTTTATTCCCAAACAATTTATTACTTGTCACAGTTTGAATACGTAGTACTCCCTCCGTTACATAATTTTGAACTAAAACCGCGACAATAATTATGGACCGGAGGGAGTATTAATCGCCCTTCCCTGGTTGTGTCAATCTCACCAGCTCATTTACACTTGTAAAAGTCTGGTTTGACAGAAAATCATCATGAGTTCCTGCAGTCCTCAGTCTGGTCGAGCCTTAAGAACCACTTGTGGCTGAAACTGTAATGATTGCATCAACCAAATCATTGGACCAACACTGGTCGACATTAAATGTCCCTTACAGCTTATGCTGTTTCCCCCTTTCATGGCAAAAAGATAAAAACTGTAGTAGTAGATTTATCATATCCACCAAATCTTCAGACCAACACAATGCTGGTCGAATTATTCACAGCGGCATGGTTTCCCCTTTTTTTTTGTGGACAGTTGTCTCCACTCTGCTAAGCTTCGTGAAAACCTTCGAGCGGGCGCACGCCGAGAACCTCAGGCAGGCGGAGGCGGAGAAGAAGAAAGCCCAGATGGAAGCCGAGAGAGAGAAGGCGAAGGCAGCCGCCGCTCACAAGAAGGCGGGGTCGCCGGAGCCAGGAGTTTCCGGCCGATGACTCGGCGGCATCGAAGAAGCTAGACATGACATGTTTCCACTAATTTCTTACCATGTGAAAGTGGAGGCCAGGAAGACAAAGCTCCGTGTAAAAAGGTGAAGAAAAGAAAAGAAAAAAGTCACAGGCAATAGTGCATACCAATGTGGCAATGTGATTGATAGGTAGACTTGATATAGTGACCCATTTAGCACATAGCCGTGTAGTAGTGCACCGCTGCTCACAGTCCATTTATAGGGAAGTAAAGCTCATACAGTTTTGTACCGCTGCTCACTGTCCATAGGGAAAGAAGTTCGTACATACTACTACAGTTGTTGTATATTTTGGGGGTTTTCCCTCCTGCCGACAAACAAATTTTGTAAATGGTTCCTTCCATACGTGTAAAACTATGTACATTTCTCATGTCTCTACGCTGTTGTATGATGTGATGTAACATTGTTAGCACTCCCGCCGTTCCTTGAACTAAAACCACGACAAGAATTATGGAACTGATGGGAGTACTGAAGTAAGCAGTCAGAAACCGGGAACAGTTCATATGTACACGGTTATTACATCCTCTGTGCAACTTCGATCAAATCATCTGTCTGGATCTGTCGAACCAGGCCTAGTTCCGTTCCTTCTTTCGCAAGAGCATCTTGGACCAGCGGCTCAAGAGCATCTATAACCGGATGCCTCAAACGATCTCTCATACGTCCGGACGCCTCAAACGATCTCTCATACGTCCGCGGGCTTGCCCGGTCAGTGACCGGATAGAAGAGAAAAGGAAAAAAGTCATCCAATCAGACCACTCATATCATCTTTATATGCCCAGTCTGTTCGCGAACCCTCATATGTCATATCCATCTCAAATATAGAGAGGATATGAGGGCTCACAGACGCGCTCGGTCAGTCCGTCACGTAAGACGCGACGCCATCACGGACCACCTTTTCTTTCTTTTTTATTCATTTTTTTTCTCTCTCTCTTCCTCTTCACCAATCACGTGCAAATGACCGGACATATGAGGAAGAAATTGAAGAGTGTGGCTGCGCGGACGGACAAATAGGGACACGCCCGGTCATTGATCGGGCGCGTTCGCAGGCATTTAAAGGGTCATATTTGTTAAGTCCGGTTGTAGATGCTCTAACTTTCTCGACTCTTGTATTACATAGTGAAGCTTGAACAACCCTCTCTCAACTCCTTTGGTAGTATACCAATCTTTGCAAACTTTGACCAGGCTCATAGAGACAAATATCTACATCCAGAATACCAAATACATCAACTAAAAAAAAACCAAATACATACCATTAGATAAATCATGAAGCATATTTTCATACTGTGTATGTTTGGTACCGTGGATATAGATAATTTCCCCTTCAAACTTGATCAAAACCGTAAAGTTTGACAATTTTAAATCATGAAGCATATTTGCATATTGTGTATGTTTGGCACTGCATTGTTGAATGAAGGGATAGGCGTTTGCGTTTCCGCCGGCGAGGTCCTCTCTCCCTCCCCTCGCGACGGCCTCGGTGCCGCCGGAGTGGGAGGAGGGTCGACTCGCCGGCCGGATCTTGTACAGGTAGCTGTAGCTAGGCTGTAGGGGTGTAGCTGCGGGCTCGCCGGCGTCGTTCTTGCCTCCGGCTTGGGAGGCGCGATGGTGGTGTTGCTCGCGTTTCTGAGTTCGTCCTCGTGCTGCTCCGCCTCGTGGGCTCCGTCGGCGGCGGTGGCTGCAGCTCAGGTACGCTTTTGTGCTCTGGATCGAGGGGTTTTCCTTGATCTGGTGGCTTGGTCTTCGGAGCGGCCGTCCCGGCGGCGCTCGCGATTTGTCTGCCTCGGGCTTCCTTTCCGGCGCGGTGGGCTCCTTCAGACGCGGCGACGACGACGAATCCCGTTGGCTGGTTGGGTGCATGGTGCCGTCGCCCTGGTGGAGGTGGTGACGGTGTTCGTGCTGCTTGTCCCCGAGCTCAAACCTCCTCCCGGCAGCGCCGTTGGGCTCGTGGGGGTAGATTCCTGCCGCTTCTCCGGAGCGGCGAGGCTAGGTTTCCTGGGCTTGACCGCCGAGGCGGTGGTGTTGGTCAAGCTGTGGGATTTTGTTCCTCGTGGATCTGGTGATTCCGCGAGTTCTCGGCTACTCTGGCCGGTCGGTGAGGCGGCGTCATCGTCCGGGCTATGTGAGTATCGATCTCCCCTCCCTCTTCGTCGTGGCGCCGGCGAGTTCCCCATCGGCGGCGCGGAGGTTGGGTCCGGTGCTTGTAGGGGTGGATCTCTGGATTTGCAGGAAGTTTCGTCGACGATGGCTGTGTCTCCGGTGTGCTGGTCCTTCGTGGCTGAGGTTGGAGACTTCCCGTCCGTCATGGCTGTCTACACAAGGGTGGTGCTGGCTCCGGGAGCAGCGGCAGCGACGGCGGCGCGCCCTCAACCCGCTCTGGTGTGCGTAGTCTTCGTCAGGTGGTCGGAGGACCTCGTTGTAATTTTCTTTACTTTCGGGGTGCTTTGTACTACTTCTGAAACTTCAATATAGTCCTGAGATCTTTTCGCAAAAAAAAAGAATGAAGGGATTATTGTGCAAGCTGTTTTTAAAGTGCGCTCATTTTTTTTTAAAGAAAAATGGAGAGAGCGCAAGGCACACGATACTTCTCACTTCACCACCGTACGCCAGGCCTAAAAACAATCTACACGAACGTAGGCGAAAACAAACATTTTTTTTAACACACACAAAAAAAAAACAATTTCGATCTCGTGGTCCATGGATCGCTCTTTCCCATAAAACAAAAAAAAAGGCAGCCAATAAAAAACGCTCCATCCATTCCAGACTCCTCGACCTCCACTCCACGCTATCCCATCCCACCACTAGTCCTCCGGCGACAAACAACACTATACTAGTTATCTTCATCAGCACAGCCCCCACTCTGCTCATACACTTACCGACAGGTGGCCCCGCAACACCCCGTCCCCACCCGCCAGCCTCAGCTGCATCCAGCGCGGGGAGACCCCCCGCGTGCGCGTAGCGGGCCGGAGGAGCCGGCCCGGGGGCGGATGACGCACGCTACAAGGGAGGGAGCGGGCGCGTCCCGATCGGACGGCTGCGAGCGCGACCGCGGCCGATATATACCTAGCCCCCCGCCTCACTCCAATGGCGTCCGCCGCATCCACCTCCGCCGCCGTCGCCGTCGCCGTCGCCTCCCGCCTGCTCCTGCGCCGCGCGCCGCACCTGCTGCGCCGCCTCCCCCGCGCGGCACCGTCCGCCCGACCCTCCTCCTCGTCGTCGTCGTTCGGCGCCGCCGCAGCCCCTCTCCGCCGCCCGCTCGGGCACCGCGCCAGGATGGGGCACACCGCCGCCGCCGCCTCCGCGTCCGCCGTCCCCGCGCTCGGGCTCACCAAGGCCAACGCTGTCGAGCTCCCCCAGGTGCGTGTGCGCAGTATTAGTGTTTTCCATGCGAGCGAGTTGGATCGAGGCGCACGCTTGCTTCAGTAGTAGGACTGTAGAAGTAGTCCTTTCAGTTGCCGCGAGTCGATTGATCTAGACTTTGGTTAGTAGAAACACTGACGAGCTGCTAGATCGAGATCGAGTTAGTGTGCTCCCATGGAGAATCACTTGGACGCTGATGACGCTTACACCAGTAGTAGTAGGAGGAGTAGTCCTTTCAGTTGTCGCGAATCGATTGATCTAGACTTCCTTTTTTAGTCGAGTAAATTCTGATGAACTGCTAGATAGATCGGGATCAGCTTAGTGTTCTCCCACGGAAAATCTCGTCTCCGTTTAGATTTGAGCATCTGCTCTGGCGATGCAGAGTAACTGCTTTCACTGCAAGTGAGCTCAACTGTGTTTCTTCTGTGTCTCGCAGGTTGCTTTCACGGGCAAGGACATTGAATTCTCCGACTGGAAGGGCGACATCCTTGCCGTCGCGGTCACGGAGAAGGATCTGTCCAAAGGATCAGACTCCAAGTTCGAGAATGCCGTGCTAAAGAAGCTTGACGCACAGCTCAGCGGTCTGCTCTCGGAGGCCTCGGCGGAGGAGGATTTCACCGGGAAGGCTGGGCAATCGGTGGTCCTCCGCCTCTCCGGGCAGGGCTTCAAGAGGGTGGCTCTGGTTGGCCTCGGCCAGAGCGCCCCATCCACCGCCGCGGCTTGCCGGGGTATCGGTGAATCCGTTGCATCGGTTGCCAAGTCTGCTCAGGCCAGCAGCGTTGCTATTGTTCTTGCCTCCCCCGCTGGGATCCAGGAAGGGTTCAAGCTCAACGCTGCCGCAGCAATAGCCTCTGGTACTGCATATACTTACTAGTCTTATATTCTTTTCTTTCGATAGCATAGTTATGGAAGTCATTGACGTGATGCTGGATTGTCTTCTGTTTATTTGAATTGCAGGAACCGTGCTTGGCTTGCACGAGGACAGCAGATTCAAGGCTGAGTTGAAGAAGGTGCATCTTAAACAAGTAGATCTTATTGGACTGGGTTCTGGTTCGGAGCTGGACCAGAAACTTAAGTATGTGAATGATCTTTCCTCGGGTGTGATTTTCGGGAAAGAGCTTGTCAACGCACCTGCAAATGTCCTCACCCCTGGTCAGTAGCTCTTCAGTCAATCACAGTGTTCATAGATACCTTTGCAATTTTTAGTTTATCATTATGATCCTGACATGCTGTCCTTTCAGCTGTGCTTGCGGAGGAGGCATCAAAGATTGCTTCTGAACACAGTGATGTATTCACTGCCACAATATTAGATGTGGAGAAATGCCAGGAGCTAAAGATGGGCTCCTACTTGGGAGTTGCTGCAGCTTCTGCAAATCCTCCCCACTTCATCCACTTGTGCTACAAACCCGTTGGTGGTAATGTCAAGAGAAAGCTGGCTATTGTTGGGAAGGGTCTAACTTTTGACAGGTTTGTACCGCTAAGCATATTTTATGAATTATTGCAGTACTGGGTAGATTTGTCATCTTCAATATGCTTTGTCATGCTGGTAGAATACAGTGGTATTAATAATAATTCATGACTGTTAAATCTTGACACTCGATTCACCAATTTGTCTGCAGTGGAGGCTACAACATTAAGACTGGACCAGGCTGCAGTATTGAATTGATGAAGTTTGACATGGGAGGCTCCGCAGCAGTATTTGGTGCCGCAAAAGCTTTGGCCCAAATCAAGCCTCCTGGAGTAGAGGTACTTCAGTTTTCAGTTACTTGCATGAGCAACCTCTTTGTTTTAGTGTATGTACTAATGATTTCCTTTCTCACAGGTTCACTTTATTGTTGCCGCCTGTGAGAATATGATTAGTGGCACAGGAATGAGACCTGGTGACATTTTGACTGCTTCTAACGGGAAGACAATTGAGGTATGTTTCTTGTAATCATCCTAAAATACAAGAATATGCATGATGCATGGAGCACTGTGTGATGCTTATCATTGTTTTCATGGTCAAGTTTGCCCACTGGTTTGCATTCAACACTGTATTCATTTGCACTATTATGTTCCTTTAGGTAAATAACACCGACGCTGAAGGGAGGCTTACACTTGCTGATGCTTTGGTCTATGCTTGTAATCAAGGTGTTGACAAGGTAATGAATTGCTTCTCCAGACACCATATTCTGTTCGTACAGATTTAACTGCTTTGATACTGCTGTAGAAAACTTTAAGCGGAATATCAATTGGATATTGTTGTCGTAGTTGTAGTGCTGATATGTTGAAAAAGATGTACTGCTGATAAAACTCATATCCTTGTTCAGCATCATGGGACACTACTTTATTAGTTTATTTGATCGGTCACTAGTTAGAGAAGCATGATTTATCTTATTTCATTTTAGCTTGCCATATAAAGATTCATGCATTAAACTACATGACATAAACAATCAATAATGCTTATCATGTCTTTTGAAAGATAATTTATAATAGAGAAGTGATGTTCATTAGTTCGCTTTGAACTTTTTACTCAGTTTTCTTATGACTTGCTGTAATTATGACATGCAGATTATTGATCTGGCAACACTAACTGGCGCCTGTGTCGTTGCACTTGGGCCTAGCATTGCTGGTAAGCTCAATGAAATACTGTCTTCTCAGCCAACTTCAATTTTGTGTGCTTCCAAGATGTAAATAGTGGAGTATTCTGCAGTCCTGCATACTAATGGACATGTCTCTTCAGGAATCTTCACACCAAGTGATGAACTAGCCCAGGAAGTCGCCGCTGCCTCTGAGTTATCGGGGGAGAAGTTCTGGAGATTGCCCATGGAGGAAAGCTACTGGGAGCAGATGAAGTCTGGTGTGGCCGACATGGTCAACACCGGCGGTCGACAGGGCGGCTCCATCACCGCTGCCCTGTTCCTTAAACAGGTATAGCATCTCTTTGGCATTCTCAGTCCCTTAAAAACAGTCGAGCTCACAATTAATAAACCAAAGCATCCACATTTGTGCATTGAAAAAGAGAGTTGCATCGTACTTGTACTAGGTTCAGTCTTCCTCTGGCAGAGCTGACAGAACTCTAATATGCTTGCCTTGCAGTTTGTTGACGAGAAGGTCCAGTGGATGCACATCGACATGGCCGGGCCGGTGTGGAACGACAAGAAGCGTGCCGCCACCGGATTCGGCGTGTCCACCTTGGTGGAGTGGGTCCTCAAGAACTCATCATCATCCTGAATGAACCTTCCCCCTGATTTCCATTGGTTCTGATTCTACGTCGGAAGGAAGCAACCCGAGTGGTGTTCATCATCATCTGTACCAGGGAAAATGAATGGATTTTATTTGCTTTTGGCTGGCGTATGGACTATGGAGTGGAGCGATAGAATAAGGAAGGGTTTCATGGTGGAAAATAAAACAGAATGTCGTTGAACACTTCCCTTGTCAGATTAAATGGTGTTTCATCGTTTTCATGTTGTGCCTGTGATTGGCGTGTGTTGTTGAATTATGTCGCGTCGTGCAATGCGAGCCCGGCCTCTAGTGCCACCTCTCTGAATTGCTTGCTCTTATGCTATGTGATACACTGCTGAGAAGAACCGTTGTTGGCCAATGGTAGAAGTTTTCGTCAGAATAAGTGGTTTTAGTGCTTGTTTTGGTTAGTTGTCTTTGGTGTTGGCGTTGTGTTGATCTTGCAGCGTTTACCTCCTCGAGTTGGGAAACCTCTGAGCTTTGAATAAGCCTAACTCGTTCCCTGAGTATCCTCTTGACAAGAGATTACCTCCTGGAAATACGGATGGATCAATAGGCCGCCTCTCTGAATTGCTTGCTCTTATGCTATGTGATACACAGCTGAGAAGAACCGTTGTTGGCCAATGGTAGAAGTTTTCGCCAGAATAAGTGGTTTTAGTGCTTGTTTCAGTTAGTTGTCTTTGGTGTTGGCGTTGTGTTGATCTTGCAGCGTTTACCTCCTCGAGTTGGGAAACCTCTGAGCTCTGAATGCGCCTAACTCGTTCCCTGAGTATCCTCTTGACAAGAGATTACCTCCTGGAAATACGAATGGATCAATAGGCTGCCTCTCTGAATTGCTTGCTCTTATGCTATGTGATACACTACTGAGAAGAACCGTTGTTGGCCAATGGTAGAAGTTTTCGCCAGAATAAGTGGTTTTAGTGCTTGTTTCAGTTAGTTGTCTTTGGTGTTGGCGTTGTGTTGATCTTGCAGCGTTTACCTCCTCGAGTTGGGAAACCTCTGAGCTCTGAATGCGCCTAACTCGTTCCCTGAGTATCCTCTTGACAAGAGATTACCTCCTGGAAATACGAATGGATCAATAGGCTGCCTCTCTGAATTGCTTGCTCTTATGCTATGTGATACACTACTGAGAAGAACCGTTGTTGGCCAATGGTAGAAGTTTTCGCCAGAATAAGTGGTTTTAGTGCTTGTTTCAGTTAGTTGTCTTTGGTGTTGGCGTTGTGTTGATCTTGCAGCATTTACCTCCTCGAGTTGGGAAACCTCTGAGCTCTGAATGCGCCTAACCCGTTCCCTGAGTACCCTCTGCACAAGAGATTACCTCGTGAAAAGACAGATGGATCAATGGTCGTTGTGCGATAGAAATTGCTCCTCTTGTGGTTGCTAAAGTCAGTGTTCGTGTAGCCACAACAAGGGTAGACTCTCAACTGTACTACTCGTTGCTCTTTTGGTCTGATGCTTGGGAAATAGGTGGTTCTGTACGTTGAGCCTCATCGCTCAAGATTTCCTCACCCTTTTTCATTTACCTTTGCGCTGGATCTGGATGACAATGTTTTCCGTGCAAGAGTTTATAAGCATGCAAGCTATTCCCTTGTATCAAAATATAAGACGTTTTTGTTGAACCGACGCATCCTCTCGAACTGTCGCGTTAGAGATGTATGTATGGATAATATATGCATTTTGGTAAACATTGCGCAGAAGTGAAGAATTTGAACAACATTTTTGACAAAAAAGTTCGCACCCCGCTTTATAGATAAAGCACAATCACCAATCATCCAAAATACGAATAGTTCAATACCGAAACGAGGAGAAACATGGGAAAAGAAAAAAAGTAAACACGCTGTGGGCAGCGGCGCGCGGGTGCACTTGAAGCCCCAAATCCAAAAGCAACAGAACTAATCCGGGGCACCTTCCACTACTACATAAAACCACAGAAAGAGTTTGTAAATCGCATTATAACCATATAATAATAATCTTGCTTTTCTTATACCGCATACATTGGTGTCCAATAGCATATTCGCCCTCACAGCTATTGTCATCTACCAAAGATTGTACAAAATCAGAAAAAGACAAAAGAAATCAACTTTTTTTTTTAGTAAGTAATAGATTTTTTTAGGATTGAGACTTTTTTTAGGTTTTTATTTTTTGCATCGATTTTTTTTTAGGGTTGGGATATGGCGATATGCAGATCGGAGCCTGACCGACAAGTCTACGGTACCGCAGCCCTTACGCCTTATACAATGCAAGGTGCCTAGGGGAGGTGCTTAAGAAAATAAACCAATCTTTTCTTAAGCACCGGTGCTTATTTGTACAGGGTAGACGCTTAGTTAGGCGTCTCTCCTATAGAAATAGGCACTGGTGCTTCAGGAAAACCCGGTTTTATTTTCTAAGCACCTCCCTAAGCACCTAGCATTGTACAAGGCCTTACCGCCTTACAGTTTTTTTTTTAGCGTATATGAAGGTGACAGTTGCATCATTCTCGGCCCTAGGAGACCAACATTCATGGCCACGGCTTCTACTGGGCCGGAAGTTTCGGCCCGCTCTCCTGCGATATGTACCCAAACTCTCCAGAAAAAAAAAACAAATCCAGCGCCCCTCCCTCCCTCCTCTCCCGCCGCCATGGCCGCTGCGGCCATCGACGCCGCGCCGTCGGCCCGCAAGGGCGAGACCTACACCGACACCAAGCGCCGGGACGACGTCCGCGGCGCCAACATCGCGTCCTCGCGCGGGGTCGCCGACGCGGTGCGCACCTCGCTCGGCCCCCGCGGCATGGACAAGATGATCTCCTCCGGGGACCAGGAGGTCATCATCACCAACGACGGTGCCACCATCCTCTCGCGCATGTCCCTCCTCCATCCCGCCGCGCGCATGCTCGCCGAGCTCTCCCGCTCCCAGGACGCGGCGGCCGGCGACGGCACCACCACCGTCGTCGTCATCGCCGGGGCCCTGCTCCGCCGCGCGCAGTCCCTCCTCGCGGCCGGCGCCCACCCCACCGCCGCAGCCGACTCCCTCCACCGCCTCGCGGCCCGCGCCGTCGACGTCCTCGAGGGCATGGCCATCCCCATCGAGCTCACCGACCGGGACTCCCTTGTCAAATCCGCGTCCACCGCGCTCAACTCCAAGGTCGTCTCCCAGTACTCAGGCCTCCTCGCCCCGCTCGCTGTTGACGCCGCCCTCTCTGTCGTCGATCCTGCCCACCCGGAGCTTCTTGATCTTCGTGACATCCGCATCATAAAGAAGCTCGGCGGCACCGTCGACGATACTGAGCTTGTCCGCGGCCTTATCTTTGACAAGAAGGCCAGCCATGCCGCCGGAGGGCCATCTAGGATCGAGAATGCCAAGATTGCTGTCATCCAGTTCCAGATCTCACCGCCCAAGACTGATATCGAGCAGAGCGTCATCGTCTCAGACTATGCGCAGATGGACCGCATTCTCCGCGAGGAGCAGAATTACATCCTAGGGATGGTTAAGAAGATCAAGGCGTCTGGATGCAATGTCCTCCTCATCCAGAAGAGCATCTTGCGTGATGCGGTGACCGACTTGTCGCTGCATTATCTCGCAAAGGCTAAGATTCTCGTGGTCAAGGATGTAGAGAGGGACGAGATTGACTTCATCACCAAGACTCTCAATTGCCTGCCGATTGCCAACATTGAGCATTTCGGTGAGGATAAACTTGGGTATGCTGATGTTGTCGAGGAAGTGTCTGCTGGAGATGGCAAGATTGTCAAGATCACTGGTATCAGGGACATGGGGAGGACTGCAACTGTGCTTGTCTGTGGGTCCAACCAGTTGGTTATTGATGAAGCTGATCGCAGTCTCCACGATGCCCTATGTGTCATCAGGTAATTTGACTTCCACTGAAACAATCTTCTCTGTTATATGTTTGAAAGGTTCTCGATTCGATTGTAGGCCTGCTTTTCTAGGTCATTTTAATTATGGTGATTTGGGTGAAATATTAATCTACTTAACCATCTCTAGATTTAAGTTACTTTACATCATTTAACTTCAATCTGCGTATTAGTTAATTGCAGTTCATTAAGACCATACGATCATACTCCTAATTTTCTATTGGGGCTCTTCATTGCAGTAAATTGTTACATGTTACATAAACGAACATATGTTCTGCTATAATCTGTTTATTTACGTTCAACAACATTGTTTCATTAGTTTAAAGCACAAACAATTACAGGATCCTTGCATTCTTGTAGGTTGGATTGCAATCCTAAATGCCAATTTTCTGCCATGTTGCTTGCACATATATTGCCATGTTGTCTTTCTGCCATGATCATCATGGTCTCCTTCTGTTATGTTGCTTCCACATACCCTTCCGCAACAACTTCCATAGAAAATAACCAGATTCCCTTTGATAACTCTATATGCTGTAGTCATGTAGGGAACTACTTGGAGCACGATTTCGCTAGGTGATCATGTGTGACACTGAGCCAAGTTTGATTGACCTGAGTTACGCTCTCATGCTATTTGAGTGATTGCTCAGTGATCCCGTCATGTGTGGTGCTTTGTGTTGGCGGTAGACTTGTCACAAGATACTGCAACATTATAGCAGATCAATTATATACTCCACCGTTCCTAAATATAAGTCTTTTTAGAGATTTCACTATTGGACTACATACGGATGTATATAGACATATTTTAGATTGTAGATTCACTCATTTTGCTCTGATGTAGTCCCTTATTGAAATGTCTAAAAAGACTTATATTTAGGAATGGAGGGAGTAGCTGTTAACATAATAGCAGATCAGTTATCATTTGGATGTTATAATGAAGATTGGAATGCAAATGTTCTATCAGTGGCATGAAATCTGATGATAGGCTTTGCTCTTCACGGCTGCTACTTATGATTTAGCAAGATGATTTAGGAAGCTGCCTTTTGTCATTTGCTAAGTTGCACGTCATGTCTGTTCATTGTTCTTTACAATGACCCTTTGTCATGTATGCTTGTGTGTCTGAACATTTGGTGCTTTGTGTGGACGATAAATAGATTTGTCAAACTAAATTTCAGAAGAGTAAGTGAAGAGGGTGCTGTGTGTGGAAGCTACCTTTGAGCTAGGTGGGGATGATTTAGGGTTAGCCTAGGTACCTACCGCCACAAGCAGCACTTCTGTATTTTATTCATGGGCTGGCTGGGTTAGCCCATTTTCACACATAAAAGTTGTGTTGGCGTGCAGCGTTTATACCATCCTATCTTCTGACACTCCGCATCTGCTTCATGACCACAGTGAAGGTGACTCTGTCTCTCACCCTTCACCTCAGTCCTCTGTATTGCAGCGCCTGAATCTGATGGCTATATCAAATGGGCTTAGTGCTGCAGTAGGGCACTAGAGTGGCTAGGCAGCAACTTTTGTTAGTTCTAATCTTGTTAGAGGTAGTAGTTAGTATCGGTGCATGCATTTTGGCAGGTTATAATGTCTCTAGTTCCAGCAAGATGGCAAGTAGAATGTAAGCTAGCTAGTAATATTAGCTAAGCGTGAGTTGCATGTAAGTTAGATGCCAAAGTCAATTTGGCTAGTCATGTGAAGTAATACTTAGCTTAGCTGTTTGAGAGTGAGCTGTAGGTGTAGGTTGGTTTGTGAGGCTTATATGTGTGTGTGTGCACTGCATCCTTTTAAAAGGAAATCCTGGTGAGAGAAAAAATTGCAACGGATTTAAAACGAGAGTTTATTCTTAAGTAAATCAATTGGGAGATGCTTTTCTAGAGTGTCCCATATAGTAGCTAACCCCAACACCTTTTACTGCCTTAATGCTTGTGATTTTCAACACTGCTACAATAGTAGGCTTTGGTATAATCGTTGCATAACAATTTGTGGGTACACACATCAGATCTTATGAAATTGATAATATTTCTGAGCAAACTATTTATGTCCTCTAATTGCAATGACTGACCATTTTAAGGAAATTCATGTTGCGAAATCTAGATGTGAGAATATGAATATGTTGGGCTGGTAGGACTAACCTTACAACTTCTGTTGATTCATAATAATGATGGTTGCTTCTGTCTGACTTTTACTTAAGAAACAAGTGCTTGGAGGTCTTGTTTGCCCAAATATTGGCAGCCTGCCCTCCTGGTCTGTATGGCCCTGTGGGCATAAGTATAATGACAGTTAAAATAAGTATATGCCTTTTGCATAAGTAGACATGTATCCTCATGAAATGACCATTCTTGCTCATGGTGTATTTCAAGGTTGTGCATTCTTTTGTACTACTAGTATTTATCGTGTTGCATCTTAGTCTACAATTTATTTTTTCTTCAGTGTTTTGATCCTGTTCATGCTTGTTTTTAATTTTTTATGAAGGTGCTTGGTGAACAAGAGGTTTTTAATTGCTGGTGGCGGTGCTCCTGAAATAGAAATGTCAATGCAACTGGCTGCTTGGTCAAAGGAGCTCCATGGGATGGAGAGTTACTGCATCAAGGAGTTTGCTGATGCACTTGAGGTCATCCCTTACACATTGGCAGAGAATGCAGGGCTCAACCCAATCGCCATTGTTACTGAGCTAAGGAACCGTCATGCCAAGGGTGAGAAGAACACGGGCATCAACGTGAGGAAAGGCCAGATCACAAACATCCTGGAGGAGAATGTCGTGCAGCCGTTGCTTGTGAGCACGAGCGCCATCTCGCTGGCATGCGAGTGCGTTAGAATGATCTTGAAGATTGATGATATAGTCACTGTAAGGTAAAGCCCTTAGGGCGGATGCCTTTTTAGGGCTGTATTGTTATGTGTGGGGGGACGAACAAGTCCCTTATCTTCTACCTCGATTAGTTTGTGGTTCTGACCGCCTGCAGTACAAACCAAATTGAACTGATGTGTGAGCTTGCAGTATAAACCAAACCGAACTTATCTTCTTTCTCTGAATATGTATGCCTTGGTTTGACATTTAGATATAACAGTTCTGAAAATTAGACATTGTTCTGGAAATTATATACTGTTGAATTTAGGAAAAGCTACAGCAAGCAATCGTAGCTAACTGGTAGTATGGATTCACATGGTTTATCAGAACTCTTTTCATAGCTAGCTGATCACTTGTTGGACGACAGTATGTGCACTACTATTCTTTGATCAAGTCACTTTTCAGTGTATCATGTTTGAGCTCACTAATGGTGATGTAGTCAACATATATCTCTTGTGCTCCTGTCAGCTAAACTGTTCATGCCGAGGGCTTATGTATGGATGATCATTCTTTTCACTTTCTCTGTATCTTGTACCTTTTTGTAAACCAAAAGATCTTTCCTCATGTTCTGAAACTGTACAAAAAGTGTTGTTGTTTGTTAACTGAAAAACTGCTGCGTATCTCAGCAGTAAAACTGCTACTGTTTGTGAACTGACTGAAAAACAACCTAGTCTGCAGGTTATATATATACTCCCTCCGTTCCTAAATATAAGGTGTATTATTTTTACAAAAAGTCAAACTTCTTCAACTTTGACCAAATTTATAGGCCAAAAATATCAATGTCTAGAATACCAAATCATTGTCACTAGATTCACCATGAGATATATTTTTGTATTTTACATATTTAGTATTGTAAATCTTTATATATTTTGCTATAAAATTGGTCAAACATAGATAATGTTTGACTTTTTGAAAAACTAATACACCTTACATTTATGAACGGAGGGAGTATCTCGGTAGTAAAAGAGCTTCCACACTGCTGTTTGTTTACTGGAAAACTGTTTGTTAACTGATTGAAAAAATGCTGATCACTTGCATTCAGTACGTATGCGATGCTACTGTTTTTTTCATTGCCGTTCATATTGTTAACTAACTGAGAAAAGGCTATTTGTATGGGAGTAAAACTGCTACAGTTTTGTAAATTACATGGGAGTTCACCTCTAGACCTCACTGCTATCAGCCTATTGTTTCAACTGCGGTATTTAAAGGTTTCAGATTATTTCTATGCAAAGCTTCTCACTGAAATTCGTGGGCTTGTGCATTTGGATACTTTGGATGTACCAAATGGAGAAGGTGAAGTTTGATGCTTTGGCCTCTTCCATTTGTAAGGTACGAAACCTCAAATATCTCCTGATGATAGGCGATCATGATAGTGAGGACGACATTTTAGGCTCAGTTTCAGATCCTCCTGCCCTTATCGAGGAATGTACCTTAGCAGCTGGAAGTTCTTGAGAGTTCCTAAATGGATCAGTCATCTCAATTGCCTGCATAGCCTGGAATTATCTGTTAGGGGGACGAAAAATGATGGGATTACTATTCTTGGAGGACTGCCATCCCTTGTCTATCTCTACCTTAGAGTCATGACATGCCCTAAAGAAGAGGTTGTAATTGTCAGCAAGGGATTATTAGTGACCTTTAAATACGAAGGATGGGCTACTGAGGCGACACTCGCATGTGATGATCAACATTCAACACCATCATGTCCTTTGCCCGAATCATGAATATGAAGACAAGGATTATCTATTCTTCATGTGTTACTTCACTACTAGGAGACTAGGAGAATTTGGAAAAATTCACCGAGGTTCTTTCTATCAGATTGCTTGGAGATTAGAGGGTTGAGACCCACTTTTGCTTCCTGGAAATATAACTTTGTACATGATGTTTCTCTTCTTGCTCATAATACTTCTGCTTCGGTACACCCCGGCCCGTTGGCTGGTCTAGCATGCCTCGTTAGTGCAAAATAAAATGTCGATAAAAGCTGTGGCTCGGAACTGAACCCTAGACCTCACACTTCTAAAGCGAGTTCAAAGCCAGTGGACCAAACAAGTCCAAGTGACGAAGAACTGCGCGACTTAATAGGAACTAGTGGCTGATCCAACTTAGTTCAAATAATTTAAAAATCGTTTGAAAATTCTGAAGACTTTTTAAATTTTGTGAATACGCGAACATTTTTTGAGGATCTCATAACATTTTTGGAAAACAAGAACAAAACTGAAGATGCGAACATTTTTCAAAATTATGATTAGAAAAAACAGGAACAAAACTGAAAACGTGAACATTTTCGAAATTATGAACAATTTTTGAAAACACGAAAATTTTGTCAAAATCTTGGAGATTTTTTTGAATTGACGAACAAATTTTCAAAAACCTGAACATATGTTGAATTTGTGAACTAATTTTCAAAACGGTAACATTTTTTCTAAAAACATTCTAACATTTTCTGAATTCGTAAAAAAAATTGTAAAAATGCGAAAGAAAAATATAATTTGAATTCGAACCTTTTTGCACAAACTCTATTTTTTTTGGAAACTAAGCAAAACAGTTTTGAAATCCTATTTTGTGAAGTTTAGACCAATTTTTGAAATTCTAAACTTTTTGGAATTCTAAGCAATATTTGAAGACAGGAACATTTCTTGTAAAATTGACCAAACCACACATAGGCTGCACGATTGGGTTAGCCCAACAGGCGCCCGACGGGAGCGACGTTCTTGCCTAGTTGGGCCATGGCCTAAGCATTTTTTTCTTTTCCTATTTTTATTATTTTGTTCTTGTTTTACTGAGAAAACACCAATTTACATTTTCTTGTTTTACCGAGATTTTCTTTTCAAATTTGTTGAAAATTTCCAAAAAATGGTTAGGACATTAGGAAATGTTCATGTTTATAGATAATGATGAAAATTGCAAATAAAAAAAATTAATGTCTAATAAATCACAAATTTGGAAAAAATTCAATTACTAATAAATCAAATTTTTTTAAAAAGTTCATGAAAATTGGAAAAATATCGCACAATGTGAAAAAAGCACACAAAATTTGAAAAACAGATAACTAATATAAAAAAGGTTCAGGTGCTAAACGTTAATGCATTCAAAGTAGGTCACAGCTTAAAAATTCACAAATTCGAAAAAAAAGTTCGTGTCTTTGAAAAACGTTCACGAATATGGAAAAATTCATGAAAATTTAGAAAAGTGCAAAAAACTTTACGAATTATGAAAAGAAAAGAAAAAAGAAAAAGAAAAAAAATAGAAGAAACAGAAAAGGAAAATACCTAAAGAAAAACCGGCATACAGAACAAAAAGGAAAAACCAGATTGAGAATGCACTTTTTTATAATTATATTTACCACACAAGATGCAAAAAAGGGAGAATTGGGCACAGTTACTTGGCTGTCTGAGTTGGTTAGTTCTGCTTGAAATGAAGGTACAGGTTTGGAGTTCAATTCCATTGACCCCAACTTTCATACTCCCTCTGTCCCAAAATGAATGTATGTTTTATGAGAGGATCATACTGAAGCGGGACTCGTCAAGACATGCTTCCTATAAGACCTTTTAAATTACTACAACGGCTTATAACAATGTAGGCCGAGTAACATTCCACTGCTATGTCAATTCTTCATATCCTTTTTCTTCCTTGGCAGATTATGGCACGCCGGTTGTTAACGAGATTCACCAACACAACTACATCTCCAGGGCATGACCACTGGCACTCCTCCCCATGTATCAAATCACATGATACAGTCGACGACAAGCCCAGTGAGGCCATCAGACAACACTATGACGTCATCGTGCCATGGTCAGTCCTGCTACGGGCGTCGGAACGTCCCTCTCGTGATATCTATCTAACCTACCAACTTATGTCTAGTCAATTTGGCTACACCACGATGCCTTTATATAATAGGCCAGGATTACACGTGTTCAATTCAAGCCTACAGTTGTGCCTCCATGCTTCCCTTGCGGATTATGTCGAGGATGGTATACTACCTAACCCTCTTTTCTCATGCACGTATGGGTCTAAGCTGAAAATCACACGTGTCAAGAAGGAGTGCAAGCACAATAACACAACGACAACATCCGCGAAGGAAGCATAGAAGGGACGATGAAACAAGATAACGAAGGATGGCCACTGTCAAATGGCCAGTATAACTGGCTCGGTCCGCGAGGTTACACTGACCTCAACCTGGTACTTCCCGGTAGAAAAAAACCGAATATCCTTTTGTTCCTCGGTAGATTCTTACTGTTTGCTAGAAACTCGTGGCAGTTTACACATCAATTTTCATAAGTAGATACATACATATATGGCAGCAATCCGTCGGCCTTATTACCAATAAGCAATATGCTTGATTACATGGAGACGAATCAACGAGAGTCGTCGTGGTTGGGCATGTAATAGCGGTTGGTGAACCACACGGTGTCTGCGGGGACCTTGACGCCGTCGGCGTTGCGGTACCAGGCGTAGTAGGCGTGCGTGCGGTTCTTGATGTCCAACACGGCATGCCCAAAGCTGGCCTCCCGGAACGCCGAGTAGCTCGGTTGCGGCTCCGTCATGCTGTCGGCAAGCCCTTCGATGTTGCCGCCGTCGCCGATGGTCATGTACACTGGCGCGCGGCGGTCCCGTACCGGCTTGCACCTCCCGTCTGTGATGTTGTACTTGATGTTGGACACCCGGTGGCTGCGCTCATACGCGTGCACGTGTCCGGCGAAGACGAGGTCGACCCTGGCATCGACGGCCCACTGCTCGAACTGGACGCGCATCGGTTCACCCTCCATGTAGTGGAAGTTGTAGCTGTTGTACCACGGTGAGTGCGACGCCACGATCAGCCACGGTGTCTCGCTCCGGTTCACGCGCTTCAGCTCTGCCTCCAGCCATTTGTATTGTGGTGTGTATTTGCCGAATGCGGAGTAAGACGACAGTACGATGATGTGCGCGGAGGCGAGCTTCACCGAGTACCAGTAGGGCTCCGGCGAGCCGCTTGACCGGTGCGGCGTCGGGTACCGATGGCTGAAGGGCTTGAACGGTGCCGTCTCGCCCTACAACCATGCATGCAAGCAACGATCGTGTCATGAATGAGTGAATAATCCACATATCGAAAAGAATGTACAGATGATCGATGGAGTTGAATCCATGGATTAACTTACGAGCTCCGGGGCGTAGTCGACCTCGTGGTTGCCGGTGACCCAGATCCATGGCTGGTAGGCGACGCTGCGCTCGGAGAAGCGGCCCCACGTGTCCCAGCGATTGTTGTCATGGAGGGGGTGCTTGTCGGCGTAGGAGAGGTCGCCCATGAAGAGCACGGCGTCGCCACCGGTGGCCTCGTAGTGGGTCAGTGTGCTGTTGGAGTCGGACGTTTGGCCCAGGTCACCGATGAGGCCCAGCCGGAAGGGTACGTCCGGGCCGGGCTTGGGAGGAGTGGTGAACCAGAAGGTCCGGACCGTGTGGCCGAAGCCCATGGCGTAGTAGTACTTGGTTCCATGCTGCAAATTAATTAACGCAAGTTTCACAATAAGAAATATTAACACATCTCAAAAAAAAAATTAACGCAAAGGTCATTCAAATTTTTATAGTATAATAATTATCAGTGTCTAAAAAAGGTACTATAGTACTCCTTCCGTAAAGAAATATGAGAGCTCTTATATTTGATTGGAGTAGTAAGTTAAAATTTACTCCTGAAAACATAATTCAGCGGTGACCAGTGAGTTGCAATGTGTATGTGTATGTGAATCCACCTGGAGGCTGGTGAGCGTGCAGTGGTGGATGAACCCGGAGGTGTAGTTGTGGTACTTGTAGCGCGTGTGCGTGCCCTCGGCCGCCATGTCGAGCTTGCCCATGGCGCGGCCGTACATGACGGTGCTGTTGCCGACCTCGTCGACCGTCACCCACGACACCGTCATGGCCGTGCCGGCCTGGTCGCCCAGCGTGACGTGCACCTGCTGGGGCGCGTTGTGCCCGGGCGGCACGGCGAAGACGTCGGCGTCCAGCGGCATGTCCTCCGCCGCCTCCAGCCTCCGCCGGTACGTGCTCGTCACCCCGCGCGCCTCCGCCTGGACGAGGAGGAGCACGGCGAGCAGCACGAACGCGGCATTGAGGCACTGGTGACGCCGAAGAGCACCCATGGCCAGAGGTCGATCGGCGAGAGCACGCACGCGCGCTGTGGCACTGTGGCGCTGTGCTGTCTGCTGCACAGAAATCGCCTCCTGATCCCAGGCCCATTATATCATGGTGAGCAATGCAGCACGTGTTGGGTTAACGATTTGCAATGATGGCATGACGACGACGGGGATGGATCGAGCTTGCGATTCCGGCCTCAAATGTCGATCTCACGGCCGGCATCTATCTTTGATGGGTACCCGATTCTCGCACAAATTTAAACTTGTCACGCGGAGAAACTGTAAGAAGGATAGATGGAGGCCAACTTTCAGAGCGAATGGAGCATGTAGGAATACCCGTCACACCATCGTACCGTGCCCAGAAGTCTGAGGCTCATTTATCCCCAAAATGCTAGATTTATGGGATTTTCTTACAGAGTTAATCTACAGACTGATATGTCCTATTTTTATTGGTCCTTGAAAACCTTGTTTTTCATGATAATACGTGTCTCATTTATATCATAAGGGTCATAGTACAAGTCACATACATACCGACCTGACAAAAACTAAAAGACAGTAGAACGCTAGTCTTTGCACAAAGAAACATCAGCCAAAGAAGGAAAAATACAATCAAGACCGAAGAATCCTGTTAACTTAACACCAATGCCTGTCACCTGCCTCTGGTGCCATCATAGCAGCCATCATCGGCGTAGGAGAGGTCGCCCATGACGGATCACCTCCTTACCCGAGATCGATGCGGCTCCATCGCTGAGCCTCCAAGGTGGCTCACCAAAGAGGAAATCATTACTGTTCAGACCGCGGCAACACCCCGGACACGCCATCCAACTCCAGATCTGGCACCCCCGCACGACTAAGACGTCGGAGGTGAAAATCATACCTGCTATCCACGAACTATAAACCCAACACACGATCCACCATTTTCCAGATGTCGTTAATGCAGACCACAATATGCATCCGCTCCTGTACTACCCCCAAGATCCACGCTGTCGCTGGAGCAAACATCGTCGCAACGACGGAGCCCGAGGAGACAAGTCCATCACGAGAATGTCGTCGCCGCCACGCCATCCTTGCTTGAACAGACTGGTTTCCAACTACCGATCACCTCATCGAGGAAGGAACTAAAGAATCTTTATTCAGCACCGCCATCGCCGCCGCTGAAGCTAAGACGATGAACAACCTAAAAAAACCTAGACTAGTAGGGACTAAAAATGATCCGCGCCAGCGCCCCCCCCCCCCCCCCCCCCCCTCACCATCGACAACCGAGGTCGTCGGCGGAGGGCAGCCACCGGATGACGGTGCGAAGGTTGACCTCTCTTGACGGCGGCTAGTTCCAGCCGCCAGGCACCGGGAGGAAAACTTTGGTCCTTCAAAGTCGGCCATGAGGTGCCCCACGTCACCTCCATAGATTTAATGTGTAGAAAATTTATCGTATATGTAGCATTATTGCATTTATCTCTGGTCGGCGGATAACAAAAGATATCGTATATGTAGAAAATCGATCCACGTTGTAGCACTTATCGGATAACAACACTGGGAGGTCAATGGATGGAGAAAGTGAGTGATTTTCGGTCTCTGATGGCAACCTGCTGATTTTTTACCCAAATATTTCGTCACACGTGGGAAAATTGAACATAAGAAACCCATCTAAGCTGAATAGGCCTTGGCAGCCTAACGACAACTCTATCAATCTAATTTTTAACTAGAACCATGATACTTATTTTGAAACGGAGGGAGTACTATCTATCTATCTATCTATCTATCTATCTACTACGAGGGATTGTAAAATCTAATAGTCAATTCCTTCATCTCAACTGATGTCTTCTCCCCCTCCTCATGCTCCCTTCCCCATGTCACTGCTAGAGACCACCTGATACTAGTCAATGAAGGTGGCGACGGGCAAGTCTAGTAGCTATCGGCAATGGGATGTGATCTATGAGCGACGACTTGAGTTAGAGGGTATGGTTGTGTAGTGGTGATGGTGATGTTTTCCGCGAGAATGGTGATCACTAGTGGCGGGGCGTCGATGGTTTTGATCCCATCCATAGATACGCGGACGAGAGTTGTGGCCTTCTGTGTCCCAACAGATACGGGAGCGCGCGTGGATGGTGTCGTGGTTCTGCGCTGCTAGGGGATTGTACCTCCAACATTATATACTCCACCATATATATATTTAAGGAAATAAAGGAAAGTACTCAGGCCGAGCCCAGCTGCTTCTAATCACGATTGCTCGCACGTCCAATACCTAGTATCAAGGCTTGTGCATGCGGACGTGCCTATGTCTCGTCTGACGCAAGACGGACAACATCCTCGCCCGTGAGTAGTTAGAGGGAGCCGGTGGTGGGCCAGCCCAAGAGCATGCTGACGTCACATTAATGTCCTTTTTTATTATTTTTACTTTATTTTTATATTAATAATTTTTTTTAAATAATTTAATAAAAACAATGATTTTGAAAAATCTTAACACAGTATAAAAAATGTTGGCGTAAGTAAAAAAATGTTTATAGCTTTCAATAAAAAAATGTTCATGACATTGTCTTTATATAATGTAAAAAATCTTCGAGTAGTTTAAAAAATATGCTATTACCATTGAAAAATGTTGACCATGTATTCAAAAAGTGTTCAAAACATGTGTTGATATAAAAATGCACATCGTGTATTTAAGAAATGTTCAACGTGTATAGAAAATGTATTATATGTACACTAGAAAATCCATATTGTTTACTAAGAAAATTAGTTTTGTGTTAAAAGAAGAGAAAACCAATAAAAACTGACAAAGGAAACAAATCAGCAAAGAAAATACCGAAGAAAAAACAAGAAAGAAACAAAGAAAACCAATGTGGAACAAAGAAAAATAATAAAACCACACAAAACCGGTGGGAATACAAAGAAAAACAAATTATAACCCAAAAAAGAAATACCAAAGAAAAACCATGAAGAAATAAAAAACCAAAGAAAAACAAAACATAACAAAACAAGCAAACAAATAAAAAGTCAAGAAACCCGACCAAAACAGTGAAATCTAGACTAAGGAAACTCAGACAGAAAAAAAACACTGGCACACAAACAGTGAAAAAGGGGACAAAAAAAGGAAAAAAACTCACAAGCTGGTACAGTAGCGGGCCGGCCTGGTCGCGACGCGCCTGAGGGGCAGGTGAGATATTAGCTCTCGCGCGTGCATGTTGTTGCTAGGCAGCAGTTATCATCAAATTGCTGATTGCATCGGCCCATTCACGCAATTGCTAGCGCCAGCCGGGCCAGGGAGGGACTAGAGGCGGCGGCGGCACAACGGGGCTAGGGCTGGGAGCGGAGCTGACGACGGCTGCAGGCGAGCATCGGGGAGATCAGGATCGGCCAACCGACGACAGTTTTTCTTTCGTCACCGTTTCCACTGGTCAGGTGCTCGCTTTCCTTATAATTGTAGACTGCAAGATCGATTCATTATTACCGATGAAAAAATATGAATGGATTAGTATTCTACCTGTAGCAACGTCAAGTAGTGAAAGGGTATCTTTTGGCACTGAATTTAGTGAAGCATATAAGTTAAGAAATAGAAATTGAGATTTTCATGGCAATGAGAAATCATTATCCTTTAGTTTAGATAAAAGAAAGAAAACATTATCCTAAGAAGAAGAAGTAGTAGCAGTGCTATTGTGATATTTTTTTAGATAAAAGTAAGAAAGCATTATCCTAAGAAGAAGAAGAAGAAGGTATGTAATATTCCTTTATACGAATTTCAGACATAATTGTTGACTTTATACTATTTGTACAGGCCTTGTGAACCTAAATCTATTGCGGAAATTGCTTTTGGTGGCCGAGCTCCATGGAGGCCTCCAAATGCAAAATCCAAAATTCATGAAAATTCATATTTTTACATTTCAAAAAATTCTAAAAAAAATACAGAGATAAGTGAGGGTGTAACACACATGTGTGTAAATTTTAAAAAAAAATACGTTGAAATGAGGCCTGTACAAAAAAGACAAATATGGGACTTTTTAACACATGATACTATTCATCGTCCCAGGCCATGAATTTGTCTTTTTTGTGCAGATCGTATTTCAAGGTATTTCATCCTAAAAATTTACACACATACACATAACATCCTTCTTTACTTGCATAATTATTTTCAGATTTTTTTGAAACAGGAAAGTTTGAAATTTGAATTTTTCAAAAATTTCGAGCTCCATGGAGCTCGGCCTCCAAACGTCCGTTCTCAATCGATTGTGCCTTTATTAATTTTATATCTATACGTTGGCAAGATATATTTGTGGTATTGAAAAGAACTGTCCAGCTGAACCACCCTAGCAAATATCCGGTCACTGTTTATAGCCTCACACTGCCATGTAAAACAATAAATCTCCCGACGCGGATTAGGTGAACATGGGTGCGCGCGCACCCTTTATGAAAAATAAATTCAAAAAATGCTAGAAAAAATCAAAAACATCTGAATTTATTTTTGTAATATACATAGTCAACCAGTATACTCGCGTATGAAGTTTCGCAAAGAAATCACATCCGTGGTAATCTGGGCAAAAATGACAAAATTGAAGCTATATTAAAAACACTGTTTGATGAATAGTATGGTCACAATTGTATTTTCTTCACTAAGAATACCATGGGTGTCAATACATCATGAAACTTTCCACGCAAGTAGAATGGTCGACTAAGTTTCTGACTGCGAAATTTCAGATTTTTTTTAAATTTTCTAGTATTTTTTATGAATTTACTATTCAAGTGGGTGCGCGCGCACCCATGTGCACCTTTGTATTTTCGTAAATCTCCATGCTAATTTCTAGCTTTCTATCGTATTCCAATCATCCAGTGCTATCTATCTTCAGAATTATAATTTGGAGAAACTTTCCACCAATAATTGATCGTAAGATATTGTCGACTTGTACCTAAATCTCGTGTTGTCTTACTCTATTGTCACATCATTGATTGTATTAAAGTTGCTCTGTTGCAACCACAATGTCACTTTGCTTCCTTCCTATGCTACACTCACTCTCACAAACATCACATTGGCATTAACCCAGCCACCGAACCATCTTAGCCAAAGAAGCGAGCCTAGCTCACTTGGGTTCTTATTATTTGAAGCCCCATTGTAAAGGCCTCCATTCATTCATACACCTTTAGCATTGTTAGTTAAATATCCACGACAATCAACTTGTTCCTAAATGAAACCCCTCCCTCTCCTTGGGGGTGTTGGTGTGTGTCAACCAGACAACTATATCGTTGAAGCCCTCACCTTCCTTGGTTAGATGATATGATGGAAACCGAAGACTTCCTCTGTTTAGTTGAGCCAACGAGATATCGAGCTATTTCTCTTGTAGCTTAGTCTTGGTGTCGCCGTGCTTCTTGTTGTCTCCTCTTCTCCCTAGAGAAGTTGAGCTGTTTTTTTTTTTCCTTCATATTAAAATGGTCAGGTTCCACTATGAAAATATAATGAAACAGAAAAACTAAATAGCATCCCGATGTAAAAGCAGAATATACAGCCTACTAAAATCGGTAGGTCGCTACCACAGAAGGTGAGACGATGAAATGCAATGTTGTTCCTAAAAACGAACATGATACACAAAAACAAGGAGCCAACGAAAGGTACCATCTACTAGTACCTAAGCTTTATCAAACCACCCGAGATGTGAACATGCATACAGATTCTTGACTTCTTGTCATCTTTTGTATGGTTGTATTAGCTAGGTTAGAGCATCTCCAGCCGCACCCCAGGATGCCCTTCAAAGCACCTTTTTTAGCACCGACACTAAAAAAAAGCTCCAGCCGTGCCCCCAAGACGTTGTTTTGCGTCGGATTTGGGCAAAACTAGCCCCGGTGACCCCAGGCCAAACCCAGCCCCCTGGGGGGCACTTGGGGGCGTCCGGCGCTATTTTTTGCATGCACAAACCCCACCTGTCAGCCTCTCTCCTCTCTCTCTCTCTCCTCCCTTTTTCTGCTAGGCCCACCCATGTGCATGCAAAAAAGGAATCTCTCCTCTCTCTCTTTCTCTCTCCGCATGTGTCTGCTGGGTAGGGGAACGGCTGGAAACTCCTCCCCCCCCCCCCCCAATGCATAAATTACGCCGGGGCAACCCCAGGAGGCGTTTTTTCGGCCTCCTGGGGGGCACAACGGCTGAAGATGCTCTTAACCCTGACGTGTAGGATGACATTTAATTAATACAAACCAATTGCATACAACGCGGAGATTTTGGACTGTACTGCCGCGAATCTCTCAAACGTAAGCTGCCTTGAATCTTGAGATATTATACGGCTACTGGTGTTTGAATCAAGGATTAGGGCATGAACAATGAAAGCATCATCATGTAGTTGTCCCATGAAAAAACATAGGTTCAGGTAGCTTCATTTGTTTTTCTCTCTACAATTGAAGCATCAGCCGGTGGGCCCCATCAAGCAAATAAAAAAGAATTAGGGCACACATGCATCTACTCTACTCTTTCTACCTTTTACCTTAGAATCATTCTCTTTTTCTCCCAAGCACCCGCCTCTTGCTCAAGATCCCATAGTACCATCCGAATCAATTTTTTATGACATCCGAGCCTACATGACCTACGGGGCATCAGCTTGAGGCTATGCACTGGCCATGTCCTTACAACATCGTAGAACTGTAGATTTTTACCTGAAACTTGGTAAGCATCATTCTACTCTCTGCATGAAGACGCTACTTTCTATAGGTCGTCGTAAACAAACGTAGCTTAAGCAACTCAAAGAGCATCTACAACCGGATACACGGGCACGTCACGGACAGTGACCAGTCACACCTCAAATTTTCTCTTCCATAATCGATACCTCAATTACAAATGTTCAAATCCATATAATTACATACAACATAAAAAACTAATCTAAATATTTGTCGGCGCTTGTCGGGCTCCACGGCTGTGTCCTTGTCTCGCGTCTGGCTAAGCCCCTCGGGGTGAAGGTGCGGTCGCCGGTGAGGTAGAGTAGGACGTGGGACACAGACCGGCTCACAGGACTCAAGGCTCCGCCATCTCCCATGCCCTACTCTTCCTCGTCAGAGTCGGTGGCCTGCATGTGGCCGATCAATAAGAGGTCCATGATAGTTTGTCGTGGCCGAAGACCGGCATGTCCACCACGACGCGGTTGCAGTACCATGGGTTGTCAGACACCCCTAGCGATGCCACGGCATGCGACTTCACCTCGCCGGTGTTTTCCGCGGCCTCCCACGCCCTCTGTCGGGCACGCCGCGCCATATTAGCCTCCCCATCGGATAGGCCATAAGTGCGGGCATTTACCTTCGACTCGGTGCGCTAACGAAGGGGTTGCGCCACCGCCACGATGTTGGGACGCCAGACAGACCGCAGTGCCTTCGACGAGGAGGCGACGACGTGCCTCGCGCCGGATCCAAGTGTCATTTGGCGGACGCTATGGATTCTCGCTGGATCTAGCTGGATCGTGTCCGACCATTGTCGGGCGGACTTCTATCGAGAATGGAGGAGCGCAATGCGGATGGCCATCTCCTCCTTGGGCCCACATGGCAGAGAAGAAAATCAATGAAAGATTCAAATCAGAGAAAAGCTTGAGATATGCCAATCGTAAGAACAACTCAAGCTTAAGCGGAACTAGTGCTTCACTAGATGAGATGGCCAAATGGCGCTAAAACGTCACCTTTACCCTTGTTAATCCTATTTCTTTCTTACTTGTAAACCAGACTGCGTTATTCCTTTTTTCTTTCTTTGGTAAGGAAGGGATGGCTATTCCCACATGTTGATCTTGATAAAATGTGCAGCGGTAAGCAACTAATAATCTGGATGCAGGACTGAAATTTTTGTTTAAAAAGACCACCTACCGAACGTAATTGACAAAAAAGACCACCCCGAGGTCACATTGACAAAATGGACCAGCTGGGTCGTGACGGCAGGCGCGCCAGCCGACACGTGGCGCCTGCCGCCACGCGCTGAGGCGGCAGCCCCTGCCGCCGCAGGCGCAGCGACATGTGGTCCGTCACAGAATTTAGCGATGCGCAACAGAACGGAGCGCTGGGCAGGTGGACCAGCTGCCGCCTCCTGGTGTGACGGCAGCACTGTAGATGCCTTTCTCTATTGGAAGCCTTTTACTGTAGCCGCCCCTCTCTCTCTTGGATGCTTTTCACAGCGACAAAAATCCGCATCTTCCTGGATGTCTCGGCTGCATGTATGCGCATGCGCTAGGAAATCTCTACCTTATATATATATATATATATATATATATATATATATATATATATATATATATATATATATATATATATATGACACCTCTTCTGTACTCCTGGGAGTATGTACTCCCACATTCAAATATACCTCTTAAATAAGCATATTATACCTCTTTACCATTCTCAATATACCTTGTTAATTATTTTAATATACCTCAATGCAAGTTTTGCGAAAAAATATCGTCGAAACCCTTTTTTTATGCAGTATACCTTTTTTACGTACAAAAAATGCAGTTTACTTCTAAATAAAATATAATATGTGGTTTAAAATATATTTTTTAATGAAACTCATTTTGGGGCATCTAGTAATTGTTAATGAAGTATATTAAAAATGATAAAGAGGTATAAACAATTCATTTATGTGGTATATGATGCGCAGGAGTACGTACTCTCAGGAGTATATAGTCATTTTCCTATATATATATATATATATATAATATAATATAATATAATAATATAATATAATTTTTTTAATAATAAACCACCGATAGGCCGTACATCGTCGGCATTTTTGCAGAAAAGCCCCTCTGTTTTATTGATTTCAACCCGCGGTCCTCCAGTAATTGGGAAAAAATGTTCCATCTTTAAAAAAAGGCCCCTCGGCATCGTCACTCCGGCTCTCCATCTTGGCTGCGCATCAGCGGCCGCCCCTCGCCGTCGACCCGCTTCACTCCGGGGCAGCGACCCCCCCCCCCCCCCCACCTCCCTCCTATCCTCCTCCCCTCGCCGCCGACCGTTTGCATTCTCCAGGCAGGCGAAGACCTCTCGCGGATCCGGCGGCGGCGGTGTCTGTGGAGCGCTCGAGCGGGTCGGCTGCGAGCGGGGCCGCGGTGAGGTTGGTCGGGGAGAGCGCGGCGTACAGCAAGTCGGCGAGCTCGCGGTGTCTCTAAAAAACTGCACGTTGCTCCTCTCTCTCCTCAAGCCGCCATGGATCTCGCGTTGCTGGATCCACTCCTCTCCCCCCGCCCCCCCTGTGCCCCCACGGGCCGCCGCTCCTCTCTCCCCTGAGCCGTCGCTCCTATCCCCACGGGCCGCCGCTCCTCTCTCCCCTGAGCCGCCGCTCCTCTCCCCCGGACTGCCGCACTTCTCCCTTCACGAACCGCTGTGGATCTCGGGCTGCTGAAGGTGCCCGTCATCATGGGCACACCAGAGTCGCCAACCGCTGCAGGAGGGAGCCCCACATACCCTAGCTCGATGGGCTCGCCAGCCGCCTGGTCGAGGTCCTCACCATGGTCCTCGATCTTCACAGTCACCTTCATAGCCGTCTCAGGTGAAGTTCAAGGGAGGATTGGGCCATGCAAAGAGGTGAGGTCTCCATGGGGACACAAGAGGAGGGGACAAGAGAGGGTGGATGAGAGGAAAGAGAGAGAGAGGGTCATGGCTGATGCTTGCGCTGTAGGCCATGGCGAAAGAGAGCAATTGAAAGAAATTGACAAGGTAAGTTACATGATTCAATTTAATCATCTTCAAATATTTCATGATTTGGGGAACCTCTTTGAAGTTAAGTGTGTCCAATGGAAATCTTACGACATGAATGTTTACTTGTGTGGTTTGGAGCAGGAGAAGATGAAACCAATCAGTTTTGTTGTGCTTGTGTGTCATTTTCTTCTTGACTTCATATTATGAGTTACTACTTACTACCTCTAGAGTATTATGATGTCTGCAAAAGACAGTTTTGTCATATGCGCCAATTACCCTCCTCAAGCAGGCTTTGGAAGACGGTATGCTACCCTTTGCATATTTTACGTAGCCATCTAATTTTGTGAGTTTTGCTTAGCCAGTAAATAAAATAGATCGCTATATTTTGGTCCCTACAGATACTTTGCTATTCGAGGACTAAACATTGAACCTGTTGTAGTTTTCAGTCCATGACATGTAGATTAGTTATTTGTTTTTTTAGCTGTAGATTAGTTATTTGTTGAGTTACTAGAAACTGTTAGGCTTTCAATTTATTCTTAGTTATGTTGTCATGGCTGCGCACGTGAATCAACAGAGCAAACCTTAATGATCAGATCAAGAGCCACTTCATTCATGAGGCTGCTGAGCAAAGGTCTGTGTGTCTATGTACTTGTGGCGCAGCTGTTCAAAAAACTGCAAGGATACTAAACATTGCTCCCGATCTACGAAAGACAACTAGCTTTTCTGCCTAAAACATCTGACTAAAGGTTTGACTTCTGTAAAAAATCTGCGCATTATTAGTACTTCTACTTCTGTAGTAGTCTACATAGTTATTTCATACAAAACTGTTATAACTTAATTAATTGTGACCTATTGCTAGAGGGAGTGCAACTGGTGGAGCAGATTATATAGGTACATGAACAGATAATCTGATAACAATATTTTAAGCTACTATGTCCTACAGATTGGAAACTTGGAATATGTCTCCATCCATAAACCAAAAAACAAGTTTCCATGATACAATAGCTTTATCTATTTTTTGCCTCCTATTTATCCTTTCAGTTTGAACCGGTGTTCATTCACCATCAACTTTTTTATGCAAAATCTTTGGTGTGAGCCTATCAACCGATAGTACGGCAACATTATCATATGAGGAATGATAATGCACCATGTGTAGAGTTTGAGTTTGGTCATATTCCTCACACTGAGAAACTAATAGAAGTAGTAACAGAACATATATGTTCTTTCTTTTCTCGGTAGCAATGAAATTTGCAGTCTTCATGTTAGTCATCAGTAATCAGATGTCTTTTCTTTTACTGAAGGCCTTCCTATCTTACTGCATGTATCACTTAATATTAACGCTTTGGTCTTACTCGTGACTTGCGATGACACAGTGTGTTCATTATCTGATGAGCTGCAGGACCATTGAACATTGCTTAGAGCATACACCTATTCGTGCCTCGGTATGCTGGACTTAGATGAAGTTCCCCAAAATAGTTGGCAGTTTACATCGGCATGACAGGCAAGGATGTGGAATGATAAAAGATGATATTTTGGAAGAGCTGGTTCTGGATCTGATGTTCCAACTACTTTGAGTATTTCCAGTATTCTTTTCTACTTTCAAAGTTGTTTGAGTGGTAAATTATTTTCAAGTTTGCAAGCATATATTTATTAATTTTGTACCCGATGCAACGCACAGGCCTTTTGGCTTGGCCTTCGCCCTCCACGCACGCCAGCTGCGGTGGAAGCCTAGCTCCGGCAGCTCTACAGTGAGACCACGCAGAGAGTGTCGACAACTTCTGAAGCCATGGCTATCCTGTGATTGCTAGAGTGGCGATGAGTGTGGTTTGGATACCTGTTTTATTTGCTCCTTATGTTTTTCTTTGAGCTGATGGGAGTGAGATGTGACCCAGCTTTTGGGCGTCGCAAATGCCACGCCTCCAATGTGTGTCCCAGCTTCAGTGATGCACGGGCGAGGCTACTTGATTTGGTGCAGTCGCCCTCCTTCCAAGAAATAAAGTTTTTTCGTTCAGCTTTTAGACCTATTTAGTTTCTGCTTAGTTCAAGAATAGATAGCTTGCTCCTTATAGATTCAACAAGAAAGACCCAGAATTGGATGGTGTGGTGCACCTTCATCTTGTTGTCCAAATTCTTAGCTTATTTGTTTAACCGTACTACAGTTATATAACATGATAAGCATCCAATCTTGTGACTCCTCTCCATTTGCACCATCATCAAAGTTGCACATTACTCGATTCAGACTTTCAGAGTTCAGAGAACACCTAGCAGAGTCAAATCGTCCTGAAGGTATATCAGATCCTAAGGAAAGGGGACCCGGTTCAGATTTGTCACTACTCTGCTGTTGGATAGCCATGTTATGTGTTAGTTTTATTTTACCACAGAAGTTCGATTCTTGGGAGTTACGATATAGGTGTATACATTAATTTTCTCATGAATCTATTCTCTTTTAGTGCACTATCTATCTATCCAAGTTTCAAAGAAATTGATGGCGGCGGCTCAGTGGCGTCGTGGCGAACGGTGAAGCTTCTAAAATGGACGGGAGAGAGGTGTTGACCCGCGGCTGGGAGACATACATATTTGACGAAATACGATTCATAAGGTTTCATATTAACAAAAAATGATAGTCTCAACATTTTATTGATTCCAGGACAACTTTATTCTCCAATATGAATCTGTAAGAAAATGTATGAGTTACACTTGTGCAAATGATAATGTAAGCTCATCTCGAAACTTTATTCTTTTTTCAAGATTGATTTACTTGGTGGTGATAACTTCCATTTTCTCAAACCAAGACATGCGTGCTATTTCTGAAAAATGAAACTTCTCTGTTGGCTGGCATCCCTGATGGTACTTTTAGATACGTAGCAAAAGAAATGACATCTCATAATTCATTGGATGTAGACCAATAGGGTCAATTACAAATTCTTGATTGTAAATGACTTCCAGTTTCTAGCTTTCATAAACTTTAGACATGTACTCTTTAACAATATGATGTGGTTAATGCATGGTGGTCCCTATGAACTGGTTGAAATTATCATGGTGGATAGTATTGCTTTTACTAGCAGTTGCAGTGCTCTTATTATTCTATTTCCACAAATATCATCACCTTTTGCTATTGATGTAGTGCTAAGTCCCTTGACTGACATCAAACCCATTAGTTTCTGATGTGGTGCTCTTATTATTTTTATATTCCTTCATAGAAAGCTAACATTGCTCATGGCTAACTTTTGCAGATAGAGAGTTCAAAATCATCAATCTGAGGAACATTCTAGGCATGTATTTGATTTTATATATTTGTTGAAAACCCAATATATGATGAGGTGCTGCATCTTCTGATGTTGAGCTATATGGACTCTATGAGTAGAACCACCATGACAAATATACGGATCAATAGAATTCAGAAAGTTATAATTTATTTGCTCTATACAATAATGGCTTCAATTTCAATGAAAATCGTTAACTAGACTCCCATGATTGCGGTGGTGTATTATTTTGCAAAAAGTAGTATTGTTGCCTTTTAATGTTTTCACTCACATACATGGTCATATATGCTGCTTCGACGAAACAATTTATCAACTCCAACTGCAATCCCCACCCCAACGGCGGCTGTTCACCCCCACCCCCTGGGGAGCCCTCCATGAAGGCGCACGGGACGAAGGGATAGGACCATGTCGACGGAGGAGGTAGGCACAACACGGGCAATGGAGGCGCAGAGCACTTCGACAAGGGAGACTTGAGAATGGGGAACGATAAGGAAGAAATTTATTTAAAGAGATCTCGCCTGATTTATTGATTCTCAACAATGTTCATCGATACAAGGTTTTGGTCATGGGGCACGCCCAACAAAATATGTCTCCCTACACCTAAATTACAACTAAATTTGGCGAGATTGTGAGCTAAAGAATGAAAAGGAAGATGAGTTCGTGCGTCCTTCTGTCTATGCCAAGTGCTTTCTTTGGGTCAAGCCCAAATAGTTAAAAAAGGAATAAAATCTTCCCAACCGAACAACCATCTTTAAAAATCCCCTAAAAATGGCCTAAAAACTATTTGTAAAAAAACTTAATATAGTAAAATAGTTTAAAATGTTCATAGTTTTACATATGTTCACACTATATTTGTTTCAAAAAAATATGTTCGCACTTTTTAAAAATCTTAAAAGTTCCCCAAAACAAAGTTCCATTTTACTAAAAAATTCCATTTAGAAATGTAAAAAAAAAAATCTTTTTTAAAAATACATTTGTTCAAAAAAAGTTCTTCTTTAGAGAAATGTTCCGGTTTTCATAAAACGTTAACTATTCTTAAAAAAGTGTTCCGTTTTTATGAAAACGTTAAATTTTATTAAAAATAAGAAATTTTCCATGTTTAACCTTATTATCAATGTTTATAAAAATTGGATATAAAGATGATGCACACTGTCACATGAGGCAGGTTGTGCCTTTTTTCGCCCGGTGCAACGCACGGGCATTTGTACTATTAATACTAATAGCAGCATCTTTCAAAAAATACTAGTAGCAGCTACTAGATGTGTAGGCACAAGGGCTAGCACGTACTAAAATCCAGTGCACAGAGTGATGCATCTCGTGTGAAGGAGCCTTGCACATCGCACTGCCTTGCACAATGCTGCCGCCATATCAGGAGGCCGCAGGTCCCACCTGCCCAACGCTCCGTTCCGTTGTGCGTTGCCTCGTTCGTTGAATCCTGTGACAGACCACATGCCGCCTGGGCCTGTGGCGACAGGGGCTGCCGCTTCGGCGCGTGGCGGCAGGCGCTTCCGTTTTGTCAATGTGACCTGGAGGTGGTCTTTTCTGTCAATTACTTTCGGTAGGTGGCTTTTTCAGGATTTTTTTTCAAAAGTATGACTAAATTTATTGCAAATTTGAAAACTATATGGCGCAATGCAAAAAACCCAAAAGTATGACCCCGTCGGCCTGCGGTGGGCCGAAAGGGGGCCTGTCGGCCAGCAGTGGGCCGAGCGCAGCCTGTCGGCCACCAGTAGGCCGACTGGTGGGCTGTCGGCCACCAGTAGGCCGAGAGGGGGCTGTCGGCCTACCAGAGGCCGATAGGCCCGTAGATAGCCTGCTCGGATTTTTTTTCCACAAATAGTACATATTTTTGAACAAATTCGGAAAATAAGATCAAAACATCAGAAATTGCAAAACTAGCACACCGTCGTCCTACGGTTGGACGAAACCTGACGTTTCGGTCAACCAGTGACCGAAACATGACGTGTCGTCCTTTGGTTGGACGAAACAACTGTTTCGTTCTACGGTTGGACGAAATATCAGTTTCGTTCAAACAGAAGCCGAATCATCCATGCATTCGGTACCGAAACCAGTTTCGTTTTTCTGCAGAACGAAAACTCTATTTTTTTGGTATTTCCTTCGCCAAAGAGTGCATTTTCCCGCCAGTTTCGTTCCCGCCCTTCTTTCCCGCCAGTTTCGTTCCCGCCCTTCTTTCCCGCCAGTTTCGTTCCCGCCATCTTCTCTTCTGACCCTATAAAACCCCCTCCGCAGCAAGGTGGGTGAGCAGGCAAGTGTAATGTTTTTTTTTGTCACCGTTTCTTTGCAGGTAATGGCTTGCCCCTTTTGCCGAGCTCCAGGTGGCCCTTGTTCTTCCTTTGATTCTTGTGTGTCTGTCTTCACTGTGGTGCTGGATCGTCGCTGTTCAAGGCGTGTTGTAAGATTCTATATCTTGTTTATCTGATTGTGGCATATGGTTGATGTTGTTTAGGTTGGAATGTATTCTAATGCCTTTGTTTATATGATTATGATGTTTGCTTCCATTCTTTTTGTAGTATGTTCCGTGCAGTGTTAGATCACATCTTGCTCGGTACATTGAGGAGTGCAGAGCTTTAGCTATTCGGAGGGGTGACACAGATATTGATCTTGCTCTTCACAACAGTGAGGGTAACTTATACCATGTTCTGTTTACACATGGTCGGGTGAGCAGTAAATTCCATGGTCCTTCCTGGGAGGAACTTGTGAATGATTATGGTCTCCGTCATCGTGACATGATGACTGTTAGGCTTGAGCACTATGGAACATGGTGTAGTGTTGATTTTCATCGGGATGGTGTTATGTTGTTCCCTTTACCCTGTGTTGGTAAGTTTTTTTTTTGAGTGATTTAAAGTTTTGTTTCAACTTATACGTTTTGCTGTTCTGCTAAATTTGTGAAATTATTTTTTTGTAGCTCTTGAGGATCTGAGTGAAACTCAGAGGGAACTTGTTGACAGTTGTTTTTATAGTCGTGGTATCTTCAGTCTGAATTATCACCAAATGTATGTCATGTCGCGACAGCTCTTTGATGACAACTACATATTGTGTACTCCTTTTGTTCATAGGATTGATTCCATGAATGTTAATGGTCAACATATGGTGAGCTTTGTTTTTGGCTACTGTATATTTTTTTGTTCTTTGCTCTAGTATACTGTTTTAAATTTGTAAGCTCAACATCATATAACTTGATGTTTTTGGTCAGGTTATTCCAAGCATGGTTGTGAGGAGTTTGAAGGATTTTGTGTCAATTCCTAGGACTGGTTCTTTAACTCTTGAAATTACTTTGGATTCTGGAGATGATGATATATCTGTGAGCATTCCTTGTTCCTACCTTATTGGCTTGGGTAATAGAATGGTGCTCAAGAAGGAAGGTTTCACTAATTTTCTTCGGGCATCGTCTATTGAAGTAAACAATTTGGTGCTCATAACCTTCAAGGAGCGTGATCAGGAGCTAGTTGTTGTTTTCAGCCATCTGCCAAAGTGATCGTACTATCTCGCCGTACTATCCCCCCATTTTCTTTTCCCGCCCTACTATCCCACCATTTTCTTTCCCGCCATAATCTCCCGCCACTTTCTTTCCCGCCATTCTCTCCCGCCATTCTCTCCCGCCATTTTCTTTCCCGCCTTTCTCTCCCGCCATTTTCTTTCCCGCCTTTCTCTCCCGCCATCTTCTCTTGTGAACCTATATAACCACATCCGTAGTAAGGTGGGTGAGCAGGCCCTTATGTCCCCCCTTTCTCTCACGCCTTTCGCTCCCGCCATCCTTTCGTGGAGATGTCTCATCCTCATTATCCTTTTGATCGTAGTTTTCACTCTGGTATGTCCGATCGTCTTCTCCGTCTAGCTGCCAATTTCAAGATGGATGATAGAGTAGTTCCATGGGAGGAACTCATCAGTAGTGACACCATAATGAATGAGTTGGCTCACTCATTAGCTAGGAGTGGGTGGCCTCCCAGGACATTTGAGGAGATACGGAAAGAACTTCTCAGGTTGCATGGCAGATGGCAGAAGGTACTGCATAAGAGTGAATCTTACATCAGGCTTGCGACGAATAATTCAGATTTATGGTCAGCAGACAGTGAGGACGAAGACGACCTCTTCATGCCGAGCACCAAGGTCAAGACTACCGCATCGTCGAAGGCCAAGAGTTCTACTTCGACAAAGGGCAAGAGATCTGCATCGACGGAGGAGGAGGATGATGCATTCATGTAGTACTGTTTTATGTAGTACTGTTTAATTCCAGTTGTAGTGTTTAATTCAGTTGTACTGTTTATTTCAGTTGTAATGTTTAATTCAGTTGTCTGTTTATCAGTGGTAATGTTTAATTTCAGTTGGATGCATTTTTTGTACTGGAGTTTTTTTCCAACTTTGTACTGAAGTTTTTTTTTCCACCGACGGCTTCTCCCTCGGCCAGCTCGCTTTCCCTTGCTTTTTCCCATGCGCGGACGCTGATTCCGATGCCCACACTGCAGCAAAATGCGCTGATTTCCACAGCAGACTGTATCATCCAGTTACGCTTTGGGGTGCGAGTGATCAACACGTCTAAGTTCTTGCCCGCTTCCATAAGTGCGGCCCGGTGCCCTCTATCGATATTCCCATTAAGCAACGGATACGAAGCCATATCTGCAATTAAAACATAGCCCAGGCATATTACAAATTAAAACATAGTCCAAACATATTACAAATTATAACATCGTCCAGACATATTACAGAATAAAACATAGTCTGTCATATTACACATTAAAACATAGACCACACATATTACAGAATAAAACATAGTCCGTAATATTACACATTAAAACATAGTCCAGACATATTACAAAATAAAACATAGTGCGACACATTATATAGCTTCTGAGTTATTTCTTCCTTGTCCGCCCCTTCGGCCTCGACTTCCACGACCACCACGACTGCCACGACCACGTCCGCCTCTTGCTACTGTGGTCGCAGTCGTCGATGTGGAAGCACTCGTCGATGTGGAAGCACCGTCTTTGTTCAGGTCGGGACAATATTTCATCCTATGCCCATAAGCCGCGCATAGCAAACATTGTCTGGTTGCTCCACCAGCTTCAGATTGGTCCATATCGTTACGGATGCGCTTTACCTTACGTCTACCCCTGCTTGTTCGCCGAAGTTCTGGATCCGGGATGTATACTCTCTCCCCATCTTTTACCTTGTTGAAATTGCCGACGACTCTAAACCCTGTCATCTCACCTGTCCAGACATTGACTACTGCATCTTTTAAATAGTATGGGGACACGAAGGAGATAGCGTCCAACTCAATCTGGCCACAGGCAGCCAACACATGTGAGCAAGGCAGGTGCAACAACTTCGGTTTGTTGCATGTACACTCACAAGTTGGATAAAATTCCGTTCCAATTTTTACCTCGTGAGTCTTCACCTCATTTGCAGAACCAAAACCATCAGTAGGTAGCTGAACCTCATACCTCCTTTCCTGATTACCTATGAGTCTGACAGTGTGCTTCTTTGCTTTCTCTATCTTCTTTGCCATGTACTCCATGACACGGCTACAATAAGGTGTGTTCTGATTGTCTGCAATATGCTTCTTTGCTAACTCGTTCCTTTCTCTAAAATATCTCAAAGTGCCATGGAATACAGCCTCCACAATAGCTGTGAGTGGCAATGCTCTATTCCCTCTGAGTACAAAGTTATACACCTCTGCAAGATTGGTTGTCATGTGGCCATACCTAGCTCCATGGGTGTCATGCAGCAAAGACCAATTCACTGGAGGCTTTTTCTCTATCCACTCAGAAAAATTCTTTATTGCCCTGCCCTTCTTTCTCTTAGTATTAGGAGGGTCAATTGCTGGCAAGTCACAAAGACCTACTGGCTCCTCTAGCTCCGCCATGAGTGTTGCTAATTTAACCTGATCTGCTTCCATTTTCTTCCTCGCGCGGACCTGCTTCTTAGTGAACTCATCAAGTTTTGACCAAATAAAATGGTATTTACGCTGCTGGTTCTGCTTGCATAATTTTTTGAACAAGTTCATCAACCGCTTGTTCTTGAACTGTGAGAAAAAATTAGCCCCAAGATGGCGCATGCACCACCGGCTCTGCAAGTCCTTCCAAGGTGTTGGTTCGTCAGCAGTTGGATTCCTTAGTGTCTTCACGGCCTTCAATATACCAGGATGTCTGTCATGAATGACACACACGTTTGGTCGGTCCTTCACGATCGCAATTTTAACTTGCCGGAAGAACCATACCCAGCTCGGAAAGTTCTCACCCTCCACAAATGCCATGGCTAGTGGGATGATTTGATTGTTCCCGTCCACACCAATAGCAGTCAGGATTTGCCCTTTGTACTGACCAGTCAGGAATGTACCATCCACAAACATCACAGGAGGACAATGCCGGAAAGCTTCGATGCACATAGTGAAAGAGAAGAATACTCGTTTCAACACCTTGTGATCTGGTATACTGTCCAACCTCATGTGTTGTATGTTAACATAAGTGCCGGGATTCCTCTCCTTCAGTATGTCAAGGAGACGGACAACATTATCATATGAGTCGAAGAACGTCCCAAACCTTTCCTCCATAGCCTTCTGCTTAGCCCTCCAAGCCTTCCCATATGGAATGTCATAATTCCATCTGACCTTCACTGCTGTCTGGATGTGTTTTGCTTCCATATCTTTCTTCTCCACTATCTCAGTATACATGAGTTGCGCAATGAGAGTTGAAGTCAGGTTTGGATGACTAACCAACAGATTTTTCCTCACACAATTATGTGGGACCACATTGGTGACAACCCAGTGGATGTTATACTTCGGCACGTGCCCGTGCACCTTCGCAGGACAACCTGTTTCAACACACTTCACGGTATAGTTTGTTGGACTCGATATGTGTGTCCAGAAAACCCTCTGCGTAGACATAGCCCACTTTATCACCGCATACTTCAATTTTTTCTTTGTATCAAACATAGCCCCTATCTGGACTTGGTTCAGATTATATTGCCATGGAGTCTCATGGCCATCGTTGACAGTAAGGCCGGTGGATATGTCCTGATCCCATGCAGAAGGAATCGGTACCTCCACTTCATCCTCGGAATTTTCAGAATCCAGATCCTCCGCAAATCCATCCTCGTCCTCTTCCTCCATCACCCTCTGCATTTCATCGCCTTCCTCATCCCCATCAGCAACACCAGAACCAGCTAATATTTTTGACTGAATACTCTGCCCAGTATCATGACCACAAACATTGTGTGGCATGTAGTCTGACTCTTTCTCGGCTTGGCTAGCATCCACATCCGGTGGCTGTGACCCGGATAAATAATTCTCGTTAGCCACTTGACTACCCTGGCCTGGTTCATACCCCACGTGAAGTTGTACCGTATTCTCCTCCTTCGCCACTGGTTGCACTAGGGCATATGGGTGGATTCTTCGGTCTCGGCAACGACTTAACAGGGTCACCCAATGCTGGCTCCTATCTATCGGCATCAACTCCCACTTGACATTTTTACAGGATTTTGTCCACAATGCATGAATACCGACGGAACATACTTCAGGATCTAGCCCAAAACTAGTAGTCAACCAGTGCTTCAACTGTCTAATGTCCAGTATGTCCGGGTGTGAAAGTGTCATGACGCCATTTTAAACTCGCTAAGATCAACCCCCAACTCATTATATCGAACATTACCAGGGCCGTAGTAAACAGTCAAATTTACTGATTCAGACATTTTCACCTGTCAGACATTGCCACCTTTCATTAATCGCAACGAACAAAATTATTACCGGCTACACTAACTATCCGCTAAAATTACTATGTACACTAAATAAACTCTACAGCACATACAAAATTATTACCGGCTACACTAACTATACACTAAAATGACTATGTACACTAAAATGACTATGTACACTAAATAAACTGTACACTAAAACTACACTAACTACACGAACAAAATTATACCTTCGACGCGTGTGTCCCCTTCTTCTTCCTCTCCACACCACCACCTCCTCACCAGCCACACCTCCTCCACCCCACCACCTCCTCACCTCCTCCACCCCACCATGGCTCCTCCTCACTTACGCACAAATAACTATCCCATTGCAAAAAAAATGACCGTAGGCCGCTGGAGAATGCTATGATCTATTGATTCTGCGGCTTGGAACGGAAAATGGGTGGAAGAATGAGTAGATCGGTGAGGGGGGGGGGGGAGAGTATAGAGAGGAAACGAGAGAGAGAGAGCGAGAGGAAGAAGAAAACGGTCGGGCAGGCTATCTACGGGCCTATCGGCCTCTGGTAGGCCGACAGCCCCCTCTCGGCCTGCTGGTGGCCGACAGCCCACCAGTCGGCCTACTGGTGGCCGACAGGCTGCGCTCGGCCCACTGCTGGCCGACAGGCCCCCTTTCGGCCCACAGCAGGCCTACGGGGTCATATTTTCGGTATTTTTGCATTTCGCCGTATAATTTTCAAATTTGCTATAAATTTAGTCATACTTCTGGAAAAAAATCCCTTTTCAGACTAAAATTCGCAGGACTGCCGTTCCCACGAGCTCCATGTCTACAAATCGGGTGACCGAGGACTCAGATTCCCTGCCAGACATGCCGGAGATCACCGGAAGGGAGCTTAGGGCGGAGTGGACTGACTAGGGTTTAGTCCGGGGAGCGGATGAGGACAAATATATATGGGGCCAGGGTGGGCCACCGTGGGCCGGATTCGACGTGGCGGACGCGCCTGGGCGCGCTGGCCTCCCTATATTCACTCCAGATTTGGGCTGGATAAGAGGGGTGTCGGTCAACCCAGACGTATAGGCCGTATGAGGCGTTCACCTGTGTCGTTTTTTCACCGGTCAGTGATCGGGCCGTCCGTCCGGGCGTATAGAGGGTTTTTGGGAGCCCGCATGTTGATGCTCTAACAGAGTCATCATATTGCGATGCCATCCATCACATGGTGCTCGCTCCATATGGATATGAAGGTTGTTGGGTTTCTATGTCTCCACGGTTGATGCCTTCGTAATCGTGGACTTACTCGTCATTGGTACATCTTTTTCCCATTTAGGGGGAGGAACGCATCCCAAGTTTCTTTCACGCAACATGCAATTTATCATATGGAGTGCGCTACAAAAGGCAGCCTCGAGTTGTCATATATGAAGGCTGGTAGGCCGTATATGGGGACGCTACATAAATTATGATGATCTTTTGAGGTATGGAGACTGCTGGTAGGCCGTATATTGATTCTACTTACTCCACACTCCAGAAAGGATAAGCATCATCTTGGCTTAAACAACTCCACACTCCACAGACGTAGAAATGCTGCCCTGATGCAGTGTTTACAATTTCCTTTGCAGACTGCTTTATATTAAGTATTAACCTAATGAATGTGGATCTCGACGCGGTGGGTGGGTGGGTGGGCGGGCGGCTAAGAAAATCATACGAGGATTGCAGTAGTATATAGTAGATGGCACGATCAAGTTAGGCAGCTCTCTTCACCAGCCTTTGCTTGCTTGTCACACGCACGCTCCACACAAACACAGCTAGCTAGTCAACCGAGAGAGGAAAGGAGACTTAGATCGAGATGCCAACGACAATCGTGACCGCCGCGACGGGGGTGATGAACCCCCTCATCGGCAAGCTCACCAAGCTAATGGGAGAAGAGTACAAGAAGGTCAAAGGAGTGAGGAAGGAGGTGGCTTTTCTCAAGGACGAGCTCAGCGCCATGAATGCTGCCCTTGAGAAGCTGGAGTTCATGGAAAAACTGGAGCCAGATACCAAAAACTGGAGAGACCATGTCAGGGAGATGGCCTATGACATGGAGAATTGCATCGATGACTTCATGCAGGATATTGAAGGTGCTGACGCCAACGCAAGTGCAGGCTTAGTGAAGAGGACTGCTCGGCGCCTGAAGACGTTGCGGGTGCGTCACCGGATTGCTGGCCGGATCCATGAGCTTAAGGCTCTCGTAGTAGAGGCCAATGAACGGCGAGTAAGGTACCACAAGATTTGCTGCTCTTGGTCCACAAAATAATGTATTTTTCTGTTAAAGGGGAGGAGTATTTGAATTAATTTCCCTTGCATGTTGTGAACACAACATATTTAACGATCGCAGTTATGCTTTGGTTTATGCAACAATAAATCTCAGTTAGGCAAAAGACTTTTAGATTTCCTATGATAAATCTTAATTATGCAAAAGACTTTCAGATTTAACTCTTACAGTTCTTAGATTAGACCCCTACAAAGCCTAATTATGAGGAAATTCAAAATAAGAGTATATTTGTAGGAGGTCTCACTTTTTTGATGTCTCGTATTTTGCATCCTCTCATGGTCTTACCTATTTCTTTTTTTCTCCATTATAATTATAAAGCACATTCTCATCTACTCCCTCCTTCCCAAAATAATTGTCTCAACTTTAGTACAATTTTGTACTAAAATTAGTGCAAAGTTGAGACACTTATTTTGAGACGGAGGGAGTTTATTATACACAAAACTATATTCGTAAACCACATTCTACATCAATATTCCGAATATACATATTGTTCTGCATATAATTTCATAATATTTTAGTAGTTGGGGACATGGGAGAGGGAGGGTGGCCCTATCCCCCCCCCCCCCCTTTATTATACACAAAACTATATTCGTAAACCACATTCTACATCAATATTCCGAATATACATATTGTTCTGCATATAATTTCATAATATTTTAGTAGTTGGGGACATGGGAGAGGGAGGGTGGCCCTATCCCCCCCCCCCCCCCCCCCCCCCTACATTGGGAGAGGGGGGGTGGGGGTAGGGTTCCCTAGAATGAAGAGGCGGATGTTGGGGAGGGGTTGGAGTGGGTCTTTCAACCGTAACCCCCCACCCCCCAAAACGGAGGATGGGGAAATGATGAACTCATGGTTTAATTAAGGTGCAATACTCTGTGAGAAGTCAGAACACATATGCAATTGCAACTTCCTCCTTTGACATTCTAATCAATTTCAGGTACAAGATTGATGATTGCAATACTACTTGCGGCTCTGTGGACATTGATCCTCGTATTTCAGCGATCTACAAAGACGTTACTGGACTTGTAGGCACTGATGGCCCAAAGAAGGAGGTTGCCAGATTGCTGATAGACACCGAGAAGAAGCTCAAGGTGGTGTCCATCGTGGGATTCGGAGGACTGGGTAAAACTACACTTGCTAATCAGGTGTATGCTGATCTTGAAGGGCAATTTGACTGTAAGGCATTTATTTCTGTTTCTCAAAAACCAGACAAGACACAGCTTATAAATAACCTAAGGTCAAAGCTTCAGAAAAATGTGTCATCTAGTACTTGTGAGGTGCAAGACATCGTCGATCAAATTAGGGAATACCTTGTAAACAAGAGGTATACTTACATCCTTACTTCTACCAGCATTCTTGCACTTCTGCAGGCTAGTTGTGACTAATTGTTTAACTTGATTTATACTCCCTATGTTTCCAAATGTAAGGAGTATTTTGGCTGCCCACATTTGAGTTTGACTACGAATGTTTTGCAAAGCGAAACACTAATCATTATAAAATCACCAGAATTGGAAAGTGTGTTTCAACACGGATCCAATAGTATTAATTTTTTTGTAACATAACTCACATATTATAAGATTAATTCTTGATCAAAGAATTTTGAGAAGTCAAAATGTGCCTTACATAAAGGAACCAAGGGAGAATTGCAAGAATGCCTTACAATCAAGTTGCCCTTCAAGATCATGAGCCAGCCGCTGGGCCATTTTTATTAAAGTTCAGAACACTAAGCTTGTTGGCATTTTATACATGATACTAGATCAGTTTGCAGAATTTATCAATTCTGCTTCGTCTAGACACAGAGAATTATCCATCCCCTAGGTCATTTGTCCTGGATCTACATGTTAATGATATCAGATAAGAACTTGGAAGTAAAATTTAGATTGCGAGTTCCCCACCCTTCTGAACATGATATTGATAGTGAGCAGAATTGTCATTCGGACTCCCAAATGATTACTGGTTTTTTCAGTATTGTTGTCGTTCAGACGTGATATTATATCACAATGCAAAGTTAAAGTCCGAATCGTGCGCTGCTCGCCTGCAACTGTACTGAGCTTGTATTTTCTTTGTAAATATTTCTAGAAATAAATTGGTCAATGTGACCAAGTAGCTCGCTTGTATGTAAGATTAGACAAATATGTGGACTTCATATCTGTATCGGCAGATGTTTAAATTAGACCCGTAGGAATACCTTAAGCCCAAGTAGCGTTTGTATGAGGTGTTCAATTAGGAATATTTCAGTGATCTGCAAATACAGAAATACAATGTATAAAGTGTTGACAGCTCTCAGTACTGCATGTGCAATCATAAAGCAGCAAAATAACTTTTATGGAAAAATAGGCAATCATCTGTTTTGATGGAAAATATATGTAAAACCCACTATTTTGAAAGCCAAATTTTAACACGCCGCACGAGCTGTTGTTATTTGGCTTGATTATTACGTAAATATGTCTAACTCATCCTTAAGAATGATATTTGTTTGAATTTATTTATTCTTTTCCCAAATTTATTTGTTTTCTTTTATGATTTCATCTGAAATATTTTTAGTTGTCTCCTAGTGTAATATATGACACCGTATTCAACAGGTATTTTATTATAGTCGATGACTTGTGGGATCAAGGAGCATGGGAGTTTATAAGAAGTGCATTTCCACCAAATATTAATGGAAGTAGAGTAATAGTAACCACAAGAGTGGAAGATGTTGCAATCTCAGCATGTTCTTACAACCGTGAGCACATTTACAAAATGAAGCCCCTCAGCTCTGAAGATTCGAGAAGGTTATTCATGAGCAGAGTATTTGGGTCCGAAAACATGTGCCCATCTAATTTTGAAGATGTTTCAAATGAAATTCTGAAGAAGTGTGGCGGGTTGCCACTTGCAATCATTACGATAGCCAGCCTATTAGCTTGTCGTAAAGAAAGATCAAGGAATGTCTGGGAGACCATAATGAATTCTCTAGGTGCCCAGTTTGCCATAAATCCCACACTGAAGGAGATGAGGAGTATATTAAACCTCAGCTATATGAATCTTCCTCTTCATCTCCGCACTTGTTTTCTATATCTTGGTATGTATCCAGAGGACTATGAGATTAAGAGGGATGATCTAGTCCGGAAATGGATAGCCGAAGGCTTTGTCAGTAATTTACATGGAACAAATTTGGAGGATGTTGGGATAAGTTATTTCAATGAGCTAGTCAATAGAAGCCTGATTCAGCATGAAATTGACAGATTCGGGTGGGTGTATTACAAAGTACACGATATGATGCTGGATTTGATCTTAAGCAAGTGTGCAGAAGACAATTTTAATAGTGTAGCATATACTTCTGAAGACATGACAAGACTAAGTAACTGCATGTACAGGATCCGTCGATTATCCCTGATCTCAGTTATTGATAGAACAAGTGAGACATTATCATGGACAGTTTCGGATAGCACATCACAAGTTCGGTCATTGGTGTGGTTCGGAGATTGCCAGTCCATACCTCGTCTTTCTCAGTTGAAGTATATCCGTGTGTTATCCTTTGAATATTCAGGTTTACCTTGGGATTCACCTCTAGACCTCACTGCTATCAGCCAACTGTTTCAATTGAGGTACTTAAAGGTTCAAAATAATTGCTATGCAAAGCTTCCCACTGAAATTCGGGGGCTTGTGCATTTGGATACGTTGGATGTACCAAATGGAAGCATCCCGTCAGACATAGAGCACTTGCCCCGCTTGTCTAATCTGAAAATGGGTTTGTATGGGATAATAGGGCTACCTGAAAGGATCGGGATCATGGAATCACTTCGCACACTCCATGGTTTCACACTGGAGAGGAGTTCACTGGAGGCTCTTGAGGGCCTTGGTAAGCTGACTAATCTGAGGAGTCTCAAGCTTGATAGCTCTGATGGCGATGAGTGCAATATGCTGGAGAAGGCGGCGAAGTCTAATGCTTTCAGCTCTTCTATTTGTAAGCTACGCAACCTCAAATATCTCATGATCTTAGACCATCATGATGATAAGGATGACATTTTAGGCTCAGTTTCAGATCCTCCCGCCCTTATCGAGGAAATATACCTTAGCTGCTGGAAGTTGTTGGGAGTTCCTAAATGGATTGGTGATCTCAATTGCCTGCATAGTCTGGAATTATATGTTAGGGAGACGAAAAATGATGCGATTACTATTCTTGGAGGACTGCCATCCCTCGTCTACCTCCGTCTTATAGTCGTGACATGCCCTAAAGAAGAGGCTGTAATCGTGAGCAAGGGATTATTCCCAGTTCTGGAGCGCCTTAGATTCATCTCTGACGAAGATGTTACAGCATATCTGGGTTTCGAGGCAGGAGCTATGCCCAAGCTACGACAGCTCCATCTGGAACTCGATGCGGTGCGGTGGGGTGGAGCTACACCAGCCGGCATGGAGCACCTCTTAGACCTCCAGCAAATCAGTTTAACTGTATACCACAACCACAAGGAATCTCGTGAACTAGTGAAGCACAATGTCTAGTCTGCGTTTAGAAACGCCGTGAAACTGCACCCAAGGCATCATTCCTTGGATATTAACTGTTGCTGCTCATGAGTGAAGCACGAACGGACCACTTGCACTCAGCAATCTGCCTCATCGTTTCCTCTGCTATACGTTGTACTCTTTAATACGGTGAGTGTTGTTATATAAAAATCTCCGATGCACTGTGAGAGGGTATGAAACCTCAGCCATTCATTTATGCTTTCTACATGTTGATGTACATCCAGAACACCATGTGATTAATTATGCATCATTTGATTCGAGAAATGGCTGGCAAAAGCAAAACGGTTTGCCAAATCTAAGTTTCTGTTTCTTATATCTTTGCACGGGCAACCTTATAAATGCTCTTTGAAAAGCCCCAAACTAATTTTACTCTAATTGTTTGCCAAATCTAAGTTTCTGTTTCTTATATCTTTCGCTTCTGTGCTAAAGCTAACAAGCTGTCACCTGCCTACTGATTACTGCACATTGCTGTCAGCGCGAACACAAAGCAGACGCATTTTGGGTTTGGGTTAACGCGTTGAACCGACCGACGTTTTTATCCATGACGAACCAAACAGACATGGGGACGAAATGGGTCGCCGCGTTGAATCTGCTCTAAGCCCAAGAAGAAGAGTCAGACACGCGGAGGGCCACCACGCGGCCGCCGTCGACGCATAGAACCCACCCTACAGACTGACCGCGGCGCACACGCCAAGACGGCAGCTGCGGCGGCGCTCCCCCACTTCCCCAGTCTACTTCCTCTGCTCCGTCTAGGCAAGTAATCTCTCCTCTCTTCTCCGGCTTCGATCCCTGCATACATCTCTCTTTAGTCGCCGTGGTGTGGGCTCTGCAAGAGCGGCGTGAATCGGCGATTGATCCGATGCTGTTACGCCCGTTTATTTTCTTAATTAAATCAGGTTACCTTTGCTCGAATGAGCAGCGGAGCAGTATTTTCTCCATGATTTAGTCCTTCAGAGGCGGGCGGTTTCCGCAAAGAAATTCAGATAACCGGCTGCTGTGTCATAGATTTGTCACTTGACCCGACATTTAATCTGGTAGTTGCACACTTGCAGTTCCATGTCGCGCAATTCCTATTGCTGCACCAAAATGATCTTTTTTTTTATTTTGCGGGAAAAATTATCGGTTTTTTTTTTAACACAGTACAGACGCAAGCGCTCATATACACGCGCATACACTCACCCTTATGAACGCACACACGCACACCCTACCCCTATGAGCACCTCCGAGAGACTGAGCCGGCATATCATCTTGAAATTTACGAAGTCACCGTAGGCACCTTGTCGTCGACGGGAACGTCTCCTCCCACTGAATGCGCATCGCCGGAAATCCTGAAATAATTTCAGGAATAAATGCGAGCACCAGGATTTGAACCCTGGTGGGCTGGGGATACCACAGTCCGTCTAACCATCCAACCACAGGTTGGTTCGCAAAATTTTTTTATCGGTTTTTGCTCCCCAGTAAGGTCAGATAACACTGTATTGTTCCAATATCCGCTTCCTGTTATCCACTGTGTTCTGATCGAAGAACAGCATACTTTTTGGTTATTCCGTTGTAATGTACAGATGTACTCCACTCGTGATCAACGGAGACTGACGTGAATCCCCTTTCCCTCACCCTCGTTTTGCAGATCATACCTGAGCCGCTGCCTGCTGCTGGAACGGGTAGCAATGAAACCCCAACGCCCGTGTAGGCACCCGTGTGCTCCATTGTGAACGAAGTCCCAGGAGCTCCTGCCACTGACTCGAAGCCGAAGAAGAAGATATGCCGCGCTTGCCCTGACACCAAGTGGATATGGGTAATGTTTATCTTTTTTTGTCCCTCACTGCTTTATTTGGCACGGGAGATACAATATTCTTGATGCGGAAATTTCAAAGTGATAACGGATGATAAGACAACATCAAGAATAGAGCCATCAAGTTTATCTGCTCGTTGCTGCAATGCCAATGGTTTCCATGGCATAAACACCATTATTCTCTTCTCATCCTTTTCCCCAGACCAAATCAATCACTCATCACCTATGAACTACTCCTAGATATTTTCTACTCCCAAGCACTCTACATCACTCTCTCCATCCATCTCACACTGTTTTCAGACCCTTTTAGCTAGGCATCACGCTGCACATCAGCAGTCCATGGCATGGCAGGCAAGAAACTTCAGGATGTGGGCAATGGCTTCCTAGCCAGGAATGACACGAACATCCTGAGCACTCCCCTTGGCTGGAACAATGGCACCTCATGCCCGTATTCTAGAAAAAATGGTACCTCATGCCCTGCGCCCCTCACTGACGCAAATGTTAGCCCTTCATACACCTCAGACCATCCTCCTACCTGCAAATGCAAATATGTTACCCTGTCACGGCAAACAAAATTGTTGTGTAAACTGCAAGTGAGTACCATGGGTACCACTGAGGTGGTTGAGCGAACACCTCGTCCCTGTCACCGAATCCGTGTCGCCGCTGCACTCAAGAATTTTTGTCGAAAGAGACCCTCTACCGAATCGAATTGCTAGAAAGGACCCCCTGCGACACAGATTGACAAAAAGGACCCCCCGTCAGCTGGCGGCAGGCGCGCCAGGCGACGCGTGTCACTTGCCGCCACCAGCCCAGGCGGCCGGCACCTGCCGCCAATCCTCGCGGCGGCCGCCCGGGATTCCGTTCCCGCCTGCGCCCGCGACGGAATGGCTACAGGACGGCGGGCCCTGCCGCCACCTCGCCAGGCGGCAGGCCCTGTCCGCGTGCGCGCGCCGAAAGCCGCGTCTGATGGCTCTGATTGCGACGTGACGGCGCTGATTTTTAGGCTGCCAGTATGCGTTATTCCCTGCGTGTTTCCCGCCTAAAACTTCGTCTGTTCGCGCCTTATTTTCCCGCCTTCACGTCCGTCTGTTGCTGCGGCGGACGCGCGCGTGTTTTATTTTCTTCTACCGACAACACAGTGCTCCTCCTGTTTATATACGAGATGACATTGCCTGCTCTCTCACGCTCTTCGCTATGCTTCTGCCGCACTTCAAAACACCAACGCGCTAGTCATTATGAGTTTGCCTTGCTCGGATCAAAGCATTAGGCCTAAGAAAATGAAGAGTGCGACTTTGCCTCGGGGGGTGGAAGTACTTCGTTGTTGGTGTGGCGATCTCTGCAAGGTGAAGGAGGTGACGGATTTTTCAGATTGGTTGGGCATGAAGTTTTTCATGTGCGCCAATTATGAGGAAGATCCACCCGTTGCTATTTCACCGTACATCAGGCCTCCGGTATGTTTCAGTCACCAAGAATAAACACGTTGTTGATTTGATATTTATATTTCTATTTTTGTTGTAGTCTCCTTCGCCTCTGTGCATGTACTATCATTGGATTGACACGAAAATACCGGACTGGGCGGTGACCGAGATTCGTGAAAGAGGTCGTCGTGCCTGGCAAAGTTTGGACGCGGAAGAGCGCCACGAGAAGGCGGCAGCAGAGGAGAAAGCAGAGCAGGAGAGAGAGTGGCAAGAGTACTGTGTGAAGCAGAGGGCTTTTCTTGATGAGATGAAGAAGAAAAACCGAGAAGAGGGACTTCGACTGGCGGAGGTGCAACGACAGCGACAGGAGGACCGTGAGGCTGAGAGGCAGAGAAAGAAAGAAAGGGCTCGTGCAGCCAAGGCAGCGGAAGAAGCTGGTGATGGAAAAGGAAAATATCCACGTTGGACTCAGTAGATTCATGTTATTGTATCCTAAAATTCGCATTGCAGCAAGTTGTATCTTAAAATTCGCAGCAAGTTGTATCTTAATTTGAACATGTTAATTTTTATGTATCTTATTGTATGCATGTTATTTTATGTATCTTATTTTATGCATGTTATTTTCAATGCATCTTAATTTCAACAGTTTAATGTATCTTATTTTATGCATGTTAATTTCAATTTTTAAAAAAATTCCTAGAAATAAATCGAGAACATTTATTTCGTCATAGTACATAGATGTCTCGTACATACATCTGAAAGTTGGAAATTGGCATAGATAGATACAATAGTTCGCACACATACATAGACGAATCACCCTACTCGACGACGGCCAGCTGGCCTTTCACGACGACCGGAAGGCGACAAGCGATTAGGTGGTCGGTGTTCATGAAGACCACGGCCGTACTGCTCCTCGTCTTGCTGTGTCTGTGACTCGTGCATAGGTGGTGGAGTCTGCAATCCATATTGAGATGCTGATGCGAAATTATAGGTGTTTGGTTGTGACTGTGGAGGGATATAAGATGGGCCAATAACGTTCTCGTGGAAGAAGTCTGTAATTATTCCCGTGTATCCAAGATCAACGGAACCTTTGAGGATGGCTGGGTCTAGGCTAGCACACTCCTGCCTTTCTTCATCATGCCATGTTGGATCAGCACTTTTCTGCACAGAAAAACCGTATGTAAATAAAAGTCATGAAAATGTTGTATGCTTGTAGTTGCCTATTATGGAAGAACATACTTAAGGGCTGTTGTAGCTTTGTGATCCCTCGCCTCCAGTGTATGGCCATTGTTCGCCGTACTGGAAATATAATGTGTTAGCGTACTATATCATTGTAAAAACAGTAAAAATGTAGACATGAGTACCTGTTGAGATCCATCGCCTCCAGTGTACTGGTTTATCTCTGGCAAACGAGTCTCCTCGGGCATCGAGATCCCTCGCGTGGAGGGATACGGCTGAGATCCCTCGCCTTGTGTGTATGCGCCATATCATATGTATGCATTTGGGTCCACGAAATGAGTCTGCTCGGGCACCGAATCCAAGGCCGCACCAAGTTCGTTGGTTGTCTGCCCCTGACGAAGCTGCACCGAAGGAGAGCGATGTATTTGGAGAGACGAGTCATGCCATGGCAATGTTGTTGTACCGCTAGTACCCTGCCCCCACCGTCTGGACGACGTTGCCGCACTCGTTCTGGCTGACCTCGGTTCCAGCATGTTGTCCGCTCCGGTGACAACGTCGTCGCCTCTACCGCATCCCATCCTTGCGGAGACGAAGTCTATAAATTTCTGGAAGCCTCCCCTTGACTGAACGACACCCCGGGCCCGCATGTTGTCCGCTCCGGTGACAACGTCGTCGCCTCTACCGCATCCCATCCTTGCGGAGACGAAGTCTATAAATTTCTGGAAGCCTCCCCTTGACTGAACGACACCCCGGGCCCTTGACTGAACGACACCTCGGTTCCAGCATGTTGTCCGCTCCGGTGACAACGTCGTCGCCACTACCGCATCCCATCCTTGCGGAGACGAAGTCTATAAATTTCTGGAAGCCTCCCCTTGACTGAACGACACCCCGGGCCCGCATGCCTTCCGTCGCCATCATCCCTACTTGGTTGCAAATATCAACCTGTACAAAATTTGGTTGTTGTTAGATTGAACTGTTCATGAAATAATGGACATGAATAATTTAATTTGTATTACCGTGGAGTCATGATAGTAAGTTGATGATGTGTGTGTGGGATGTGTTGGCCTCGAAGGTGGTTGAGCGGTTAGGCGAGTACGTGTGCTCATGCAGTACCACTCGTTATACGCCTGAGTTCTAGTTGCATCGTATGGTCTGCATAATTAAATAATTACATCAACCTGTGTATGTACATAAAATACCATAAATAAAATTTACCTAGGTTGACGTGCTATATTTTGCAGTGCTTCATTATTCCACTGGTCTACCCATTGAATGTTTAGTGCCCTCCAATCATAACCACTCTTTCCCATATTGCTCAACCTGAAAATTATGTAACAAAGTGTGAGTTCTGCAAATTTAAAAAAAATTGACTATTTAGTGAGGTCTCATCTTACTTATGAGTTTCTTCGTCGATACATGTCGGAAGAGGTGGTGGAATATCTTGATATAGACCAAACTGTCTCATGACACGCTCAGGATTATACGGTTCAACAAACCACAGATATAATAAATTGCAGCGAGTCAACCAGAAGCCACTATCTCTCACGCATTCGACTGGGATGCGTTGCGAACCAAATACCATGTTAATTTGAAGCTCAGTCCATGGGTTCCATGTGATTTGGGACGCATCAAGAAGCTCAAACTGATCATGGTAAGTGGGGTAACAACTTTTCGCGATTTTTGGAGACCATTTTTCCCACCTAGTGTCCACCGACTGGACATAGTTACAATGCCCTCACCACAGTCGTATGGGGTTACGAGTTTTACTATCTGGGGTCGTCCAACAGGTAGGTATTCCCATGACCACAACTGTAGAAACTCGTACGAGACACAAAGTAATGGAGCTTTCGTCCCGAACGAAGATTTCTGTGTTGCATCACACAACCCTCTATATGTATGAGAAAGCATAGCAGAACCAAAGTTGTATTTTGGATCCGCAGGTAATGGTTCGTCCACTATCTTCTCGGCAAAGTAGATGAGACCAGGTAGAACTCCCTCACCGTGAGAATTCGGAAACATCAGACCAAATAGCCACAACAAATATGCAAACAAGTGTCTCTTCCTCGACTCAGAATCAGCGTAGCTAGGTAAATCTTCAAAGAATTTAAAAAGCCAGCTAAGTGGGACCCCCCGAGGCGGACCGCTACGATCTGATACGGGCATTATCAGCCCAAGACGGGCCAAGACAGTGTCTGGCCAAGATGGATTAACTTGTGGAGGGACCAATGGCTCACCTCTAATTGGTAAAGTTGTGATCATTGGGATATCTTTCAGCGTAGGTGCAAGCTCTCCACAACAAAAGTGAAAGGTGTGGGTCTCAGGTCTCCATCGGTCAACGAGGGATGTCAAAAGAGATGGGTCCGAAGTGAAAGTGCCTGGACGAGTTGCGAGGTTAGCAAAACCAAGTAGTCCATAAGCCTGAAGGTGTTGAAGGAAACAATTGTGTATTCTCCATTTGTTCTTTACGGTTCGAAGCCTGAAGGTCTGAGGAGGACTTTCATGATTTGGGTTTAAGAAAAGGTGGCAACGATGGTGGGCGTCGTGGTGCCCCTGCAAAAGGATTGGCAATTCAGCCATAACCTGCAGTCACGATTACAAACATAAGTTAACAAATATAACAACATGATGATTTAATTAAATTAAATTAAATATCTGAAAATTACATCACGATTAAATTAATTTAAATATCTGAAGATTACATCACGATTAAATTAAATTAAATATCTGAAAATTACATCACGATTAAATTAAATTAAATATCTGAAAATTACATCATGATTAAATTTAATTAAATATCTAAAGATTACATCACGATTACAAATATAAGAACATCATGCGGTGTTGTTGTTGCGATATGGGCATTCCCTACGCGAGTGCTCGGGGCACCTGCAAATGCGACATCGCCTTGGTTCTCCCACCTGGCTATGGTCCATGTCATTGCGATGACGCCTAGACTGACGTCGTCCCTTCGCGGTTCTCTTCAACGCGGCATTAGGAACCCATTTCGTCCCTCCTGGCCATAAGAACTTGTAGTGCATATCAATGCCCCATGCCCAGAACTCACCATTCCAGGTGTGGTATAAATTGTACATGTTGAAGTACGGCGACACGTATGGTTCGACGCTGATTTTTTGATTTGCAGCTGCTCGGAGGACGTGACTGCAAGGATATCCCAGAAGATTGGGCTTATTGCAACTACACTCACACGACGTTGGGCCGAGGGTAACAGCTTGTTTTTTTTATCCTCTGTGGTGACCCTTAACATACTTGGCTCGCACATTGACTTCCCATTTATTCCTAAGTGCATCCACTTTCCTACAACCATGGCTTTGCGACTTCTTTGCTTTCTCATCTAGATGTCTTTGCATCTTCTCAGACCAGGGCTTGTTCAATTCAACTAGTGCCTTGGCGACGGTGACTCTGTCTGCAAAGTATGACAGAGTTCGGTTCCAAGTCTCATCTATTAGGGCTGTGATAGGAAGGGCTCGCACACCTTTAAGAACACCATTGTACACCTCTGACATGTTGCTGGTCATTATTCCATACCAAGCCCCGGTGTCGTGACATTGCGCCCACTTGTACAAATCAGGCCAATTCTCGTCGATCCACTGGCTCAAATTTATTGCCGTCCAACGACCCCTGCGATCTTCTCCCGCTGGCACAGATGCGCGCTCGATCTCCCCATTGATACCTGCCCATATAGCATTCATTTTGACTTCAGTTTTCTGCATGCACATCCTCTTGAATAACTTGAACCAATCTTTGTTCTTGAATTTGGAGTAAAAATTTGCTGCCAAATGCCTCATGCACCACCTTGTCTCTAGATCGGGCCACCGCCACTCTGGATCTTCTGACGCCTTAATTATGTCGAGCGCGCTTAATAGCCCGGTGTTGCGATCAGAGATGATGCAAACGCCGCGACGATCTTTCACGACCCCCATCTTCAGGCAGCTCAGGAACCACAACCAGCTATCTTTGTTCTCGCTCTCGACTAGTGCGTATGCAATAGGAAGAAGTTGATTATTTGCATCTGCAGCAATCGCCACCAACAGTGTGCCCTTGTATTTGCCCATGAGAAATGTATCATCAATTGATAATACCGGGCGACAGTGCCTGAATGATTGTATAGTCTGGGCGAATGCCCAGAATAAGCGGTCCAGGATTTTCTCGCGCGGGTTCAATGGGTTTTCACGTTCTTTCCTTCAAACTTAAGTCCCCCTGTTAGCAGTTGCTATCTGATGAAGCATCCTCGGTGCATAAGAATAGGCCTCCTCATAAGTTCCATACAACCTCTGGAATATCTTTTCCTTTGCACGCATAGCTTTGCTGTAGCTGACAGTGAAGCCAATCTGATCGGCTGCTGTTGCCTGTAAAGCCCTAATACTAATATTAAGACTTTCCTGCACAGTCGTTTGCATCCTCTGTGACACATATTCTGCAGTCACATTGCAGTGATCTGATAGAGTCCCGGTTTGCTCACAGCTATGTTCGACTATTTTTGTGATATGCCATGGCTGACATACCCCAGGCTTCAGTCGAGCGATAACTCTTCCGCGGCAACCCCCTTCGTGATGGAGGCATATGACCGTCAACTCCTTTTTATCAGACTGCTTCACTCTATGCTGACGGTGTATGCCTATTGCATAGCTATTCATTGCCTGGTAAGCAGATTTCTTATCAGGGAAAATCTGCCCAACGGCCAGACTTCCCGCTTCTAGGCCAGGAACAGAGTGAAATTCATTGGTGATGCTCATAACCTATAAAAACTCTGGGTTAATTGGTCCAGCAACCGCCCTCTCAGGAGGAACAACTTCTTCATCATCTGAGTCCGAAGAGGCAGAAGAATGACCATCATCATCATCATCTAGCGCCTCCGGCAATCCCTCCACGTGTTCGCTGATGTCAACGACCGCAGACTAGTATCCTGTGTCATACACTTCTTGGTCGCCTGTCGGTTCCGATGGGCCGGCGCTGGGGGCTACAGTGATGGCCAACTCGTACTCACCGCCCCCGCTACTGCAGCCGGCAACATCAGTGACAGAAATGAACTCCACATACACCATGGGTTGTCCAAACATACAGTTCTTCGGATTGCTTGCAAACCCCATGTACGAACCCCACGATCTTTCACCAGTAACCGGCCGCAGACCCCAACGGGGAACTGTCCCATCATTTCCCCCGGCAACCACGAAAGCCTCCATGGTCATCTTTTTTCCATCCATCGATGGCCCAAACACTGCTCGGATGCACCTTCTAACTGCCGCATACCCTACATTGACCATGTCTTTCACTACAACCATAGTCGTACCGCACCTCGACACATCCACACCGGAAGGAGTGTCGCGTACGATGTCCCCATAGAACACTAACAAATTTTCCATAGTACCTAACGAGCAGCCATATTTACATCGTTAGTCAATTTATATTCTAATAACTTACGGTAATAATCGTTTATTTACATATAATAATCCGACTAATATTCACAACACAACAGTAACATCATTCACAGCAGTACATCAACACAAAAAATAATTGTTCAAAAAATTACACCACAGCATTTATACCTCTTGTTCAATAAGGATATCCTTCTGAATAGAAAAATCCGTTAGCGTGAATATATCACCGGTAATATATCAACGGGGTCGACCTATTATCACATGACAAAAAAATTAGACGCACAATTTTTTTCTGCTGCCAAAAGTTTCAAAATAGCAGTAGCATGCATGTGGTCATCACCTCTAAAGAGAAACCGAAGACCGAAAAACAATTTCATCAATCACGTCATCTCCTCCTAGTTTGCTACCCAGACGATATTTTCTTTACCTAATTACATACATCATCAAGGATATTAGCATTTATCTTGCATTTCATGTACGGTTTCCTACTCTACCAAATTAGCTAATAAAGTCTACGTATGATTTCCTTACTACAGCACTTATTAAAAAACATGACACATGAAATAACAACATATTTAATCATGCAATGACCAATTATAGTACAATCATTTTCTTAATTAACATTTTAAGAACTTCTTGCACGACGCGGATTTGGTGAACATGGGTGCGCGCGCACCCTTTATGAAAAATAAATTCAAAAAAATTCTATAAAATTCAAAAATATCTGAATTTATTTTTGTAATATACATAGTCAACCAGTATACTCGTGTATGAAGTTTCACGAAGAAATCACATCCGTGGTAATCTGGACAAAAATGACAAAATCGAAGCTATATTAAAAAACACTGTTTGATGAATAGTATGGCCGCAATTGTATTTTCTTCACTAAGAATACCATGGGTGTCAATACATCATGAAACTTCCCACGTGAGTAGAATGGTCGACTAAGTTTCTTACCGTGAAATTTCAGAATTTTGTAAAAAATTCTAGTATTTTTTATGAATTTACTATTTACGTGGGTGCGCGTGCACCCATGTGCACCTTTGTATTTTCGCTTCTTGCATGTCTAACTAAAATGATGCATCTTAAAGGCTTAACGCTGATCGACAATACAGTCAAATATTTGTTATCAAGATTCCGGCTCTAACGCAACCAAAACGTTTAACATAAGTCCTAATTATGACTTACTGAGAAAAATAACAACATCTTGCATGTTAAAAAATAGTACTAATGGACATAGCTAACATTGATCTATAACATCTTCAACATACTGTTCTAACAAATATTACTATAAATGCAAATGACGGGCTAAAAAATATCTCATATGAAAACGTTTATAACTTTCAAGAAGTAAACATCGCATAGCTAATAACGGGCTAAAATACTAACTAATTTCCAACGTGCATGCACAAAAAAATTCATGTATTGCAAAGATCATACCTTGATCAAATTACTCCACTTAGTACTTCACTTCACACGGCAAATCGTACTCCTGAAGCTCCAAATTACTCCACAAAGTGATGAAATACTACCTAAAACAATAGATAATACATACTTAAAAACTAATGAAACAAATTACAAACATCATGCATGCGAACACAACCAACAAAAATGGACTGCTCTTACCTTGATCTTTCGTTTCTTCAACTACAACATCTTCAAAATCTTACTCTAAACCGTCAGAATAGTGTACTGTGAGGGCGAGAGAGCAGACAGAGTAGTGTAGGAAGAGAGCAGGCAGATTAGCGAGAGAGCATGCAGTGTATGTAGGAAGCAGCGGGATCGGATCAAATATAAAAGGAAGGGGACTGTAGTGTCGGCAGAACAGTTATCGTAGCAATCAGCAGCAGCGGCAGCATCTTTCAATCAGCCTCGCAATCAGCAGCGGCAGCATCTTTCAATCAGTGTCACTGGCCTCGAAATCAGCGCCGTCATGCATCGAAATCAGCGCCGTCAGACCTGGCTGTCGGCGCGCGCGGTGCACAGGGCTACCGCCAGCCGCGGTGGCGGCAGGGCCCACGTCCTTCGTCCGTTCCGTTGCGGAACAGTGCAGGCAACGGAAACCGGAGCGGCCGCCTCGGGTGGTGGCGGCAGGTGCCGGCCGCCTGGGCTGGTGGCGGCAGGTGACACGCGTCGCCTAGCGCGCCTGCCGCCAGCTGACGGGGGGTCCTTTTTGTCAATCTGTGTCGCAGGGGGTCTTTTCTAGCAATTCGATTCGGCAGAGGGTCTCTTTCGACAAAAATTCTGCACTCAACAGCGAAAACATGTTACACCAACTGAAAACATTGTGTGCTGCATGTCTGCATCGGAAAGAGAACTTTCCCAGTTTCAAACTCTTCAGCTTACCTGAACAACCATACCCTGATCCCAGCCTTGATCAGCATCCTGTACGCCGGCAGCATCGACAACTCAGAGTCATTCCTTTACGTCTTGATGAGCATATCACTGTCAAACGTCAAAAGATCCCCTGCTTGTTAATTGATGATCTTCAATGCCCCAGCCATGACAAGAACGAAGAAGAAAAGTTTGTCTGAAACTGAACCTAGAAGCAGTCCATCTGTAGGGGATCCTTGTACTGCTGGCGTGCATAGCCCTCTGCACGTGGAACCGGCCGGTTGTAGTACTTCTCGGCGTAGGTCTCCGTGCAGGGGTCGTAGCTGTTGGACCTCCGGCGGATGAAGGTGTCCTTGAACCTCAGCACGGCACGGCAGTGCCTGCGGAGTGTGGTGGAGTTGCCGAAGGACGATGAGGACTTGGAGGAGGTCTGGCAGGAGGGCGTGTAGATGTTGTACTGGTCGATGTCCTCGAACTCATGGTTCATGGCGTAGCTCATTGCGCGGTTGCAGGCAATTGAGACGTTGACGCTGCTGAAGTTGCACAAGTTGAGGATTGCCCGGTAGGTGCCGTTGGAGATCATGGCATGCGTCCACCAGTAGGTCACCGTGCCGACGTTGTCGTAGTAGTTGTTGATCACCACGTTCCCCACCTGCGTATATCACGATCAACAAAAAGATGAAAGATTCAGTGTGATTGATCCACGGGTGGAATGCTGTAGCCTGTAGCAAAGCCACCGAAGAGCATCCATGTCCTGAGAACAAAATTATTCAGAACCCCATTGGTGGAAGTATAAGAAACCCATTGCCTACCACAAAATTATTCACAACATTGCACCCTCCCTCCCTTGCTTGCATTAAGTGTACATACGTAAGTTAATCTGAGTCCTGACACACGAACATGCATACAGATTCTTGTGTATGGTTGCATTAGGATAACCCTGGCGTGGATCTAGGTGTCAATTAATTAACCAAACCAATTGCAAAAGGTACAGCGTGGAGCTCTCATATATTGGTGTGTACTGCCTCAAACCTGCTGGTGGTCGAATCAAAGATTACATCAGCGTAGAACTGTAAATTTCAGCTCAAAGGATTACATCAGCATAGGATTAAAGCCAACTGGTGGTCAAACCAACTGATCGTTCTACTCTCTCTGCATCAAGCCTTATGCGTACTAATTTGAAAGAGCCAGACAATAAGCATCGTCTTGGCTTAAACAACTCCACAGTCCACAGACATGGAAATGCTCCCCCAATGCAGTGTAAATAATTTACAATGCATTCTGTCAGACTCTTTTATATTAACTGATGAATGTGGATCTCGAGGTCGAGGGGATGGGGGCTTAAGAAAATAATTAATACGGATTTACAGGATTGCAGTAGTATATAGATGGCACCATGGAGTTAGGCAGCTCTCTTCACCAGCCTTTGCTTGCTTCTCACGCGCACACTGCACACTAACACAGCTAGCTCGCTAGTCAACCAAGAGAATAGGAGACTAAGCTCGAGATGGCAACACCAATCGTGAGTGCTGCGACGGGGATGATGAACCCCCTCATCGGCAAGCTCACCACGCTGATGGGAGAAGAGTACAAGAAGCTCAAAGGAGTGAGGAAGGGGGTGGGTTTTCTCAGGGACGAGCTCAGCGCCATGAATGCTGCCCTTGAGAAGCTGGAGTTCATGGAAAAGCTCGAGCCAGATACCAAGAACTGGAGGGACCATGTCAGGGAGATGGCCTACGACATGGAGAATTGCATCGATGACTTCATGCAGGATATTGGAGGTGCTGACGCCAACGCCAGTGCTGGCTTTGTCAAGAGGACTGCTCGGCGTCTGAAGACGCTACGGGTGCGTCACCGGATTGCTGGCCAGATCGAGGAGCTCAAGGCTCTTGCGGTAGAGGCGAATGAACGGCGAATAAGGTACCACAAGATTCGCTGCTCTTTTCCACAAAATGCTGTATACTTTTTGTATTAGAAGGTGGAGTATTTTCGTTAATGTCCCTTCCATGCTGTGAACACAACATAGATGATGTCATAGTTATGCTTTTGTTTATCCGACAATAAATCTGAGAAGGTTTTGCCTAAGAGCAACTTCAAGCATAGCCTCCAAATTTTACTTCCAAACACCATGTAGGAGGTCTCACTATTTGAAGTACTTCATGTTTTGCATGGTACTCCAATCATAGCCCTCAAATCCCTATTCGCTTTTTTCTCCATTTCTCATTTATATTATACATAAACTCTGTTTGTAAACCACATTCTACCGCAATATTCGAAACATACATATTGTGCCACAATCCGCATATAATTTGACAACATTTCAAATAGTTAAGATTCATTAATTCAAATTCAGATTCAAAACAGAAAGCATGGTAGTCATCAAATATAGACATGCCAAATAGTTCAAAGGCATTCAAGGCGAACTATGATGCACCATGGCATTCCACATGTGTGCCCCTGGATAATCTCGAAGTTGTGAATAAATCTTCATCTCTCAAGTCTAGCGGTGCATCTCAAGAAACGCCTCGACAAAAACATGGTTTAAGGCGCAATGCTTTGTGAGAAACATATGTAATTGTAACTTACTCCTTTGACATTCTAATCAATCCAGATACAAGATTGACGATTGCAATTCTAGTTGTGGCTCTGTGGATATAGATCCGCGGATTTCAGTGATCTACAAAGACGCTGCTGGACTTGTGGGTACTGATGGTCCAAAGAAGGAGGTTCTCAGTTTGTTAACAGTCACCGAGAAGAAGCTCAAGGTGGTGTCCATCGTGGGATTCGGAGGACTGGGTAAAACTACCCTTGCTAATCAGGTGTATGATGATCCCGAAGAGCAATTTGACTGTAAGGCATTCATTCCTGTCTCTCAAAAACCAGACATGCCACGGCTTCTAAATAGCCTAAGATTAAAGCTTGGGATAAATGAGTCCTCTGGTATTTGCGAGGTGCAAGACATCATCAGTCAACTTAGAGAACACCTTGCAAACAAGCGGTATAGTTACATCTTTACTTCTACAAGCATTCTTGCATTTCTACGGAATAGCTATGAATAATTGTTTAACAAAAATTATAAAATGTTTAACTTGATTTACGTATAAACCCTATGTTACCAAATGGAAGGAGTATTTTGGTTGTCCACATATGAGTTTGACTGTGAATGTTTTGTACAATGAAACACATTATAAAATCACCAGAATTGCAAAGTGTGTTTCAACAAGGATCAAACAGTATCGATTTGTTGTAACATAACTCACACATTATTAGATTAATTTTCAATCAAAGATTTGAGAAGTCAAAATGTATCTTACATACGGGGACCGAGGGAGTAGTGCAAAAATGACTAACAGTCAAGTTGCCCTCCAAGATCATGAGCCAGTCCATGGGTCATGTATACAGAATTTAAGTTTACAACACTGGCGTGTTGGCTGTTTATACATGATACTATACTAGTTTGCAGAATTCGTCCATTCCATTCCATTTCGTCTAGACATAGAAAATTATATCGATCCATCGCCTAGGTCATTTGTCCCGGATCTACATTTTAATGATACCAGATTAGAACACGGAACTAAAGTTTAGACTGCGAGTTCCCCACCCTTTTGAACATGATACTGAATTAGTGCACATAATTATAGTTCGGACTGCCAGACGATCATTGGTTTGTTCATTACTGTAGTCGTTTAGATCACTATGCAAAACTAAAGTCCGAATCATGACCTGCTCACCTGCTACTGTACTGAGCTTTTAGGTTCTTAGTAAATACCCCACCACCAACCCCCCCCCCCCCCCCCCCCGCCGTAAAGAAATATAATAGTGTTTAGATCACTAAACGTAGAGCGGCGTTTCTGCACCCGGGCTCATCTGCACCCGCGCCGACGAAAAAAATCAAAACAAATACTAAAAAAATTCAATAAATTCCAATTTGTTTTTGTGTGGTAGGTAATTTGATGCGTGAGGAGCGCTCCAAAATTCAACTTATTTTGAGATCTGAGCAGCTCTCGGCAAAAAAGACAAATCAGGGTCTGTAAAAAAGGTTTACTGTTCACGAACTTTTCTGACCCGATCTGTTTTTTTTTTTTTGCCGAGAGCTGCTCAGATGTCCAAATAACTTGAAATTTGGAGCGAACCTCACGCATCAAAATATCTACCATGCAAAACAAATTTGGAATTTTTTGAATTTTTCTAATATTTGTTTTTATTTTTTTCGTCAGCGGGAGCAGCTGAGCCCGTGCTCAGAGTTGGATTTTCGTCACTAAACGTTCTTATATTTCTTTACTGAGGGAGTATTTCGTAGAAATAAAGTTGTCAACGTGACCAAGTAGATCGTTTGTATGTAACATAAGAATATGTGGAGTTGAGATCTAGATTGGCAAATGCTTAAATTAGACCCATAGGAAGAGATAAATACCAAGTAGCATTTGTATGAGGTGTTAAATTAGGAATATGTCGGTGATGAATTGTAAATACACAAATACAATGTGTACCATGTTGACAGCTCTCAGTACTGGATGTGTCATCATAAAGCAGCAGAACGACTTGTTATGGAAAATTGGCAATAATCTGTTTTGATGGAAAAAATATATGTAAAACCCACTATTTTGAAAGCCAAATTTGAGCACACCAAGCGAGTTGTTGTTTTTATTTTGTGTTAAAAATTACATAAATATGTCTAACGTATCCTTAAGAATGACATTTGCTTTTCAGTTTCACCGTAAAAAATAAAATCACACTGTCTTTTCTGTTTATGTTTTTCCCATGTTCATTTAATTGTGTCGATGCAATATTGTTAGTTGTCTTCTAATGCATATAACATCATATTCAATAGGTATTTTATTATAGTCGATGACTTGTGGGATCAAGAAGCATGGGAGATTATAAGAAGTGCCTTCCCACCAAATTGTAGCGGGAGCAGAGTAATAGTAACCACACGAGTGGAAGACATTGCAATCTCAGCATGTTCTTATTACCGTGAGAACATTTACAGAATGAAGCCCCTCGGCTCTGAAGATTCGAGAAGGTTATTCATGAACAGAGTATTTGGGTCTGAAAACATGTGCCCATCTAATTTTGAAGAAGTTTCAAATGAAATTCTAAAGAAGTGTGGTGGATTGCCACTTGCAATCATTACTATAGCTAGCCTATTAGCTTGTCGTCAAGAAAGATCAAGGAATGACTGGGAGAACATAAAGAATTCTCTGGGTGCCCAGTTTGCCGTAAACCCCACACTGAAAGGGATGAGGAGTATATTAAACCTCAGCTATATGAATCTTCCTCTTCATCTCCGCACTTGTTTTCTTTTACCTTGGTATGTATCCAGAGGACTATGAGATTATGAGGGAGGATCTAGTTCGAAAGTGGATAGCCGAAAGCTTTGTCAGTCATTTGCATGGAACAAATTTGGAGGATGTTGTGATAAGTTATTTCAACGAGCTAGTCAATAGAAGCCTGATTCAGCCTGCAAGGGACGAATGGGATGGTGTGTGTTGCAAAGTACACGATATGATGCTGGATTTGATCTTAAGCAAGTGTGCAGAAGATAATTTTAATAGTGTGGCATATAATTCTGAAGACATGACAAGACTAAGTAAGTCTGACAGGATCCGTCGATTATCTCTGATGTCAACTATTGATAGAACAAGTGGGACATTATCATGGACAGTTTCGGATACCACATCACAACTTCGGTCATTGGTGTGGTTCGGAAATTGCAAGCCCATACCTCGTCTTTCTCAGTTGAAGTATATCCGTGTGTTATCCTTTGAATATTCAGATTTAATTGGGAGTTCACATCTGGACCTCACTGCTATCAGCAAATTGTTTCATCTGAGGTATTTAAAGGTTTCATATTATTACTATGCAAAGCTTCCCACTGAAATTCGGGGGCTTGTGCATTTGGATACGTTGGATGTACCAGATGGAAGCATCCCGTCAGACATAGAGCACTTGCCCCGCTTGTCTAATCTGACAATGGGTTTGTATGGGTTGATAGGGCTACCTGAAAGGATTGGGATCATGGAATCACTTCGCACACTCTCTGGTTTCAAACTGCAGAGGAGTTCGCTGGAGGCTCTTGAGGGCCTTGGTAAGCTGACTAATCTGAGGAGTCTGACTTTTTGTAGCTCTGATGGTGATGAGTGCAATCTGCTGGAGAAGGCGGCGAAGTTTGATGCTTTCGCCTCTTCTATTTGTAAGCTACGCAACCTCAAATATCTCCTGATGGAAGGCGATCATGATGATAAGGACGACATTTTAGGCTCAGTTTCAGATCCGCCCGCCCTTATCGAGGAAATGTACCTTAGCTGGTGGAAGATGTTGGGAGTTCCTAAATGGATCGGTGATCTCAGTTGCCTGCATAGCCTGGGATTATCTGTTAGGGAGATGAAAACTGATGGGGTTTCTATTCTTGGAGGACTGCCATCCCTCGCCCAACTCTACCTTAGAGTCGTGTCATGCCCTAAAGAAGAGGCTGTAATCGTGAGCAAGGGATTATTCCCAGTTCTGGAGCACCTTACATTCATCTCTGAACAAGATGTTACAGCATATCTGGGTTTCGAGGCAGGAGCTATGCCCAAGCTACGAGAGCTCAGTCTGACACTCAGAGTGCCAGAGTGGGGTGGAGCTGCACCAGTCGGCATCGAGCACCTCTTGGGCCTCCAGCAGATCAGTTTAACTGTATGGTACAAAAAGAAGGAATCTCGTGAACAAGTGAGGCTCGAAGTCTGGCCTGCGTTTAGTAACGCCGTGCAACTGCACCCAAAGCCTCCTTCTGTGGATATTGAGGTGGTGTTTGGTTCAGGGACTTTTTAGTCCCAGAGACTAGAAAAAGTCCCTTTTAGGGACTTGGGAACCAAACAGGGAGGGACTTTTTCTACAGGGACTAGAAAAAGACTCTACTGGAGAGTCTTTTTTTGATTAGTCCCTGGGACTAAAAAAAGTCCCTTCCCTGGAACCAAACACCCCCTGAATGTTACCCCTGCTTCTGAGTGAAGCATAATGGACCACGTGCACTGACCACTGACCAATCTGTTTCTGGACGGCCCCTATTGTAACTCTCATCATTTCCTCTGCTATATGTTGTAGACTGTTTTTCATTCATTTCTCTAGTGTTTAATGTCTCGAGTGTTGTTACATCTAGGAGTATCTCCGATGCACTCTGTATATGCAGAAAACCACGTGATTAATGATGGATTATTTGGTTTGAGAAATGGCTGGCAAAACGGTTATTTGTTACTGCTAGCTGTCGTAATTTGCCGGGGCAACCTTGAAACTGATCTTTGAAAAGCCCCAAACTAATTTGAGTCCGATTATTTTCTAAACCTTAGTTTCTGTTTTCATATCTTTCGCCTCTGCTAAAGCTAACAAGCTGTCGCCTTGCTACTCATCACTGCACACTGATGTCTGCACTTACCTCGTTAATAAGATGTCTGCACTTGCCTCGTTACTCAGTTGCAACATGGATCTCCTGCACCAACAAGGATGATATAGAAAGTCGAGTGATCGAGCGGTCGGGTGACGAGTGGCGATGACACTTGACTACTGATTAGTTGAGGCTTAGTAGCTAGCGTCTTCCATGAGTGTTCTCTGTTCGCTGACTAACTGAATTAACAATTGACAGACATGACCATCTGGCTCTCAACGCAAAACCAGGGGAAGCTATGCGGAGAAGCAGAGGGCATTGCGGCCGTTACAAGTGCTCTTCAGACGGTGTATGCAAAGTTTGCAGAAGATTGAGAGTGTTGGCCAGGTCAGGTCACATGATTGAAGTGGTGGCGTGTTTCTGAGGATGGCTGACTCAAACCAAAAAAGTATGGCTCATTTCATCCAGTTACTACATTCAAGCTGTCGGCGAGACCGTCGATGTCGCCGCCGTCGTCGATGGTGATGTACACGGACGCGCGGCGGTCCCGGGTGTCGCGCACCTTACCGCCCATAATGTTGTACCTGACGTTGGACATCCGGTGGCTGCGCTCGTACTCTCGCACGTGACCGTCGACGGCGAGGTCGAACGTGGCGCCGACGGCCCACTGCTCAAACTGCGCGCGCATCGGCAGGTAGTGGAAGCTCTAGCTGAGCTGCAGTAGCTCTTGTATCACGGCGAGCGAGTGAGCACGACGATCAAAGGAGTCAGTTTCCCGGTCGGCGTGCGTCCTGCAGCCACATCCACTACGGCGTGTACTTGCCGTACGCCGAGTAGGATGCCCCAAAGACAACGTGCGGTGGTCTTGCAGCTACTCCCTCCGCTCATTTTTATAAGTACTTTAACTGAAATTGAACTGTTTTGCACTATTTCTGAATGTCTATAAAGACCTTTTTTCGACAAAGAGCATATATTAATATCGCGGAGATACCAATTACACCCAGCCTCTGCAACAACGCAATGCCCTAGCGACATTACGGATGCACACAGCCAAAAAAAGAAAGAAGAATTACGAAAAAGAAAAGTCCCGCTGCAATGATCTATTCCCTGAAACAGCAGCACTAACACCACCAAGACAGCACCAGAAGTCCAGCTTCTCCAAAAGCGACGCCTCCAATAAGGGAACAGTGCACAAACACCGTCGTCGCCCGATCATCGATCTTAGGTTTTCACCCTGAAGAAAGTCCTCGCTCTCAAAAACAATGCCTTCAACAAGGCCATTGCCAGGCACAACCAATTAAGGCCAGACCTTGGATTTTCACCCTGAAAGAAAGACTTTGGACTTCTCCTGTGCAGTCGCCCCCACTAGCATGCCGCTGCTCCAAGTCACGAATCACCAAGCCAATTCCTCATCGCCACAGAGACTCGAAACACCATTGCTAGTCCTCAGATCTCAGCTTCCATGACATTCTCCGCCAGCTGACTTCACCATGGAACGAGAAAGCATACCCCATGATGGTAACAGCCAGCAGAGCTTCGCAGCGCTCCCTCTGAAACCAAACGGTCAGAGAAAAACACGGGTGCGCACGACCGAATCCCACCCGATCCAGCAATCTCCAGGCATGAATCGCCCAAGGGAGTTCCCGGCGGAGCCTTCCGGAACACGACACTGCAGCCAGATCGATGGGGACATGCATCCGGTCGATCAAAATCTCGGCGCGAGTTGGAACCCTAGGACCGCCGCCGGAGGAGATCGGATCAGGGCCGGGGGCCCCAGATCCACCGCCGCCAGCCCCCAAGACAGGGCCCCAGATCCCCCAAGGTGCACGCACAGCCAGGAGATCCGGTGCCATCCACCTCCTTGCCGCCTAGAGATCGGGGCCGAAGCCGCCGCCCCTCCTAGGCGCAGACCACCGAGCAATGTACGAATCCACCATGGACGGGCATCTAGCAGTTGTGCACCACCACGGAAGAACGCCGTTGCCACCAACACGGCCAGGAAGCACCGTCCCTGGTCGCCGCGCATGGACGTGCGCGACTGTCGCCGCCCCAGCCGATACAGCAGGCCTAACTCCACCGAGACGTGGCCAGTCCCAATGCCAAGTAGCAGCCCAGCCGCCACACAAGCAATCAGATCTGGTCATACGTCGCACATGCCTCACGCCCCCAACACAGCCTCGCAGCCATGCCGCCGGTCACTGCTGCTGCGCCCACGCGAGGACGCCGAGAACAGCTACCGGTCGCCGGAACCCTAGACGAGTCCCGACGCACGCCGACGCGCCGCCCGGAACTGCCGCCCTACAGACCGGAGGCCGCCGCAGGAAGACGCCCCGCCGCCGCCGTCGGCCGTTCGGGCTTCGCCCGGCGGCGTCCTCCGGCGGCGGCGCGGCGACAAGAGGAGAAAGGCGCGGCGGCGGCGCTAGGTGAACGGCCGCGCCCGAGTCGCCCAGGGCCAGGCGACGCGGGGCGTCTTGTCTATAAAGACCTATGCAAGTGAACAGAGGGAGTACTATTTTCCTTCCAGAATAGAGGTCAATGGCCTCGATCTATTCATTACAGAAAGAGTGGATTTCGTTTTTACCCTCTATTTTGACATTTTTTTACACTAATTACCCTATTTAGTGGGATTTCATCTGTTTTATCCCATTTAGCAAAAGTTTTGCCACAATTTAGCTTGTCTAAAATTTTATGAGCGTTCTGTCCGGCAGGTCTCTTGTTAGGTCCAGCTGACATGCCATATCGACGGTTTTCTCCCGCCTATTTTTCTCCGTGCAAAACCGGTCCTCGCAGCTTCTCGCGACCTGGCCGGCCCGATATGATTGCACCAGAGCATGTCGCTCCTGTCACCGACAAATGCACGAGTCAGTTGCAAAAGGGTGACATGTATACACGTGATGTTCTAATAAGCATCTTAATTTTGTCCGCATCAAACGCCTCACCGGCCAATGCATGGGTCAGGAAAATTTTAGAATACACAAATTGCTATGATAGAGATGGTCAAAATCATGTGGAATGGGGTAAGTGCTTGTTTGTTCACCAACCTCACTGATTTGTTGGACCAGCCGTCGCCATAGACCAGCCTTCGCACAACCTGATGGGGTCCCTGCTATGTCGCCAAAGTACGAAGAACAACTGAGCACAACCTGATGGGGTCACGTACATGGGCGTGCCCACGCCAACGCCGGCGAGCTTGATGGAGCCGTCGGATTCCACGGGGCCGTTTCTTGCCTTGATGTCGCGGCCATACAACCCTACTCGAAGAGGTATGAAATCGCGCCGCTACCGTCGTCATCGTCGCCGCTACCTGACAATTCCTGATTCTAGGTTCGAGCAAGCCTGGCGGGTGTGTGTGGTCGGAAGCCTGAACCGACGATGCAATCGTTTGGGAGAGAGTGTGGCGCGCTGCCCACTCGGGCGTTCGTTTGACGCGACGCAAGCGATCTCCATCGGGCCAGGGCCAGCCGGGAGAAGCTGCAAGGACCGGTTCAGTGGAGAGAAAAATGTAAGCATGAAAAACAATCGATGTGGCATGCCAGTGAACATGACAACTAGGACCTGTTGGTGAGAATGCTTGCAAACTTTTAAATAGGGTAAATCATGGCAGAACATTTGCTAAATGGGGTAAAATGGATGAAATCTCACTAAATGGAGTAATTAGTGTCGAAAATGTCAAAAGGGTTGAAAACCAGAATTCACTCTTACAAAAAAATGTTTAAATACTTAGAGCAACTTTAGCAGAGTGGTCCTATGAGTTGGATAATAACCACGAGCATAGCCATTTCGGTTTAAAAAGGTTGATCCATCCAAGTCACCAACCATTCCACACCGAAGTCGTGAGATCCTCTTTCCATTCTCACTAATGATTTCCCACAACTCACTGGAGCGTCGTTCCCGGTCCCCGTCGATGATGCCATGGGCATCACATCGACCCCCGCATCTCATTCCCTTGATTTGGAGGTGGATCTCACGAGCTCCCCGTCTGTCGCGCCTCTTGCTCCTCCACCGGCCTCGAGGGCAGGCCGCCACTGCCTAGGTTAGCACCTCGTCCACCCTGCCGTTGATGATTCAGGTGCATATATAGGTGACAGATTGTATATGCCGCCACCGATGTCGTCAACTTAGGGTGATGGCCAAGCACCGCAGCTCCCCACAACAAAAAATATAGGTAGAAGATGAAGGCGCCCCACATTCGCCTCCTCTCACCCTTCATCTCGATGGAGGGAAAAACTCGCGCGCCTACCCAGCCGGACGTGCTCGAAGATTTACCGATTAGGTTAAAAAAACATCCACCATTATATTTTGTTTCGATTGGTTGGATTGAATTCAATGCGACCATGGGAGAATGCTCGCAGTTGAGCAATGTTTGGGTTTAACGATGATTTCGTGCATTTAGTAGGATCGGCGGCCGATAACGAATCATTCTAGATAGTATGATGGGTGATTTTGTTGCGACTAATGATTTAGATCTTGATGGCCCAACGGTGTGACACTTTGAACAATAAGATGTTGAGGGCAAAGATACCAAATTGGATCAATCCGCCCTCTAGTTTGTAAGGAATAAAGCAATTTGGGTCGCAAACTACGCTATGCCACGAAAGTAGATATTTTTCTTTTGAGGGCATGACAAGCCATCACTCTTGATGCGATCTTCGGGAAAGATCAAACAAGTGCAACTATTGGGGCGGATCGAGGAGTATTTCCATCAACGCCTTGGGCATAACTCGAACTGTACCCTAAAACCTCGCACAAACCGATGGGGAATGATTCAAACGATCTGCAACCGTTCGGCGGGTTGCTTGGACCAAGTGAAGCACGATCCTCCTAGCGGTGTCACCATTGACCAATATGTTAGCACTCTTATTGTTTTGATTGCCACATTTGCATCACTTTGAGTATTTTCATCAATTTAGCATTTGTATGTTGTACGATAATATATCACAAGAGAGGTAGCGGCAGATGGCCTAGTCGAGGGGCAAATCAATTGGCCTCCAACATTGTTGGAATGTATTGGAAGAATGAGAAGTGGAAATCAAGGAATGACGAGGCTCCTCCAAACATAGGAAGTCGTAGAACAATTCCTCTCCAGAGATGTGGATGGCGACTAGGAAGATAATGGTGATGGAGAGGAATGGTGAAAGTGCAACTCTCTTCCTAAGTGTGTTAAGAAGCCCACCACACTCTTGAAGCAGTTGCATCACAAGAGCTCTCAATTTAGCACATTTTCTTTGGCATGTCCGGCTCTCACAATGACATCAACGTCTACAGTGGTATCCGGTGTTTGTTAGGTTGACTGAAGGACAAGCTCATCTATGCAGCTATATGTACAATGGTCATGACTACAACATAGGCTATTTCAATGACATCTATCCTTCGTGGGCGACCTTCGCCAGGACTATCTCTAAGGCAGTTGATCATAAAGAGCTCACTTTGCCCAAAGACAAGGAGGTAAAAATAATGTGAAAAGGGCATTTGAGGTGCTCCAAGCTTGTTTTGTAGTTGTTCGAGGACCTGCAAAAATATGTTGTGTCATAATGCATGATTGTAGAGGATGAGGGTGAAGGAGCCATCGGAGGTCTGAACTTTGAGAACATGAGTGATTGTATCCAACTAGCAATTCAAAATCCGACAACGTTTGAGGAGTTTGTCGAGATGAATCAACAGATTCGGCGTCGAGCAACTCAGGAGCAGCTTAAGAATGACCAGACGACCATCTGTGGGCGATTAAAGGGGGCAACTAGGACATACGTTGAATTCAAGTTTAATTATTTTATTTGAAACTTAATATTTTGATTGTAGTATTTAAATTTGAACTAGCGTTGTACTTCAATATTTTTGTTGCTTGAAGAATTATGCTCATTTATAGTTATTTTGGAGTGATGTGGACTTAAAAAAAGCGGAGACAAACATGGATGAAATTTTGATGGATAGGATACGTGGCCGGCTTTTGTGTCCGTGTCCACAAACGGATAGTGAATGGGCGGTGTTGAAGATGGCCATAGATGTGTGAACCATTTTTTTTGCGAGGAGATGTGTGAACCATTTGACAGTAATCGGGGACGCGTTTGGTTACATTCTCAGTGGAGCCTGGCCCAGTGAAGTCTGTCTCAGTGGAGCATGTTTAAGTGTATACAGGCTTTTGGTCACCTTTTGCAATGTCATTTGGTTGGTTGTATTAGGCTCAGCTTGCATCCCTCCCGTAGTGTAAATTGCACCGGTCCCAGCTTGCATCTGAAAAATTGGTCGATCTGAACGTTCCTCGTGAACAAGGTTGAGAACGCTTTAAGTTTCATGTGGGTCAGTTTCTACGTCGAGCTAGGCAACCAAACAACTCAGCCCGTCAAAGTCTGGTTGAACTTGATGCGGCCTACCAAACGCTTCCATGGGAGTTTAGAAGTGCTTCTCTTGGTATTGCTATCGTACGTTCACGCTAATGGAGACTTCAACCCACGGAGGGTAACGGATGCGCGAGTCCACGGAGGGCTCCACCCAGAAGGGGTCCACGAAGAAGCAATATTGTCTATTCCATCATGGCTTACGTCCACGAAGGACTAGCCTCACTCGGGGCAGATCTTCACGAAGTAGGCGATCTCCTTGCCCTGTCAGAGGCTCCCAAATGACACCTAACCAATCTAGGAGACATCACTCTTCAAAAGGTAATAAATGTGGTATGGATGATGAACTCCTTGCTCGTGTGCTTCAAAAGAGAGTCTCCTCAACACTCAATCACTCTCTCACAGTTTTGGGTTGGTAGAAGAGATTGATTGAGTGGAAAGCAACTTGGGGAGGCTAGAAATCAAGATTCATATGGTTGGAATGGAATATCTTGATCTCAACACATGAGTAGGTGGTTCTCTCTTAGAAAAATGGATGGGGCAAGTGTTGGCTTGTTCTGAGTGCTCTCTCTACGAATAAGAGGGGGTGGATGGGTATATATAGGCATCTCCAAAAATCCAAATGTTAAAACATTATTTTCCAACTTGATGAAACCGAAGCAAAAACTCGGCTACACCGACTAGTGCAAAATGTGACAACTTTTGGCGTTTCGGTGAGATGGATATATGAATCTCGGTGAGACCGATTCGGGTTACCTTGGGCAGGTTCAACTCTCGGTGAGACTGAAACATAAAAATCGGAAATTCTGATTCTTAAAATTTTGTTAACAGAAAGTTGGCACCTACTTTTCGGTTGTACCGAATGGGTTCTTGGTGGTACCGAGATGCTAGGGTTTGGCTTATGATTCTGTCTAAGGAAAACTCGGTAGGGCCGAATGGGAATAGTTGGTGGCACTGAATTTGGCTCTTTGGGTTTTGACAGAATATTTTTGTGGGAGAATACTTGAGGGTTTTTGATGGTTGACTTTAAGCACTTGAGCAACCAGATTATCATAGATACATCATCCTCTTTTAATATTATTGGCTTTCGTATGGACTCAAATGTGATTTCTCACAAAATGCAAGATGCAGAGTCTTGAAGCTTGTTGCCAATTGATGTTCCATGCATCTATGGGATCTCCTCACAAACCTTTGCCCCATTCATTGAACTTTTCCTGAAATATACTTGGTAGAATCATTAGTCCAATGAAATATATGTTGTTATTAATTACCAAAACCACCTAGGGAGAAGTTGTGCTTTTACCTTCGCCAGGACTATCTGTAAGCCAGTTGGTGAGAAAGAGCTCACTTTGCCCAAAGACAAGGAGGTAAAAATAATGTGGAGAGGGCATTTGAAATGCTCCAAGCCTATTTTGCAGTTGTTTGAGGACCTGCAATTATATGTTGTCTCATCATGGATGATTGTGGAGGATCGATGAGGGTGAAGGAACCGCCGGAGGTCTGAAATTTGAGAACATGAGTGATTGTATCCAACTTGCAATTCAAAATTGGGCAACATTTGAGGAGTGTGTCGAGATGAATCAACAGATTCGGCGTCGAGCAACTCATGAGCGGCTTAAGAATGATCAGGGCGACTAAAGGGGACAACTAAAAGTTGAAGTTTAATTTTTTTATTTGAAACTTAATATTTGGATTGTAATATTTAAATTTGAACTAGTGATGTACTTCAATATTTTTGCTGCTTGAAGAATTATGCTCATCTATAGTTATTCTGGAGTGTTGCGGGCTTAAAAAAAGCAAAGACAAACATGGGTGAAAGTTTGATGGATAGGATTCGTATCCGTGTCCACGGATGGATCGTGAATCTGAATCTGGGGCGGCGCTGAAGATGGCCTTAGATGTGTGAACCATTTTTTTTTGTGGGGAGATATGTGAACCATTTGACAGTAAGCTGGGGCGTGTTTAGTTACATTTTTAGTGGAGCCTGACCCAATGGAATCTGTCTCAGTGGAGCATGTTTAAGTGTATACAGGCTTTGGACCATTTTTTGTAATGTCGTTTAGTTGGCTGCATTAGGCCCAGCTCACATCCTTTCTATAGTGTAAATTGCACTAGTCTCAGGTTGCATCTGAAAAACGGTCGATCTGAATGTTACTCACGAGTCAGGCTTAAAGCGCTTAAATTTCATGCGGACCAGTTTCTACATTCGAGCTACGCAACCAAAAAACTCAGCCCATCAGAGCCTGGTTGCACTTGATGCGGCGTACCAAACGCACCGTGGTTGGACTCGCCGACTCGACGCGGCCTACCAAACGCTCCCGTGGGAGTTTGGAAGTGCTTCCTGCAAGTACGGCTATGGTGTTTCTGTTGTCCATTTCGGGCACCCAGTCGTGTGCATTCATGCAAAGTTCGAGACCAAAAGAGAAGCGAACAACTCAAGCAAAACGCCTTTGCAATCACATTGTGTGCGATAACTGCGGTGGCACTACATGATTGGTATTCACAATCGACACAGCGTCACAGCAGTTCCTACGCTCTGCATCACCCAGACAGAAGTGTCCTCGTGGAGCACGGGCTAGTGGAGCGCGCAGGAGACGTCGCATCCATCCACCTGCTCCAACTCGTCGAAAAGGTGGCGAGTGGTCTACCGTTGCAGTCTCTGTTGCCGCCCACCGTGTCGCGTTCGGGTACGCGCCCGCGCGGTTCAGGGTACGTTTCACCGGAGGCCGGCGACGAGGTCACCGTAGAACGCGCGGAACGCCTCCATCTCCCCGCGCGGCAGCGCCACCCCGACCTCGATGCCGCCGCCGCCGTCGAGGTTCTCCGCCAGGGCCAGCGCGCCCGTCCGTTCCACGGAGACGATCTCCACCTTTCGCGGCCGGCCCCAGGGGGCGCCCATGTCTGCCGCCGCGTAGATCCCCAGCTTCGGCGACCCGGCCACGGTCACCGCGCGCGCTGCCGCGCTCTCCCGCACGAGCCGCACCCACCCGTGCGCGTCCCGCAGCCCCCGCCCCTGTTCCGCGAGCTCCTCGATCGTCCGCCAGATGGCCGCCGACGCAACCGACACCGTGAGGCGCCTGCCGTCGTGATCCGCCTCCTCCACGCGGCACAGGCCGAGGCAGTTGCCGAAGTAGTTCCCCGGCACCGGCGGGCTCACGCGGGGCTTGCACCCGGTCACGAACCCGAACTGATGCCGCGCATTGCCACCGTTGCCGCCGCGCGCGTGCACGATGCCGGCCCACGCGGCCCCGCACGCCAGCGCGTACGGCGAGCAGCGCCGCGCCGAGGTCTCCGACTCTACGCGTTCCCCCATCCGGCCTAGCAGCTCCTCGGTGAACCGGAACGTCGCGAGCACGACGCCGACGCCGCCCGGCCGCCTGCTCAGGTCCCAGTCATCCAACCGCTCGTCCCCGGCCTCCGCGAGCTCGCGGACGAACACCTCCCGGAGCCCGGCGTCGTCGCGCACGGCGCCGCGGTCGAACAGCGGCGGCGCGACGTCCACCACCTTCTTGTCAGCGCCGACGAGGCGGCGGTGGAAGGCCGCCCACGTCCTGAAGAAGTGCACGTAGCTCGAGCCGTCGGCGACGGCGTGATGCAGCGTGGTGCCGACGCAGATGCCGGCGCGAGGGAACACGGTGACCTGCACGGCGAAGACTCCCCGAGTCCCCCCGCCGCGGCTCGGCAGCGGGGGCAGTAGCGCGCGGAGCCTCGCAGTATCGCGAGGCTGGTCGCCCGCGAGGTCCCCGAAGTCATCGCCTCCTACCGCCACCGTGAGACGAACAGAGTCGCCGTCCGAGCACGCGACCTCGGGCTCGGCCGGCAGCTCGCACGGCAGCCTCCCGGCCAGCGGGTAGAAGCGGTGCAGCGTGGCGGCCAGGGACGCCTTGAACAGGGGCAGGTCGCGGCGGAGGAAGCCCGGGACGTCGAGGAGGTCCTGCTCCGCGCTGCCGTAGAAGAGGACGCGCTGCACGGGCGGGAAGTCCCAGAAGACGAGGTCGAAGAACGTGAGCGGCAGCGCGCGCGGCTGCCCGGCCGGTGGCGCCGGCGACGGCGAGACCTCGCACCGGTCCAGGACGGTCACGTGCTGCAGAGGCGCCGGGGCCATTGGTGCCTGGTGGTCTGCTGCCTCGAATCGTACTGGGGTGGTGTGGCTAGTGCTGCTGCGCGAGCGGGGCACGAGGTTCACGAGGAGGCCAGCAGAGCAGGCGGCGTGGACGCAGAGACCCGCCAGCTCCAGCACAGTGACACCTCCCTCGTACTACTACGAAATTGACGTTATGTTTGTTTTCTTGGCGCCACCTCAATAATACTACTGCCATTAATTTACGTTGTGTTCGTTTTCTTGGAGCTTAGGAGGCAGTAAACAAAGGGCAGCGATCTGCGCCGGTCCGCCGGCGCAACGGTTCGGCCGGTCTCGCCCAGGCCGTCCGATTCAACGAGCCTTGGCCGTCAGATCTGCGCGCGAACCCACTCAACGACCGAAGCAAACCGTTGCAGCAAAACACTAGATTGTATGTTGCAACCTCACCCCACCCAACCACGCACGAGGAAAAACAGAGCCCTCCTGCCCTCGATCCGCGGCGGCGGCGGCCGGATCCGCCGGGTTTTGGTTGCCGGCGACAGGAAGAGCTCGAGGAGGGCCTTCCCCATCTATCACGGGACCTGGGATTTGCTTCAACCATGTCATATATCAGAGATCAACTACTTGCTGCCATGGATTTGGGCTTGAGCTCTGGGATGAGCTCCGCCGCCGTTCATGGCCAAATCCCTGTGAGGCAGCAAGAGGATGGTTCTAGTGTGCAGTTGATGCAACGCTACGTCAACCCGGGTGTGGTCTTCTAGGATGCAGCACGTCATGGCCGTGATGAATTTGATCTGGTATGAACCCTAGATCCTTTCTCTCACAAAAAAAAATGTTGCAACCATTGGTTTTTAGTTGATTTGCTTCAAACAAGAGGATTTGTTCTCAATACCTGTGTTGATTATTCTGAATTTCCTCTGAAACTGGCAGTCTTGATAAGAAAATGTTTCTTAATGTTGTCTGCTAATATGATGTTACATCCATATTGTGCATTTGCTACATGCAGTGTACTAATTGTTACATGCTACATCATAATTGCTGCATGCTGCAAACCTTCACGCTACAAGGAGTAACTGGTTCAAGTATGAATGAAACCACAAAAATTTGTTGCATACTACCAAACTCCAAGCTGTTTGAACCCCTGTTTTACATGCTATGAACGTTGTAGAAAATGTTTGATGGAAAAATAACATTATGCTATGATGCTGGCAACAAAAAACTTGTTTTGGATTTGTGTTTCACAACCTGCATCCAGTATTTTTTATTTATGTTTGGCATTTTTTTGCATGGTTTTTGAAGCATTAACTTGAAAATGACTTGGTTGCTGATTTTGTTGCAGAATGTTGCTACGGAACCATCGATTTTCTTTGATGATGACATGCAAAATGCTGCGGAGCAAGAAGAACATGACGCCATTGATCTGAATGATCCTCCGGGAATGTATTGTGAGGACACCTTGCAGCAGAACACAGATGGTGCAGCTAATTACTATTGGAAATATGCCCTAGAGGCAATAATAAATTGGTTATTATTATATTTCCTTGTTCGTGATAATCGTTTATTATCCATGCTATAATTGTATTGATTGGAAACTCAAATACATGTGTGGGTACATAGACAACACTGTGTCCCTAGTATGCCTCTAGTTAACTAGTTCGTTGATCAAAGATGGTTAAGGTTTCCTGGCCATAGACATGAGATGTCATTTGATAACGGGATCACATCATTAGGAGAATGATGTGATGGACAAGACACAAACTATAAACATAGCATATGATCGTGTCAGTTTATTGCTATAGTTTTCTGCATGTCAAGTATCTGTTCCTATGACCCTGAGATCATGCAACTCACTGACACCGGAGGAGTACCTTGTGTGTATCAAACGTCGCAACGTAACTGGGTGACTATAAAGATGCTCTACAGGTATCTCCGAGCGTGTCTGTTGAGTGTCCATGGATCAAGACTGGGATTTGTTACTCCGTGTGACGGAGAGGTATCTCAGGGCCCACTCGGTAATACAACATAAGAACAAGCCTTGCAAGCAATGTGACTAAAGTGTTAGCCACGGGATCTTGTATTATGGAACGAGTAAAGAGACTTGCCGGTAACGAGATTGAACTAGGTATGGAGATACCGACGATCGAATCTCGGGCAAGTAACATACCGAAGAACAAAGGGAACAGCATACGGGATTAACTGAATCCTTGACATAGAGGTTCGACCGATAAAGATCTTCGTAGAATATGTAGGAACCAATATGGGCATCCAGGTCCCTCTATTGGTTATTGACCGTAGAGGTGTCCCGGTCATGTCTACATAGTTCTCGAACCCGCAGGGTCTGCACACTTAAGGTTCGGTGACGTTTCGGTATAGTAGAGTTATGTATGGTGGTGACCGAAGGTTGTTCGGAGTCCCGGATGAGATCCTGGACATCACGAGGAGCTCCGGAATGGTCCGGAAGTAAAGATTGATATATAGGAAGTCCCGTTTTGGTCACCGGAAAAGTTTCAGGTATTTCGGTAGTGTACCGGGAGTGCCAGGAGGGCTACCGGGGACCATCGGGAGGGGTGTCTCGACCCAAAGGACCTCATGGGCTGTGGGAGGAGTCAAACCAGCCCCTAGTGGGCTGGCCTAACCCCCCCCCCCCCCACTAAGGCCCATGTGGCTTTGGGTGAAAAAAATCCAAAGGAGGAAAGGTGGAAAGGGTTTCCAAGTGGAGAGGAGAAATCCTACTCCTAATAGGATTGGAGTAGGACTCCTCCACCTCCAATTTCGGCCAAACCTTGAGGGTTTGAGGCTGCCTCCTCCCCTCCCTCCCTCCTATATATACTAGAGGATTTAGAGGGGAGAGCTAACCCTAATTGCCACGTGTTCCCTCTACTTCATCTAGATCGGTTTCTCCTCTAGTCTAGTTTCAGCGGTGCTTAGGCGAAGCCCTGCCGGAATTGTTCCACCACCATCGCCGCCGCGCCGTCGCGCCGCCGGAGAACTTTTCTACCTCTCCGCCCCCCTCTTGCTGGATCAAGAAGGCGGAGATCGTCGTCGAGCTGTACGTGTGCTGAACGCGGAGGTGTCGTCCGTTCGGCGCTAGATCGGAAGGACCGTGATCAGGATCGCGAGACAGTTCGTGATTTGATCGCGGGACGGATTGTGATGGGATCGCGGGACGGATCATGATTGGATTGCGAGACGGATCATGATTGGATCGTGGGACGCTCGGCGATTTGGATCGCGAAGACGTTCGACTACATCAACCGCGTTTCTTAACGCTTCCCGCTTAGCGATCTACAAGAGTATGTAGATCCACTCTCCCTCTCGTAGATGCTCATCACCATGGATAGATCTTGCGTGTGCGTAGGAAATTTTTTGTTTCCCATGCAACGTTCTCCAACAGTGGCATCATGAGCTAGGTCTATGTGTAGATGAGATCTCGAGTAGAACACAAAGGAGTTTGTGGGCGTTGATATTCAGATTGCTTCCTCCCTTGGTCTTTTCTAGATTCGGCGGTATTGTGGGATGAAGCGGCCCGGACCAACATTACTCGTACGCTTACGAGAGACCGGTTCCATCAACTGACATGTAACTTTGTTGCATAAAGATGGCTGGCGGGTGTCTGTTTCTCCCACTTTAGTCGGATCGGATTTGACAAAGGCGGTCCTTGAGAAGGTTGAATAGCAATTTTTGTATCACTGTTGTGGTTTTTGCGTAGGTAAGAATTGTTCTTGCTAGGTACCCGTAGCAGCCACGTAAAACTTGCAACAACAATTAGAGGACGTCTAACTTGTTTTTGCAGGGTATATTGTGATGTGATATGGCCAATTACATGATGAGATATATGTGATGTATGAGATGGTCATGTATTGTATAGAATATCACGACTTGCATGTCGATGAGTACGGCAACCGGCAGGAGCCATAGGGTTGTCTTTAATTATTTTCGTCGTTTTTGCTTTACTTTATCGCTATGAGTTAGCAATAGTCGTGGAAGCAACAGTCGGCGCGACAACCTCATGGCGACACATTGATGGAGATCAAGATGATGGAGATCATGGAGTTATGCCGGTGACGATGGAGATCATGCCGGTGCTTTGGAGATGGAGATCAAAAGCACAAGTGCATGGCCATATCATGTCACTTATGATTTGCATGTGATGTTAATCCTTTTATGCATCTTATTTTTCTTAGGATGACGGTAGCATTATAAGGTGATCCCTCACTTAAATTTCAAGATAAAATTGTGTTCTCCCCGAGTGTGCACCGTTGCGAAAGTTCGTCGTTTCGAGACACCACGTGATGATCGGGTGTGATAGACTCTACGTTCGCATACAACGGGTGCAAGCCAGTGTTGCACATGCGGAACACTCGGGTTAAACTTGACGAGCCTAGCATGTACAGACATGGCCTCGGAACACAAGAGACCGAAAGGTCGAACATGAGTCATATAGTAGATATGATCAACATGAAGATGTTCACCATTGAAACCACCTCAACTCACGTGATGATCGGACTTGAGTTGGTGGATTTGGATCATATGACACTCGAATGACCGGAGGGATGTCAATTTGAGTGGGAGTTTTTTAAGTAATATGATTAACTAAACTCATTATCATGAACATAGTCAAAATGTCTTTGCAAATTATGTTGTAGATTACTAGCTCGCGTTGTAGCTCCCTTGAATTTTTTATATGTTCCTAGAGAAATAGAGTTGAAAGATGATGGTAGCAATAATGCGGACTGGGTCCGTGATCTGAGGATTGTCCTCATTGCTGCACAGAAGGTTTATGTCCTTAATGCATCGCTCGGTGCGCCACCCCCTCAAGCGTCGTCTGTAGATGTTGTGAACATCTGACAGGCACGTTCTGATGACTACTTGATAGTTCAGTGCGTCATGCATTACGGCTTAGAATTGAGGCTCCAAAACGTTTTGAATGTCACGGAACATATGAGATGTTCTAAGAGCTGAAATTGGGATCTCAGGCTCGTGCCCGTGTTGAGAGGTATGAGACCTCCAACAAGATTCTTTGCCTGCAAGATGAAGGAGAATAGCTCAATCGGTGAGCATGTGCTCAGATTGTCTGGGTACTACAATCGCTTGAATCGAGTGGGAGTTGATCTTCTAGATAAGATAGTGATTGATATAGTTCTCCAAGTCACTGTCACTAAGCTACTAGAGCTTCGTGATGAACTATAAAATGCCAGGGATGGAAATAATGATCCCTGAGCTATTCACGATGTTTGACACCGCGAAGGTAGAAATCAAGAAGGAGCATCAAGTGTTGATGGTTAGTAAAACCACTAGTTTCGACAAGGGCAAGGGCAAGGAGGGAAACTTCATGGATGGCAAGTCAGTTGCTGCTCCAGTGAAGAAACCCAAGGTTGAACCCAAACCCGAGACTAAGTGCTTCTATTATGAGGAGAACGGTCGCTGAAGTGGAACAACCCTAGATACTTGGTAGATAAGAAGGTTGGCAACGTCGACAGAAGTATATTTGATATACGTGTTATTGATGTGTACCTTACTAGTACTCCTAGTAGCACCTGAGTATTGGATACCGGTTCGGTTGCTAAATGTTAGTAACTCGAAATAAAAGCTACGGAATAAACGGAGGCTAGCTAAGGGTGAGGTGACGAGTGTTGGAAGTGTTTCCAAGGTTGATGTGATCACCATCGCACGCTCTCTCTACCTTCGGGATTAGTGATAAACCTAAATAAATGTTATTTGGTGTTTGCGTTAAGCATGAACGTGATTAGATCATGTTTATTGCAATACGGTTATTCATTTAAGTTACAGAATAATGGTTATTCTGTTTACATGAATAATACCTTCAATGGTCATGCACCCAATGAGAATGGTTTATTGAATCTTGATCGTAGTGATACACATGTTCATAATATTGATGCCAAAAGATACAAAGTTAATAATGATAGTACCACATACTTGTGGCACTGCCGCTAAATGTCATATTGGTGTAAAACACATGAAGAAACTCCATGCTGATGGATCTTTGGAGTCATTCGATTTCGAATCGGTTGAGACATGCGGACCATGCCTCATGGGCAAGATGACTAAGATCCCGTTTTCCGGTATGATGGAGCGGGCAAGTAACTTATTGGAAATAATACATGTTGATGTATTCGGTCCAATGAGTGTTGTAGCGTGCGGTGGATATCGTTATTTTCCTACCTTCACTGACGATTTGAGTAGATATGAGGATATTTACTTATTGAAACACAAGTCTGAAACGTTTGAAAAGTTCAAACAAAATCAGAGTGAAGTTTGAGATCATCGTGACAAGAAGATAAAATGTCTACGATATGATCGTGGAGGTAAATATCTGAGTTACGAGTTTGGTATACAACTTAAGACAATGTGGAAGTTGTTTCACAACTCACGCCACCTGGAACACCATAGTGTGATGGTGTGTCCGAACGTCGTAGTCATGCTCTATTGGATATGGTGCGAACTATGATGTCTCTTATCGATTTGCCACTATCGTTTTGGGGTTATGCATTAGAGACAACTACATTCACTTTAAAAGGGGCACCATCTAAGTCCGTTGAGATGACACCGTATGAATTTTGGTTTGGCGGAAACCTAAGCTGTCATTTCTTAATGTTTGGGGCTGCGACGCTTATGTGAAAAAGGGTTTTTACCTAATGAGCTCGAACCCAAAGCGGACAAATGCATCTTCATAGAATACCCTAACGTAACAGTTGGGTAAACCTTCTATCTTAGATCCAAGCACAAAGTGTTTGTTGCTAAAACGGGTACTTTCTCGAGAAAGAGTTTCTCTCGAAAGAATTGAGTGGGAGGAAGATAGAACTTGATAAGGTTGTTGAACCTTTGTTTCAAACAGAGAGTAGCGCAGCACAGAAAGTTGTTTCTGTGGAGCCTACGTTAGTTGAAGAGGAAGTTAATGATGATGATCATGAAGCTTCGGATCAAGTTACTATCGAACCTCGTAGGTCGACAAGGACGCGTACTACTCCTAAGTGGTACGACAACCCTGTCTTAGAGGTCATGTTGTTGAACAACGATGAACCTACGAGCTATGGAGAAGCAATGATGGGCCCGGATTCCGAGAAATGGTTAGAGGCCATAAAATCCGAGATGGGATCCATGTAAGAAAACAAAGTATGGGCTTTGGAAGTATTACCTGAAGGGCGATAGGCCATTCAGAACAAATGGATCTTTGAAAGGAAGACGGACGCAGACGGTAATGTCACCATCTATAAAGCTCGACTTGTGGCAAAGGGTTTTTCACAAGTTCAAGGAGTTGACTACGATGAGACTTTCTCACCCGTAGCGATGCTAAAGTCTGTTGGAATTATGTTAGCAGTTGCTGCATTTTTCGATTATGAAATCTGGCAGATGGATGTCAAAACATCATTTCCTTAATGGTATCCGTGAGGAAAGGTTGTATGTGATACAACCGGAAGGTTTTGTCAGTCCTAAGGATGCTAAAATGTATGCAAGCTCTAGCGATCCTTCTATGGACTGGAGCAAGCATCTCGGAGTTGGAATATACGCTTTGATGAGGTGATCAAAGTTTTTGAGTCTATACAAAGTTTATGAGAAACTTGTATTTACAATAAAGTGAGTGGGAGCACTATAGAATTTCTGATAAGTATATGTGGATGACATATTGTTGATCGGAAATAATGTAGAATTTCTGGAAAGCATAAAGGGTTGTTTGAAAAGGAGTTTTTCAAAGGAAAACCTGGAATGAAGCTACTTAAATATTGGGCATCAGGATCTATAGAGATAGATCAAGACGTCTGATAAAACTTTCAATGAGTACATACCTTGACAAGATTTTGAAAGAGTTCAAAATGGATCAGTCAAAGAAAGAGTTCTTGCCTGATTTGTAAGGTGTGGAGTTGAGTGAGACTCAAAGCTCGACCACGGTAGAAGAAAGAGAAAGGACGAAGGTCGTCCCCTATGCCTTATCCATAGGCTCTGTATAGTATGCCATGCTGTGTACCGCACCTGTGTGTGCCTTGCCATGAGTCTGTCAAGGGGTACAAGAGTGATCCAGGAGTGGATCACTAGACAACGGTCAAGATTATCCTTAGTAACTAGAGGACTAAGGAAATATTCCTCGATTATGGAGGTGATAAAGAGTTCGTCATAAAGGGTTACGTCGATGCAAGCTTTAACACCAATCCGGATGACTCTGAGTAGCAATCCGGATACGTATAGTGGAGCAGCCATTTGGAATAGCTCCAAGTGGAGCGTGGTGGCATCTGCAGTATGACATATATATTTGCAAAGTACACACGGATCTGAATGTTGCAGACCCGTTGACTAAAGACCTCTCTCACATGCAAAGCATGATCGAACCCCAGAACTCATTGGGTGTTAGATTCATAACAATGTAAATCACATGGTGATGTGAACTAGATTATTAACTCTAGTGCAAGTGGGAGACTGTTGGAAATATGCCCTAGAGGCAATAATAAATTGGTTATTATTATATTTCCTTGTTCGTGATAATCGTTTATTATCCATGCTATAATTGTATTGATTGGAAACTCAAATACATGTGTGGGTACATAGACAACACTGTGTCCCTAGTATGCCTCTAGTTAACTAGTTCGTTGATCAAAGATGGTTAAGGTTTCCTGGCCATAGACATGAGATGTCATTTGATAACGGGATCACATCATTAGGAGAATGATGTGATGGACAAGACCCAAACTATAAACATAGCATATGATCGTGTCAGTTTATTGCTATAGTTTTCTGCATGTCAAGTATCTGTTCCTATGACCATGAGATCATGCAACTCACTAACACCGGAGGAGTACCTTGTGTGTATCAAACGTCGCAACGTAACTGGGTGACTATAAAGATGCTCTACAGGTATCTCCGAGGGTGTCTGTTGAGTGTCCATGGATCAAGACTGGGATTTGTTACTCTGTGTGACGGAGAGGTATCTCAGGGCCCACTCGGTAATACAACATCACAACAAGCCTTGCAAGCAATGTGACTAAAGTGTTAGCCACGGGATCTTGTATTATGGAACGAGTAAAGAGACTTGCCGGTAACGAGATTGAACTAGGTATGGAGATACCGACGATCGAATCTCGGGCAAGTAACATACCGAAGAACAAAGGGAACAACATATGGGATTAACTGAATCCTTGACATAGAGGTTCGACCGATAAAGATCTTCGTAGAATATGTAGGAACCAATATGGGCATCCAGGTCCCGCTATTGGTTATTGACCGTAGAGGTGTCTCGGTCATGTCTACATAGTTCTCGAACCCGTAGGGTCTGCACACTTAAGGTTCGGTGACGTTTCGGTATAGTAGAGTTATGTATGGTGGTGACCGAAGGTTGTTCGGAGTCCCGGATGAGATCCTGGACGTCACGAGGAGCTCCGGAATGGTCCAGAAGTAAAGATTGATATATAGGAAGTCCCGTTTTGGTCACCGGAAAAGTTTCGGGTATTTCGGTAGTGTACCGGGAGTGCCGGGAGGGGTACCGGGGACCATCGGGAGGGGTGTCTCGATCCAAAGGACCTCATGGTCTATGGGAGGAGTCAAACCAGCCCCTAGTGGGCTGGTCTAACCCCCCCACTAAGGCCCATGTGGCTTTGGGTGAAAAAAATCCAAAGAAGGAAAGGTGGAAAGGGTTTCCAAGTGGAGAGGAGGAATCCTACTCCTAATTAATAGGATTGGAGTAGGACTCCTCCACCTCCAATTTCGTTCAAACCTTGAGGGTTTGAGGCTGCCTCCTCCCCTCCCTCCCTCCTATATATACTAGAGGATTTAGAGGGGAGAGCTAACCCTAATTGCCACGTGCTCCCTCTACTTCATCTAGATCGGTTTCTCCTCTAGTCTAGTTTCAGCGGTGCTTAGGCGAAGCCCTGCCAAAATTGTTCCACCAACATCGCCGCCGCGCCGTTGCGCCGCCGGAGAACTCTTCTACCTCTCCGCCCCCTCTTGCTGGATCAAGAAGGCGGAGATCGTCATCGAGCTGTACGTGTGCTGAACGCGGAGGTGCCGTCCGTTCGGCGCTAGATCGGAAGGACCGTGATCAGGATCGCGAGACGGTTCGTGATTTGATCGCGGGACGGATCGTGATGGGATCGCGGGACGGATCATGATTGGATCGCGAGACGGATCATGATTGGATCGTGGGACGCTCGGCGATTTGAATCGCGAAGACGTTCGACTACATCAACCGCGTTTCTTAACGCTTCCCGCTTAGCGATCTACAAGGGTATGTAGATCCACTCTCCCTCTCGTAGATGCTCATCACCATGGATAGATCTTGCGTGTGCGTAGGAATTTTTTTGTTTCCCATGCAACGTTCTCCAACAATTACAATGAGCGAGTTGGCGGTAATGATGCGACTGGAAATGCTACAACACTTGTTGATGAACCAGACGAAGATATATCGTCGCAACCAATTGTTCCCTTTGTTGGCATGGTTTTTGACAATGTTGAAGAAGCACAACGGGTGTACAACGAATATGCACTAAAGATGGGCTTTGGTACTCGGATTGTGACATCGAGACACAGTAGGACAAGAGGCTCGGAGAAGAAGGGCAATCTGATCTATAGAGTTTTTGAGTGCATACACTCCAGGAAAAATCGATCCAAGAATGCCGATGGCAGCATTTCTGACGGTGCTGCAACAAATCAGTGTGACGATGCTGACATGAGCTATGCTACTAATAAAAAATTAGCAAGCAACCAAGCTGGCATCTCTATGGATGTGAGCGACAAGAGGCAAAGAAACAGATTGGAGCGGTACGATTGCCTGGCGCATATGGGTGTTAGCCTGCGAGACGGGACCTGGGTTGTCACCGTTTTCGAGGAAGATCATACTCACTCGCTGATGTTGCAAAAGGGTTGTCGCAGATTCTGCCGCTCTCATAGAAAGATCCCGGAAGCCGACATGCAATACATCACTTCCCTGCACTACCGAAACATATCAACATCAAATGTGATGGGCTTGCTGGGAGATGCACAGTGTTGCGATCCAAGGAGTTTGCCATATGTTAAGACAGATGTGACGAATGCAAGAGCTAGGCTGCGAAAGGGCCTGTCGGAGCATGACTTGGAGCTTACAATCGAGTACTTTATGTAGGAGATATGCCCTAGAGGCAATAATAAATGTTATTGATTATCTCCCTGTTCATAATTAGGTTTATGTTCCATGCTATAACTGCTATGGTTCTTGAGTCTGCAATAACCACGAGGCTCGGAGGAAGACTCAGATGCACGTGTGGGATAATAAACGGTAAAATGTATTCCTAGTCAAGCCTCTATGACTGGCTCAAGTATTGCATGATGATCCTGTTTTCCTGATCATGGGCATGGCTATGCCGGCAATTTTGAGGGCACAATTGTTGGTAGAACACTTGTGTTGAATCGACCCGATTGATGTTATGCTATGAGATACATTCGTCATAAGTTAATGGTTAATAACACAGCAAGTTAATGTTTGCATAATTCCTTAGACCATGAGAGTATCGAGTTTCTTCATGCTTGCTTCATGAACTTTGGGGTTTGTTAAACGTCATCCGTAAATGGGTGGCTATTACGGCGGCTTACGGGTTCATGGAAAGGTATGTCAAGTAACTTGATAGCTCAAGATTGGGATTTGCTCCTCCGACGATGGAGAGATATCTCTGGGCCCTCTCGGTGTTACGGTATCCATCATCGTCTGGCCAAACACAGGGTGATTTGATCACAGGGATGCCGGAACACGGGAACGAGAAAAGAGAACAATACCGGCAACGAGGTAACTGGCATTGTGGACAAGTGTTGATCCACGAGGATGCCGATGTTTCTCATCTCGGGTAATTGTAACATATCGCGAAGCAACAGGAATAGCACATGGCAACTGGAGGTTCACTCGAATATTCATTCGTGTGGGTATAGGGGTCAATATGGGTGTCCACGGCTCCGATGTTGATCATTGATCGGAAGGGGTTCCGGGTCATGTCTATGCTTCACCGAACCTATAGGGTCACACGCTTAAGGGTCATCTATCTGCTGAATACTAGACGAGGAGTCCGAGAGAAAGTCACTGGAAAGGTTTCAGAGACGATGGAAAAGTTCCGGAGAGAACACCGGAAAAGTTTCGGTAAAACCGAAAAGTTGTTTCGGATAAAACCATTGATCCAAAAAGGTTTCGGCAAGCACCGGGAATGTTTTGGAGGTTGCCAGATTGGTCTAGTAATTTCTGGAATTTTTCTGGAGAAAAACCGAAAAATAAGTTTCGGAGCTGCCGGACTTGTTTGCCGGGTAAACGAAGATGGTTTTAAATTAAACCACCATACCGGAAATGTTCCGGAGCGAGTCCAGATAATTTTAGAGGGTGCCGGAAATGTTCTGGGACCTTCCGGAATTTTTCAGAAGAAATAGTTTCAGAAAACATCTTGTCCCAGCGAGAGGGGACAAGATTCCACGGATCGTGGGGGCTGTTTTTTGGGGGCGCCCCCTTTAGGGGACAGCCCCCTTGTGGCTGGACAAAGTGTTGGGGGGGCCCCCATGGTGGGGGGCAGCCCCCACAAATGGTGGAGAGTGTTGGGAGGAAGGTGGGGCCCCATGGGGGAACACCATGGACAATGGAACATGTTTTCTCCATGTTTGGTGGGAACATGTTTCCTTGTTTGGTGGGTGCTTGTTTTGTGGGCTGAAATTTCAGCCCCCCCCCTCACCCCTTCCACCACTATATAAGGAGGTGGAGAGGAGCTCTCCATCCTCACTCCAACTCTCTCACACAAGCCATGCATGATCTGGCATTCTCTCTCCCTCCCACGAAATAGTTTCGTAGTGCCGAAAGGCTGTCTGGGTTCCGGTGGGAACTAGTTCTGGACGGCGAAGCCCTGCCGGATAGATGACACCGTATGTGTGCAACTCTGTAGAGAGATCGTAGTTTCGGTCTTAGTTTGTGAGTGCCTCCCGAAGGGCTGTCCGAGTGACTGTCCGAGTTTCAAAGGTCCTCCCGAAGGGCTGTCCGCGACACCGTCCGGGGGACTGTTCGACCGCCTCCCGGAGGGCTGTCCGAGGGGCGGATGAGGGTATACATCCTCGCGGTTGGGAGGTTGTAAATCCTAGCTGCGGGGATCTGCACCGCCGATCGTCATCGACTCTACTTCCGCTGCGCCACGAGTCGGTAACGAAAAAGATCAAACCTTGTATGCAGTCTCCATAGTGGTCCTGGGCTGGTGCGTAGGTCGGAAATTTTTTGTTTTCTACTGCGTTACCCTACAGTGGCATCAAGAGCCGTGCTATGCGTAGATGCATGTTGCGATCTAGAATACATAGAGATGTATGGGTGTTGCACAATATAATTAGGTAGTAGATGAGATCTATTGCTGAAAATTATTTGTGCGGGTAGAAGATGAAGTCTGTTACCCGATGTTCTTGTTGCTTCCCTCGAATTTGCATATTTCTGATCTTGATAACAGTATGGTGGAGTTTCAATGTTCTGGCAATCCGCGATCTTGATTGATCAACGAAGTGCTAACAGTTCATTGAATTCCACCGTAGTTAAAAAGAAAGATGAAATTTTGCAGACGAAAGGGCAATGCAGATGTGATCTGCACGGGGGTCACGCGTATGACAAAGTTTAGTATGGGGCTCGAGATTTTATTATCTCGTGTTTCATACACCCTGGAATGTTAATCTAGCGACTTGGATTATCATGCTTGATGATGGACGTTGGTAGCTTCGGTTTGTTTCGAAACCTTAGAAGCCACGTAAAATAAATTTTTGCATGAACCGATTAGAGGCGTCTAACTTGGTTTTGCAGGATGGTTTGCATGTGCATGTGATGTGGTATAGCAGTGTTCATAATAATTTGATTATGTATGAGATGACTATATGATGTAAATTGATTAACATGACCTGCGTGTCATGATTCGGCATGATGGCTGGAGCCATATGATTGCACTTTAATGACCTGCGTGTCAACCTTATGTAATGCACTTATTTTATTAGCTATAGAGATAGCAATATTATCTGGTGCATCGACAAGGTGGTGGCAATCTTCGCGAAGGTGAACACCGACGCGAATGCCGAAGACGAAGAAATACTAGACTTCTCCGTCAGAAAGGGCTATACCATATCATGCTATTATGAATTGCCTGAGATGTTTATCCCTTATGATGCACCCTTCTTGATTGCGCGGTAGTCGCTTTATTAGAGTGATCTCTCACAAAAATATCAAGTAGTTAGTGTTCTCCCAAGTGTAGCACCGTCACGGCACCTAACTTTTCGGGGTATCACATGGATACATGGGTACGAACGATTAGGGATGTGTGAGGCGGGTGAGTTGAGACCTCGCAGCGAGATCACTTGGTTGTCTTGACGTTCAGGCATGAAAGTCATGAGCTCGGAACACACGCATCGAAAGATGAACAAGAGTCACATAGAGATGTGATTGGCAAGTTGGCCTACCGATTGCAATTCTCGTCACTTGAGATGGATACATCCTTGGCGTTGAATTGTAATTTGGATCTTGAATCGCTCACAATCAATTATGAGAGATATTGTTTTGAGTGGGAGCGCACTGTAGAATTGAATTCTTTTAATTCTCAGTGCAATTAATTTTGAACACTGTCTAAGTGTGATTTGCATAATAGTTGTAGAATAATGGCTCGCGTTTCCACCTTCTCTATTAAAATTGAATAGCTGTTAAATATCTGGTTAAAACTTTACGGTTGGTAACGTAATGTGAGGATTATCCTCAAGAGTGCCGAGAAGGACTTTGTCCTATCGCATGCTTTCGGTATTCTCCCGCTAATGCTATGGATCATGTGACTCTCGTCCTTCGATCCAAAAGCTAGAATTCCTTTTCAGTCAAAGTGCAATATGTTTGCTTCCATGAGACCCGAACTTCGAAAGTTTGGATAGTTATGTGATATTCATGGAATCTGAAAATCATTTTCAGAGACAGACAAAGGCTAAAAGATATGAGATATCCAAAGCAATGTTTGTTTGCGAACTGTTAGTAAAGGAGTTTACTATGCATTAGACTGATAAGAGAGGGATCCAGAAGAACGCATGTCATATGATGATGGTGAATAAAACAACAACTTAAAGAGAAAGGAAGTGTCCGAAGGGTGTTAGTGAAACTTTCACGCCTAGGAAGTTCGGGGCTAACACCACTCTTAAGTTTGGTGCTTCTTCTGAGAGTAGGAGAATTACTAAAAGTTAAACTGTTAGAAGTATAATGGCAAAAGGATAGAAGACTGGAATATCCAGCTCATGTATGAATGTCATACAGGTTTTTTGATGTATAGAAGGCTGGTCAAAGATATAGTTCTTGGGAATTATGGTTAAACATGTTAATCACTAATTCTTGGGTATTGTGAGTTAATCACAAAGATACCCGCTCGATTGCATTCTGTTGCAACTCGATGTAAGAACTACTATGGCCTGAGAGACTAGCCAGGAATGAGGTTAAGATACACATAGGGAACATAGTAAAAGTTACTATGCCTTCCATCGGTGTATTCCCTATGTATTTGCTTTCATAATTCATTTTAGGGTTTCACACTCTAGCCCTTTGCATAAGGTATCTTGCAAGAAGGTTGTTCATAAGAGAACTTTTGATGTTCGGTGTTATGAATAACATAAGGGCCATACTTTCATTATGAATGAGACGTATGTTATGAATATTGATATTAATACATTGCCTCTGTATTTACTTTCATAATTCATTTAGAGTTTCATACACTCTTGCCCATTGCATAAAGTATCTTGCAAGAAGGTTATTCATAAGAGAACTTTTGATGTTCGGTGTTATGAATAACATGAAGGGCCATGCTTCCATACAGGATGGGATGTATGCTATGAATATTGATGGTAATATGATACATCCATAATACTGACGCTAAATGTCACAAGACTAAAAGAATACCACACAAGTGTGGCACTGCATTTGGTCACATTGGAGAAACCCGCATGGAAAATTCCATTATGATGGATTTTGAAGTCGTTTGATTTTGAATCATCTGACACTTGCAACTTTTCTCTGAAAAGTGAAGTGACTGAAATACCGTTCACATGCCATAAGGAACGAGCAAAGAACATATTGGTGATCATACATTATGATGTGTGTAGTCCAATAAATGTTGTTGCAAGTAGTGGATTTATCTATCTTCAGAAATGACTCAAGTAGATATATGGATATTTACTTGATGAGACGTAAGTCTGGATTTTTTGAAATCATTCGAAAGGTTTTCAATACGAAGAATAAAATATTGTAACAAGAAAATTATGTTTCTACAATTCGATTGCAGAAAGGAATATTTGAGTTACAAGTTTAGCGAATGTCTGATGAGTTGTGAAAGGGGTTTCATAACTTGCACCTCCCGGAACACCACTGCAAGTGGAAAGTCCGTGAAGATGTAATCGAACCATTTATGACATGGTAAGATCAAAGATGACATAAATAAATTTGCCATTATCCCTTTTATAGAGTGATGCTTTAGAGACTGCGGCTTTTACACTGAAAAGAGCTCCATCAGGTCTGTTGAAATGACGCCATGGTGTGGTACGCCCAACCATGTTATATCTTTTCTTAACATTTGGAATATGGGGCTTGTGTAAAAGGTTACAAACCTATTCCAAATCAGACAAGTGCTACTTTGTAAGGTTATCCCAAGTCATTGGGTATTTCCCCACCACTATACCGAGGCAAAGGGTTTTGCCGCAAAACGGTATGCTTTTAAAGAGAATAGTTCTTACAAAAGGTGAGTGGGAGGACAGTGCAAACTCGACGAGATAACTAGTATCTTCGTCATCAGACCAAAGGAAAGAAACCTTGGAAGTGATTCCGGAGTTTCCTACTGCGACTGATACGGAAGTCTCTACAATAAAATGTATGGACTTCGGTCGAACTTGCAGCTGAACCACGTAGGCAGAGCTCGTGCAAACCTATCAGGTGCGCAAACGAGATATTGTTGTTAGACAACAGTATACCTACAATACACAAGGAAGCGTTGATGGGCCCTAACTCCGGAATTGGCTAAATGCCGATACAATCCGAGATAGTTTCCATATAAGTGATTCGAGATTAAAATCTTGATACACCTTTCAGAAGACTTAGAGTCTAACGAATATTTATGGAACTAAAAACTGATACGGATAAAAATGTTTTATCCATATAGCTCGACTTGTTGAAATAACAAGTTCAAAGAGTTGACTACGATGAGATTGTCTCACCGTAGCGATGCTTGAAGTCGGTTCGGGTTGAACTAGCAATTAATACATATTTCAATCATGAGATATGAAACATGGATGACAAACGGATTTCCATCTGATGGGAATGAAACCTAGGACTTGTATGTGATACAGTCCAAAGTAATTTGTCGATCCAGAGGATGCTAGTAAGTATGCAAACTTCAGAGTTCCAGCGATGGACAGAAGAGAGCAAAGTGGAGTTGGAATCTTCGTTTTTCATGAAATGGTCAAAAGAGTTTGACTTCATCAAATGGGTATCGAAGATGCTTGTGATTCAAGAAAGTAAGTGGGAGCATAATAATATTTCTAAAAACGTTGTGTGCTTGACACATTGTTAATTGGAAGTAAATTTCTTGACACGAATTAGGACTTCATTTGAAAATAGTTTTTCGATGAAGTGCTTAGGCTAAATAGCCTCAATATTAGGCATGATGATCTATGGAGATAGATTTACCTAATGGGGCTAAGAAATGAATACATATTGACAAGATGCTAAAACCTTTTAGCATTTAAAACGCCAAGGAGTGATTCTTGCCGAAGTCACATGGAAAGAGTTTTGCGAGACTCGGTGTCCCAAAACACTGATGAGCAAAAATACATGATGGTGATTCCACACACTCTTGTGTTTGGATTAATCATGTATTCCATGGTATGTAAAACAACCAGATATGTCCAATACTCCAAAGTTGTTGCGAGTATAGATACCAAAGTGATCAAAAGTACTGATCATGGGACAACAGTGAAAGATGTCATTAGGTACTAGAGTAGTACTGATGACATGTTTTCTCGCAAGCAGAGATTATGAAGTGCTCGTTGTAAGTAATTACATCGATACAGTCTTCATCAATGCTCCATGCGATTTTCGATTTAAATTGAGGGTTTTGTGTGATACACAATATGGTGGCACGGTAGTTGGAAATTGTTCCAAACAAGATACTGTGGCGAATTCTATAACAAAGGCTAAGTATGTTGACGCTTAAGAAGCGACAAAGAAGTTGTTGAATCATATAGTTCATTCATGAACTTAGTATGGTTCCAAGATGGCTTTTGTCTATGGGACACTATTGCAGATAGTTGCTCCATAGCTCAGTCTGAGGAATCAGATTTCGACCAATGATTCACACATATGCAAAGCCAAGTCCACACAAAATATGAATTTTGTGAAAGCGTGAAAACGCGAGGATATGCAAAGTTACACACGGAGCTGAAGTCGTCAGATCCGTTGGACATCAGGCTATACCACATGCGAAGCATATTTTACACCAGTATGCCATAGGTGTAAAGTGCATTAGCATTGACTAGATTATTGACTCTAGTGCAAGTGGGAGTCTGTAGGAGATATGCCCTAGAGGCAATAATAAATGTTATTGATTATCTCCCTGTTCATAATTAGGTTTATATTCCATGCTATAACTGTTGTGGTTCTCGAGTCTGCAATAACCACGAGGCTCGGAGGAAGACTCATATGCACGTGTGGGATAATAAACGGTAAAATGTATTCCTAGTCAAGCCTCTATGACTGGCTCAAGTATTGCATGATGATCCTGTTTTCCTGATCATGGGCATGGCTATGCCGGCAATTTTGAGGGCACAATTGTTGGTAGAACACTTGTGTTGAATCGACCCGATTGATGTTATGCTATGAGATACATTCGTCATAAGTTAATGGTTAATAACACAGCAAGTTAATGTTTGCATAATTCCTTAGACCATGAGAGTATCGAGTTTCTTCATGCTTGCTTCATGAACTTTGGGGTTTGTTAAACGTCATCCGTAAATGGGTGGCTATTACGGCGGCTTACGGGTTCATGGAAAGGTATGTCAAGTAACTTGATAGCTCAAGATTGGGATTTGCTCCTCCGACGATGGAGAGATATCTCTGGGCCCTCTCGGTGTTACGGTATCCATCATCGTCTGGCCAGACACAGGGTGATTTGATCACAGGGATGCCGGAACACGGGAACGAGAAAAGAGAACAATACCGGCAACGAGGTAACTGGCATTGTGGACAAGTGTTGATCCACGAGGATGCCGATGTTTCTCACCTCGGGTAATTGTAACATATCGCGAAGCAACAGGAATAGCACACGGCAACTGGAGGTTCACTCGAATATTCATTCGTGTGGGTATAGGGGTCAATATGGGTGTCCACGGCTCCGATGTTGATCATTGATCGGAAGGGGTTCCGGGTCATGTCTATGCTTCACCGAACCTATAGGGTCACACGCTTAAGGGTCATCTATCTGCTGAATACTAGACGAGGAGTCCGAGAGAAAGTCACTGGAAAGGTTTCAGAGACGATGGAAAAGTTCCGGAGAGAACACCGGAAAAGTTTCGGTAAAACCGAAAAGTTGTTTCGGATAAAACCATTGATCCAAAAAGGTTTCGGCAAGCACCGGGAATGTTTTGGAGGTTGCCAGATTAGTCTGGTAATTTCTGGAATTTTTCTGGAGAAAAACCGAAAAATAAGTTTCGGAGCTGTCGTACTTGTTTGCCGGGTAAACGAAGATGGTTTTAAATTAATCCACCATACCGGAAATGTTCCGGAGCGAGTCCAGATAATTTTAGAGGGTGCCGGAAATGTTCTGGGACCTTCCGGAATTTTTCAGAAGAAATAGTTTCAGAAAACATCTTGTCCCAGCGAGAGGGGACAAGATCCCACGGATCGTGGGGGCTGTTTTTGGGCTGTTTTTTGGGGGCGCCCCCTTTAGGGGACAGCCCCCTTGTGGCTGGACAAAGTGTTGGGGGGGCCCCCATGGTGGGGGGCAGCCCCCACAAATGGTGGAGAGTGTTGGGAGGAAGGTGGGGCCCCATGGGGGAACACCATGGACAAGGGAACACGTTTTCTCCATGTTTGGTGGGAACATGTTTCCTTGTTTGGTGGGTGCTTGTTTTGTGGGCTGAAATTTCAGCCCCCCCCCCCTCACCCCTTCCACCACTATATAAGGAGGTGGAGAGGAGCTCTCCATCCTCACTCCAACTCTCTCACACAAGCCATGCATGATCTGGCATTCTCTCTCCCTCCCACGAAATAGTTTCGTAGTGCCGAAAGGCTGTCTGGGTTCCGGTGGGAACTAGTTCTGGACGGCGAAGCCCTGCCGGATAGATGACACCGTATGTGTGCAACTCTGTAGAGAGATCGTAGTTTCGGTCTTAGTTTGTGAGTGCCTCCCGAAGGGCTGTCCGAGTGACTGTCCGAGTTTCAAAGGTCCTCCCGAAGGGCTGTCCGCGACACCGTCCGGGGGACTGTTCGACCGCCTCCCGGAGGGCTGTCCGAGGGGCGGATGAGGGTATACATCCTCGCGGTTGGGAGGTTGTAAATCCTAGCTGCGGGGATCTGCACCGCCGATCGTCATCGACTCTACTTCCGCTGCGCCACGAGTCGGTAACGAAAAAGATCAAACCTTGTATGCAGTCTCCATAGTGGTCCTGGGCTGGTGCGTAGGTCGGAAATTTTTTGTTTTCTACTGCGTTACCCTACACTTTAAGAGGAGGCAGGTTGAGAACCCAAACTTCTTCTTCTCCAAGCTAGAGGAAGATGGAGCTGTTAGGGCGCTGTTCTGGGTTGACGGGAGAACAAGGGCATTGTACCCGCGTGTTTTCGACACCACATTCTGCACAAATCGCTACAACCTCCCTTTCGTGCCGATTGTTGGGATTAACAACCAAACACACACGGTTTGCTTGGGGTGTGCTTTGCTGCCTGATGAGAAGATTGAAACATTCAAATGGGTCTTTGAGCAATGGATGTTGGCAATGAATAACGAGCATCCATTAAACATCATGACTGATCAAGACCAAGCAATGGCTACAGCCATCTCCTTGGTGTTCCCAAACTCGACACACAGATGTTGCAAGTGGCATGTCTTTCGGGTTGCGAGGACAAAACTAGGGAAGATGCTGGGCAAGGACGAGCCTTTTGCCGAAGCATTCTACAGTTGTATCAATGGTTTAGATACCATTGAGGAGTTTGAACAAAGATGGCAGCAGATGATTGAATTCTTTGGTTTGGCTGACAAGAAACACCTCAAAAACATGTGGACCACCAGGAAGACATGGGCTCCCTTGTACTTTAGGCACAACTTCTTCCCTTTCACAGGAACAACCGGAAGGTCCGAGGGGCTGAATTCCTACTTCAAGACCTTGAACCATCATGGAGACTTAGTTTGGACGTTCGTTTAGCAGTTTGAGCTTTGCCAAGAGCTAATGCTAGACCGTGAGGACAATGCTGGCTTCGTCAATGAAACGACTAGGCCACCACTATGGGGGAAGTAAGTCCAAACAAATTCATGTTTTACTTGCACAACATTGTTTTTCAATGTTTTTGGCAGTACAGTTTGGTTGCAACATTTATTTGAAGCATATGTAGCAAACTTTGTTAATGTTGGAAGCTTTTCTTTTTACAGTTACAACATTGAAAAGCAAGCACCTGATTTCTATACCAGGGAGGTATTTTCCAAGTTCCAAAAGCTCTTGGCTAAATCAACAGGCTTTGGGCTGCAATTTCAAGTCGAGGGGGATTCAATGTGGTTTCGTCTCGTTGCAAATGATGGTGTCAACACTAAAGCTTACATTGTGCGAGTTGATCCTAAAGATGAGAGGTACATGTGCAGCTGCAACATGTTTGAGATGTGTGGGTTGATTTGCCCACATATCATCCGTGTCATGGTGCACCTAAACGTGCAAATGATACCTGTAGCTTACATGCTTGAAAGATGGTCCAAGAGAGCAACTGATGTAGCACCTGATCCCGGTGATGGTCATAGGGCTATGCACTTTGGTGTCCCCACAACAAATACACTCAAGTTCAACTCTCTCTGCAGGAAGTTTGGCAGGCTCGCTTCTGATGCATGCTTTAGTGATGAAGCTTATAATTTCGTCTCTGGACTTATTGATCAAGGGAGTGTTGGGGTTGCTGCAATGAAAGCTAGAGCGAGGGATAGGGTTCCAGGAGCCACCGGAGAAGCCCAAGGCCATGAAGCCACTGGACAAGTGCAGGCTTCAACGGGTCCGGTTACAGGGCAGCAGCAACCAGCCCCTGTAGTTTTGCGGAACCTGCCAAAGTCTGCAAAGAAAGGGAGGCCAAAGGAAAAAGAGAAGCGAAGGAAGCCACTAATTGAGCTACGAGAAGATGAGATGAGGAAGAGAAGAAAGAAAGACGAAGCGAAAACGAAGAAAGCTCAAGCTCCAAAGCCAAGGGGTAAGAAGACACCTTGCAATTTTTGTGGAGATGAGGATCACAATGCAAAGAGCTTCCAACTGCTTGCTGTTATGCTTGTTGCGAGTGCGACCAGAAAAGATCCGGATGTCGAAACGGTCCTTACACTTTAGGATGTTTCAATGAGGGGAAAATGATGTATTGCTTTGTAGGCTTGCTGGATTCTATTTGTGTGATGGTATGCAACATATAACTACATGTGTGAATTTAAAAAGGGCAGATTCCAAAATTCATAAGTTTGTGAAGCTGTGTTTTTTGTTGAATGATGGTTACTAAGATTGTTGCAAGGGTTGAACGGTTTTTTTAGATTTAGAAATCATTATGAAAAAAGCAGTCTTGCTTGTAACAAATGTAGTCACTGGTTGTAGCAAAAACAGATAGTAGTTGAAGCATTTTGTTTGAATGATGCAACCCTACATGATTCCTGCTGTGTAGGGACAAATCGATTATGCTTGTAAGGTTATGAGTATTTAAAACCACATGGATTAACATATTTTAATTGTTGTTTCCAGTAAAATAAATGTTGAAAGAGAAAAACATTGCTTGGGTTAGAAAAATGTGGTGCTTTGGCTGTGAAACAGAATTTTGGAGTGTACGTGTAATGGTTGTAAACATGGATGAAGCTTTTTTTGTGAGCTTGAAGCAAATAAAATGCAAGAATGTAGCACTACAGTTATTACATGAAATAAATGTTTGCATAAAATAAATTGTAAGTGAGGTGTACTATTGAAGCTTTTATAGATTATGCTTCCAGCAAATATGTTAAAATATATACTAAAAGCTTCAGCAATGGACGGGTGTCGTATTCATCGTGCAACCATGTTGTCACCAATATGCTTCATCCAAATTCAAACTTACAAACCAGAACAAGTACCATTGGTTCATACATACCGAAAACAAAACAAAAGCTCAATGGAGTTATCATTCTTTACATAAGTACCATTGGTCCTATCAAGATGCTACCATTTGAGACATTAACTAGAAACTAATGAAAGCCCGTTCGCCTTGAACCATCGTGAAATCACTCTGCCAACTCTTCCCTGAATGCCAGCTTGATTGAGCCTTTGTTGAGTGGGTGATGGCACAGGTTGTACGCCCAGTCCATGCGGTACCGTGCAATGTCTCCCTGTAAACATGAAAGGTTGAGAAGCAGTTTGTTACTAGCTATTCTTTTGCTGCATAGGTTTTGAACAAAGAAAAAACTAGATTTAACAAAAAAGAGAATGCAAAAAAGGTAAAATGGATACCTGCTCAAAATCTTTCAATGCCTTTCCATGAAAGTTCTTCACATACTTGAGCCCGAAGAAACCACAATCACACCTGTGAGTTAAAAGGAAAGAATATGACATTCCCGTGTATAGTGGAAACAACCAACTTGTTACAAAGGAACACATGAATGAAGCATAGGAAAAACTCACATGTTATTTTGCTTTGGGTAGTCGTCTAGATCAGCCCGGGTGATGGATGCAACAGGTACATTAAATGCATCACTCTCTTGTGCAAGGGTTGTAAAGTTTGTGATCTACCAACAAAAACACACACAAAAGTTTGCAAAAGCATATGAAACATGTAAAAGATGACATCAGGAAAATAATGTAGACGGAGCGAGGGCAGACGCAACTATAAAAGAGAGAAAGAGCTGACCAAGTTGTTGGACTGCTTCTTCAAGGGGGGTGGTTTTCCCTTTGCATTAACTGAGTCGAATACATTCCATTGCTTGTGAAGCAAGTTCGCGCAAACAACTACCCAGTGACGTTCATGAACAATTGCGAACCAGAGCTGAAAATGCAAAAGAAGGCAAAGGGACTAAGAACATAAACAAAAAATGTTACGTGCGTCGCATCGCTGGATACAAATTTGAAAGTATTTGTGCTATGAAAACAGAAATGGCTCGCGGGAACTTACGAGGTCGTATTTTTGAACCTTGAACTTAATCACAGCCCTTTCAAGCCCAGACATGAGGGCATTTGGTTGGAAAACTGGTGGGTCTTGCTTGAGTAGAGACTACTTGAAAATAGCAACAAAAGAATTAGTGTGTGCTGCATGCAAAGTGAAAAAAGCATGAAGCATTACTTTGTTTTTACGGGACTTACCGCCCCATGGACTGAGAAGAAGTATTTTTTTACATCCCTATTGTTTGTTCCATAAGATGCGAGATTGAGCTGCTCGATGCATAGCGACATAATCTCATCATTCATTTCCCCACGGGGCTTCAGGCATGCAAGAAACTTCTTGTACCCAACATAAAACCCACCTATTTTGATGAAAGGTGTCCTGGTACCATAGTTGCAAGCGATGAATAATTTGTTTCAACAACAAAAAATTAATACACTAGATAGGGGATAGGTAGCTCATGGTAGTTCATTGGGTTTTGACCTCCTTAGTGGTTTCCCATGCGCAATATACTTCTCATAAAGTGCATTAACTTTATCTTCTTTAACTTCGAACTTCTGCTTCTTTCCCTTTGTTTTGACAGCTGGAACTTTAGCCATCCTCTTCTTCCTAGTGTTCTTGTCGTGAGTGCTAGGGCCACTGCTCACATCAATGGGGTGCTCGTCCGCAGCGACCATCATATCAGCTACAACAAAGAGACATGTATGTATGGGTGAAACGGGTAATCTAGGAGCGATTTTATGAGAATTTGCTGCAATCACACAAACACGAAAATAACGTGGACAAAAAAAAGATGCAAACATGAAACAAGGTGCTCAAAAAGAGATGACGGAGGAAGGAAGCATACCTGGGATAGTAGGGCTGCCATCATCATCTGAAACAGGAAAAACAGGGATGTTGGTATAGAGAGGTGTGCATGTTTTGTTCCCGTTTGTAGGCTCGTCCATACCATGCATCAACTCGTAATCTTCGGAACCCTTTGGGAACATCTCAAACGAAGGCTCATCATCCCAAACACCGGCTGTTGCGCTCCTGGGTGCATCAAAGAATAGTGGGGGACTCTGAGGTGGCACGTCTCCTTCCACCTCCATACTCACTCTTTGTTGCTCATGAGTGTGACCAACATCTGTTGCAACTTCTTGGTTTTTTTCCTGCTCCCCAATAACTTGATCTTTGTTCATCACGATGTCAGCAGCTGCACCTTCAGCTTCATCACCAGTGCCTGTAGTTGCAGCTTGAGCATCCTTTTCTTTCTCACGAGCTTCGTCCATGGTAGGTGTTGCATCTTGAGCTTCATGTCGAGCATCCTTCTCTTTCTCACGAGCTTCGTCCACGGTGGGTTCTGCAGCTTGAGATTCATGTTGACAATCCTTCTCTTTCTCATGAGCATCAACCACGGTAGGTTTTGCAGCTTGAGCTTCATGTTGAGCATCCTTCTCTTTCTCACGAGCATCGTCCACGGTGGGTTCTACAGCTTGAGCTTCATGTTGAGCATCCTTCTCTTTCTCACGAGCATCATCCATGGTATTTGCGATGGCATCTTCCACGTCACGAAGCATAGCAGCCATACGGTTGGATTGCAATCCCTTTAAACTCTGCCCAAACTTGCCTAATGCATCATCAACCTCCGTTGAGAAAATTTCCTTGTGCTTGTCATACAACGATTGGAACTTAGCTGGTACCTACAAAAAGGCATGTGTTTCAAAAATTAGTCATTTCACATGTATCTTGAAACAAAAATGGATGCATCTTTTGTAGAAAACGTACCGTGAGATCATCCATGCTAGGGAAAGGTTGTTGGAGCCAATCATCGAACGATGAGGATAAATTTGGTTGACCCTCATCATTTGCTTGAGCTTCAGGTGCTTCATTTTGGCTTCCTCGGCCATTAGCTGCTTCAGCACCAGCCCCCTGCCCAGTGGCTGCTTCATGATCAACTCCTGGACCAATAAGTAGTGGGGCATACGGCGTGTTGCACAGACTCCAAAACTAGGAATAAAAAGAAACAAAAAAACATGAGGAAGAATAAATTGGTTGCCATGCTGAAATGGAAGCAAACCTATGATGCATCATAACATTAGCTAGAAAACACATATATGACCACGCTAAAAAAACTGAAAACATGTGCAACATACAAACAGTAGCTAGCAACAAAAAATCTGAAACTGACAGTCTTGCTAAGAAAATGTTTCTTACTGTTATCTGCTAACATGATGTTACATCCAATGTGTGCATTTGCTACAACAAGCATACAAATTTGCTACATGCTGCATCCTATTTGCTGCATCCAATGTGTGCATTTGCTACAGCCAGCATACAAATTTGCTACATGTTGCATCCTATTTGCTGCATCCACTGTGTGCATTTGCTACAACCAGCATACAAATTTGCTACATGCTACATCCTATTTGCTGCATCCATAGGCTGAATTACTATGACATGCTCATTAACAAACAAAACATATGACACGAAGGAACATATATGGATGAAGAGAAAATACTTGTGTGTGCTTCCCATAGAAAGGCTGGACAAGAGTAAGCTTGTTCTTGTCAACTCTATCCACCCAGTCGAAATCCTTTTGACAAACATAGCGTATCCTTGGCACAGAATAATCTATGATATGCTCATTTGGGAGGCCAGGCGGGATATCGAGAAGATCCATGTATATAATCTGCATAACAATAGACAACAAAAAAAGCATGAATGCAAGCTACACAGATGTATGTGCATCAATGAAAAGGAAAGGAGGTGTTTTGTCATGAAAACGTTGCATACCGCTAACATGGGCAGACATGAGCGGATCTGAAATTCTTTTGGATTTTCATTTGTTGCTTGCGCCCTCTTCTTCTCTTGAAAGACCGAAACCTCCTCCATAGCTCGTGCCAATACGTGCTCATCCCAAGCAAGGTTCTGCACCAAATCCATGTTTTCAAGGGAAGCTAGATACTCAAGGTTGACCATGTTCCCGGTGCCTGGGCAAACAACTATAGCCAATGCAACGAGTGCCCATGTTCTCTTTATCATAGACTCGTCCGTATCGCTGCAATCTTTGAGCAACTTGAAAACATGGGCAATTGGCGCTCTATTCCCGTCCTTGTAAATGCTGCGATGGTCATGCTTATCGCTCTTCTTAAGAAGCTTCACGGGACTATCACCCGATGGCACATTGAAAATCCTTTTCACCATGTCTTTGCTGAACTTGATAGATTTATTCTTGTACTTGAACTCTCGAAGTGCATGGTTTGTGTTCATCACAACAAACTCAATAAGTGCATGTGGTACCTTGAAGGGCTTGATGTCCAACAAATCCCCAAAGGGGCCATTGCGTATGATACTCTGTTTCGCCGGTGATAGCTGCTCCGCAAGATCACCTAGCCTTTTCAAATTAAACCTCGTCTTGAACCCGCATATATTTTCTTTCTTCTTGATCTTCTTCTTAACCTTCTTACTCCCCTCATCCTCAGCAGATGTGCCTGCAACAACTGCACAAAGGAGAGAAAAAAGAACTCAATCAGGACCAATGATGCATCATAACATTAGCTAGAAAACACATATATGACCACGCTAAAAAAATTGAAAACATGTGCAACATACAAACAGTAGGTAGCAACAAAAACAGTCAGGGCAACACATACCATGAATTTAAACCGCATTGCAACATACACAAGCAGATATTAATTTGATGATCCTGAGATGCTAATATGTCCCGGAACCAACAGCAATATGCATGTTGAATCTGTTGTTTGCTGAAACATGATATGCTAAAGCGCAGGCAGGCAGCGGGAAAAGCTCAAGGACATCACCATTGTGATGAAAGCACTGTGCACTATGTAATTATGAAGTGAATGCCTCAAAGCAGCATCCAAAACAGTACTGTCATCGGCTCTCGCAGACCTACGGCAAGGCCAAAGTGGCCATGGCCCGCCTATGATCTCTTTGTTTTTTAGTTCATATACTATGCATCGGTGGCTAGCCCATAAACCTAGTCTACTGATGGACACCGCCTAAGCCTCTACGCCACTTTAGGGATTCACATGAGGAGTAGCCGAGAATCTACTGGTGGCACTCGATTCAAACGGGATTTAAGCATCTACTGGTGGCGTTGTGATCATCATCTCCACAAAATTTCCCACCAGGGATTCACACGAGAAGTAGCTAGTGCGTAAACTAAAGCTGCAAACCAGGATCTAGCCATGGAGAAAAAACAGCAAGTGCAGAGCAACAGGTGCAGCCTCTGTTCCAAACCAACACACTGATATAGCCATGGATGAAAAGCAGCTGGTGCAGAGCAACAATGGCAACAGGTGCAAAGCACCAGGTGCACACCAACAGAGCAACAGATCTCCCTAAAAAAATCAGCAGCCGAGGGGGGGAGGTGTGGCCGCGGTCGTCGGCGTTAGACGAGGTTGAGGACCTTGCGGGGCGCAGGCGCGGAACAAGGTGTGGCCGCGGGGAGGAAGGCCGCGCCCACCACCGCGTCCCCCTCCGAGCCCTCGCCGCTCCTCTGCAGCTCCATTGACGACACACCGCGAAACCCTAGCGAGATTGAGGGGAGAGGGGGGAAATTGGGGAGAAGAACAGGGAAACCTTTCGGGGGAGCCATAGATCGCTGGAGAACGCCGCCGCCGCCGCCGCTTATGGTTTCCAGGCGCGACCGCCGCCGTCGAACTCCAGTCGCCGGGTCCGCCGCTGCCCCTGTCGCCCCCGAAACACGGCCGAAATGGAGTCGCTGCCCCGATGAACGGTTGCAGCAAATGAACCCCCTGGTAGCAATCGGTAGGCACCTGAAAAAAAATTGTTTCCACGTGGCGCTGCGGGGGTAATTGGATCGATCTGGATCCAACGCGCCTTGCGCGTCCGGCGCAACGGTTCGGCCGGCGCTCCGGCTGTAAACGTTTCCCGTAAACAAAGTGCACCTTGTCTGTAGAGAGATACAAACACGACGCACAAAGATAGCGTACATATTTTTGAGGAAAAATGCAGAGAGATACAAACACGAGGAAGTGCACCATGCGGCAACCTTGTCGGCAGCATACATATTTTTGAACAACTGCTTTGGATGGGTCCAAATAATGTAGGACCCTCTCAGCTGACGGACGTTCATTATGGAGGATGATACTCATGACAATTTTAGTGAAAGGTGTGACAACTTTTTAAACTAGCATGACAATTTCTTCATAGCGAAGACAATTTTCTCGGAAAAGTGTCATCGTTCTACCAATCGGCTCAGAGAGGTTCACTGGGAGTTAGCACTACCTATACTATAATAGTATAATAATACTATGTTTTTTCCTTTGCATGGGTGTAATAGCAATATGCTAACCCCACGGGGTTCTAACGTGTGTTGTGTGGATCTTTGGTCGAGGGATCTCTACTCCTAAAGGGGGACTTGATAGCTTCTTGCCTCGGTTTTTTTTCGTCATCCCTCCCACCTGGTTTTTTTTCGTCCTCCGTCACACGTCCTACAAACCCACGCACGTAACCCACTAAAAAAACGGACCAAACCACCTAGCAAGCCCCTCGCACGAAAAAAGCGGACGAAAATTGTAGCGATGCCCCTCAGATGAAAAAAACCGGTCGAACCGGGAGCGAGGCCCCCTCGCACGAACAGGGAGCGAGCCCCCCTCGCATCCCCACCCGCCCGTGCCCTCTCCCCTCCATCTCTTCCTCCGAGTCCCGACCCTGGGCTAGGGTTCCATATGCCGCCGCCCCCATCTCCTGCTCCGTCGCCGCCCCTACTGCTCCACCGGCCCGACCTCTTGTTCGGGCGCGACGGCAGGAGCAGCTCCACCTCTCCACCCCCTAATGCGACAGCGCGCCAAACCCCCACCCCCACGACCGGACGTCGCGGCCGCCACCGTAGAATCCTCCGTCGCCGTCGCCGCCGCGGAATCCTTTGCCCCCCATCGTCTTTGCTCCTCCGCCGCCCGGCGCTGACGTGACCTCCAAGACCGCCACCTTCATCGCGGAATCCCACATCAGGACAGGACCCGTGGGAGGGTGTGGTTGTGGGCCGCCGCCGCCGCCGTTGTCGTGGAAACCTAGGGCAGGGCGATGGGGGCCGGTGCCGCTGTTCCTGCTCCTGCTAAGAAGAGGCCCTCCTCATCGGCCCCCTCCCCCGTCACTCCTCGCTCCTTGCTCGAGGTCCGGGGCGTCACGGAGGCGGCGGCGGTAGGGGCCGGTGCCGATTTTCCTGCTCCTGCTAAGAAGAGGCGATGCGAGGAGCTACGGCCCTTGCCATCCCCGCGTTCGCCGCTGCTACAAACGCTGGTAATGGAAATGAATCGCTCCTTGGTTTTTGTTGCTGCCAGATCCCCAATCGCTACCTCGATCTCACCATCACCAGCCCGGCAGGGGCTTCAATATCCTCGGGTATCCACCATTAAAAGAAGGAAAAAAACTCAAGTTCTGACTCATGTGTTTCCCGATTAAAAAAGAACAAGCTCTAGCCCATGTGGTTGATGGCGTCTCTTGTCTTATTTGCTTAGCGTATTTATGTTTCATCAGGATGCAAGTTGCTGCTTGAGGAGTGTTAGAATTTGTGAAATAACGATTTTCTCTTGGCCCCAACTACATTGCTTTGCTACACTCAAAACGCCAGTTGCCAGAAATAACATGTTCTTCCTTTTCCCCAAATAAGATTTATACAATCTGATCATCTATACATTGGACAGATAAACAATAGAAAGAGAACTCAATCTGATATATTTTTTGTTCAAGTCCAGATATAGAAACCATATATTGGTAAATGCATCTAAATTCTAAACTAGAATTATGCTTAATGTGAGAGGAAAGCAAGATTTTTGCTACAATACTGATGGTTAATGCTAGAAGCATATCAAGTATAACAGTGAAATTGCACTACTGTTTGTTCGCCGTGTTGTTCAGTTAAAGGTTAATATCTCCAAACTTCATTTTCTCTTTTTGTAGAAGTTCTTGCCTAACTACTTATTTTCTAGGACTGTTAGTCCTTGTTTAACAAATTTGCATCTTGATATGGTTAAACGGTGAAGCAATTCCGAGGACGGGAGCAAGGAGCTGGCTGGAGTGATCGTGAAGCTTCTCTGCAGCGTCCATGGCCCCTCCTCAGCTGGGAGTGAGCAGAGATGAAGCAACTGTCATCTCTGGCCTCGCTTGCTGAATGCGAATGGTAACGTCGGTATGGATTGCTCTCTGGACCATATTTCTCATGACATGTTGGACACAACTGCTAGAATATTTTTAACAATATATATGTTTTACTCAAATGTGTTACCTGTCTCTTGTTCCAGATGATGGCTGGGCAGAATTAAACAGGAATTACCAGGTAAGGAGATACACCTTAGCATTGCTAATCATTCCTATCATTTTCAGTATAGTGCAACTGCAAAATTATGTTTTTACACAATTCAAGAAATTAAGTGGAAGAGACAACTGTAGTATGAAATTCAGCTAACCATCCCTATCTGTTCAGACAACTGTAGTATGAATTATTTTCAAGATATCACTAGAAGTTTTAGAAGCAGAAAATTCTACATATGGACACCATTTATCATATTATTGCTATCAGTATTGATAATGTTGTGTCACGATTTCTCAGGGTAACATGATTCCAATTAAAAGAACATTCCTCTGGCTTCAAGGCGCTTGCAGATTATGTGCACGCGAAGGGGTTGAAGCTCGGTATCTATAGTGATGCTGGGTATGCTAGCTATCCAATTTCTTCTTATACTACAGCAACTAAACTCTTCACTAGCCCAAGAAAACTAGAATTTGTATATATGATAAACCGGTAATGAACTGTCACCGTGTATCGCAGGACACAAACATGCAGTAACAAAATGCCAGGATCGCTCGATCACGAAGAGGAAGACGTGACTTTTGCGTCTTGGGTATGGAATCTATATTCTGTGCTCGCTGAACTGTAGGTATGCATCTTTTTTGTCCCGTTCTTGGTCGTTGGCCGCTACCCAACCATGATTTTACCTTTGATTTTGTTGCAGGTTAGTTTGTTGTTTCTGGTTTCACGTCTGCTTGGTCGATCCCTTGTTCGGTATGTGCCTGCATGTTGTCTCCCTGCGGCGGCATCATGGATCTTCAGGTCGACCCTTCTCCTCCTCTCTGCTCTTCTTATGCAGATTGGCCAATGAGTGCCTTTTGTTATACGTCTTGTTCCTGGTAGAGAGTAGAGTCTAGAGTAAGACTATTATTCTCTCTGTATGGTGATATGCTTTTTGGCCTCACCATGTTCTTGTTGTGCTTGTTGGTGTGCAGGCTGGCCAATGAGGGTTTTTTGTTTCTCGTTTATTTCTAGCAAAGGCCAAAAGTATCATTCTCTTTGTGTATTTTTTTTATAGCTGCCTTGCTTCCTTGCTTGTTTTTAGTGGAATGTAAATCTATATTTTGTGTGTTCCTTGTTTGAATCCCTGTTGGCTCCTTTTATATTGGTTTATGTTGTGTCATTGACCAACAAATGTTGATCCCTATGTCGTGTTGCAGTATATGCTACTGTTTGTAAGCAGATTTCTGTTTGTGTAGGATTAGGAAATGACAACCTGGTGATGTATCCATCACTAAAATGACGAGCATGAGAAACATTTGATTTTCTTTTGCTACTTAGTGTTACTTTGTTAATCAGTAATATATTAGGCTGAAATTACATATTCGAGGCTCGAGGGAGGGCTCACGCGGGCAGCCAGATCGATCGCAGCGTGCATCCTAAATTGTGATTTCGCTCCAGGGCCTAAATTTCCGGGGTACGACCCTGCTGAACTTGCACTAATTATGTTCATGTTTGTGTTTCAACTGGAAGAAAGATTCATTTCTGTTAGTTTAATGCAAAGTAACCAGACTCTCCTTTGTATATATATTTTAGTTGAAAGAAAATCGAACCATATATGCTGAGTACCGACAATGGCTTCTATTGGTTCCTTCTGTTACTTTATTCAGCTTCTATTGGTTGTGTTTCTCAGGAAAACTAATTTATGTTACTTCTCTGTCCAGGTTGAGTTGAGCATATATTTACCTACCTCAGCCGGTAGAGATCGAAGGTTATTACTGGCTACTGTTGCGATGGAGCACATATAAGCATGCTCGGGTTCGTCTTAGGTGAGTGAATCTGCAGCATCCTTCACAATGTTGAACTGTGATTTCGTATCAGTAGGCTTGCAATTTAAGAGATCTTCCCATCCATTTTTTATGGATTTTGGGGATGTGTCCAATGTAAAATTATTGATAAATAAGATCCTTTGTTCTTCTTTCATGTTGAAGAGAGTGACAGTACCTTGCCAATTAAACTACCTACATTCCTATTAGAGGGAAAAGAAAATGTCCAACGGAAGGAAAAGTGTGTTCTTTTTTTTTACATGAGGAAAAGTATGTTCTGTTCGTTGTATGTAAGCAGTTTGATTCCGGTTTTGGGACCGGCCAACCATTGATATTGTGGTGCAGAAGGCCGCGGGCGCTAGAGATTGTGGCACGGTTTAGAGGGTTGGCCGGCGGCGGAGGCGGCGACTCGGGTAGGGGGCAACGAGGTAGTGCGTGACAACACCTACTGACCCTGGATGGTGGTGGCAAGTGGTTTCGTAGGTAGTGGTGGGCGGGTCAATAGAATGGACGGAGAAAAAGGTAGGCAAAGGGAGGAAGCAGAATAGTAGTAGTAGCAGCGGGTGTTGGCGGCATAGGAGATGCAAGGGGCTAACGGTCTCGAGTGTGGCGTGCGGGAGGTCGTGGGCACAAAAGATGGTGGTAGGGTTTAGAGGGATGGATGGCGTCAGCGTCGGCGGAGGTAGTGACTTGAGCAAAGGGCGACCTGCAACAGCACTCGCCGGCTGTAGGGTGGTGGTTATGCAGGGAGAAGTGGGCGGGTTGACAAAGTGGTCAAATAAAAAAGCAATGATGACGGGAGGAAGGAGTAGAACCAAAGGCGGGTCATCGTTGGCTGAGAAGGGGCAGGGGATTAACGGATCTAAAGGCGGAGTACGAGAGGTCTCAAGTGGCGGAGGTGGTGGCAGTGTTTAGAGGGATGGCCGACACAACATGTTGCATTCTTTCGTTTGCACAATCCATCCCGAGCAATTACACAAATATAAAAAAATTGGTGGAACTATGTTAGAAAGATCTATTTGGGTGGAGAGATGAGGAAGAATGTAGTTCATGACGGTCACTTTCATCGTCTACGTATTGTCGGCACAGGAACATAAAGCATGAGAGGTGCTTGGGGTAAGAGAGTGGGATGGATGGGTGCGGTGAGAGAGTGGTAGAGGTCAGTATAAGGCTGGGCAAGTAAGCTAAAAATACTGGGTAGACAACATTCCTGATATTGTGCAAGAATTTCTTTTATCGCATCAAGTAGATCTTAATTTGTACCACATTTTTAGTTGGATGATTTCTATATATGTATACATCGCCAAATTGCCTTTTTTAATCAATATATATTGCAAGTGAAGTGTACTTAAATTATAATTATTATTCGCCCGTGTTATCTTTTCTCTACATGTGAAATTTAGCAGGCATTATGTTTATATAACTTTAATAAAATATTTTAAAAACCCGTGGCAACGTACGGGCATTATACTAGGTTAAAAGTCTACTGAAAAAAAATTAGACACGGAATTTACAAGGGTTACATGTATGCAATTTACATGGGGCTATATAATGTTAGAGTCACACGCTTCTAATTATTTGTATTTATGTATTCTAGCTCTATGGATACTAGGAGCATTAGTTATTTTAAAGTACTGCATTTATAAACTTTACTATTCAGATATTGTATATGAAAATATGAAGTAATTATAAATGCTATTTATGATCATGAACAATCTTAATGGATGACTGTTTTCACGACCTTCGAAGAAAGGATATCCTAGAAGTTGAGCGCAGCTGGAGGGGCTTCAGTACTTTTGAGCCAAGAAAAATAGATGGGGCCTGTCCAAGCTATGAATAGTAGGTGGGAAAGTGTTGAAATATTTTGTGTTGCCATGGTTCCTAAATGCTAGGAGGTATCTTTAGTAACATGTATGGTTTCAATTGCCTAATTTCATGTGTAATTGTTTGCCAGGGAATTGCAAAATGCAATCAAGTGTCTGGTTGTAGAATCTTGGAATAAGGGAACAAAATCCTACATGTGTTGTCTTTAACTAACAGATAACAACAATATACATGCTTTCATGAGATGATTGGTCTTTAGCATAAAAATGCATCCATGTGCCACCTATCATTTGTAATGCACATCAGGGAGTTCTATGTTTTTGTACCACTTTCTTTATTTTGTGCATTACATCTTATAGTATATGTGATTGAATTATTATTTTTATCGAAATACATTGCAAGTGAAGTGGATTTCAATTATTTTTTGCATGTTACTGGCTATCTTTTCTATACATGTGAAATTTAATACGCAATCAGTAACAACCAACCTGCAAGGCATAGTAATGCTATGAATAACCCAAAAAAAACGTACTCAATTTTAATAAGGCCTGTGGCAACGCACGGGCACTCTACTAGTAGTATAAGACGCGGTCGTACGTGCTCTCGGTCTTGGACAGACACCACCGCACCAGGACGTGTAGCAGGAAGTTTTGGAAAATATAAAAAGAGAAGTGGAGCAGAAAGAGTGGTCATCAGGCTTATAATACGACCACCAGCGAACCACATTCCGCTCTGTAGTAGAACTACGCTCCGCTGTGGTACACCCCCTCACTAAGGCTTCTTTCGGATTATAGGATAAGATTAACATTATGAATAGAAAATTTATAGAAAATGGGATGACATGTACATCAAATTCTATGAATAGGAATAGAAAGAAAGATGTCATTTAGTTCACATCATAAAAATAATTTCATTGAGTCTAGCCTCGTGTTTAATTTCCTTACAAATATGGAGAATAAGAACCAATTCTATGTAATAATAGAAATCCATTCATATGAACCAAATGACTTTAAAGGAAAAATTCCTATAAGAATCCTATACTGTAGAATTTCTATGAAATTCTTCCAAACCAAAAGCAGTCTAAACGTATAAGGGCGATGTTGTCTTTCAACAAGAACGTATACCCATTTTTATATGGTCTTCTTCCCGGGCGCATGAGTTGTACGCGCCCACTCGATATGCCGGCCCCGCCTTGTCTATGAAGGCGTTTCAAGCCGTTCACAAAAAAGTGTTAGGAACATGTCTTTCTGCATTGGTAGCTGCGACAGTTAGTAATTTTTAGAATAGGGCGACGTGGTGGGCGGCGGCTGGCTATTTAAGCCGGTTGGCGCGCCCCTCACGCGGCGAGGTGGTACTAAACCTCGGGGCTAGGTGTGAGACACGCTAAGGCAACACGCGTTGGGTGGCCCAGTATGCGGGCGAGGCATCGACGCTAGGGCGACGAGCGGTTGGGCCCGACACTGACGACGCTTTTGTCTTTAAAAAATTCATTTACTGTTTTAAACCATTTTTCTTTTGTCTTTATTATTTATGTTATTAACTTAACATAATATATTTAAGTTACAGTTCTAAATTGTGATTTTGAATACTTTTTTCATAGAATATTTTTTCAACTTTTGACTTTATTCCTTTTATTAATAACTTGAATAATAATTTCAATTTACTGTTTTAAATTATGATTTTTCGTTTTTCCGAATTCGCTGAAATGGCCCCCATTTTTTCCTTGACCAGTTCATGGCACAATGTCAAGTGGTTTTGGTTTTCGCCAACATTTGCATTTTCTGAAATAATCTCGGTAAAAAAAAAGTAGATAAATAGACACACGTGTCGCAACATGCAAACGGTGTCCAAACCAGGCATGGATGTGAGGCATCCCCCCTTGGTGGCAAAAGTTGGGGTCGTTCCTTAGATGTCCGGGTAGGCTAGAATGGTCCGTTTGTGAGCACAACGTTTTTTGACATCCGCACAATGTTCTTGAACTTTTTCCATGGACTACCATGACCAATTCATGGTGTCGTGCCAAGTGATTTTGGTTTTCGATAACTTTTGCATTTTCTAGAAATTTTCAGTGAAACAAGTCTGATATAATGCCCACACGGGTCACAACATGCAAATTGTATCGGAACTCGTTAAAACGAGGCATCGATGCATCATATGTCCATGCCAGTCTGTTGCAAAAAGTTGGGGTCATTTATCGAAAGTAATAAAAAGCACCAATTGAGAGGAGGGTGTCGGTCTAGTCTAGACGGGTGCATCATTGAGCACGTTGTTTTTCGACATCCGATAAATGGCCCCAATTTTTTCATGTGCTTCTATGACCAACCCAAGCATCCATGTCAGTTGGTTCTTCCATAGGATAAGTTTTTGATAGTATTGAATTATTTCATTGTATAAAGGCTGATATGATGGTCACACGTGTCTATTAGGGACGAAGCATGGAAAACAAAAAAAATTCTACGAACACCCAAGATCTATCTATGGAGATGCATAACAACGAGAGGGGAGAGTGTGTCTACATACCCTTGTAGACCGTTAAGCGGAAACGTATATAACGCGGTTGATGCAGTCGTACTCTTCGTGATCCAATCAGTTCTACCACCTAACGGACGGCAACTTCAAGTTCAGCACACATGCCGCCTGGCGACGTCTCCTCCTCGTTGATCCAGCAAGAGAAGGGGAGAAGTAGATGGGATCTCGACCAGCACGATGGTGTGGCGGCGATAATGGTGGTGCAGCGCCGACAGGGCTTCGTCAAGCACCGCCGGGGTGAGGACGAGGGAGAAACGGGAGAGGGGTTGCACCAAGGGAGAAGGAATTGGTGTGTGGCAGACCTCCCACCCTTCCTCTACTTATAGGGGCATGGGGGAAGGGCGCCGGCCCTCAACCCCTCCTCCAAGGAGGGGGCGGCGGCTTGCCCCCAAGCCATGGGAGGTGAAAGCACATATGCTCCCTTGGTGGTTTTGATAATTCATGACAACATACATTGTCTCTTGGACTAATATTTCTACCTAGTTTATTTCAGGTCTAGTCCATAGGGATTGTTGGCAAAAGGGTGTGAGGAGATTCCCCAACAAGAAGAAGAAGAGGAAGGAATAGGATTGGCAAGCTACAAGCAAGGAGACTCTACATTTTACTTTGTGAGAAATCACTTTGAGTCCATTGGAAAGCCAATACTATTAAAAGGGGGTGAGGTAATGTTGGTGAACAAATTGCTCCACGTGCACAAGTGCTAGCCACCAAAAATACCCACAAGCTCTCCCAAAAAATACTCTGTCTAAACCCTACTACACAGAATCGGTGCCACCAAGTTTCCCACTTGGCCCTACCGATTTTCCATCTCAGACAGAACCCTAGCCAAACCCTAGCTTCTCGGTACAACCAAGTACTACATCGGTGCAACCGAGTTTTGGTGACCAACATTCTGGTGTCCCAGATTATAAAATCAGAATTTCTGAGTTTTATGGATTGGTCTCACCGAGTTTGGAAACTGCCCTCGGCCACTCATATCGGTACTACCGAGAATCATATATCGATCTCACCGAGATTCCTAAAGTTGCCACATTTTGAACAAATCGGTACGACCGAGTTTTACTTCGGTTTCACCGAGTAAGTCAATAATGGTGTAACAGTTGGATTTTTGGAGATGCCTATATATACCCCTCCGCCACATCCCACTCGTAAGAGAAGCACTCGGAACTATTCCACACTTGCCATATCCAAATTTCTGAGAGAGAACCACCTACCCTTGTGTTGAGATCAAGATCATCCACTCCAACCATGTGGATCTTGATTTCTAGCCTCCCCAAGTTGCTTTCCACCCAATCAATCTCTTCTACCATGCCAAATCTGTGAGAGAGTGATTGAGTGTTGAGGAGTCTATCATCTTGAAGCACAAGAGCAAGGAGTTCATCATCACTATCAAGCCTATTATCTTTTGGAGGGTGGTGCCTCCTAGTTAGGTGTCGCTTGGGAGCCTCCTACTTCGTGTTGTGGAGTTGAACCAAGAAGTTTGTAAGGGCAAGGAGATCGCCTACTTCGTGAATATCTACCCATAGTGAGGCTAGTCCTTCGTGGACGGAAGCCGTTAGGGAATAGTCAAGGTTGCTACTTCGTGGACCCTTATGGGTGGAGCCCTCCGTGGACTCTCACAACCGCTATCCTCCGTGGGTTGAAGACTCCATAAACGGGGATGTACTATAGCACCACCTATCGGAACCACGGGAAAAATCTTCGTGTCTACAATTGTGTTTGATCTTCCTATCTCAACTCTCTTACATATGCTTGTCTTTACTTTCCGCTGCCATACTTGTTGACTAGCATGTGTAGGGTGCATTAGACTTGTTATAATTGCTAAAATATGCCCACCAATTAACCTGGGAAAAGGTTAGGTTTTAATTCTTGCAAGTAGTCTATTCACCCCCCCCCTCTAGACGTCTCTTCTATCGATCCTACAAGTGGTATTAGAGCTTTGGTCTCCATAGCTTCGGTTTCATCACCGTGGAGGAAGATGGATGTGTCTAGTTTGGGGAGTATTAGTTGTAGAGTGCCCGTTCTCAATGAGGAGTACTATAGTCAATGGAAATATAAGATGCTTGAGTTATTCAATGAATTCCAATTGAGCAAGTATGTTAAGAACCCCTATGTACCTCCCATTGATCCCTTACATCCCACACACGAAGAGGAAATCGATATGCTTCGCAATCTTAGAACTGTTAATCTTATCATTAAAGGATTGCCTAGAATTGTGCTTAATCAAATGAAGAATTTTGAATGTGCTTATACTTTGTGGAGTTATTTGGAGAAACGATATCCAAATTATTCATTGAGTAATCTTGATGAAATTCTTAATAAAACCATCGCTTTTCACAAAATGATGCCTAGTGATCCTAATTTTTATGACTATCTATTTGATCTTAGAGACCTCATGCGTGCTAAAGGAGATGTCATAACTATCAACAACATCATTGTTGAAGCCATTCACATTCATAATCTTGAACATTGTCATGATCACAACCCTAACGAATCTCTTGTTTCTTATGACGAGGATTTCCCACTTGATGATGACAATGTGGAACATGGCTACTATGATGAAGATGAGTTGTTCAACATCGAGCATGAGAAGACAATGAAGAAGCTAAGTCTCATGGCAAACTTCAAGGATTACATATCCGGAGGAAAAGAGTGGATTCTCGATAGTGGATGCACCGATCATATGACCGGAGATAGAGACATGTTTGAAGAGATCACACCAAACCATGGACCGCGAAGGTATGTGACTTTTGGAGACAACTCCAAGGGTAAGGTACTTGGTCTTGGTAAGGTGGCCATATCCCATGATAGCTCTATTCAAAATGTCATGCTTGTTGAATCCCTTGGCTACAATCTTCTTTCCATGTCTAGACTTGCCGACTTCGGTTTTAATGTGCTATTTACCAAAGTAGATTGCCAAGTGTTTCGTCCAGATACTCATAGCATGGTATTTACCGGTTTTCGTAGAGGTGATCTATACATTGTTGATTTCACTAAGAGATCCAAACCTCGCACTTGTCTTATTGCGAAATCTTCTAAAGGTTGGCTTTGGCATAGAAGACTAGGACATGTTGGTATGCGTAATCTAGACAAGCTCATCAAAGGTGATCATATTCTTGGTGTTAAAGATGTTATCTTTGACAAAGATAGACTTTGTAGTGCTTGTCAAGCCGGAAAGCAAGTAGGTGGAAGTCATCCTGTAAAGAATATAATGACTACTAGGAGACCACTCAAGTTACTTCATATGGATCTTTTTGGTCCCAATGCTTACAAGAGCCTCGGTGGAAATTCCTTTGGTCTAGTTATAGTTGATGATTTTTCAGATTTACGTGGGTATTCTTTCTTGATGATAAGTCGCATGTGCAAAAGATCTTCAAGAACTTCGCTCGCAAAGCTCAAAATCGGTTTGAAGTGAAGATCAAGAAAGTTCGGAGCGACAACGAATCGGAGTTCAAGAACACAAATGTAGACACCTTTCTTGACGAAGAAGGGATTCTACATGAGTTCTCGGCTACGTACACGCCTCAACAAAATGGAGTTGTTGAGAGGAAGAACCGAACTCTTATTGACATGGCAAGAACGATGCTCGACGAATACAAGACGCCAAGACACTTTTGGGTGGAAGCCGTTGAGATAGCTTTTCATGCCACGAACCGACTCTATCTTCACAAGCTTCTCGGTAAAACGGCATATGAGCTACTCACCGGTAACAAGCCCCAAGTTGGATACTTTCGGGTATTTGGCTCCAAGTGTTACATTCTTGATAAGCATCGTCGTTCTAAATTTGCTCCTAAATCTCATGAAGGTTTCCTACTCGGTTACGGATCGAACTCTCACAATTACCGTGTCTACAACAACTTCACTCAAAAAGTTGAAGAGACGGTAGATGTGAAGTTTGAGGAATCTAATGGTTCGCAAGTCGAACAATTGCCAAATGATGTAGGAGATAAGGAACCTTCGGAAGCTATCCAAGACTTGTCCATTAGCAAGATTCGTCCCATGGAGCTGAAGGAAAGTACTTCATCAACTCAAGTGGAAGCCCCTACTTCACGTCAAGGTGAACCTCAACACGACATGGAGGCATCCACAAGCAGTACACGACAAGGTGAAGAGGAGGAAGAAGCTCATTATGATGATCCACCGCAACCACCTTCACCACCACCTCAAGGAAACGACACCTTCAACAACAACAAAGAAGAAGATGATGAAGAAGAAGAAGCTCCACCATCCAACAAGCAAAAGCTACCCCGAGTTCGAGCAAGAGTGGACAAAAACCATCCTCTAAATCAAATCTTCAGTGACATACAAACCGGGAGGATAACTCGCTCTAAAACTCGATTAGCTAACTTTTGTGAGCATTATTCATTCATATATAGCATTGAGCCTTTGAAGGTAGAAGAAGCTCTTCAGGACCCGGATTGGGTGAATGCTATGCACGAGGAGCTACACAACTTTGAGAGGAACGAAGTGTGGACACTAGTGGAGAATCCCAAAGACGAGCAAAACATCATCGGAACCAAATGGGTGTTTCGCAACAAACAAGACGAAGACAGTCAAGTCGTACACAAAAAGGCGCGTCTCGTGGCTCAAGGCTACACCCAAGTCGAAGGTATGGATTATGGTGAGACCTATGTACCCGTTGCTAGACTTGAAGCTATCCGCATTCTTCTTGCTTATGCTAATCACCATGATATCATGCTTTATCAAATGGACATTAAAAGTGCATTCTTAAATGGTGAGATTGAAGAAGAGGTCTATGTTAAACAACCCCCTGGTTTGGTGAATCCTAAGAAACCTAATCACATTTACAAGCTTCGTAAAGCTCTTTATGGACTTAAGCAAGCACCACGTGCTTGGTATAAATGCTTAACGAAGTTTCTCATTGAAAAGGGTTTTGAGATTGGTAAAATTGACGCAACCTTATTCACTAAGATAGTTAATGGTGAATTATTTGTGTGCCAAATTTATGTGGATGATATTATCTTTGGATCTACTAACCCACAATTTAGTGAGAAATTTGGAAGGTTGATGTCCGAGAAGTATGAGATGTCCATGATGTGTGAGCTGATTTTTTTCCTCGGTTTGCAAATCAATCAAACGAGAGAAGGAACTTTCATCTCTCAAACCAAGTACACCAAGGACTTGATCAAGAAGTTCAACATGCAAGAGTGTAAATGTATGAAAACCCCTATGCCTACTAGTGGACATGTTGATCTTACCAAGGAGGACAAACCGGTTGATCAAAAAGTTTATCGATCAATGATTGGTTCATTGCTATATCTATGTGCCTCCCGTCCCGACATTATGCTTAGTGTGTGCATGTGCGCTAGATATCAAGCTGCTCCTAAAGAGTGTCATCTTAAGGCCGTGAAAAGAATTGTGAGATACTTGATACAAACACCAAAGTTTGGCATGTGGTATCCCAAGGGATCTTCTTTTAACCTTGTTGGTTATTCCGACTCGGACTATGCCAGAGATAAGGTTGATAGAAAATCCACCGCAGGCACTTGTCAATTTCTTGGTAGATCTCTTGTGTCTTGGTCCTCCAAGAAACAAAACTCGGTATCTCTATCTACCGCCGAAGCGAAATACATTGCCGCTGGATCATGGTGTGCTCAATTGCTATGGATGACTCAAACTCTTAAGGATTATGGCATACATGTGAAACATGTTCCATTGTTGTGTGACAATGAGAGTGCTATTAAAATTGCTCATAATCCCGTACAACATTCTCGAACCAAGCATATTCAAGTTCGACATCATTTCATTCGTGATCATGTTGCCAAAGGAGATATCAATCTCAAGCATGTTCGTACCAACAAGCAATTGGTCGATATCTTTACTAAGCCACTTGATGAGAAAGTGTTTTGTCACTTGAGGAGTGAGTTGAACATCATTGATGCTTCAAACTTGAGCTAGACTCACTCGGATGCATGCAAGGGCATGAGCTTACATGACTATTCCATGTTACACTTGATATGACACTATATTATACCTTGGAAATATATGCTCCCTTGTATTGCATCTAACCTTTTGTAGGTACTTGGAAGAACTACACTCCACAAGATTGCCATCAACTCACATCTCAAGCAATCTTGTCAAAAGCCAAGTATCCACAACCTTTCTTTAATGATGGAAGGAAGAAGACAACACAAACTATATCCTTGACTTACATATGATGAAATTTTCATTCTTGTCATTTGGATATATCTTGTTCTTCCTTGCATGACTAGCCCATGTAGGTGAAAAGAGAACCAAAACGATCAAGGATTGCTCTCAACTCAAGGTGATCTTCATCAACTTCGAGCATCCACAAGAAGTTCTCCTACATGCCACGCCATCAACGTCACTCAAAGGTATGTGATCATATCCTTGAAGAAGCTTTACTCCAAGTCATGAGCTAAAGCAACTCAAGTGATATGAAAACATTAAAATGCTTAATCAAAAAATGGCAACCCCATTTTGAGCTTAACATAGAGTATGACCTATGATCAAGTATTCTTGCTTGGATCCTAAGTCAATATACTCCAATATAGGTGACCTTGTCACCGACCATCATCTAGATGAAGATTCTTGTGTGGTTCCTCTTATAGTTGATAGATTTCTGGGAACCACTCAACCCTCATCTAGTTGATATTTCTTTATAAATTATTTTGAATTTCCTTTGCAAATCTTTTTAAAATTTTCTTGCAAGCTTTCTAAAATCATTTGAGATTTTTTGAAAGTTGCCAAGTTTCTGATTTGCCCTCGGAGCCTCCGATTCAAATAACTCGGTATCACCGACTTTGCAGATAGGCTGCAGAACCACTATTCGGTTCCACCGACTCATTTGCCGCGGAGCCACCGATTTTTCTATCCTCTATGTTCTGTGTTAAAATTAGCAAATCTTTATTTCTTCAATGATCCCTTTGTTAAAAAAAACCTTGAAGGGGGAGAAACTTTATTCAAGGATCCCTATGTCAAAGGGGGAGAAGTCTTACAAGCTTTCAGGTCAGTGAAAGGGGGAGAAATTGTACTCTATGATCCCTCAGTTTTAAATGCTCTCTATGATTCTAATCTTTCCATGATCCCTGCATTCTATGACCCTTGTTCTCTAGGATCCCTTCTAAATCAATGACCCCGGTGTCTGACCCTGTGTATGAACCTTTTTGGAAATTAATGCCAAAGGGGGAGAAATACCAAAGCTCAATGCAAAGGGGTAGATACAACAAAGGAGGAGATATAAATTAAGGGGGAGAATATCAAAGCTTATGCTTCTATAGATAGGGGAGAATACCAATACAGGGGGAGAATACCAAAAGTCTGTGTCTATCCATAGGGGGAGAAACATCATGATTACCCAAAGTGGAGAAACACTACTAAAGGGGGAGAGAGCATGTCTAATCTTGTTCTATCATTTGAGGAGAGAGAAAATATGTTTTATTTGTCTACTCATGTTAGACTTGTCTCACCCTACCTACTCACAATATCTACATGCTATGATTCAGGGGGAGAGGATGACCTACAATTTCACATCTAGGGGAGAAAGCTCTAAATGATCTTGGAGACATATCAATCTTAAGGAATACTATCTTCTATATGTTCTCCGCATCTTGGTACTGTTGAGTTCTATTGCATTTTTGGTATGTAAAACACTCTTGTGTTTCCTAACATTGTTTTCTCAAGTGTGTTTCTACTATTAGGATGCTCAAGAACTCAAGGTAAGTATATGCATCATATCTTTGATCAAGATGATCTCTTGCTTCTTGTGCATATTGTTTGCAAGAGTGAAGTCTTGAACAAGGATACAACTCATTCATATATATTTGATGCATATAGCCAAGATACACATGACTCTTCATATCCCTTCTACTATATGTGTGTCCATGCATTCCAAAGCAACTATTCTCTAAAGGGATTGTAGACAATTAGGGGGAGCATATTTTAGTCATGTGCCTCTCAAAGTCTTCATTATATCTTTGCGTATATTTACTTGAAGCTTTTATTGTATGTTGTCATCAATTAAAAAAAGGGGGAGATTGAAAGCACCTATGCTCCCTTGGTGGTTTCGACAATTCATGACAACATACATTGTCTCTTGGACTAATATTTCTACCTAGTTTATTTCAGGTCTAGTCCACTGGGATTGTTGGCAAAAGGGTGTGAGGAGATTCCCCAACAAGAAGAAGAAGAGGAAGGAATAGGATTGGCAAGCTACAAGCAAGGAGACTCTACATTTTACTTTTTGAGAAATCACTTTGAGTCCATAGGAAAGCCAATACTATTAAAAGGGGGTGAGGTAATGTTGGTGAACAAATTACTCCACGTGCACAAGTGCTAGCCACCAAAAAAAAAACCACAAGCTCTCCCAAAAAATACTATGTCTAAATCCTACTACACAAAATCAGTGCCACCAAGTTTCCCACTCGGCCCTACCGATTTCCCATCTCTGACAGAACCCTAGCCAAACCCTAGCTTTTCGGTACAACCAAGTACTACATCGGTGCAACCGAGTTTTGGTGACCAACATTCTGGTGTCCCATTTTATAAAATCGGAATTTCCGAGTTTTATGGATCGGTCTCACCGAGTTTGGAAACTACCCTGAGCCACTCATATCGGTACTACCGAGAATCATATATCGGTCTCACCGAGATCCCTAAAGTTGCCACATTTTGAACAAATCGGTACGACCGAGTTTTACTTCGGTTTCACCGAGTTGGTCAATAATGGTGTAACGATTGGATTTTTTGAGATGCCTATATATATACCCCTCCACCACATTCCACTCGTAAGAGAAGCACTCAGAACTATTCCACACTTGCCATATCCAAATTTTTGAGAAAGAACCACCTACCCTTGTGTTGAGATCAAGATCATACACTCCAACCATATGGATCTTGATTTCTAGCCTCCCCAAGTTGCTTTCCACCCAATCAATCTCTTCTACCAAGCCAAATCTGTGAGAGAGTGATTGAGTGTTGAGGAGTCTATCATCTTGAAGCACAAGAGCAAGGAGTTCATCATCACTATCAAGCATATTACCTTTTGGAGGGTGGTGCCTCCTAGATTGGTTAGGTGTCGCTTGGGAGCCTCCTACTTCTTGTTGTGGAGTTGAACCAAAAAGTTTGTAAGGACAAGGAGATCGCCTACTTCGTGAAGATCTACCCATAGTGAGGCTAGTCCTTCATGGACGGAAGCCGTTATGGAATAGTCAAGGTTGCTACTTCGTGGACCCTTATGGGTGGAGCCCTCCGTGGACTCTCGCGACCTCTACCCTCCGTGGGTTGAAGACTGCATAAACGTGGATGTACGATAGCGCCACCTATCAGAACCATGGGAAAAATCTTCGTGTCGACAATTTCATTTGATCTTCCTATCTCAACTCTCTTACATATGCTTGTCTTTACTTTCCGCTGCCATACTTGTTGACTAGCATGTGTAGGGTGCATTAGACTTGTTATAATTGCTAAAATCTGCCCACCAATTAACTTGGGAAAAGGTTAGGTTTTAATTCTTGCAAGTAGTCTATTCACCCCCGCCCCCTCTAGACGTCTCTTCTATCGATCCTACAGGGGGCGTCCCTCGAGGGTTCCCGCCAACCCTAAGGCGCATGGGCCAAGGGGGAGAGGCGCCCAGTACACCAGGGGCTGGTGCGCCCCCTTCTGCAGCCCATGTGGCCCCCGGGGCACGTGGACCCCCGGAACCTTTTCGGCACTTCTGATACCCTGCCGGTAAAACCTGAAACTATTTCGGTAGCCAAAATAGGACTTCTCATATATAAATATTTACCTCCGGACCATTACGGAACTCTTCGTGACATCCAAGATATCATCCGGGACTCTGATTAACATTCGGTCACCAATGCAATTATCCCAATACTACTCTAGCGTCATCAAACGTTAAGCGTGGGACCCTACGGGTTTGAGAACCATGCAGACATGACCGAGACTCCTCTCCGGTCAAGAACCAATAGCGGGACTTGGATGCCCATATTGGTTCCTACATATTCCACAAATATCTTTATCGATGTAACCATGATGTCAAGGATTCAGTTAATCCCGTATGTAATTCCCTTTGTCCGGTGATATGTTACTTGCCCGAGATTCGATCGTCGGTATCTCCGTACCTAGTTCAATCTCATTATTGGAAAGTCTCTTTACTCGTTTCATAATACAAGATCCCATGACTAAAGTCATTAGTCACATGCTTACAAGCTTCTTGCGATATTGTATTACCGAGAGAGCCCAGAGATATCTGTCCGTCACACGGAGTGACAAATCCCAGTCTCGATCCATGCAACCCAAGAAACACCTTCGGAGATACCTGTAGAGCACCTTTATGATTACCCAGTTACGAAGTGACATTTATATACACACTAAGTATTCTTCCGGTGTCAAGGATCTGCACTATCTCATGGTCTAAGGAGCAGATACTTGACATGAAGAAAGATGTAGCAATTAAACTAAGCGATACGATCATATGCTAAGCTTACGGTTGGGTCTTGCCCATCACATCATTCTCATAATGATGTGATCCCATTATCAAATGAAAACTCATGTCTATGGTTAGGAAATCTAACCATCTTTGATCAACGCGCTAGTCTAGTAGAGGCTCACTAGGGACATGGTGTTTTTATATATCCACACATGTATTTAAGTTTTCGGTCAATACAATTCCAGCATAAATAATAAAAACTTATCAGGAACAAGGAAATAATAATAACCAATTTATTATTGCCTCTAGGGCATATTTCCAATAGTCTCCCACTTGCACTAGATTCAATAATCTATCTTACATTGTAATGAATCTAACACCCATAGAGTTCTGGTGTTGATCATATTTTGCTCATGAGAGAGGTTTAGTCGACGGGTCTGCAACCTCCATATCCGTTGTACTGTGCAAATCTCTATGTCTCCTTCCTTGATGTAATCACGGATGGAGTTGATGCGGCATTTTATATTCTCGGTCTTCTTGTGAAACTTGGGCTCTTTGGCAGTGGCAATATCTCAAGTGTTATCACAAAGGACAGTCATCGGATCCGATGCACTACGCACAACTCCTAGATCGGTCATGAAATCCTTCATCCAGATTCCTTCCCATGCCACTTTCGAAGCAGCTATATATTCCGCCTCACATGTAGATGTTGTCACCACGCTTTGCTTGGAGCTACTCCAACTGAATGCTCCACCATTCAAAATAAATATGTGTCCAGTTTGAGACTTAGAGTCATCCAGATCTATGTCAAAGCTAGCATCGATGTAACCTTTTTACGACGAGCTCTTTATCACCTCCATAAACAAGAAACATTTCCTTAGTCCTCTTTAGGTACTTAAGGATATTTTTGACCGTTATCCAGTGTTCCACTCATGGATCACTTTGAAGCCTTCTAGCCATACTTATGGCAAGGGGCACATTAGGTCTGGTGCATAGCATGGCATACATGATAGAGTCTATGGAAGAGGCATAGGGGATGATCCTCATCTTTTCTCTATCTTCTGTCGTTGCTGGGCATTGAGTCTTACTCAACTTCACACCTTCTCACATAGGAAAGAACCCCTTCTTTGACTGATCAATTTTGAACTTCTTCAAAACTTTGTCAAGGTATGTACTCTGTGAAAGTCGTATCAGGTGTCTTGATCTATCTCTATTGATTTTGATGCCCAATATGTAAGTTGCTTCTCCGAGGTCCTTCATTGAAAAAATCTTGTTCAAATATCCCTTCACGCTTTCTAGAAGTTCTATATTATTTCCAATCAACAATATGTCATCCACATATAATATTAGAAATTCTATAGAGTTCCCGCCCACTTTCTTGTAATACAAGCTTCTCCATAAACCTGTATAAACCTAAAAGCTTTGATCGCCTCATCGAAGCGAAGATTCCAGCTCCGAGATGCTTGCACCAGTCCATAGATGAATCATTGGAGCTTTCATACCTTATTAGCATCCTTAGGATCGACAAAACCTTCCGGTTGCATCACATAGTACTCTTCCTTAAGGAAACTGTTAAGAAACGCAGATTTGACGTCCATCTGCCAAATTTCATAATTGAAAAATGCAGCAATTGCTAACATAATCCTAACAGACTTCAGCATCGCTGCGGGTGAGTAAGTCTCATCGTAGTCAACCCCTTGAACTTCTCAAAAACCCTTTGTGACAAGTCGAGCTTTATAGACGATGACATTACCATCAGCGTCTGTCTTCTTCTTAAAGATCCATTTATTCTCAATGGCCTGACGGTCATCGGGTAAGTCTTCCAAAGTCCATACTTGGTTTTCATACGTGGATCCTATCTCGGATTTCATGGCCTCTAGCCATTTGTCGGAATACGGTCCCATCATCGCTTCCTCATAGTTTGTAGGCCCACCGTTATCTAACAACATGACTTGCCAGACAGGATTACCGTACCACTCAAGGACAGTACGTGTCCTTGTCGATCTATGAGGTCCGGTAGTGACTTGATCCGAAGTTTCACGATCATCATCATTAGCTTCCTCTTCAATTGGTGTAGGCATCACAGGAACATCTTTCTGTATTGCGCTACTCTCTAATTCAAGTGAAGGTTCGATAACCTGATCAACTTCTACCTTCCTCGCACTCACTTCTTTCGAGATAAACTCCTTCTCTAGAAAGGATCCATTCATGGCAACAAAGATTTTGCCTTCGGATCTGTGATAGAAGGTGTACCCAATTGTTTCTTTAGGGTATCCTATGAAGACGCACTTCTCTACTTTGGGTTCGATCTTATCAAGCTAAAGCCTCTTGATATAAGTGTCACATCCCCAAACTTTAAGGAACGATAGCTTAGGTTTCTTGCCAAACCATAAATCATACAGTGTTGTCTCAACAGATTTAGATGATGCCCTGTTTAAAGTGAATGTGGCTGTCTCTAATGCATAACCCCAAAACGATCGTGGCAAATCGGTAAGAGACATCATAGAACGCACCATACAGTACTGCAGGATGGTCCAAAGACGACACATCAATCAGAGACCCTTCGACGAAACTGTGTGCGATCCATCAATCACAAACGGTATAGTTCAAGCTCCGCCGCCAATGACGAAAATCGTGCGCGATAGAGGATCCATCAAATACGATTAAGAAAATAGTTGCGTGTGCGATCTACGACAGATAGCTTGTTCTTATGAACTGTTTGTGATTATGGAACATAACATAAACAGTTAACAAACTACATACGTGTGCGTAGTGCGGCATACAGTTCACTCGGGCAAACTGTTTTCACTGATCAAGCAGAACACAATCGAGTTAGCCTAAGAAGGCGTGTGTGATACCCGGCAAATAGTTCATTCATCAGAATTGTTTGGGAAGACCAATAATAACCCAAACGATTCATCCTGACAATCGTGTGTGTTGTGGGTACCCGGCAAACAGTTCATTCATCACAATTGTGTGGGAAGACCAAAAATAACCCAAACAATTCATCCTGACAACCTGTGTGTGTTGTGGGCAGAAGGTTGCCGCTAATAATTGTATGAGATGTGATTTGCTCTGTTTGCACATCTATATGCTCTGTCTATAGAACACCTACATTAATGTTGCATAACCAACTTGAACATCCAGTTACATAAGTGACTACACAACACATGTACATTCCTCAATATAAATTTACAAGAAGTAGACGATCAGCAAATCATACTGTTCTTCTGACGACGGTTGCCGACACTGCTCTACTTGTGGCAATCCCTCGCCGTCTGCATGAAGGAGGCACTTCCTCATGTCAATGATCCTCCTGTACATCTCGTAGCTTGTGTACGCGTCCTTTGCCGCATACTTGATGTGTTCTTCATCCAGTTCGTTCACCCAGGCCTTGTGCCAGGCAGACTTGTCCTTGTGGCACTCAGCCTTCATGTCTTTGTAGTAGGGGTCGATGATGTCCGCAGCGAGGTCAACCAGGGAGTCCTTCTGTTTATTCTTCTCGCCGCCCCAGACCCTGTACTGACCTTGGATGTTGACAAGCTTCTGGCAGGACAAGCCCGTAGTCTTGAGCACCTTTAGATTGTTCGTGGTGTCCACCGTTGCGAACCTGTAGTCGGGGCTGTTGACAAACCTGGCGAAATGCTCGCAAGGACTTGTGGCCAGGCAGTAGTGGTAGACGAGCACGTGATGGCACACACACAACTGGGCGACGGCAACCTTCTGATCATGCCCGGCATGACCGCCGATGTACTCGAGGTCGAAGCCGACCACTTTGTACTTGTCATCCTCAGCAAGCAGCTGTTGCAACGTGTTGATGGAGTTCACCACCACGACCGGGTCATTGGTGTACACCACCGAGAGGTCCGTCTTCCTGATGTGGGTGTCCACTTTGACAATTTTAGCGAACTGCCGCTCGGCGCCGGCAGCCAACATTGGATCCGCACAGGAGGGTTGAAGCGATGAACAAATCGTGGGTGTGCTCTTGTGTTGCGTGGCGCGATCGGAAGGTGGAAGAGACGAAGGTAAATGGCCGCGGGAATAAATTGCGTCGGACGGCCTGGAATTTTGGCACGTCTGCATGGCAGTTTTTGCAGCGCTTAACTGCATGGTGGCACCGGGAGCGGCACAACCGCGTCCGCATGCATATGGCGCCTCGAACGTACGTGACCGTTCGTGCGTGGATGCCAGCAGAGCGAGCGCGCACGGACGCGAGCACAGCGCGCCGTGGCCGCATCAACCGCCTCATGCGTAGATTAATTCGCGACGGTGCGTACAGAATGACCGTTTGCTTTGTAGTAAAACGCAAACGTTTTTTTATTAACCGTTTGTGTACTTGTCATTTCTCCCACCTCCGTCCCGTCTTGTCACCGCGTTGCCACCCGAGGATTCCAGTGCACGCTTCGGGAGCGCGTAGGTTCCCGCGCAAGCTTCCCGCCCGGCTCGCTGAAATCCCCCAATCACCCAATGCTTCAGGAGCGCGCAACGTTTCTTTTGGGCTTTCCGTTCCCGCGCAACCGCGCAGGAACGCGCGCAAGCTTCCCGCTTGGTTCGCCTTGGCCTCCTTCTTTATAAACCCTCACGGCCGGCGCCTCCAGATCGCATTCATCCCCTCCCTGCCCGTAGCTTCCCAAGTTTGTTTCTCCCCCAATCGCCAATGGCACCTGTCCGTCATCGTCGCTCCACCACTCCGCCAGAGGGCAGCTCCAGCTGGGAGGCTGCACCACATCGGCGGCGCAGTACCCGAAAGCGTGTAGTGCATGTCGTGTCCTTGTTGGTTGTGCACACGACATCCACCACACGCTCCTCCACATTTGCCCGAAGGCAGCTGTTGCCGGCAACCGCCGTGGCCCCCATCCCATAGCCGGCCGCCGTTTTAGCCACCCCACCAGCTGCTTCCTTGGCCGCCACCACACCAGTGTACGCCTTGGTAGCCACCCCACAGTAAGCCGCCGAGGCCATCACCTGCTCCGCCACCACGGCCCGAAGGCGGGAGGAGGCCGCCGCCGAAGCACTGCCGCTCGGCTTTTGCATCAGTGGCCTAGCGCGCTACATCAACTTCCTACATGAGGAGAAGGAGTGCCAGGTCGAGGACGCAAAGAGGCTCACCACCGCCGTGGCCGCAGCAGATGCCGCAGCTATGGCGCGGAATGAGGAGATCTACGCCAAGTCCCGCCGCTTCGAGGAGGCGCGTCAGGAGCGGCGGAGGGCAGCAGCGGCAGCCGACGAATTCGACTCCTCCAGCTCGTCAGTAGGCTTCTCCTCCTCTGCCTCTTACTGAACACGCTCAGCAGAGGAGAAGGCTGCTGGGAGTAGCACGAAGCCCCTCTGGAGTCGTATTTAGGGGCTATTTTGTTCAGTTCATCTAACTATAGATATGATTGAACTATCCCACCTACTTTTAATTAGCTAGTATATATAGTTGAACTGGCAATTTCAGTACGTGGTTGGCAACAAATGGGGAAAAGTTTGTTCGATTTGGCTGTCGAGTTGAACTATTTTGTACAAAGACCAATGCTTGATCTATGAATGAAATCTATGTTTACTGAATTTCAGTTGCAAAATTGCACCGTAATAGTGATTTTGTTCCTGCAAAATTGGAAAAATCTCAGTGTTTCCAATTTGACAAATGAAAAATTACCCAATATGACAGATTCGAATCTTACCTGACTCCTGCTGCCAATGCATCGATCGGTGCTTACTTGGGGTGCTTAGTGTATTAAATGTCTAAGCAACTCAAGTCCACAAAGCATTGTTGCTGAGGTCCCTTCATTTAATGATTTAGCAGTTTTGCCAAGGTTCACGCGCTTGGCATTGTTTCTTCATGTGGTCACCAAACTCATATCTCTCCTTAATTACCTTACCACATCAGATTTTTTTTCATGCATGGCAACCTCACCAGTTAGCACCAGTACAAGGTGTAGCATCGGGAAGGGCACACGGGTCATCATTCACAACCATTTGTGATGACGCAATGAAAAAAATTCCTTCGCGCCAGATTTTCGCTTGGCTTAGTAGGGAAGGAACAATTGCCCTCGGTTTGCATACGGGTATTCAGTCTGAAACGTCTTTGACGACTAGCAAAGGACATGTCACCCCGATGAGCGTGCGCAGGACACTGCTCGCACGCCACCCGTCTACTCAAACACCTGTCCGCACGCTACCTCCTTGCCAATACAGATAGCGACATGTGGCCCGCACGTAAATGGTCTGTAGAACGTCCATGAATTATAAATAATACACCCGTTTGCGATGGTAACGTGATAGATTTTTATTCCAAAATGCCTTTGTTGGCTATTAATAATGCTTGCTCTTTCTCTCAAAGTGGACACAAAAAATACCACAACATATTTGTGCTTTATATGATGAGGCCCTGCCCAACATAGACCTTGTGACTGTAGTTCATATTTGAATTATGTACATTAAATGCACATAAAACTCAATTAATGTATAAAAAAGGCATACAAACCCTTAATAATTTCATATTTTTGCAGTACACACCTATTGCTTTATGTTGCTTCTAGAAAAAAATGAAGGAGAGAAGAGGCATCGGATGTCATTTCACTCGCAGATGTGGCATGCATATGTGACATTACGGAACCACTGGACGTAGCTTATTGTGTGAGAACCTCCGGTTTGTAAGAGGCTTGTGACAAAACATGTCCAAGTTGGTATTTTTTTTACCACGGCATATGTGTGCCTTGTCATGACACCATTCCAAGTTTCATGAATTTCTGACGGAGTTTTGGATTTACGAGCATTTGGAAACCAAGTTTCTCGATGTTTGTGGTCAAGCCAACATGCTTAGATGTTTGAAATTCGTTCTCATTTCTTGCATGTGACCTAACACATGCATCCAAGGACACATATATATGATTTTTCAACCCATTTTGCCGCCCCGGGCCTTGTGATTGTAGATCAAATTTGAATTATGCACATTAAATAATGCATCGAAAACTTAATTAATGTATTTAAAAGCCAGATGATCCCTTAATTTATTCATATTTTTGCACTTCGCACCAACATGTCTATGTTGTTTCTATAAAGAAAATCAAGGAGAGAAGAGGCATCAGATGTCTTTTCGCCCGCATATGTGACATGCATATAAAATGTTCCCTATCGAAACCACAATGCTTCTTGTGAGGAGCTCCGATTTGTATGGGTATTGTGCAAGAACATGTCCAATTTGGACAATTTTTTTACCACGGCATATGTGTGCCCTTAAGCTTGTCACCACACCATGCCAAGTTTCATGAATTTCTGACGAGTTTTGGATTTACGGGAATTTGAAAACCAAGTCTCTCAATGTTTGCGGCCGAGCCAACAGTCAATGAGATGTTAGAAATCCATTCCCATTTCTTGCGTGGGATCTAAACATGCATCCAGGGAAAGTCATATATTTTGTCAACCTATTTTTCATGTGTTGGACCTTGTGATTGTAGTTCAAATTTGAATTATATGCACATTAAATAGCTAGAAAAATCAATTAATGTGTTAAATAGGTCTCACAAACCCTGGGAAAATACACAGTTTATCATGACTGTCATGTGTTGCTCTATGGTGACTCCAGAAATAAATTCAAGGCGAGAAAAGACAACGGATGTTGTTTCGCACATAAAATGTGAACTTTCCCTATCGGCACACACGACTTTCTTTGTGATAACCTTCGGTTTAATTTGTAAGAGGCTTTGTGCCAAAACTTGTCCAAAATTGGGCAATTTTTTACCACAACACACACAACAGGGCAATTGATGGCACCCCCAAATTTCATGAATTTATGTCGTGGTTTGCATTTACATGAATTTAAAAACTAAGTTTCCCGATGTTTGCGGTCGAGCCAAGACGGTGATATGTTTGAAATTCATTCCCATTTCTTGTGTGGGACCTAAACATGTAGCCAGGGAAACGTATATAGTTTTTCGACATATTTTCATGAGCTGGACCGTGTGATTGTAGATCAAATTTGAATTATGCACATTGAATGCCTAGAAAACTCAATTAATGTACTTAAAAGGCCAAACGAACTCTGTAAGATTCCATTTTTTCGCACGACACATTCATGTTACTCTATGGAGACTCTAGAAATAAATTCAAGACGAGAAGAGACATCGGATGCTGTTTCGCACATAAAATGTGAACTTTCTATACCGGAACCATATGACTTCTTTTGAGAATCTTCGGTTTGTAAGAGGTTTATGCCAAAACTTGTCCCGAACTAGGCATTGTTTTTACCACAACACACATGCGCCATGACATGACACCATGCCAAGTTTTATGAATTTCTCACAATATTTGGCTTTACTGGAATTTGAAAACACGTCTTCTCAAAGTCTACGGCCGAGCCAAAATACCGAGAGGTTTGGAATTCGTTTAATTTCCATTTCTTGCATGGGACCAAAACATGTATCTAGTGACAAATAGATGATTTTCAACCCATTCAGGTGCACTCTAGTATGTGCTTAACTGCAGTTCAAATTTGAACTATGCACATGAAATGTCTAAAAAACTCTTTAAATGTTTAAAAGGGCCTAAACAAACCTGAATAATTCCATATTTAACACACAGTCCTATAGTTGCAAGTTCACTGGAGATAAATGTATTGCCATCCAAACACCTTAAATTGCCAATGTAACTTCATTTTTTGTTTCAAAGCAATATGAAAATCAAAAACATCGCAAACAGTTGTTGATCATGAAACGTGTGTGATGTGGTATAAAAATATCTTGGGCCAATCCTCATATATGGCTTAGGCCGGAAGCTTCGGTCCACCGCCGGCGCGTCAACCACACTGTCACACTAGTTCCCCAAGACCACTGTACTGTTCAATCATCGCCAGTGAAAGATGGGGATGTCGATCCACGTCGTGAGGGCAACTTCGGCGACCCACTCTGGCCCGAGCGCGACTTCATCAGCCATGAACGCGCTCACAACATCCTTGAGCGTGGCCACACTGTCCGACAGGGCAGCTGTGAACGCCGAAAGGGCAGCTGCTGCATCTGAGATGGCGGCAGCAACATCCGCGATCGGGATAGCAAATGGCGACAATGGCACAACAGTTGTCCGTTCCTCGGCGGCCGCCATAGCCCTGATGGTGGCTGCCCATGCCTATGTCGATGCCGCCCACGCCCAGCTCGTGTTGGTCACCGCACAAATAGCAGCGGCCTTCTCCGACAACGGTCAGCAACCTACGTCTGAAGAGTTGGCAATCGTCGAGAGCGCTCGGGCAGCCGTCCAGTCGTCGGTAGCCTCCCTTGCCAAGATGGAGGCCATCAATGCCCGGACCGCGGCCGCCCACACGAAACTCGTGGCGGCTTTTTCCAAAGAGATGGCGGACGCGGACAGCGAGATGCTTGCAGAGTATGTGGCGATGGATGCCATGAAGCCCCTTCCCCTGGAGGTCGTCGAGCGCGAGCTGGTCATGGAGGATGCGGCGGAGATCGCCGAGCGTCAGGCGGAACATTAGTCTTTGTTCAGAGCGTTGGTCTTTTGTTAGAGTAATGTTTAGGTCAACCAGCTCTGTTTAATTGCTCGATTAAGTAAGTGCGGGCTGCGGTGTAGGCCCTTTTGTGCAGTACCCAAATTTGCAATTGATGTTAAATTATGCGACGACGTGGATGACCACTGTAACCATGGAAATTCGGACCAAAAATTTGCCGCCATATCCCCATTCCATCTTCCAATTGAAAATGAAATTGAAGTTCATCACACACAATTTTTTGGAACGAACCGTGTGCAATGTAGTACCCAATCTTACGTCGGAAGCTTGGAGACAAACATTTTCACGTCCAAGTGCATCACACACGGGGTATAGCATAGGCTTCGTTTGTGATGTGTTGATATCGAGAACTATTCTACACCAAATGAAAATTTTGGGCTACCGCGGAAATATCTACCTCCCTCGCCCCCTGGTACCAATCAAAAGCCACATTTACCCCTTTTCCTCTACCTTTCCTAGTTCAAACCTTCACTGCTTGCTTGCAGCACCGCCTCCTCGCCGGCGACGCTCCTTCCTGCTGCTCGGCCTCCTCCATCTAGTCAGGTAATCCACAGCTCCCCAATACCCCCTCACCTCCTCCTTCTCCATCCCACATGGCCCAACCGGCGCGACACCTTCCACCCAAATCACCGCCCCATCCTCCAAATAATCGCCGCCGAAAGCCATGGTGCACGCAGTATAGCCAGGATCTCAAAGAGCATTTGGCTGCGGAGAAGCAAATCGCGTCTGCACGCGCAGATGAGGCAGCTATGGCTTCCATGTGTGCCGACCGCTAGATCTTGGAGGAGCACCTCGCCGTCGAGGCCACCGTCGACGCCTCGCGCGCTGACGCCGCCATGCGGTTGGCTGCTATAAACGACAGCTCGTGGTCTTTTCTCGAGGGCATCGCCGATGCGTTCGATGAACACTTCGATGTGTTTTCTCAGTGTGCCCGTGCTTACCTCAACTCCAGAGCCGGCATGTTGGTGCCGGGGTAGGATCAGGCCACTCACCACTACGAGGGGTGCACCCACGGTGTGGAGGCCTCGTCCTCTTCCAAGTTGAAGGAGCCCATCATCATCGATATCTCCGACGATGAGGAATAGCTTGTTTTTCTTAGCTTTATCACGAAGGACCTATGTTCACCTAGCTACGCCGGTTAAGCATGTTTCGTTTACCTATTGCGTGTGCCGCTACTGCCTTTCATTTAGAAATTCTAGTGAAATGTCCAATGTAATGCTACTGCAACCTGACCTTCTAGTATGTTCTATTCTGCAATGTGGTGCTTAGTTAACTATTTTGTTCATTTGTTGTGGTGATCATTTAACTATTTAATTCAATTCTGAAATGTGATGTACGATTGTTGTTGGTACAATTTTGTATTGTTATGCATGTGACAAATAAATCGAATTTAGATGTACTAAATACATGTGAAACATATAGAATTATCATATTTCCTAGTTCTTAGCACGCTTGGTTTAGATAACTGGCTTTTCCATGTGGCTCGAACTAATCTGTTGGATCTGCAATGTGTTTATTTTCCATTAACATATTTCACTGATAGTATGCCAAATATCACTTGTAACCTGATCAATATTTGTCTTAAATATGTTGCAGGGGGAAACAATGGGGGGGCACTAAAGTTTACCATCGAGGTTTGCACATCCATGATCGTTTGGCTAATAACACATTATTGTGCAATTTGCAGAAACCATTGTAATATTAATGTTTTTAATAATTTGTTCTTGCACATGTAGGTCCTGCTGTAAGAGGTTTAGATCCACGATTCGACCCTTTTTGCATGTGGGGAAATGATGTGTCCTTGAATATCAGTCAAATCAAGAAACTCAGAAAGATTGTTAAGATAAAGAAACTAGCTACGAAAAACAACAAGATGTTTTTCTGCACAATGAAGAAGACATCAGTCAACTATAGGATGGTACCATCTCTTTCACCTTGACCTTTTCCCTTTGCGCCATTTCAAATTTTAGAAAAAATATTTATGCGTATGTTTGTTTTCAGTCCTTCTCAAGGCAGTTCATCGATGATTACGTCTCAAACCACATGTATGATCAAGAGGCGAGGAAGGTATTCATACAGCACCCACGGTATAATCTTGAAGTCTTCCTCAAGAGGACGAAGGATGGGCGGGCAATCATCCACAGGCACTGGCCTAAAGTTGCGAGGACCTTCAACATCATTGAAGGCTCAATATTTTCCTTCCGCTTTAACAGTTTTCTAGATGAGACTCATCTGTCTATTTACCGTCTATGATGATACTTAATTTCCAAAGGTTTTAGATGTTGCATTTGAAACTTTGTCCTGTTGTGCAATTGGGTAGCTAGGCAGTTTATGCCTATATGATGTTGTACCCTGATGTAATTCAATTATGAAATCCTGGTTGCCGTACTACGAATAAGAAATATATTTTGTGCTTGATATGAAATGTTAATTTGACAACTACAGGCTTATCTATTTTATGGGGAGACGAGACACTATCTTGGATGAGATAAAAGCAATAGATGCTTGATATGAAATGTTAATTTGATTACTAAATGGATTATAAATAACAGAGCAATCAGGCTTATTATGGGGGTTCCCATTCCAGACGGTTTCTAGGACTACACTGTGGGCGATGACCACAACAAACCCACACGGTTTCTACAAAGTTAGCAAGTTGGATCGGTGAGGAATCACACACGAATTCTGCTCGACAACTGTGTGCGTTAGGACACCCAATCACAAATGTTTTCTTAAGCATGTGTGTGTGATGGGCAGCCCAATGCCAAACAGTTTCATCTAGACACCGTGAGTGATGTTTTGAATAACGCAAACGACAGAATTATAATTATCGTGTGTGGTGACCAGCCCTATCACAAACGATATTATGCAGAAAATTGTGTGTGATCTGCAATACGAACGGAGACGTAACCTTGGGATTCCCTGTGTGGGATGATAAGCTCATCTCACACGTCTTCCCCAATATGTCTGTTTGTGATGGCCCTTCGAATCGCAAACGATATATTTTTGCCCATCGTGTGTGACCGGGTGGAGGCATCGCCGACGGGTTTTGTCTGTCATGTGGGATAGGCACCCCCCCATCGCCCACACATGCAAGGCGACGGTTTTAGACTACGTCACGAAAAGGGGTTAAAAACCGTTTGTATAGCGCGCGGCTGCACTAGTGATATCCGATAGAGTACGATTACGACGTTCGGACACACCATTACGATGTGTTGTTCCAGGTGGCGTGAGTTATGAAAAAATTCCACATTGTCTTAAATGCATGCGAAACTCGTAACTCAGATATTCACCACCACGGTCAGATCATAGAAATTTTATCTTCATGTTATGATGATTCTCAACTTCACTCTAAAATTTCTTGAACTTTTCAAATGTTTCAGACTTGTGTTTCATCAAGTAAATATACCCATATCTACTCAAATAATCTGTGTAGGTAAGAAAATAACGATATCCACCGTGCGCTTCAATACTCATTGGATCACGTACATCAGTGTGTATTATTTACAACAAGTCACTTGCCCGCTCCATTGTACCGAAAAACAGGGTTTTTGTCATCTTGCCCATGAGGCATGGTTCACATGTTTCAAATGATTCATAATCAAGTGATTCAAAAAGTTCATCAGCATGAAGTCTCTTCATGCACTTTATACAAATATGACATGGCGGTGTCCTGGACTAGGGGGGGGGGGGCGGCCGAGCTGGCCTAGTCCATGGGCCGGGCTGACGGCCCGTCAAGAAGGAAGGAATTTGGAGGCCCTCAACCTATGGCGTAAGCATATTAGACTTCGTCGAAGACCTGACGTGTACTCCAAGTATGGTCATTAGATTCAGCATGTAATCCCTAGATGGCAACCGGCCATATGTAACCCTAGATACCCCCAGTGCCTATATAAGCCGAAGGGTTTAGTCCATAGAGGGGATATAGACATCCATCATCATCACCCCTAGGGTTTAGACCACAACTTATGATCTCGAGGTAGATCAACTCTGTACTTTGATACACCCACAATATAAGCAAGAGCAGGACATAGGGTTTTACCTCCTTAAAGAGGGCCCGAACATGGGTAAAAGCTTCGTGTCCTCTGTCTCTTGTTACCCATCGATCCGCTGTCACAGCTCGGGCCCCCTATCCGAGGTCTGTCGGTTTTGACACCGACATCGGTGCCTAACCTCGTTGTTGGATCACTAGAGATTGATGGCTCACATGCAGTTTGATAGCAGCATTGGTTGTGGTGACATCTTCGTCCCCGGCCAGCTCTTCGCCTTTGGCAGTGTAGTACTGCACGGCGACCCGACCGGCCACCTGGGTCGCATCAAGACCTTCGCCCCGAACCGGGTCGTCATGTTCGGAAGCCTGGAGTGCATCACGGACGCTCGAGGTGATCTAGTTCTCTCGGAACAGGTCCCATATCGACTTGAACATCTCTGGCACACGAACTCTAGAGCAGGCCTCCGATCTGATCCTCGAATCCGACCTTCTGATAGAGCCAATCCCGGATATGGATCTGGTGGATGTCATGTCTGATCTAGCCAATGGCTCCTCGGATTATGGCCCGGAGGTGAACTTGTCTTCGGACTTAGCGGTAGTCTCCGAGGAAACCTCTCCGACTGCCGATCTAGAGTCGGACCGGGGCGATCGAGATGACGGGCATGTGTCAAGCAACCTGAACAAACCTTTTTAGATCATACCGGCCTATCGCCAGGCCCTTGACGCCAAGAAGCTCTTGTAAATAAATGAGGCATTGGACCGAATCCAGAACATGGCAATCTCATCTGCGGTTTACGATCAGATCAGATGTAAAGCTAAGGATCAGGAAATTTTCATCCCACCCACCACCCACTTAGTCGCTACGGTCGAACACTTGACTGACACGCTTGACTTTGGATCCGACGAGGCCACCGACATGAAGGAAGATGACCATGACAATTCCGAAGCAAATTCACTTGCGGCCATACCCCCTACGGGGAATTGGGCCGCAATGTGTACCTATGACGTTTATATGGTCGACACTCCTAAGGAAGACTGTTACTTGTGAGCATCGTTGGATTTTCCCCCGAAGAGGAAGAATGAAGCAATATAGTAGTGATAAGTATTTTCCACAGTGAGAACGAAGGTTATCAAACCAGCAGGAGAACTATGACAACGTTACGTCAACAGTACATGCACACACAAAATCAAACACTTGCACCTAAGGCGGGCAAGAGGGTTGTCAAGCCCCTTGAAATCATTACTTTGATACGTCTCCAACCTATCTATAATTTTTGCTTGTTCCATGCTGTTATATTATCATTCTTGGATGTTTTACAATCATTTTATAACAACTTTATATCATTTTTTGGGACTAACCTATTGACATAGTGCCAAAGTGCCAGTTGCTGTTTTTGCTTGTTTTTTACTTCGCAGAATATCAATACCAAACGGAGTCCTATCGCGATGAAACTTTTTAGAGATTTTTTTCTAGACCAGAAGACACCCAGAGGGCCAAATCAGTGCCGGAGAGGTGGGTCGTGAAGACCACAACCCACCAAGGCGCGCCAGGGGGGCCAGCGTGCCCTGATGGGTTGTGCCCTCGTCGGGGCTCCTCTCCACCGCCTCTGATGCCTATAAATTCCCAAATACTCCAAAAACCCTAAGGGAGTTGACGAAACACAATTCCAGCCGCCACAAGTTCCAGAACCTCGAGATCCAATCTAAACACCATCACGGAGGGGTTCATCTTCTTCATAGGTGCCTATTCGATGATGCGTGATTAGTCCACCATAGACCTACGGGTCCGTAGGCAGTAGCTAGATGGCTTCCTCTCTCTCTCTCTTATGATTCTCAATACAATGGTCTCTTGGAGATCTATTTGATGTAAACTTTTGCGGTGTGTTTGTTGGGATCCGATGAATTTTGGGTTCATGATCAGTTTCTATCCATGAATATTATTTGAGTCTTCTTTGATCTCTTATATGCATGATTACTTATAGCCTCGTATTTCTTCTTCGAATCTTTGGTTTATTTAGGCCAACTAGATCGATTTTTATTGCCATGGGAAGAGGTGCTTTGTGATGGGTTCGATCTTGCGGAGTTCTTTCCCAGTGACAGAAGGGGCAGCAAGACACGCATGTATCGTTGCTATTAAGGATAACAAGATGGGGTCTATTCCTACATGAATAGATCTTTTCTACATCATGTCATCGTTCTTATTGCATTACTCCGTTTTTCCATGAACTTAATACACTAGATGCATGCTGGATAGCGGTCGATGTTGGGAGTAATAGTGGTAGTAGCAGGCAGGAGTCGGTCTACATATCTTGGACGTGATGCCTATATAATGATCATTGCCTTGGATATCATCATGACTATTTGATTTTCTATCAATTGCCCAACAGTAATTTGTTCACCCACCGTGCGCTATACTCATGAGAGAAGCCACTAGTGAACCCTACGGCCCCCGGGTCTACTTTTCCGACATATTGCTTTTCGATCTATCTTTTTGCATCTTTGTTTTCAGATCTACAAAACCAAAAACCCAAAAACATATTGCTGCATATTTTATTTGCCCTTTTTATTTTGTGCTCTTGAGAGATCTATCTCTCCTATCTATCACTACCTAATCTATCTTTTTACCGTAGAGAGATTGACAACCTCTCTTTCGCGTCGGGTTGCAAGTATTTGTTATTTGTGTGCAGGTGCTGCTTATTGGGTGGTGGTGATCCTCCTACTGGTTCGATAACCTTGGTTTCATAACTGAGGGACATACTTACCGTCGCTGTGCTGCATCATCCCTTCCTCTTTGGGGTAATAGCGACGCAGTCTCAAGCCATGTCAAAGGAATTTCTGGCACCGTTGCCGGGGAGGAATCGGTCTCTTCTACGTGCCTATTGTGGGCGACGAGGGGACTCCATCATCATCTACCAGGTTCCTAATCACAAATCTCATCTCCTTGCAATTACATTATTTGCCATTTGCCTCTCGTTTTCCTCTCCCCCACTTCACCAATTTGCCGTTTTATTCGCCCTCTTTTTCGTTTGCCTTTTTCTCGCCGGATCTCTTCCTTGCTTGCAATCTTGTTTGTGTAGTCATGATGCCTCAACGAAAGTACTTTGATGTTCCTTACCCCAATATTTTGCTTGAAATCGAGAAAAGTACTAAGGAATATATGACTACACAATTTGAGCATAATAAGTATTTTACCGATGAGCTTAGGGAACACTCTACCGTGCTAGATGCCATAACGAAACAACTCGATGATATCAGTAGAGAATTTTGTAATCTTCAATCTAAATATGCTCATGTTGAAAATTTGCTTGGTAAAATCTCCGATGCACAAGCTACTTTGATAAATTAAAAAGCAGCCAAACCAATCTCTCTCGAGGATAAAATAGATGAAGATCTTAAAGTGATTGGTGTTTCTACTAGTGATTCTTTGTTTAGTAATATTAAGATTGATAATAAAGGGACTGAAGTAGAGTCAACTTTAGCTAGAAGGCGTCCCAATAATTTGGAGGGTGAAAATCTTGATGAAATTTTTGATAAAAGTGGGTTTGAAGAGGTCAAAACTTTAACTAGTGATGTGCCCACTATTTTGGATTGCAAAGACTTTAACTATGATAGTTGCTCTTTGATTTAATGCATTTCTTTGTTGCAATCCATGTTGAATTCACCCCATGCTTATGAGCAAAATAAAGCTTTTACTAAACATATCGTTGATGCCATGATGAAATCTTTTGAAGAAAAGTTGGAGTTGGAGATTTCTATTCCTAGAAAATTGCATGATGAGTGGGAACCTACCATTAAGGTCAAGATTAAAAATTATGAGTGCTTTGCTTTGTGTGATTTGGGTGCTAGTGTTTCCACGATTCCGAAATCTTTATGTGATGTGCTTGGTCTTACCAATATTGAAGAATGTTATGGAACACTTCCCTAGAACAAGAATTAAGCCACCATATGAATCAATCATGAGGTCATCCTATGGATCTAAAACCAAGGATGACAATACTTGAATCTATGCGTTATGCCTAGCTAGGGGCGTAAAACGATAGCGCTTGTTGGGAGGCAACCCAATGAATAAATAAATTTTTGCTTTTTTCCTTTCTGTTTTTGAGTGTTGACACAATTATGCATCTGTTATGATTGTGTTTTTATGGTTTATTTAGTGTTTGTGCCAAGTAAAGCCTTTAGGATGATTCATAGGATGAGTAGAAGCGATGCTGAATCCGAAACAGAAACTTTGCGTCCAGTATATGAATTTTCATTTTTTGCTGGAACGTGAACTTGAGCTGAAAGTTTAACACAGTGTTTCTATACAAGTTCCTTACGTTGTCCTAATTTTTCAGAATTTTAGAGTTACAGAAGTATGGTTAGAGTACAGATTACTACAGACTGTTCTGTTTAAGACAGATTCTGTTTTCGTTGCATTGTGTGCTTGTTTTGATGAATCTATGGTTTGTATCGGGGGGTATAAGCCATGGTAAAGTTAAAATACAGTAGGTATAATGCAATAATAAAATATGAATGGGTTTGCAACAGCACCTAAAGTAGTGATTTGCTTTATTATACTAACAGATCTCACGAAGATTTTGTTCAGTTTTGTGTGATTGAAGTTTTCAAGTTTGGGTGAGATCACGATGGATGAAGGAATAAGGAGTTAAAAGAGCCTAAGCTTGGGGATGCTACCGCACCCCCAAGATATATCCAAATAGAAACAAGCAACTAAGCTTGGGGATGCCCCCGAGTGGCATCCCCTCTTTCTTCTAACGATCATCAGTATTTTACTTGGAGCTATATTTTTATTCGTCACATATCATGAGTTTTGCTTGGATCGTCTTCTATTTTTGCTTGCTTTGTTTTTTAGTTTGTCATTTGTATCCTTGCTGGACACACCTATTTTATAAATCCAAAATTATTCTATGATTTGTTAGAATTGCTCTATGTGCTTCACTTAAACTTTTTGAGCTATAGAATTGCTCTAGTGCTCACTTATATCTTTTTGAGCACGGTGTGCTTGGAAATTTTTGTAGAAATACTCTCATGCTTCACTTAGATTAATTTGAGAGTTAGTAAATTTTGAAGAAATCCTCTCATGCTTCACTTATACTATTTTGAGAGATGAAATCTTTATGCTCATGTGCTTCACTTAAATTTGTTTGAGCTTGCCAAAAATCAATGGCAATATATGAAACTAGTCCCAAAGTGATAGATATCCAAGGAGGATATAATAAAAACTTTCATGAAGATCATTGGGCAAATTAAACTTGATTCCTTGTAATAGTTTTGAAACATGATGATAGTAATATGTGAGTCATGTTAGTGAATAATTGTGCTTTAGTAGGAATATTGGTGTTAAGGTTTGTGATTCCCTATGCATGCACGAAAGTCAATAGTTATGCAATGAAGTTACATCCTACTTGTGGTGCATTATTCAGTTTTAGTTATGCTCAATGCTCGCTTATGTGAATTTTCGTTTCTTGGTTTGGTTGTTTCTCAACCTATTTGCTAGCCTCCATTTGCACTAAGTAGAAATACTACTTGTGCATCCAAAATCCTTAAACCAAGTTTTGCCTTATGAGTCCACCATATCTACCTATATGTGGTATTTTCATGCCGTTCCAAGCAAATTTGTATGTGTCATCTCTAAATTTTCAAAATAAATTTTCTCTTTTGTGTGCTCGTACCGCTCATGAAGCGGTGGGGAGTGTCCAATATTTTTCCATGCTAGATGTGTTATTCTCAAGATGAGTGTTTATTCACTTGTCATTGCACGAGAGTGCAGCGGTAATAGGGATGCCCATCCCCGAAATGAAAAATAAAAAATATTTACTTTATGTTGTCAAATAATAAATTCCTTGGAAAGTGTTGGTATGGAAGGCAACCGTGGATACGGCCCGCCATGGAAAGTGAAAGTTTGGTGGAAAAAGGAATAAACTTTATTTTCTGTTTGGGAACCGCCTATGATATATCTAGCATGGAAAGTATTGTGAGCTACTTTGTCGTTTTCGTTGACAGGAAAAGCATGCCACCCAAAATATTTTCTCTCTCAATTTAAAACTTAAGCTCTGGCACCTCTACAAATCCCTACTTCCCTCTGGGAAGGGCCTATCTATTTACTTTATGCAATTTTTATTTTTTACTTTGAGTCTCCATCTTCTCTTATAAAGCACCAACTAGGGGGCACTATGATCGTACTTGAGCATTGGGCATAGCTAATATTTGAGTGTTTTTCATGAATGGATCAATGATTGAGCATGATGGGCTAGGGATAACTTTCTTTAGTGTTGATATTTTGAAAGACATGGTTGCTTGTTGACATGCTTGAGTATTGAAGTCATTATGTTAAAACTAGACTATTGCTTTGAATCATTTACAAGTCCAAATGTCCATGCTATACAAAAGAAAAGAATATGAGATGAACATGTTAGGCAGCATTGCACATCAAAAATTCTGTTTTTATCATTTACCTACTCGAGGACGAGTAGGAATTAAGCTTGGGGATGCTGATACGTCTCCAACGTATCTATAATTTTTGCTTGTTCCATGCTGTTATATTATCATTCTTGGATGTTTTACAATCATTTTATAACAACTTTGTATCATTTTTTGGGACTAACCTATTGACATAGTGCCAAAGTGCCAGTTGCTATTTTTGCATGTTTTTTACTTCGCAGAATATCAATACCAAACGGAGTCCAATCGCGACGAAACTTTTTGGAGATTTTTTCTGGACCAGAAGACACCCAGTGGGCCAAAGAAGTGTCGGAGAGGTGATCCGTGGAGACCACAACCCACCAGGGCGCGCCAGGGGGGCCCCGGCGCGCCCTGATGGGTTGTGCCCTCCTCGGGGCCCCTCTCCACCGCCTCTGATGGCTATAAATTCCCAAATACTCCAAAAACCCTAAGGGAGTCGACGAAACACAATTTCAGCCGCCGCAAGTTCCAGAACCTCGAGATCCCATCTAAACACCATCACAGAGGGGTTTATCTTCTTCATAGGTGCCTCCCCGATGATGCATGAGTAGTCCATCATAGACCTACGGGTCCGTAGGCAGTAGCTAGATGGCTTCCTCTCTCTCTTATGATTCTCAATACAATGGTCTCTTGGAGATCTATTTGATGTAAACTTTTGCGGTGTGTTTGTTGGGATCCGATGAATTTTGAGTTCATGATCAGTTTCTATCCATGAATATTATTTGAGTCTTCTTTGATCTCTTATATGCATGATTACTTATAGCCTCGTATTTCTTCTTTGAATCTTTGGTTTAGTTAGGCCAACTAGATCGATTTTTATTGCCATGGGAAGAGGTGCTTTGTGATGGGTTCGATCTTGCGGAGTTCTTTACCAGTGACAGAAGGGGCAGCCAGACACGCATGTATCGTTGCTATTAAGGATAACAAGATGGGGTCTATTCCTACATGAATAGATCTTGTCTACATCATGTCATCGTTCTTATTGCATTACTCCGTTTTTCCATGAACTTAATACACTAGATGCATGCTGGATAGCGGTCGATGTGTCGAGTAATAGTGGTAGATGCAGACAGGAGTCGGTCTACTTATCTTGGACGTGATGCCTATATAATGATCATCGCCTTGGATATCGTCATGACTATTTGATTTTCTATCAATTGGCCAACAGTAATTTGTTCACCCACCGTGCGCTATACTCATGAGAGAAGCCACTAGTGAACCCTACGGCCCCCGGGTCCACTTTTCCAACATATTGCTTTCCGATCTATCTTTTTGCATCTTTGTTTTCAGATCTACAAAACCAAAAACCCAAAAACATATTGCTGCATATTTTATTTGCCCTTTTTATTTTGTGCTCTTGAGAGATCTATCTCTCCTATCTATCACTACCTAATCTATCTTTTTACCGTAGAGAGATTGACAACCTCTCTTTCGCGTCGGGTTGCAAGTATTTGTTATTTGTGTGCATGTGTTGCTTATTGGGTGGTGGTGATCTCCCTACTGGTTCGATAACCTTGGTTTCGTAACTGAGGAAAATACTTACCGTCGCTATGCTCCGTCATCCCTTCCTCTTTGGGAAAATACCGACGCAGTCTCAAGCATGAATAATAAACACTTATTATGAACCAGCAAATATGACAATAACCAATTTATTGTTGGCTCTATGGCATATTTCCAACAGTGTCGCCACGTGTAGACGGTCTAAAAATTCGTTCAAATTAGGCATGAATGTCATATATGGGCATGTCAGGCTGCTGCAATACATTGGGGTCGTTATCGAAAGAGAAAGAAAAATCACCAGTAGAGAGGACGGTGCCGAACTAGCGCAAACGGTGCATCCATGGGCACAATTTTTTTTCAAATTTGAATAATTTTATTATTTCAAATATGACATTTCCATAATTATGAATCAATATGAACATTTTCTGAAACTTATGAACAATTTCCGAATCACAAATTATTTATGAAAATTTCGAAAACACGAACAATCTTTCGATAATTGTTAACAAAGTCCGAACGGTTAATGAAAATTGTGAACACAAATTTGAAACTACGGATGTTTTTCAAAATTCTTCTACACTATGAATAAATGTTTGAAAAATGGAACATTTTTTGCAATTGTGAATAAAATTTGAAAATAATAATATTTTATATTCAGAAAAATATTCAAACTATTGGAAAAGTTTGAAAATGAAAAATAAACACAAAGAATGATAAAAATTAAATTAAAACGAAAAAAGAGAAAAAGAGGAGAATATAAAAAAATGCTGTCGTCTTGGGCCAATTCGCCGCTCGCATCGGCCGCCTATTTGGCTGTGTCCCCTGTTAATAATTTTGCTAATGCATTTTAAACATTTTACAAGTACACATTGCACATTTTTAACGGTAAGAAACAATTAAGAAAACAAGGTGATTTTTTCTTAATTTGTATAATTATTCATTATATTTTCAGAATGACTCGAAACATTTTTTTATAGTATGTGAACATTTTTTTACATTTAATATTTGAAAACATATCAGGTATATTTCTTTGAAACACGTCATTTTGTTTTTTATAATCTCACATACTCTGTTTTGAGTTATATGAAACTTTTTTTAAAATTTCGCGAACATATTTTTACATTGTATAAAATTTACAAAAGATCACATACATATTTTTCAAACACGTGATTATTATTTCTGAAATTTCATACAAACTGTTTTGTGTTCTATCATTTTTTTAATGAATTATGTGAACAATTGTTTGCATTGTATAAACGGTATTTATATGTCATGAACATTTTTGTGAAGTGTGTGTGTGATGTTTTTCAAATGCTATAAACATTTTTTTTGAGGTTGCACCAACATTCTGTACACTGAATGAACATTTTTTTATATAAACGATTAACATGTTTCAATATTTAAATAAGATAAGTTTCCATTTGAGAAACACAAGTAAAAGTAATAAAAATATAAGAAACACGGGCTAGGAACCAACTATTCCTCTCTTGATGGGCCGGCCCAATCAGAGGTGCCTAAGGCGAGGGGTTATTTCATCTCGCAATATGCGAGACAAAGCGCCTCCCCAGTCATCGCTATGCATCTGACAACTATATAACCTCGGTCGGTTACCGAATGTAGGAGGCACGTCGGATATGGATGTAGCTGACTCTCCATGTAGGGCTTCCTTACTTTCTCTGCAAGATGAACTAGACAGAGGGAAACAAGGTCAAAAGAAAACTAGACGCAGAGAAACACTACCATTCTCACGGCATTTAGCATGTAATCCATGTCAACTCGTCTAAATTCATGTCACTAGAACAAGGTTGTTAACAGTAGTAGCATGGGTTCTCGTGATTTTAAATCGACCGTCGGGCCTAATAACCCATATGCATAGATGGTGCAGGGGTTTATTCGGTTCCAGTCTTCCATCCAGTATGGCCTTGTTGCAGCTAGTCCCGAGACAGAGCCCAATTGGCCTAAAATCACACGAAACTCTCGAAGCCATACATGATGGAAGATCGCAAATGCTATATTTCGCTTATAGCAAGACTAGCATCCCTCTCGCGTGAAGTTCTCACTCATATGGGTCGGCCCATTAGCGTTGTCGCTCGCTTACCGGTTCAGTCATTCGCTCGCTCGTTTTATGTACGATTTGGTCCCTTTTTCTTTTTATTTCTTTCTGTTTTCTTTTTTTTCTTCAGCAGTTTACTTCGGTTTATGTTTTTTCATCATCTTTCTTCTTTTTTTTGGAGTTTTTAGTGGTTATTTCTTTTATTTCTTTTTATCTATGTTATCAAACAATACTGGTTTTTTTTTTCCTATTTGGGTTTTGTAGATTTTCTTTGTACATTTTTTGTGTAAACCAGGAACATTTTGTCTATACAAATTACTATTTAAAAAATACCCCCTCCATTCCATAATATAAGATCGTTTTGCAAGTTGTGTTTTTATCATGGGACGGAGGGAGTACATGATTTACATTTTTAGAAACATACACCTTCCCACAAAGTTCATACATTTTTGTACATCAAGAACATATTATATCTGCACGTTTCATTTTTTGTTTCAAATTCATGATTAACATTTTCAAACATTTTTTTATGTCTACTTTATCCATATACATTCTATATTTCTTGTATACATTCTGACATACTTTATGTACACGTTTAACATTGCCTAAATACATGATTAACACTTTTGAAAACTTATATTTTTTATGTGTTCTTTTTTCCATGCACATTGTACAATTTTTGTACACAGTGGAAACATTTTGCTATACGCATTTGATATTTTTTAAAATGCATGATTAACTGTTTCATAACAATGTAAACCTGCATTTTTTTAATTCCTACATTTTCCTGTACACAGTATAAAAAAATTTAAACGTCCTAAATTTTTTCCTATACACACTTCACATTTTTAAGAAAATTTGTAAACTTATAGTATTTTTTGTTTTCTACTTTTCCATACGCATTGTACATGTTTTGGATACGTCGACAACATTTTTCTGTACACAGTTAACATTTTTTAATGCACAATTAACACTTTTCAAAGAAAGATATATATAGTGACTTTTATAGTAGACACACTCATAATATTTAGAAATATAAATAATAGTAAAAAAGAAACAAAAGTCAATGCAAAGAGTAAAAAAAGGAATGGAAAAAAAGCATTGGAGGCATGTGTCCGCGGTCGGCCCAATCGTCCTACTTTCTCGCTTGAAGGCTGGCTTCATAGTGGGGCGCCCCTATGTCGGGAGCACCTAGTTAGCGAGCACTCCCTCACAAGCGTTCCAGCGATCACTCCCACGCGCCGCCACTTGGGCGTGTTCACATTCGCCGCCACGGGTCGCGCTCTGAGCGTTCCCTTCGGATTTTGTTTTTTTTATTTTTTCACACGTGTTTTCGCCTTTTTGGAGTGGTTTTTTTCCGGATTTTTTTGGTGTTCCGGTTTTTCACCGGTCTTTCATAGCTTTTGGACAATTTTTTTTGGCGCGAAAAAACGCGTTTTCTGTTTTTTTTTACGTGAAAAAACGTGTTTTCTGTTTTTCTTTTTTGCGAGAGGCACGGTTTTGCTTCCGCGAGAGGCACGGTTTTGCCTCTCGGAAAGGGAAAAAAAACGCGTTTTCTGTTTTTTTTTTGCGAGAGGCACGGTTTTGCTTCCGCGAAAGGCACGGTTTTGCCTTCGCGAGAGGCACGGCCGTGCCTCTCGGAAAGGAAAACAAACGCGTTTTCTGCTCTCTTTTTTTTTTCCGCGAGAGGCACGATTTTGCTTCTGCGAGAGGCACGGGTTTGCTATCGCGAGAGGCACGGCCGTGCCTCTCCCGAAACGGAAAAAAACATGTTTTCTGCTCTCTTTTTTCTTTTCACGAGAGGCACGGTTTTGCTTCCGCGAGAGGCACGGTTTTGCTTCCGCGAGAGGCACGACCCGTGCCTCTCGGAAAGGAAAAAAGATGTGTTTTCTATTTTTCTTTCTATCGCGTGAGGCACGGTTTTTTCGTCCGTTTTTTTCGTAAAAAAAAAGTTCGTCAAAACCTATCAATATGGGATCTAGTTTTGAAGATCTCGACACGAGAAAGCCAACGGTGAAAACGGTTCGAGATTTGGCCGCACGGTTTATGAGATAAAACGTTTTGAAAATACGGATCTACGAAAAAAAAGGGAAAACTCCCAGGTTGCAACAAGTGGCACGCATGCAGTGCGTCACTTGTCGCAACCTGGGGAGGTGGGAGTAATCCTTGGAAGGTGTACCCGCTAACTAGTGATTTCTCCCTATGTCTCGCTTTAAGCAATAAGCGAGACAGGGGGAAGCTCTTGCGGAGGGGGAGGCCCAGATAGGTGGCCCAGCCTAGCGGGAGGCCACGGCCTGTTTTGTTTTTATTTTTTTCTGTTTTATAATCTCGTTCTTCGCTTTATTTTTGTACTTTTATTTGTAATTTAAAATATTCTACATATATATATATATATATATATATATATATATATATATATATATATATATAATATTTATAATTTTTGAAGAAGTATTTGAAAAATGTTGAATAAGTATTGAAAATTGTTAAAAAAGATTTTTTAAAATGATAAACAAGTATTTGAAAATGTTGAATAAGTATTAAATTTTTTGAAAAAGTATTTGAGAAATGTTGAATAAGTATTAAAAATATTGAACAAGTATATGTATTTGAAAATGTTGAACAAAATTTGAAAAATGTTGAACAAGTATTAAAAATATTGAATGAGTATTTGAAAACTGTTGAACAAGTATTTAAAAAATGTTGAATAAGTATTAAAATATTGAACAAGTATTTGAAAAATATGGAATAAGCATTCGGACAATGTCGAACGTGTATACAAAAATAATGATCACTTATTAAATTATTTTTTGACATATACGAAAATATAGAGTGAAAACGAAAGCAAACATAAATAAAACAAAAAATGAAAAAGAGAAAAGACAGCCAAATAAAAATTGGAGAAGAAAATAATGACAGCCAAATAAAAATTGGAGAAGAAAATAATGAAACCAAACAAAAAACGAAGGAAAAAACGAAGAAAACCCTGTTAAAAAACAAAAATAAAAACAGAAAAACAAACCGAAGAAAACGGCTGCAGTAGCCTCAAGTAGACGCGTCCCTAGTTTTTACCATGAAAGGAACATAGGTGGAGTGGTTAGAGCGACGCGTGTTCTCCCTGGAGACCCCAATTCGATCCCTCCTCTCACATTTCTTTGCTCTTTTTACAATGTACGCGTGTGAATGGGCATGTCCAATACGACGCAAGGGGGGAAAGCTTTAGCCAAAGATGCTGCTTGTATCGCTTAAGGCGATAAATGGTCTCCGCGTTCAGAGTGACTCCACGGCACAAAGAAGCCTGGCCCGTTACCGGTCTTTCCATCGACTAACTGGAGCCCGCGATCGATCTACGCAGAGCTAAACGATGACAGAGAGCGAGCCTGCTAGCAAAGCAGCCCGGCCTACTAGCTACTGGAGCAGTCCTTCACAAGCTGGGCATGGCGACTGCGTCAAGCTGTGCCTTCTTGCCATGCGACGGCACGGAGGGAACTGACTGGCGCCATTCCATCCTGCCCTGCACCAGCCTACCGAGAAGCGTCGAGTCTTCTTTACCGTTCTGGGACCTACGTTGATTCATCGTCTCCTTATATTGCCTGCGAGCTGCGAATGGCACCCGGGAAGCAAGCAAAGTGCCCACGGACGGATACGCGCCACGAACACGATATCCATCTTTTATCCGCTTGGCACGAGCGGTTTCGCTATCTCAAAAAGAAGACGATATCTTTATCTTCAATGGCATCCAGATCCAGGCATGCAATGCAGGCACCACGAATGGTGCCGGCCGGCCGGCCGTACTTTGCTACGTTGGGACCAGACGGACGACGAGCGGCTCGAGACTTTTGAAACGTATATACTGTACGTGCTTTGCGTGGTTGCGGCGTGCAGGACCGAGCAGAAAGACACTGGTGGCGGTGCGAGCCAGCGAGGGACGCACCACGCACACGGCCGCCCTCGCCGCTGGCCCTCGCCATCATTGCTTCGTCCCCGTGAGTCCCTTCCGGCCGTCCATACGCGACGACATGTCAGGAGTCATGACCTATGATCCACGCCGTACGTACGTCCACCGCTCGCTCTCCGGTGATTGGCAAGTTGGCAACGTGCGAGATAAGTTCTACTCCTACCAGCAGGTCGTCGCCGTCGCCGTCGTCGTCGGTCGATCGGGCACATGCACATGCCGGATCATCGACAGAGACCACCACCACCACGAGGTCCAGACGGACGACCGATCATCGGGCGGTCGTCCCGTCCCCGTCACCCCCCAACACTCCAACAGCGCTAGTTGTTGTCTGCCGTGCATGCATGCCCGCGTGCTCGCATATGAACCTCACGATCGACCGGCCGATCAATGCCAACTTGGACCTCAGTTCCGTCCCGTTTCGACGTCCGAAATGATGTGTCTCACCCGAACAGAACAGGTACAACAGTCCCTGGCACCTCCGACATGGTCACCGCACAATTGCCAACCCATCCCCCCCCCCCCCCCCCCTCGCGTCGCCTCCTCTGGCGACTCGGGGGCGAACCCAATCGCGCCGCCACCGGCCTCCTCACCGCCCCCTCCCCCCGCTTCTGGAGAGGACGCCGGCGAAGCCGTGCGCGCCCCAGGGATGGCGGCGGCGGGGCTCCTTGCGTCGGCGCTCGCGTTCTGCCGGAGGTTCCCCACGGCGGCGCTGCGAGTTCCGGCGCGGCTTGGCCCGTCGGCGGCGTCGGGGGTGGATCCGGGGCTGCCAGGCCAGATCTGGCGCGTGGTGTGGCGGCGGTGCCGCGCGCGCACGAGGCCTCGTTGGTAGGCGTCCAGGCAACGGTTTCCACGGCGGCGGCTGCTCCTCCGACGGTGTGACGGCTAAGCGGCGCGGCTATGGCGGCGGCCTCGCGGCGTCCAGCGGTGGGTCGAGGCTAGGCGGCTGCGGCGGCTCCATCTCGCTCGTGCGGCTTCGGCTTCCGGCGATTCAGATCTGCGCGGCGCGGCTCGGCTGTGGCCTCCCGGCGGCGGCTTCAGCTGTCCTCCGGCCCACCGAGGCAAGGCTTGGGGCGAGGTCACAGGCTGGTCAGGCCCTCCCTTGCCTCCAGTTCTGCGATGTGGGGTCCATGCCGGCGGGCCTGGCCGGCCTCCTGTCGACGGTGAAGACGATGTCGTGGTGGCTCTAGGACTCCGGGGCGGCGGCCCTGGCTGTGGTGGTGGCGGCTTCGGCCAGGGGGCGGTGCGTCTTGTCGCGGTGGATCGTGGGATCCCGTGGCCAGAATGAGGTCGGCCTCGACAACTGGTGGTTGGTGGGCGGCGGTCGGTGGCGGCGGGTGTTCGGCGCAACTCCGGGAGAAATCTTTGCTCCGGTCATCATCGGAGCTGGCGACGGCGGCGCCCGTGGGTGCCGTTATCTTTCTTGGAAGCGTCGTCGTGGAGGTGTGCTACTCCTCCCCACGGCTTGGGCTTCGGAGGGAAACCTCAGATCCGCTGGATCGGGCGATGGAGGCGTCTTCGCGTCTTTCTCCTCCTTGGGGGCATCGTCTCGGAGCCGGCTACGATTGGGAGACTAGTGGATTGCGGCATCTTCGCCGTGGATGGCGGCATCTTCGCCGCTTGGTTTGCTGAGGCGGGGCGCTGGTTTCTGTTTGGCAACGATGATGGCGTTGAGAGGAGCTCGGATCGCGGCGTGGACTTTGGTTGTTGGTTCTTCCCGGCGTGTCCGAGGTGGTCTTCCGTTTGCGAAGGGCACGGTCGGCGCAAGTCCTGCATATTTTCCTTGTGATGCTCGTCGTCAAAGTCGGAGCTGTCGGCTGCTTGCGCGTGTGGTCATCTGGTGGCATGTGCCAGGATGGCCGGTGGTGCCCATGTTATGTGGGTTGTGTTTTGTATCGGTTTTAGCCCGGTTTTCCGTCAATTAACCGGTCAATTCTCTTCTTCTTAATCAATGAAATGGCAAATCTTTTGCCTCGTTTCAAAAAAAAAAAAGACATGGTCACCGCACGGCCATTATTCACCGGCGAGTTACGTTGTCATACTAGGAGAAAAGCCTCTTTTTCAGGATCTGGCTAGCTCGAGTGCGTGCCCTGCTCTCACAGTCGCATGTGGATGGTCCTGTCGATCTGAGCCATGTGTTTGTGGGCACAGCCTCGCGCGCACAGCGTGGCTGGGGCGCGCGCTCCTGTGCGCGCGGAGCGTGCATCCATCCATCCACCCGAACGCGCGTGCCGCACACCTGCTGGCCCGCTTGGGTTTCAACGGCAATGGCACGTACTTCGGCTCCACGGCCATCTCGTCCTTCGTTCCTCTGAAGAAATGATCGTCGATGAAACTTCACGCGTCCTTCCAGGCAGTAGCCCAGTGGCAAGGACGCAGTGGCGTTTCCTTGCAGACCGGGGTTCGACTCATGTCAGGAACGAATTTTCCACGATCTCATCCGGGTGGGATTCTTTTATAAAAATATGTCCTCGGTGCTAGTGCCCATGAATCTCATTTTTTTGAAGTGTTAATTATCAAACCATTTTTCCAACTGCATGCATAATGCAATAAACCATTTTTCCAACTGCATGCATAATGCATGCCCCGGTCTACTTATTTCAACCAACCAACCTCGGGCCATCTCCTTCATTTATGTCATCCAATGATCATGCATAGGAAATATGGGCGTCTCGTGCAAGATGCATAGATCTACAAACAGTATTGTTGATTATTTCAGGGATCCGGCATGAGCTAAGTTTTATTTTGGTTTATATATGTGGGGCCTCTCAGATACTCGTCACCTAGATCACATTTCTACAAAGCAGGTTGGCGCGGCGGTTTGTGCCCAAAGTGCCAAAAAAAATCCTCCATCCGTCTTAAAATAAGTGGTGCTAACTTAATATATAATTTCGCACTAAAATTATACTAAATCAACGAACTTATTTCGGGACGGAGGAAATATTAGCTGTTATCTACCATTTGAATATGCATCCAAAATAAATAAGAGGCGAGTAAAAATATTGACAACAATAATCCAGAATCCATAGGTCCACATGATATAATGCAAAATTTCCCAGGATTTGTCGAAACCGACAAGAGTTTCATGCAACATGGGTAGCGATTTTGAATTATCCCACGTTTCCAGCAGTTCAATTCAGAGGTACAGCATATCACCCGGCCCCACCTGTTAGCTATACCCATACCAGGTGACAGGTGGGCCTCAACGCAAGTTATAGCATGGTCCTCGTGTCAGCTACACCAATTCCTCACAAGTTGCATCTGCTTGCCATCAGAAGGAAAACGCTGGCAGAGCACGAAGTAAAAACGCATTGAATCCCTGCGCCAAACGTCTGCCAATTTGTTCATACGGCCGGGAGGGAGTCGCAGCTCCCACCCCATGCCACCGGAAACGGAACCGCCATTACTGCTCCCTCCCTCGGCATCCTCAACGGGAAAGCCTACCACAAAAGGTCTCAGCTAATCGGAAAAGTTTCAGCGCGATATCTGTCTGTACTGCAGGGTCCTATCCTATGCTATCTTCCTAGCTAGGCCAAGCCGCAGCGGCTGCTCGCCCCTTCTCCATCACTGGTCGGGATCACACAATCATCAATTCCCATTTCCATGCAACATGCAACGATTCCATGCAACATGCAACGACTTCAATTCCTCCGGCTCCGGGCAGCTAGCTACTCCATCGCATCGTAATATCGCATCGCAGCGCACACCTAGACCTTAGCCAACTAGCATTACGGCCGTAGCTCACGGCTGGCTGGTTAACTGTTGCGGACGATTTTTATGTTTTGACCTTTTGGTTTAACAAATTCCAGATTTGACCTAGCTTTAAAAAGAATTTCGAATCTGACCTTTTTTGGTGATGCCAACATCCCTGGCGTCTGGTTTGCACGGGAGACGCCATGGTCCCCGGCGTCTGGTCCGTCTCCCGCACAACCAGCTAACCTGTTGATCTGCTGACGTGGCAAAGGTCCAGACGCCAAGGACCCCGGCGTCTGGTACCAAACGCCAGGGACCTTGGCGTCTGGGGTACCAAACGCCAGGGACCTTGGCGTCTGGCCCACCAGACGCCAAGGTCCCTGGCGTTTGGTACCAGACGCCGGGGTCCTTGGCGTCTGGACCTTTGCCACGTCAGCAGATCAACAGGTTAGCCGGTTGTGCGGGAGACGGACCAGACGCCGGGGACCATGGCGTCTCCCGTGCAAACCAGACGCCAGGGATGTTGGCGTCACCAAAAAAGGTCAGATTCGAAATTCTTTTTAAAGCTAGGTTAAATCTGGAATTTGTTAGCCCAAAAGGTCAAACCATAAAAATTGTTCAACTGTTGCTACTACGGGCCTTCCTACAGCGATCCGTCTTATCAGCCCGACAGCATTGCCGGCCCTCTTTGCGTTAGTTTGTCGCGCATTTGATCATCTACTGCTACCCAGCTTGCTAACTCGGGATTGCTGGTTTTGGCCGCAAGCTGGAAATAACAATGCACTGCTATATATCGCGTGGCGGGAGCAGCAGCACGCAGGGGCATCTTCTGTTCCCGTGGATCATCGAAATGGCAGGGACAGAATTTCCAAGTGCGGCTTGTGAGGCACATGCACAAGCACAGGCGTGTATATCAAGGAATGGAGGAAGGTGACACTGCTGGCTATAACTATATGCTTTCCCGACCTCTGTTGCCTGCGAATACAGACACGCGATGTATAGACACCGCTGTTTATGGAGAGCAACACAACACAAACATGGCAACGGGGCCAGGGCCAGAGGCTTCTTGGAGCCGTGCGACAGCGAGAGAGAGGCCCGGATCTGCATGCATAGAGCCATAGATGGTGTACGTACAGTTGCACAAATGCATGGATGCTTGCTTGCTTCAAGGAAAAGGTGTGATCGATGCGGCGATAATCCTACCCTAGCGATCGAGGAGATATAGGTGCAATAAAAGTGTAGCGGGGCATCTTGGAGCGGGGGACGGCTCTGTTTGTAGTCAGGCAGGCGCGGTTAATCAAGCATTCATGCATGCATGCATAAAGGTACCCGGCATGCATCCCGACAAGCCTCCGTCCGCAACAGAACAGAGATGCCGCGCGACTAGGTGCGTACTTCCACGCAACCGGACTGTTTAAATTTAGTCGTAGGCAATAAATTACTAATTGTTTCATCCGTGGAAAAACACCCTTATAAAAAGATTCAAATTTATTTGAGGTGCCAAAGTATTCTTGATTTTTTTTGAGAAGTATGACTAAATTTATAGCAAATTTGAAAATTATACGGCGAAATGCAAAAATACCGAAAATATGACCCCGTCGGCCTGCGGTGGGCCGAAAGGGGGCCTGTCGGCCAGCGGTGGGCCGAGCGCAGCCTGTCGGCCACCAGTAGGCCGACTGGTGGGCTGTCGGCCACCAGCAGGCCGAGAGGGGGCTGTCGGCCTACCAGAGGCCGATAGGCCCGTAGATAGCCTGCCCGACCGTTTTCTTCTTCCTCCCGCTCTCTCTCTCTCTGGTTCCTGGTCGCTGGCAGCTCTCTCTCTCTCGTTTCCTCTCTATACTCTCCCCCCCTCACCGATCTACTCATTCTTCCACCCATTTTCCGTTCCAAGCCGCAGAATCAATAGATCATAGCATTCTCCAGCGGCCTACGGTCATTTTTTTTGCAATGGGATAGTTATTTGTGCGTAAGTGAGGCGGAGACATGGTGGGGTGGAGGAGGTGAGGAGGTGGTGGGGTGGAGGAGGTGTGGCTGGTGAGGAGGTGGTGGTGTGGAGAGGAAGAAGAAGGGGACACTAGTAGAAAACAGACCTATAGTGCCGGTTCGTAAGGGCCTTTAGTGCCGGTTCTCCAACCGGCACTAAAGGGTGGGGACTAAAGCCCCCCCCCCCCTTTAGTGCCGGTTCAACACGGCCCGGCACTAAAGGCCCACCACGTGGCACCTGCCGGCGCCGTGGGCTGGGGGACCTTTAGTCCCGGTTGGTAATACCAATCGGGACTAAAGGTATTTAATTCTTTTAATTTTGGTTTATTTTTCCTTTTAATCCTTCAAGGGTTTATGAATTAATTATGGTTTATTTTTCCTTTTAATTTTGTGTTTTTCATTTCAAACATATATTACGCTACTACATACTGTACACGTTGTGCATATATATATAAATAGAATTTCTCGTAGAACCGATCATATATATATATATCATCGAATTTCTCGTACGACGACCATTCACATACATATATATATATACAATTTGGTATATACAATTTCTCCTACAATTTGCGGATCTTGTAATGGTCTATGACTTCTTCTTGATCTTGTAATGGTATTCTCCTTTGGGATCTATGACCTGGTCGACCAGAAATCCAGTTATTTCCTCTTGAATTGCTCGTACGCGAGCCGTTGGTAGGAGCTGGCCCCGCATCTCGTTCAGCTATAATCAGGAGATCAAGATGAATATATTAGTTGTGTGTATATATATTAGCTAGATCATGATAAAAAAATTTATGGATAGTGTTCTGGCAAACGTCGTACCCAAAGATTTCTTTCATTTCTGCTCCTTTCAGACGTGATCATGCGAATGTTCTCGCAAACGTAGTATGTGTTGGGGAACGTTGCATGGGAAACAAAAATTTTCCTACGCACACGCAAGATCTATCCTTGGTGATGAGCATCTACGAGAGGGAGAGTGAATCTACATACCCTTGTAGATCGCTAAGCGGAAGCGTTAATAAACGCGGTTGATGTAGTCGAACGTCTTCGCGATCCAAATCGCCGAGCGTCCCGCGATCCAATCACGATCCTTCCGATCTAGTGCCGAACGGACGGCACCTCCGCGTTCAACACACGTACGGCTTGATGACGCCTTCACCTCCTCGATCCAGCGAGCGATGGTGAAGTAGTGGTTGAGTTCCAGCAGCACGACGGCGTGGTGATGATGGTGAGGAACAATCTCTGCAGGGCTTCGCCAAGCACTACGGAGATTATGACGGAGGAACTAGAGGGCTAGGGTTGCCGGCACACGGCTTGGGAAATCCTGATGTGTCCCGTGTGCTAGCCCTGCCCCTCTATTTATATGTTGAGCCTTGGGGTCTAAACTTGGAGTAAAAGCCTCCTCCAGGTCGGTTTTGCCCGCACAAGGTCGGTTTGGCCCGCAGGGAAAGAGTCCAACTCGGATCCCTGCCGAACCGTGCACAGCCGCGCACAAGCGGTAGTACCGCTTCACACAAGCGGTAGTACCGCTTCACACAAGCGGTAGTACCGCTCCGGCGGTAGTACCGCTTCACCAAGCGGTAGTACCGCTTACGCGGCAGCAAAACTACTTTTGCACTTTCCAATACCTTGTGGGCTTTATCCCTTTGGCTCATATAAAGTGTTGTTGCACCCGAACACTTCGGTAAACATCCGGAACCCCTTCCGGTGAACTCCAGAACCCTTCCAGAGATCAAAACACTATTATCACATATATCAATCTTTACCTCCGGACTATTCCGGAGATCCTCGTCATGTCCGGGATCTTATCCGGGACTCCGAACAACTTTCGGTCACCAACATAATAACTCAATTATACCAATCGTCACCAAACGTTAAGTGTGTAGACCCTGCGGGTTCGAGAACTATGTAGACATGACCGAGACACCTCTACGGCCAATAACCAATAGCGGGACCTGGATGCCCATATTGGCTCCTACATATTCTACGAAGATCTTTATCGGTCGAACCTCTATGTCAAGGATTCAGTTAATCCCGTATGCTGTTCCCTTTGTTCTTCGGTATGTTACTTGCCCGAGATTCGATCGTCGGTATCACTATACCTAGTTCAATCTCGTTACCGGCAAGTCTCTTTACTCGTTCCGTAATACAAGATCTCGTGGCTAACACTTTAGTCACATTGCTTGCAAGGCTCATTGTGATGTTGTATTACCGAGTGGGCCCTGAGATACCTCTCCGTCATACGGAGTAACAAATCCCAGTCTTGATCCATGCCAACCCAACAGACACCCTCGGAGATACCTGTAGAGCACCTTTATAGTCACCCAGTTACGTTGCGACGTTTGATACACACAAGGTATTCCTCCGGTGTTAGTGAGTTGCATGATCTCATGGTCAAAGGAACAGATACTTGACATGCAGAAAACAATAGCAATAAACTGACACGATCAAATGCTACGTTTACAGTTTGGGTCTTGTCCATCACATCATTCTCCTAATGATGTGATCCCGTTATCAAATGACATCTCATGTCAATGGCTAGGAAACCTTAACCATCTTTGATCAACGAGCTAGTCAACTAGAGGCTTACTAGGGACACAGTGTTGTCTATGTACCCACACATGTATTTGAGTTTCCAATCAATACAATTATAGCATGGATAATAAACGATTATCATGAACAAGGAAATATAATAATAACCAATTTATTATTGCCTCTAGGGCATATTTCCAACAGTCTCCCACTTGCACTAGAGTCAATAATCTAGTTCACATCACTATGTGATTTACATTGTAATGAATCGAACACCCATGCAGTTCTGGTGTTGTTCATGTTTAGCCCTTGGAAGAGGTTTAGTCATCGGATCTGCAACATTTAGATCCGTGTGTACTTTGCAAATATTTATGTCGTCCTCCTTGATGTAATCGCGGATGGAATTGAAACGTCGTTTTATGTGTCTGGTCCTCTTGTGAAATCTTGGTTCCTTGGCTAGAGCAATGGCACCAGTGTTATCACAAAACAGAGTCATTGGGTTAAGCACACTAGGCACTACTCCAAGATCTGTCATGAACTCCTTCATCCAGACACCTTCCTTCGCCGCCTCCGAGGCTGCGATGTACTCCGCTTCGCATGTAGAATCAGCTACCACGCTTTGCTTGGAACTGCACCAGCTAACCGCACCCCCATTAAGAATAAATACGTATCCGGTTTGCGACTTAGAGTCATCCGGATCAGTGTCAAAGCTTGCATCGACGTAACCCTTTACGACGAGCTCTTGATCACCTCCATAAACGAGAAACATGTCCTTAGTCCTTTTCAGGTACTTCAGGATATTCTTGACCGCCGTCCAGTGTTCCATTCCTGGATCACTTTGAAACCTTCCGGCCATACTTATGGCAAGGCTGACATCGGGTCTTGTGCACAGCATTGCATACATGATAGAGCCTATGGCTGAAGCATAGGGGATGACACTCATCTTTTCTCTATCTTCTGCAGTCACTGGGCATTGAGTCTTACTCAACTTCACACCTTGCAAAACAGGCAAGAACCCCTTCTTGGACTGATCCATTTTGAACTTCTTCAAAACTTTGTCAAGGTATGTGCTTTGTGAAAGTCCTATTAAGCGTCTCGATCTATCTCTATAGATCTTGATGCCTAATATGAAAGCAGCTTCTCCTAGGTCCTTCATTGAAAAACTCTTGTTCAAATATTCCTTTACGCTTTCCAGCATTTCTATATTGTTTCCAATCAGCAATATGTCATCCACATATAATATTAGAAACGCTATAGAGCTCCCACTCACTTTCTTGTAAATACAAGCTTCTCCGTAAACTTGTATAAACTCGAACGCTTTGATCACCTCATCAAAACGAAGATTCCAACTCCGAGATGCTTGCACCAGTCCATAAATGGATCGCTGGAGTTTGCAAACTTTGTCAGCATTCTCTGGATCGACAAAACCTTCTGGTTGCATCATATACAACTCTTCCTTAAGGTAACCGTTAAGGAACGCTGTTTTGACATCCATCTGCCAAATTTCATAATCGAAAAAGGCAGCTATTGCTAACATGATTCTGACGGACTTAAGCATCGCTACGGGTGAGAAGGTCTCATCGTAGTCAACTCCTTGAACTTGTGAAAAACCCTTTGCCACAAGTCGAGCTTTATAGACGGTGACATTACCGTCCGCGTCCGTCTTCCTCTTAAAGATCCATTTGTTCTGAATGGCCTTACGCCCTTCAGGTAATACTTCCAAAGTCCATACTTTGTTTTCATACATGGATCCCATCTCGGATTTCATGGCCTCTAACCATTTCTCGGAATCCGGGCTCATCATCGCTTCTCCATAGCTCGTAGGTTCATCGTTGTCTAACAACATGATGTCTAAGACAGGGTTGCCGTACCACTCGGGAGCAGTACGCGTCCTTGTCGACCTACGAGGTTTGATAGCAACTTGATCCAAAGCTTCATGATCATCATCATTAACTTCCTCTTCAGCTAATGTAGGCTCCACAGAAACAACTTTCTGCGCTGCGCTACTCTCAGGTTGAAGTAAAGGTTCAACAACCTCATCAAGTTCTATCTTCCTCCCACTCAATTCTTTCGAGAGAAACTCTTTCTCAAGAAATGTTCCGTTTTTAGCGACAAACACTTTGCCTTCGGATCTGAGGTAGAAGGTATACCCAACTGTCTCTTTTGGGTATCCTATGAAGACGCATTTCTCCGCTTTGGGTTCCAGCTTTTCAGGCTGAAGCTTTTTGACATAAGCATCACATCCCCAAACTTTAAGAAACGACAGCTTTGGCTTCTTGTCAAACCAAAGTTCATATGGCGTCGTCTCAACGGATTTCGATGGTGCCCTATTTAAAGTGAATGCAGCTGTCTCTAATGCATAACCCCAAAACGATAGTGGCAAATCGGCAAGAGACATCATAGATCGCACCATATCCAATAAAGTTCGATTACGACGTTCGGACACACCATTACGCTGTGGTGTTCCAGGCGGTGTCAATTGTGAAACAATTCCACACTGTCTTAAGTGACTGCCAAACTCATAACTCAGATATTCTCCCCCTCGATCGGATCGTAGGAATTTAATCTTCTTGTTACGATGATTCTCAACTTCACTCTGAAATTGTTTGAACTTTTCAAATGTTTCAGACTTGTGTTTCATTAAGTAAATATACCCATATCTACTTAAGTCATCAGTGAAGGTGAGAAAGTAACGATAACCACCGCGCGCCTCAATACTCATCGGACCGCACACATCAGTATGTATGATTTCCAATAAGTCACTTGCCCGTTCCATTATTCCAGAGAACGGCGTTTTAGTCATCTTGCCCATGAGGCATGGCTCACATGTGTCAAGTGATTCAAAATCAAGTGACTCCAAAAGTCCATCAGCATGGAGCTTCCTCATGCGTTTTACGCCAATATGACCTAAACGGCAGTGCCACAAGAAAGTGGTATTATCATTATCAATTCTACATCTTTTGGCATCAATGTTATGAACATGTGTATCATTACTATCGAGATTCAATAAGAATAAACCCCTTACATCGGGTGCATGACCATAAAAGATATTACTCATATAAATAGAACAACCATTATTCTCTGATTTAAATGAGTAACCGTCTCGCAATAAACAAGATCCAGATATAATGTTCATGCTTAACGCAGGCACCAAATAACACTTATTTAGGTTCATCACTAATCCCGACGGTAATCGAAGAGCGAGCGTGCCGACGGCGATCACATCAACCTTGGAACCATTTCCCACGCGCATCGTCACTTCGTCCTTTGCCAGCCTCCGTCTATTCCGCAGTTCCTGTTTTGAGTTGCAAATATGAGCAACCACACCGGTATCAAATACCCAGGCACTACAACGAGAGTTGGTAAGGTACACATCAATAACATGTATATCATATATACCTTGTTTGTTGTTGGCCGCCTTCTTGTCAGCCAAATACTTGGGGCAATTCCGCTTCCAGTGTCCAGTTCCCTTGCAATGAAAACACACAGTTTCTGGTTTGGGTCCAGCCTTGGGTTTCTTCACGAGAGGAGCAACTGCTTTGCCACTCTTCTTGGAGTTACCCTTCTTACCCTTGCCATTTTTCTTGAAACTAGTGGTTTTATTGACCATCAACACTTGATGCTCCTTCTGAATTTCAGACTCAGCGGCTTTCAGCATCGCAAACAGCTCGGAGACTGACTTGTTCATCCCGTGCATGTTATAGTTCAACACGAAGCTCTTGTAGCTAGGTGGCAATGATTGAAGAACTCTGTCAGTGATAGCCTCTGGCGGAAGGGGCATCCCTAACTCAGCCAGACGGGTAGAGTACCCAGACATTCTGAGCACGTGATCACTGATAGACCCGTTCTCCTCCATCTTGCAAGCATAGAACTTATCGGAGATCTCATATCTCTCGATCCGGGCATTCTTCTGAAAGATAAACTTCAACTCCTGGAACATCTCATATGCTCCATGACGTTCAAAACGTCTTTGAAGTCCCGGTTCTAAGCCATACAACATTGCACTTTGAACTATTGAGTAATCATCAGAACGAGCCTGCCAGGCGTTCACAACGTCTAGAGACTCAACTGGAGCGGGTGGATCACCAAGCGGTGCATCAAGGACATAAGCCTTCTGGGAAGCCGTAAGGATAATCCTTAGATTACGGGCCCAGTCCACAAAGTTACTTCCATCATCTTTCAACTTAGCTTTCTCTAGGAACGCATTAAAATTCAGGGGTGCTACTGCGCGAGCCATGATCTACAACATAAATATAGCAAAGACAACTTAGACTATTGTTCTTAGATAATGAGTTTAGTTAATCATATTACTTAAAAAACTCCCACTCAAATTGACATCCCTCCGATCATTCGAGTGTAACATGATCCAAATCCACCAACTCAAGTCCGATCATCACGTGAGTTGAGGTGGTTTCAATGGTGAACATCTTCATGTTGATCATATCTACTATATGACTCATGTTCGACCTTTCGGTCTCTTGTGTTCTGAGGCCATGTCTGTACATGCTAGGCTCGTCAAGTTTAACCCGAGTGTTCCGCACGTGCAACATGGCTTACACCCGTTGTATGCGAACGTAGAGTCTATCACACCCGATCATCACGGCGTGTCTCGAAACGACGAACTTTCGCAACGGTGCACACTTGGGGAGAACACAATTTATCTTGAAATTTAAGTGAGGGATCACCTTATAATGCTACCGTCGTCCTAAGCAAAATAAGATGCATAAAAGGATTAACATCACATGCAAATCATAAGTGACATGATATGGCCATGAACTTGTGCTTTTGATCTCCATCTCCAAAGCACCGGCATGATCTCCATCGTCACCGGCATGACACCATGATCTCCATCATCTTGATCTCCATCAACGTGTCGCCATAAGGTTGTCGCGCCGACTGTTGCTTCCACGACTATAGCTAACGTTTAGCGATAAAGTAAAGCATTACATAGCGCTTAATGATTGACACGCAGGTCATACAATAATTAAAGACAACTCTATGGCTCCTGCCAGTTGCCGTATTCATCGACATGCAAGTCGTGATATTCTATACAAAACATGATCATCTCATACATCACATATATCTCATCATGTAATTGGCCATATCACATCACAACATACCCTGCAAAAACAAGTTAGACGTCCTCTAATTGTTGTTGCAAATTTTACGTGGCTGCTACGGGTTTGCAAGAACCGTTCTTACCTACGCAAAACCACAACGTGGTGTAGTGATTGCTTTTTGATCTTCTAAAAGAACCCTCTTCATTGAACCGATTCAACTAAAGTGAGAGAGACAGACACCCGCCAGTCACCTTTATGCAACAAGTGCACGCAGCGGTGAAACCAGTCTCGCGTAAGCGTACGCGTAATGTCGGTCCGGGCCGCTTCATCTCACAATACCGCGGAATCAAGTATCAACTAGTAACGGCAAGCAATATGTATACACCCACGCCCACAACTCGTTTGTGTTCTACTCGAGATCTCATCTACGCATAGACCTAGCTCAGATGCCACTGTTGGGGAACGTTGCATGGGAAACAAAAATTTTCCTACGCACACGCAAGATCTATCCTTGGTGATGAGCATCTACGAGAGGGAGAGTGAATCTACATACCCTTGTAGATCGCTAAGCGGAAGCGTTAATAAACGCGGTTGATGTAGTCGAACGTCTTCGCGATCCAAATCGCCGAGCGTCCCGCGATCCAATCACGATCCTTCCGATCTAGTGCCGAACGGACGGCACCTCCGCGTTCAACACACGTACGGCTTGATGACGCCTTCACCTCCTCGATCCAGCGAGCGATGGTGAAGTAGTGGTTGAGTTCCAGCAGCACGACGGCGTGGTGATGATGGTGAGGAACAATCTCTGCAGGGCTTCGCCAAGCACTACGGAGATTATGACGGAGGAACTAGAGGGCTAGGGTTGCCGGCACACGGCTTGGGAAATCCTGATGTGTCCCGTGTGCTAGCCCTGCCCCTCTATTTATATGTTGAGCCTTGGGGTCTAAACTTGGAGTAAAAGCCTCCTCCAGGTCGGTTTTGCCCGCACAAGGTCGGTTTGGCCCGCAGGGAAAGAGTCCAACTCGGATCCCTGCCGAACCGTGCACAACCGCGCACAAGCGGTAGTACCGCTTCACACAAGCGGTAGTACCGCTTGGGCGGTAGTACCGCTTCACACAAGCGGTAGTACCGCTTCACCAAGCGGTAGTACCGCTTACGCGGCAGCAAAACTACTTTTGCACTTTCCAATACCTTGTGGGCTTTATCCCTTTGGCTCATATAAAGTGTTGTTGCACCCGAACACTTCGGTAAACATCCGGAACCCCTTCCGGTGAACTCCGGAACCCTTCCAGAGATCAAAACACTATTATCACATATATCAATCTTTACCTCCGGACTATTCCGGAGATCCTCGTCATGTCCGGGATCTTATCCGGGACTCCGAACAACTTTCGGTCACCAACATAATAACTCAATCATACCAATCGTCACCAAACGTTAAGTGTGTAGACCCTGCGGGTTCGAGAACTATGTAGACATGACCGAGACACCTCTACGGCCAATAACCAATAGCGGGACCTGGATGCCCATATTGGCTCCTACATATTCTACGAAGATCTTTATCGGTCGAACCTCTATGTCAAGGATTCAGTTAATCCCGTATGCTGTTCCCTTTGTTCTTCGGTATGTTACTTGCCCGAGATTCGATCGTCGGTATCACTATACCTAGTTCAATCTCGTTACCGGCAAGTCTCTTTACTCGTTCCGTAATACAAGATCTCGTGGCTAACACTTTAGTCACATTGCTTGCAAGGCTCATTGTGATGTTGTATTACCGAGTGGGCCCTGAGATACCTCTCCGTCATACGGAGTAACAAATCCCAGTCTTGATCCATGCCAACCCAACAGACACCCTCGGAGATACCTGTAGAGAACCTTTATAGTCACCCAGTTACGTTGCGACGTTTGATACACACAAGGTATTCCTCCGGTGTTAGTGAGTTGCATGATCTCATGGTCAAAGGAACAGATACTTGACATGCAGAAAACAATAGCAATAAACTGACACGATCAAATGCTACGTTTACAGTTTGGGTCTTGTCCATCACATCATTCTCCTAATGATGTGATCCCGTTATCAAATGACATCTCATGTCAATGGCTAGGAAACCTTAACCATCTTTGATCAACGAGCTAGTCAACTAGAGGCTTACTAGGGACACAGTGTTGTCTATGTACCCACACATGTAATTGAGTTTCCAATCAATACAATTATAGCATGGATAATAAACGATTATCATGAACAAGGAAATATAATAATAACCAATTTATTATTGCCTCTAGGGCATATTTCCAACAGTATGCGCATAAAGCATTCCCCTGCTCCTGCTTCATGCACTTTACGAGAATAAAATTCAATCAGGTAATAATTAATCAAGCATGATAATGGTATTGAAACTAGAATTAAAGAGATGCACGGACATAGCTAGTTAGTACTACTTAATTACCTTGGGTCGCGCCCATGTCAGCTTTTGTTCCCAGTCGCCTGGGACCTGTTTGACGAACTTGGCCCAAGCCCTGCCCGCCGGCAAAGAAAATGAATAAAGGAGTTATTAACTAGTTGATATCAGGAAATGAAGTAAAGAGGCCGACATAGTGCGATAATGTTTGAAATTACCTGTCGACCATCTCCCTCACGGTTGCGTATTCGGATGGATTCTTATATAGTGAGTCCAGTACTTCAACTTTTGCCTTGTCAACTTCAATGATTAACAAGATCCAGTGGTAACTGCATGCGCACACGTTTTGTATAAATAAGCGGGCACGTGCATAACTCATCAACTACACTTATTAACATCTAGTAATTAAGCAAAAAATAGAATTTGTAGTACAAGATATAGTAACACTCACCCGAAGTTGTAAGGAAGTAGTATTTCTGGTTGGGTGTTTAGTTCCTTCAGAAACTCTAGCAGGGATTTCTCTGTGTCTTTTCTCGAATATTTATCTTCCCATATCGCCTGATTAACCGTATTTGGGTCAATGAACCCAATGCCATAGCGTCCAGCTATTTTCATTTCATACATCTTCATTCTGCATAATACCACAGAAAAGAATATAGTGAGGATAATTACAGGTAATGAACGAGAGCATAGCTAGCTAGCTAGAGACTTAAATTACAGAAAGAAATCACTTACAGACAATAGCAACTGACGATAGATTTGTCGAGTGCGTCTTGATTGAATAACTGTAACAACTCTGAATAATGAATCCACACATCTTTTTTATGGAAGTAATGCCTTTTCTTGACTTTCACCATGAGGGACTCTTCATTGGTATTTGATGTTTGTTGCATGTACCACGTATGCAAATCGTACATTCTCATTGGTAGAAGCTTGACTTCGTCAGGCTTGACCAGAGGTTTGCCGCGGACATATTGCCATTTTACTTCCTCCTGTGTAATCCTAGGGATTTCCTCAAGGCCTAGGAGTTGTTCAACAGTGACACCGGCCTCTTTAGCCTGCCTTCTAAGATCGTCGGTTATTACCGGCCGATCGGCGGTACTCACAGTTGTTTGTACAATGAGCGGGGGGGTCGATTGCGCTGCCTGTTCTCCCAGCTGGGGAACAGTTTTCCCGCTTTTTTTGCCAACTGCTTGGCTCGAGCTCGAGCTCGACTCCTTTTGCCCTGCCAAATATGACTTCTTGATAGACCGCACATAGTCGGAGTCCTTCTGATTGTCAGCCGGTGCAGCCATATCAATAAAGTGTTGTGAGACATGCTCAGGTACTTTCTCCTTTGGCGGCGCGGGCGGTTTCGGTGCAAAATGGGCCTTCAATTGGGCATCACATGCGGCGTCGAGTTCCTCCTGAGTCAGGTGGTAAGACAACTTCGGAAGAGGCTTGAGATCTGGACCATATTTGAATTTCTTGCCTGTTGTACCGCTAGCCGTCGTAGCTGCGGCCTCTCTCTTCCGTTGTTGCTTAGGCTGACGCCGTGCCGGACTTGGAGGAGGAGTCGGCTGATGCGGTGCCGGCGGACTTGGAGGAGGAGGAGTTGGCTGACGCCGTGCCGGACTTGGAGGAGGAGTCGGCTGACGCGGTGCCGGACTTGGAGGAGGAGGAGTCGACTGACGCGGCGGCGGACTTGGAGGAGGAGGAGTCGGTGGCCTTGGGAAGACGATGCAATCCTTTTTCCATAGAATGATACGATGTATGGCCTCTCCCAGTGTTCTCTCCTCGTCACCTCCAAGAATGTCAAGTTGTAGCTCGTTATATCCTGACATCACTTCATCAACCCCGACACGAGCATAGCCTGCTGGAATGGGATTGCAATGGAAGGTTGCTTCAGGGGGATTTGCTAAAGCATAGCCGTCCGCCACCTTCATGGATAAGTTCTTCACTTTCATGTGTAGCTCACAGTTAGTCCTGTCTTTGATATCATCCACAGGGTAGCTAGCTAGCAGTGCATTATCGATATCGGCCGGGGCGGAACCCACGCTGCTTCTCGGCATAGATGGGACGGTGCTATCCAATGCTGGATCGATCTGCTCATGCTGCCGCTCAGACGCCCTTTCCTGGCTAAGTGAGTCGATCTGCTCCTGCTGCCGCCTGACAAATCGTTCCAACTCCAGGTGCTTTGATTCTAGGCCTTCAAGGCGGAGTGCTTCCTCCTTCTTCTTCTTCTCCTCCTGCATCGTCTTTCTCGCACGGCTTCTATAGTCGTCGTTCCAATCCGCAAACCCCTCAAACCACGGAACAACGCCTTTGCCTCGTGTTCTTCCCGGGTGTTCACGATTTTTCAGGGCGCGCGTAAGCTCGTCGTTCTCTCTATTGGGCGTGAACACCCCCGTCCGAGCTTCTTCTATTGCAATAAGTATTTCGTCTGTCGCTTCTTTAAGACTTGCCTTCACCATAACCAGCCCTGTCTTTGGGTCCAACTTCCCCCCATGCGCATAAAACCATGTCCTGCACTTGGAGGGCCATGTCAATGTAACTGGACTGACCCCTGCACTAATCATCTCTTGCTCAGATTTATCCCACTTAGGCAGGGCCACCTGGTAGCCACCTGGCCCCATATGATGGTGCCACTTCTTTTTCCCAGCATTAATCTTGTTTTTTCTCGACCGTTCCTGGGCTTCTTCTGATTCCTTGAACTCCACGAAAGCGTCCCAGTGGTCTTTTGCCTTCACCAGTGCTCCCGTGAATTCTGGAGTCTTCTTTTTAGATTTGACGTACTTAGTCCATGTATTTTTCTTGAAGGTGTTGAATGCGATCGCCATCTTTTTAAGAGCATAGTTTCTGACTTTCTTCAGATCTACATCTGTCAAATTATCTGGTAGGGTGAAATGTTCCATGAGCGTAGTCCAAAGCACATCTTTTGCTCTTTCGTCGACAAAAGTAACTCGGCCTGCTCGATCTCCCTTTGCTGGCTTTTTCCATTCTTGAACGGAGATCGGGATTTGGTCCCTGACAATAACTCCGCATTGATTCTTGAACTTGGTCGCATTTTTCCTAGGTTCAAGCGGTTCGCCAGTTGATGTTTGGATGGAATCGATGTTGAACTTTATGCCTTTATCCAACTTTTTGGCCGGGCCTCGAACTACCCTGTCGCTTGTAGAAGATTTGCTCGATCCGGAGGCCTAAAAGAAGAAAGATCGATTCGTTAGTACATACAAATCAATTAAGACATGTAATGATCACCGGATGGCTTATATAATAAATATACCTCGCCGGTCTTTGTTATTTGAAGAACATTTTCTTCGTCAACATCGTTGTCGTCGCCTTCATCTATTCGTTCGTCTTCATCAAATATCATACAACCCTCACCGGAATTGTTCAGATATTGCGAGCCGTCATCATCTTCAGGTTCATGCTCTGGGCTCTTGGAGCGTATGATGTCGAACAGAGCCTCTTCTCCTTCTCTGCCGGTATTGTCCATAGCTTTTATTTAACTAATCCAGAAGAAAGATAAAACAATTTAGTATTCAAATTAGAATGCATGCAATCAATAAGGAAAAACTGAATCATAGTACATAATATGCATCTCGAATAATTCATATAATATGCATCATCGAATATAATCTCGAATAAATCGTCTCGAATATTATCGAATATAATCTCGAATACATCTCGAGTATTATCACTAATACATCTCGAATATTATCATATATATAACATCACTAGCTAATACAGATCGAATATTATCGAAGAATCTAGTTCACTCGCGGTTCCTGAGGCGCGGGCGGTGGACACCCAAAGAGAAGGAACCATCACAGGATCATAGCTCGGGTGAGATCCCTGAAGAACCTGCCAGGTATTGGAGAACCTGACGTCCAACGCATCCATGTAGCGACGGACGTGCTCGTCCTCCTCCCTGACACGGCGACGTACCACCTCCGGCGGGGCCGGCTGCCTCCGCACCGAAAGTGGCCCACGCGAACGCCACCAAAGAAGCTCCGGGTCGACGACGAGACCCGGGTTCCTCACCAAGCTGCGCGCCCCTGAAGGTAGCACCTCCCAGTGCCAGCCCGGCGGAGCCCAGTCCCGAACGTTGCCCCTCTGAAGCAGGACGTCGTCGCGAACGAGTCGACGACGAGGATGGGGGCCAGACATCGTTGACTCCGAGAAAAAATTCTTATGAAAAAAAATTCTAATTAACATTTCTATACATCTAATTAACATCTAATTAACATTATATACATCTAATTAACATTTATAAAAAAAATTCTATACATCTAATTAACATTTAACATTTCTATACATCTAATTAACATCTAAAAAAATTCTAATTAACATTTCTATACATCTAATTAACATTATTAGTATACCCTAATATCTAACATTTCTATACATCTAATTAACATTATATACATCTAATTAACATTTATAAAAAAAATTCCATGGCGGCAGGGGCTCACAGCGGGGCGACGGCGACGGCGACTGCGACGGCGACGGCGACTGCGACGGCGACGGCGACGGCGACGGCGACTGCGACGGCGACGGCGACGGCGCACGACGGGGGCGGCGCGTTGGGGGCGGCGACGGTGTGGGCGGCGACGGCGTGGGCGGCGCGTTGGGGGCGGCGACGGCGTCGGGGCAGGCGGTGCGTCGGGGGCGCGCGGCGGCAATCTCCTCTGTTCAGTGGTCGAACAGACGAAGAAGCAGAGGGAAAATGAAAAAATTTCAACTACTGCTTATATAGGAGGACCTTTAGTCGCGGTTGGTGGCTCCAACCGCGACTAAAGACCCCCCTTTAGTCGCGGTTGGAGCCACCAACCGCGACTAAAGGGTTGGTGGCTCCAACCGCGACTAAAGGGGGGGTCTTTAGTCGCGGTTGGAGCCACCAACCGCGACTAAAGACCTGTTCCTGGCACGGCGCACTGCGGTGGAAGTTTAGTCCCACCTCGCTAGTCGAGGGGCGCCTCGACCAGTTTATAAGCCCCGACGCGGGCACTGCATTGAGCTCCTCTCTAATGCAGGCCTTCTGGGCGTACCTCTGCTACGATTCCCTGTGGGCCTACTGGGCCTTGCGGGCCTGCGTCCTGGCCCAACTACAGGTTGGGTTTCTAGTCGTATGCAGGCCGTTGTGGCCCAGTAGGCGGGATTTTTTTAATTTATTTATTTTTCATTTTTTTCTGCTTTAATTTTTTTATTTCTGAGTTGTTTTTTTCTTTATTTAGAGTTTCTTTGTGAATCCTTTTGCTTTAGGTAAAAAAATATAAACTTTCTGTTAGTGCCAGTAGTTTTCAAATTTGAATAGTTTAAATTTGAATTATTTGAAATTTATGTGAATCACTAGTTTGTGAATAACTTTACTTTAAAAATAGATTTTTCAGTGATTATTTTTTCTTCTTTTTAATTTTATTGTGTTTTATCATTATATTAAATTTGGTAATACTTAGGTTATTTAAAAAAATGAAATGGCTTTGTAACAGACGAGTTTTCGTCTGAAACCCTGATACTTCGAAAGAGATTGTCCATTTTGTACACGAAGTGCATCCAGTTTTTGCCGTAACCCTCTCAACTTTTTAGCACATGCTATGTGGGTGAAATGATGATACCATGCCAACTTTCAACCTTTTCAGAGTTCGTTTGTAGTCCTTATCAATTTCAGGGTCATTTAGCTCAAAAAAATCAGTAAATGCATGAAAAATAGCAAATGAAGTCAGAAAGGGTTGAAAATTGATGACGTGGCTTCGAATGGTGCATACTGAACGCACAAAAAGTCTGGAGTTGAAATAAGTTTAAAAAAATGAAATGGCTTTGTAACAGACGAGTTTTCGTCTGAAACCCTGATACTTCGAAAGAGATTGTCCATTTTGTACACGAAGTGCATCCAGTTTTTGCCGTAACCCTCTCAACTTTTTAGCACATGCTATGTGGGTGAATTGATGATACCATGCCAACTTTCAACCTTTTCAGAGTTCGTTTGTAGTGCTTATCAATTTCAGGGTCATTTAGCTCAAAAAAATCAGTAAATGCATGAAAAATAGCAAATGAAGTCAGAAAGTGTTAAAAATTGATGACGTGGATTCGAATGGTGCATACTGAACGCACAAAAAGTCTGGAGTTGAAATAAGTTTAAAAAAATGAAATGGCTTTGTAACAGACGAGTTTTCGTCTGAAACCCTGATACTTCGAAAGAGATTGTCCATTTTGTACACGAAGTGCATCCAGTTTTTGCCGTAACCCTCTCAAATTTTTAGCACATGCTATGTGGGTGAAATGATGATACCATGCCAACTTTCAACCTTTTCAGAATTCGTTTGTAGTGCTTATCAATTTCAGGGTCATTTAGCTCAAAAAAATCAGTAAATGCATGAAAAATAGCAAAGGAAGTCAGAAAGGGTTGAAAATTGATGACGTGGCTTCGAATGGTGCATACTGAACGCACAAAAAGTCTGGAGTTGAAATAAGTTAAAAAAAATGAAATGGCTTTGTAACAGACGAGTTTTCGTTTGAAACCCTGATACCTCGAAAGAGATTGTCCATTTTGTACACGAAGGGCATCCAGTTTTTGCCGTAACCCTCTCAACTATTTAGCACATGCTATGTGGGTGAAATGATGATACCATGCCAACTTTCAACCTTTTCAGAGTTCGTTTGTAGTGCTTATCAATTTCAGGGTCATTTAGCTCAAAAAAAATCAGTAAATGCATGAAAAATAGCAAATGAAGTCAGAAAGGGTTGAAAATTGATGTCGTGGCTTCGAATGGTGCATACTGAACGCACAAAAAGTCTGGAGTTGAAATAAGTTAAAAAATGAAATGGCTTTGTAACAGACGAGTTTTCGTCTGAAACCATGATACTTCGAAAGAGATTGCCCATTTTGTACACGAAGTGCGTCCAGTTTTTGCCGTAACCCTCTCTACTTTTCAGCACATGCTATGTGGGTGAAATGATGATACCATGCCAACTTTCAACCTTTTCAGAGTTCATTTGTAGTGTTTATCAATTTCAGGGTCATTTAGCTAAAAAAATCAGTAAATGCATGAAAAATAGCAAATGAAGTCAGAAATGGTTGAAAATTGATGGCCATCCTTTGAATGGTGCATACTGAACGCACAAAAAGTCTGGAGTTGAAATAAGTTTAAAAAAATGAAATGGCTTTGTAACAGACGAGTTTTCGTCTGAAACCCTGATACTTCGAAAGAGATTGCCCATTTTGTACACGAAGTGCGTCCAGTTTTTGCCGTAACCCTCTCAACTTTTTAGCACATGCTATGTGGGTGAAATGATGATACCATGCCAACTTTCAACCTTTTCAGAGTTCATTTGTAGTGCTTATCAATTTCAGGGTCATTTAGCTCAAACAAATCAATAAATGCATGAAAAATAGCAAATGAAGTGAGAAAGGGTTGAAAATTGATGGCCTGCCTTTGAATGGTGCATACTGAACGCACAAAACACATAAGTACACTACTATTACAAAGATTCCCTCCGGTTTGTCCGAAGTGGGACTTTCCAGGTATATAAGTCCGGAAACTAACTAGAGAAGCCGGTCACATCCCAGAGTGGGATCTTTGGGTATAAAACTTTTTGTTCGCGTGTGTCCCTTTGCGTCGTAACCCTGGATAATCTTCATCGTTTAACTTGATGCTCGGGTCAACATTCTGTTGGGGAACGAAACATGAATTTCAAAAAATTTCCTACGCTCACGCAAGATCTATCCATGGAGATGCATCGCTACGAGAGGGGAGAGCGTGTCTACGTACCCTCATAGACCGTTAGCGGAAGCGTCTCACAACGCGGTTGATGTAGTCGAACAATCCTTCGAGCTCCACCGATCGAGTACCGAACGTACGGCACCTCCTAGTTCTACACACGTGCAGCTTGGTGACGATCCTCGCCTTCTTGATCCAGCAAGACGTCGAGGAAGTAGATGAGTTCCGTCAGCACGACGGCGTGGCGACGGTGACGGTGAAGTGATTCCGGCAGGGCTTCGCCTAAGCTCTCCGAAAATATGACCGAGGTGGAAAATGGAGATCGGGGCACCGCACACGACTATGGGACAATTGTGTGTCTCCAAGGGGTGCCCCTCCTCCGTATATAAAGGAGGGAGGGAGGAGGCCGGCCCCCTAGGGGTGCGCCAAGTGTGGGGAGTCCTACTAGGACTCCTTAGTCCTAGTAGGATTCCACCTCCCATACGGAGTAGGAAAGGGGGAAGGGAGAGGGAAAGGAAAGAGGGGGCTGCGCCCCCTCCCCTAGTCCAATTCGGTTTGGGCAAGGGGGGGCGCGCGCCTCCTCACGTGGCCTGCCTCTCCTTTTCCCGTATGGCCCAATAAGGCCCATTACTTCTCCCGGTGAATTCCCGTAACTCCCCGGTACTCCGAAAAATACCCGAATCAGTCGGAACCTTTCCGACGTCCGAATATAGCCTTCCAATATATGAATCTTTACCTCTCGACCATTTCGAGACTCCTCGTCATGTTCGTGATCTCATCCGGGACTCCGAACAAACTTCGGTCACCAATCACATAACTCATATAATATTATATCGTCATCGAACCTTAAGTGTGCGGACCCTACGGGTTCGGGAATGATGTAGACATGACCGAGACGACTCTCCGGTCAATAACCAACAGCGAAACCTGGATGCTCATATTGGTTCCTACATATACCACGAAGATCTTTATCGGTGAACCTCATATGACAACATACGTTGTTCCCTTTGTCCGGCGGTATGTTACTTGCCCGAGATTCGATCGTCGATATCCAATACCTAGTTCAATCTCGTTACTGGCAAGTCTCTTTACTCGTTCCGTAATACATCATCTTGCAACTAACTCTTTAGTCACGGTGCTTGCAAGGCTTCTGTGATGCTGTATTACCGAGAGGGCCCAGAGATACCTCTCCGATAGTCGGAGTGACAAATCCCAATCTTGATCCATGCCAACTCAACAAACACTTTCGGAGATACCTGTAGTGCACCTTTATAATTACCCAGTTACGTTGTGACGTTTGATACACCCAAAGTATTCCTACGGTATCCGGGAGTTGCATGATCTCATGGTTAGAGGAACGTGTATTTGACATAGTGAAAGCAATAGCATTAAACTGAACGATCATATGCTATGCTGACGGTTGGGTCAAGTCCATCACATCATTCTCCTAATGATGTGATCCCGTTATCAAATGACTACTCATGTCCATGGTCAGGAAATCTTGACCATCTTTTGATCAACGAGCTAGTCTAGTAGAGGCTTACTAGGGACTCAGTATTTGTTTATCTATTCACACATGTATTAAGTTTCCGGTCAATACAATTCTAGCATGAATAATAAACCATTATCATGAACGGAGAAATATGATAATAATAAATACTTTATTAATTGCCTCTAGGGCATATTTCCAACAGTCTCCCACTTGCACTAGAGTCAATTACATTGTAATGAATCTAACACCCATCGCATTCTGGTGCTGATCATGTTTTGCTCGTGGAAGAGGTTTAGTCAACGGGTCTGCCACATTCAGATCCGTGTGTACTTTGCAAATCTCTATGTCTCCATCCTTAATCAAATTCTGAATGGAGTTGAAGCGACGATTTATATGCTTGGTTCTCTTGTGAAACCTGGGCTCCTTTGCTATAGCAATTGCTCCAGTGTTGTCACATAAGATAGTCATTGGACCCGATGCACTAGGTATGACACCCAGATCGGATATGAACTCCTTCATCCAGACTCCTTCATGTGTTGCTTTGGAAGCAGCTATGTATTCCGCCTCACATGTAGATCCCGCCACGACGCTCTGCTTGGAACTGCACCAACTGACTGCTCCACCATTAAGAATAAATATGTATCCAGATTGTGACTTAGAGTCATCTGGATCTGTGTCAAAGCTAGCATCGACGTAACCCTTTACGACGAGCTCTTTGTCACCTCCATAAACGAGAAACATGTCCTTGGTCCTTTTCAGGTACTTCAGGATATTCTTGACCGCTGTCCAGTGATCTACTCCTGGATCACTTTGGTACCTTCCCACCAAGCTAATAGCGAGGCACACATCAGGTCTGGTACACAGCATGGCATACATAATAGAGCCTATGGATGAGGCATAGGGGATGACACTCATCTTCTCTTTGTCTTCTGGCGTGGTCGGGCTTTGAGTCTTACTCAATCTCACACCTTGCAATACAGGCAAGAACCCTTTCTTTGACTGATCCATTTTGAACTTCTTCAAAATCTTGTCAAGGTATGTGCTTTGTGAAAGTCCAATGAGGCGTCTTGATCTATCTCTATAGATCTTGATGCCTAATATGTAAGCAGCTTCTCCGAGATCCTTCATTGAAAAACTTTTGTTCAAATAACCCTTTATGCTTTCCAGAAATTCTATGTCATTTCCCATCAATAATATGTCATCCACATATAATATGAGAAATGCCACAGAGCTCCCACTCACTTTCTTGTAAATACAAGCTTCTCCATAAGTTTGTATAAACCCAAACGCTTTGATCACTTCATCAAAACGAGTATTCCAGCTCCGAGATGCTTGCACCAGTCCATAGATGGATCGCTGGAGCTTGCATACTTTGTTAGCACCTTTAGGATCGACAAAACCTTCTGGTTGCATCATATACAATTCTTCCTTAAGGAATCCATTAAGGAATGCCGTTTTGACGTCCATTTGCCAGATTTCATAATCATAAAACGCGGCAATTGCTAACATAATTCTGACAGACTTTAGCATCGCTACAGGTGAGAAAGTCTCATCGTAGTCAACTCCTTGAACTTGTCGATAACCTTTAGCAACAAGTCGTGCTTTATAGACGGTGACATTACCATCAGCGTCCGTCTTCTTCTTAAAGATCCATTTATTTTCAATAGCTCGCCGTTCATCGGGCAAGTCTACCAAAGTCCATACTTTGTTCTCATACATGGATCCAATCTCGGATTTCATGGCCTCAAGCCATTTGTCGGAATCCGGGCTTGCCATCGCTTCTTCATAGTTCGAAGGTTCATCGTTGTCTAGCAACATGACCTCCAAGACTGGATTTCCGTACCACTCTGGTGCGGAACGTGTCCTGGTTGACCTTCGAAGTTCAGTAACAACTTGATCCGAAGTTTCATGATCATCATCATCAACTTCTTCTCTGGTCTGTGTCGATGTCACAGAAATTTCTTTCTGTGGCGTACTACTATCCAGAGGAGGTACAATTACCTCATCAAGTTCTACTTTCCTCCCACTCACTTCTTTCGAGAGAAACTCCTTCTCTAGAAAGGATCCATTCTTAGCAACGAATACTTTGCCTTCGGATCTGTGGTAGAAGGTGTACCCAACGGTATCCTTTGGGTATCCTATGAAGACGCACTTATCCGCTTTGGGTTCGAGCTTATCTGGCTGAAGCCTTTTGACATAAGCATCGCATCCCCAAACTTTCAGAAACGACAGCTTAGGTTTCTTACCAAACCACAGTTCATACGGTGTCGTCTTAACGGATTTAGACGGTGCCCTGTTTAAAGTGAATGCAGCTGTCTCTAATGCATAACCCCAAAATGATAGTGGCAAATCGGTAAGAGACATCATAGAACGCACCATATCTAATAGAGTACGATTACGACGTTCGGACACACCATTACGCTGTGGTGTTCCAGGTGGCGTGAGCTGTGAAACAATTCCACATTGTTTTAAGTGATTGCCAAACTCGTAACTCAAATATTCTCCTCCACGATCAGATCGTAAGAACTTTATTTTCTTGTTACGATGGTTCTCTACTTCACTCTGAAATTCTTTGAACTTTTCAAATGTTTCAGATTTATGCTTCATCAAGTAGACATAGCCATATCTACTCAAATCATCTGTGAACGTGAGAACATAACGATATCCACCGCGCGCCTCAACACTCATCGGACCGCATACATCAGTATGTATTATTTCCAACAAGTCTGTTGCTCGCTCCATTGTTCCGGAGAACGGAGTCTTAGTCATCTTGCCCATGAGGCATGGTTCGCACGTCTCAAATGATTCATAATCAAGTGATTCCAAAAGTCCATCTGTATGGAGTTTCTTCATGCGTTTTACACCAATATGACCTAAGCGGCAGTGCCACAAATATGTGGTACTATCATTATCAATTTTGCGTCTTTTGGCATCAATATTATGGATGTGTGTATCACCACGATCGAGATTCAACAAGAATAAACCATTCACAAGCGGTGCATGACCATAAAAGATATTATTCATCAAAATAGAACAACCTTTATTCTCTGATTCAAATGAATAACCGTCCAGCAATAAACAAGATCCAGATATAATGTTCATGCTCAACGCAGGCACCAAATAACAATTATTTAGGTTCATCACTAATCCCGAGGGTAGATGTAGAGGTAGCGTGCCGACGGCGATAACTTCAACTCTTGAACCGTTCCCGACGCGCATCGTCACCTCGTCCTTAGCCAATCTTCGTTTATTCCGTAGCTCCTGTTTTGAGTTACAAATATGAGCAACCGAACCAGTATCAAATACCCAGGTGCTACTACGAGCATTGGTGAGGTACACATCAATAACATGTATATCAAATATACCTTTGTCGACGTTGCCATCCTTCTTATCTGCCAAGTACTTGGGGCAGTTCTGCTTCCAGTGACCAGTCCCCTTGCAGTAGAAACACTCAGTCTCGGGTTTGGGTCCAGACTTGGGTTTCTTCGTGGGAGCAGCAACTGACTTGCCGTTCTTCTCGAAGTTCCCCTTCTTTCCCTTGCCCTTCTTGAAACTAGTGCTCTTCTTTACCATCAACACTTGATGCTCCTTCTTGACTTCTACCTCCGCAGCTTTGAGCATAGCGAAGAGCTCGGAAATAGACTTTTCCATTCCTTGCATATTATAGTTCATCACAAAGCCCTTATAGCTTGGTGGCAGTGATTGGAGAATTCTGTCAATAACCGAATCATCTGGAAGATTAACTCCCAACTGAGTCAAGCGTCTATGCAACCCAGACATCTTGAGTATATGCTCACTGACAGAACTATTCTCCTCCATCTTACAGCTAAAGAACTTGTCGGAGACATCATATCTCTCGACCCGGGCATGAGCTTGAAATACAAGTTTCAGCTCTTGGAACATCTCATATGCTCCGTGATGCTCAAAACGTCTTTGGAGCCCCGGTTCTAAGCCGTAAAGCATGGCACACTGAACTATCGAGTAGTCATCAACACGTGTCTGCCAGGCGTTCATAACGTCAACAGACGAGGGAGGGGGCGCGACACCTAGCGGTGCATCAAGGACATAAGCCTTCTGTGCAGCAATGAGGATGATCCTCAGATTACGGACCCAGTCCGCATAGTTGCTTCCATCATCTTTCAACTTAGCTTTCTCTAGGAACGCATTAAAATTCAGTGGAACTACAGCGCGGGCCATTGATCTACAACATACAATTGCAAAGATTATTTAGACTATGTTCATGATAATTGAAGTTCAATTAATCAAATTACTTTAAGAACTCCCACTTAGATTAACATCCCTCAAGTTGTCTAAGTGTAACATGATCCATATCAACTAAACCACGTCCGATCATCACGTGAGGTGGATTAGTTATCAATGGTGAACATCTTTCATGTTGATCATATCTACTATATGACTCATGTTCGACCTTTCGGTCTCTTGTGTTCCGAGGCCATATCTGTATATGCTAGGCTCGTCAAGTTTAACCCAAGTATTCTGTGTGTGTAAAAATGGCTTACACCCGTTGTATGCGTATGAAAGAATCCATCACACCCGATCATCACGTGGTGCTTAGAAGCGTCGAACCTTCGCAACGGTGCATACTAGGGGAGAACACTTATCTTGAAATTTAGTGAAGGGATTATCTTATAATGCTACCGTCGTCCTAAGCAAAATAAGATGCATAAAAGGATTAACATCACATGCAATTCAATATATATGTGACATGATATGGCCATCAACGTCTTGTGCTTTTGATCTCCATCAGCATAGCACTGTCATGATCTCCATCATCACCGGGTTGACACCTTGATCACCATCGTAGCGTCGTGACACCTTGATCTCCATCGTAGCGTCGTGACACCTTGATCTCCATCGCAGCGTCGTGGTCATCTCGCCGGCTATTGCTACTACTACTACTGCTAACTCATAGCGGTAAAGAAAAGCAATTACATAGCGTTGGCATTGCATACAATAAAGAGACAACCATAAGGCTCCTGCCGGTTGCCTGATAACTTACAAAACATGATCATCTCATACAACAACTTATATCACATCATGTCTTGACCATATCACATCACCAGCATACCCTGCAAAAACAAGTTAGACGTCCTCTACTTTGTTGTTGCAAGTTTTACGTGGCTGCTACGGGTTTGCAAGAACCGTTCTTACCTACGCAAAACCACAACGTGGTGTAGTGATTGCTTTTTGATCTTCTAAAAGAACCCTCTTCATTGAAACCGATTCAACTAAAGTGAGAGAGACAGACACCCGCCAGTCACCTTTATGCAACGAGTGCACGTAGCGGTGAAACCTGTCTCGCGTAAGCGTACGCGTAATGTCGGTCCGGGCCGCTTCATCTCACAATACAGCCGAATCAAGTAACAACTAGTAACGGCAAGCAATATGTATACACCCACGTCCACAACTCACTTGTGTTCTACTCGTGCAAAACACATCTACGCATAGACCTAGCTCTGATACCACTGTTGGGGAACGAAGCATGAATTTCAAAAAAATTCCTACGCTCACGCAAGATCTATCCATGGAGATGCATCACTACGAGAGGGGAGAGTGTGTCTATGTACCCTCGTAGACCGTTAGCGGAAGCGTCTCACAACGCGGTTGATGTAGTCGAACAATCCTTCGAGCTCCACCGATCGAGTACCGAACGTACGGCACCTCCGAGTTCTACACACGTGCAGCTTGGTGACGATCCTCACCTTCTTGATCCAGCAAGACGTCGAGGAAGTAGATGAGTTCCGTCAGCACGACGGCGTGGCGACGGTGACGGTGAAGTGATTCCGGCAGGGCTTCGCCTAAGCTCTCCGAAAATATGACCGAGGTGGAAAACGGAGATCAGGGCACCGCACACGGCTATGGGACAATTGTGTGTCTCCAAGGGGTGCCCCTCCTCTGTATATAAAGGAGGGAGGGAGGAGGCCGGCCCCCTAGGGGTGCGCCAAGTGTGGGGAGTCCTACTAGGACTCCTTAGTCCTAATAGGATTCCACCTCCCATACGGAGTAGGAAAGGGGGAAGGGAGAGGGAAAGGAAAGAGGGGGCTGCGCCCCCTCCCCTAGTCCAATTCGGTTTGGGCAAGGGAGGGGGGGGGGGCGCCTCCTCACGTGGCCTGCCTCTCCTTTTCCCGTATGGCCCAATAAGGCCCATTACTTCTCCCGGTGAATTCCCGTAACTCCCCGGTACTCCGAAAAATACCCGAATCACTCGGAACCTTTCCGACGTCCGAATATAGCCTTCCAATATATGAATCTTTACCTCTCGACCATTTCGAGACTCCTCGTCATGTTAGTGATCTCATCCGGGACTCTGAACAAACTTCGGTCACCAATCACATAACTCATATAATACTATATCGTCATCGAACCTTAAGTGTGCGGACCCTACGGGTTCGGGAATGATGTAGACATGACCGAGACGACTCTCCGGTCAATAACCAACAGTGGAACCTGGATGCTCATATTGGTTCCTACATATTCCACGAAGATCTTTATCGGTGAACCTCATATGACAACATACGTTGTTCCCTTTGTCCGGCGGTATGTTACTTGCCCGAGATTCGATCGTCGATATCCAATACCTAGTTCAATCTCGTTACTGGCAAGTCTCTTTACTCGTTCCGTAATACATCATCTTGCAACTAAATCTTTAGTCACGGTGCTTGCAAGGCTTCTGTGATGCTGTATTACCGAGAGGGCCCAGAGATACCTCTCCGATAGTCGGAGTGACAAATCCCAATCTTGATCCATGCCAACTCAACAAACACTTTTGAAGATACCTGTAGTGCACCTTTATAATCACCCAGTTACGTTGTGACATTTGATACACCCAAAGTATTCCTACGGTATCCGGGAGTTGCATGATCTCATGGTCAGAGGAACGTGTATTTGACATAGTGAAAGCAATAGCATTAAACTGAACGATCATATGCTATGCTGATGGTTGGGTCAAGTCCATCACATCATTCTCCTAATGATGTGATCCCGTTATCAAATGACAACTCATGTCCATGGTCAGGAAATCTTGACCATCTTTTGATCAACGAGCTAGTCTAGTAGAGGCTTACTAGGGACTCAGTATTTGTTTATCTATTCACACATGTATTAAGTTTCCGGTCAATACAATTCTAGCATGAATAATAAACCATTATCATGAACGGAGAAATATGATAATAATAAACACTTTATTAATTGCCTCTAGGGCATATTTCCAACACATTCACTATGAAGGGAGCAATTTCATGAAACTTTTCATAATCTTCTGACATGTCTGTCTTGTCCTCCACTCCCACGATGTTTCTTTTCCCAGAAAGAACTATGTGGCACTTTGGCTCATCGTATGATGTATTCACTTCCTTATCTTTTCTTTTTCTCGTCTTGGTAGACATGTCCTTCACATAGAAAACCTGTGCCACATCATTGCTAGGACGAATGGTTCGTCTGCATACCCAAGATTGTTGAGATCCACTGTTGTCATTCCATACTGCGGGTCTTCCTTTACCCCGCCTCCTGTCAGATTGACCCATTTGCACCGAAACAAAGGGACCTTCAAACCAAGTCCATAGTCAAGTTCCCATATCTCCTCTATGTAACCATAATATGTGTCCTTTGGCCCATTGATGTTTGCTGCATCAAAGCAGACACCACTGTTTTGGTTGGTGATCTTTTTATCTTGGGCGATCGTGTAAAATGTATTCCCATTTATCTCGTACCCTTTGAAAGTCAATATAGTCGAAGATGGTAACTTGGACAGCAAGTACATGTCATCTTCAACAGTGTCATCATGCATGAGACGTGTCTGCAACCAACCGGTGAAAGTCACCGTTTGTTCATGTGTAATCCAGTCGTCAGACTGCTCCGGGTGTTTGGAGCGTAGAATATTCTTGTGTTGCTCGATATACGGAGCCACCAAGGTGGAACTTTGTAGAACTGTGTAGTGTGCTTGCGCCAAAGAATGCCCGTCCCGGCATATTAGTGAATTCTTTCCTAGCGTGCCTTTTCCACCCAGTCTGCCCTCATGCCGCGATTCAGGAACACCAATCGGCTTAATGTCAGGAATAAAGTCAACACAAAACTCAATGACCTCCTCTGTTTCATGGCCCTTGGAGATGCTTCCTTCTGGCCTAGCACGATTATGAACATATTTCTTTAAGACTCCCATGAACCTCTCAAAGGGGAACATATTGTGTAGAAATACAAGACCCAGAATGGCAATCTCCTCGACTAGGTGAACTAGGACGTGCGTCATGATATTGAAGAAGGATGGTGGGAACACCAACTCGAAACTGACAAGACATTGCACCAAATCATTCTCTAACCTTGGTAGGATTTCTGGATCGATTACCTTCTGAGAGATTGCATTCAGGAATGCACATAGCTTCACAATGGCTAATCGAACGTTTTCCGGTAGAAGCCCCCTCAATGCAACCGGAAGCAGTTGCGTCATAATCACGTGGCAGTCATGAGACTTTAGGTTCTGGAACTTTTTCTCTGCCATATTTATTATTCCCTTTATATTCGACGAGAAGCCAGACGGGACCTTCATACTGAGCAGGCATTCGAAGAATATTTCCTTCTCTTCTTTGCTAAGAGCGTAGCTGGCATGACCCTGAAACTGCTTTGGATCCATGCCGTCTTCTCCGTGCATACGTTGCTGGTCCTCCCGTGCCTCCGGTGTATCTTTTGTCTTCCCATACACGCCCAAGAAGCCTAGCAGGTTCACGCAAAGATTCTTCGTCACGTGCATCACGTCGATTGCAGAGCGGACCTCTAGGTCTTTCCAATAGGGTAGGTCCCAAAATATAGATTTCTTCTTCCACATGGGTGCGCGTCCGTCAGCGTCATTCGGAACAGATTGTCCGCCAGGACCCTTTCCAAAGATTACTTTTAAATCCTTGACCATATCAAGTATATCATCACCAGTACGGTGGCGAGGCTTCTTCCGGTGATCTGCCTCACCTTTGGCTTGCCTTTCTTTCTTACGGGATGCCTGCTCTGAAGAAATCGACGATGCCCCAGGTACACATTCTTCTTACATTTATCCAAATATATACTGTCGGTATCATCTAAACAGTGCGTGCATGCGTGGTATCCCTTGTTTGTCTGTCCTGAAAGGTTACTGAGAGCAGGCCAATCATTGATGGTTACAAACAGCAACGCTCGCAGGTCAAATTCCTGCTGTTTGTGCTCATCCCACGCACGTACACCTTTTCCATTCCACAGCTCTAAAAGTTCTTCGACTAATGGCCTTAGGTACACATCAATGTCGTTGCCGGGTTGCTTGGGGCCTTGGATAAGCACTGGCATCATAATAAACTTCCGCTTCATGCACAACCAAGGAGGAAGGTTATAGATACATAGAGTCACAGGCCAGGTGCTATGATTGCTGCTCTGCTCCCCAAAAGGATTGATGCCATCTGCACTTAAACCAAACCATACGTTCCTTGCGTCATCTGCAAAGTCCTTCCACTTTCTCTCGATTTTTCTCCACTGTGATCCGTCAGCGGGTACTCTCAACTTCCCGTCTTTCTTACGGTCATCTTTGTGCCATCGCATCAACTTGGCATGCTCTTTGTTTTGGAACAAACGTTTCAACCGTGGTATTATAGGAGCATACCACATCACCTTGGCAGGAATCTTCTTCCTGGGGCGCTCGCCCGCAACATCACCAGGGTCATCGTGGCCGATCTTATAGCGCAATGCACAGCATACCGGGCATGCATTCAAATCCTCGTACTCACCGCGGTAGAGGATGCAGTCATTAGGGCATGCATGTATCTTCTGCACCTCTAATCCTAGAGGGCAGACGGCCTTCTTTGCTTCGTACGTACTGTCGGGCAATTCGTTGTCCTTTGGTAGCTTATTCTTCATTATTTTCAGCAACTTTTCAAATGCCTTGTCAGGTACACCATTCTCTGCCTTCCATTGCAGCAATTCCAGTGTGGAACCCAGCTTTTTCTTGTCATCTTCGCAATTTGGGTACAACAATTTCTTGTGATCCTCTAACATGCGCTGCAACTTCAGCTTCTCCTTTTCACTTGCGCAGTTTCTCTTTGCATCGGCAATGGCCCGACCAAGATCATCAGCGGGCTCATCTGATGCCTCTTCTTCAGCTCCTTCCCGCATTGCCGGCTCAGCTTCTTCCCCCATTGTTGTACCATCGTATTCATGGAACCCATGGCCAGGATAGCTGTCGTCATCCTCTTCTTCTTCATTCTCTTCCATTAGGACCCCTCTTTCTCCGTGCTTGGTCCAACAGTTATAGCCGGACATGAAACCGGACTCAAACAGGTGGACGTGAATGGTTCTTGAGTTAGAGTAATTTCGATCATTCTTACAGCCAGCACATGGACAATGCATAAAACCAAACACCCGCTTGTTTGCCTCAGCCGCAACCAGAAAAGTATGCACGCCATTAATGAACTGGGGAGAGCATCGGTCATCGTACATCCATTGCCGGCTCATCTTCATTACACAACACCGAAAAGACCAAATTAATACAAGTTCATACACACTTGTTCTCATAAAACAACATACAAACTCTCTAGCTAAAGCATTTAAATGCAACAACAAATGCGATCAAGATCGCAACTAAGGTAACAATTGATCCAACAGCATAGTGATACCTAGCCTCACTATCAATGGCATATTTTTTAAATTTTCTAATCTTCAAGCGCACTGCATCCATCTTGATCTTGTGATCATCGACGACATCGGCAACATACAACTCCAGTTTCATCTTCTCTTCTTCAACTCTTTTCAATTTTTCTTTCAAATACTCGTTTTCTTTTTCAACTAAATTTAACTTCTTGACAAGAATATCTATGTCGGTTGGAATTTCCGGTTCACATACCTCCTAGATAAAAATATCTATGTCAACTTGATGGGCATAATTGTCATAAACACGAAATGCAACAAACAGTTATAAAAGAGAGTATATACCACATCCGAATCATAAACCGGACGAGGGCCGACGGGGACGGATATCAAAACCATGCCACTATGTATAACAAACAACCATATAGGTAAGAAAACTATACAAGTAACTATCTAAATCTTACAAACATGATTTTTTTTATAAAAAGGATAAGAACAAGATGCTCACCAAGGTGGTGCCGGCGACGGGACGGTGCGGGCGATCGACGGTGGTTAGGACGGGGACGGGAAGGCACTAAGTAAACCACACCTACACATGCAAAGTAAGAAGTTAATTTGAGCTCAAATTGCATATAAATCAAATAAACTACCACATATAAATACTCCCAAACTAAAACCCACAAATCACTATACTTATAGAGCATTGCAAGAGCTAATCTAGCAATGAGAGATGAAAGGACAAAGTTGCTAACCTTTGTGAACACTTGGATGGATGGGGTGCCTCCAAATCTTGACAAATTTTGGCAAAAATGGAGGATGAGCTCGAGGAAGAGGGGAAGAACAGAGAGGAGAGGAAAGGGGAAGAAGAGAGAGCTCGGGGTAGGGTTTTTATAGGGGCATCTTTTGTCCCGGTTCGTGACACAAACCGGGACTAAAGGTTAGCCTATAGTCCCGGTTCGTGGCACGAACCGGGACTAAAGGTTATTGTGGGGCCCCAGGCTGACGCCAGCCTGCCACCACCCCTTTAGTCCCGGTTCGTGGCATGAACCAGGACTAAAGGTCCGGAACGAACCGGCACTAATGATGCCCGTCACGAACCGCGACTAATGGTCACATTAGTGCCGGTTCAAAACCAGACCGGGACTAATGATGTGGACAAAAGGTATGTTTTCTACTAGTGGGACACACGCGTCGAAGGTATATTTTTGTTCGTGTAGTTAGTGTAGTTTTAGTGTACAGTTTATTTAGTGTACATAGTCATTTTTAGTGTACATAGTAATTTTAGCGGATAGTTAGTGTAGCCGGTAATAATTTTGTATGTGCTGTAGAGTTTATTTAGTGTACATAGTAATTTTAGCGGATAGTTAGTGTAGCCGGTAATAATTTTGTTCGTTGCGATTAATGAAAGGTGGCAATGTCTGACAGGTGAAAATGTCTGAATCAGTAAATTTGACTGTTTACTACGGCCCTGGTAATGTTCGATATAATGAGTTGGGGGTTGATCTTAGCGAGTTTAAAAATGGCGTCATGACACTTTCACACCCGGACATACTGGACATTAGACAGTTGAAGCACTGGTTGACTACTAGTTTTGGGCTAGATCCTGAAGTATGTTCCGTCGGTATTCATGCATTGTGGACAAAATCCTGTAAAAATGTCAAGTGGGAGTTGATGCCGATAGATAGGAGCCAGCATTGGGTGACCCTGTTAAGTCGTTGCCGAGACCGAAGAATCCACCCATATGCCCTAGTGCAACCAGTGGCGAAGGAGGAGAATACGGTACAACTTCACGTGGGGTATGAACCAGGCCAGGGTAGTCAAGTGGCTAACGAGAATTATTTATCCGGGTCACAGCCACCGGATGTGGATGCTAGCCAAGCCGAGAAAGAGTCAGACTACATGCCACACAATGTTTGTGGTCATGATACTGGGCAGAGTATTCAGTCAAAAATATTAGCTGGTTCTGGTGTTGCTGATGGGGATGAGGAAGGCGATGAAATGCAGAGGGTGATGGAGGAAGAGGACGAGGATGGATTTGCGGAGGATCTGGATTCTGAAAATTCCGAGGATGAAGTGGAGGTACCGATTCCTTCTGCATGGGATCAGGACATATCCACCGGCCTTACTGTCAATACATTCTTTTAAACATTCTAGGTTCGCAAATCAATTTTACATGTTTTACTTTACCGCAGTCGGCAGCCAGTCGCAACCGTTCATGCAGTCTAATGTCCAGTCACCGATGCTTAGTGGTGGTGGTTCGTTCTTTGCCAGCGACGGCGACGACGATGATCGAGCTGGAAACACCTATGAGTTCTCGCAGACAGTTCTTCACACTCCACCACCACCATGGACGCAGGAGACACAGACACTGACAGACGAGGTGGTCTATGGTCGTGGTCATCGTGAGACTCGTCCACCGCCTGAGCGCTTATCGCCTTCCGGTCCTCGTCCGAGGAAGACCAAGATTCGTCGCCGTCCCCAGCAGTGATATGGTTATCTATGTATGAGACATGACTATCTAATTATATATGAGACATATGTCTATTTTATGTATGGGACAAATTACTATCTACTTATGTATGAGACATATTCATGTTCTATTTCAGTGGTCAATTGGATTAGAGGGATAACACTTGTACTGCAAACTAAATGCATCCAACGCCGCGCTTTACATAAAACATAATGCCCACAAAACAAGACAATACACAACGATAATATAGAATACAGCTGACTTAAACAATACAACTGAAATTACAAATTATAGCTAAAAAACTACATGAATTTTAAGATACAACTTGCTGCAATGCGAACGTTACGATACAATAACATAAATCTACTGAGTCCAACGGGGATATTTTCCTTTTCCATCACCAGCTTCTTCTGCTGCCTTGGCTGCACGAGCCCTTTCTTTCTTTATCTGCCTCTCAGCCTCATAGGCCTCCTGTCGCTGTCGTTGAACCTCCGCCAGTCGAAGTCCCTCTTCTCGGTTTTTCTTCTTCATCTCATCAAGAAAAGCCCTCTGCTTCACACAGTACTCTTGCCACTCTCTCTCCTACTCTGCTTTCTCCTCTGCTGCCGCCTTCGCGCGGCGCTCTTCCGCGTCCAAACTTGCCCATGCACGACGACCTCTTTCACGAATCTCGGTCACCGCCCAGTCCGGTTTTTTCGTGTCAATCGAACGATAGTACATGCACAGAGGCGGAGGAGACTACAACAAAAATAGAAATAGAAATATCAAATCAACAATAATATCAACAACGTGTTTATTCTTCGTGACTGAAACATACCGGAGGCCTGATGTACGGTGAAGTAGCAACGGGTGGATCTTCCTCATAATTGGCGCACATGAAAAACTTCATGCCCAACCAATCTGAAAAATCCGTCACCTCCTTCACCTTGCAGAGATCGCCACACCAACAACGAAGTACTTTCACCCCCCGAGGCAAAGTCGCACTCTTCATTTTCGTAGGCCTAATGCTTTGATCCGAGCAAGGCAAACTCATAATGACTAGCAGTGTGGGCAGAAGCAAAGAGAAGAGCGTGAGAGAGCAGGCAACAGCATCTCGTATATAAAGATGAGGAGCACCGTGTTGTCGGTAGAAGAAAATAAAACACGCGCGTCCGCCGCAACAACAGCACCGCACCGCACCGCAGACAGCAGGAATCACACAAAGCAGACAGCAGGAATCAAACAAAGCAGACAAAGCAGACACCCGCGCGCTCGGCCGAATCTTTGCCTAAAAATCAGCGCCGTTTGCATAAAAATCAGCGCCGTCATCATAACAAATCAGCGCGGTGCGATTCTGCCAATCACTACAGTCTGCCGTGGAAATCAGCGCATTTTGCTGCAGTGTGGGCATCGGAATCAGCGTCTGCGCATGGGAAAAAGCAAGGGAAAAGCGAGCTGGCCGAGGGAGAAGCCGTCGGTGGCAAAAAAACTTCAGTACAAAGTTGGAAAAAAACTCCAGTACAAAAAATGCATCCAACTGAAATTAAACATTACCACTGAATTAAACAGACAACTAAATTAAACATTACAACTGAAATAAACAGTACAACTGAATTAAACACTACAACTGAAATTAAACAGTACTACATAAAACAGTACTACATGAATGCATCATCCTCCTCCTCCGTCGATGCAGATCTCTTGCCCTTTGTCGAAGTAGAACTCTTGGCCTTCGACGATGCGGTAGTCTTGACCTTGGTGCTCGGCATGAAGACGTCCTCTTCATCCTCCGTCGATGCAGATCTCTTGCCCTTCGTCGATGTAGAGCTCTTGCCCTTCGACGATGCGGTAGTCTTGACCTTGGTGCTCGGCATGAAGAGGTCGTCTTCGTCCTCACTGTCTGCTGACCATAAATCTAAATTATTCCTCGCAAGCCTGATGTAAGATTCACTCTTATGCAGTACCTTCTGCCATCTGCCATGCAACCTGAGAAGTTCTTTCCGTATCTCCTCAAATGTCCTGGGAGGCCACCCACTCCTAGCTAATGATTGAGCCAACTCATTCATTATGGTGTCACTACTGATGAGTTCCTCCCATGGAACTACTCTATCATCCATCTTGAAATTGGCGGCTAGACGGAGAAGACGATCGGACATACCAGAGTGAAAACTACGATCAAAAGGATAATGAGGATGAGACATCTCCACGAAAGGATGGCGGGAGCGAAAGGCGTGAGAGAAAGGGGGGACAGAAGGGCCTGCTCACCCACCTTACTACGGATGTGGTTATATAGGTTCACAAGAGAAGATGGCGGGAGAGAAAGGCGGGAAAGAAAATGGCGGGAGAGAAAGGCGGGAAAGAAAATGGCAGGAGAGAATGGCAGGAAAGAAAGTGGCGGGAGATTATGGCGGGAAAGAAAATGGCGGGATAGTAGGGCGGGAAAAGAAAATGGGGGGGATAGTACGGCGAGATAGTACGATCACTGTGGCAGATGGCTGAAAACAACAACTAGCTCCTGATCACTCTCTTTGAAGGTTATGAGCACCAAATTGTTTACTTCAATAGACGATGCCCGAAGAAAATTAGCGAAATCTTCCTTCTTGAGCACCATTCTATTACCCAAGCCAATAAAGTAGGAACAAGGAATGCTCACAGATATATCATCATCTCCAGAATCCAAAGTAATTTCAAGAGTTAAAGAACCAGTCCTAGGAATTGACACAAAATCCTTCAAACTCCTCACAACCATGCTCGGAATACCTGACCAAAAACATCAAGTTATATGATGTTGAGCTTACAAATTTAAAACAGTATACTAGAGCAAAGAACAAAAAAAAATATACAGTAGCCAAAAACAAAGCTCACCATATGTTGACCATTAACATTCATGGAATCAATCCTATGAACAAAAGGAGTACACAATATGTAGTTGTCATCAAAGAGCTGTCGCGACATGACATACATTTGGTGATAATTCAGACTGAAGATACCACGACTATAAAAACAACTGTCAACAAGTTCCCTCTGAGTTTCGCTCAGATCCTCAAGAGCTACAAAAAAATAATTTCACAAATTTAGCAGAACAGCAAAACGTATAAGTTGAAACAAAACTTTAAATCACTCAAAAAAAAACTTACCAACACAGGGTAAAGGGAACAATATAACACCATCCCGATGAAAATCAACACTACACCATGTTCCATAGTGCTCAAGCCTAACAGTCATCATGTCACGATGACGGAGACCATAATCATTCACAAGTTCCTCCCAGGATGGACCATGGAATTTACTGCTCACCCGACCATGTGTAAACAGAACATGGTATAAGTTACCCTCACTGTTGTGAAGAGCAGGATCAATATCTGTGTCACCCCTCCGAATAGCTAAAGCTCTGCACTCCTCAATGTACCGAGCAAGATGTGATCTAACACTGCACGGAACATACTACAAAAAGAATGGAAGCAAACATCATAATCATATAAACAAAGGCATTAGAATACATTCCAACCTAAACAACATCAACCATATGCCACAATCAGATAAACAAGATATAGAATCTTACAACACGCCTTGAACAGCGACGATCCAGCACCACAGTGAAGACAGACGCACAAGAATCAAAGGAAGAACAAGGGCCACCTGGAGCTCGGCAAAAGGGGCAAGCCATTACCTGCAAAGAAACAGTGACAAAAAAAACACTACACTTGCCTGCTCACCCACCTTGCTGCAGAGGGGGTTTTATAGGGTCAGAAGAGAAGATGGCGGGAACGAAACTGGCGGGAAAGAAGGGCGGGAACGAAACTGGCGGGAAAGAAGGGCGGGAACGAAACTGGCGGGAAAATGCACTCTTCGGCGAAGGAAATACCAAAAAAATAGAGTTTTCGTTCTGCAGAAAAACGAAACTTGTTTCGGTACCGAATGCATGGATGATTCGGCTTCTGTTTGAACGAAACTGATGTTTCGTCCAACCGTAGAACAAAACAGTTGTTTCGTCCAACCAAAGGACGACACGTCATGTTTCGGTCACTAGTTGACCGAAACGTCAGGTTTCGTCCAACCGTAGGACAACGGTGTGCTAGTTTTGCAATTTCTGATGTTTTGATCTTATTTTCTGAATTTGTTCAAAAATATGTACTATTTGTGAAAAAAATTCGCCGAGGGGGTTATATAGGTTCAGAAGAGAAGATGGCGGGAAAGAATGGCGGGAGAGAAAGGCGGGAAAGAAAATGGCGGGAGAGAAGGGCGGGAAAGAATGGCGGGAAAGAAAATGGCGGGAGAGAAGGGCGGGAAAGAAGGGCGGGAAAGAAAACGGTCGGGCAGGCTATCTACAGGCCTATCGGCCTCTGGTAGGCCGACAGCCCCCTCTCGGCCTGCTGGTGGCCGACAGCCCACCAGTCGGCCTACTGGTGGCCGACAGGCTGCGCTCGGCCCACTGCTGGCCGACAGGCCCCCTTTCGGCCCACCGCAGGCCGACGGGGTCATACTTTTGGTTTTTTTGCATTGCGCCATATAGTTTTCAAATTTGCAATAAATTTAGTCATACTTTTGAAAAAAAATCAGTATTCTTCCTCTTGTATCCGCCGTCGTTGGTTGTCGTTTTCGGGTTTCTGGTCTCAACGAACAAAATAACCCAGTAGCTTGTAAAAGGAATGGTGGAAAAATTGTCGATGTAGACCAAAAGATGCCGATGACCATTGATGATCTATGGAGCAAATCGTCGTCCTAAAGAAGAAATGTCGAAGAGAACTTGTATAACGCCTCAGATCCAGCAAGAAGGATTCGAAGAATGTAACCCTCGCATACTTCATGACGATGTTGAAACTAATCAATCTTCATTGGTCGGAACTGGTGTCGCATGACCAAAATGCGCAACCATGCAATTCGCTTCGTAGGAGAACGTCATCGAGACAAGTCTGAAGACGCATCCTAGCAATGAGGACAAGGCCCCGTACCGACGACTGGAGACCTAAACCTAAATTAAAAACCTCACACTGCCATCGCCGGTCGAAAAGCGGGGGTCCTCGACCACTCCCATCACTGTAGCGACGGACGGAAGGAGAGGGAGCCTGTGATCTTACCGGAGAGAAGGTCGATCGTCCCCACCGCCCTACATCCTAGGGTTTCACGGGAGAGCGGTCCGAATGAAAACGCTTCGTCAATAGGAGATGCATCTGACCACAATCCCAAGTCTTAGGAGAGGCCATCATCTTTCTACAATCTAGCAAGGCTCATCTGCTGGGTGCGCGGTTTCATCCGTCATCAACTCCAATAATTATGCTCTCTTTTCAGGAGGAATCATGCATGCATGCGGGATAATGGTAAACTCAATAATTATACGAGCACACCAGGGGAGCTTTTCTTGCTATTTATGGGTCAGTACACCATGAGAGCTTAACAAATGATAGCGTACGTTTACGGAGGGCGAGACGTGACGGGCATCATTCCCGCCTGCCTCTCGCGAGGGGACATGCGACGCCCCGCGAAATGATCCGGCCACACCACGGAGAAATTTATTGGGCCCTCATGGCCGCGGCACACGCAAATTTGCTTTCTGTAATCGATCCGGCGGTCAATTTGTCAAAACGTCAGATCATGCCTGATTCCCCTGAGCTGTACGTAACGTAGGTGACGCGAAATATTAAAATGCTCCCGCGCAGGCATGCAATGCCATGCAGCGCGCCGTGTCAAACCTCCTCCCGATCGATCCCTTGCGCGCTCCGGCCGCTACCTGTAAAGCGCCATTGACGGAGAAATTTGACGGGTTGTGAATTTGTGATTGAATAATAAGCAGGGTCGAAGTTAGGGTCGTAGCGTTTGTCTGGCTACGAGCAGCGTGGACAAATCAGTGGTTGGAGTCACAGGAATGGGAAGATTCGGACTCGCCGTTGCAAATCCGGCTACGCACGCCATCGCGCTCGCGCATGCATGCACGCATGTGAACCTTTTTGATGTATCTTCCAAAAAAATTGACGGTCGAGTTTACATGCATGTGAGCGGGACGACGGGGTAGGATGGATGGACGGAGGCGTTGGTGTGGTATGGGCTCGTGTCAGCACAAAGCACGGAGGAAGCAACGATATGATCGATTTTGCATGCAGGTGGTGCAATAATACATACGATCGATCGAGTAGGACGAACCCAATCAGAACCTCGACGACTCTATCGCTAGCAAGCATGCATGCTCTTTACCAAGGCGATGGATCGATCCCCATCTGGTACACGCTTCCCTGCTGTCCTCGTGCTGTCAATGTTGCTTGCCACGTACGTGCCGCTGCTGTCTTCATTTGGCGTGCGTACGTACATACCGGCCACCCGGCCAACCACGCAACGACACGTATACCTCTAACCAAGGGAACTCGTAAGGGTACACAACAACTAGTAGTGCACTCGTACTAACAAGAGACGAGTCACTGTAGCAAACAGTGGCTTTTCTTGCTGGCTTGTCCCACACAGAAAGCTCGTAAAAACTTTCCACTGGTAAATCCCATCTGCAGCCGGGCCACCTTTTGCCCCGTTTCACAGCGCGTGGAGCATGCAAGAAGCACTCATCAACAGTGAGGAATCGCGAGGAAAAGATAGAGCGCGCGCAGCGCACTAGTGCGGCGTACAGTGGTAGCCACCGCATTAACGCCCGTGCTCAATCTCTACCCCAGCCAGCCCCGTCTCACGCGACGTACGTAGGCGGTAGGCCAGCCGATGAGCCGAGGTCGTCGACGGGACGGAGGGGTATTAATGGCGGCGTAGCCTCCCCTCAGCTACCGCCCGCACCGCAGCGCAGCAGCGTAGCTCGCCTCACCTCACCTCACCTGCCCTCCGTCCTCTCCCCCCTGCCCACGCCATGAACGCTCACGCCGAGCAGCTACTGCTGCTGCTGCTGAGCTCCCGCGCTTAAATGCCCCGCAGAGCCGCCCATGCCCGTCCGCCCGTCGCCCTCGCCCGATCCGATGCCGCATTATTGCATCTGCATGCGCGCCACCACCCCCGCTAGTCACCTCTGAGCTAAGCTGAGCTCTCTCTCGCGCGCGCTTCAGCTCTGATCGACGATAAATACCACTGCACCCCGCGGCCACGGCCAGCTTCTCTGTGCTGTGCGCGCTCCATCCGTAGTGCACGACATACCGACAAGAGCTGTCATGTCAATGGCGACCCGGCGTGGAGTGGCGGGCGGCGGCGGCTTTGTGGGCGCCATGGCGAGCGTCTTGGTGCTGTGGCTGGTGGCTGGAGGCGCTGCCGGCCTCGTCGCCGCGGACCCTGGCGCGGAGGAGCGGGCGCGGGACCGGGTGGAGGCGCTGCCGGGGCAGCCGGCGGTGGCCTTCGCGCAGTACTCCGGGTACGTGACGGTGAACGAGCGGCGCGGCCGCGCGCTCTTCTACTGGCTCACCGAGGCCGCCGCCGGCGACCCGGCCACGAAGCCCCTCGTCCTCTGGCTCAACGGAGGTAAGCAAAGCAAGCACTGTGCATTCCTCAATTCCTTCGTGTGCTTGTCCCATGATTTCATCTGGAAGTTAATCACTGTGCGCTTGTTTAGTTTACTTCTTTCTCTTCTTTTCTTCACTCACTCTCACGGTCGGTTCAGACTTCAGAGCCTCACTGATCGTGTTTGACCAAACCGTTGCTGCGGTCTCACGATCATCATGAGCCTCCTGCGCTTAATTTCGCCACCTTTTGGAGTTTTAAAAGGATGAAACTTTCCGGGGCTTTGGACACGAACTTCGAAGTTCTTCAAACTCGTTGCCAACACGCCTGGGTAGCCACAGTAACCAAAGAAAAGCTCCATGATTCCCCCCGTCTCTCAAACAAACAAAATACAAGTCCAACCTTAATGCACAGTGCACACACACAGATATATGTAACCAAGATCCAACGGCCACAAGTGTGTGTACGAACAGAAACTTGACATAATTCCAGGCTGCCGTTTCTTTCACCGAGCTGGCTAGCTTAGCACCTTCTTTACTTGGTGAAGGTCTGAAGGACAACGTACTGGTGATTTTTCTCATTTTGGGAGTTTGGGTGGGGCGGCCGTATGTCTGTATGATGGAGGTGGCACGTGGTAGTGAATGCGCGGGCCAGGGGGGTAGTAAATGTGCGAGCGAGGACATGACCGATGCCTGAAGCACGAGCGTGGATCGCAGTCGCAGAATGCAGGAGCAGCCTTCGGGGTGCCAGCTTGGCCTTGCCCGTGCAACACATGCATGCATGTGATGTTCTATCTATCGTACTTCGTTTTGCTTAGCTTTTTTGATATGAAACTTCAGCCTTCATGTGGAGAGAGAGAGAGAGAGAGAGAGAGAGAGAGAGAGAGAGAGAGAGAGAGAGAGAGAGAGAGAGAGAGAGAGAGAGAGAGAGAGAGAGAGAGAGAGAGAGAGAGAGAGAGAGAGAGAGAGAGAGAGAGAGAGAGAGAGAGAGAGGAAACATAAACCATTAGCCATTAGAGGCCAGACAGCGGTCGTAATTAAACTCCATTCTCGGATGCTTTTGCCGTAGGAATGCACTGTAGCAATAAATAAGCCTGCCTCGGAGTAGGTTACTGTCATTTCTGAATTCAGTAGTATGTACTACTAGGTGACATGCACGTTCCATTATTAGTCGTAAACAACTCGTGTTACGTAAGCAAGTACCCTGTACCCATTGCATGCGCATGTTAGCGCAGAGATTTGTCTTATGCACGTAAGGACATGGTGTTTAGCCTCTCCTAATCGCACTGCCACCACGGTGTACAAAATCCCAATCGCTCCTGTGAGGACGGCTGCCTGCCTGCATGCATGCCCCTGCCTTGCAAATGCAGCGCCACCCAAATTCCTATGCACCTGATCCGACTGTCCTGCACTCTTGGACACTACACCGCACCACACCTGCGCGACAGCGCGGCGTCGTCCTCGATGACGCAGAGGCCGGCCGGCCAGCCGTCGCCGATGCAGAGCTCGATCTGGCCGGAGCCTAGGCCTGCCTGATGAACGAACCCGTCCTTGGAGATCCGGGAAATCTTGGCCACAGTGCTCGCTGCCTCCTCATGTGACCGGTGCATGCGATGCGATGCAGGGATGGAGGGGGCCACGGCCATGGACGCAAATGATGATGAGCTATGCATGTTGTGGTAGCTAGGCGTCGTGCAGCCAGCACGCAGATACGTGTTTGGTTGGTTGCGAGTGAGTGCGTCCGTTCGTTCGTGCGTGCGTGACCACCGGAAAGGAAGAAAAGGCTGCGACGGCGAGCCGCACGCAGGCCACCACCTTTTCTTTCCTCCAGCGTTGTTTTACGCTGCATGCTATAGTAATCTTTTGTTGCTAATGCTACGGCATATGGCCGGTAGCGTGTACCCGCTTGATATTCCCTTTGCTCCATCTCTCTCGTCGCTGTCACTCACGCGCCGGACCGGGCGCGTCCAGGGGCTACACACCAAACCGAAACCCTCGCCCCACACTGGCACAAAGGCACAAGGATATGTGCGATGTGTAGTCACTGTGTTTTTGCACCGTGTCCTGTTCGGCAGCACAGTACAGTAGGCTTCTGAGACGCATGCAGATGCAGCTGGGCCACTGCGATCGATCTGCATCGGCGGCATTGCGCAGCCTGCGCGCGCCTTGCCTGCATCCGCTCGTTGCGTGCATGCAGATGCTGAGATGCAGATGGCGACCCTCTCTCCGCGGCTGTGTGTGCGGTGGCCTTTTCCTCCTTGCACGCAGGCGCATGGCATGGCGTTGGCGCCAAGTGTGAGAGCGATCCATGACGCGCTCTGCCGCCGGCCGTGGTTTGTTTTGCTTTGACCTGCGCGGCTGCCTGCCTCGGGAATTGGGGGCAGGCAGGCAGGCGGGCACAAACGGCCGGCGCACGCCTCTGCCGCTGGCCGCAACCCCTTTTCTCCTCCCTTGCGATTAGGATACGCTTTGCCTGTCTGCAGATGCATTGCTTATCCGCAGTAGTAGCTCAAGCTGTATAAACAATAGTATAAAAAAGATACAGTGTGTCTGGAGCAAGTGTTTACTGTAAGCACTACAGTAGACCATTTTACTGGTGTTTAACTGCCATTGTCACTTTGGCATCGATCATGATCGTGGTCTGCTCTGAATCTCTGCCATGCCGTCTGTCCGGCCCTGGCTTTTCCCTTCATGCTCTGTCGACTACAGTGCGCACGGCCCTACTTGACGCGCACATCTCACTTGCTGCATCATGACAACCTCCTTTACTTCCATGGCGACGGAAGATGAATCTTCAAATGGGATTGCAAACCTAGTACTGTTTTTATTTTACGGGTGTTCTCTGAATAATTTTGCTTTTCAGGGCCTGGATGCTCGTCCGTGGCTTACGGCGCGTCCGAGGAGATAGGCCCGTTCCGGATCAAACCCAACGGGACGGGGCTCTACCTCAACAAGTACTCATGGAACAGAGGTGAGTCGCTGGTACCACTGCTGCTGTTATGACTGGAGATGTGTTCGGCACAGGTGACTCGCTGAACTGACTGATTTTTGTTGCTGCATGCAGAGGCGAACCTTCTCTTCCTCGAGTCACCGGCCGGCGTCGGCTTCTCCTACTCCAACACCTCCTCCGATCTCAAGACCTCCGGCGACGAGAGGACCGGTAATCCACCATCATATAACAAGTTTGAGTCATGCAAATTTTTGGCTGTTGAAATCTAGTGATTTTGATGTGCCTGTGGAATCTGATGCAGCTCAAGACTCGCTGCAGTTCCTGATCAGCTGGATGTCTCGGTTCCCGCAGTACCGGCACCGGGATTTCTACATTGCCGGAGAAAGCTACGCCGGTGAGTGTGTGTAGCATTGGGAACTCAGCGGGGTAGCCTTCTTTCCATAGTTCTCTGGCTTCCACAGCACCGGGAGAAAAATTCTATGATAACTGTCACACTAGCACCATGTCACAGAAATAATGACCAATGCCACCTGAAAAGTAGGAATACTTACATTCACTCTTGGGATCAATTCCTTTTTATCTCCAGGCCACTACGTGCCCCAGTTGGCGAGGAAGATCGTCGAGTACAACAAGGCTTCGCCGAACCCCTTCATCAACCTAAAGGGAATCCTTGTGAGCACCACACTCGCTCAAAAGCAGCTACAGCATTTCACCGGTGGATCGATCGCACTGAATCTTCCATCTTTTTGCTGATCCTGATGATGTACCCAGGTGGGGAACGCGGTGACCGACAACTACTACGACAACATCGGCACGGTGACCTACTGGTGGACGCACGCCATGATCTCTGACGGCACCTACCGGGCCATCCTCAAGCTCTGCAACTTCACCAGCGCCAACGTCTCGAATGCCTGCAACCGCGCCATGAGCTACGCCATGAACCACGAGTTCGGGGACATCGACCAGTACAGCATCTACACGCCCTCCTGCCACGCCACCTCCGACTCGTCGGCGGCATCCGGCAACTCCACTGCACCCCGCAGGCACCGCCGTGCAGTGCTCAGGTTCAAGGACACCCTCATCCGCCGGAGGTCCAACAGCTACGACCCTTGCACCGAGACCTACGCCGAGAAGTACTACAACCGGCTCGACGTTCAGAGGGCCATGCACGCCAACACTACAAGGATGCCCTACAGATGGACTGCCTGCAGGTTCAGTTTCAGACAAACTTTTTCTCTCTGTTCTTGTTATAGCTGGGTCCTTGAATTGAGAATTAACAAGATGGGGATGTTTTGACATTACCAGTGATGTGCTCATCAAGACATGGAACGACTCCGAGTTGTCGATGCTGCCCACTTACAGGATGCTGATCAAGGCTGGGATCAGAATATGGGTGTTCAGGTAAGCTGAAGAGTCTGAAACAGGCAAAGATTTTCTTTGATGGAGTACAAATACTTTCAGTGGATGTAACCTATTCGACGGTGAATGCAGCGGCGACACAGATTCGGTTGTCCCGGTGACCGCGACGAGGTTTTCGCTCAGCCACCTTGGTCTGAAGACTAAGACCCGCTGGTACCCATGGTACTCAGCTGGTCAGGTATACTCGCATAGTCGCATTGTTATTTCTGTTCTGCACTTGCAGTTTAAGCAACAATCTTTGACACCGTAACAATGTAATCCTGTGCACAGGTAGGAGGATGGTCTGAGGTGTATGAAGGGCTGACATTTGCGTCGGTGAGAGGCGCAGGGCACGAGGTGCCACTGTTCCAGCCAAGGAGGGCATTCAGGATGTTCGTGTCATTCCTAGCTGGGAAGCCATTGCCAAAATCCTGAAGGTTCGTGCCTGCCATGAACTGATGATGTGCAGCGTGACGCCTAGCTATTGGTCCGAAAACTGTGTAAGATGGATGGAGAGAGTGTCAGAGTGATGTAGAGTGCTTGCAAGTAGTAGAAAATAACTGGTAGTTCATAGGTGACGGGTGATTGATTTGGTCTGGGGAGAAGGTTGAGAAGAGAATAAGGGTGATTATGCCATGGAAACCATGGGCATTTGCAGCAACGAGCGAATAAACTTGAAGGCTCTATTCTTGATGTTGATGTTGTCTTATCAGTTTTCACTATGAAATTTCCATATCAAGAATATTGTATCTTACATGCCAAACAATGCAGAGATGGGCAAAAATATGAACACCAAGAAAATTTCTCATACAACCCATAAAGTCACAGTCATGAGTAATTTATTTCCCATTGAAACAGGTATCGAGCTCACTAACCATTAAACCATACAGGAACAGCATTGAAAAACAAGACAAGTCCTCTAACTGAATCTCAAATAGCATGTTCTGCAACATCCATGAAAGCAAATGCAACATCCTCTCGAAATAGGTTTTCGCCCCGCTTTATAGATAAAGCATAGAACCATACAGCGTTGTCAACAGTCATCCAACATAGCAGCCGGGGCCACGGCACCGCTCAGCCCAAGAAAAAGGAAGAAGAATAAGAAAAAAAAGGCCAGATCTGCAAAAGGCAAGATCGCCTACGACGAAGCAAGGCGGCGCGCCGTAGCCTGCAGCACGTCCAGCATGGTCTCCAGCCGCCCCCTGTCTCTCTGTCTAGATAACGGATGCCAGTGCTGCATAAAAGCAAGGAATTTGAAGATGGAGTCAGACGCCTGCCTCTGGAAAATCCTCTCTATCAACATCTTATTGCGGGTCGTCCAAAGTGTCCATGCCATAGCGGCAAAGACTAGCCAAAACAGACGGCGGCGGCGGCCCGTCTGGTTGGCCCTAAGTTGTAGGAATTCCGCGAGGTCCTCAGCCGCCCATTCGGGTCCAAGGGCCTCCCTAATGAATTCCCACATGTTCCGTGCCGCCGTGCACGAGAATATGATGTGGGTCGTCGTTTCGGGGACTAAGCAGAGCGGGCATAGGCCGTTGCCCGGACCTTGTCGCTTGCGCACCTCCGTCCCCAAGGGGAGCCGGTTGCGAAGGAGCTGCCATACGAAGATCTTGATTTTCAGTGGTATTGGCGCCTTCCACAGTGGCGACAGCCAAGGAGTTGGGGGTGCTCGGCATAGAGCGCGATATGCGGTTTTTACCGAGAATTCCCTTGACGGGGATAGGCGCCAAACCACAGAGTCCTGGTGAGCCTGCAGACCCTGTGGTAAGGCGTCTAGCAGACGCTGCCACTCGGCCGTTTCCATCGGGCCGAATGATCGTCTGAAGCTAAGTTCCCACCGTTCCTGGCGGAAGGCGTTCGACACAAGGATGGAAGGATCCGTGCAGATGGAGAACAGGGTTGGAAATGTTTCCCTGAGTGTCTCTTCCCCCATCCATGGGTCGAGCCAAAACTGTGTTCCCTGCCCGTTCCCAATAGTAAATGAGATACCCTCCCGGATTTCCTCCTTTATTTTCTGGAGTGCCCGCCAGAATTGGGAGCCTCCCGCGCGGGAGCAGGCCAGGAGTGGCTCCCCTCTGAGGTATTTCGCCTGGAGGAGTTGGAGCCACAAGCCACCCTCGCCCCGGAGGATCCTCCAGACCCAGCGTAGCATGAGGGCTTTATTCATAATTTTGGAGGCCGTGATTCCTAACCCTCCTTGCTCCTTGGGCAAGCAAATGTCTGCCCACTTAACCATGTGGTACTTCTGGCGACCATCAGCGGCCTGCCAGAAGAACATGGCAAGTTCCTTGTCAAAAGAGGCATGTACGCTCTCTGGCAAGATGTACAGGCTCATCATGAACAAGGGCAAGCTCGCCATATTCGCATCAATAAGGATCGTTTTGCTTCCCTTGGAAGTAAACCGTCCTCGCCAAGGTTCGGCCTTCAAGGCCACCCGGCCAACTAATGGGTCGAATCCCGACGCCGGGATTCTGGATTCGGCGAGGGGCATCCCAAGGTAGGTTGTGGGAAATGCCCCCAGTCTGCAATTCAAGTTATCGGCGATCCTCAGCTGCTCTTCATCCGAGCAGCCCAAGACAAAGACTTCGCTTTTATCGAAGTTAATCTTCAGCCCCGACATCGATTCAAAACAAAGCAGAAGGAATTTCAGGTTCACGATGTCTGTATCCGAGCCCTCCACCATAATCATGGTGTCATCCGCGTATTGAAGGTGGGTGACACCTCCATCAGGGATTAGGTGGTCGACCACCCCTTTAAGGTGGCCTGCCAACCGGGCTTTGTCTAGGATCCCTGCCAGGACGTCAACGGCCAGGTTAAAGAGGAGGGGGGAGATCGGGTCCCCCTGCTTCACCCCAGCCGAGGAGGAGAAGTATGGACCCACCTCACCGTTGATGTTGATGGCCGTTTTGCTGGACTGGACCAGCTGCATTATCCAAGTGCACCATCTGTCATCGAAACCACAGCGGTTCATCACTAGTCTCAAGAAGGACCAGTCCAGGCGGTCATAAGCCTTCTGGAAGTCCAACTTGAGGAAAACTCCCTTGGTCCCCCGGGAGTGGACCTCATGAGTAATCTCGTGAAGAGCTAAGACCCCGTCGTGAATCCGACGTCCCTTCAAAAATGCCGTCTGAAGGGGGTGATCTAGGCGCTCCGCCACGGGAGCTAGCCGAGTCGCGCAGACTTTTGCGAAGATCCGTTCCAGCACATTGATTACTGTAATTGGTCTGAAGTGTCTAATGTCTGTCACCCCAACTATTTTGGGGATCAGGGTAATCACGCCGTAATTGATACGTGCCATGTCAAAGGTTCCAATGTAGAATTCATGGAACATTGGCATGATCACCAGTTTTATTATATCCCAGAACTTCTGGAAGAAGATAACCGGCAACCCGTCTGGGCCCGGGGCCGAGGACGCCTTCATAGACGCGATTGCCGTACCCACCTCTTCAGCCGAGAAGGGGATGGTAAGTTCGGCATTCTCTGCCTCGGACACCCTCTCATCGGGTGGCCAGAAGTCCTCGGCGATCGAGACACCACTACGTGGTGTAGCCGGGAAGAGCTCCTTGTAAAAGGAATAAATGTGCTCCCGGATCTCCTCCGGGTGCTCTAGTAGGGTGTCACCCTCCCAGAGGCACGAGATTGCACATCTACGCCTCCGTCCATTCGCGATGGCCTGGAAATATGCGGTATTTGCCTCCCCTTGGAGGAGCCATTTCTGACCACCGCGCCGTTGCCAAAAGAGCTCTTCGCACTTATATATTTCCATCAACGAGGATTCTAGGGCATAGCGTCTCAGCCAATCATCAGCCGAGAGGCCCACCGAGTCAGCCAGGACATCAAGGTCCTTCAACTGGCCGAGCAACTGTACTTTGCGAGCTCTAGATTCCGCACCCAGGTTGGCGCCCCAACCGCGCATAAACTAGCGGGTCTGGTGCGAACAGTGGTGCCATATGTCGGTCGCACAGTATGACCTAGCTGGCGTTGCCGCTGCTTCTAGCCACCGTTGTTGGACCAACTCCATGAACCTAGGTTGCCTTAGCCAGCTCTCTTCAAAGTGGAACCTCCCCGGTCTAGTGGGGGTGTCGTCCCCTGATGAGAAAAGCAAAGGGACATGGTCGGAGCCAATCCAGGTGACCGCCCTAAGCGAGCACAGCGGGAACGCAGCTTCCCACTGCGTCGAAATTAATACCCTATCGAGCACGCTACAGATAGGGTCGGCCTGCTTATTGGTCCATGTGTAACATGCCCCTACGCGTGACACCTCTCGCAAAGCTAGGTCCGCAATGCAGTCGTTGAAAAGGTTCATCCGCCCCCGGTCTACATTCCGGGAGCTCTTATCCTCCACGGCCCGAATAAGATTAAAGTCACCAGCAATCACCAGGGGTGTATTGCAGCGACCCACCTTATCCCGGAGTTCGCCTAGGAACTCCGCCGACCTACTATGGTCAGCCGGGCCGTAGACAATGATCACCTCCCAACTGAGGTTCACACGTCGGTCCGTGATGGACATACTGAGGAAAAACTCCCCGCGGTCCATGTCCTCCACCGAGAATATGTCTTCTCGGACCCCCAGCAAGATCCCCCCCGAGAGGCCTGTTGCGGGTAGCCACTGCCACGCGAAAGTGTGGTGGGAGAGGCGTTGAAGTTCATGGATGGAGAAGTCCTGACGGATGGTTTCTTGCAGACCCACAATATCTATCCCTTCCTGTCTGATGTATTCGATTAGTTGGCGTTTCCGTCCTAGGTGCCCGAAGCCCCTGATGTTCCAACATAGGAGCTTCATTATGGAACCTTATTTGGGGAACTAAAGGGCCCCACATGTGGGGCCGAACTAGCCCGCCCGCCATCTGCGGGTCGGGTGCCTTGCTTTGTCGGGCGCCCGCGCCGCCCCCGTCTAGTGGGGGCATCGCAGGTGTCGGAGGCGGAGTCCCCAGCGGGGAGTACGGCACTAGCGCCATGCCCCTCCATCCGTTGCTCAGAGGGGTGGAGGCGTGTGGGGGGTCTCCCCCGTAGCACCCGGCCTACTGCGGGGTTGCCACCGCCAGATGCAGACGGGCCATGGATTCCCACTGTAGCGTCAACCCTAGGCTTTCCATGCCCAGGGTCATCCGCGGTGGGCTGCGCCGCTGACCCGTCGCCTCCATGAACAATACTGGACCTGCCAGCTTCGGACCGGCGCACTTCATGCGCCCGGGCTTCTGCTAACACACCGTCCAGCCGCTCCTTGGCACATATCGCCGAGATTTGCTCCAAGCGCGGGCCTTTCTCCCCACGGAACACAATGTCACAGTCACTCGCCACCACGTCCAGTTGTGTGAGGGCCACCGAGCTAAGGATCACGAAACGAGAATCAGCGGAAACTGAACTAGGAGGCTCTGCGGTGGTACATGGTGGGAGGTCGCACGCCGCCGCGCGCATGGCAGCCTTCTCTGCGATGGTCGGCACCCGTCCATCGGCCATGGCCTTACATCCGGACAAGCGAGCACTCTGGCGGGCCGCGACCGAAGGGGAAGCCATCGACGAAGGTCGGGGCCCATCCATGGGGGAGGTGATGTCGAGCCCGGTTGGGCCGAGCACCGACGGTGGCGGAGTGGCGGGGAAGATCGCAGTTGACCCCAGAGTCGGTGGAGATGGGGTCCCCGGTGAGCGCGTGTAGCAGATAGCCCCAGGTGACCGGGGGGAGAACGGTGGGTAAACCTCCAGCCCTGGGCTGCTGATGCCCTCCACCATGGGGCTATCCTCAGTCACCGCCCCAGCCGCAGTAGTGCGGCCCGGAGGTGCCTGGATCAGCTCAGTTGGCGGGTCATCCTCCTCAGAGTCAACAGAGGGGTCCTCAGACTGTCCCCGACCGCCGTCACCCTCCGGGCCCATCGTCCCCTCAGCAGCAGGCGGAATGGGTGGGACATCGGCACCCCATGTCTCCAGCTCCTCCAGGTCTAGCTCATAAGAGAGCCGCACCCCCTTCCCGCCCACAAAGTAGAAGACCAGGGAGAGGCCCTCCACATCAGCCAGCGACAGGCAAAGGACCTCCACTCGTGCCGGGCCATCGCCGGTCAGAGACGCCTCATCAACGGTCAGCAGCTTGCCAACCGGCTCCGAGACCGCCTTCAGGATGTGGTCGCGCTTGCCCCCTTCAGGGAGCCCGTAGATGAAGATCCAAGCCCGCTCGAGGGGCGGAACCGGGTCCGGTGGTGCCTCCGCTTTCTTGATGGAGATTAGAAACTTGTTGATGGGGCACTTGATGATGTCGCATGTGCAGACGTTGAGCATCTCAGCAGACGGAAATGGGACAGAGAAGACCTGGGGGGCCGTCTCCGACACCATCCAGGAGAAGGAGCTGCCACTGTAATCTCCGATGTTGGCAGACAACTCCTCCTTGATGACCTCAGTCGTGACAAGAACCGAGCGTGGGGGCTCCTGCCCCTGCACGAGAGAGACCTTGGCGAGGTGTGGACGTGGCGGCGGGACGTCAAGAGTGGCGTCGAGGAAGTAGAAGCCACCCTCCGGTGTCCCGTACCCCAAGAATGCCAGGGTGGAGGGGCAGCGGGGCGGTGCCTCGCACTCCGTCCGGAAATGCCCCGCACAGCCACAGATGAAGCACATGGTCTCCTCCCGTGTCCGGTGGCGACTCATCCGGGGCTGGGGGGGGGGGGGCGCCTGGACCTCCGGCTCCGGTCCACTGCCGGCCGCCGGTCCACCAGAACCCTCCACCGTGGTGTCACCACCAGCCCCAAGCGTCCGCTTCTTTTTCTTGTTCTTCTTCTTCCTAGCCGCGGGTGCGGCAGCCCCCTTCTCTGGCCGCTGCGGGGGGGAGTAGCGGGGCGATCCCTGTCGTGGGAACGATTCCGACATTAGAAAAGGGTAGGATAACGGAGCATGACCTATCGAGATGCAAATGGGTGACACGGTGGTTTTAGCGAGTTCAGGCCTCTCACGGTGGAGATAACAGCCCTACGTCTCATGCTCCGGAGAGTTTCTGTCGTGGTTTTATCACGGCAGATGTCCGAAGACTTAGGTTCGAGGCCATCGCCAAAGGGGTGGACTCAAAGGGGTTGATCGAGACGAGGGACACGAGTTTACCCAGGTTCGGCTCCTCCGGAAGAGGTAAAAGCCTACGTCCTGCTTGTGTTGTATTGATTGGAGTATCGATTACAAGGGAGCGGTTTTGCTTGACCTAGTTCTCGACTTGTTCGTTTCTTGTCTAAGCCGCCCCAGGGACTCGCCTTTATATAGGAGGTCAAGGCCCTGGGTTACACGAGTCATAAACCGACTCATACTACGTAGTCTATTCTGTCTCTAAGCCGCCTTGCTGTCTTGGGCAAGCCGTCTCCGGGCGGCTTAACCGCCCGGGTCTTCTTACCATCTTTTGTCTCTGGGCCTCCGCCTTAGCCCGCCTGGTAAGCCGCCACGAGGCCTGGCCTTCATCTTCCGGCCCATCTTATGGGTCTTGCATTACGAGCCGCCAGGTATGACCCGGCCCCTCCTGGGCGGGTCTTACCACGGGGTTATATCCCCAACATTAGGCCCCAGGTTGATTTGAGCCTGCTCATGTCAATCTCCAAACTCACTTGGCAGCGAGTCTTCACATTTCTGTCATCTGGAAAGAAAACTTATAACCCGCCATGACGTCATATCGAATATTCCGGAAAGATTCTGTGACGTTTGCAACGGATCTTCTCATTTGAACAGCCATCCTGAAAATCGAGGCGCCACGTTCGGTCAATCATCACTGTGCCTCCTCAATTCTCGCGTGCACTGTTGCCTTTCATCTTATAAATAGGGACACGTGGTGTTTCTTTCCCTTCCTCTGCTGTCACTGTCATCTTCCTCCTTCGAACGGTCGAACCTCTAGAGCTCCGCCGCCGCCGACTGGACCTCGCCGTCGTCCCCATCGCCGGCCGCTGCATCGACCTGAGTGGGACTAGAGTTTTCGCCGGCGCGTCCGCATCCACTAGGTACTACTTTCAGCCCCCGTTCCAATCTGGATCCACCTCCATTAGGGTTCCTCAAGCTCATCGTCCTAGTGTTCTTCGCTGTTCTTCGCGTGTTCTTCATAGCATAAATTGCAAGCACCCGCTGGAATCCTTAAATCCCTGTCTATCTGTAGCGGTTGGTTTTTGAATGCCAATGCCCACTTGTTTTAGGTCTGCACATCATTCCTTTCCGTGCGCTGATCCCCTGCTCTTCCACGGCCATTTTCTAGGTCATGAATATACCTTGTTTTACCTTCGCCCGTAGATCTTGCAACTGAAATGGCAATATGCGAAACCTGTTTATCTGCACTTAGTCATATTTTTCAGTATCACCTTGTCCATCTAACCCGCCATTGCGTTTGGCGGCTCTCCGATAGAACGTTCCGGCGGCTTAATTCCTCTCCTTTGCACTGATCACAGCTGCCTCATCTACTTAATGTTTTTCTAACCCGCCATATTCCGTGCTTTCGTAGCCTAGCCCGCCATCATGTCAAGGGCACCCTCATCTTGTGATTGGGTCAGCTCCGGAGTCATCGAAGAACTTCTGCTTAACTTCGTAGAATCGGGTATCTTGCCAGCTAAGGATGTTATACACTGGCGGGTTCCAGGACCAGAGAAAAGACCTGAGCCTAAGGATGGAGAGGTTGTCGTGTTTACTGATCACCTCCTTCGCGGATTTAGCCCTCCCGGGTCAAAGTTCTTTCGGGATGTTCTTCACTTTTTCAAGCTTCACCCTCAAGACATCGGTCCCAACTCTGTCACCAACATGTGTCAGTTTCAAGTTTTGTGTGAAGTTTATCTGCAGGAAGAGCCGTCTGTTGACCTCTTCCATGACTATCATTATGCCAACCGCCAAACTGAAGTGGCGGCTGGGCCAAGCTTGGAGCTTGGCGGTGTTTCCATCCAGAGACGGAGGGATTTGCCTTACCCAGTAGCTCTCCTACCAAGTCATCCCAAGGACTGGAATAAGACTTGGTTCTACTGCAAGGACACCTCCCCAGAAGGTGAAAATCCACTGCCGGGTTACCGTCCAACCCGGTTTTGCAACACAAGTGAACTCCCAGCCCGGATGACTGCCGCAGAGCGAGAAAAATACGCTCCGGCTTACGCCAAGATCAAGGCCTTACTGGCGAACGGCTTGACTGTTGTTGATTTAACCCGCTGCTGGGTTAGCTGGAAGATCTTGCCGCTGAGCCGGCGTGACCGGCTCATGCACCAATTTACGGGTGAACCCAATGACCCTCTCTGTTTCAACGCCACTCCTCTGACCGAAGAAGATATCAACTCCACTGTCAAAGGACTTCTCGGTGAAAAACAAACGGTTTGCAACAAAGTCGGGCTAGAACCCTTTTGTGTCAAGAATCCCGCCCCAGCTGTAAGAAACCTTTTTCCACCAATTTGGTCAAATTCGTCTTTACCTTTGTCTTGCCCCTTCTGATCTTTGTTGGCGGCTTATGTATAGGCCGGCTCTCCTTTCTGGAAGAAGAAATTCAACCCTCCTGTAAGGAAGCCCAAGGTAAAAGCTCGCGCCCAGAAGAAGAAAAAAGCTGCCACTCCAGACCCGCCGGAGCTTGATGACTCAGAGGTAGAACTTGACTCCCTTGGCCGTCTTCTTATGCCACTTATTGACAACAATTACTCGCAGGAGGAAACGGAGACCAGCCATGCGGACGCCCCTGAGGTAACTTACATTTCTTCTGACTTAGAAAACCTTCTACCAGAGAAAGTGCCATCCGAAAAGTCCCCTTCTCTCATCCTCTTGCTCATTTAGACCCCAATTTTCTTTTGAAAAAGCAACAGCACAACTCCCAACGTCAGACCCGGAGCGCCGGCTCTGAAGATCTTGTGGCCGGGTTATCGCATGCTCCGGCTCCGCGGAAGCGGCCAGCTGAGGTATTCTTTTAACTTAGATGTAACTTTAACAATCTCGCATTGTAACCTTACTCTGTTTTGCATTGACTTAACTGTCTTCAGGATTCTCCACCTTCATCTGGCGACTCAACTGCCTCCAAGCTTCCTCCAATGAAGATCAATCCAGAGTGCGTATCTTTACTTTTGCACCGAACGTTTTAATACTCTTGTCCTCTATGTAACAATTCTCTGTGCTTTCCAGGGCCCAGGCGAAACGAAGGAAGACTGGCGGGTCTGCTGCCGCTCCTAGCGCCCAAGAACTGGAAATTGCTAAGCCGGACTCCCCTTCAGCTCATGTGGAGTCCACTGATCTTATGAAAGATGCACCTGAAGCCACTCATCAGCCCTCTGAGCCGGCTGATCATGTCATGGCAACTGACAGTCCTCCAAGGGATGATCCTAAGCCACCCAGCCCTTCAACAGCCGTCGAAGACACGGCTCTTCCGGACGTTATCTTCATTGGGATGGGCCATCGAACCCCTGAGCCTCATGTACTTACAAGACATACCAGCCAGGCTGAACCTTCTTCGCCTGAGAAGTTTGAATTTGAATTTCCTTCGTTGGAGAAGCTGACTGCTGATGAGCTTCATGCTGGCTATCTAAACCGCCTAACGGCAAGCCGGAACATGGAACTCAAGCTTGTTAATCTGATGAAGAAAAAAATATGAGGTAATCTCTTTGCCAGCTTTTTCCTTGTATCCTTACGTAGCCGCCAAGAGCTGGTTTAGTATTGCAAATAGTAGACCGGGTCTTCCAATCTATATCATACTCTAAATAACTTGGCCTGTAGCCCCCAAGTATCGGGTTAGTATAGATAGTAAGCAGATACTCAATGTGAAGAATTGATCAGTGGTAGCCTCCAAGTGCCGGCTTATTTTGAAGAAGATGAGCCGGAACTCCCTTATAAAACTTGGAAAGCGCTGTGTAGCCCCCAAGTGCCGGCTTATCTTGAAGAAGATGAGCCGGAGCTTCATTGTACACTTAGAGCGTCGTGTGTAGCCCCCAAGTGCCGGCTTACCTTGAAAAAGATGAGCCGGAGCTTCATGGTAGACTTGGAGAAAACACAGACATTAGCCCCCAAGTGTCGAGTATATTGCTTGCAATCTGCTTGAGACTTTATAACATAGCAGCTTCATCGATTTTCCAATAGCTCATTCTGGTGACTTAAACCTTTTTGCTTGTGTATGACACAGGATGCTTTGGAGGCGGTCGAGTCTGAGATGACCGGTCTGAAGGAAAGCCTTGCTTCACAACAAACCGCTCGGTCAGAAGCGGAAAACAAATGGCGGGTTGCCATCAAAGATCTTGAAAAGACGCAAGTGGATTTCGCTCTTTTCAAGAAGACTGCTGAAACTGAACAAACCGCCCTGACCAAACGCGCAGATGATGCTGAAGGGTGGCTTAAGCTTGTGTCAGAAGAATTGCAAACTCTGAAACGCCATATCTCCAGGATGACTTCTGCCATCTTTGGTAAGTATCAAAGACTTTAGAAAAATTTCCGTGTTTGGCTAAAAATATTGTGGAGGCGGCTTATAACGCCAAACTTATCTTGCAGGTCAGAGAAGCCGCCAGTTATCGTCTGATAGCTTGCTGAAATTGAAGGCAGTACATTCCTTGGCAGAACAACTCTACTGTGGGACTCTTTGCACCATCAAAGCCATGCTGACTGAGAAGAGCATCCCCAAGTATATGAAGGGAGTAATAGAACTCTTATCCACGCTGCCCAAACAGATTGAAGAGCTTAAACGATCAGCCGCCCGGCAGGGAGCAATGGCCGCGCTAAGCCGGTCTCTGGCATTTGCTCCGGAGCTAACTGCTGAAGAAATGATAGAAGGGTTTCCATCCAGAAAAGACGACGGCTCAGAATTCACAGCAGAAGACTATGCCCGATGCAGGAAAGCCTCCCGAGTGCTTGCATCAACGCTGGTGGATGAACTTGATCTGTCAACATACCAGGCGGCTTACAGCGAAATCAGCAAAAGAGTACGCGGCCCAACTTTCGAAGCCAAGGACTTGACTCCTGCACGCCGTAAGCAATACTTCGCTCCTGAAATTGACCCGTCTCCCCTCTTTGAAGAGGCTCAGTTTGAAGCTCTAACAAACTGCAACTAGGATGTGGACAATCTTCAGATCGAAGAGGTCGAAGATCCGGCGCAGGATGACCCGCCATCGAGCTGAGCACTGTAAAATTGATAACTCGGCCGTCTGAGCCGCCAAACTGAAAGTTGTACAAAACTTTAAGTCTATTGCCTTTTGAGCTCTGTGGAGAGCCTTGTAATATGCTTAGAAAAACTTTAATTGTCTGAGCCGTGCCATCGTGCACGTATGAATCTTTTGCATAGCTTGATGTATGCTTTGTTTGTCTTGTGTCCGGCTTATGATACCTGTTTGCACGGCGGCTCATCTGAAAAGATAAACCCTGCAAAAATAAACAAGACAATATGTTCTGTATTGCCGTAAGGGCGGCTTGAAAAAGCACAACCCGGAAACGTTAGATCTTTCATAACCTTGAAAAACTCATAAGCCGGTTCTTCTTGGTGGACTCGCTGCTTGAACTCTTAACAGTACAGGGTCTCTAGCGAGATTGACCGTCAATTCTTTGAACGGCTCAGGGTCTCTGGGCGAGATTAACTGATAAGAGCGCAGCGAACCAGAAAGAGATGCAGCAGGGTATGAGTATCCGTAAGGCCCATAAGCTACCTCTCACGTGACGTAAATCCATCGTTTGAACCTTAAACAGTGCAGGGTCTTTAAAAGAGTAACTGTTTAAGAGTACGAACGGGCCACATAGTGGAGAGTTGGCAGCAGATGAGTGAGTTTATCCTCACTTTCCGTAAGCCGGCCCTCATGTGACAAGAGCCGCCGGTTGAACCTTGACCAGTACAGGGTCTCTAGCGAGAGTGACTGCCAAATATGTTTGAACAGCTCAGGGTCTCTAATCGAGATTAACTGGTAAGAGTTCGGCGGGTCACCTAGCGGAGCAGCAGCAACTTACAGGCAGGTTTAACTCCAACTTGCAGTGGCTGAAGAGCCGATCAAGAGGGTGTGTAAGCTAAACCCAGTGGATTGGAAGCCCCCAAATGACCTTGTTGACGGAGTCAACTTTTTGGGTATATAACCCGGCCTTACTGTGGCTGAAAAGCCTGATCTAGAGGGTTGAAGCTTAACCCGGCGGGTTGAAAGCCCCCAAACAACCTTGTCGATGACATCAACTTGTGCACCGTCTTGTAAGCCGCCGTCCTGTGGACCGCCAACTTGGAAGCCGCCATATAATGGTGCTACTTTGGCTGAAGAGCCGATCAAGAGGGTTGAAGCTTAACCCGGCGGGTTAGAAGCCCCCAAATGACCGTATGATTGTATCCATCTTTGCACAATTGTAGATACGTAAAAACGGCAGAGGCCCCGGCTTGCAGGGATGCCAACTTTATTATATATATATATATATGTGATATACAATGATGATGTACAGTGGGGGGAGTCGATAACTCAAGTATAGTAAGGCCGCAGATGAGCGATATTCCACGGCCGGTGGGTCTCCTGCCCAGAAGTGCGTGACTCGTCTCGTACGTCGATGAGATAGTATGATCCATTGTTGAGGTTTCTGCTAACCACAAAATGTCCTTCCCATGGAGGAGATAGCTTGTGCGCGTCCGTCTGATCTTGAATCAGGCGCAACACTAAGTCGCCTTCTTGAAACGTCCGGGTCTTGACTCTGCGGCTGTGATAGCGACGCAGGTCTTGTTGATAAATCGCCGATCGAGCCGCCGCCAGATCATGCTCTTCATCCAAAGCATCTAACGCGTGCTGACGCGCCGTCTCATTGTCTGCCTCAACGTAAGCCGCCACCCTTGGCGAGTCATGACGTATGTCGCTTGGTAACACGGCTTCTGCGCCGTAAACCACGGGGTTATATCCCCAACAGTTTCTGTCGTGTGGAATGTGTAAGTTACAGCGGGTGCGAACCCTTATGCCAGAGGGGAGGGGTGGCTTATATAGAGTGCGCTGCCCCTCATGAATACCCGGCAACCAAGGGTTCGATCGTGGTAATAAAGGTGAACGTTACCGATAATATATGTAATAAATGCTACTTAAGGCGACCAGCCGAACGACTGTCCGTTGGCCTCCCTGGAGTGGCTTCTGGTCTTCTACGGTCGACTGACTTCTGGTTCTTCCGAGTGAAAGGCAGCTGTCGAATGGAGGGAGAAACCTCCGAGTGGATGTTCTGTCGCGTGACTCATGCACCATGGTGATTTCAGTCGGAGTCTTCCTTGTAAACTTGTAATCTTTAAGTTCTCCAATGTGGTGTCCTTAGGTAGGGTATGTAGGTCAGGCCTACGACCCTACCCTAGGTACATATCCCCATCATTAGCCCCCGAATGGATCGGGGTTCGAGTGAAAAAGGGATCGATGCAGGTTCTGATAAGACACAAAAATTCCGAATGCGTTTTAGGGCTTCACTGAAGTCTGCGTCGATTGGAGTCTTTGTCATTCACCCTGATTGATTCTGTCTTGATATGCGTTTTCTTTTGGTGCATACTTGCTTGTTTTCCCCTCGAGTAGAGCAGGTCTTAGTCGAGTGGTTTCTGGTCCAGTGGGGGCACGCTGAGTGCACCCACTGGGTGTAGTCCCCGAGACCGCTGTCGAATGGCGGTGACATCAGCAGGGGTCTTAGATTTGCTTTGATAGTCGCTTGTCACTCGACAGGTCGGGCCTGGTCGAGTGATAGTAGGTCCAGTGGGGGCACGCTGAGTGCACCCACTGGGTGTAGTCCCCGAGACCGCCGTCGAGTGCTTGCATCGGCGGGGGTCTGATAGAGACAATGTTTGCATGTTTGCTTTCCAATCCTTTGCTTGGATAAGTTTGTTTGGTTTCCGAGTGAGATGGATGCTCATTACTCGGAAGAATATTGAACTTAGGCGAAAACTTGTTCGCAGCTAAGTTTCCGAGTGAAGGTGTTGCCTGTCACTCGGAACAACCTTTAACTTAAGCGAGGTCTGACTCGCGGCTAAGTCCCCGAGTGAGAGGAGTGCTCGTCACTCGGGAGAGTTTTTAACTTAGACGAAGACTGGTTCGCAGCTAAGTTTTCGAGTGAATGGGATGCTATGCACTCGGCAGGATTTTTTAACTTAGGCGAAAACTTGTTCGCGGCTAAGCCCCCGACTGAGACAAGCGCTCGTCACTCAAAAGAGTTTTCAACTTAGACGAAGACTGGTTCGCAGCTAAGCTTCCAAGTGAATGGGATGCTATGCACTCGGTAGGATTTTTTAACTTAGGCGAAAACTTGTTCGTGGCTAAGCCCCCGAGTGAGAGAAGCGCTCGTCACTCGGAAGAGTTTTCAACTTAGGCGATACGGAATCGCAGCTAAGCCCCCGAGTGTGGATGATGTCCTCACTCGGAATGGTTTTTAACTTAGGTGATACGGAATCATAGCTAAGCCCCCGAGTGTGGATGATGTCCTCACTCGGAATGGTTTTTAACTTAGGTGATACAGAATCACAGCTAAGCCCCCGAGTGTGGATGATGTCCTCACTCGGAATGGTTTTTAACTTAAGTGATACGGAATCACAACTAAGCCCCCGAGTGTTGAAAGGACGTGGATGTCGCCTAGAGGGGGGGGGTGAATAGGCGCTTTAAAATAATTACGGTTTAGGCTTGAACAAATGCGGAATAAAACTAACGTTTATTATGTCAAGCACAAAACCTAAAACAACTAGGCTCACCTATGTGCACCAACAACTTATGCTACGCAAGATTAACAACTAAGTGATAGCAAGATATAAAACATGAAACAATATGGCTATCACAAAGTAAAGTGCATAAGTAAAGGGCTCGGGTAAGAGATAACCAAGGCACGCGGAGACGACGATGTATCCCGAAGTTCACACCCTTGCGGATGCTAATCTCCGTTCGGAGCGGTGTGGAGGCACAATGCTCCCCAAGATGCCACTAAGGCCACCGTAATCTCCTCACACCCTCGCACAACGCAAGATGTCGTGATTCCACTAAGGGACCCTTGTGGGCGGTCACCGAACCCGTACAAACAAGGTTGGGGCAAACTCTACAACTTAATTGGAGGCTCCCAACAACACCACGGAGCTTCACCACAATGGATTATGGCTCCGAGGTGACCTCAAATGCTCGGGGCAATCTCCACAACCTAATTGGAGACCCGAAGCTTGCCCGGAGCTTTGCACCACAATGATTGAGCTCCGAGGCACCACCAACCGTCTAGGGCGCCAAAGCACCCAAGAGGAACAAGCTCAAGGGTGCTCAAACGCCCAAGAGTAATAAGCTTCTCAAACTTCACTTCCACGTATCACCGTGGAGAACTCAAACCTATGCACCAAATGCAATGGCAAGGGCACACGAAGTGCCCAAGTCCTTCTCTCCCAAATCCCACCAAAGCAACTAATGCTAGGGAGGAAAATGAGAGGAAGAACAAAGAAGAACACGAAGAACTCCAAGATCTAGATCCAAGGGGTTCCCCTCACATAGAGGAGAAAGTGATTGGTGGAAATGTGGATCTAGATCTCCTCTCCCTTTTCCCTCAAGAACTAGCAAGAATCATTGGAGGGATTGAGAGTTAGCAAGCTCGAAGAAGGTCAACAATGGGGGGCAAACTCGAGCTCAAAGGATAAGGTTCAATGGGGAAGAAGACCCCCTTTTATAGGTGGGGAAAAATCCAACCGTTATGCTCACAGTCCGCACAGAGCGGTACTACCGATCATGGGAGCGGTACTACCGCTAGGGCGGTGGAAGCCCTTTGAAAAACAACAGCGAGGAGGCAAAAGGCCAGTAGAACCGCCGGAGCGGTACTACCGCTCGTCCTCACGGTACTACCGCTAGGGATAGCGGTACTACCGCTAAGGGTAGCGGTACTACTGCTTGCGAGCGGTACTAAAAAAATACATCCGTGCCTACCACCGCTGGACTTAACATGAGATTTTGGTCCGGAGCGGAAGTAGCCACGGTAGTAGCCGCGGTAGTAGCACTCTGGAGCGGTAGTAAAAAATTACATCCGCTCCAAGCGGTAGTAGCCGCGGTAGTACCGCTGCAGCCTTTTAAGAACACCAAAACTGCCACAACTTCTGCAAACGGACTCCGAATTCAACGAAACCAAGTTTGTTAGAAAGCTAACGACATGGGATAACACAATCTTGATAGAAATATCAATAAGAAGCAAATGAAAAAAGGCCCATAAGAAAATGGTGAGAACCCTTCCTCGGATAAGACCGGTAAAACCTCCAACATCGAAAACATCATAGAAGATGCATAAGGACTCCGTTTTCGATGAACTTGAGCTTGTCATGAAGCTGACCATAAGCTCAAGAATCCACAAAGAGAAAAGCCAACCAAGAACCAAGAAAGATGATGATGCCAAGAATGCAATGGTTTGAGCTCTCAACGAACGATACGATCAAGCTACTCACTTGAGAGCCCCCCTTGATAGTACGGCAATCGATCCTATAACCCGGTCTCCCAACTACCACCATGAGACCAGTAAAATAGAAAACCCTATCAAGGTCAAACCTTTTCCTTGCGCACTTGAGCTAGATGATGACGATCTTGACTTCCTCAAGATGGACCACCTTTCTTGATTGCGCCGGCTTGATAAAGACTAGTTGATTGCTCCCCCATGCTCCACTATGGGTGAGCCACTCTTCGGGGCATCTTCACAAGTCCATTGTCACCACAATGAACGGCAAGCCTCAAGCTTGATCTCTCCGTGATGCCTCACTTGAGCTTGCACATCGCAACCTTGATGACGATCTCCACTTGATGTCATCTTCCATGGGATGTATGGGATCTGCCTCTTGATGCAAGCCCATGGAAATGTACCTAACCCCACAAAGAACTCACACGTAGACCATGGGTTAGTACACAAAGCGTAATGGACAATGCTTACCACACCATGGGATCACTTGATCCCTCTCGGTACATCTTGTACTCTTTGTGTGTTGATCAACTTGATTCACTTTTTGACTTAGTCTTGATCAACCTTGTATCTTATCTTCTCTCTTCATAAGATGATGTCTTGAAGGCAAACATGAATGCTCACACAATCTTATTCTTCAAGACATGCTTGCGATAAGCTCAACTCCCACATGACCAATCTTTGGATAAAACCTTGAATACCACCTTGGTCACCATATACACTCCTTGAAACCAACAGATGGACTTCAAGAAGTACCTACGGACAAATCCTTCGAATATAACTCAAGGCAACCATTAGTCCATAGGGTTGTCATCAATTACCAAAACCACACATGGAGAAATGTGCTCTTTCAAGTGTGGATGATGTCCTCACTCGGAGTGGTTTTTAACTTAGGCGATACGGAATCGCAGCTAAGCCCTCGAGTGTGGATGATTTCCTCACTCAGAGTGGTTTTTCACTTAGGCGATACGGAATCGCAGCTAAGCCCTCGAGTGTGGATGATGTCCTCACTCGGAGTGGTCTTTAACTTAGGCGATACGGAATCGCAGCTAAGCCCTCGAGTGTGGATGATGTCCTCACTCGGAGTGGTTTTTAACTTAGGTGATACGGAATCGTAGCTAAGCCCTCGAGTGTGGATGATGTCCTCACTCGGAATGGTTTTTAACTTAGGAGATACGGAATCACAGCTAAGCCCCCGAGTGTGGATGATGTCCTCACTCGGAGTGGTTTTTAACTTAGGCGATACGGAATCGCAGCTAAGCCCCGAGTGTGGATGATGTCCTCACTCGGTGTGGTTTTTAACTTAGGCAATACGGAATCGCAGCTAAGCCCCCGAGTGTGGATGATGTCCTCACTCGGAGTGGTTTTTAACTTAGGTGATACGGAATCGCAGCTAAGCCCCCGAGTGTGGATGATGTCCTCACTCGGAATGGTTTTTAACTTAGGCGATACGGAATCGAAGCTAAGTCCTCGAGTGTGGATGATGTCCTCACTCGGAATGGTTTTTAACTTAGGTGATACGGAATCACAGCTAAGTCGTTCACCCACTGAGGGTTGTGGTGTAGACATGTGCAGCTGAGCGATGGCGCGTGGGGCGGCCAAGTGATGAAGACGTGCCGCGCGGAGTAGCGATGCGCGGAGCGACCGAGTGATGAAGACGCCTCCGTCGGAGTAGCGACGTGTGGTGAGGCCGAGTAATGAAGACGAATCCAGCGGAGTGGCGATGCGCGGGGCAACCGAGTGATGGTGACGCCTCCGTCGGAGTGGCGATGCGCGAAGGTGTGGTCGACTGAGTCGCGGACGAGGTCGGAGACGATGATGATGCCAGTTTCCGTGCGTCGAGACCGATGCGGCGACTGAGCCTAAGTAGCAACGAAGATGGCGCACCAAAGGCGCCGAGTGATTCTGTAACCTATGTACGAAAAATGGCACAAGCCAACATAAAAAGTTCTTGAAGTAATCTGAGTTTGCTGAAATGATTTGTGTAAATAACACCCATAGACACCCGCTGGGTGTACCAGGTGGTTGCTGGTTCGGAACCAGCTAGAGTCTAAATGAGTGAAGGATCCGACTGAACTCGTTTGAGTACTAGACCCAAATGAAGCGGAAGTGAAGTGTTCCGACATAAAGATAAACAACCAAGCGCAGAGGTACACTCGGTGTGGCATGGCCTCCGAGTGAATGTAATGTGCGACTTACTTAACACTCGATAATGCAAAAATAACTATTTAATTGAATGCAGCGTGTGAAGAATGACTTAGCTGTCTGACGACGCACGAGCGGCCGAGTGGCGAAGACGTGTTCAAGCGATGGCGAAACGAAGGGTGGCCGAGTGATGAAGACGCACCTCACTGAGTGGCGACGCGCCAGGCGGCCGAGTGATGAAGACGTGCATCACGGAGCGGCGACGCGCGGAGCAGCCTAGTGTCGAAGGAGCGTCCAGCTGAGTGACAGCGCGCGGAGCGGCCGAGTGACGAAGGAGCGTCCGGCTGAGTGACGGCACGCGGATCGGCCGAGTGACGAAGGAACGTCCAGCTGAGTGACGGCGCGCGGAGCGGCCGAGTGACGAAGGAGCGTCCAGCTGAGTGACGGCGCGCGGAGCGGCCGAGTGACAAAGGAGCGTCCGGCTGAGTGACGGCGCGCGGATCGGCCGAGTGACGAAGGAACGTCCAGCTGAGTGACGGCGCGCGGAGCGGCTGAGTGACGAAGACGTGTCTCGCCAAGTGGCGATGCACGGAGCTGCCGAGTGATGACGACGCGTCCAGCAGAGTGACGGCGCGCGGGGCGGCCGAGTGACGATGGAGCGTCCGGCTGAGTGGCGATGCGTGAGGCGGTCAAATGACGAAGACGTGTCTCGCCGAGTGGCGATGCGCGGAGCTGCCGAGTGATGACGACGCGTCCAGGAGAGTGACGGCGCGCGGGGCGGCCGAGTGACGATGGAGCGTCCGGCTGAGTGGCGATGCGCGGGGCGGCCAAGTGACGAAGAAGTGTCTCGCCGAGTGGCGATGCGCGGAGCTGCGGAGTGATGACGATGCGTCCAGCAGAGTGACGGCGCGCGGGGCGGCCGAGTGACGATGGAGCGTCCGGCTGAGTGGTGATGCGTGGGGCGGCCAAGTGACGAAGACGTGTCTCGCCGAGTGGCGATGCGCGGAGCTGCCGAGTGATGACGACGCGTCCAGCAGAGTGATGGCGGGCGGGGCAGCCGAGTGACGATGGAGCGTCCGGCTGAGTGGCGATGCGCGGGGCGGCCAAGTGACGAAGACGTGTCTCACCGAGTGGCGATGCGCGAAGCTGCCGAGTGATGACGACGCGTCCAGCAGAGTGATGGCGCGCGGGGCGGCCGAGTGACGATGGAGCGTCCGGCTGAGTGGCGATGCGCAGGGCGGCCAAGTGACGAAGACGTGTCTCGCCGAGTGGCGATGCGTGGAGCTGCCGAGTGATGACGACGCGTCCAGTAGAGTGACGTCGCGCGGGGCGGCCGAGTGACGATGGAGCGTTCGGCTGAGTGGCGATGCGCGGGGCGGCCAAGTGATATAGGTGCATCCATTCGAGTAAATTTGTCCGAGCATGTGCGTGAATTGTCCGAATGAACATTCATTCGAGTGAGCTTTAGTCCCGTCCGAGTGAACCTGGGTTCAAACAGAAAAATGACTGTTAGGCAACTGTTGAGTAATATGAGGACTGAATTGTAAAATGATTGGAGAGGATAAGATCCTCGATCCTCTGCCGAATGGCTGGAGACTTGTTCCTCCGAGTTCATCGTAATGGAAGCGGTGCTACGCGAGCCCAGGGAGGGAGGAGCTGCCGCATGTTCGGGGCACGGCCGGCCTTCGGATACAGCCGCATCGCGCATGTGCCCCTGTCGTGGGGGCTGCTGCCGCACATATGATGCCGGGGGACAAGAGCTCCCGTGCCCATGCCGCATCGAGCGGTCGGCGCTAGAGGGAGGCGTTGTTGTTTGCTAGGGCTTCGCGAGCCTCTGCCCCCCTCGCCGTGGCAAGACAGTGCTTCACCCGCGTAGGTCGCTGTTGAGCGACCCAACAGAGGGAGGAGGTGCCGCGCGGAGTTCTGGCTTCGACCGCGGAAGCCGCTGGCGAGCAGTTGGTGCCGGAGAAGGGAGCGCTCCACTGCTACACCGTGCTCGGCCTGCGCCTCACCCCGGCATCAACCGGACGAGTAGCTGGCACTAGAGGGAGGAGCAGCGTTATAGGCTGTCATGTGTCATTGCTCAGGGAAGCCGGGCCGCTAGTCGCCGGTCGACCCTGCACCTCTCCCGCGGAAGTCACGATGAAGCAGCCGGCCGACGATGGCGACGAGCAGACGACGTCGATGGTTGTGCATGGGGTGTGACCACAGCATCATACGCAAGGCCAGAGACGAAGGGCGAGCGGTGCCAGCGCCCGTGCGTGATTGCGCCCTAGGGCGTGGCCAGCCTTGTCTTCAGCGATGCGTCAAGGAGTCACCGGTCCGAGTTGCAGGGGAAGTCACCGTCTGGCAGCCACTCGGCTATGGGGTCCCGCGAGCCCCCCTGCCAGTCAACGCAAGAGGCAAGATGTACTTTTTGCCGGATCCCCATAACGCCCCAATGCATTGACGGAGGAGTTGATTACATCCAAAAGCTGAACGCCTGACCTGCATGCAAGAGGTATTAATTAGAGGTAATTAAGCAAGAGTTAAACGTGATGGAAGTTTCCTTCTTTCGTGGATTGTTTTTGGCATGCAATTGATTGCCACGCTGTCGTGGGAACGAGCCTGACAGTAGAGGTTAGGGGTACGTAAGGAGAGGGTAGAGTCCTAGCTATGGCGAGATTGTACACATGGATGTATGAGTTCAGGCCCCTCTCGTGGAGGTAACAGCCCTATGTCTCAGTGCTCGGGAGCTTCTGTCGTGTGGAAAGTAAGAGTTACAAAGGGTGCGAACCCTTGTGCCAGAGGGGAGGGGCGGCTTATATAGAGTGCCCTGCCCCTCATGAATACCCAGCAACCAAGGGTTCGATCGTGGTAATAAAGGTGAACGTTACTGATAACGTATGTAATAAATGCTACTTATGGCGATTAGTCGAACGCCTGTCCATTGGCCTCTCTGGAGTGGCTTCTGGTCTTCTGCGGTCGATTGACTTCTGGTTCTTCCGAGTGAAAGACAACTGTCGAGTGGAGGGAGAAACCTCCGAGTGGATGCTCTGTCGAGTGACTCATGTGCCATGGTGATTTCAGTCGGAGTCTTCCTTGTAATCTTGTGATCTTTATGTTCTCCAATATAGTGTCCTTAGGTAGGGTATGTAGGTCAGGCCTATGACCCTACCCTAGGTACATATCCCCATCATTAGCCCCCGAATGGATCGGGGTTCGAGTGAAAAGGGATCGATGCAGGTTCTGATAAGACACAAAAATTCCGAGTGCATTTTAGGGCTTCACAGAAGTCAGCGTCGATTGGAATCTTTGTCATTCACCCTGATCGATTCTGTCTTGATATGCGTCCGAGTGAACTTGAGCGCGGACTCAGGTCCGAGTGAACAGTAGGGCCTCTTGATGTGACGGGTCGCTTCGTCAGGCCCAGATTTTACGAGATTCGAAAATTTGCAAAGCACGCGCCGCGCTAAGATGACGCAACGACTGGGGCAAGTGGGGGCATGACGCCTCGATTTAAGCGCCGCCCTTATCGCCACGTACTGCGCTTCCTCTGAAATTGGGATACACAGAGATCTGGCGGGCCCGTAGGTCAGTGAGCCACTCGGGCAGTTATAAGACGGGATGGTGCGAGGGCCGGTACAGTGCTCCTCCTCCATTCCCCTCTTTTCCTCCGCTTCTCCTGCTCCACGCACGCCGCTCGGCTCTGCCTCGACGACCGCTGCCACGATGACGAAGGGGAAGACGGAGAAGCTCGAGTGCGCCAAGAAGGGAGCCAAAGTGAAGAAGCCGTCGGGCGCCCGGTCCCTGGCGCCGCCGGGGTGGATCCAAGGGGATTTCCTTCGGTCGACTATCACGGCGGAGGACGTCCAGAACCTCGTCGCCGACGGACTGATTGCTAACAGGTCGTGGAGGCTGTCGGAGGGAGAGACCGAGCCGGAGCTGCGCGAAGGCGAGCGAGTCCTCCTCCTCACCCACGTCAAGCGAGGTTTTTCTCTGCCTCCCCATCCATTCATCCGTGGGTTCTTGAACTTCTTCGGCGCACAACTTCACCATTTCCCTTCGAATACCACTGCGTATCTTGCTGTGTTCATAACACTGTGTGAATGCTTCTTGGGTTGTTCCCCTCACTGGGGTTTGTTCAAACACATCTTCACCGTTCGGTCTTAGTCAGTCAAAAAGGCCAACCCCAGTGATAGTAAGACCCACGTCACCCAGCTATGCGGTGGCCTGGGACTCCGAAAGAGGAGCAGGAGTGCGTTTCCGTTGATGACCTTTCCTGAATCCGTTCGGGGCTGGCAGTCGACTTGGTTTTACTGCAAAGATGTTGCATCTCCCAATATGTCGACTGGCCTTCCCCCCTTCACATTGGAGCGACCCACTACTCCCAGAACATTGTCCGTGACAGAGGGAGAGAAAGTCCAGGTAGGAATTTTAGTGAATGCAGTAGTTGATTTGATCCATGGCGGAGTGACTGGTATGGACCTGCTAGAGGCGTTTCTCAGTCGGCAAATCCAGCCCCTTCAAGCGAGGGACCACACTATGTGGCACTATTCGGGCGCCGAAGACACCACTCGGACACACCCAGAGGAAGTCTCTGAGGAGACCGTTGCACAGTGGCTCAGAAGCATCACCGGAGCCTGTGACAACCCTCTGGGAGCCAAGCGAATCTTGCCCTTCTCTGCCGAGAACCCGCCGCCGAACCTGGTGAGTTATATCTTTGTCGAATGCTTTCATGTTTCGTCGAGTGATTGGATCTTCAGCCGACTGACTTTAATGTTTGTATTTTGCAGGAGTTTACGAACATGTATTCGCCCGTGTCGAACGGAAGGCAGCCTGAAGACGGAGAAGAAAGCGCAGGCGGCAGCGCAGACGTTGATTACGCCGATGACAGTGAAGGCAGCGACGACGACCTGGAAGAGATCGAGGAAGAGATCCAGGCTCCTCCGCGCACCGAGCGTCGTACCAAGCAGCGCGAAGACCCAGAAGCTATTCCAAGCAGAACTTTGGCATCGAGCACAAGGAATCCAAAGCGCGACCGGGTTGCGACACCTGAGTCGACTGAAAAGGTCGCGAAACAGCCCAGGTCTGATGCACCAAAACCTCGAAAGGCCCTGCCCCGCATGAAGATCGCCGTGCCCGTCGCCTCAACGTGAGTGTTCATTTTCCTTTTTCTGCTGTTGTGGAACTTCATGTCCCTGCTGATCGAGTGGAATTTGTCTGCCAGAGCTGCTACCTCGGTGACGTCGCCTCTGCGAGATGAAGAGGAACATATGGAAGTGGACACTGCTAACGCGGCCACCTCTCAACGAGGTATAACAAATCTTCACTCTGCTCTGTTTTTTGAAGGCGATTCATCGATTGAATAAGTTAACGTTGTCGATTGGCAGTTGACGACGTCATCCACGTGGAAGACGATGAGGAGCCACAGCAGGGTGCAGAGGGTGAAGTTGTGGCCTTGGACATTCCACGCGTACGCACTCGGAGGACATCGTCGGGACAGGCGCCTCGTAGGTCGACTGCTGCATCGTCTCAAGAACTTGGCGACTCTTCCCGAGCCAGAACTGATCTTGTGGTTCCGCTGTCGAGTGCCCCCCAGCAACTTCAACTCTTGTGGTTTCAGCACCGATTGGGCAACCTCATGCAACTCTTGTGACCTCAGCTGCGGCACCGACTCATCCGACGCCTGTATACCCTTTGTACCACGTCCCAGAGGACCAGACTGGAGCTGCCAAAGAGGCCATGATCCAGGCTGGGCAAATGATGCTGCGTACGAAGGAGGCGTATGAGGCTAGAAAGTTGGCTTATGATGCCAGCTCAGCGCTTCGTGCCAATGTCCGAGTAAGTGCGATTGTAAGTTCATTTCCGATTGAATTCCTGTCCATCTTGACTCTACACCCACTGGGTGTTTTCTTTTGATGCATACTTGCTTGTTTTCTCCTCGAGTAAATCAGGTCTTAGTCGAGTGGTCGCTGGTCCAGTGGGGGCACGCTGAGTGCACCCACTGGGTGTAGTCCCCGAGACCGCTGTCGAATGGCGAAGACATCGGCAGGGGTCTTAGAGTTGTTTGATAGTAGCTTGTCACTCGACAGCCTGGTCGAGTGATAGTAGGTCCAGTGGGGGCACGCTGAGTGCACCCACTGGGTGTAGTCCCCGAGACCGCCGTCGAGTGCTTGCATCGGCGGGGGTCTGATAGAGACAATGTTTGCATGTTTGCTCTCTTTTTTTTCCTCGGACAGGTCGGACCTGGTCGAGTGGTGTCATATCCAGTGGGGGCACGCTGAGTGCACCCACTGGGTGTAGTCCCCGAGACTACTGTCGATCATTTACGATGGGCAGTAGTCTTAAGAACTTGGAATCGGGGTCCTTTTTCGTACTTGGAGTACGCTTGTCACCTCTGAATGCTTGTCTTAGGGATGGAAAGGTCCGAACTGGCAAGACTTATCCTGCAGGTTTCATGGACATCATTTCCATCAACCATGATATGACGCTTTGCAGGGGTGTTGGGTGGGGCGGCGGACCGCCGTCCAGTCGACTGAACTTGCTCTTTTCCACTCGGGAGTGAAGAAATATTAGTGTCGACTGAACTACTTCTTTGCTGATTTCAGAAAGCTTGTGAGCTTGGGACTCAGTACGTCGACGTGGAGAAGGAGAAAAACCAGCTTCAGCTGGATCTGGAGGTGACCAAGAATGACCTGGACCGTGCACAGACTGAGCTGAAGACCCTGGGAGGTAATCCTTGCTGACCAATTGCACTATCACTTTCATCTTCTATCCTTTGAACCGAGTGTCCTCACTCGAACAGACGTGCGTGATGAGAACCGTCGACTCCAAGCGCGACTCAACAATGTTATTTCTTTAGATACCATGAAGAAGGCGCTTGAGGATAAAGACAAGGCGCTCGCTGATGCTCAGAAGGTGGCGAGGGAGAAAACTGATGCTGCTGAGAAGAAGCTTGCCGCAGCCAATAAGTTAGAAGAAGAGAACACCAAACTCACGCAAGAACGGGCCAATTGGATCAAAAGGGTTGAACAGCTGACCAAGAAAAGTAACGGTCTGGAGAAATACTTGGGAGACTTTGCGAAGAAGATGTCCGGCATGCTTGAAGGTAACTTCCTTCCGTCGAGTGAATTTCTTTAATTTCTTCAGAACAACAGCGTGACCAACTTTTCATTTCCCCTTCGCGTAGAATTCTACCAAGACTTTGACAAGGAGACTGAGGAGATTGAGCTGAATCTGGACCCCACTAAGTCACCCGTCGGGGACGTTGTGGCTATGAACATGTTTCGACTTGAAGCTCGTCTTAGAAGTGTTCAAGGATATATCACTCGACTGAAGGCTGCGCTGGAGAAGGTCGACAAAGAACTGTGGTCAGAAGACACCCTCCAGACTGACCTCGAGTCGATGATGACCCGCCTCAATGAGATTCCCGGTCGAGTGCAGGCATGGAAAAAATCTGCTGCTCGCTGCGGAGCTGACGTGGCGCTTTCACTGATCCGGGTCCATTGCAAGGAGGCTAAGGAGGACAAGCTGAAGACTCTTCAGGTGGCCAACACGAAGAAACTTCATTTCGAAGACTTCATGGAGACCTTCATCGAAGCAGCCACTCGGATCGCCGATGGGATTGATCTGGACACTTTCGTCGAGCCCGCAAGCCCCACCGGTGCTTGAAAAATACTTCGCTTGCAGTTGAAACTCTATTTGCCTTGGTATGCCGAGTGATGGTGTAACCGTTTAGAACTTTGTTCAGGCCTTAAGCCTGAGTACTTCGTTTACGTGAGTAACTTTCATCCGCGCTAGAGATTCTGGATTTATTTGCATTTTGCATTCCGATCTTTTGCTTGGCTAAGTTTCTTTGATTTCCGAGTGAGGTGGATGCTCATTACTCGGAAGAATTTTGAACTTAGGTGAAAACTGGTTCGCGGCTAAGTCCCCGAGTGAGAGGAGTGCTCGTCACTCGGGAAAGTTTTTGACTTAGACGAAGACTGATTCGCAGCTAAGTTTCCGAGTGAATAGGTAGCTATTCACTCGGCAGGATGTTTTAACCTAGGCAAAATCTTGTTCGCGGCTAAGTCCCTGAGTGAGAGGAGTGCTCGCCACTCGGCAGGATTTTTAACTTAGGCGAAAACTGGTTCGCAGCTAAGCCCCCGAGTGAGAGGGTTGCTCACCACTCGGAGCGTTTTACAACTTAGACGAAGACTGATTCGGAGCTAAGTTTCTGAGTGAATAGGATGCTATTCACTCGGCAGGGTTTTTAACTTAGGCGAAAACTGGTTCGCAGCTAAGCCCCCGAGTGAGAGGGTTGCTCACCACTCGGAGCGTTTTACAACTTAGACGAAGACTGATTCGCAGCTAAGTTTCTGAGTGAATAGGATGCTATTCACTCGGCATGGTTTTTAACTTAGGCGAAAACTGGTTCGCAGCTAAGCCCCCGAGTGAGAGGGCTGCTCATCACTCGGAGCGTTTTACAACTTAGATGAAGACTGATTCATAGCTAAGTTTCCGAGTGAATAGGATGCTATTCACTCGGCAGGGTTTTTAACTTAGGCAAAAACTGGTTCGCAGCTAAGCCCCCGAGTGAGAGGGCTTCTCATCACTCGGAGCGTTTTACAACTTAGACGAAGACTGATTCGCAGCTAAGTTTCCGAGTGAATAGGATGCTATTCACTCGGTAGGGTTTTTAACTTAGGCGAAAACTGGTTCGCAGCTAAGCCCCCGAGTGAGAGGGTTGCTCACCACTCGGAGTGTTTTTGAATATGAGATTGTGCGATCGGAATCGACAAAAGACCGCGGGAATCATAATTTTGATAAACAACATTGTCTGGACTACTCTTATTACATCAAAACAACTCAGTTGTCAGGTATAAAAACGTCGAAGTAAATCTGCGTTCCAGGCACGCGGCTCGTCGATATTCTTCTTGAGGTTGAAAAGATGATAGGCTCCGTTGTTCAGTACTTTGGTGACGACGAAAGGATCTTCCCACGCAGGGGCGAGCTTGTGAGGTCGCTGCTGATCCACTCGGAGCACGAGATCACCCTCATGGAACGATCGACTCCTGACATGCCTTGCATGGAAGTGACGCAGATCTTGCTGGTACATAGTCGACCGAATCAGAGCCATTTCACGTTCTTCTTCTAGGAGATCCACACCATCTTGTCGTGCTTGTTCAGCCTCAGCCTCGGAGTAAAGGTCTACACGGGGAGAATTGTGAAGGATATCACTCGGCAAAACGGCTTCGGCTCCATACACCATGAAGAAAGGAGTGCGCCCAGTCGACCGGTTAGGAGTCGTCCTCAAGCCCCACAGAACAGACGGCAATTCAGTGACCCAAGCTCCAGCTGCATGTTCAAGATCTCGCATGAGTCGAGGCTTCAACCCTTGAAGGATAAGGCCATTTGCTCGCTCAGCTTGACCATTGGTCTGGGGGTGCGCAACGGATGCGTAATCTACCCGAGTGCCTTGGGCAGAGCAAAAGTGTCTGAACTCTTCCGAGTCAAAGTTTGAACCATTGTCTGTAATGATACTGTGGGGAACTCCATACCGGAACGTTATCTCTTTCATGAACTTGATAGCAGTGTGCGAATTAAGCTTCTTTATGGGCTTAGCCTCAATCCACTTAGTGAACTTGTCGACTGCTACAAGCAGATGTGTGAACCCACTCTGGCCTGTTCGGAGGGGACCGACCATATCCAAACCCCATACAGTGAACGGCCAGACGAGTGGAATAGTCTTCAAGGCAGACGCGGGCTTATGCGACAAGTTTGCGTAAAACTGGCATCCTTCGCAGTGATCAACAATCTCTTTAGCCATTTCGTTGGCGCGCGGCCAGAAGAAACCAGCTCGGTATGCTTTGGCGACAATCGTCCGAGAGGACGCATGATGACCACAGGTCCCCGAGTGAATTTCCTCCAGAATCAGTCGACCTTCCTCAGGGGAGATGCATCGCTGAGTTACGCCAGTTACGCTTTCTCTGTAAAGCTGTCCATCCATCACAGTAAAGGCTTTGGACCTGCGGACAATCTGTCGAGCTTCAACTTCGTCTTCTGGGAGTTCTTGCCTCAATATGTATGCGATATATGGCACCGTCCAATCGGGCGTAATCACCAGAATCTCCATGACCAGATCTATGACTGCTGGGACATCAACCTCAGTCGGATTGGAGGCGCTTATTGCTTGTGGGGGCTTTTCAGTGAAGGGATCTTCTTGCACCGAAGGAGGATGTAAGTGTTCCAGAAACACATTGCTAGGTACAGGTCTCCGAGTGGACCCGATCTTTGCTAGATCATCAGCCGCCTGATTTTTCACTCGGGGAATATGGTGGAGTTCCAAACCTTCAAGCTTCTTCTCAAGCTTTCTCACTGCGTGGCAATATCCAGTCATGGCAGGGTTCCTAACATCCCACTCCTTCATCACCTGATTAACCACCAAATCTGAGTCACCGTATACCATCAGGCGCCGGACGCCGAGTGAGATGGCCATAAGTAACCCGTAGAGGAGTGCCTCGTATTCAGCTTCATTATTGGAGGAATCAAAGTGAATCTGGAGGACATAACTGAGCTTGTCACCCTTTGGAGATACCAACACTACACCAGCAACAGACCCATTCAGCATCTTAGAGCCATCAAAGAACATGGTCCAGTGCGCCGAGTGGATTTGAATTGGCTGTTGCTGTTCTATCCACTCGGCCATGAAGTCAGCAAGCGCTTGAGATTTGATCGCCTTCTTTGCTTCAAACTTGATATCAAAGTAGAGGAGCTCAATAGCCCATTTGGCCACTTGACCAGTCGCATCTCGATTGTTGAGGATCTCAGACAATGGAGCATCACTGACGACTGAGACTGAGTGATCCTGGAAGTAGTGTGCCACCTTCTTCGCTGATAGATATATACCATAGACGAGCTTCTGGTAATGAGGGTACCTTTGCTTTGAAGGAGTCAACACTTCAGATATATAGTAAACTGGGCGTTGGACTTTATAAGCCGTGCCCTCTTCTTCTCTCTCGACAGTGAGAACCGTACTGACGACTTGGTTAGTGGCTGCAATGTACAGAAGCAAGGGTTCTTTGCTGTGCGGAGCAGCAAGCACCGGCTAGGTGGAAAGCAGGGCTTTGAGCTCGACAAACGCTGCTTCTGCCTCAGGAGTCCACTCGAACGTATCAGATTTCTTCATCAGTCGGTATAAAGGCAAAGCCTTCTCTCCGAGACGAGAAATAAATCTACTCAGCGCCGCCAGGCAGCCCATGAGCTTCTGGACATCGTGCACACGCTCAGGGCTTTTCATTCGGACGATTGCTCCGATCTTCTCGGGATTGACGTCGATCCCCCGTTCAAAAACGAGGAAACCGAGTAACTTTCCACCGGGAACTCCAAAAGTGCACTTGGACGGGTTTAACTTGATATCATATTTCCTTAGATTGGCGAACGTTTCTGCCAAGTCAGTCAGCAGGTCAAAACCTTTGCGAGACTAGACTACAATATCGTCCATGTAAGCCTCGACATTCCGAGGGATTTGCTTGAGCAGGCATTTCTGAATCATGCGCATGAAAGTAGCGCCAGCATTTTTCAGACCAAAAGGCATGGTGATATACCAGAAACACCCGAAAGGGGTGATGAAGGCTGTCTTTATTTCTTCTGGACCAAACAGACGGATCTGATGGTAGCCAGAGTATGCATCAAGAAAAGATAAATGCTCGCATCCCGCAGTCGAGTCGACAATCTGATCGATGCGGGGAGCGGAAACTGATCTTTCGGGTAGACCCGATTGATATGTTTAAAGTCAATACACATGCGGAGTGACTTATCTTTCTTGGGGACCATGACGACGTTCGCGAGCCACTCGGAGTGGTAAATCTCGCGTATGAACTCAGCCGCCAAGAGTCGAGCCACCTCCTCGCCGATTGCTTTCCGCTTCTCTGCTGCCGACCGACGCAAATGCTCTTTTACAGGCTTGGCCTTCGGGTCAACTCTCAGTCAGTGCTCAGCCAGTTCCCTGGGTACACCCGGCATGTCAGAAGGCTTCCATGCGAAGATGTCCCAGTTCTCACGGAGGAACTGGATGAGCGCGGCTTCCTATTTGCTGTCGAGTGTCGTCGAGATGTTGGTCAGGGCAGCATTAGGATCTGTCGGGTGAACGCTCACTTGCTTCACTTCACCCGCCGACTGAAAAGCAGACTCAGAAGCGGGCTTCTTGGAGCGCATCAGATCGGCAGGATCAATATTCTTCTTGTATTCTTCCAACTCGACCACAACCATTTGCTGGTCGGCAACCTTGGAGCCTTGCTAAAGGCACTCCTCAGCCCTCTGTCGATTCCCTGTGACTGTGATCACACCCTTGGGCCCGGGCATCTTCAGCTTGAGGTACACGTAACATGGGCGGGCCATGAAACGAACATAAGCCGGTCGACCAAGGATGGCGTGATATGCGCTCTGGAAGTCTACAACTTCAAACGTCAACTTTTCCTTGCGAAAATTCTTGTCGGTGCCGAACACCACATCCAATGCAATCTGACCGAGTGACTTGGCCTTCTTCCCAGGGACGACTCCGTGGAACTGCATGTTGCTCTCACTGAGTCGAGACATCGGAATGCCCATCCCCTTGAGGGTATCTGCATACAAGATGTTCAATCCACTCCCACCATCCATGAGAACCTTGCGGAGTCGAGTGCCTCCTACAACAGGATCCACCACCAGAGTTTGCCGACCGGGGGTAGCGACATGAGCAGGGTGGTCTGACTGGTCAAAGGTGATAGGAGTCTGAGACCACTTGAGGTATATGGGGGTGGCAGGAACAACCATGTTGACTTCCCTGTTAATAACTTTCAGTCGACTTTTTCTTTCTACATCGGCAAAAATCATCAAAGTGGCATTGACCTCAGGGAAATCCTCTTTATCTTCATCATCTTCCTTTTCAGGAGTTTTCCCACTCGACTGTCCTTCCTTGAACTGTTGGATCAATAATCTGCATTGTCGAGTGGTGTGCTTGGGCAATATCAAATTGCCTTCCTCATCTTTCTTCGTGTGGATTGCACATGTCAAATCTAGGACGTCCGTTCCTGACTGATTCTTTGATTTCTTGGGGGTAAACTGTCCTTTGGGTTTCCCCTTATTCTTTCCTTGCACTGCCAGAGCGGCAACCTCTGCCTGGGTAGGACCATCGGCTTTGCGCTTTTGCTTCCGACTGGAATTGCCGCCGCCAGCATCATTGTCGACTGCTTTTCCCTTGCCGCCGCGGAGGCGGTCCTCCTCTTCGCCATTGGCATACCGAGTGGCAATCTCCATCATCTTGCTCGGGGAAATATCTCATGTCCGACCAAACTTCAAATAAAGCTCTCTATACTTAACACCGGCCTTGAAGGCGCAGACGGCTTGGTGCTCGGAAACATTTTCCACCGTGTGATGGAGGGTGGTCCAATGCTGAATATAATCTCTCAAAGTTTCATTGGGTTTCTGCACACAGTGCTGCAGATCAATCAAACCAGTAGGGCGCTTGCATGTGCCCTCGAAAGTTCTGATGAACACTCGGGTAAGATCCTCCCAGCAATAGATGCTAGAAGGAGCCAAACGATTCAACCACGCTCGGGCCGAACCATCCAATATCAAAGACAAATGCTTCATGGCTATGTTGTCATTTCCTCCACCAATCTGCACCGCCACTCGGTAATCGTCTAGCCACGTTTCTGGCTTCGACTCACCAGTGAACTTGCTTATTCCAGCCGTCAATCTGAAGTTGGGGGGAATCTCAGCAGATCGAATGGCTCTGCTGAAACACCCGGGTCCAGAGACAACGGCACCACTTCCACTCAGATAGTCTCTATCATAACCATCCCTGTGAGCCCTGCCCCTGTCGATCCGCCTCTGTGCGAGGACATTCCTCGCGTCGAACCCAGGATTCCGCTCATCGCCGAGCGGGCGCCTATCGTCATAGTGCCGGGGCACATATGAACCACTCCGCGAAGGAGTAGGCACTCGACGGCGGTCATCACGGTGATAACGAGGAGCAAACTGATCTCGCCCCTGATCTTGGTACTGATCTTCACGGTAACCTCCGCTCCTGCGACGCAGAGGTGACCCCGGGCTGTGCGCCAACTGAATTGTGTCTGCTCTGGGCAAATTACTATGTAACCTATTGCGCGACTGAGAAACAGCCGAATTCTGCTGTTGTGCTGCATCAAGCAATGCTCGGATCTACTGCAAACCTCTGCCAGCCTCTGAACGTGACGGTTGAATAGAATCTGCAATCTTAGCAGTGGCTGTAACATTCAGAACTGGAGTACGGAATACGTTGACGTTGTTATGAGATCCACTCGGAAACAACTGTCGCTGACGTCGACTGGAAACGGGCGGACGCTGGCGGGTACGCTCGTCGAGTGTCTTCTGCATCTCTTCGAGCCGAAGGCGCATGGCCTCCAAGGCCTGGGCCTTGGCAGTCGCACCGACAATGGGAGTATGGAGAATCTCCTCATCTCGGTGCTGCTGCTCATTCGACGGTCCTCCAGCCTCGCGTCTGCCGCGGCCGAAGCCAGGCGTACTTTGCTGCGAACCCGCCATAAGAACCTCAGCCGTTGGATCGCAGCTCTCGCACTCGGAAGGAACGTCAGACTGATCCGACGCCGAGTCGAACACGCCGTGAAGTGATTCGGTGGGCTTGATGCCGCAATCTGCGGAGATGATGCTTGGCGAGCCGCCACATGCCTCACCCAACGCTGGAGCCGCGAGCGACCAGATCGCTTGTGGCGACGAACCGCGGGGAGAGCCGACAGGTACGGAGTCGACGGCTGCCGAAGAAGAACGCCACAGGAGCTTGCACTGAAGTGCGTCGCCCCACGGATCGGGAGCGCCTCAACGTCCAGAGGGGCTTCCTGAAGCCATGCCGAGTCGTCGGCGACGAAGGTGAGCGCGCCGAGACGGATCTCGTGGCCCAGGAACAAACCGCCGCTGGAAGACATGACGAAGAAGAAAATTGCAAACTCGCCGGAAGTCGCTTAGATGCCTGCCCCACGGTGGGCGCCAACTGTCGTGGGAACGAGCCTGCCAGTATAGGTTAGGGGTACGTAAGGAGAGGGAAGAGTCCTAGCTACGGCGAGATTGTACACACGGATGTATGAGTTCAGGCCCCTCTCGTGGAGGTAATAGCCCTACGTCTCAGTGCTCGGGAGCTTCTGTCGTGTGGAAAGTAAGAGTTACAGAGGGTGCGAACCCTTGTGCCAGAGGGGAGGGGCGGCTTATATAGAGTGCACTGTCCCTCATGAATACCCAGCAACCAACTGTTCGATCGTGGTAATAAAGGTGAACGTTACTGATAACGTATGTAATAAATGCTACTTATGGTGATTAGTCGAACGGCTGCCCGTTGGCCTCTCTGGAGTGGCTTCTGGTCTTCTGCGGTCGATTGACTTCTGGTTCTTCCGAGTGAAAGACAACTGTCGAGTGGAGGGCGAAACCTCCGAGTGGATGCTCTGTCGAGTGACTCATGTGCCATGGTGATTTCAGTCGGAGTCTTCCTTGTAATCTTGTGATCTTTATGTTCTCCAATGTAGTGTCCTTAGGTAGGGTATGTAGGTCAGGCCTATGACCCTACCCTAGGTACATATCCCCATCACACGCCGTGTGTTTGTGCATCATGGAAGCTGCAGCAGGCTGACGGACGCCAGCAGGAGGGGTCGCTGCGCACAAGGGGTTCGGCCAGCCTCGACACCTGCGCAGCGTCGAGCCTGCGCCACCACCGCGGAGACAACGGTCGGGCCGCCGACGGCTGTAAGATGACTCGCCGTGCGTGGGGACCATTGCACACCCGCGCTATGTCGGGCCTGCGCCTCCACCGCGGAGGTCGCTGCCGAGTGGCCGAGAACACGAGACCGGAGTCGACGACGAGGCGGACGGCGGCGGTGGCCGTGCGTGGCGATGATGAGGCGGACGACGCCGGTGACCGTGCGTGACGACGATGAGGCGGACGGCACCGGTGGCCGTGCGTGGAGGTGCGGTTGGTTTCCTGGACTCATGCCGCCGTTGCTTCTGTTTGCAATGCTTTGGTCGTCGTGAAGACGAACAGTACAAACAAATGTGTTAGATCATGAAGATGAAACCGAATAGAGGGCAACAGCGCGAATCGATCTGCCGCCGGTGGTCGAAGAAATAACCATATGCATCATGGCTTGATAGACGCCATGCCCCAAGGTGGGCGCCAAATGTCGTGGGAACGATTCCGACATTAGAAAGGGGTAGGATAACGGAGCATGATCTATCGAGATGCAAATGGGTGACACGGTGGTTTTAGCGAGTTCAGGCCTCTCACAGTGGAGATAACAGCCCTACGTCTCGTGCTCCGGAGAGTTTCTGTCGTGTGGAATGTGTAAGTCACAGGGGGTGCGAACCCTTATGCCAGAGGGGAGGGGTGGCTTATATAGAGTGCGCTGCCCCTCATGAATACCCGGCAACCAAGGGTTCGATCGTAGTAATAAAGGTGAACGTTACCGATAATGTATGTAATAAATGCTACTTAAGGCGACCAGTCGAACGCCTGTCCGTTGGCCTCCCTGGAGTGGCTTCTGGTCTTCTACGGTCGACTGACTTCTGGTTCTTCCGAGTGAAAGGCAGCTATCGAATGGAGGAAGAAACCTCCGAGTGGATGTTTTGTCGAGTGACTCATGCACCATGGTGATTTCAGTCGGAGTCTTCCTTGTAAACTTGTAATCTTTAAGTTCTCCAATGTGGAGTCCTTAGGTAGGGTATGTAGGTCAGGCCTACGACCCTACCCTAGGTACATATCTCCATGATTAGCCCCCGAATGGATCGGGGTTCGAGTGAAAAAGGGATCGATGCAGGTTCTGATAAGACACAAAAATTCCGAATGCATTTTAGGGCTTCACTGAAGTCTGCGTCGATTGGAGTCTTTGTCATTCACCCTGATCAATTCTGTCTTGATATGCATTTTCTATTCGTGCATACTTGCTTTATTTCCCCTCGAGTAGAGCAGGTCTTAGTCGAGTGGTTTTCGGTCCAGTGGGGGCACGCTGAGTGCACCCACTGGGTGTAGTCCTCGAGACCGCTGTCGAATGGCGGTGACATCGGCAGGGGTCTTAGATTTGCTTTGATAGTCTCTTGTCACTCGACAGGTCGGACCTGGTCGAGTGATAGTAGGTCCAGTGGGGGCACGCTGAGTGCACCCACTGGGTGTAGTTCCCGAGATCGCCGTTGAGTGCTTGCATCGGCGGGGGTCTGATAGAGACAATGTTTTCTTTCCAATCCTTTGCTTGGCTAAGTTTGTTTGGTTTCCGAGTGAGATGGATGCTCATTACTCGGAAGAATATTGAACTTAGGCGAAAACTTGTTCGCAGCTAAGTTTCCGAGTGAAGGTGTTGCCTGTCACTCGGAACAGCCTTTAACTTAAGCGAGGTCTGACTCATGGCTAAGTCTTCGAGTGAGAGGAGTGCTCGTCACTCGGGAGAGTTTTTAACTTAGACGAAGACTGGTTCGCAACTAAGTTTCCGAGTGAATGGGATGCTATGCACTTGGCAGGATTTTTTAACTTAGGCGAAAACTTGTTCGCGGCTAAGCCCCCGAGTGAGACAAGCGCTCGTCACTCGGAAGAGTTTTCAACTTAGACGAAGACTGGTTCGCAGCTAAGCTTCCAAGTGAATGGGATGCTATGCACTCGGCAGGATTTTTTTAACTAAGGCGAAAACTTGTTCGTGGCTAAGCCCCCGAGTGAGAGAAGCGCTCGTCACTCGGAAGAGTTTTCAACTTAGGCGATACGGAATCGCAGCTAAGCCCCCGAGTGTGGATGATGTCCTCACTCGGAATGGTTTTTTAACTTAGGTGATACGGAATCACAGCTAAGCCCCCGAGTGTGGATGATGTCCTCACTCGGAATGGGTTTTTACTTAGGAGGCGATACGGAATCGCAGCTAAGCCCCCGAGTGTGGATGATGTCCTCACTCGGAATGGTTTTTAACTTAAGTGATACGGAATCACAGCTAAGCCCCTGAGTGTTGAAAGGACGTGGATGTCGCCTAGAGGGGGGGGGTGAATAGGCGCTTTAAAATAATTACGGTTTAGGCTTGAACAAATGCGGAATAAAACTAACGTTTAATATGTCAAGCACAAAACCTAAAATAACTAGGCTCACCTATGTGCACCAACAACTTATGCTACGCAAGATAAACAACTAAGTGATAGCAAGATATAAAGCATGAAACAATATGGCTATCACAAAGTAAAGTGCATAAGTAAAGGGCTCAGGTAAGCGATAACGGAGGCACGCGGAGACGACGATGTATCCCGAAGTTCACACCCTTGCGGATGCTAATCTCCGTTCGGAGCGGTGTGGAGGCACAATGCTCCCCAAGATGCCACTAAGGCCACCGTAATCTCCTCACGCCCTCGCACAACGCAAGATGTCGTGATTCCACTAAGGGACCCTTGAGGGCGGTCACCGAACCCGTACAAACAAAGTTGGGGCAAACTCCACAACGTAATTGGAGGCTCCCAACAACACCACGGAGCTTCACCACAATGGATTATGGCTCCGAGGTGACCTCAAATGCTCGGGGCAATCTCCACAACCTAATTGGAGACCCCGAAGCTTGCCCGGAGCTTTGCACCACAATGATTGAGCTCCGAGGCACCACCAACCGTCTAGGGCACCAAAGCACCCAAGAGGAACAAGCTCAAGGGTGCTCAAACACCCAAACGTAATAAGCTTCTCAAACTTCACTTCCACGTATCATCGTGGAGAACTCAAACCTATGCACCAAATGCAATGGCAAGGGCACACGAAGTGCCCAAGTCCTTCTCTCCCAAATCCCACCAAAGCAACTAATGCTAGGGAGGAAAATGAGAGAAAGAACAAAGAAGAACACGAAGAACTCCAAGATCTAGATCCAAGGGGTTCCCCTCACATAGAGGAGAAAGTGATTGGTGGAAATGTGGATCTAGATCTCCTCTCCCTTTTCCCTCAAGAACTAGCAAGAATCATTGGAGGGATTGAGAGTTAGCAAGCTCGAAGAAGGTCAACAATGGGGGGCAAACTCGAGCTCAAAGGATAAGGTTCAATGGGGAAGAAGACCCCCTTTTATAGGTGGGGAAAAATCCAACCGTTATGCTCACAGCCCGCACAGAGCGGTACTACCGCTCATGGGAGCGGTACTACCGCTAGGGCAGTGGAAGCCCTTTGAAAAACAACAGATAGGAGGCAAAAGGCCAGTAGAACCGCCGGAGCGGTACTACTGCTCGTCCTCACGGTACTACCGCTAGGGATAGCGGTACTACCGCTAAGGGTAGCGGTACTACTGCTTGCGAGCGGTACTAAAAAAATACATCCGTGCCTACCACCGCTGGACTTAACACGAGATTTTGGTCCGGAGCGGAAGTAGCCACGGTAGTACCGCTCTGGAGCGGTAGTAAAAAATTACATCCGCTCCAAGCGGTAGTAGCCGCGGTAGTACCGCTGCAGCCTTTTAAGAACACCAAAACTGCCACAACTTCTGCAAACGGACTCCGAATTCAACGAAACCAAGTTTGTTAGAAAGCTAACAACATGGGCTAACACAATCTTGATAGAAATATCAATAAGAAGCAAATGAGAAAAGGCCCATAAGAAAATGGTGAGAACCCTTCCTCGGATAAGACCGGTAAAACCTCCAACATCGAAAACATCATAGAAGATGCATAAGGACTCCGTTTTCGATGAACTTGAGCTTGTCATGAAGCTGTCCATAAGCTGAAGAATCCACAAAGAGAAAAGCCAACCAAGAACCAAGAAAGATGATGATGCCAAGAATGCAATGGTTTGAGCTCTCAACGAACGATACGATCAAGCTACTCACTTGAGAGCTCCCCTTGATAGTACGGCAATCGATTCTATAACCCGGTCTCCCAACTACCACCATGAGACCAGTAAAATAGAAAACCCTATCAAGGTCAAACCTTTGCCTTGCGCATAGTCCACTTGAGCTAGATGATGACTATCTTGAGAATCTCCTCATCTCGGTGCTGCTGCTCATTCGACGGTCCTCCAGCCTCGCGTCTGCCGTGGCCGAAGCCAGGCGGGCTTTGCTGCGAACCCGGCATAAGAACCTCAGCCGAGTCGAACACGCCGTGAAGTGATTCGGTGGGCTCGATGCTGCAATCTGCGGAGATGATGCTTGGTGAGCCGCCACATGCCTCACCCAATGCTGGAGCCCCGAGCGACCAGATCGCTTGTGGCGACGAACAGCAGGGAGAGCCGACAAGTACGGAGTCGACGACTGCCGAAGAACAACGCCGCAGGATCTTGCACTGAAGTGCGTCGCCCCACGGATCGGGAGCGCCTCAACGTCCAGAGGGGCTTCCTGAAGCCATGCCGAGTCGTCGGCGACGAAGGTGAGCGCACCGAGATGGATCTCGTGGCCCAGGAACAAACCGCCGCTAGAAGACATGACGAAGAAGAAAATTGCAAACTCGCCGGAAGTCGCTTAGATGCCTGCCCCACGGTGGGCGCCAACTGTCGTGGGAACGAGCCTGCAAGTAGAGGTTAGGGGTACATAAGGAGAGGGAAGAGTCCTAGCTACGGCGAGATTGTACACACGGATGTATGAGTTCAGGCCCCTCTCGTGGAGGTAACAGCCCTACATCTCAGTGCTCGGGAGCTTTTGTCGTGTGGAAAGTAAGAGTTACAGAGGGTGCGAACCCTTGTGCCAGAGGGGAGGGGCGGCTTATATAGAGTGCGCTATCCCTCATGAATACCCAGCAACCAAGGGTTCGATCGTGGTAATAAAGGTGAACGTTACTGATAACGTATGTAATAAATGCTACTTATGGCGATTAGTCGAACGCCTGCCCATTGGCCTCTCTGGAGTGGCTTCTGGTCTTCTGCGGTCGATTGACTTCTGGTTCTTCCGAGTGAAAGACAACTATCGAGTGGAGGGAGAAAACTCCGAGTGGATGCTCTGTCGAGTGACTCATGTGCAATGGTGATTTCAGTCGGAGTCTTCCTTGTAATCTTGTGATCTTTATGTTCTCCAATGTAGTGTCCTTAGGTAGGGTATGTAGGTCAGGCCTATGACCCTACCCTAGGTACATATCCCCATCACACGCCGCGTGTTTGTGCATCATGGAAGCTGCAGCAGGCTGACGGACGCCAGGAGGAGGGGTCGCTGCGCACAGGGGGTGCGGCCAGCCTTGACACCTGTGCAGCGTCGAGCCTGCGCCACCACCGCGGAGACAACGGTCGGGCCGCCGACGGCTGTAAGACGACTCGCCGTGCGCGGGGAGCATTGCACGCCCGCGCTATGTCGGGCCTGCGCCTCCACCGCAGAGGTCGTTGCCGAGTGGCCGAGAACACGAGACCGGAGTCGACGACGAGGCGGACGGCGGCGATGGTCGTGCGTGACGACGATGAGGCGGACGGCGCCGGTGACCGTGCATGACGACGATGAGGCGGACGGCGCCGGTGGCCGTGCGTGGAGGTGCGGTTGGTTTCCTGGACTCATGCCGCCATTGCTTCTGTTTGCAATGCTTTGGTCGTCGTGAAGACGAACAGTACAAACAAATGTGTTAGATTGTGAAGATGAAACCGAATAGAGGGCACAAGCGCAAATCGATCTGCCGCCGGTGGTCAAAGAAATAACCATATGCATTATGGCTTGATAGACGCCATACCCCAAGGTGGGCGCTAAATGTCGTGGGAATGATTCCGACATTCGAAAGGGGTAGGATAACGGAGCATGATCTATCGAGATGCAAATGGGTGACACGGTGGTTTTAGCGAGTTCATGCCTCTCACGGTGGAGATAACAGCCTTACGTCTCGTGCTCCGAAGAGTTTCTGTCGTGTGGAATGTGTAAGTCACAGGGGGTGCGAACCCTTATGCCAGAGGGGAGGGGTGGCTTATATAGAGTGCGCTGCCCCTCATGAATACCCGGCAACCAAGGGTTCGATCGTGGTAATAAAGGTGAACGTTATCGATAACGTATGTAATAAATGCTACTTAAGGCGACCAGTCGAACGCCTGTCCGTTGGCCTCCCTGGAGTGGCTTCTGGTCTTCTGCGGTCGACTGACTTCTGGTTCTTCCGAGTGAAAGGCAGCTATCGAATGGAGGGAGAAACCTCCGAGTGGATGTTTTGTCGAGTGACTCATGCACCATGGTGATTTCAGTCGGAGTCTTCCTTGTAAACTTGTAATCTTTAAGTTCTCCAATGTGGTGTCCTTAGGTAGGGTATGTAGGTCAGGCATACGACCCTACCCTAGGTACATATCCCCATCCATCCCGGGGCACGCCGACGCCAGTCCGGGGAGTCCGCCCGGCCCGCACCCTCCGAGCCATGGCGGTCGCGCCGGTCCACATGTTGGAAATATGCTCTAGAGGCTATAATAAGTTAGTTATTATTATATTTCCTTATTCATGATAATCGTTTATTATCCGTGCTATAATTGTATTAATTGGAAACACTGATACATGTGTGGATACATAGACAACACTATGTCCCTAGTATGCCTCTAGTAGACTAGCTCGTTGATCAAAGATGGTTAAGGTTTCCTAGCCATAGACATGAGATGTCATTTGATAACGGGATCACATCATTAGGAGAATGATGTGATGGACAAGACCCAAACTATGAACGTAGCATATGATCGTGTCAGTTTATTGCTATTGTTTTCTGCATGTCAAGTATCTGTTCCTATGACCATGCGATCATGCAACTCACTGACACCGGAGGAATGCCTTGTGTGTATCAAACGTCGCAACGTAACTGGGTGACTATAAAGATGCTCTACAGGTATCTCCGAGGGTGTCTGTTGAGTTGGCATGGATCGAGACTAGGATTTGTTACTCCGTGTGACGGAGAGGTATCTCGAGGCCCACTTGGTAATACAACATCACACTAAGCTTTGCAAGCAATGTGACTAAAGTGTTAGCCACGGGATCTTGTATTACGGAACGAGTAAAGAGACTTGCCGGTAACGAGATTGAACTAGGTATAGAGATACCGACGATCGAATCTCGGGCAAGTAACATACCGAAGAACAAAGGGAACAACATACGAGATTAACTGAATCCTTGACATAGAGGTTCAACCGATAAAGATCTTCATAGAATATGTAGGAACCAATATGGGCATCTAGGTCCCGCTATTGGTTATTGACCGTAGAGGTGTCTTGGTCATGTCTACATAGTTCTTGAACCCGCAGGGTCTGCACACTTAAGGTTCGGTGACGTTTCGGTATAGTAGAGTTATGTATGGTGGTGATCGAAGGTTGTTCGGAGTCCCGGATGAGATCCTGGACGTCACGAGGAGCTCCGGAATGGTCCGGAGGTAAAGATTGACATATAGGAAGTCCTGTTTTGGTCACCGGAAAAGTTTCGGATACTTCGGTAGTGTACCGGGAGTGCCGGGAGGGTACCGGGGGCCATCGGGAGGAGTGTCTCGACCCAAAGGACCTCATGGGCTGTGGGAGGAGTCAAACCAGCCCCTAGTGGGCTGGCCGAACCCCCCACTAAGGCCCATGCGGCTAGGGGTGGGAAAAACCCAAAGGAGGAAAGGTGAAAAGGGTTTCCAAGTGGAGAGGAGGAATCCTACTCCTAGTAGGATTGGAGTAGGACTCCTCCACCTCCTATTTCGGCCAAACCTTGAGGGTTTGAGGCTGCCTCCTCCCCTCCCTCCCTCCTATATATACTAGACGATTTAGAGAGGATAGCTAACCCTAATTGCCACGTGGTCCCTCTACTTCATCTAGATCGTTTTCTCCTCTAGTCTAGTTCGGCGGTGCTTCGGCGAAGCCCTACCGGAATAGTTCCACCACCATCGCCGCCAAGCCGTCGCGCTGCCGGAGAACTCATCTACCTCTCCGCTCCCTCTTGCTGGATCAAGAAGGTAGAGATCGTCATCGAGCTGTACGTGTGCTGAACGCGGAGGTGCCGTCCGTTCGGCGCTAGATCGGAAGGACCGTGATGGGATCGCGGGACGGATCGCGATCGGATCGCGAGATGGATCGTGATGGGATCGCGGGACGCTCAGCGATTTGGATCGCGAAGACGTTCGACTACATCAACCGCGTTTCTTAACGCTTCCCGCTTAGCGATCTACAAGGGTATGTAGATCCACTCTCCCTCTCGTAGATGCTCATCACCATGGATAGATCTTGTGTGTGCGTAGGAAATTTTTTGTTTCCCAGTCAACATTCCCCAACAGTGGCATCTGAGCTAGGTCTATGTGTAGATGAGATCTCGAGTAGAACACAAAGGAGTTTGTGGGCGTTGATATTCGGATTGCTTCCTCCCTTGGTCTTTTCTTGTTTCGGCGGTATTGTGGGATGAAGCGGCCCAGACCAACATTACTCGTACGCTTACGAGAGACCGGTTCCATCAACTGACATGTAACTTTGTTGCATAAAGATGACTGGCGGGTGTCTGTCTCTCCCACTTTAGTTGGATCGGATTCGACAAAGGCGGTCCTTGAGAAGGTTGAATAGCAATTTGTGTATCACCGTTGTGGTTTATGCGTAGGTAAGAATCATTCTTGCTATATACCCGTAGCAGCCACGTAAAACATGCAACAACAATTAGAGGACGTGTAACTTGTTTTTGCAGGGTATGTTGTGATGTGATATGGCCAATTACATGATGAGATATATGTGATGTATGAGATGATCATGTATTGTATAGAATATCACGACTTGCATGTCGATGAGTACGGCAACCGGCAGGAGCCATAGGGTTGTCTTTAAATTGTTTTCGCCGTTTTGCTTTACTTTATCGCTATGAGTTAGCAATAGTCATAGAAGCAACAGTTGGCGTGACAACCTCATGGCGACACGTTGATGGAGATCAAGATGATGGAGATCATGGGGTCATGCCGGTGACGATGGAGATCATGCCGGTGCTTTGGAGATGGAGATCAAAAGCACAAGTTCATGGCCATATCATGTCACTTATGATTTGCATGTGATGTTAATCCTTTTATGCATCTTATTTTGCTTAGGACGACGGTAGCATTATAAGGTGATCCCTCACTGAAATTTCAAGATAAAATTGTATTCTCCCCGAGTGTGCACCGTTGCGAAAGTTCATCGTTTCGAGACACCACGTGATGATCGGGTGTGATAGACTCTATGTTCGCATACAACGTGTGCAAGCCAGTGTTGCACATGCGGAACACTCGGGTTAAACTTGACGAGCCTAGCATGTATAGACATGGCCTCGGAACACAAGAGACCGAAAGGTCGAGCATGAGTCATATAGTAGATATGATCAACATGGAGATGTTCACCATTGAAACCACCTCATCTCACGTGATGATCGGACTTGGGTTGGTGGATTTGGATCATGTCACACTTAGACAACCTGAGGGATGTTGATTTGAGTGGGAGTTCTTAAGTAATATGATTAATTGAACTCATTATCATGAACATAGTCAAAATGTCTTTGCAAATTATGTTGTATATCACTAGCTCACGATGTAGCTCCCTTGAATTTTTATATGTTCCTAGAGAAATAGATTTGAAAGATGATGGTAGCAATAATACAGACTGGGTTCGTGATCTGAGGATTGTCCTCATTGCTGCACAGAAGGCTTATGTCCTTAATGCACCGCTCGGTGCGCCACCCCCCTCAAGCGTCGTCTGTAGATGTTGTGAACATCTGACAGGCACGTTCTGATGACTACTTGATAGTTCAGTGCGTCCTGCATTATGACTTAGAATTGAGGCTCCAAAACGTTTTGAACGTCACGGAACATATGAGATGTTCTAAGAGCTGAAATTGGGATGTCAGGCTCGTGCCCATGTTGAGAGGTATGAGACCTCCAACAAGATTCTTTGCCTGCAAGATGAAGGAGAATAGCTCAGTCGGTGAGCATGTGCTCAGATTGTGTGGGTGCTACAATCGCTTGAATCGAGTGGGAGTTGATCTTCCAGATAAGATAGTGATTGATATAGTTCTCCAAGTCACTGCCACAAAGCTACTAGAGCTTCGTGATGAACTATGAAATGCCAGGGATGGAAATCATGATCCCCGAGCTATTCGCGATGTTTGACACCGCGAAGGTAGAAATCAAGAAGGAGCATCAAGTGTTGATGGTTAGTAAAACCACTAGTTTCGAGAAGGGCAAGGGCAAGGAGGGAAACTTCATGGATGGCAAGCCAGTTGCTGCTCCAGTGAAGAAACCCAAGGTTGAACCCAAACCTGAGACTAAGTGCTTCTATTATGAGGAGAACGATCGCTGAAGCGGAACAACCCTAGATACTTGGTAGATAAGAAGGCTGGCAACGTCAACAGAAGTACATTTGATATACGTGTTATTGATGTGTACCTTACTGGTACTCCTAGTAGCACTTGGGTATTGGATACCGGTTCGGTTGCTAAATGTTAGTAGCTCGAAATAAAAGCTACGGAATAAACGAAGACTAGCTAAGGGCGAGGTGACGATGAGTGTTGGAAGTGTTTCCAAGGTTGATGTGATCACCATCGCACGCTCTCTATACCTTCGGGATTAGTGATGAACCTAAATAAGTTTTATTTGGTGTTTGCGTTGAGCATGAACGTGATTAGATCATGTTTATCGCAATACGGTTATTCATTTAAATTAGAGAATAATGGTTATTCTGTGTACATGAATAATACCTTCAATGGTCATGCACCCAATGAGAATGGTTTATTGAATCTTGATCATAGTGATACACATGTTCATAATATTGTTGCCAAAAGATACAAAGTTAGATAATGATAGTACCACATACTTGTGGCACTGCCGCTAAATATCATATTGGTGTAAAACGCATGAAGAAACTCCATGTTGATGGATCTTTAGACTCATTCGATTTTGAATCGGTTGAGACATGCGGACCATGCCTCATGGGCAAGATGACTAAGACCCCATTTTCCGGGATGATGGAGCGGGCAAGTGACTTATTGGAAATGATACATGTTGATGTATACGGTCCAATGAGTGTTGTAGCAGGCAGTGGATATCATTATTTTGCTACCTTCACTGATGATTTGAGTAGATATGGGGATATTTGCTTAATGAAACACAAGTCTGAAACGTTTGAAAAGTTCAAACAAATTCAGAGTGAAGTTTGAGATCATCGTGACAAGAAGATAAAATGTCTACGATATGATCGTGGAGGTAAATATGTGAGTTACGAGTTTGGTATACAACTTAAGACAATGTGGAAGATGTTTCACAAATCACGCCACCTGGAACACCATAGTGTGATGGTGTGTCCGAACGTCGTAGTCGTGCTCTATTGGATATGAAGCGTACTATGATGTCTCTTATCGATTTGCCACTTGATACGTCCATTTTGCATCATGCTTTTATATCGATATTTATTGCATTATGGGCTGTTAATACACATTATGGTGCAATACTTATGCCTTTTCTCTCTTATTTTACAAGGTTTACATGAAGAGGGAGAATGCCGGCAGCTGGAATTCTGGACTGGAAAAGGAGCAAATCTGAGATACCTATTCTGCACAACTCCAAAAGTCCTGAAAATCTATGGAGAATTATTTTGGAATATATAAAAAATACTGGGCAAAAGAAATACCAGAGGGGACCCACCAGGGAGTCACAAGCCAGGGGGCGCGCCCTACCCCCCTGGGCGCGCCCCTGTGGCTTGTGGGCCCCCTGGCAGGCCTCCGGTGCCCATCTTCTGCTATATGGAGGGTTTTGACCTGGAAAAATCATAAGGGATTTTCGGGACGAAGCGCCACCGTCTCGAGGCGGAACTTGGACAGAACCAATCTAGGGCTCCGGCGGAGCTGTTCTGCCGGGGAAACTTCCCTCCCGGAGGGGGAAATCGAAGCCATCGTCATCACCAACGATCCTCTCATCGAGAGGGGGTCAATCTCCATCAACATCTTCACCAGCACCATATCCTCTCCAAACCCTAGTTCATCTCTTGTATCCGATCTTTGTCTCAAAACCTCAGATTGGTACCTGTGGGTTGCTAGTAGTGTTGATTACTCCTTGTAGTTGATGCTAGTTGGTTTACTTGGTGGAAGATCATATGTTCAGATCCTTAATGATAATTAATACTGCTCTGATTATGAACATTAATATGCTTTGTGAGTAGTTACGTTTGTTCCTGAGGACATGGGATAAGTCTTGTTATAAGTAATCATGTGAATTTGGTATTCGTTCGATATTTTGATGAGATGTATGTTGTCTCTCCTCTAGTGGTGTTATGTGAACGTCGACTACATGACACTTCACCATTGTTTGGGCCTAGAGGAAGGCATTGGGAAGTAATAAGTAGATGATGGGTTGCTAGAGTGACAGAAGCTTAAACCCTAGTTTATGCGTTGCTTCGTAAGGGGCTGATTTGGATCCACATGTTTCATGCTATGGTTAGATTTATCTTAATTCTTCTTTCGTAGTTGCGGATGCTTGCGAGAGGGGTTAATCATAAGTGGGAGGCTTGTCCAAGTAAGGACAGCACCCAAGCACCGGTCCACCCACATATCGAATTATCAAAGTAACGAATGCGAATCATATGAGCATGATGAAAACTAGCTTGACAGAAATTCCCATGTGTCCTCGGGAGCGCTTTGCTTTATATAAGAGTTTGTCTAGGCTTGTCCTTTGCTATAAAAAGGATTGGGCCACCTTGCTGCACCTTTGCTACACTTGTTACTTGCTACTCGTTACGAATTATCTTATCACAAAACTATCTGTTACCGATAATTTCAGTGCTTGTAGAGAATACCTTACTGAAAACCGCTTGTCATTTCCTTCTGCTCCTCGTTGGGTTCGACACTCTTACTTATCGAAAGGACTACGATAGATCCCCTATACTTGTGGGTCATCAAGACTCTTTTCTGGCGCCGTTGCCGGGGAGTGAAGCGCCTTTGGTGAGTGGAACTTGGTAAGGAAAAATTTATATATTATGCTGAAATTTACTGTAACTTGTTACTATGGAAAATAATCCTTTGAGGGGCTTGTTCGGGGTATCTTCACCTCGACCGGAAGCCCAAAGAGATGCTCCTCAACCTACTGCACCTACTGAAAATATTTATTAGGAAATTCCTTCGGGTATGATAGAGAAACTGCTAGCTAATCCTGATGCAGGAGATGGAACACTACATCCTGATTTGCATCTAATCTATGTGGATGAAGTTTGTGGATTATTTAAGCTTGCAGGTTTGCCCGAGGATGATGTCAAGAAGAAGGTCTTTCCTTTATCTTTGAAGGAGAAGGCATTGACATGGTATAGGCTATGTGATGATATTGGATCATGGAACTACAACCGATTGAAATTGGAATTTCATCAGAAGTTTTATCCTATGCATCTGGTTCATCGTGATCGGAATTATATTTATAATTTTTGGCCTTGTGAAGGAGAAAGAATCGCTCAAGCTTGGGGGAGGCTTAAGTCAATGTTATATTCATGCCCCAATCATGAGCTCTCAAGAGAAATTATTATTCAGAATTTTTATGCTCGGCTTTCTCGTAATGATCAATCCATGCTCGATACTTCTTGTACCGGTTCCTTTATGAAGAAAGATATTGAATTCAAATGGGACTTATTGGAAAGAATTAAACGCAACTCTGAAGATTGGGAACTCGACGAAGGTAATGAGTCAGGTATAAACCTTAAGTTTGATTGTGTTAAATCCTTTATAGACACCGATGCTTTTCATGAATTTAGCACTAAATATGGACTTGACTCTGAGATAGTAGCTTCTTTCTGTGAATCTTTTGCTGCTCATGTTGATCTCCCTAAGGAGAAGTGGTTTAAATATCATCCTCCCATTGAAGTGAAAGTAATTGAACCTATTAAAGTTGAAGAAGAAACCATTACTTATAATGTTGATCCTGTTGTTCCTACCGCTTATATCGAGAAACCACCTTTCCCTGTTAGGATAAAGGAACATGCTAAAGCTTTAACTATGGTTCGTAAGAGTTATACTAGAACACCTACACCCCCTGAACAAATCAATGTTGAACCTAGTGTTGCTATGGTTAAAGATCTCTTGGTTGATAATGTTGATGGGCATGTTATTCATTTCTGTGATGAAGCTACTAGAATTGCTAGACCTAATGCTAAAGATAAACATAGACATGTTGTTGGCATGCCTGTTGTTTCTATTAAAATAGGAGATCATTGTTATCATGGCTTATGTGATGTGGGTGCTAGTGTGAGTGCAATTCCCCTTACCTTATATCAAGAAATTATGAATGATATTGCACCAGCTGAATTAGAGGAAATTGATGTTACCATTAAGCTGGCTAATAGAGATACTATTGCACCAATTGGGATTGTTAGAGATGTTGAAGTCTTGTGTGGGAAAATAAAGTATCCTAATGATTTTCTTGTTCTTGGTTCCCCACAAGATGATTTTTGTCCCATTATATTCGGTAGACCCTTCTTGAATATTGTTAATGCTATGATTGATTGTGAGAAAGAAACTGTTACTGTAAGTTTTGGGGATGTGTCTCACGAGTTCAATTTCTCTAAATTTCGTAGACAACCCCATGACAAGGAATTGCCTAGTAAAGATGAAATTATTGGTCTTGCTTCTATTGTTGTGCCTCCTACTGATCCTTTAGAACAATATTTGCTAGACCATGAAAACAATATGCATATGAATGAAAGGAATGAAATAGATAAGATTTTCTTTGATTAGCAGCCTATTTTGAAACACAACCTGCATGTTGAAATACTTGGGGATCCTCCTCCACCCAAGGGTGATCCCGTGTTTGAGCTTAAACAATTGCCTGATACTCTGAAATATGCTTATCTTGATGAAAAGGAGATATATCCTGTTATTATTAGTGCTAACCTTTCAGAGCATGAAGAAAAGAGATTATTGAAAACTTTGAGGAAGCACCGTGCTGCTATTGGATATACTCTTGATGATCTTAAGGGCATTAGTCCCACTCTATATCAGCATAAAATTAATATGGAGCCTGATGCTAAACCAGTTATTGATCACCAACGACGGTTAAATCCTAAAATGAAAGAAGTGGTGAGAAATGAAATACTAAAGCTTCTGGAGGTAGGTATAATTTATCCTATTGCTGATAGTAGATGGGTTAGCCCCGTTCATTGTGTTCCTAAGAAAGGAGGTATTACCGTTGTTCCTAATGATAAAAATGAATTGACCCCGCAAAGAATTGTTACAGGATATAGAATGGTAATTGATTTTAGGAAATTAAATAAAGCTACTAGGAAAGATCATTACCCTCTACCTTTTATTGATCAAATGCTAGAAAGACTATCCAAACACACACATTTTTGCTTTCTAGATGGTTATTCTGGTTTCTCTCAAATACCTGTGTCAAAAGAGGATCAAGAAAAGACCACTTTTACTTGTCCTTTTGGCACCTTTGCTTATAGACGCATGCCTTTTGGTTTATGCAATGCACCTGCTACCTTTCAAAGATGCATGATGGCTATATTCTCTGACTTTTGTGAAAAGATTGTTGAGGTTTTCATGGATGATTTTTCCGTTTACGGAACTTCTTTTGATGATTGCTTGAGCAACCTTGATCGAGTTTTTAAGAGATGCGAAGAAACTAATCTTGTCTTGAATTGAGAAAAGTGCCACTTTATGGTTAATGAAGGTATTGTCTTGGGGCACAAAATCTCCGAAAGAGGTATTGAAGTTGATAAAGCTAAAGTTGATGCTATTGAAAAAATGCCGTGTCCTACGGATATCAGAGGTATAAGAAGTTTCCTTGGTCATGCTGGTTTCAATAGAAGGTTTATTAAAGACTTCTCTAAGATTTCTAGGCCTCTCACTAATCTTTTGCAAAAAGATGTTCCATTCGTTTTTGTTGATGATTGTGTAGAAGCATTTGAAATTCTTAAGAATGCCTTGATTTCCGCACCTGTTGTTCAACCACCTGATTGGAACCTACCCTTTGAAATTATGTGTGATGCTAGTGATTATGCTGTTGGTGCTGTTCTAGGACAAAGAGTTGATAAGAAATTAAATGTTATCCATTATGCTAGTAAAGCTCTAGACAGTGCTCAAAGAAACTATGCTACCACTGAAAAGGAATTTTTAGCGGTTGTGTTTGCTTGTGATAAGTTCAGACCTTATATTGTTGATTCCAAAGTAACTGTTCACACCAATCATGCTGCTATTAAATACCTTATGGAAAAGAAAGATGCTAAACCTAGACTTATTAGATGGGTTCTTCTGCTACAAGAATTTGATTTGCATATTATTGATAGAAAGGGTGCTGATAACCCCGTAGCAGATAACTTGTCTAGATTGGATAATGTTCTTGATGACCCACTACCTATTGATGATAGCTTTCCTGATGAACAATTAGCTATCATAAATGCTTCGCGTAATGCTCCATGGTATGCTGATTATGCTAATTACATTGTTGCTAAATTTATACCGCCTAGTTTCACATACCAACAAAAGAAAAAGTTCTTCTATGATTTAAGACATTACTTTTGGGATGATCCACACCTTTATAAAGAAGGAGTAGATGGTGTTATTAGACGTTGTGTACCTGAGCATGAACAGGAACATATCCTACGCAAGTGTCACTCCGAGGCCTATGGGGGACACCACGCTGGAGATAGAACTGCACACAAGGTATTACAATCTGGTTTTTATTGGCCTACTCTCTTCAAGGATGCTCATAAGTTTGTCTTGTCTTGTGATGAATGTCAAAGAATTGGTAATATTAGTAGACGTCAGGAAATCCCTATGAATTACTCTCTTGTTATTGAACCATTTGATGTTTGGGGTTTTGATTATATGGGACCTTTTCCACAGTCTAACGGGTATACTCATATTCTAGTTGCTGTTGATTATGTTACTAAGTGGGTAGAAGCTATTCCAACTAGTAGCGCTGATCATAACACTTCTATTAAAATGCTTAAAGAAGTTGTTTTCCCTAGATTTGGAGTCCCTAGATATTTAATGACTGATGGTGGTTCACACTTTATTCATGGTGCTTTCCGTAAATTGCTTGCTAAGTATGATGTTAATCATAGAATTGCATCTCCATATCATCCTCAGTCTAGTGGTCAAGTAGAATTGAGCAATAGAGAAATTAATTTGATCTTGTAGAAGACTGTTAATAGATCTAGAAAGAATTGGCTAAGAAACTTGATGATGCATTATGGGCTTATAGAACTGCTTACAAAAACCCTATGGGTATGTCTCCGTATAAAATGGTTTATGGTAAAGCATGTCACTTACCTCTTGAACTAGAACATAAAGCTTATTGGGTAATTAAAGAGCTCAACTATGATTTCAAACTTGCTGGTGAGAAGAGGTTATTTGACATTAGCTCACTTGATGAATGGAGAACCCAGGCCTATGAGAATGCTAAGTTGTTTAAATAAAAGGTTAAGAGATGGCATGATAAAAGGATACAAAAGCACGAATTCAATGTAGGTGACCATGTCTTGCTATACAATTCTCATTTAAGATTTTTTGCAGGAAAACTTCTCTCTAAATGGGAAGGGCCTTACATTATCGAGGAAGTATATCGTTCCGGTGCCATCAAGATCAACAACGCCAAAGGCACAAATCCTAAGGTGGTAAACGGGCAAACAATCAAACATTATATCTCAGGTACTCCCATAAATGTTGAAACCAATATTATTAATATCATAACTCCGGAGGAGTACATTAGGGAGACCTACCAGAACGTTTGAGACTCCGAAAAGGAATAGGTATGTGGTACGGTAAGTAAACCGACTCCAAAACTTTTTCAACATCATTTTTTCTCCATTTTGGAATATTTAAAAAATTAGGAAAATTTAAAGTAGTCCGAAGAGTGCACGAGGAGGCGACAAGCCAGGGGGGCGCGCCCTACCCCCCTGGGCACGCCCCTGTGGCTTGTGGCCGCCTCCTGTACCCTCCAGACTCCGTTTTCTTGTGGTATACTCCTTCAGGTCGGTAAAAATTCATTATATAATCTCCCGAAGGTTTTGACCTTCGTATCACGACAATACCTCCTGTTTTCGTTTTGAGCTGTTTCTGCAGCAGATTTAGAGCAAGATGTCTTCGCAAGAGTCGGTCGGGGAGAGCCGTGCCTCTCACCTGACACCAGGGTCCGGAGCATTCAGTGAAGCCAACCGCTTCGGGCAGGCCACGGAGGAAGAGATGGAGGCTGACTTGAAAAGGATAGATGCCATGGAGGAAGACCAAGAAGTTACCTCTCGTCTACAACCTGGAGCCATGTTGGAAGAACTTCAGAGCTCAGCAATTCCGAATTCGGTTATCCCTCCCAATGCTAAATTTCTTACTTATGAAAATATGAAAAAGAGTGTTGCTTCTTCCCCCGCAGCAATGAAACATCCATGGGTTATGGGAGCTCTAACCGTCACTGGAAAACTTCGCAAGGAAATAATGGATCTCAGACAGCAAAATAATAAGCTTGAGGAGGAGAATCGCATTCTGAGGGGCATCATCGCCAAGAATATAATATCACCACCTCCAAAGAAAGACAACTAAACACATGGGTATGGGCACTCCCCTTGGCTTGTGCCAAGCTTGGGGGAGGTGCCCGGGTATCGTATCACCATCACATCTTTTACTTTTATCGTTTTTCTTAGTCCGATCCTTTTGGTTATATCTTGATCTAGTAGAATAAAGTCTTTAGTGTGATCTAGTTTTGAGTTTTGCTTTATGTTCCCCCTATGTAAGCAAGTCCGAGAGTTATATAATAAAGAGTAGTTTTGAGTTGAGGGCTTTGCTTGCTTGCTATGATTTTGAGAAAAAGAAATAGAAAGAAGTATAAAATAAAAGCAAAGAATATATATGATGATCTTATGGGGGGTGATGACTTCACATATAAGAAGTATGTCGATTGAAATTTGTTGTGAGTTGACAAACATAGCTATTGGTCATTGTTGCAATTAAAAGGAAGTAATAAAGAAAGAGAGGTTCACATATAAATATATTATCTTGGACATCTTTTATGATTGTGAGCACTCATTAAAATATTATATGCTAAAAAGTTGATGTTGGACAAGGAAGACAACATAATGGTGTATGTTTGCTTATTTCCGAATAGAAGTTATATGGTTTAGATCCTTTAACATGTGACGCTTGCTTCCACCCCATATCAGCCAAAACTTCCGCACCAAGTAGAGATACTACTTGTGCATCCAAACACCGTTAACCCAGTTTTGCCATGAGAGTCCACCATACCTACCTATGGATTGAGTAAGATCCTTCAACTAAGTTGTCATCGGTGCAAGCAATAAAAAATTGCTCTCTAAATATGTGTGATTTATTAGTGTGAGGAAAATAAACTTTATACGAACTTGTGATATGGAAGAAATAAAAGCGACAGACTGCATAATAAAGTTCTTTATCACAAGGGGCAATATAAAGTGACGTTCTTTTGCATTAAGGGATTGTGTATCCAACTATAAAAGCGCATGTCAGCCTCTGCTTCCCTCTGCGAAGGGCCTATCTGTTACTTTTATTTTCTAGTACTTACGTTTATGCAAGAGTCGTGGTGATCTTCACCACTTCCTTTATTTCGCCTTTCTCTTTTGGCAAGCGTCATGTGTTGGGGAATGATCTAGACACATATATCCACTCGGATGTGGGTGAGCATGAGTTATTTCTGTTGACATTACCCTTGAGGTAAATAGTTGGGAGGCAAAACTATAAGCCCCTATCTTTCTCTGTGTCCGATTGAAGCTTTGACCTCATAGGTACTGCGTGAGTGTTAGCAATTATGAAGGACTAAAAGATGATTGAGTTTGTGGATTTGCTTTACAAGCTCTTATATTGACTCTTTCCGATGTTATGATAAATTGGAATTGCTTCAATGACTGAGATCATAGTTTGTTGGTTCTCAATAGAGTTCTTGATTCATACTTTACCTTGTGAATGAATTGTTAGTTTAGCATAAGAAATTATATGCGAATATATGTTGCTGTTCTAAAGATGACCATGATGCCTTCATGTCCGTATTTTATTTTATCGACACCTCTATCTCTAAACATGTGGACATATTTATCGATTTCGGCTTTCGCTTGAGGACAAGCGAGGTCTAAGCTTGGGGGAGTTGATATGTCCATTTTGCATCATGCTTTTATATCGATATTTATTGCATTATGGGCTGTTAATACACATTATGGTACAATACTTATGCCTTTTCTCTCTTATTTTACAAGGTTTGCATGAAGAGGGAGAATGCCGGCAGCAGGAATTCTGGACTGGAAAAGGAGCAAATCTGAGATACCTATTCTGCACAACTCCAAAAGTCCTGAAAATCTATGGAGAATTATTTTGGAATATATAAAAAATACTGGGCGAAAGAAATACCAGAGGGGACCCACCAGGGAGTCACAAGCCAGGGGGCGCGCCCTACCCCCCTGGGCGCGCCCCTGTGGCTTGTGGGCCCCCTGGCAGGCCTCCGGTGCCCATCTTCTGCTATATGGAGGGTTTTGACCTGGAAAAAATCATAAGGGAGCTTTCGGGACGAAGCGCCACCGTCTCGAGGCGGAACTTGGACAGAACCAATCTAGGGCTCCGGCGGAGCTGTTCTGCCGAGGAAACTTCCCTCCCGGAGGGGGAAATCAAAGCCATTGTCATCACCAACGATCCTCTCATCGAGAGGGGGTCAATCTCCATCAACATCTTCACCAGCACCATCTCCTCTCCAAACCCTAGTTCATCTCTTGTATCCGATCTTTGTCTCAAAACCTCAGATTGGTACCTGTGGGTTGCTAGTAGTGTTGATTACTCCTTGTAGTTGATGCTAGTTGGTTTACTTGGTGGAAGATCATATGTTCAGATCCTTAATGATAATTAATACTCCTCTGATTATGAACATTAATATGCTTTGTGAGTAGTTACGTTTGTTCCTGAGGACATGGGATAAGTCTTGTTATAAGTAATCATGTGAATTTGGTATTCGTTCGATATTTTGATGAGATGTATGTTGTCTCTCCTCTAGTGGTGTTATGTGAACGTCGACTACATGACACTTCACCATTGTTTGGGCCTAGAGGAAGGCATTGGGAAGTAATAAGTAGATGATGGGTTGCTAGAGTGACAGAAGCTTAAACCCTAGTTTATGCGTTGCTTCGTAAGGGGCTGATTTGGATCCACATGTTTCATGCTATGGTTACATTTATCTTAATTCTTCTTTCATAGTTGCGGATGCTTGCGAGAGGGGTTAATCATAAGTGGGAGGCTTGTCCAAGTAAGGACAGCACCCAAGCACCGGTCCACCCACATATCAAATTATTAAAGTAATGAACGCGAATCATATGAGCATGATGAAAACTAACTTGACAGAAATTCCCATGTGTCCTCGGGAGCGCTTTGCTTTATATAAGAGTATGTCCAGGCTTGTCCTTTGCTATAAAAAGGATTGGGCCACCTTGCTGCACCTTTGCTACACTTGTTACTTGCTACCCGTTACGAATTATCTTATCACAAAACTATCTGTTACCGATAATTTCAGTGCTTGTAGAGAATACCTTACTGAAAACCGCTTGTCATTTCCTTCTGCTCCTCGCTGGGTTCGACACTCTTACTTATCGAAAGGACTAGGATAGATCCCCTATACTTGTGGGTCATCACCACTATCGTTTTGGGGTTATGCATTAGAGACAACTACATTCACTTTAAAAAGGGGCACCATCTAAGTCCGTTGAGATGACACCGTATGAATTTTGGTTTGGCAGCAACCTAAGCTGTCATTTCTTAATGTTTGGGGCTGCGACGCTTATGTGAAAAAGGGTTTTCACCTAATGAGCTCGAACCCAAAGCGGACAAATGCATCTTCATAGAATACCCTAACGTAACAGTTGGGTAAACCTTCTATCTTAGATCCAAGCACAAAGTGTTTGTTGCGAAAACGTGTCCTTTCTCGAGAAAGAGTTTCTCTTGAAAGAATTGAGTGGGAGGAAGATAGAACTTGATGAGGTTGTTGAACCTTTGTTTCAACCAGAGAGTAGCGCAGCGCAGAAAGTTGTTTCTGTGGAGCCTATGTTAGTTGAAGAGGAAGTTAATGATGATGATCATGAAGCTTCGGATCAAGTTACTATCAAACCTCGTAGGTCGACAAGGATGCGTACTGCTCCTGAGTGGTACGGCAACCCTGTCTTAGAGGTCATGTTGTTGGACAACGATGAACCTACGAGCTATGGAGAAGCGATGATGGGCCCGGATTCCGAGAAATGGTTAGAGGCCATGCAATCCGAGATGGGATCCATGTAAGAAAACAAAGTATGGTCTTTGAAAGTATTACCTGAAGGGCGAAAGGCCATTCAGAACAAATGGATCTTTAAAAGGAAGACGGACGCGGACGGTAATGTCACCGTCTATAAAGCTCGACTTGTGGCAAAGGGTTTTTCACAAGTTCAAGGAGTTGACTACGATGAGACTTTCTCACCCGTAGCGATGCTGAAGTCTGTTGGAATTATGTTAGCAGTTGCTGCATTTTTCGATTATGAAATCTGGCAGATGGATGTCAAAACATCGTTTCCTTAACGGTATCCGTGAGGAAAGGTTGTATGTGATACAACCGGAAAGTTTTGTCAGTTCTAAGGATGCTAAAATATATGCAAGATCCAGCGATCCTTCTATGGACTGGAGCAAGCCTCTCAGAGTTGGAATATACACTTTGATGAGGTGATCAAAGTTTTTGGGTCTATACAAAGTTTATGAGAAACTTGTATTTACAATAAAGTGAGTGGGAGCACTATAGAATTTCTGATAAGTATATGTGGATGCCATATTGTTGATCGGAAATGATGTAGAATTTCTGGAAAGCATAAAGGGGTTGTTTGAAAAGGAGTTTTTCAAAGGAAAACCTAGAATGAAGCTACTTAAATATTGGGCATCAGGATCTATAGAGATAAATCAAGACGTCTGATAAAAACTTTCAATGAGTACATACCTTGACAAGATTTTGAAAGAGTTCAAAATGGATCAGTCAAAGAAAGAGTTCTTGCCTGATTTGTAAGGTGTGGAGTTGAGTGAGACTCAAAGCTCGACCACGGCAGAAGAAAGAGAAAGGACGAAGGTCGTCCCCTATGCCTTAGCCATAGGCTCTATATAGTATGCCATGCTGTGTACCGCACCTGGTGTGTGCCTTGCCATGAGTATGTCAAGGGGTACAAGAGTGGTCCAGGAGTGGATCACTGGACAGCGGTCAAAATTATCCTTAGTAACTAGGGGACTAAGGAAATGTTTCTCGATTATGGAGGTGATAAAGAGTTCGTCGTAAAGGGTTACGTCGATGCAAGCTTTAACACCACCGGATGACTCTTAGTAGCAATCCGGATACGTATAGTGGAGCAGCCATTTGGAAATGGCTCCAAGTGGAGCGTGGTAGCAGTATCTACAGTATAACATAAATATTTGCAAAGTACACACGGATCTGAATGTCGCAGACCCGTTGACTAAAACCTCTTTCACATGCAAAACATGATCGAACCCCAGAACTCATTGGGTGTGAGATTCATAACAATGTAAATCACATAGCGATGTGAGCTAGATTATTGACTCTAGTGCAAGTGGGAGACTGTTGGAAATATGCCCTAGAGGCAACAATAAATTAGTTATTATTCTATTTCCTTGTTCATGATAATCGTTTATTATCCATGCTATAATTGTATTAATTGGAAACACTGATACATGTGTGGATACAAAGACAACACGGTGTCCCTAGTATGCCTCTAGTAGACCAGCTCGTTGATCAAAGATGGTTAAGGTTTCCTAGCCATAGACATGAGATGTCATTTGATAACGTGATCACATCATTAGGAGAATGATGTGATGGACAAGACCCAAACTATGAACGTAGCATATGATCGTGTCAGTTTATTGCTATTGTTTTCTGCATGTCAAGTATCTGTTCCTATGACCATGAGATTATGCAACTCACTGACACCGGAGGAATGCCTTGTGTGTATCAAATGTCGCAACGTAACTGGGTGACTATAAAGATGCTCTACAGGTATCTCCGAGGGTGTCTGTTGAGTTGGCATGGATCGAGACTGGGATTTGTTACTCCGTGTGACGGAGAGGTATCTCGGGGCCCACTCGGTAATACAACATCACACTAAGCCTTGCAAGCAATGTGTCTAAAGTGTTAGCCACGGGATCTTGTATTACGGAACGAGTAAAGAGACTTGCCGGTAACGAGATTGAACTAGGTATAGAGATACCGACGATCGAATCTCGGGCAAGTAACATACCGAAGAACAAAGGGAACAACATACGGGATTAACTGAATCCTTGACATAGAGGTTCAACCGATAAAGATCTTTGTAGAATATGTAGGAACCAATATGGGCATCCAGGTCCCGCTATTGGTTATTGACCGTAGAGGTGTCTCGGTCATGTCTACATAGTTCTCGAACCCGCAGGGTCTGCACACTTAAGTTTCGGTGACGTTTCGTTATAGTAGAGTTATATATAGGAAGTCCTGTTTTGGTCACCGGAAAAGTTTCGGGTACTTCGGTAGTGTACCGGGAGTGCCGGGAGGGTACCGGGGGCCATCGGGAGGGGTGTCTCGACCCAAAGGACCTCATGGGCTGTGGGAGGAGTCAAACCAGCCCCTCGTGGGCTGGCCGAACCCCCCACTAAGGCCCATGCGGCTAGGGGTGGGAAAAACCCAAAGGAGGAAAGGTGGAAAGGCTTTCCAAGTGGAGAGGAGGAATCCTACTCCTAGTAGGATTGGAGTAGGACTCCTCCACCTCCTATTTCGGCCAAACCTTGAGGGTTTGAGGCTGCCTCCTCCCCTCCCTCCCTCCTATATATACTAGAGGATTTAGAGGGGAGAGCTAACCTTAATTGCCACGTGCTCCCTCTACTTCATCTAGATCGTTTTCTCCTCTAGTCTAGTTCGGCGGTGCTTAGGCGAAGCCCTGCCGGAATAGTTCCACCACCATCGCCGCCACGCCGTCGCGCTGCCGGAGAACGCATCTACCTCTCCGCTCCCTCTTGCTGGATCAAGAAGGCGGAGATCGTCATCGAGCTGTACGTGTGCTGAACGCGGAGGTGCCGTCCGTTCGGCGCTAGACCGGAAGGACCGTGATGGGATCGCGGGACGGATCGTGATTGGATCGTGAGATGTATCGCGGGACGCTCGGCGATTTGTATCGCGAAGACGTTCGACTACATCAACCGCGTTTTTTAACGCTTCCCGCTTAGCGATCTACAAGGGTATGTAGATCCACTCTCCCTCTCGTAGATGCTCATCACCATGGATAGATCTTGCGTGTGCGTAGGATTTTTTTTTCCCATGCAACGTTCCCCAACACCACACCCCCACACGACGGGCGTCGTTGCGAGACCCCGCCCCCGGTTCTGACCGCTCCCGGTCCTGACGGGGGCCATCGGCGAGGCGAGGGCGGCGGGAGAGCTCATCGCGGAGGGCCATCTCATGGCGGATGTCCTCCTCCCGCGGCCGGCCGGCCTCCTCTCGGCGGCGCGCACCCGCCGACCCCGGCAGCGGAAGGCGAGGGTCGCGCGGTGGGGACAGGTCGGGCACACGGCCGTCGGACGGCCGAGTCCGGTTAGTGGCCTCGACCCGCGACTCCCGCGCTTGGGAGGGGCGGTATGGTGGCGGCCGCACCGGAGAGCGACGGCCGGAGCTCCAGTCCTCCCGCGGCGCCAAGCGCCGGTCGTCCGGGCCCCGGCGAGCCCCGTTGCCGGCGGGGGGAGGAGGGCCCCTGGGCGGCCGCGAGATATCCAGCCGGTCCAGTGGGCGTTTTGGGTGGGGCGCTTCGTCGCCGGGGAGGCGAGGGGCCATCAGGGCCTCCGCGTAGGAATGGCGGGGCCTGGCCGGCGGTAGGAGAGGAGGGGGTGCGGCGGCCGGCGGCGGCGCGGGGGAGAGAGGCGGAAGGACTGGAATCGGCGACGGCGGGGCGGAGGGAGTCGGTGTGACGAGCGAGACCACGGGCGCAGGTAGGGTTTGGAGAGAAGTGACCCCGATGCGGCGCGCGTTTGGGCCAAAACGGGCCACCTCCGCGCGCGTGGCAGGGCAGGCCGACGCCGCCAGCTAGGCCCCGCGGGGGATCCAGACCCAACGGGCTGGATCGGCTGGGGCGAGGGCCCAATCCCTGTTTGCCCGGTCCAGGGCTATCTGGGCCTCCGGCGACAGAGTGGGCCTCAGGCGCCCCCAGGCCAGCGCCGGGTTAACGGGCCGGCCTAGTTTGGCAGCCCGAGCGGGCCCAGTCTAGGGGGAGGGTTTCTCCCTCGGACTCTCCGGCACCAGCCCTCCGCGCGGCGGCGGCCGCGCCGCCGGACCATCCCACGCTGCCGGGCGGTGGCCCAGACCAGCAGCCGGTGGGATTTCCACCGGCGCGTCCAGGGAGGCAAGCCCCGCCGCCACGACGGCCTCCAGGCGGCGCCCCCGCGACAAAGTCGCCACCGGAGACCCCGACTGCCGCTGCCGCCCGTTCCTGCCCGCCGGCGACGACAGCGCACCCGCGGCCGGCCAGAAATCGGCGAGGACAGGGGGAGCCAGCGACACCGGCAGCTCCACCCGCCCCCGCGACGCGCCGTCGGCTTCCTCCACGGCCGCATCGGGCTCCTCATCGTCCTCCACGTCCGCCCATCGGAACGGCCCCGGGCGAGGCCACCACGACCAGGAGGAGACAGGCGGGGGAGCAACATCCTCAAGGGACTAAGCTAGAGAAGAATCAGACCTTGAGCGCGGAGGCATCGCTTGTGAGCCTCGATCCACTTGGTGCACGCAGACTCCCCGTACTCATCTCTGAGCCTCTTGGTGTCAGGGCAAGCGCAGCATATCTTCTTCTTCGGCTTCGAGTCAGTGGCAGTAGCTGGGGCTTCGTTCACAATGGAGCATGCAGCTGGCTGCATAGGCTTCAAGTCGGTGGCAGGAGCTGCTGGGACTTCGTTCACAATCGAGCACACAGGTGCTTGCACGGGCTTTGGGGATTCCGTGCCATTTCAGCAGCAGCAACTCAGGTATGATCTGCAAAACGGGGGGGGCGGTGAAAGAGAAATTCACTTCGGTCTCGGTTAATAACAGTACTCCCTCCGTAAAGAAATATAAGAGCGTTTAGATCACTAAAATAGTGATCTAAATGCTCTTATATTTGTTTACAGAGGGAGTATATCCATACATTGCAACGGGAATAACCAAAAGTTATGTCGTTCTTTGATTACAATGGATCACTGTTCACTGCAGTGAGGACAAGCGGATAGTGGAACATTGCAGTGTTCTCTGAACTTACTGACGAACAAAAACTGATAGTTTTTCCCGCACTTCTTTCTATCATTTTGGTGCAGCAATAGGAATTGCGCGAGATGAAACAGGGAGATGAGATAACCTCATCTCATGCGCCAAGGTTCAAGTGTGCACCAACAACATTAAATCTCAGATGTGATGACAGCTATGAGAAATCTACGAGAGAGCAGTCGGCTATCTGAATTTCTTTTCCTGAAGGCCCAAATCATGGAGAAACTCTTGCTCCACTGCTCGTCGAATGGGCAAAGATAACCACGAAAGACGACTAATTTAACCCTAAACGCGCGTAACAGCGTCGGATCAGCCGTCGATTCGCGCTGCACTTTGCAGAGCCCACACCACAAGTACGCCCAACCGCGGCGACTAAACAGAGATGCATGCGGGGATCGAAGTGAGGACAGATTACTTGCCTGGGCGGAACCGATGAGCGCGCTGCCGTCTTTGGTCTGTGCGCCGTGGGCGGGCTGGTGGTTTTATGCACGGGGCATCTCTCTGTTTTTAATCCGTTTCCTACGCCGACGCCGTTGGCTGTAGATTTTTAATCCATTTCCTACGGAAAATGCATCTCTCTGTTTTTTATTTAGGCCCTGTTTGGAACCACAATAGATTATGATAATCTGGATTATGAAGATAGATTATATAATCAGATTTATAAAAATAATCTAGGTGGGCATGTTTGGATGCCAGATTATATAAACTGTAATCCAGGTTTTTACATTGCATAATGACCTGTGCGTGCGCTGAGGAGAAAAAATGAGGAGGGTGGCGGTGGCAGAAATTAGTAATTACCTCCAACTTTACAAGGATAATGGGTCATTAGCAATCCATAATCTGGTTTTATCTGGGGTAGAGTAGATTGTAAGTTTTTAATAATCTGTTCATCTAGTTTTTATAATTACAACATAATCTGTTCTGTTTGGAGACAGTATAGATTATAAAAACTGGATTATCATAATCTGAGTGGTTCCAAACAGGGCCTTAGTTGGATCAGTGTTCCAGTTGGCTCTAATTAAATCAGATTACGGGCTATGTATGGTACAGTGTGTTTGACTATTTAATTAAAATTAAAGTTATTGTGAGCTGCGTAATACGTGGCATGTTAAAGTATTTAATCTAAATTTCGTGGTATATGCACTTCATCAGTTTTCTAAATTATGTACGGCAAGGAGGTATAACATAAGTGCTTCTTACCACCGACGGTTCAGATATAATGCATTCCCGGGGAGTACTGTCCCCCCCTTTCTGGTTTGGTGAGCATATCTCATTATCTTTTTTGTTTCTAAGGCACATCCCAACGCTCCGCCTTGTACAGGTGCTAAGGCTGCCATGTAGGCAACAAATCTGATGTGGCAAACTGATTAATAGGAGAGAGATGAGTGTGGTGACACACGAAGAAACAATGCTAAGCGCGTGAACCTAGGCAAAACACTTAAATGAAAGAAGCCCACCAATGCATGAACAACTTTAGTTGCAAAAATCATTAAATGAAGGATGTTAGCAACAACCAGTTAAGCATCAATGCATTGGAGGCTTTAGAGCCTCTTTGAGAGTGTTGTGCTCCTTAAAATCCAGCTCCGCTTCAAAAAACACAAGCCAAACGGGGTAGTGAGACGTCTCCAACGTATCGATAATTTATGAAGTATTCATGCCATATTCACCTATGTTTACAATAATTTTATATGGTTTTGATGCACTTTATATGATTTATTTAGAACTAACCCGGACTGACGCTGTTTTCAGCAGAATTACCGTGCTGTTGTTTTTGTGCAGAAAATGAAAGTTCTCGGAATCGCCCGAAACTTTTTGGTGATTTTTTCTGGGCCAAATAAGCAATATTGGAGCGAAGAACCACCGGAGAAGAGCCACGAGGTGGGCACGACCCACCAGAGGGCCCAGGCGCGCCCTGGTGTATCGTGCCCTCCTCGTGGCCCATCTTGGCGTGAAACCGACACCAAAAAATCCTATAAATATAGAAACCATCAGAAATAACCCTAGACTCTCCGCTCCGCCGCCGCAACTCTTTGTATCGATGAAAAACCAATCTGGAGACGTTCCAGTACCCTGTCGGAGAGGGGAATCCATCTCCGGTGGCCATCTTCATCATCCCGGCGGAGGCCATGACGAGGAGGGAGTAGTCCACCCACGGGGCTGAGGGTATGTACAAGTAGCTATGTGTTCAATCTCTCTCTCTCTCTTTCTCTCTCTCTCTCTCTCTCTCTCTCTCTCTCTCTCTCTCTCTCTCTCTCTCTCGTGTTCTTGAGATGTCACGATCTTGATGTATCACGGGCTTTGTTAATATAGTTGGATCATATGGTGTGTTTCCCTTACTATCTTGTTGTGATGAATTGAATCTTACCCTTTGAGATATCGTTATGTTGGATTGAATATTGGATTTGAGAACACTTGATATATGTCTTGCATGTGGATACCCTGGTGACAATGGGGTGTTCTATTGATTCACTTGATATATGTTTTGGTACTCAACTTGCGGATTCCCACGTTGAAATTGGGGTAATCTATGCATAGGGGTTGATACACGTTCTTGTCCTACTTTCTCCGATAGAGATCTTGGGGTACTCTTTGAGGTTCTTTGTATTGGATTGAGTATTATGAATCTAAAATTGTTTGATGTGTATCGTATAATTAACTCATGGATACTTGTGGTGACATTGGAGTATCTAGGTGACATTAGAGTTGGTTGACGCGTATCATATGGTGTTATTCTAGTACAAACTCTTAGATAGATCGGTCGGAAAGGATAACTTGGTGTTATTTTAGTACGAACTCTTGGATAGATCGATCGGAAAGGATAACTTTAAGGTGGTTTCGTGCCCTACAAACAATTTCTTCTTATGTTCTCCGCTAGATAAGAACTTCGGAGTGATTCTTCGTTGAACGTTGAGGGATGGTTATGTGATCCAATTATATTAGCATTGTTGAGAGATTGCACTAGCGAAAGTACGGACCCTAGGCCTTGTTTTCAAGCATTGCAATACCGTTTGTGTTCACTTTTGTTACTTGCTACCTTGCTGTTTTTATATTTTCAGATTACAAAAACCTATATCTACCATCCATATTGCACTTGTATCACCATCTCTTCGCCGAACTAGTGCACCTATACAATTTGCCATTGTATTGGGTGTGTTCGGGACACAAGAGATTTCTTGTATTTGATTGCAGGGTTGTTTGAGAGAGACCATCTTCATCCTACACCTCCCATGGACTGATAAACCTTAGGTCATCCAGTTGAGGGAAAATTGCTACTGTCCTACAAAACTCTGCGCTTGGAGGCCCAACAAAGTCTACAAGAATAAAGTTGCGTAGTAGACATCAAGCTCTTTTCTGACGCCGTTGCCGGGGAGGTGAGTGCTTGAAGGTATATCTTTAGATCTTGCAATTAAATCTTTTAGTTTCTTGTTTTATCACTAGTTTGGTTTATAAAAGAAAACTACAAAAAATGGAGTTTAGGTTGCGTCATTTGTATCGTCTTTATAATGTCTTTCGTGAAAATAAGGATTCAGAAAATTGTGCTCAATTTGTAGAGGAAGAAATTATGAAAATACTTAATGAGAATTCCTTGAATGATGAGCATGATTGCAATGTTGCTAGTATGAATTCTTTGAATATCCATGATGCTAATGATATGCAAAGCCACAAGCTTGGGTACGCTATGTTTGATGAAGATGATATTTTTTGTCCCCCAAGTTTTGATGAGAAAATTTATTATGATGATGGCATGCCTCCTATCTATGATGATTATGAAGATGACATGTATGCTATAAAGAGTGATAGTAACCATGAAACTTGTCATCATGATTTTAATATTGAATGTGGTTATGTCAATCAAATGTCTCATGATAGTTATTTTGTTGAGTTTGCTCCCACTACAATGAATGAGAAGAAAATTGCTTTTGTGAAGAGTAATAAATTTTCAATGCTTATAAATCATGAAAAGGAAGCTTTATGTGATAGTTATATTGTGAAATTCCTTCATTATGGTACTGAGAATTATTATGAGGGGGGAACATATGCTTGTAGGAATTGCAATAATATCAAGTTTCCTCTCTATGTGTTCAAAGTTTTGAAGTTATGCTTGTTTTGCTTTCCTATGCTAGTTAACTCTTGATCCCATAATTTTTTTGCTCAAAAAATCCCTATGCATAGGAAGTGGGTTAGACTTAAATGTGCTTTTCATGAGATTCATGATGCTCTCTTATATGTTTCAAATACTATTCCAATGTGAGCATCATTGAAATCATCATGCCTAGCTAAAAGGCATTAAAGAAAAGCGCTTGTTGGGAGACAACCCAACACTTTTACTTTCTGTTTTTGTGTGTTCACATGATTAAGATACTGTAGTAATCATGTTTTGTGTCTTTTATTTCACTAAAGTGCCAAGTAAAGCCTTTGGGATGACTCACAAGATGAGTAGAATTGATGCTGAACCAAAACAGAAACTTTTGACTCCAGTAAAGGAATTTTAATTTTTTACTAGAGCGTTATAATGATCTGAAATTTTTACACAGTATTTATATACAAATTCTTCAGGTTATCGTAAGTTTTCAGAATTTTTAGAGACAGGGAAGTATGGTTACACTACAGATCTTCACAGACTGTTCTGTTTTTGACAGATTCTGTTTTGCATGCATAGTTTGCTTGTTTTAGTGTTTCCATAGCTTATATTTAGTGGTATAAATTATGGGAATGATAGAGAACAGTAGTTATCATGTGGGAAAAATTATGAATCTTGTCTTGACAGTACCTAAGTGAATGATTTTTATTTATTATACTAACCCATCTCACAAAGTTCCGTTAAGTTTTGTGTGATTGAAGTTTTCAAGTTTTGGATGAGACACCGATATGAGAAGAATAAGGAGTGACAAGAACCTAAGCTTGGGGATGACCAAGGCACCCCCAAGGTAATATTCAAGGAAGACTCAAGAGCCTAAGCTTGGGGATGCCCCGGAAGGCATCCCCTCTTTCGTCTTCAACATTATCGGTATATCTTACTTAGAGCTATATTTTTATTCGTCACATAATATGTGCTTTGCTTGGATCGTCATTATATTTTGTTATTTTATGTTAGGTGTTATTTATAATCTTGTTTTTCAATAAAAAGTTCCAAGAATTGTCTTAGGATGCTTGCATTGCATGTTTGATGTGTGCTGTGTAAAAACAGAAACTTTTACTGTAGTGTTTGAATTTTCATATTTTACTGGAATGTGGAAAGTTTCTGAAATTTTTACACAGTATTTTAATATAAATTATTTAGCATATCCTAAATTTTCATAACTTTTTGAGTTACATAAGTACACTGGTTTAATAGATTGCTACAGACTGTTCTGTTTGGACAAATTGCTGTCATAGTTTTGTTATCTACTTATCCTATAGTTTCCATAGCGTATATTGGTAGATATAAATTGTGGAAATGATAGTAAAAAGTAGATGATGTTTGAAATTATTATGCAACTTGTCTTGGCAGTACATAAAGAGTTGATTTATTATTATGTGTACTAACCTATCTCACGAGTTCTTTTCGAGTTTTGTGTGGATGAAGTTTTTGAGAATAGGTGAAACCATGATATGAGAGGATTGAAAGAGATACAAAAGCTCAAGCTTGGGGATGCCCAAGGCACCCCAAGTAAATATTTCAAGAAGTCTCAAGCATCTAAGCTTGGGGATGCTACGCATCCCACCTCTCTTCATCAACAATTATCGGTTAGCCTATGTTGAGCCTAAATTTTTATTCGTTCACTTGATGCGTGCTATTCTTGGAGTGCTATTTTTATTTTGCTTGCTGTTTAATAAAATACTCAGATCTAAAAATATTTATTGAGAGAGAGCCCTCACATAGCTACTTGATTGTTTACCTACTCATTGATCTTTACTCATATCTTTTGAGAGTAGTTTGATGTTTACTCTTGTGCTTCACTTATATCCTATGAGTAAATTGTGAATGAATTGAATATCATAAATATGAAATTATCAATGTGCTTTATGATTAGTAGTAGCTTCACATCTGGTTTAGAAAGAAAAATCTATTGAAGTTTGACAATCACAATATTGGTCATACAAGCAATTCGTGAATGATTAGTACAAGGAAGAGAACTTTCACATACAAATATATTATCTTGGACATCTTCTATGATTGTGAATACCCATTAAATATTTTCAAACTTGAGAAAATTAGTTGAAGTTGGACAAGGAAGACAACGTAATGAGTTATGGTTGTGTATACTTGCATAGAAGTTATATTGTTGTGGATCCTCCAACATGTGGTGCTTGTTTAGAACCTTTTGCTAGCCAAAACTTCATACTAAGTAGAGATACTACTGTTGGAAATATGCCCTAGAGGCAATAATAAAAGTAGTTATTATTATATTTCCTTGTTCATGATAATCGTTTATTATCCATGCTATAATTGTATTGATTGGAAACACTAATACATGTGTGGATACATAGACAACACTGTGTCCCTAGTGTGCCTCTAGTAGACTAGCTCGTTGATCAAAGATGGTCAAGGTTTCCTAGCCATAGACATGAGATGTCATTTGATAACGGGATCACATCATTAGGAGAATGATGTGATGGACAAGACCCAAACTATGAACGTAGCATATGATCGTGTCAGTTTATTGCTATAGTTTTCTACATGCCAAGTATCTGTTCCTATGACCATGAGATCATGTAACTCACTGACACCGGAGGAATACCTTGTGTGTATCAAACGTCACAACGTAACTGGCTGACTATAAAGATGCTCTACAGGTATCTCCGAAGGTGTCTGTTGAGTGGGCATGGATCAAGACTGGGATTTGTTACTCCGTATGACGGAGAGGTATCTCAGGGCCCACTCGGTAATACAACATCACAATAAGCCTTGCAAGCAATGTGACTAAGTGTTAGCCATGGGATCTTGTATTACGGAACGAGTAAAGAGACTTGCCGGTAACGAGATTGTACTAGGTATAGAGATACCGACGATCGAATCTCGGGCAAGTAACATACCGAAGAACAAAGGGAACAGAATACGGGATTAACTGAATCCTTGACATAGAGGTTCAACCGATAAAGATCTTCGTAGAATATGTGGGAACCAATATGGGCATCCAGGTCCCGCTACTGGTTATTGACCGTAGAGGTGTCTCGGTCATGTCTACATAGTTCTCGAACCCGCAGGGTCTGCACACTTAAGGTTAGGTGACGTTTCGGTATAGTAGAGTTATGTATGTTGGTGACCGAAGGTTGTTCGGAGTCCCGGATGAGATCCCGGACGTCACGAGGAGCTCCGGAATGGTCCAGAGGTAAAGATTGATATATAGGAAAGTCGTGTTTGAACTCCGGAAAAGTTTCGGGCATTTCCGGCAGTGTACCGGGAGTGACGAATGGGTTCCGGGGGTCCACCAAGTGGGGCCACCACACCCCAAGTGGGTCACATGGGCCTTAGGGTGGCGCATCAGCCCCTGGTGGGCTGGGCGGCCGGCCCAAGAGGGCCTATGTGGCTGGACTTGTGGGAAAAGGAAAGTCCAAGTGGGGAAGGGAAGGAGTCCTACTAGGAGTAGGATTGGAGGTGGACTCCTCCACCTCCACCTCCTTCGGCCGACTCCTAGGGGCAGCCCTAGGGGCGCCAGCCCCTCCCCTCCCTCCTATATATACTAGAGGGAGAGAGGGCCAAAGACACACAACCCTAAAGGCCACGGTGCAGCCCTCTCTCCCGATAGATCGATTCCTCTAGTTTTTAGCAGTGTTTAGGCGAAGCCCTGCTGGAATAGTTCCACCACCACCGCCGCCACGCCATCGCAGTACCGGAGAACTCGTCTACCTCTCCGCTCCCTCTTGCTGGATCAAGAAGGCGAAGATCGTCATTGAGCTGTACGTGTGCTGAACGCGGAGGTGCCGTTCGTTCGGCACTAGATCGTGATTGGATCGCGGGACGGCTAGCGATTTGTATCGCGAAGACATTCGACTACATCAACCGCGTTTCTTAATGCTTCCCGCTTAGCGATCTACAAGGGTATGTAGATCCACTCTCCCTCTCGTAGATGCTCATCACCATGGATAGATCTTGCGTGTGCGTAGGAAAGGTTATTTTCAGCATGAGAGGGGCGGTAATAGGGATTCCCAGTCCCAAAAAAAATGCAAATAATTAAACAAAACTCCCCCAGGAATGTTGTTGGTATGGACGGTACCCGTGGATTCGGCTAGCCGTGGAGTGTGTTTGTTGGTGGAGGGGGAGTAAACCTTACTTTTACCGTTTGGGAACCGCCACGAATGTGTTTAACATGGAAGATATTGATAACTCTTCGTCATAACGTTGACAGGAAGGGTGCACCTCCCAAAAATTATAGTTATCTCTTATTTAAGCTTTGAGCTCTGGCACATATGCAAATCCCTGTTTCCCTCTGCGAAGGGACAATCTATTTACTTTTCATGTTGAGTCAACTTCTTATTCCAACCTACTTCTATTAGTTGGCAAGCATCATGTGGTGGGGAAAGATATAGGCACATATGGCCAGTCAAATATATTTGATCATGACTTATTATTGTTGACAATTATCTCTATGATAAATGAGTTGGGAGGCGAAACATTAAGCCCCTATCTTTCTCTGTGTTTGATGGATGCCATTTGTTCTAAGAATATGCTTTGAGTACTAGCAATCATAGAAGACAATATGATGATTGAGTATGTGGAGCTCTTACTTAAACTTTGTTGAGAATAAGTTGAATTGCAATTGTTTGGTAACTAAGAACATAGGTTGTTAAGCTTCAAGAGAATTCATTGTTTGAACCATATCATGTGAATTGGTTGCTACTCTATCATGATGATTTTTATGAGAAAAAGTTGTTGGTTATGATGCGAGAAAATTCACTGAAAATTATCAATGATCAAACTTATATATTATTCTAGCATTCACACTTCATAAATTAGTTCTTTTATCATTTACCTACTCGAGGACGAGTAGGAATTAAGCTTGGGGATGCTGATATGTCTCCAATGTATCGATAATTTATGAAGTATTCATGCCATATTCACCTATGTTTACAATAATTTTATATGGTTTTGATGCACTTTATATGATTTATTTAGAACTAACCCGGACTGACGCTGTTTTCAGCAGAATTACTGTGGTGTTGTTTTTGTGCAGAAAATGAAAGTTCTCAGAATCACCTGAAACTTTTTGGTGATTTTTTCTAGACCAAATAAGCAATATTGGAGCAAAGAACCACCGGAGAAGAGCCACGAGGTGGGCACAACCCACCAGGGCGCGCTAGAGGGCCCAGGCGCGCCCTGTTGTATCGTGCCCTCCTCATGGCCCATCTTGGCGTGAAACCGACGCCCAAAAATCCTATAAATATAGAAACCATCAGAAATAACCCCTAGACTCTCCACTCTACCGCCGCAACTCTCTGTATCGACGAAAAACCAATCTGGAGACGTTCTAGTACCCTGCCGGAGAGGGGAATCCATCTCCGGTGGCCATCTTCATCATCTCGGCGGAGGCCATGACGAGGAGGGAGTAGTCCACCCTCGGGGCTGAGGGTATGTACCAGTAGCTATGTGTTCAATCTCTCTCTCTCTCGTGTTCTTGAGATGTCACGATCTTGATGTATCACGGGCTTTGTTAATATAGTTGGATCATATGGTGTGTTTCCCTTACTATATTGCTGTGATGAATTGAATCTTACCCTTTGAGATATCGTTATGTTGGATTGAATATTGGATTTGAGAACACTTGATATATGTCTTGCATGTGGATACCCTGGTGACAATGGGGTGTTCTATTGATTCACTTGATATATGTTTTGGTACTCAACTTGCGGATTCCCGCGGTGACATTGGGGTAATCTATGCATAGGGGTTGATACACGTTCTTGTCCTACTTTCTCCGATAGAAATCTTGGGGTACTCTTTGAGGTTCTTTGTGTTGGATTAAGTATTATGAATCTGAAATTGTTTGATGCGTATCGTATAATTAACTCATGGATACTTGTGGTGACATTGGAGTATCTAGGTGACATTAGAGTTGGTTGACGCGTATCATATGGTGTTATTCTAGTACAAACTCTTAGATAGATCGATCGGAAAGGATAACTTGGTGTTATTTTAGTACGAACTCTTGGATAGATCGATCGGAAAGGATAACTTTAAGGTGGTTTCGTACCCTACAAACAATTTCTTCTTATGTTCTCCGCTAGATAAGAACTTCGGAGTGATTCTTCGTTGCACGTTGAGGGATGGTTATGTGATCCAATTATATTAGCATTGTTGAGAGATTGCACTAGCGAAAGTACGGACCCTAGGCCTTGTTTTAAACCATTGAAATACCGTTTGTGCTCACTTTTGTTACTTGCTACCTTGCTGTTTTTATATTTTAAGATTACAAAAACCTATATCTACCATCCATATTGCACTTGTATCACCATCTCTTCGCCGAACTAGTGCACCTATACAATTTGCCATTGTATTGGGTGTGTTGGGGACACAAGAGATTTCTTGTATTTGATTGCAGGGTTGTTTGAGAGAGACCATCTTCATCCTACACCTCCCACGGATTGATAGACCTTAGGTCATCCACTTTAGGGAAAATTGCTACTGTCCTACAAAACTCTGCGCTTGGAGGCCCAAGAAAGTCTACACGAATAAAATTGCGTAGTAGTCATCAGGTAGCTCCACGATATGCCGCTCCGCAAAAAAACTAGAATCTGGGGTACAACTCCAAAGTTTTTATGAAGCTCTTCAGAGGGTGCTCCAAAAAACACTAGAAGCTGGAGTTGGGGGGAAATTACCCACCACTCCCACCAGTAAGTGGATACCCCTTCATTTCTTCGCCCTCAACCAATCAAATAGATTCTTTCCACCAAATTTTCCATTCTTGAAGCTGGAGCTAGATGGAAGCCAAACATTCTCTTGGTAGTGCTATAGCTTCTATATGAAACTACTCCAAAGTGAATTTGATGAAGTGAAGTTGATTTTGGTGAAGTGGAGCGGTCCCAAACAGGCCCTTAGTTGCTAAACTTTTAATGTGCTTAGCACCTCATGTAAGCACCTTTACATTGAAGGAGGCCTAAGTCTCTACTTTATTTCTTTCCATCACCTGTTTAGATTATGAGATGCATTAAGTTCTTTCATGCAAAGACTAAAAGAAAACAAACAATGTAACATTCATCCTCATTAAGTGTATCACGACATGCATTCATCGCAATTAATGGAGATTAAAGCATGATATGCACTTCTTCTACACCCCAGCATGCGAGCCCCTGCCTTCAAGGATGTTGTTCTTGGGGAACGTTGCATGGGAAACAAAAAATTTCCTACGAACACGCAAGATCTATCCATGGTGATGAGCATCTACGAGAGGGAGAGTGGATCTACATACCCTTATAGATCGCTAAGCGGAAGCGTTAAGAAACGCGGTTGATGTAGTCGAACGTCTTCGCGATCCAAACCGCAAGCCGTCCCGCGATCCCATCACGATCCGTCTCGCAATCCAATCACGATCCGTCCCGCGATCCAATCACGGTCCTTCCAATCTAGTGCCGAACGGACGACACCTCCACATTCAGCACACGTACAGCTCGATGATGATCTCCGCCTTCTTGATCCAGCAAGAGGGAGCGGAGAGGTAGATGAGTTCTCCGGCAGCGCGACGGCGCGGCGGCGGCGGTGGTGGAACTATTCCGGCAGGGCTTCGCCTAAGCACCGCCGAAACTAGACTAGAGGAGAAACGATCTAGAGGAAGAAGAGGGCAGCACGTGGCAATTAAGGTTAGGTGTGCCCTCAAATCCTCTAGTATATATAGGAGGAAGGGAGAGGGGCTGGCGCCCTAGGGATCCTCCCCTAGGGTCGGCCGAACTAGAGGTGGAGGAGTCCACTTCCAACTAGGAGGTGGGCGTGGGGGAATCCTACTCCGACTAGGATTCCTCCCCCTCTCCTCTTTCTCCTGTGCATAGGCCCTCTTGGGCTGGCTGCCCAGCCCACCAGGGGCTGGTGCGCCACCACTAAGGTCCATGTGGCCCCTTGGGGTGTGTGGGTGATACGTCTCCAACGTATCTATAATTTTTGATTGTTCCATGCTATTATATTATCTGTTTTGGATGTTTTTATATGCATTAATATGCTATTTTATATTATTTTTGGGACTAACCTATTAACCTAGTGCCTAGTGCCAGTTTCTGTTTTTTCCTTGTTTTTGAGTATTGCAGATAAGGAATATTAAACGGAGTCCAAACGGAATAAAATCTTCGGGATGATTTTTCTTGGACCAGAAGAAACCTGCCAGACTTGGAGATGAAGGGAGGAGACCTGCCGGGAGGCGACAAGCCACCTGGGCGCGCCCTAGGGGGGCGCCCCCCTGGCTTGTGGCCCCCTGTAGGTTGATGTCTACTACGCAACCTTCTTCTTGTAGACTCGTGTTGGGCCTCCAAGCGCAGAGTTTTGTAGGACAGTAGCAAATTTCCCTCAAGTGGATGACCTAAGGTTTATCAATCTGTGGGAGGCGTAGGATGAAGATGGTCTCTCTCAAACAACCCTGCAATCAAATAACAAAGAGTCTCTTGTGTCCCCAACACGCCCAATACAATGGTAAATTGTATAGGTGCACTAGTTCGGCGAAGAGATGGTGATACAAGTGTAATATGGATGGTAGATATAGGTTTTTATAATCTGAAAATATAAAAACAGCAAGGTAGCGAGTAACAAAAGTGAGCAAAAACGGTGTTGCAATGCTTGAAAACAAGGCCTAGGGTTCATACTTTCACTAGTGCAAATTCTCTCAACAATAATAACATAGTTGAATCATATGTAAATCCCTCACGTGCGACAAAGAGTTCACTCCAAAGTCACAAATAGCGGAGAACAAACGAAGAAATTATTGTAGGGTACGAAACCACCTCAAAGTTATCTTTTCCGATCAATCTTATGAGCTATCCCTATAAGTGTCATGAACAGCCCTAGAGTTCGTACTAAAACAACACCTTAAGATACACACAACCAATACCCTAATGTCACCTAGATACTCCAATGTCACCACAAGTACCCATGGGCTTGATTATACGATATGCATCACACAATTTCAGATTCATCATGTTCAATCCAACACAAAGAACTTCAAAGAGTGCCCCAAAGTCCAGACGAAAACATGTGCCAACCCCTATGCATAGATTCCCAAGGTCACGGAACCCGCAAGTTGATCACCAAAACATACATCAAGTGGATCTGGATGCCTGATGTCTACTATGCAACCTTCTTCTTGTAGACTTGTGTTGGGCCTCCAAGCGCAGAGTTTTGTAGGACAGTAGCAAATTTCCCTCAAGTGGATGACCTAAGGTTTATCAATCCGTGGGAGGCGTAGGATGAAGATGGTCTCTCTCAAACAACCCTGCAATCAAATAACAAAGAGTCTCTTGTGTCCCCAACACACCCAATACAATGGTAAATTGTATAGGTGCACTAGTTCGGTGAAGAGATGGTGATACAAGTGTAATATGGATAATAGATATAGGTTTTTGTAATCTAAAAATATAAAAACAGCAAGGTAGAAAGTAACAAAAGTGAGCAAAAACGGTATTGCAATGCTTGAAAACAAGGCCTAGGGTTCATACTTTCACTAGTGCAAGTTCTCTCAACAATACTGACATAGTTGAATCATATGTAATTCTCTCAAGTGCGACAAAGAGTTCACTCCAAAGTCACAAATAGCGGAGAACAAACGAAGAAATTATTGTAGGGTACGAAACCACCTCAAAGTTATCTTTTCCGATCAATCTTATGAGCTATCCCTATAAGTGTCACGAACAGCCCTAGAGTTCGTACTAAAATAACACCTTAAGATACACATCAACCAAAACCCTAATGTCACCTAGATACTCCAATGTCACCACAAGTACTCATGGGCTTGATTATACGATATGCATCACACAATTTCAGATTCATCATGTTCAATCCAACACAAAGAACTTCAAAGAGTGCCCCAAAGTTTCTACCGGAGAGTCAAGACGAAAACGTGTGCCAACCCCCATGCATAGATTCCCAAGGTCACGGAACCCGCAAGTTGATCACCAAAACATACATCAAGTGGATCAATAGAACATCCCATTGTCACCACGGATATCCCATCGCAAGACATACATCAAGTGTTCTCAAATCCTTTAAAGGCTCAATCCGACAAGAAAACTTCAAAGGGAAAACTCAATTCATCACAAGAAGATAGAGAGGGGAAAACTCCATATGATTCATCTATATTAATAAAGCTCGCGGTACATCAAGATCGTGTCATCTCAAGAACACGAGAGAGAGAGATCAAACACATAGCTACTGGTACATACCCTCAGCCCCGAGGGTGAATTACTCCCTCCTCGTCATGGAGACCGACGGGATGACGAAGATGGCCTCCGGTGATGGTTTCCTCCTCCGGCAGGGTGCCGGAACGGGCTCCCGATTGGTTTTTCGTGGCTCTGGAGGCTTGCGGCGGCGGAACTCCCGATCTAGGTTTGTTTCTGGGGGTTTCTATATTTATAGGAATTTTTGGCGGCGGAAACAAGTCAAGGTGGGCCACGAGGTGACGACAAGCTAGGGGGCGCGCCCTAGGGGGGGTGCCCCCCAGGCTTGTGGTGGCCTCGTGGCTCTTCTGGCCCAACTCCAATGCTGCCTGGCCTACTTCTGGTCCATAAAAAATCACCGTAGATTTTTATTCCGTTTGGACTCCATTTGATATTCCTTTTCTGTAAAACTCAAAAACACGAAAAAAACAGAAACTGGCACTGGCTCTAGGTTAATAGGTTAGTCCCAAAAATAATATAAAGTTGTAGTAAAATGATTGTAAAACATTCAAGAATGATAATATAACAGCATGGAACAAGCAAAAATTATAGATACGTTGGAGACGTATCACAGGTCTTCCAACCCTAATCTTCGGCCTATAAATTCCCAAATATTCCCCCAATACCAAAAAGAGCCACGAAAATACTTTTCCGCCGCCGGAACCCTCTGTTCCCATGAGATCCCATCTTGGAGCCTTTTCCGGTAATCTGCCGGAGGGGGATTCGATCACGGAGGGCATCTACATCAACTCCATTGCCCTTCGGATGATGCGTGAGTAGTTCACCTCAGACCTTCGGGTCCATAGCTAGTAGCTAGATGGCTTCTTCTCTCTCTATGTTCTTCAATACCATGTTCTTCATGATCTTCATGGAGATCCATCCGATGTAATACTCTTTTGCGGTGTGTTTGCCGAGATCCGATGAATTGTGGGTTTATGATCAGATTATCTATAAATATTATTTGAATCTTCTCTGAATTCTTATATGCATGATTTCGTATCTTTGCAAGTCTCTTCGAGTTATTGGTTTGGTTTGGCCAACTAGATTGGTAATTCTTGCAATGGGAGAAGTGCTTGGTTTTGGGTTCAATCTTGCGGTGTCCTCACCCAGTGACAAAGTAGGGGTAGCAAGGCACGTATTTGTATTGTTGCCATCAAGGGTAAAAAGATGGGGTTTTCATCATATTGCTTGAGTTTATCCCTCTACATCATGTCATCTTACTTAATGCGTTACTCTGTTCTTCATGAACTTAATACTCTAGATGCAGGAAGGAGTCGGTCGATGTGTGGAGTAATAGTAGTAGATGCAGAATCGTTTCGGTCTACTTGACACGGACGTGATGCCTATATGCATAATCATTGCCTTGGATATCGGCATAACTATGCGCTTTTCTATCAATTGCTCGACAGTAATTTGTTCACCCACCGTATTATTTTCCTTCAAGAGAGAAGCCTCTAGTGAAACCTATGGCCCCCGGGTCTATTTTCCATATTACATTTTCAGATCTATAAACCAAAAATACCAAAAATACTTTGCTGCAATCTTTTTACTTTTGTTTTACTATTCGTTTTAGTAATCTTCTATATCTATCTCTATCAGATCTCATCCTTGCAAGTAACTGTGAAGGGATTGACAACCCCTTTATAGCGTTGGGTGCAAGTGTTTGATTGTTTGTGTAGGTGCGAAGATTGGGGACTTGCTTGTATCTCCTACTGGATTGATACCTTGGTTCTCAACAACTGAGGGAAATACTTATCTACTTTGCTGCATCACCCTTTCCTCTTCAAGGGAAAACCAACGCAAGCTTAAGAAGTAGCAAGAAGGATTTCTGGCTCCGTTGCCGAGGAGATCTACATCAAGCCTACCAAGTACCCATCACAAACTCATCTCTTGCATTTACATTATTTACCATTTGCCTCTCGTTTTCCTCCCCCCCCCCCCCCCCACTTCTAAAACGATTTTCAGAAAAATACCAAAAACTTTTGCCTTTTTATTCGCCCTTCTTCCGTTCGTCTTTTCGTTTGCTTTTTGTTTGCTTGTGTGTTAGATCGCTTAAACTCATGACTAGCCTTACTACTATCGCTAGTACTCCCGAGAGTGAGGTTCTTAATTTTAAGTAAAGGGGAGGAAGATCTTAAGATGATAAGTATTCACCCCAGCTTTATCAATATTGTTAGGGAACCTATTGTCACAAGTGAATCTCTTGACTTCTTGCCTAGGAGCATTATTATTGATAAGAGCAAGAAATCTCCTAGGGTTTATAAGTGTGCAATTGAGGAGATGCATACCAAAGATGACAATACCTAGATCTATTGCGTTATGCCTAGCTAGGGGCGTTAAACAATAGCGCTTGTTGGGAGGCAACCCAATTTTATTTTATGTTTTTTGTTTTTTGCTTCTGTTCTTGAGTGTTTTTCACATTATTACCTCTGTAGTAATTGTGTTTTATTGTTTTAATTAGTGTTTGTGCCAAGTAAGACCTTTGGGATGGTTTACGGTGATTGTTGATTTGGTTTTGCTGAAAAACAGAAACTTTTGCGCTCAGTCCAGGAATTTTATAAATTCACCAGAGCGTCAATTGGATCTGAATTTTTTACACAAGATTGATATACAAATTTCCCTGATTTTCCTAATGTTTCAGAATTTTTGGAGTTACAGACGTATTCGAAGTCTACAGATTGCTACAGACTGTTCTGTTTTTGACAGATTCTGTTTTCTTTGTGTTGTTTGCTTATTTTGATGTATCTATGGGTTGTATCGGGGGGTATGAACCATGGAGAAGTTAGAATACAGTAGATATTACACCAATATAAATAAAGAATGAGTTCACAACAGTACCTAAAGTGGTGATTTATTTTTCTTATACTAACGGATCTCACGAGTTTTCTATTGAGTTTTGTGTTGTGAAGTTTTCAAGTTTTGGGTAAAGATTTGGTGGACTATGGAATAAGGAGTGGCAAGAGCCTAAGCTTGGGGATGCCCAAGGAACCCCAAGCCATATTCAAGGATACCAAAGAGCCTAATCTTGAGGATGCCCCGGAAGGCTTCCCCTCTTTCGTCTTCAATCCATCGGTAAATTTACTTGAGGCTATATTTTTATTCACCACATGATATGTGTTTTGCTTGGAGCGTCTTGTATGATATGAGTCTTTGCTTTTTAGTTTTCCACAATCATAATTTCTGCACACATCTTTTGAGAGGGACACGCATTAATCGTGAATTTATTAGAATACTCTATGTGCTTCACTTATATCTTTTGAGCTAGGCAATTTTGCTCTAGTGCTTCACTTATATCTTTTTAGAGCACGGTGGTGTTTTTTATTTTGTAGAAATAATTGAACTCTCGTACCTCACTTATATTATTTTGAGAGTATTTAAACAGCATGGTAATTGGTTTAGGTTATGAATTTCGTCCTAATATAATGGGCATCCAAGAGGGATATAATAAAAACTTTCATATAAAGTGCATTGAATACTATGAGAAGTTGGATTCCTTGCATATAGTTTTTAGGTATAAAGATGGTGATGTTATAGTCATGCTAGTGAGTAATTGTGGAATGGTAAAAATACTTGTGTTAAAGTTTGTGATTCCCATAGCATGCACGTATGGTGAACCATTATGTAACGAAGTCGGAGCATGATTTGTTTAATGATTGTTATCCTTTGTGTGAGGGTCGGGAGCGCGCGATGGTTAACTCCTACCAACCTCTCCCCTAGGAGCATGCGTCTAATACTTTGCTTCGATAACTAATAGATTTTTGCAATAAGTATGTGAGTTCTTTATGACTAATGTGCGTCCATGGATTATACGCACTCTCACCCTTCCACCATTGCTAGCCTCTCTAGTACCGCGCAACTTTCGCCGGTGCATTAAACCCACCATATACCCTTCCTCAAAACAGCCACCATACCTACCTATTATGGCATTTCCATAGCCATTCCGAGATATATTGCCATGCAACTTCCACCATTCCATTTTTTTTATGACACGCACCATCATTGTCATATTGCTTTGCATGATCGTAAGACAGCTAGCATGATGTTTTCATGGCTTGTCCGTTTTTTGATGTCATTTGCTATGCTAGATCGTTGCACATCCCGGTACACCACCGGAAGCATTCATATAGAGTCATATCTAGTTGTAGGTATCGAGTTGTAAGTAAATAAAAGTGTGATGATCATCATTATTAGAGCATTGTCCCATGAGAGGAAAGGATGATGGAAGCTATGATTCCCTCACAAGTAGGGATGAGACTCTGGACTTTACAAATAATAAAAGAGGCCAATGAAGCCCAAAATAAAAAAAAGAGGCCAAAGATGCCCACCAAAAAAATGAGAGAAAAGAGAGAAGGGACAATGTTACTACCTTTTTTTCCACACTTGTGCTTCAAAGTAGCACCTTGATCTTCATGATAGAGAGCCTCCTATTTTTTGTCACTTTCATATACTAGTGGGAATTTTTCATTATATAACTTGGCTTGTATATTCCAATGATGGGCTTCCTCACATTGCCCTAGGTCTTCATGAGCAAGCAAGTTGGATGCACACCCACTTAGTTTCTTTTTGAGCTTTCATACACTTATAGCTCTAGTGCATCCGTTGCATGTCAATCCCTACTCACTCACATTGATATCTATTGATGGCATCTCCATAGCCCGTTGATACGCCTAGTTGATGTGAGACTATCTTCTCCTTCTCCACACAACCTCCACCATATTCTATTCCACCTATAGTGCTATATCCATGGCTCACGCTCATGTATTGCGTGAAAGTTGAAAAGGTTTGAGAACATAAAAGGTGTGAAACAATTGCTTGACTTGTCATCGGGGGTGTGCATGATTTAGATACTTTGTGTGGGGAAGATGGAGCATAGCCAGACCATATGATTTTGTAGGGATAACTTTCTAAGGCCATGTTATTTTGAAAGGACACAATTGCTTGTTAGTATGCTTGAAGTATTACTATTTTTATGTCAATATTGAGCTTTTGTTTTGAATCTTATGGATCTGAACACTCATGCCACAATAAAGAATATTACATGGATAAATATGTTAGGTAGCATTCCACATCAAAAATTCTGTTTTTATCATTTACCTACTCGAGAACGAGCATGAATTAAGCTTGGGGATGCTTGATACGTCTCCAACGTATCTATAATTTTTGATTGTTCCATGCTATTATATTATCTGTTTTGGATGTTTTATATGCATTAATATGCTATTTTATATTATTTTTGGGACTAACCTATTAACCTAGTGCCTAGTGCCAGTTTCTGTTTTTTCCTTGTTTTTGAGTATTGCAAATAAGGAATATTAAACGTAGTCCAAACGGAATAAAATTTTCGGGATGATTTTTCTTGGACCAGAAGAAACCTGCCAGACTTGGAGATGAAGGTAGGAGACCTGCCGGGAGGCGACAAGCAACATGGGCGCGCCCTAGGGGGGGCGCCCCCTGGCTTGTGGCCCCCCCTGCAGGTCTTCCAACCCTAATCTTCAGCCTATAAATTCCCAAATATTCCCCCAATACCAAAAAGAGCCACGAAAATACTTTTCCGCCGCCAGAACCCTCTATTCCCGTGAGATCCCATCTTGGAGCCTTTTCCGGTAATCTGCCGGAGGGGGATTCGATCACGGAGGGCATCTACATCAACTTCATTACCCTTCCGATGATGCGTGAGTAGTTCACCTTAGACCTTCGGGTCCATAGCTAGTAGCTAGATGGCTTCTTCTCTCTCTATGTTCTTCAATACCATGTTCTTCATGATCTTCATGGAGATCCATCCGATGTAATACTCTTTTGCGGTGTGTTTGTCGAGATCCGATGAATTGTGGGTTTATGATCAGATTATCTATGAATATTATTCGAATCTTCTCTGAATTCTTATATGCATGATTTCATATCTTTGCAAGTCTCTTCGAGTTATTGGTTTGGTTTGGCCAACTAGATTGGTAATTATTGCAATGGGAGAAGTGATTGGTTTTGGGTTCAATCTTGCGGTGTCCTCACCCAGTGACAATATAGGGGTAGCGAGGCACGTATTTGTATTGTTGCCATCAAGGGTAAAAAGATGGGGTTTTCATCATATTGCTTGAGTTTATCCCTCTACATCATGTCATCTTACTTAATGTGTTACTCTGTTCTTCATGAACTTAATACTCTAGATGCAGGTAGGAGTCGGTCGATGTGTGGAGTAATAGTAGTAGATGCAGAATCGTTTCGGTCTACTTGACACGGACGTGATGCCTATATGCATAATCATTGCCTTGGATATCGTCATAACTATGCTCTTTTCTATCAATTGCTCGACAATAATTTGTTCACCCACCGTATTATTTTCCTTCAAGAGAGAAGCCTCTAGTGAAACCTATGGCCCCCGGTCTATTTTCCATATTATATTTTCAGATCTATAAACCAAAAATACCAAAAATACTTTGCTGCAATCTTTTTACTTTTGTTTTACTTTTCGTTTTATTAATCTTCTATATCTATCTCTATCAGATCTCATCCTTGCAAGTAACCGTGAAGGGATTGACAACCCCTTTATAGCGTTGGTTGCAAGTGTTTGATTGTTTGTGTAGGTGCGAAGATTGGGGACTTGCTTGTATCTCCTACTGGATTGATACCTTGGTTCTCAACAACTGAGGGAAATACTTATCTACTTTGCTGCATCACCCTTTCCTCTTCAAGGGAAAACCAACGCAAGCTCAAGAAGTAGCAGTGGGCCCCACTTGGTGGTCCCTCGGAACCCATTCGTCACTCCCGGTACAGTACCGGAAATGCCCGAAACTTTTCCAGAGTTCAAACACCACTTTCCTATATATCAATCTTTACCTCCGGACCATTCCAGAGCTCCTCGTGATGTCGGGATCTCATCCGGGACTCCGAACAACCTTCGGTCACCAACATTCATAACTCAACTATACCGAAATGTCACCGAACCTTAAGTGTGCAGACCCTGCGGGTTCGAGAACTATGTAGACATGACCGAGACACCTCTACGGTCAATAACCAATAGAGGGACCTGGATGCCCATATTGGTTCCTACATACTCTACGAAGATCTTTATCGGTTGAACCTCTATGTCAAGGATTCAGTTAATCCCATATGCTGTTCCCTTTGTTCTTCGGTATGTTACTTGCCCGAGATTCGATCGTCTGTATCTCTATACCTAGTTCAATATCGTTATCGGCAAGTCTCTTTACTCGTTCCGTAATACAAGATCCCGTGGCTAACACTTAGTCACATTGCTTGCAAGGCTTATTGTGATGTTGTATTACCGAGTGGGCCCTGAGATACCTCACCGTCATACGGAGTAACAAATCCCAGTCTCGATCCATGCCAGCTCAACAGACACCCTCGGAGATACCTGTAGAGCATCTTTATAGTCACCCAGTTACGTTGTGATGTTTGATACACACAAGGTATTCCTCCGGTGTCAGTGAGTTGCATGATCTCATGGTCATAGGAACAGATACTTGACATGCACAAAACAATAGCAATAAACTGACACGATCATATGCTACGTTCATAGTTTGGGTCTTGTCCATCACATCATTCTCCTAATGATGTGATCCCGTTATCAAATGACATCTCATGTCTATGGCTAGGAAACCTTGACCATCCTTGATCAACGAGCTAGTTTACTAGAGGCATACTAGGGACACAGTGTTGTCTATGTATCCACACAGGCAATTGAGTTTCCAATCAATACAATTATAGCATGGATAATAAACGATTATCATGAACAGGGAAATATAATAATAACCAATTTATTATTGCCTCTAGGGCATATTTCCAACAGTCTCCCACTTGCACTAGAGTCAATAATCTAGTTCACATCACCATGTGATTTTCATTGTTATGAATCTAACACCCAATGAGTTCTGGGGTTCGATCATGCTTTGCATGTAAGAGAGGTCTTTAGTCAACGGTCTGCAACATTCAGATCCGTGTGTTCTTTGCAAATCTATATGTCATACTGCAGATGCTACCACGCTCCACTTGGAACTATTCCAAATGGCTGATCCACTATACGTATCCGGATTGCTACTAAGTGTCATCCGGATTGGTGTCAAAGCTTGCATCGACGTAACTCTTTACGACGAACTCTTTATCACCTCCGAAATAGAGAAATATTTCCTTAGTCCTCTAGTTACTATGGATAATTTTGAGCGCTGTCCAGTGGTCCACTCCTGGATCACTCTTGTACCCCATGACAGAATCATGGCAAGGCACACACCAGGTGCAGTACACAGCATGGCATACTATATAGAGCCTATGGATAAGGCATAGGGGACGACTGATAACCCACAAGTATAGGGGATCGCAACAGTTTTTGAGGGTAGAGTATTCAACCCAAATTTATTGATTCGACACAAGGGGAGCCAAAGAATATTCTCGAGTATTAGCAGCTGAGTTGTCAATTCAACCACACCTGAAAGACTTAATATCTGCAGCAAAGTATTCAGTAGCAAAGTAGCGTGGAAGTAACGGTAACGATGGCAAAGTGACAGTAGAAGTTTTGTAGTGATTGTAACAGCAGCAACGGAAAAGTACCTTAGTAAAGATCAATATGTGAAAAGCTCGTCGGCTATGGATCAGTGATGGATAATTATGTCGGATGGCATTCATCATGCAATAGTTATAACATAGGGTGACACAGAACTAGCTCCAATTCATCAATGTAATGTAGGCATGTATTCCATATATAGTCATACGTGCTTATGAAAAAGAACTTGCATGACATCTTTTGTCCTACCCTCCCGTGGCAGTGGGGTCCTAATGGAAACTAAGGGATATTAAGGCCTCCTTTTAATAGAGAACCGGACCAAAGCATTAGCACTTAGTGAATACATGAACTCCTCAAACTACGGTAATCACCGGAAAGAATCCCAGTTATTGTCACCCTGGGGGATGCGGATCATAACTCGTAATAGGTGTCTACAACTTGCAAGATAGGATCAAGAACACATATATATTCATGAAAACATAATAGGTTCAGATCTGAAATCATGGCACTTGGGCCCTAGTGACAAGCATTAAGCATAGCAAAGTCATAGCAACATCAATCTCAGAACATAGTGGATACTAGGGATCAAACCCTAACAAAACTAACTCGATTACATGGTAAATCTCATCCAACCCATCACCGTCCAGCAAGCCTACGATGGAATTACTCATGAACGGTGGAGAGCATCATGAAATTGGTGATGAAGGATGGTTGGTGATGACGACGGTGTCGATTTCCCCTCTCCGGAGCCCAAATCAGACTCCAGATGTGCCCTCCCGAGGAAGAACAGGAGGTGGCGGCGGCTCCGTATCGTAAAACGCGATGAACTCTTCTCTCTGATTTTTTTCTCCACGAATAGGAATATATAGAAGTGGAAACGAGGTCGGAGGAGCTCCAGGGGCCCCACAAGACAGGGGGGCGCGCCCTAGGGGGGGCGCCCCCTGGCTTGTGACCAGGTGGTGGCCCCTCTCCGGTTGATTCTTTTGCCAATATTTTTTATTAATTCCAAAAATATTCTCCGTAAATTTCCAGGTCAATCCGAGAACTTTTATTTCTGCACAAAAATAACACCAAGGCAATTCTGCTGAAAACAGCGTCAGTCCAGGTTAGTTCCATTCAAATCATGCAAATTAGAGTCCAAAACAAGGGCAAAAGAGTTTGGAAAAGTAGATACGATGGAGACGTATCAACTCCCCCAAGCTTAACCCATTGCTTGTCCTCAAGCAATTCAGTTGACAAACTGAAAGTGATAAAGAAAAACTTTTACAAACTCTGTTTGATATTGCTGTTGTAAATATGTCTAACTGATGTTCAGATATTCGGCAAAGATTATAGACTAACCACATTCACAATAACATTTAGGTCTCACATTTACTCATATCAATGGTATAACCAACTAGCGAGCAATAATAATAAGTCTCGGATGACAACAATTTTATCAAAACAATCATGATACAATATGACATAATGGTATCTCGCTAGCCCTTTCTGAGACCGCAAAACATAAATGCAGAGCACCTCTAAAGAACAAGGACTGACTAAACATTGTAATTCATGGTAAAAGAGATCCAGTCACAATCATACTCAATATCAATTAAGAACAAAGCATACAAATGATGGTGGTGCTCTTTAACTGGTGCCTTTTTATAAGAGGATGATGACTCAACAGTAAAGTAAATTAGATAGGCCCTTCGCAGAGGGAAGCATTGATTTGCAGAGGTGCCAGAGCTCGAGCTTTTAAAACAGGGATGAATGATGATTTGGAGCGGTATGCTTTCATTGCCAACATAACAACCAAGAGATTTCGGTATCTTCCATGCTAGATACATTATAGGCGGTTCCCAAACAGAATAGTAAAGTTTTTACTCCCCCTCCACCAATCAATCACACTCCACGGCGGGCCGAATCCACAGGTACCGTCCATACAAACACAATCCTAGGGGAGTTTTGCTTTATTATATTTTGATCTAATTTTTGAGCATGGAACTGGGCATCCCGAATACCAGCCACTTTCTCGTGAATGATAGTGAATCAACACATATCGTGAGAATAACTCACCTAGCATGGAAGATACTAACAGCCCCCAGTCACTACTTGAGTGATTTGGGCATACAAAATGGAATATTATTTGAAGGTTTAGAGTATGGCACGTGCAAATTTACTTGGAACGGCAGGTAAATACCGCATATCGGTAGATATGGTGGATTCATATGGAACAACTTTGGGTTTATGGAAATGGATGCACAAGCAGTATTCCCGCTTAGTACAAGTGAAGGCTAGCAAGAGACTGGGAAGCGACCAACTAGAGAGCGACAACAGTCATAAACATGCTTTGAGATTAACCAACATTGAATGCAATCATGAGTAGGATATAAATCACCATGAACATAAATATCGTGGAGGCTATGTTGATTTTGTTTCAACTACATGCGTGAACATGTGCCAAGTCAAGCCACTTGAATCATTCAGAGGAGGATACCATCCTATCATACTACATCACAACCATTTTAAAATGCATGTTGGCACTCAAGACAAACTATTATACACTCTTAGCTAATTAAGCATGGCATGAGTAACTATAATCTCTAATTGTCATTGCAAACATGTTTCATCTACAATGAGCTGAATTCAGAATGATGAGCTAATCATATTTACAAAAACAAGATAGGTCGAGTTCATACCAGCTTTTCTCCATCTGAATCATTTCATCATATATCGTCATTATTGCCTTTCACTTGCACGACCGAACGGTGTGAATAATAATAAGAGTGCACGTGCAAACGATAACTCAAAGGAGAAGGTAAGGTAATATGGGCTCTCTATAAGATAAACAATAATGCATATGAGAGCCACTCAACATTTTCATTGTGGTCTTGTCCTTACGACCCAAAGGAAAGAAATTTCAAAACAAGAACAAGAAAACCTATTTACACAGGAAAGCTCCCAACAAGCAAAAGAAGAACAAGAAATCTTTTTGGGGTTTTCTTTTAATACTACAACTAGACAAACTAAAAGGTAAAGCTAAAACTAATTTTTTTGGATTTTCTTAAAGTTAATTAAACACACAAGAAGAAAACGAAAAAGAAGAAATAAAATACCATGGATGATACAATGAAAAAGTATGAACACCGACAACTGAAATGAGTGTGTGAACATGAATGTAATGTCGGTGAGAAATACGTACTCCCCCAAGCTTAGGCTTTTGGCCTAAGTTGGTCTAGGGCCATGGCTGGAAATAACCATCTCCGGGATACTCCGGAGGATACTGAGGGTTCCACTGATTGGCGAGCTCCTGTGGCTCCCACTGAAAAACCGGAGCCTGATATGGATCAAGGGTTGGTGCCGGCTCAGGTGCTGGGGGTTGCGACAAACCCCAATATCTGTAGATGTCCTCGGACATAATAGTGTACCTGCCTGAATGAATATCGAACAAAGAAGAAGCAGGCAGAGTAATAATCTCACAAGTACCCTGACTAAATACTAGGTTGTAAAGCAGCCTCCTATCATTATCCTTCCTAATAAAATCATGTGCTACCATACTATCATAGTCTAAATACCTCGTAGGTAGTAACAATTCCTATTCCTCGTCAAGCCTAATGGGTATCTCAAAATGTTTAGCTAAACGAAATGCATAGATACCACCAAATATGGGACCCTTTGAACGGTTTAAGTTCAACCGTTGGGCCACTATAGCGCCCAGACTAAAAGTTCTATCAGCAAGTAAAGCGTGGCGCAGAATGGCAAGGTTGGGAGCACTAAGGCTTCCACTCTCCCCACGACCAACTAAACATCTCCCCGCGAATAATGAATAATAGCGTAGCACAGGAAAATGTAAACTAGACGCTCTTGCCTTTGACACCCCTTTCTCTTCCCCCACAGTGATTGAGGCAATAAAGTCCTCCATGTCTCTAGGACGTGGTTCACTGATGCTGCCCTCATAAGGTATTTTGCAAACTTTGCAAAAATCGTAAAGTGTCATCTTCTTTGGCATATCATATAAGTAAAATTCTACCATGGGAGGATCCTTCCTAGGATAAAAGTGAAAATTTTGCACGAAGGTATTAGTGAGTAAGAGGTATTGGTCACACTTATTGTTGAGGAAGTCGGTGATGCCCGCATTCTCAGCCAAATAATAAAAATCTTCATAAATTCCGGCCGCCCTCAAGAATGCATCACTTGGCCATTCACATGGACGTACCTCTGCGATGCAAGGGAGATTATATTTGGGCTTCTTTTCCACCTCATTTTCATCATATTTCGAGCCTGGCTTGAAGAACCTCTTAATAATCTCCTCAACATTTTTATTTCTCTGAGAAATTTCTGAATTTTTAGTGACTCACAATAAAGGTGAATAAAACTCAACAAAACTTATAGCAACTACTCCCACAAGTGTCTAGAGGCTATATCATGCATCAAAACTACTTGGGACCATACAAATTTGACATGCAAGCTTAAGAACAAGGTCACCACAGCAGCAAAAATTTGCAATATATAAAGCACTAGAACAAAAACTAATTGGACCATTGGAGGAGTCACATACCGATGAGCAATCCCCTAAAACAGTTTTGCAAATGGAGCTTTGAGCAAGGAGATCGAAAATGGCAGCAAAATGAGCTAGAACACGGGTTTGAGCAATGGTGGTATTTTTTCTGGAGGAAGACGAAGTGGATGGTGGCTGGAATAAGTGAGGGGGCCCCACGTGGGACCCACAAGCTAGGGGGGCGCGCCCAGGGGGGTGGGCGCGCCCCGCAGGCTTGTGGCCCACTGGTGCAGCCCCCTGATGTGTTCTCAGTGCCAAAAATTCTATAATAATCCAGAAAAAATCATACTACATTTTCAGGGCATTCTGAGGACTTTTATTTTCAGGTCATTTTTCTATTGCACGGATAAAATGGAAAACAGAAGAATAATAGCATTTTCACTCTATTTAATCTAAATAACAGAAAGTAAAAGTTGGGTACAGAAGGTTGTGCCTCCTAAATTCATCCATCTCATGCATATCAAAAAGAATCCATCAATAAGGTTGATCAAGTCTTATTGACAAACTTTTTTCGAATGACACGGAACCGGAGAATTTTCGAATGACACTAGGTTACCTCAATGGGGATATGCATGTCCCCAACAATAAGTATATCATATTTCTTTTTGGCAGTAGGAAGAGGGAATTCAAAACCTCTAATAATAATTGTCGAAACTTTTTCAATGGAATTGATACTATGAACTTGAGGTTGCTTCTTCGGAAAGTGTACCGTATGCTCATTACCATTAACATGAAAAGTGACATTGCCCTTGTTGCAATCAATAACAGCCCCTGCAGTATTCAAAAAGGGTGTACCAAGGATGATCGACATACTGTCGTCCTTGGGAATATCAAGGATAACAAAGTCCGTTAAGATAGTCACGTTTGCAACCACAACAGGCACATCCTCACAAATACCGATGGGTAAAGCAGTTGATTTATCAGCCATTTGTAAAGACATTTCAGTAGGTGTCAACTTATTCAAATCAAGTCTACGATACAAAGAGAAAGGCATAACACTAACACCGTCTCCAAGGTCACATAAAGCAGTTTTAACATAATTTCCTTTAATAGAGCATGGTATAGTAGGTACTCCGGGATCTCCTAGTTTCTTTGGTACTCCACCCTTAAAAGTGTAATTAGCAAGCATGGTGGAAATCTCAGCTTCCGGTATCTTTCTTTTATTTTTCACAATATCTTTCATATACTTAGCATAAGGAGACATTTTCAGAATATCAGTCAAGCGCATACGCAAAAAGACAGGTCTAAGCATTTCAACAAAGCGCTCAAAATCCTCATCATCCTTTTTCTTGGATGGCTTAGGAGGAAAGGGCATGGGTTTCTGAACCCATGGTTCTCTTTCTCTACCATGCTTCCTAGCAACAAAGTCTCTTTTATCATATCTTTTGTTCTTAGGTTGTGGGTTATCAAGATCAACATCAGGTTCAATCTCCACATCATTATCATTACTAGGTTGAGCATCAACATGAACATCATCATTAATATTATCACTAGGCTCATGTTCATTACCAGATTGTGTCTCAGCATCAGAAAAAGAAATATCATTTGGGTTTTCATGTGTATCTATAACAGGTTCACTAGCAGCATGCAAAGTCCTATCGTCATTCTTTTTCCTACTATTATGGGGATGACTAGGTGCATCAGTATTAACTCTCTGAGAATCTTGCTCGATTCTCTTAGGGTGGCCCTCAGGATACAAAGGTTCCTGAGTCATTCTACCACCTCTAGTCACAACTTTAATAGAATGATCATTGTTCTTACCATTCATCTCATTAAGAAAATCATTTTGTGCCTTAAGTACTTGTTCTACTTGAGTAGTTACCATAGAAGCATGTTTACTAATAAGCTTAAGATCATTGATAGTTCTACTCATATAATCACCTAAGCGATCAAGCATGTAAGCATTATGTTTCAATTGTCTACTAACATAAGCATTGAAATTTTCTTGCTTGACTACAAAGTTATCAAATTCATCCAAGCATTGGCTAGCAGACTTATTATAAGGAATATCACCTTCATCAAATCTACGGAGAGAATTTACCTCTACTACCTGTGTCGGGTTATCAAGACCATGTATTTCTTCAATAGGTGGAAGATTCTTAACATCTTCAGCTTTAATACCTTTTTCCTTCATAGATTTCTTTGCCTCTTGCATATCTTCGGGATTGAGAAATAGAATACCTCTTTTCTTCGGAGTTGGCTTTGGAGGTGGCTCGGGAATAGTCCAATCATTATCATTGCTCAATATATTATTCAATAGTAGTTCAGCTTGTTCAACAGTTCATTCCCTGAAAACACAACCAGCACAACTATCTAGGTGGTCCCTAGAAGTATCGGTTAGTCCATTATAAAAGATATCAAGTATTTCATTTTTCTTGAGAGGGTGATCAGGCAAAGCATTAAGTAATTGGAGAAGCCTCCCCCAAGCTTGTGGGAGACTCTCTTCTTCAATTTGCACAAAGTTAAATATTTCTTGCAAGGCAGCTTGTTTCTTATGGGCAGGAAAATATTTTTCAGAGAAGTAATATATCATATCCTGGAGACTACGCACACAACCAGGAGCAAGAGAATTAAACCATGTCTTAGCATCACCCTTTAGTGAGAAAGGAAACAACATAAGAATATAGTAATAACGATTTTTTCCTCATGAGTAAATAGGGTGGCTATATCATTCAATTTCGTAAGATGTGCCACAACAGTTTCAGGTTCATAACCATGGAAAGGATCAGATTCAACCAAAGTAATTAACTCAGGATCGACAGAGAATTCATAATCCTTATCAGTAACAAAGATAGGTGAAGTAGCAAACTTAGGATCATATTGCATTCTAGCATTCAAAGATTTTTCTTTCCACTTGCGTAGCAATTTCTTAAGATCATCTCCATCTTTACAAGCAAGAAAGTCCCTAGCTACCTCTCCTTCCATAACATAACCCTCAGGTATATCAGGCAATTCATATCTAGGAGAGCTAGGTCTAGCAGGTGTCTCATAGTGTTTAGTTTCAATAATTTCATCAGATTCAGAGATATCATCAGTTCCAGCATTGACTCTAGCAATTTGTTCATCAAGAAATTCACCCAGTGGCACAGTAGTATCAAGCAAAGTATCATCATAAGCATCATGCATAGCAGAAGTGGCATCATCAATTACTTCCGACATATCAGAATTACTAGCAGGTGGTGGTGTCGCAAGTTTACTCATAACAGAAGGTGAATCAAGTGCAGAAATAGATGACGGTTCCTTACCTGTCCTCGTAGTTGAGGGATAGATCTTGGTTTTAGCATCTTTCAGATTCTTCATAGTGATCAACATATATAAATCCCAAGTGAGTCAGAGAATAGAGCTATGCTCCCCGGCAACGGCGCCAGAAAAAGGTCTTTATAACCCACAAGTATAGGGGATCGTAACAGTTTTCGAGGGTAGAGTATTCAACCCAAATTTATTGATTCGACACAAGGGGAGCCAAAGAATATTCTCGAGTATTAGCAGCTGAGTTGTCAATTCAACCACACCTAAAAGACTTAATATCTGCAGCAAAGTATTCAGTAGCAAAGTAGCGTGGAAGTAACGGTAACGATGGCAAAGTGACAGTAGCAGTTTTGTAGTGATTGTAACAGTAGCAACGGAAAAGTAACTTAGCAAAGATCAATATGTGAAAAGCTCGTAGGCTATGGATCAGTGATGGATAATTATGTTGGATGGCATTCATGATGCAATAGTTATAACATAGGGTGACACAGAACTAGCTCCAATTCATTAATGTAATGTAGGCATGTATTCCATATATAGTCATACGTGCTTATGAAAAAGAACTTGCATGACATCTTTTGTCCTACCCTCCCGTGGCAGCGGGGTCCTAATGGAAACTAAGGGATATTAAGACCTCCTTTTAATAGAGAACCGGACCAAAGCATTAGCACTTAGTGAATACATGAACTCCTCAAACTACGGTAATCACCGGAAAGAATCCCAGTTATTGTCACCCTGGGGGATGCGGATCATAACTCGTAATAGGTGTCTACAACTTGCAAGATAGGATCAAGAACACATATATATTCATGAAAACATAATAGGTTCAGATCTGAAATCATGGCACTCGGGCCCTAGTGACAAGCATTAAGCATAGCAAAGTCATAGCAACATCAATCTCAGAACATAGTGGATACTAGGGATCAAACCCTAACAAAACTAACTCGATTACATGGTAAATCTCATCCAACCCATCACCGTCCAGCAAGCCTACGATGGAATTACTCACGAACGGCGGAGAGCATCATGAAATTTGTGATGAAGGATGGTTGGTGATGACGACGGCGTCGATTTCCCCTCTCCGGAGCCCATATCAGACTCCAGATGTGCCCCCCCCGAGGAAGAACATGAGGTGGCGGCGGCTCCGTATCGTAAAACGCGATGAACTCTTCTCTCTAATTTTTTTTCTCCACGAATAGGAATATATAGAAGTGGAAACGAGGTCGGAGGAGCTCCAGGGGCCCCACAAGACAGGGGGGCGTGCCCTAGGGGAGGCGCCCCCCTGGCTTGTGACCAGGTAGTGGCCCCTCTCCGGTTGATTCTTTTGCCAATATTTTTTATTAATTCCAAAAATATTCTCCATAAATTTTCAGGTCAATTCGAGAACTTTTATTTCTGCACAACAATAACACCAAGGCAATTCTGCTGAAAACAGCGTCAGTCCGGGTTAGTTCCATTCAAATCATGCAAATTAGAGTCCAAAACAAGGGCAAAAGAGTTTGGAAAAGTAGATACGATGGAGACGTATCAACGACCTTCGTCCTTTCTCTTTCTTCTGCCGTGGTCGAGCTTTGAGTCTCACTCAACTCCACACCTTACAAATCAGGCAAGGACTCTTTCTTTGACTGATCCATTTTGAACTCTTTCAAAATCTTGTCAAGGTATGACTCATTGAAAGTCATATTAGACGTCTTGATCTATTTCTATAGATCCTGATGCCCAATATTTAAGTAGCTTCATTCCAGGTCTTCCTTTGAAAAACTCCTTTCAAACAACCCTTTATGCTTTCCAGAAATTCTACATCATTTCCGATCAATAATATGTCATCCACATATACTCATCAGAAATTCTATAGTGCTCCCACTCACTTTATTGTAAATACAAGTTTCTCATAAACTTTGTATAAACCCAAAAGCTTTGATCACCTCATCAAAGCGTATATTCCAACTATGAGATGCTTGCTCCAGTCCATAGAAGGATTGCTGGAGCTTGCATACATTTTAGCATCCTTAGGACTGACAAAACCTTCTGGTTGTATCACATACAACCTTTCCTCATGGAAACCGTTAAGGAAAGTCTGTTTTGATATCCATCTGCCAGATTTCATAATCGAAAAATGCAGCAACTGCTAACATAAGTCCAACAGACTTTAGCATCGCTACGGGTGAGAAAGTCTCATCGTAGTCAACTCCTTGAACTTGTCGGAAACTTCTTTGTGACAAGTCGAGCTTTATAAATGGTGACATTTACCATCAGCGTATGTCTTCTTCTTAATGGTCCATTTGTACTCAACGGCCTGCCGTTCAATGGGCAAGTCTACCAAAGTCCATACTTGGTTTTCATACATGGATCCTATCTCGGATTTCATGGCTCCTAGCCATTTGTTGGAATCCGGGCCCACCATCGCTTCTTCATAGCTCGTAGGTTCACTGTTGTCTAACAACATGACCTCCAAGACAGGATTGACGTACCACTCAGGGGCGGTACGAGTCCTTGTCGACCTACGAGGTTCGGTAGTAACTTGATCCGAAGCTTTCATGATCATCATCATTTGCTTCCTCTTCATTTGGTGTAGGTGTCACAGAAACATCTTTCTGCATTGTGCTACTATCCAACTGAAGTGACGGTTCAACAACCGCATCAAGTTCTACTTTCCTCCCACTCAATTCTTTCGAGAGAAACTCTTTCTCGAGAAAGGACCCATTTTAGCAACAAACACTTTGCGCTTGGATCTGAGATAGAAGGTATACCCAACTGTTACGTTAGGGTATGCTATGAAGATGCATTTGTTCGCTTTGGGTTCGAGCTCATCAGGTTGAAACCTTTCTCACATAAGCGTCGCAGCCCCAAACATTAAGAAATGACAGCTTAGGTTTCTGCCAAACCAAAATTCATACGGTGTCATCTCAACGGATTTAGATGGTGCCTCATTAAAAGTGAATGTAGTTGTCTCTAATGCATAACCCCAAAACGATAGTGGCAAATCGATAAGAGACATCATAGTACGCACCATATCCAATAGAGCACGACTACGACATTTGGACACACCATCACACTATGGTGTTCCAGGTGGCGTGAGTTGTGAAACAACTTCCACATTGTCTTGAGTTGTATACCAAACTCGTAACTCAGATATTTACCTCCACAATCATATCGTAGACATTTTATCTTCTGGTCACGATGATCTCAAACTTCACTCTGAATTTGTTTGAACTTTTCAAACGTTTCAAACTTGTGTTTCATTAAGTAAATATCCCCATATCTACTAAAATCATCAGTGAAGGTAAGAAAATAGCGATATCCACCGCACGCTTCAACACTCATTGGACCGCATACATCAACATGTATCATTTCCAATAAGTCACTTGCCCGCTCCATCAAGCTGGAAAACGGGGTTCTAGTCATCTTGCCCATGAGGCATGGTCCACATGTCTCAACCGATTCGAAATCGAGTGAGTCAAAAGATCCATCAGCATGGAGTTTCTTCATGCGCTTTACACCAATATGACCTTGGCGGCAGTGCCACAAGTATGTGGTACTATCATTATTAACTTTGCATCTTTTGGCATCAATGAAGTGTGTATTACTACGATCGAGATTCAATGATCCATTCACATTGGGTGCATGACTATTGAAGGTATTATTCATGTAAACAGAATAACCATTATTCTCTAACTTAAATGAATAACCGTATTGCAATAAACACGATCCAATCACGTTCATGCCCAATGCAAACACCCAATAACATTTATTTAGGTTCATCACTAATCCCGAAGAAAGAGTGTGCGATGGTGATCACATCAACCTTGGAAACACTTCCAACACACATCGTCACCTCGCCCTTATCTAGTCTCCGTTTATTCCGTAGCTTTTATTTCGTGTTACCAACATTTAGCAACTGAACCGGTATCTAATACACAGGTGCTACTAGGAGTACTATTAAGGTACACATGAATAAAACATATATCAAATATACTTCTGTTGACGTTGCCAACCTTCTTATCTACCAATTATCTAGGGTAGTTCCGCTTCAGTGACCGTTCTCCTCATAATAGAAGCACTCAGTCTCGGGTTTGGGTTCAACCTTGGGTTTCTTTACTGGAGCAGCAATTGGCTTGCCATCCATGAAGTTTCCCTCCTTGCCCTTGCCCTTCTCGAAACTACTGGTTTCACTAACCATCAACACTTGATGCTCCTTCTTGATTTCTATCTTCGCGGTGTCAAACATTGCGAATAGCACAGGGATCATTATTTCCATCCCTGGCATCTTATAGTTCATCACGAAGCTCTAGTAGCTTAGTGGCAGTGACTTGGAGAACTATATCAATCACTATCTTAACTGGAAGATCAACTCCCACTCGATTCAAGTGATTGTAGCACCCAGACAATCTGAGCACATGCTCACCGATTGAGCTATTCTCCTTCATCTTGCAGGCAAAGAATCTTGTTGAAGGTCTCATACCTCTCAACACGGGCACGAGCCTGAGATCCCAATTTCAGCTCTTAGAACATCTCATATGTTCCATGACGTTCAAAACATTTTAGAGCCTCAATTCTAAGCCGTAATGCATGACGCACTGAACTATCAAGTAGTCATCAGAACGTGACTGTCAGATGTTCACAACATCTACAAACGACGCTTGAGGAGGTGGCGCACCGAGCGGTGCTTTAAGGACATAAGCCTTCTGTGCAGCAATGAGGACAATCCTCAAATCACGAACCCAGTCCGCATTATTGCTACCATCATATTTCAATTCTATTTTCTCTAGGAACATATAAAAACAGGGGAGCTACAACGCGAGCTATTGATCTACAACATAATTTGCAAAAGACACTTTGACTATGTTCATGATAATGAGTTCAATTAATCATATTACTTAAGAACTCCCACTCAAATCAACATCCCTCAGGTTGACTAAGTGTGACATGATCCAAATCCACCAACCCAAGTCCGATCATCACGAGAGATGAGGTGGTTTCAATGGTGAACATCTCCATGTTGATCATATCTATTATATGACTCATGTTTGACCTTTCGGTCTCTTGTGTTCTGAGGCCATGTCTGTACATGCTAGGCTCGTCAAGTTTAACCCGAGTGTTCCGCATGTGCAACACTGGCTTGCACCCGTTGTATGCGAACGTAGAGTCTATCACACCCGATCATCACGTGGTGTCTCGAAACGACAAACTTTCGCAACGGTGCACACTCGGGGAGAACACAATTTTATCTTGAAATTTTTAGTGAGGGATCACCTTATAATGCTACCGTCGTCCTAAGCACAACAAAGTGCATAAAAGGATTAACATCACATGCAAATCATAAGTGACATGATATGGCCATGAACTTGTGCTTTTGATCTCCATCTCCAAAGCACTGGCATGATCTCCATCGTCACCGCCATGACACCATGATCTCCATCATCTTGATCTCCATCAACGTGTCGCCATGAGGTTGTCGCGCCAACTGTTGCTTCTACGACTATTGCTAACTCATAGCGATAAAGTAAAGCAAAAACGGTGAAAATTAATTAAAGACAACCCTATGGCTCCTGCCGGTTGCCGTACTCATCGACATGCAAGTCGTGATATTCTATACAAAACATGATCATATCATACATCACATATATCTCATCATGTAATTGGCCATATCACATCACAACATACCCTGCAAAAACAAGTTAGACGTCCTCTAATTGTTGTTGCATGTTTTATGTGGCTGCTACGGGTATCTAGCAAGAACAATTCTTACCTATGCATAAACCACAACGGTGATACACAAATTGCTATTCAACCTTCTCAAGGACCACCTTTGTCGAATCCGATCCAACTAAAGTAGGAGAGACAGACACCCGCCAGCCATCTTTATGCAATGAAGTTACATGTCAGTTGATGGAACCGGTCTCTCGTAAGCGTACGAGTAAGGTTGGTCCGGGCCGCTTCATCCCACAATACCACTGAATCAAGAAAAGACCAAGGGAGGAAGCAATCTGAGCATCCACGCCCACAAACTCCTTTGTGTTCTACTCGTGATCTCATCTACGCATAGACCTAGCTCTTGATGCCACTGTTGGGGAACGTTGCATGGGAAACAAAAAATTTCCTACGCACACGCAAGATCTATCCATGGTGATGAGCATCTACGAGAGGGAGAGTGGATCTACATACCCTTGTAGATCGCTAAGCGGAAGCGTTAAGAAACTCGGTTGATGTAGTCGAACGTCTTCGCGATCCAAATCGCAAGCCGTCCCGCGATCCCATCACGATCCGTCTCGCAATCCAATCACGATCCGTCCCGCGATCCAATCACGGTCCTTCCAATCTAGTGCCGAACGGATGGCACCTCTGCGTTCAGCACACGTATAGCTCGATGACGATCTCCGCCTTCTTGATCCAGCAAGAGGGAACGGAGAGGTAGATGAGTTCTCCGGTATCGCGACGGCGCGGCGGCGGCGGTGGTGGAACTATTCCGGCAGGGCTTCGCCTAAGCACCGCCGAAACTAAACTAGAGGAGAAACGATCTAGAGGAAGAAGAGGGCAGCACGTGGCAATTAGGGTTAGGTGTGCCCTCAAATCCTCTAGTATATATAGGAGGAAGGGAGAGGGGCTGGCGCCCTAGGGATCCTCCCCTAGGGTCGACCGAACCAGAGGTGGAGGAGTCCACCTCCAACTAGGAGGTGGGCGTGGGGGAATCCTACTCCGACTAGGATTCCTCCCCCTCTCCTCTTTCTCCTGCGCATAGGCCCTCTTGGGCTGGCTGCCCAGCCCACCAGGGGGTGGTGCGCCACCAGTAAGGTCCATGTGGCCCGTTGGGGTGTGTGGGCCCCACTTGGTGGTCCCCCGGAACTGATACGTCCATTTTGCATCATGCTTTTATATTGATATTTATTGCATTATGGGCTGTTATTACACATTATGGTACAATGCGTATGCCTTTTCTCTCTTATTTTACAAGGTTTACATGAAGAGGGAGAATGCCGGCAGCTAGAATTCTGGACTAGAAAAGGAGCAAATATGAGAGACCTATTCTGCACAACTCCAAAAGTCCTGAAAAGTTACGGAGAATTATTTTGGAATATATAAAAAATATTGGGCGAAAGAAATACCAGAGGGGACCCACCAGGAGGTCACAAGCCTGGGGGGCGCGCTCCTGTGGCTTGTGGGCCCCCTAGCAGGCCTCCGGTGCCCATCTTCTGCTATATGGAGGGTTTTGACCTGGAAAAATTCGTAAGAGAGCTTTCGGGACGAAGCGCCGCCGTCTCGAGGCGGAACCTAGGCAGAAGCAATCTAGGGCTCCGGCGGAGCTGTTCTGCCGGGGAAACTTCCCTCCCGGAGGGGGAAATCAAAGCCATCGTCATCACCAACGATCCTCTCATCGAGAGGGGGTCCATCTCGATCAACATCTTGACCAGCACCATCTCCTCTCCAAACCCTAGTTCATCTCTTGTATCCGATCTTTGTCTCAAAACCTCAGATTGGTACCTGTGGGTTGCTAGTAGTGTTGATTACTCCTTGTAGTTGATGCTAGTTGGTTTACTTGGTGGAAGATCATATGTTCAGATCCTTAATGATAGTTAATACTCCTCTGATTATGAACATGAATATGCTTTGTGAGTAGTTACGTTTGTTCCTGAGGACATGGGATAAGTCTTATTATAAGTAATCATGTGAATTTGGTATTCGTTCGATATTTTGATGAGATGTATGTTGTCTCTCCTCTAGTGGTGTTATGTGAACGTCGACTACATGACACTTCACCATTATTTGGGCCTAGGGGAAGGCATTGGGAAGTAATAAGTAGATGATGGGTTGCTAGAGTGACAGAAGCTTAAACCCTAGTTTAAGCGTTGCTTCGTAAGGGGCTTATTTGGATCCATATGTTTCATGCTATGGTTAGATTTATCTTAATTCTTCTTTCATAGTTGCGGATGCTTGCGAGAGAGGTTAATCATAAGTGGGAGGCTTGTCCAAGTAAGGGCAGCACCCAAGCACCGGTCCACCCACATATCAAACTATCAAAGTAACGAACGCGAATCATATGAGCATGATGAAAACTAGCTTGACAGAAATTCCCATGTGTCCTCGGGAGCGCTTTGCTTTATATAAGAGTTTGTCCAGGCTTGTCCTTTGCTACAAAAAGGATTGGGCCAGCTTGCTGCACCTTTGCTACATTTGGTACTTGCTATCCGTTACGAATTATCTTATCACAAAACTATCTGTTATCGATAATTTCAGTTATTGCAGAGAATACCTTACTGAAAATCGCTTGTCATTTCCTTCTGCTCCTCGTTGGGTTCGACACTCTTACTGATCAAAAGGACTACGATAGATCCCTTATACTTGTGGGTCATCAAGACTCTTTTCTGGCGCCATTGCCGGGGAGTGAAGCGCCTTTGGTGAGTGGAATTTGGTAAGGAAAAAATTATATAGTGTGCTGAAATTTACTGTCACTTGTTACTATGGAAAATAATCCTTTGAGGGGCTTGTTTGGGGTATCTTCACCTCGACCGGAAGCACAAAGAGTTGCTCCTCAACCTACTGAACCTACTGAAATATTTATTATGAAATTCCTTCGGGTATGATAGAGAAACTGCTTGCTAATCCTTATGCAGGAGATGTAACACTACATCCTGATTTGCATCTGCTCTATGTGGATGAAGTTTGTGGATTATTTAAGCTTGCAGGTTTGCCCGAGGATGATGTCAAGAAGAAGTTCTTTCCTTTATCTTTGAAGGAGAGGGCATTGACATGGTATAGGCTATGTGATGATATTGGATCATGGAACTACAACCGATTGAAATTGGAATTTCATCAGAAGTTTTATCCTATGCATCTGGCTCATCGTGATCGGAATTATATTTATAATTTTTGGCCTCGTGAAGGAGAAAGTATCGCTCAAGCTTGGGGGAGGCTTAAGTCAATGTTATATTCATGCCCCAATCATGAGCTCTCAAGAGAAATTATTATTCAAAATTTTTATGCTTGGCTTTCTCGGGATGATCAATCCATGCTCGATACTTCTTGTACTGGTTCCTTTATGAAGAAAGATATTGCATTCAAATGGGACTTATTGGAAAGAATTAAATGCAACTCTGAAGATTGGGAACTCGACGAAGGTAAAGATTCAGGTATAAACCTTAAGTTTGATTGTGTTAAATCCTTTATAGACACCGATGCTTTTCGTGAATTTAGCACTAAATATGGACTTGACTTTGAGATAGTAGCTTCTTTTTGTGAATCTTTTGCTGCTCATGTTGATCTCCCTAAGGAGAAGTGGTTTAAATATAATCCTCCCATTGAAGTGAAAGTAGTTGAACCTATTAAAGTTGAAGAAGAAACTATTATTTATAATGTTGATCCTGTTATTCCAGCTGCTTATATTCAAAAACCACCTTTCCCTGTTAGAATAAAGGAACATGCTAAAGCTTCAACTGTGGTTCGTAAGAGTTATACTAGAACACCCACACCCCCTGAACAAATCAAAGTTGAACCTAGTATTGCTATGGTTAAAGATCTCTTGGTTGATAATATTGATGGGCATGTTATTCATTTCTGTGATGAAGCTGCTAGAATTGCTAGACCTGATACTAAAGACAAACATAGACCTATTGTTGGCATGCCTGTTGTTTCTGTTAAAATAGGAGATCATTGTTATCATGGCTTATGTGATGTGGGTGCTAGAGTGAGTGCAATTCCCTTTACCTTATATCAAGAAATCATGAATGATATTGCACCAGCTGAATTAGAGGAAATTGATGTCACCATTAAGCTTGCTAATAGAGATACTATAGCACCAGTTGGGATTGTTAGAGATGTTGAAGTCTTGTGTGGGAAAATAAAATATCCTACTGAATTTCTTGTTCTTGGTTCCCCACAAGATGATTTTTGTCCCATTATATTTGGTAGACCTTTCTTGAATACTGTTAATGCTAAGATAGATTGTGAGAAAGAAACTGTTACTGTAAGTTTTGGGGATGTGTCCCATGAGTTTAATTTCTCTAAATTTCGTAGACAACCCCATGATAAAGAATTGCCGAGTAAGGATGAAATTATTGGTCTTGCTTCTATTGTTGTTGTTGGGGAACATTGCATGGGAAACAAAAATTTTCCTACGCACACACAAGATCTATCCATGGTGATGAGCATCTACGAGAGGGAGAATGAATCTACATACCCTTGTAGATCGCTAAGCGGAAGCGTTAAGAAACGCGGTTGATGTAGTCGAACGTCTCCGCGATCCAAATCGCAAGTCGTCCCTCGAACCGATCACGAACTAGTGCCGAACGGACGGCACCTCCGCGTTCAACACACGTACGGCTTGATGATGCCTTCACCTCCTCGATCCAGCGAGCAATGATGAAGTAGTAGATGAGTTCCGGCAGCACGACGGCGTGGTGATGTTGGTGAGGAACAATCTCTGCAGGGCTTCGCCAAGCACTACGGAGATTATGACGGGAGAACTAGAGGGTTAGGGTTGCCGACACACGGCTTGGGAAATCTTAATGTGTCCCGTGTGCTAGCCCTGCCCCTCTATTTATATGTTGAGCCTTGGGGTCTAAACTTGGAGTAAAAGCCTCCTCTAGGTCGGTTTTGCCCGCCCAAGGTCGGTTTGGCCCGCAGGAAAAGAGTCCAACTCGGATCCCTGCAGTACCGCGCACAAGCGGTAGTACCGCTTACGATAAGCGGTAGTACCGCCCGTAGCGGTAGTACCGCTTACGATAAGCGGTAGTACCGCCCCAGACGCCAGCAAAACTTCCTTTTGCACCTTGCCTAAGCCTCGTGGGCTTTACCCCTTGGCCCAAATAAAGTGTTCTCGTATCCGAACATTTCGGGAAACATCCGGAACCTCTTCCGGTGAATTCCGGAACCCTTCCGGAAACCAAAACACTATTATCACATATATCAATCTTTACCTCCGGACTCTTCCGGAGATCCTCGTCATGTCCGGGATCTTATCCGGGACTCCGAACAACTTTCGGTCACCAACAAAATAACTCAACCATACTAATCGTCACCAAACGTTAAGAGTGTAGACCCTGCGGGTTCGAGAACTATGTAGACATGACCGAGACACCTCTACGATCAATAACCAATAGCGGGACCTGGATGCCCATATTGGCTCCTACATATTCTACGAAGATCTTTATCGGTCGAACCTCTATGTCAAGGATTCAGTTAATCCCGTATACTGTTCCCTTTGTTCTTCGGTATGTTACTTGCCTGAGATTCGATCGTCGGTATCTCTATACCTAGTTCAATCTCGTTATCGGCAAGTCTCTTTACTCGTTCCGTAATACAAGATCTCGTGGCTAACACTTTAGTCACATTGCTTGCAAGGCTCATTGTGATGTTGTATTACCGAGTGGGCCCTGAGATACCTCTCCGTCACACGGAGTAACAAATCCCAGTCTTGATCCATGCCAACCCAACAGACACCCTCGGAGATACCTGTAGAGCACCTTTATAGTCACCCAGTTACGTTGCGACGTTTGATACACACAAGGTATTCCTCCGATGTCAGGGAGTTGCATGATCTCATGGTCATAGGAACAGATACTTGACATGCAGAAAACAATAGCAATAAACTGACACGATCATATGCTACGTTTATAGTTTGGGTCTTGTCCATCACATCATTCTCCTAATGATGTGATCCCGTTATCAAATGACATCTCATGTCAATGGCTAGGAAACCTTAACCATCTTTGATCAACGAGCTAGTCAACTAGAGGCTTACTAGGGACACAGTGTTGTCTATGTACCCACACATGTATTTGAGTTTACAATCAATACAATTATAGCATGGATAATAAACGATTATCATGAAAAAGGAAATATAATAATAACCAATTTATTATTGCCTCTAGGGCATATTTCCAACAGTCTCCCACTTGCACTAGAGTCAATAATCTAGTTCACATAACTATGTGATTTACATTGTAATGAATCGAACACCCATGCAGTTCTGGTGTTGTTCATGCTTAGCCCTTGGAAGAGGTTTAGTCATCGGATCTGCAACATTCAGATCCGTGTGTACTTTGCAAATATTTATGTCGTCCTCCTTGATATAATCGCGGATGGAATTGAAACGTCGCTTTATGTGTCTGGTCCTCTTGTGAAATCTTGGTTTCTTGGCTAGAGCAATGGCACCAGTATTATCACAAAACAGAGTCATTGAGTTAAGCGCACTAGGCACTACTCCAAGATCTGTCATGAACTCCTTCATCCAGACACCTTCCTTCGCCGCCTCCGAGGCAGCGATGTACTCCACTTCGCATGTAGAATCAGCTACCACGCTTTGCTTGGAACTGCACCAGCTAACCGCACCCCCATTAAGAATAAATACGTATCCGGTTTGCGACTTAAAGTCATCCGGATCAGTGTCAAAGCTTGCATCGACGTAACCCTTTACGACGAGCTCTTGATCACCTCCATAAACGAGAAACATGTCCTTAGTCCTTTTCAGGTACTTCAGGATATTCTTGACCGCCGTCCAGTGTTCCATTCCTGGATCACTTTGAAACCTTCTGACCATACTTATGGCAAGGCTGACATCGGGTCTTGTGCACAGCATTGCATACATGATAGAGCTTATGGCTGAAGCATAGGGGATGACACTCATCTTTTCTCTATCTTCTGCAGTCACTGGGCATTGAGTCTTACTCAACTTCACACCTTGCAAAACAGGCAAGAACCCCTTCTTGGACTGATCCATTTTGAACTTCTTCAAGACTTTGTCAAGGTATGTGCTTTGTGAAAGTCCTATTAAGCGTCTCGATCTATCTCTGTAGATCTTGATGCCTAATATGAAAGTAGCTTCTCCTAGGTCCTTCATTGAAAAACTCTTGTTCAAATATTCCTTCACGCCTTCCAACATTTCTATATTGTTTCCAATCAGCAATATGTCATCCACATATAATATTAGAAACGCTATAGAGCTCCCACTCACTTTCTTGTAAATACAAGCTTCTCCGTAAACTTGTATAAACTCGAACGCTTTGATCACCTCATCAAAGCGAAGATTCCAACTCCGAGATGCTTGCACCAGTCCATAAATGGATCGCTGGAGTTTGCAAACTTTGTCAGCATTCTCTGGATCGACAAAACCTTCTGGTTGCATCATATACAACTCTTCCTTAAGGAAACCGTTAAGGAACGCTGTTTTGACATCCATCTGCCAAATTTCATAATCGAAAAAGGCAGCTATTGCTAACATGATTCTGACGGACTTAAGCATCGCTACGGGTGAGAAGGTATCATCGTAGTCAACTCCTTGAACTTGTGAAAAACCCTTTGCCACAAGTCGAGCTTTATAGACGGTGACATTACCGTCCGCGTCCGTCTTCCTCTTAAAGATCCATTTGTTCTGAATGGCCTTACGCCCTTCAGGTAATACTTCCAAAGTCCATACTTTGTTTTCATACATGGATCCCATCTCGGATTTCATGGCCTCTAACCACTTCTCGGAATCCGGGCCCATCATCGCTTCTCCATAGCTCGTAGGTTCATCGTTGTCCAACAACATGACCTCTAAGATAGGGTTGTCGTACCACTCAGGAGCAGTATGCGTCCTTGTCGACCTACGAGGTTCGATAGCAACTTGATCCAAAGCGTCATGATCATCATCATTAACTTCCTCTTCAGCTGTTGTAGGCTCTACAGAAACATCTTTTTGCGCTGCGCTACTCTCAGGTTGAAGTAAAGGTTCAACAACCTCATCAAGTTCTATCTTCCTCCCACTCAATTCTTTCGAGAGAAACTCTTTCTCAAGAAATGTTCCGTTTTTAGCGACAAACACTTTGCCTTCGGATCTGAGGTAGAAGGTATACCCAACTGTCTCTTTTGGGTATCCTATGAAGACGCCTTTCTCCGCTTTGGGTTCCAGCTTTTCAGGCTGAAGCTTTTTTGACATAAGCATCACATCCCCAAACTTTAAGAAACGACAACTTTGGCTTCTTGCCAAACCAAAGTTCATATGGCGTCGTCTCAACGGATTTCGATGGTGCCCTATTTAAAGTGAATGCAGCTGTCTCTAATGCATAACCCCAAAATGATAGTGGCAAATCGGCAAGAGACATCATAGATCGCACCATATCCAATAAGGTTCGATTACGATGTTCGGACACACCATTACGCTGTGGTGTTCCAGGCGGTGTCAGTTGTGAAACAATTCCACATTGTCTTAAGTGACTGCCAAACTCATAACTCAGATATTCTCCTCCTCGATCAGATCATAGGAATTTAATCTTCTTGTCACGATGATTCTCAACTTCACTCTGAAATTGTTTGAACTTTTCAAATGTTTCAGACTTGTGTTTCATTAAGTAAATATACCCATATCTACTTAAGTCATCAGTGAAGGTGAGAAAGTAACGATAACCACCACGCGCCTCAATACTCATCGGACCGCACACATCAGTATGTATGATTTCCAACAAGTCACTTGCCCGTTCCATTGTTCCAGAGAACGGCGTTTTAGTCATCTTGCCCATGAGGCATGGCTCACATGTGTCAAGTGATTCAAAATCAAGTGACTCCAAAAGTCCATCAGCATGGAGCTTCCTCATCCGTTTTATGCCAATATGACCTAAACGGCAGTGCCACAAGAAAGTGGCATTATCATTATCAATTCTACATCTTTTGGCATCAATGTTATGAACATGTGTATCATTACTATCGAGATTCAATAAGAATAAACCCCTCACATTGGGTGCATGACCATAAAAGATATTACTCATATAAATAGAACAACCATTATTCTCTGATTTAAATGAGTAACCGTCTCGCAATAAACAAGATCCAGATATAATGTTCATGCTTAACGCAGGCACTAAATAACAATTATTCAGGTTCATCACTAATCCCGATGGTAATCGAAGAGGGAGCGTGCCGACGGCGATCACATCAACCTTGGAACCATTTCCCACACGCATCGTCACTTCGTCCTTTGCCAGCCTCCGTCTATTCCGCAGTTCCTGTTTTGAGTTGCAAATATGAGCAACCGCACCGGTATCAAATACCCAGGCACTACAACGAGAGTTGGTAAGGTACACATCAATAACATGTATATCATATATACCTTGTTTGTTGTTGGCCGCCTTCTTGTCAGCCAAATACTTGGGGCAGTTCCGCTTCCAGTGTCCAGTTCCCTTGCAATGAAAGCACACAGTTTCTGGTTTGGGTCCAGCCTTGGGTTTCTTCACGAGAGGAGCAACTGCTTTGCCACTCTTCTTGGAGTTACCCTTCTTACCCTTGCCATTTTTCTTGAAACTAGTGGTTTTATTGACCATCAACACTTGATGCTCCTTCTGAATTTCAGACTCAGCGGCTTTCAGCATCGCAAACAGCTCGGCGACTGACTTGTTCATCCCGTGCATGTTATAGTTAAACACGAAGCTCTTGTAGCTAGGTGGCAATGATTGAAGAACCCTGTCAGTGATAGCCTCTGGCGGAAGGGGCATCCCCAATTCAGCCAGACGGGTGGAGTACCCAGACATTCTGAGTACATGATCACTGATAGACCCGTTCTCCTCCATCTTGCAAGCATAGAACTTATCGGAGATCTCATATCTCTCGATCCGGGCATTCTTCTGAAAGATAAACTTCAACTCCTGGAACATCTCATATGCTCCATGACGTTCAAAACGTCTTTGAAGTCCCGGTTCTAAGCCATACAATATTGCACATTGAACTATTGAGTAATCTTCAGAATGAGCCTGCCAGGCGTTCACAACGTCTAGAGACTCAACTGGAGCGGGTGGATCACCAAGCGGTGCATCAAGGACATAAGCCTTCTGGGAAGCCGTAAGGATAATCCTTAGATTACGGGCCCAGTCCACAAAGTTACTTCCATCATCTTTCAACTTAGCTTTCTCTAGGAACGCATTAAAATTCAGGGGTGCTACTGCGCGAGCCATGATCTACAACATAAATATAGCAAAGACAACTTAGACTATTGTTCTAGATAATGAGTTTAGTTAATCATATTACTTAAAAACTCCCACTCAAATTGACATCCCTCCGATCATTCGAGTGTAACATGATCCAAATCCACCAACTCAAGTCCGATCATCACGTGAGTTGAGGTGGTTTCAATGGTGAACATCTTCATGTTGATCATATCTACTATATGACTCATGTTCGACCTTTCGGTCTCTTGTGTTCCGAGCCATGTCTGTACATGCTAGGCTCGTCAAGTTTAACCCGAGTGTTCCGCACGTGCAACATGGCTTACACCCGTTGTATGTGAACGTAGAGTCTATCACACCCGATCATCACGGCGTGTCTCGAAACGACGAACTTTCGCAACGGTGCACACTCGGGGAGAACACAATTTATCTTGAAATTTAAGTGAGGGATCACCTTATAATGCTACCGTCGTCCTAAGCAAAATAAGATGCATAAAAGGATTAACATCACATGCAAATCATAAGTGACATGATATGGCCATGAACTCGTGCTTTTGATCTCCATCTCCAAAGCACCGGCATGATCTCCATCGTCACCGGCATGACACCATGATCTCCATCATCTTGATCTCCATCAACGTGTCGCCATGAGGTTGTCGCGCCGACTGTTGCTTCCACGACTATTGCTAACGTTTAGCGATAAAGTAAAGCATTACATAGCGCTTAATGATTGACACGCAGGTCATACAATAATTAAAGACAACTCTATGGCTCCTGCCAGTTGCCGTACTCATCGACATGCAAGTCGTGATATTCTATACAACACATGATCATCTCATACATCACATATATCTCATCATGTAATTGGCCATATCACATCACAACATACCCTGCAAAAACAAGTTAGACGTCCTCTAATTGTTGTTGCAAATTTTACGTGGCTGCTACGGGTTTGCAAGAACCGTTCTTACCTACGCAAAACCACAACGTGGTGTAGTGATTGCTTTTTGATCTTCTAAAAGAACCCTCTTCATTGAAATCGATTCAACTAAAGTGAGAGAGACAGACACCCGCTAGCCATCTTTATGCAACAAAGTTACATGTCAGTTGAAGGAACCTGTCTCGCGTAAGCGTACGCGTAATGTCGGTCCGGGCCGCTTCATCTCACAATACCGCCGAATCAAGTATCAACTAGAAACGGCAAGCAATATGTATACACCCACGCCCACAACTCGTTTGTGTTCTACTCGAGATCTCATCTACGCATAGACCTAGCTCAGATGCCACTGTTGGGGAACGTTGCATGGGAAACAAAAATTTTCCTACGCACACACAAGATCTATCCATGGTGATGAGCATCTACGAGAGGGAGAGTGAATCTACATACCCTTGTAGATCGCTAAGCGGAAGCGTTAAGAAACGCGGTTGACGGTTGATGTAGTCGAACGTCTCCGCGATCCAAATCGCAAGTCGTCCCTTGAACCGATCACGAACTAGTGCCGAACGGACGGCACCTCCGCGTTCAACACACGTACGGCTTGATGATGCCTTCACCTCCTCGATCCAGCGAGCGATGATGAAGTAGTAGATGAGTTCCGGCAGCACGACGGCGTGGTGATGTTGGTGAGGAACAATCTCTGCAGGGCTTCGCCAAGCACTACGGAGATTATGACGGGAGAACTAGAGGGTTAGGGTTGCCGACACACGGCTTGGGAAATCTTAATGTGTCCCGTGTGCTAGCCCTGCCCCTCTATTTATATGTTGAGCCTTGGGGTCTAAACTTGGAGTAAAAGCCTCCTCTAGGTCGGTTTTGCCCGCACAAGGTTGGTTTGGCCCGCAGGAAAAGAGTCCAACTCGGATCCCTGCAGTACCGCGCACAAGCGGTAGTACCGCTTACGATAAGCGGTAGTACCGCCCGTAGCGGTAGTACCGCTTACGATAAGCGGTAGTACCGCCCCAGACGCCAGCAAAACTTCCTTTTGCACCTTGCCTAAGCCTCGTGGGCTTTACCCCTTGGCCCAAATAAAGTGTTCTCGTATCCGAACATTTCGGGAAACATCCGGAACCTCTTCCGGTGAATTCCGGAACCCTTCCGGAAACCAAAACACTATTATCACATATATCAATCTTTACCTCCGGACTCTTCCGGAGATCCTTGTCATGTTCGGGATCTTATCCGGGACTCCGAACAACTTTCGGTCACCAACAAAATAACTCAACCATACTAATCGTCACCAAACGTTAAGTGTGTAGACCCTGCGGGTTCGAGAACTATGTAGACATGACCGAGACACCTCTACGATCAATAACCAATAGCGGGACCTGGATGCCCATATTGGCTCCTACATATTCTATGAAGATCTTTATCGGTCGAACCTCTATGTCAAGGATTCAGTTAATCCCGTATACTGTTCCCTTTGTTCTTCGGTATGTTACTTGCCCGAGATTCGATCGTCGGTATCTCTATACCTAGTTCAATCTCGTTACCGGCAAGTCTCTTTACTCGTTCCGTAATACAAGATCTCGTGGCTAACACTTTAGTCACATTGCTTGCAAGGCTCATTGTGATGTTGTATTACCGAGTGGGCCCTGAGATACCTCTCCGTCACACGGAGTAACAAATCCCAGTCTTGATCCATGCCAACCCAACAGACACCCTCAGAGATACCTGTAGAGCACCTTTATAGTCACCCAGTTACGTTGCGACGTTTGATACACACAAGGTATTCCTCCGATGTCAGGGAGTTGCATGATCTCATGGTCATAGGAACAGATACTTGACATGCAGAAAACAATAGCAATAAACTGACACGATCATATGCTACGTTTATAGTTTGGGTCTTGTCCATCACATCATTCTCCTAATGATGTGATCCCGTTATCAAATGACATCTCATGTCAATGGCTAGGAAACCTTAACCATCTTTGATCAACGAGCTAGTCAACTAGAGGCTTACTAGGGACACAGTGTTGTCTATGTACCCACACATGTATTTGAGTTTCCAATCAATACAATTATAGCATGGATAATAAACGATTATCATGAACAAGGAAATATAATAATAACCAATTTATTATTGCCTCTAGGGCATATTACCAACAGTTGTGCCTCCTACTGATCCCTTAGAACAATATTTGCTAGACCATGAAAACGATATGCATATGAATGAAAGGAATGAAATAGATAAGATTTTCTTTGATCAGCATCCTATTTTGAAACACAACTTGCCTGTTGAAATACTTGGGGATCCTCCTCCACCCAAGGGTGATCCCGTGTTTGAGCTTAAACAATTACCAGATACTCTGAAATATGCCTATCTTGATGAAAAGAAGATATTTCCTGTTATTATTAGTGCTAACCTTTCAAAGCATGAAGAAAAGAGATTATTGAAAACTCTGAAGAAGCACCGTGCTGCTATTGGATATACTCTTGATGATCTTAAGGGTATTAGTCCCACTTTATGTCAGCATAAAATTAATATGGAGCCTCATGCTAAACCAGTTGTTGATCACCAACGACGGTTAAATCCTAAAATGAAAGAAGTGGTAAGAAATGAAATTTTAAAGCTTCCGGAGGCAGGTATAATTTATCCTATTGCTGATAGTAGATGGGTTAGTCCCGTCCATTGTGTCCCTAAGAAGGGAGGTATTACCGTTGTTCCTAATGATAAAAATGAACTGATCCCGCAAAGAATTGTTACAGGATATAGAATGGTAATTGATTTTAGTAAATTAAATAAAGCTACTAGAAAAGATCATTACCCTCTACCTTTTATTGATCAAATGCTAGAAAGACTATCCAAACACACACACTTCTGCTTTCTAGATGGTTATTCTGGTTTCTCTCAAATACCTGTGTCAAAAGAGGATCAAGAAAAGACAACTTTTACTTGCCCTTTCGGTACCTTTGCTTATAGACGTATGCCCTTTGGTTTATGCAATGCACCTGCTACCTTTCAAAGATGTATGACTGCTATATTCTCTGACTTTTGTGAAAATATTGTTGAGGTTTTCATGGATGATTTCTCCGTTTACGGAACTTCTTTTGATGATTGCTTGAGCAACCTTGATCGAGTTTTGCAGAGATGTGAAGAAACTAATCTTGTCTTGAATTGGGAGAAGTGCCACTTTATGGTTAATGAGGGCATTGTCTTGGGACACAAAATCTCCGAAAGAGGTATTGAAGTTGATAAAGCTAAAGTTGATGCTATTGAAAAAATGTCGTGTCCTACGGATATCAGAGGTATAAGAAGTTTCCTTTGTCATGCCAGTTTCTATAGGAGATTTATTAAAGACTTCTCTAAAATTTCTCGGCCTCTCACTAATCTCTTGCAAAAAGATATTCCTTTTGTTTTTGATGATGATTGTGTAGAAGCATTTGAAATTCTTAAGAAAGCCTTGATTTCTGCACCTGTTGTTCAACCACCTGATTGGAACCTACCCTTTGAAATTATGTGCGATGCTAGTGATTATGCCTTTGGTGCTGTTCTAGGACAAAGAGTTGATAAGAAATTAAATGTTATCCATTATGCTAGTAAAACTCTAGATAGTGCTCAAAGAAACTATGCTACCATTGAAAAGGAATTTTTAGCAGTTGTGTTTGCTTGTGATAAGTTCAGACCTTATATTTTTGATTCCAAAGTAACGGTCCACACTGATCGTGCTGCTATTAAATATCTTATGGAAAAGAAAGATGCTAAACCTAGACTTATTAGATGGGTTCTTCTGCTACAAGAATTTGATTTGCATATTATTGATAGAAAGGGTGCTGAGAACCCCGTAGCAGACAACTTTTCTAGGTTAGAAAATGTTCTTGATGACCCACTACCTATTGATGATAGCTTTGCTGATGAACAATTAGCCGTCATAAATGCTTCACGTAATGCTCCATGGTATACTGATTATGCTAATTACATTGTTGCTAAATTCATACCACCTAGTTTCACATACCAACAAAAGAAAAAGTTCTTCTATGATTTAAGACATTACTTTTGGGATGATCCACACCTTTATAAAGAAGGCATAGATGGTGTTATTAGACGTTGTGTACCTGAGCATGAACAAGAACAGATCCTACACAAGTGCCACTCCGAGGCCTACGGAGGACACCACGGTGGAGATAGAACTGCACACAAGGTATTACAATCTGGTTTTTATTGGCCTACTCTCTTCAAGGATGCTCGTAAGTTTGTCTTGTCTTGTGATGAATGTCAAAGAATCGGTAATATTAGTAGACGTCAGGAAATGCCTATGAATTACTCTCTTGTTATTGAACCATTATATGTTTGGGGTTTTGATTATATGGGACCTTTTCCAAAGTCCAACGGGTATACTCCTATTATGTTGCTATTGATTATGTTACTAAGTGGGTAGAAGCTATTCCAACTAGTAGTGCTGATCCTAACACTTCTATTAAAATGCTTAAAGAAGTTATTTTCCCTAGATTTGGAGTCCCTAGATATTTAATGACCGATGGTGGTTCACACTTTATTCATGGTGCTTTCCGTAAATTGCTTGCTAAGTATGATGTTAATCATAGAATTGCATCTCCTTATCATCCTCAGTCTAGTGGTCAAGTAGAATTAAGCAATAGAGAAATTAAATTGATCTTGCAAAAGACTGTTAATAGATCTAGAAAGAATTGGTCTAAGAAACTTGATGATGCATTATGGGCTTATAGAACTGCTTACAAAAACCCTATGGGTATGTCTCCGTATAAAATGGTTTATGGTAAAGCATGTCACTTACCTCTAGAACTAGAACATAAAGCTTATTGGGTAATTAAAGAGCTCAACTATGATTTCAAACTTGCTGGTGAGAAGAGGTTATTTGACATTAGCTCACTTGATGAATGGAGAACCCAGGCCTATGAGAATGCCAAGTTGTTTAAAGAAAAGGTTAAGAGATGGCATGATAAATTGATACAAAAGCGTGAATTCAATGTAGGTGACCATGTCTTGCTATACAATTCTCGTTTAAGATTTTTTGCAGGAAAACTTCTCTCTAAATGGGAAGGGCCTTACATTATCGAGGAAGTGTATCGTTCCGGTGCCATCAAGATCAACAACGCCAAAGGCACAAATCCGAAGGTGGTGAACGGGCAAAGAATCAAACATTATATCTCAGGTACTCCCATAAATGTTGAAACCAATATTATCAATACCATAACTCCGGAGGAGTACATTAGGGAGACCTACCAGAACATTTCAGACTCCGAAAAGGAATAGGTATGTGGTACGGTAAGCAAACCGACTCCAAAACCTTTTCAATAGCAATTTTTCTCCATTTTGGAATATTTCAAAAATTAGATAAATTTAAAGTAGTCCGAAAAGTGCATGAGGAGGCGACAAGCCAGGGGGCGCGCCCTACCCCCTGGGCGCGCCCCTGTGGCTTGTGGCCACCCCGTGCACCCTCCGGACTCCGTTTTCTTGTGGTATACTCCTTTAGGTCGGTAAAAATTCATTATATAATCTCCCGAAGGCTTGGACCTTCGTATCACGACAATACTTCATGTTTTCATTTTGAGCTGTTTCTGCAGCAGATTTAGAGCAAGATGTCTTCACAAGAGTCGGTCGGGGAGAGCCGTGCCTCTCGCCTGACACCGGGCCCCGGAGCATACAGCGAAGCCAACCACTTCGGGCAGGCCACGGAGGAAGAGATGGAGGCCGACTTGAAAAGGATGGATGCCATGGAGGAATACCAAGAAGTTACCTCTCGTCTACAACCTGGAGCCATGTTGGAGGAACTTCAGAGCTCAGCAATTCCGAATTCGGTCATCCCTCCCAATGCTAAATTTCTTACTTATGAAAATATGAAAAAGAGTGTTGCTTCTTCCCCCGCAGCAATGAAACATCCATGGGTGATGGGAGCTCTAACCGTCACTGGAAAACTTCGCAAGGAGATAATGGATCTTAGACAGCAAAATAACAAGCTTGAGGAGGAGAATCGCATTCTGAGGGGCATCATCGCCAAGAATATAACATCACCACCTCCGAAGGAAGACAACTAAACACATGGGTATGGGGACTCCCCTTGGCTTGTGCCAAGCTTGGGGAACGTGCCCCGGTATCGTATCACCATCACATCTTTTACTTTCTTCGTTTTTCTCAGTTCAATCCTTTTGGTTATATCTTGATCTAGTAGAATAAAGCTTTTAGGGTGATCTAGTTTTAAGTTTTGCTTTATGTTCCCCCTATGTAAGCGAGTCCGAGAGTTATATAATAAAAAGTAGTTTTGAGTTGAGGGCTTTGCTTGCTTGCTATGATCTTGAGAAAAAGAAATAAAAGAAGAATAGAATAAAAGCAAAGAGTATATATGATGATCTTATGGGGAGTGATGACTTCACATATAAGAAGTATGTCGATTGAAATTTGTTGTGAGTTGACAAACATAGTGATTGGTCATTGCTGCAATTAAAAGGAAGTAATAAAGAAAGAGAGGTTCACATATAAATATATTATCTTGGACATCTTTTATGATTGTGAGCACTCATTAAAATATTATATGCTAAGAAGTTGATGTTGGACAAGGAAGATAACATAATGAGTTATGTTTGCTTATTTCCGAATAGAAGTTATATTGTCATGGATCCTCTAACATGTGACGCTTGCTTCCACCCCATATCAGCCAAAACTTCCGCACCAAGTAGAGATACTACTTGTGCATCCAAACACCCTTAACCCAGTTTTGCCATGAGAGTCCACCATACCTACCTATGGATTGAGTAAGATCCTTCAAGTAAGTTGTCATCGGTGCAAGCAATAAAAAATTTGCTCCCTAAATATGTATGATCTATTAGTGTGAGCAAAATAAACTTTGTACGAACTTGTGATATGGAAGAAATAAAAGCGACAGACTGCATAATAAAGTTCTTTATCACAAGCGGCAATATAAAGTGACGTTCTTTTGCATTAAGAGATTGCCCATCCAACTATAAAAGCGCATGACAACCTCTGCTTCCCTCTGCGAAGGGCCTATATGTTACTTTTACTTTCTAGTACTTACCTTTATGCAAGAGTCGTGGTGATCCTCACCACTTCCTTTATTTCGCCTTTCTCTCTTGGCAAGCGTCATGTGTTGGGGAATGATCTAGACACATATATCCACTCGGATGTGGGTGATCATGAGTTATTTCTGTTGACATTACCCTTGAGGTAAATAGTTGGGAGGCAAAACCATAAGCCCCTATCTTTCTCTGTGTCCAATTGAAGCTTTGATCTCATAGGTACCGCGTGAGTGTTAGCAATTATGAAAGACTAAAAGATGATTGAGTATGTGGATTTGCTTTATAAGCTCTTATATTGACTCTTTCCGATGTTATGATAAATTGCAATTGCTTCAATGACTGAGATCATAGTTTGTTGGTTCTCAATAGAGTAGTTGATTCATACTTTACCTTGTGAATGAATTGTTACTCTAGTATAAGAAATTATATATCAATAAGTATTGATGTTCTAAATATGATCATGATGCTCTCATGTCCGTATTTTGTTTTATCGACACCTCTATCTCTAAACATGTGGACATATTTATCGATTTCGGCTTTCGCTTGAGGACAAGCGAGGTCTAAGCTTGGGGGAGTTGATACGTCCATTTTGCATCATGCTTTTATATTGATATTTATTGCATTATGGGCTGTTATTACACATTATGGTCCAATACGTATGCCTTTTCTCTCTTATTTTACAAGGTTTACATGAAGAGGGAGAATGCCGGCAGCTGGAATTCTGGACTGGAAAACAAGCAAATATGAGAGACCTATTCTGCACAACTCCAAAAGTCTTGAAAAGTTACGGAGAATTATTTTGGAATATATAAAAATATTGTGCGAAATAAATACCAGAGGGGACCCACCAGGAGGTCACAAGCCTGGGGGGGCGAAAGAAATACCAGAGGGGACCCACCAGGAGGTCACAAGCCTGGGGGCGCGCCCTACCCCCTAGGCGCCCCTGTGGCTTGTGGGCCCCCTGGCAGGCCTCCGGTGCCCATCTTCTGCTATATGGAGGGTTTTGACCTGGAAAAAATCATAAGAGAGCTTTTGGGACGAAGCGCCGCCGTCTCGAGGCGGAACCTGGGCAGAAGCAATCTAGGGCTCCGGCGGAGCTGTTCTGCCGGGGAAACTTCCCTCCCGGAGGGGCAAATCGAAGCCATCATCATCACCAACGATCCTCTCATCGAGAGGGGGTCATCAACATCTTGACCAGCACCATCTCCTCTCCAAACCCTAGTTCATCTCTTGTATCCGATCTTTGTCTCAAAACCTCAGATTGGTACCTGTGGGTTGCTAGTAGTGTTGATTACTCCTTGTAGTTGATGCTAGTTGGTTTACTTGGTGGAAGATCATATGTTCAGATCCTTAATGATAATTAATACTCCTCTGATTATGAACATGAATATGCTTTGTGAGTAGTTACGTTTGTTCCTGAGGACATGGGATAAGTCTTGTTATAAGTAATCATGTGAATTTGGTATTCGTTCGATATTTTGATGAGATGTATGTTGTCTCTCCTCTAGTGGTGTTATGTGAACGTCGACTACATGACACTTCACCATTATTTGGGCCTAGGGGAAGGCATTGGGAAGTAATAAGTAGATGATGGGTTGCTAGAGTGACAGAAGCTTAAACCCTAGTTTATGCGTTGCTTCGTAAGGGGCTGATTTGGATCCATATGTTTCATGCTATGGTTAGATTTATCTTAATTCTTCTTTCGTAGTTGCGGATGCTTGCGAGAGAGGTTAATCATTAGTGGGAGGCTTGTCCAAGTAAGGGCAGCACCCAAGCACCGGTCCACCCACATATCAAACTATCAAAGTAACGAACACGAATCATATGAGCATGATGAAAACTAGCTTGACAGAAATTCCCATGTGTCCTCGGGAGCGCTTTGCTTTATATAAGAGTTTGTCCAGGCTTGTCCTTTGCTACAAAAAGGATTGGGCCACCTTGCTGCACCTTTGCTAAATTTGTTACTTGCTATCCGTTACGAATTATCTTATCACAAAACTATCTGTTATCGATAATTTCAGTGCTTGCAGAGAATACCTTACTGAAAACCGCTTGTCATTTCCTTCCGCTCCTCGTTGGGTTCGACACTCTTACTTATCAAAAGGACTACGATAGATCCCCTATACTTGTGGGTCATCAGGAACCCATTCGTCACTCCCGGTACACTAACGGAAATGCCCGAAACTTTTCCAGAGTTCAAACACCACTTTCCTATATATCAATCTTTACCTCCGGACCATTTTGGAGCTCCTCGTGACGTCCGGGATCTCATCCAGGACTCCGAACAACCTTCGGTCACCAACATTCATAACTCAACTATACCGAAACGTCACCGAACCTTAAGTGTGCAGACCCTGCGGGTTCGAGAACTATGTAGACATGACTGAGACACCTCTACGGTCAATAACAAATAGTGGTACCTGGATGCCCATATTGGTTCCTACATATTCTACGAAGATCTTTACGGTTGAACCTCTATGTCAAGGATTCAGTTAATCCCGTATGCTGTTCCCTTTGTTCTTCGGTATGTTACTTGCCCGAGATTCGATCGTCGGTATCTCTATACCTAGTTCAATCTCGTTACCGGCAAGTCTCTTTACACGTTCCGTGATACAAGATCCCGTGGCTAACACTTAGTCACATTGCTTGCAAGGCTTATTGTGATGTTGTATTACCGAGTGGGCCCTGAGATACCTCACCGTCATACGGAGTAACAAATCCCAGTCTCGATCCATGCCAGCTCAACAGACACCTTCGGAGATACCTTTAGAGCATCTTTATAGTCACCCAGTTACGTTGTGACATTTGATACACACAAGGTATTCCTCCGGTGTCAGTGAGTTGCATGATCTCATGGTCATAGGAACAGATACTTGACATGCAGAAAACAATAGCAATAAACTGACACGATCATATGCTACATTCATAGTTTGGGTCTTGTCCATCACATCATTCTCCTAATGATGTGATCCCGTTATCAAATGACATCTCATGTCTATGGCTAGGAAACCTTGACCATCCTTGATCAATGAGCTAGTCTACTAGAGGCATACTAGGGACACAGTGTTGTCTATGTATCCGCACATGCAATTGAGTTTCCAATCAATACAATTATAGCATGGATAATAAACGATTATCATGAATAGGGAAATATAATAATAACCAATTTATTATTGCCTCTAGGGCATATTTCCAACAGTTGTCATGCCGCGTTGATGGGTGTTTAGGTGGACACATCATTTATTTTCCCGTTTCAACGCGCGTGCATATGTTCTAGTACCCCCTCCCTCACAGTTTAGAAGGTGTAGTCCCGTTTACATGCGTTTCCAGAATAGAAGAGGATTAAGGCGTGTGGCATTTACTGATTAGTTAATTAGGAGTACTGGTAGGCTGCATGCATAGTGGGAATGTTGGGTGTGGGGACTCCTCATTTAGTGGTTGTGGGCGTTACTGCGCATTATCTTCTCATGTAATTAGGCACCATGAGGGTTACTGTGTGAGCGCTTGCAAAGGAAACTAGAGACAATAACGATTCACCTTGGTCCCAGAGATCGCTCACGTGCGCCTTCTAAACTGTGACGGAGAGAGTATTACATATCTACGTTGAAGACATTATGTCCTACTTATTATCCATTGTGCTCTTCTCCTTGATTATCATTATTTATGTTTTCATCACACTTTTTATGCATTTGCTATATGATCTACGAAAATTCTTTGCTCAAATGTTGGTACTAGTTGTAAGTTTGAGGGGGAGCGCTTTGTATATGTGCACTTTGTTTTATGTATACATCTTCTATGCTCATATTCAAGGGAGCTTTACACCAATTCTCTCCTAAGTATTCCGTATTTTATTTTTCGAGAGCTATATGTATGTTGTCATCAACTATCAAAAAGGGGGAGATTGAAAGTGCAATCATGCCCTTAATCATATTTTAATGTTGACAACAATATACATATAACTTTATAAGGGACTAATCATGTTTGTCAAGTATATCTCAGGTTTAGTCCCCAAGGAATCGTGTGTGGATCATGACTAATAAGTATATGTTGCCCACGAACAAAGAAACATGACAAATATCTTAGGCATTTTGGTTTATACTTGAGTATAGGGATCCCACACTATTAAGAGGGGATCATCGGTACTAGTGAAAGACTTGCTCAAAACCCAGGGTACTTCCTTTGTTTCCCACATACATACACAAATCAGTCCTAGACACTTCACCATATTATCCACTTGTTATGTCCTAGGTTGAGTTCCTTTTGGTCTCTATCTCACCCGACGTCCAGTCTTCACTGGACGTCCGGTCACTCATTGCTCAGCGCACATCCGGTGCTTACTGGAAATCAGGTGTTTCCTAACAGAAAGTAATTGCCATACTTCCGGTCTCCACCAGAAATCCGGTCTATCCTATGCAGAGCCGAAAGGTCGGACGACCGGTCCCCACCGGATGTCCGGTCCTTCCCGAGCCATCAGATGGCCAGCTTCATCCGAAGATCCGGTGTGATCCCAACAGAGCCAAATCCACAGGTTTGCTGTATCTTCCGTATGTCTGGTGCCTTTCGAGACACCAGACAACCAACAAGTATCAAACGTCCGACAAACCTATGTCTTGCATCTTTACACTAGATTCGTCCATTGACAGGCTACAGCTATCGGATGACCTGCCACCGGACGTCCGGTATCCTCTGGTCGTCCGGTAAGTCCACAATTTAAGTGGCTCCAACGGCCACAATTGTGCTCCCACTATAGATACCCCTTTACCAATCTGGTAGAGGGTTGACCTCTCCACTCAAAAGATCCTAAGAACCCTAGAAGCGACCCCTCTCACTCTCTCACACCAAATCCCAGATCTCGGAAGCATTTGTGTGAGTTCTTTAGAGTTGTTCCAATCAAGTGATAGTTCTGCTCCTTCTCCTTTCTGTGACCAAAGGAAATCGTGATTTAAGCAAGTCTTGATATTCTCCCTGGATCTTGTTACTCCTGGAGGTTGAAAACTCCTAGGCAGTAGGAGTTCTTCGGTGAGGAATCAAGCATTGTGATTACCCCCAGAAAGTTTGTGAAGGTTTGGAGACCACCTCAGGGTCTAGCGGTTGAGAAACACCTTCATAGTGTTGTCTCAAGGGGGGGAATATGGTGAGCTTTCATGGCGTTGGTGTTCCTTCGTGGTAACATCCACCTCTCTAACGATGACTAGCTTACTTCCAAGGAAGTGAACATCTGCATACATCCTTGTCTCTCGGAGTTACGGTTATGCCTAATCCTAGCCCTTACTTGTGATTACCTGTCTCTTGGTCTTTACTTTAATTATATCTTGCTTGTCTATCTTGCTACTTGTTGTAGTTGCTTATATTGCTAGCACTTGAATCACCTTTGCAATTGCCAGGCTCAGTTTCATATTTCGCATTGTTGCCTAAAATTACTAAGTAGCAATTAAAATTTGTAATTGTACCCACCCCTATAGGTCCATCTCGATCCTTTTAGCAATGGCGTCGAGCTAGAACTATGTTGTGGGATGATACAAAGGCAACTGAACCGAACCGACAACGACTTCTTTCTTTGCGAGGCAACAAGCGAACGATTGTGAGCCGGTGCTTCCCGATAGTGAGTTGATGTGTGGTGGTGTCCATGGAGGTAGTTGGCCGCACTCGCTATCACCTTCCCGTGTGTGTTGTTGTGATTTTGGGGAAACAAAGCGGTTGAGTGGAGATGAAGCAGGGGAGGCATATCTCATGGCTGGGAGAAGTCACATCACACGATCGTTATGCGACCGGCCGAGGCTGGGGCTAATTGACCGACGCCTAGCACTGACCATATATGAAGAGTGGTGGCATGTGACCGATTGTCCTTGGTCATGGTGGCCTTGACTGCGTTGTGACGACGCTGGTGCCTAATAATTTTGGACGCATGCCATGCGGTAGATTATGGGATGTTTCATAAATAATCTACTATTAGGATAAATACGTTTGGAAATTATCCATACTACTAATTATCTGCATGTTTAACTAAATGCATGACTAGTTAATTAAATGTATTAATGACCTCGTTTTAAATTGTTTGACACAAAAAAATCTCTATTTAAATGAATCTAATTAATTATATGCATATAACTGTCTATATAATTAATTCATTAATGTTTGATTTCCAAATTGATTCGGTGATTGTTCTCCAAATTGTTTTTGCATTAATGTTTGCATGTGAAATGACGACATACCAACTCTCCTCTAATACTATAGATGAGCTGAAACATGGGATGTCAAACCAGTCTGCGATGTTTCCTCTCTCATGAGTGATATAAAATATGCATTGTCAACCTTTTCTTCCTACAACATCTCCATTATCGGCAGAAAATGGACCGCAAAGCGAGGGTGGCCCAGTTGTGGTAATTGCCCACTTTGCGGAAAATGATAAGGAATCAATCGACCACCTTCTTTTCAAGCGTCGATACGCCCTTCCGCTTTGGTAAATGATCAAATCCTGGCTACAACTTTTCCACTTGGCATTTGCGACGCTCCCTCAAAGATTGATGGACTGGTCTTTCCGAAGCCCCCTTACCAAATAGGAAGGACATGTCATCGTTAACCATGCTCATATAATAGTCTACATGGAATGAGAGAAACCCACTTGTTTTCCACAACAAAGTAGTACCACGGTAGATCTTAATAGACAACATCAAGAAGAGGAATTGGTAAATTTGCGGGTTCAATTCATGCTGGATGCACACGAATGGGAACATTCCATAAGTCTTGTAACACCCTGGTTTTCGCTCCTGTTTTCCTTCGCGGGATTTGACTCCCGCCTTTTTTTCTGGGTGTTATTGGATTTTCTCTAGCTCTTGGGTATACGAAGATGGTCATTTAGCCTTGCCTCTCCTATCCAACCAGAGATTCTCTCCAGTCCAACATTGCCACCCAAGATCTATTCTTAGGGTTTTACCGTCGAAACCCTACCTTCCGAGTTGCCGGAAGGGAAACCCTGATCCTTGCAGTTACAAAGGAACCCCAATTTCCTTCGATCTGCTGACTCCCAAACTTCTCCCAGTGATCATCCTATCCTTATAAACCCTGGATATGCAAAAATATAGCCAAGTCATTTGCAATATTTTTCATTTATAATTAATTCCTTTTTTCTGCCAGTTAAAGGAATTAAATCCAGGAAAATATCTGTCCATCTCCAAGGTCCATGAAAACTTGTGGATATATTATTTGTGATCATATTGAGCTCCCATAAAAATATTGGCCATAACTAAATAAGGGAAATTGCATTTTCCTATTTAAAGCTAATATTGCATTTTGGGCAGTTTCTAAAGGAACTACCATTTTGGTAGCCAGAAAAAAATCCCAAATAATTTGTGGAACTTCTCCTATCCATATCTTCACCATTCCCATCAAGAACCCAAGTTCCATAGTTCAAAGTTTGAGCACAACATCAATTTGCAAACTCTGTCCAGTGGGGCAATTTGCAAAGGAAGTGCTTGAACCCTTGATCTATTTGAGATGAAATTTTTCATGGTGATTAACATTGATAAATCACTCATGGAAACCAAAGACCAGCTCAATCCCTCTATCCTTTCATGCACAGTATTTTCCTCAAATTTCTGTCCATTTGGAAGCTCTGTGAAGGAAGTACCATTTTGGTGTATCCAATTGGTATGAAACTTTTGCAGTGGCTTCATGTGTTCAAACCACTCACCTCCTCCAAATTTCAGCTCAATGCAAGCTAGTATGTGAATGTCATATCAAGGTTTTCATTTCTGTCTAGTATGGTGGTTTGTACAGCAAGTGCTTGCTACAATCCTCCATTTGGTCTGAAACTTGGCCACAATACTCATCTTAGTGTAAGATCACAGCAAGGAAAAGCTCAGCATCTATCCCCAGCTGAATCTCCCCCACCCCACTCCAAACACCTTGCTGTTACCTGCCTTCTCAGGTCCAACCAGTCATTTCTTGCAGCCACTTTCTTCCAAACCATCTTAGGTCAACTCAGTGACCTCTAGTGCATCTGTTTGACATGTCCCAAAGTCAAACAGGTGCTCTGGACGCGTGGTGCTGGTGGTGACCATGCAGTGAGTGCGTCCAAACGGTGCTCTGCGCCTCTGTCACCTCGGCCAGCTAGCCTCCGGCAGGCCTCCGCTCATCCGGGCATGTCCATTGGCTTCGTGACGGCCGCGTTCCCACTCTCCAGCAGCTTCCCCCTCCTCATTCTTTCTCCTCATGCCACGGCAAGCCTCGCCGGAGCTCTGTGCCGCCTATGACACGTGTCTTCTTCCTCCTCGATCCTTCCCATAGCTCCAGCTGGCCTCCACCATCCGCCCAAGACTCTTCCCGACGCCGCAAGCAGCCAGCCACGTCCTCCCTGAGCACCAGGACGGCGATAAGCTCGCCACGGCGGCCGTGGTTATCTGCTCGCCGTCGGGCACCTATAAATAGGCCACCCCGGAGTCTCCCCGAGCACCGAGCACCACCTCACCAGCCTCCTCTCACTCCCAGGAACCTCCCCGACCCATCCGTTCATCACCGGAGCCACTCCCCGTCTGCCTTTGCGGCCATGGCCGCCGGCCTCCTCCTCCTAAATTGGCCCGTGGCAGAGCCCCTCTCGCCCTCCCACCACCACCAAAGGAGCCCCCGTACTCCGGAGCCGCTATGGCCGCGTCTTCCCCAAGTCCGGCCGCCGCCGTCCTCTGCTTCCACGGTGCGCCATCGTCCCGCCTCTCCCTGGCGTTGGTTCTGCACCTGGACGGATGCACGGCGCCCTCCCGTGTCCGTAGGTGGTCTGAGCTCCACCTGGGGCAGCCCGAGTCGCCGGCAAGCGCCGGCGCACGCCCGTCCAGAAGCTCATCTGTCCACCGATGCCGCCATCGTTCCGTCCCCTCCCCGGCGCGCGTGGACCCCGAGTCGGATGCGGCTCCATCTCCCGCATTCGCCGGTGGCCGGAGCTCGGCCGGAGGCTGCCGGAGCCGCCCAGCCGACGCCGGTGTCCAGCCTCCTCTGCTCCTCCCCTGTTCCAGTCAGGGACAGGGAGAGGAGGTAGGAGACGAGGCCAGGCGGGCCCCGCCCTCGCCACGCTGGATAAGTGGGGGGGTGCGGGTGGGCCGGCCCAGCCTCGCGGCCTGGCTGGCAGCCCAGTCTCGGCCCCTTTCGGCCCAGCACGGCCCAGCGGCGCAGGTCTTTTATTCTTTTCCTCGGAAAAAAAACTATTGAGGACCTCTGTGTAATTTAAATAAATTGCAGAAAGGTCCTTGGCAGTCAAACCCTTACAACTTTTCACTCGTAACTCTGATTCAGCCCCTCTGAGAGGGAATCCTTTCCGGCGGATTATCCTGCGAGGCTACCGCACTTCTTCCCGGAGTATTCTTTGACCCCAGGCAAGCCGACCATCTGATATATGCCCTAAAGCATTGCTCTATGTTATTCTTGCGTGTTTAATTAATGATTATGCCCGTGATAGAAATAATTAAACTTCTATTAGATTGCACTTACTGTTTACATTACTTTCATTTACTTGCTATATAATAATTCATAGTAAATAATTTAAATGCCTAGTTGCTGCCCTCATAAGTTATCGTGATAAACCACATGCTTGCTTAATGAAACTTAGCCGGTTGATCTAGAGTCACCTATCCGGGCTTATCCGTGCAACCACATTTGCCGATATGGGACGGCCTTGACTTGGTCTTATCGCGTGCTCTTTCACCGGTACCACCAGACAGGGAGGGTTATGCGTGCGCGCTACCCTGATCAGGTAGGCGGCGATAACCCTGTGAGCCCGGTTGTTTGTTTGCGCGCGGTCCCCGTTTAGGACAGTTTAGTTTGGCCACGATGGTGGCAGGTGTCACGAGGTGACACAGGGGCCACCCAGGGCTTGACTCCGGGGGAGGATGCTTGCCGGTGGTACGATGGGAGAGTCACGGGTCAGGCGGGTTTCGTTGGAGCAACACTGGTCCACCCGAATGGGATCACGAGGCCAGGTGCTCCATGGTGTCGGTAAAGTGTGCAACCTCTGCAGAGTGTAAAATCTATTCGAATAGCCGCGTCCACGGTATTGGACAGTCCGTCCAGGCCTCACTAGGTGGTCAACCGTAACAATGATAAGAATGGAAGAACTCGACATCAGATGATGTCAGGAATATGATATGTTAGCCATGGGATGGCTATGATAGAGTTGGTCAGATGACCGAAGAGTTGGATTGGATCCTGAGATTGTTCGGAGTATGGATTACTTACTGGATATGCTTTACTTACTGTATTTTACTTCAGTAGTGATCCTGCTAGATAAACCTGTTATGACATGATAATTAATATTGCTCTAATAATAAATACATGCTTGAATGCCATGGATTGCTTTGCTTGGTGTATATGTTATTTGGTTTGCTTGCGAGGACATTCAAAAGTACTCAACGGCCTTTAATGTGGCCAGGTTCACATAAGGATCCGTCGTCCGTCGACGAGGAGCCGGAGCGTTCGCGGGCTAGGAGAATAACCCAGTCAGATCCCTGTGGATTGGAGCCACACCAAAACCATGCTGCCTTAGATAGAGCTTTTCCGCTGTCATCACCCTTTGTAATATATCATGTAAGACTTATAGATCCATTAATAGAAATGCCTGTGTTCATGATACTTGTTGTAAACGCACATGCCAGAGTGATTTCCTGGGCTGGCATGCGCGGCGACCGTCTGGCTACAGTGGTAATCAGGTGGGGCGCCACAACGGATGGTATCAGAGCAGCCAGGCTGACTATAGGTTACCCTAGTCAGACTTCATTGTCTTGTGCTCAGTAAAAAGCCCAGATGGATTTCAGCCATCTTTGCCACCTGGCACGGCTACTATTGATCATAAGGAAACCCCATAGGTCTTTGGCTCCATCAGACCCCAACTCTCGTGGCCCTTGCCTCCGGTGTGAAACGCTCGCACCGGGCAACGACCCGTGAGCCCTGAAACCCCTAGGTAAACCAGATATCCTTACCCTGCTTGCTAACCATGGCATTTCTCTTCTTACTCTAGTTTCCTTTGGGAAACGCTTATAAATTCTATCTCTCCTCGACAACCTTAGGATCGTTGACTAAGCCATTTTCGCTATGGTCGTGCGTCGAGTTTGATGTTCCCTAAGGGAGTAGTAGGAGCTTGACACCAGTGCTAGCAGGAGCATTGTGTGGTTTTGCTTCTAAATCCTTAGAGGTGCATCGAGTGCGCTAGGCTAGTTATACTAGTGGATCCTCGGCCACGTGTGTAAGGTCCGCAAAATTTGAGCTTTATTTGCTTTTTGGTTTTCGCGGTTCTTGTTTCTTTTGTCGGTTTCGTTTCTTCGCTCCGACTGGATCCATCTGTAAGTGCCGTCGAGAAGACCAGCGTACAACTGGGATAATACCCAATAATCCCAATTCAGCAAAAGTCAAGCCAAGCCAATTGCCTGGTATTCAGAATAGCAACACCGAATCTGTCCGGAATGAAAATGGGTTAGAAGCAGAATATGTGTGTGATAGACAAGGCCAGAATATACCTAAGAAAGTTGGCCTCAGAACAGATCACGCCTAAGGAGCAGTCAGATGAGCTATCATGAATGAACACCAGTATTGACAAATTATTCCATCCGCAATACAAGGATTATTCCAGTCAGTGAGGTGAACCTGGAGTCTTTTCTCAATGGACCCAAGAATCACTTATTCCCCACCGGAGACATATTTCAAGAATGTGAGTGTGCCAAGAACAACAACCGAACTCTGGTATGTTGATATAAATTTCAAAGCAAATTTTGGAGCTCATCGGGTGCAAATACAAAATTTTCTGGGCACTGTGAACAAGGTCTGCGAGGAATATGGATAAGTTCACGGTTGCCAGAATCAAGGAGCACCTAACATGCCTGGAAGCTCAGCTGAACCAAATGGAATTCTCTGCCAACTACTTATTATCGGCAACACTAGGTCTGAATACAAAGGGTATTCCACATTAATTATCAACCTGAGGTCCGCATCAGTCGTGCAACCTTTACAGCAGCCATGACCAGACCAGCAGAAGGACAAGTGGTGTGCAGGACCAACAGAAAATCTTCAGTCAAGGTATGGCCTATACTAAGTTTGGCTCCGCTATGGGTAAAATCCCGGATACTTCAAAGGAAGCCAGAAGCGGCCATAGATCCGACTGCATGCACAGTAAAAGGCTTCTGGTATAAGGAACCCAACCTTTCATCGCAAGCTACCAGACTGCCAATCTTCCTTGGTACGCCACTTGGTGAGAAAATCTTTTGGGGTACAACACTCCCATCTCCCACAGCGTGCTACCGTGGAAAACTTCCGGCATAAGGCACCTGACCTTCCACAGCAAGACACATGAAGGAAAGCTTCTGAGGTATGATACCCAGCCTTATACGGCACGCTACCTTAGCAGAAGCTTCGAGCATAAGGAATTCAGCCTTCTTCAATATACCCCGTGCCCACAACAATCATGTCAGAAGCACGAATTAGCCCAGACACCCATCCGCCTTAGAACTCAGTGGTTATGAAAGGATTTATCCTACACCTACATATGTTGTGAGCATGTAGTCCAGTGGATCCGTTCATGCGAGCCACTCGTCGGGAATGACTGTGTTCAGAGAAACATTGGCCCCATAGTCCAAAGAAGGATATGAATACAGTAACCCCCACGAGATATGCAAGAGTAAGTTGTGAGAACAAGCCCGACAAGCTGGGAAAACAATCAAGGAGCCGTGTTGACAGGTCATAACAAGTCCATCAAAGAAATCCTTAAGAACAAACAAGTTGTGGACAAACAACCTCCGTGACGGTCAACAAAATACAGCTTCACAGACGGAGTGGTATTACAAATCCTTGTCAGACTCTTGCATATACGGCCACAACAATGCAGCCAGTATGTCATACCCATCCTAAATATGGGCCATCAACCAAGATAAGAGGCTATGCTCCAAAAGATACACCGGATGCTAGCCGTACTATGCTCAGCTCAGTGGTCATAGCAAGGACTACAGAAGCTATATATAATAGAATCCTCTCCACGAGCGACAGAGTTTGAAACAAGGCATTCGGATAGAACGACTCAAAGCACATCAACATCAATAGCTCGTAGACATCATGACATCATGGGAATAAGAGATTACCGTCTACGATTACTTTGTGACCATGCCTGACATTTCAGTTGGGGGATATAGCAGCAATAGCTCGGTCATACTGGATTATGGATCACCTAAGGACAAAGTCAAAATGCCGAAGAAAGAAAGAAATGTCAGTATGGAACCCACAGCCAGACTGAGCATTCTAACATGGCAAAAAGAAAGTCACCCTAGCCATTCGAAGCCATACGAGCACGTGAGCCTGGTACCAGGAAAGGATGTCTTGCTCACGACAGTCAGAGTACGAAGCATCGCAATAAAACCCGAAGCAGTTACTTCCAGGCCATGGAAACTGAGCTGTTTGGTTGTATTACCCGCTACCCCACCCAGCAACACCACTATCAGAATAAAAGGTACACCTGACAGGAAAGAGAAGAATTCAAGGAAGTTGTGTGCAGAGACAACATATGGTTCATCAGAAGAGGCAGTTAGAAGGTCAGTGAATCAACAAAGACAAGGCCGCTGATGGATCCAAGTCATGCACAGGTAAGTTCCCCTTCGCCGGGAGGTAAGCCCAGAAATCTCGAGGACGAGATTTTCTTAAGGGGGGTAGGATTGTAACACCCTGGTTTTCGCTCCTGTTTTCCTTCGCGGGATTTGACTCCCGCCTTCTTTTCTCGGTGTTATTGGATTTTCTCTAGCTCTTGGGTATACAAAGATGGTCATTTAGCCTTGCCTCTCCTATACAACCAGAGATTCTCTCCATTCCAACATGGCCACCCAAGATCTATTCTCAAGGTTTTACCATCGAAACCCTACCTTCCGAGTTGCCGGAAGGGAAACCCTGATCCTTGCAGTTACAAAGGAACCCTAATTTCTTTTGATCTGCTGACTCCCAAACTTCTCTGAGTGATCATCCTATCCTTATAAACCCTGGATATGCAAAAATATTGCCAAGTCATTTGCAATATTTTTCATTTATAATTAATTCCTTTTTTTCTGCCAGTTAAAGGAATTAAATCCAGGAAAATATCTGTCCATCTCCAAGGTCCATGAAAACTTGTGGAGATATTATTTGTGATCATATTGAGCTCCCATAAAAATATTAGCCATAATTAAATAAGGGAAATTGCATTTTCCTATTTAAAGCTAATATTACATTTTGGGCAGTTTCTAAAGGAACTACCATTTTGGTAGCCAGAAAAAAATACCAAATCATTTGTGGAGCTTCTCCTATCCATATCTTCACCATTCCCATCAAGAACCCAAGTTCCATAGTTCAAAGTTTCAGCACAACATCAATTTTCAAATTCTGTCCAGTGGGACAATTTGCAAAGGAAGTGCTTGAACCCTTGATCTATTTGAGCTGAAATTTTTCATGGTGATTAACATTGATAAATCACTCATGGAAACCAAAGACCAGCTCAATCCCTCTATCCTTTCATGCACAGCATTTTCCTCAAGTTTCTGTCCATTTGGAAGCTCTGTGAAGGAAGTACCATTTTGCTGTATCCAATTGGTATGAAACTTTTGCAGTGGCTTCATGTGTTCAAACCACTCACCTCCTCCAAATTTCAGCTCAATGCAAGCTAGTATGTGAGTGTCACATCAAGGTTTGCATTTCTGTCTAGTATGGTGGTTTGTACAGCAAGTGCTTGCTACAATCCTCCATTTGGTCTGAAACTTGGCCACAATACTCATCTTAGTGTAAGATCACAGCAAGGCAAAGCTCAGCATCTATCCCCAGCTGAATCTCCCCCACCCCACTCCAAACACCTTGCTGTTACCTGCCTTCTCAGGTCCAACTAGTCATTTCTTGCAGCCACTTTCTTCCAAACCATCTTAGGTCAACTCAGTGACCTCTAGTGCATCTGTTTGACATGTCCCAGAGCCAAACAGGTGCTCTGGATGCGTGGTGCTGGTGGTGACCACGCAGTGAGCGCGTCCAAACGGCGCTCTGCGCCTCTGTCACCTCTGCCAGCTGGCCTCCGGCAGGCCTCCGCTCATCCGGGCATGTCCAGTGGCTTCGTGACAGCCGCGTTCCCACTCTCCAGCAGCTTCCCGCTCCTCATTCTTTCTCCTCACGCCACGGCAAGCCTCACCGGAGCTCTGTGCCGCCCGTGACCCGTGTCTTCTTCCTCCTCGATCCTTCCCGTAGCTCCAGCTGGCCTCCACCGTCCGCCCGAGACTCTTCCCGACGCCGCAAGCAGCCAGCCACGTCCTCCCCGAGCGCCAGGACGGCGATAGGCTCGCCACGGCGGCCGTGGTTATTTGCTCACCGTCGGGCACCTATAAATAGGCCACCCCGGAGCCTCCCCGAGCACCGAGCACCACCTCACCAGCCTCCTCTCACTCCCAGGAACCTCCCCGACCCATCCGTCCATCACCGGAGCCACTCCCCGTCCGCCTTTGCCGCCATGGACGCCGGCCTTCTCCTCCTAAATTGGCCCGCGGTAGAGGCCCTCTCGCCCTCCCACCACCACCAAAGGAGCCCCCGTACTTCGGCGAACTTCCTCACCTCTTCTCCTTGTCGCCGGAGCCGTTGTGGCCACGTCTTCCCCAAGTCCGACCACCGCCATCCTCTGCTTCCACGGTGCGCCATCGTCCCGCCTCTCCCCGACGATGGTTCTGCACCTGGACGGATGCACGGCGTCCTCCCGAGTCAGTAGGTGGTCCGAGCTCCACCTGGGGCAGCCCGAGTCACCGGCGAGCGCCGGCGCACGCCCGTCCAGAAGCTCCTCTGACCACCGATGCCGCCATCGTTCCGTCCCCTCCCCGGCGTGCGTGGACCCCGAGTCGGATGCGGCTCCGTCTCCCGCATTCGCCGGTGGCCGGAGCTCGGCCGGAGGCCGCCGGAGCCGCCCAGCCATCGTCGGTGTCGAGCCTCCTCTGCTCCTCCCCTGTTCCAGTCGGGGACAGGGAGAGGAGGTAGGAGACGAGGCCAGGCGGGCCCCACCCTCGCCACGCTGGATAAGTGGAGGGGGGTGCGGGTGGGCTGGCCCCGCCTCGCGGCCTGGCTGGCAGCCCAGGCTCGGCCCAGCACGGCCCAGTGGCACGGGTCTTTTATTCTTTTCCCCAGAAAAAAAACTGTTGAGGACCTCTGTGTAATTTAAATAAATTGCAGAAAGGTCCTTGGCAGTCAAACCCTTACAACTTTTCACTCGTAACTCCGATTCAGCCCCTCCGAGAGGGAATCCTTTCCGACGGATTATCCTGCGAGTCTACCGCACTTCTTCCCGGAGTATTCTTCGACCCCAAGCAAGCCGACCATCTGATATATGCCCTAAAGCATTGCTCTATGTTATTCTTGCGTGTTTAATTAATGATTATGCCCGTGATAGAAATAATTAAACTTCTGTTAGATTGCACTTACTGTTTACATTACTTTCATTTACTTGCTATATAATAATTCATAGTAAATTATTTAAATGCCTAGTTGCTGCCCTCATAAGTTATCGTGATAAACCACATGCTTGCTTAATGAAACTTAGCCTGTTGATCTAGAGTCACCTATCCGAGCTTATACGTGCAACCACATTTGCCGATATGGGACGCTCATGTAGTGACTAGGGGCTGTCAGTATCCTCAATGCTAGGTGGGTTATTCTCACGATATGTGTTGATTCACTATCATTCACGAGAAAGTGGCTGGTATTCGGGATGCCCAGTTCCATGCTCAAAATTCAAATCAAAATATAATGAAACAAAACTCCCCCAGGATTGTTGTTTGTATGGACGGTACCCGTGGATTCGGCTCGCCGTGGAGTGTGATTGATTGGTGGAGGGGGAGTAAAATCTTTACTTTTCTGTTTGGGAACCGCCTATAATGTATCTAGCATGGAAGATACCAAGATCTCTTGGTTGCTATGTTGATAATGAAAGCATACCGCTCAAAATTATTATTCATCCCTGTTTTAAAAGCTCGAGCTCTGGCACCTCTGCAAATCAATGCTTCCCTCTGCGAAGGGCCTATCTATTTTACTTTACTGTTGAGTCATCCTCCTCTTATAAAAAGCACCAGTTAGAGAGCACCACCGTCATTTGTATGCTTTGCTATTAATTGATATTGAGTATGATTGTGACTGGATCTCTTTTACCATGAATTACGATGTCTAGTCAGTCCTTGTTCTTCAGGGGTGCTCTGCATTTATGTTTTGCGGTCTCAGAAAGGGCTAGCGAGATACATTATATCATATTGTATCATGGTTGTTTTGATAAAATTGTTGTCATCCGAGATTTATTATTATTGCTCGCTAGTTGATTATGCCATTGATATGAGTAAATGTGAGACCTAAATGTTATTGTGAATGTGGTTAGTCTATAATCTTTGCTGAAAATCTGAACATCAATTAGACATATTTACAACAAGATCAAACAGAGTTTGTAAAAGTTTTTCTTTGTCACTTTCAGTTTGTCAACTGAATTGCTTGAGGACAAGCAATGGGTTAAGCTTGGGGGAGTTGATATGTCTCCAACGTATCAACTTTTCCAAACTCTTTTGCCCTTGTTTTGGACTCTAATTTGCATGATTTGAATGGAACTAACCCGGACTGACGCTGTTTTCAGCAGAATTGCCTTGGTGTTATTTTTGAGCAGAAATAAAAGTTCTCGGATTGACCTGAAAATTTACGGAGAATATTTTTGGAATTAATAAAAAATACTGGCGAAAGAATCAACCGGAGGGGGCCCACCCATTGGCCACAAGCCAGGGGGCGCCCCCCCCTAGGGCGCGTCCTGCATGCTTGTGGGCCCCCTGGAGCTCCTCCGACCTCGACTCCAACTCTATATATTCCTATTCGGGGAGAAAAAAATCAGAGAGAAGAGTTCATCGCGTTTCACGATACGGAGCCGCTGCCACCTCCTGTTCTTCCTTGGGAGGGCAGATCTGGAGTCTGATTTGGGCTCCGGAGAGGGGAAATCGACGCCGTCGTCATCATCAACCATCCTTCATCACCAATTTCATGATGCTCTCCGCCGTTCGTGAGTAATTCCATCGTAGGCTTGCTGGACGGTGATGGGTTGGATGAGATTTACCATGTAATCGAGTTAGTTTTGTTAGGGTTTGATCCCTAGTATCCACTATGTTCTGAGATTGATGTTGCTATGACTTTGCTATGCTTAATGCTTGTCACTAGGGCCCGAGTGCCATGATTTAAGATCTGAACCTATTATGTTTTCATGAATATATATGTGTTCTTGATCCTATCTTGCAAGTTGTAGACACCTATTACGAGTTATGATCCGCATCCCCCAGGGTGACAATAACTGGGATTCTTTCCGGTGATTACCGTAGTTTGAGGAGTTCATGTATTCACTAAGTGCTAATGCTTTGGTCCGGTTCTCTATTAAAAGGAGGCCTTAATATCCCTTAGTTTCCATTAGGACCCCGCTGCCACGGGAGGGTAGGACAAAAGATGTCATGCAAGTTCTTTTCCATAAGCACGTATGACTATATATGGAATACATGCCTACATTATATTGATGAATTAGAGCTAGTTCTGTGTCACCCTATGTTATAACAGTTGCATAATGAATGCTATCCGACATAATTATCCATCACTGGTCATTTGCCTACGAGCCTTTCTGTAACACCCTGGATTTTGCCCATTTCTTTTTCTTTTGATTTTGGTCTGGTTTTGCTTTTCTGTGGTTTGGTAGTCTTAGAACCTGGAAGGATCACCCTTGATTTCTCTTCCCTAGTGGCTTGCCAACCTCTAAACCATCCCAATACCTTGTCATTTCCATCCTGGACCAATCCCAATATTCTTTTCCTAGGAATATTCTTTTTTTCTATTAAAGGAATAACCCTGTTTGCTCTGGGTTGTGAAGCAACCCACATTTCCATCATTCCAAAAATTCCCAAATAATTCCCATAAATTGTTTGGGTCATATCTTCCTCAGATATGTCAAAACCCTTCCTTGCCATGTTAAAAAATATTCCACAAATATTCCTTTTCTGATTCTGCCCTAGCTATCAAGTTGTGAAGCAAGTACCCTTTATATCTGCTTGATTGCTCTCAAACTTTTTGTGCACTCTTTCCTATCCAAATCATTTCCACATGCCAAAATTCAACTCAATTTAGCTAGTAAATATTTCTTGGCAAATTTCCAAAGCTTCTGATCCAGAGGAAGCTTGGTGAAGCAAGTGCTAGCTAAGTGTATGAAAATGAGTTGAAATTTTGCAGGCATCTTCATATGCTCAAATTAACACTCTCCACAAAATTTGAGCATCATCCCTTCAACTATGTGAGCACACCTTCAAATCTTGGCTTCTTGTCATATTTTCCTGTTGTGAAGCAACTATATTTTATATTGCTTCATAATTGCTGAAAAATTACCAGAGCACTCTTTTACCTATATAATCCATATCCACCAAATTTGGGCTCATTTCATCTAGCCATTTATCCCCAGTTATTTTTCTAAGATTCTGTCCAGTAGGATGCTGTGTGAAGGAAGTACCATGTTGGTTTATTCAAATGGCATGAAACTTATACAGAATCTTCATATGCCTAAATAACTCATCTCCTCCAAATTTCAGCTCCATTCAAGCAAGTATATGAGTGCCACATCAAGATTTGTCTTCTGGACCAGATTGGTCAGTTGGAAAGCAACCCTATTAAATCTTGGTCCTCTTCTTCTCAAACTTCCCAGGATTATAGTCCTTCTTAACGTAAACCTCCCAGACATCTCATTTGGCTCTTATCATCTTCCTGTTGATCACAGATGTGCAGACAAGTTTGCTACAGCAAACTTCCAATGAAACCTCCCATCCATTCTTGGCTTCTCTTGGCAATCTATCACCGCAGAGGGACCCTTCCTTGGATGTATTTTGCGCTAGACATCATGCTGCATGCCAGGGTGCACCGCGTGCGCCAGTTCATGCGGTGACCACGCGTTTGGCATGCCAGTACACACGCTCTGTGCATTGGGGCCCTCGGCCTCGTCAGTTTCCTCGCGCCCTCGACACCGCATCATGTCCAGCAGCTTACCCTTGGACTCACCTTCGCCCTGGACCCCTCTCCCTCTCTCTCGTCCCCTCCTATGCGGTACGGCAGCCGTGCCCGTGACCTGCAGCCGCCATCGCCGTCGTGACCAGTTGCCCGAACCCTCCCGAGCTTCCCCGAGTTCGCCTGAGCCCTCTCCACTCCTCTCTGACCTCTCGGGACGCCTCTCCCCTCTTCCCGGCGTGTTCCCGAAGCTCCGGCGCGCGGCGCACGCGTCGCCGCGGCCGTGCTCGTCCACCCACACCGTCCTGGCTATTTAAAGCCACCTGAGCCCCTCCCGAGCTCATCAGCAGCCTCCCCACTCTCCCTTAGCTCTCTCCCTTCCCCTCCCCGACCTCCGGAGCTCGCAACCCGCTCCTCCATCTGCCATTGCCGCTTCGGCCTCCTCCTGGCTAGAGCTAGCCGAAGCCCTCCTCTCCACCCCTAACCTCTCCGGCAGGTTTCCCAGACGCCGGCGACCCTCCCCGTCCCCTCGCCTCGTCGCCGGAGGCCCTATGGCCGTGTGCCCCAAGATCTGGCCGCTGCCGCTACTCCCGGCCTCCGCGAGCCGTCGTCGCTCCGTCCTCTCTCCGGCGCTGCTGCTACTCTAGGCGGAAGCGGTGCATCGCCCCGCATCCACCGGTGGCCTCCACTTGGCCGGAGGCGGCCTGAGTCGGCCAGGCCACCGCCGGCATCGCGGTCCCGCTCTGCCTCCTCTGTTTTTCGTTGGGGCAGAGTGAGGAGGAAGAAGGCGCCGACCAGGCGGGCCCCTCTGCCCGCGCAACCCCACCCGTCAGCCTCAGGCGTTGACTCCGTCGGCCCTGGTGACGTGGCAAGTGGAGACATATTCTCCAGAATACGCTTTCCATTTCGGGAAACGCATTCTGATTCTATGTCGGCTAAAAATACGTTTTCATTTGCAGAAGACGTATTGTCTGGAAATGCGCTCTCCGTTAAACCAGCCAGGGACCTGTTTGTAGAGTATCTTTTTGCAAATTGGTCCCTGAACTTCGTCGGGCTATATCTTTTTGCTCGTAGCTCCTATCGAGGTGAAGCATTTCAATAGCATTACTTATTTAATTGAATTACTAGCATTTATAAATGAATTACTTTCATTTATTTGCTATATAATAATTAAACCTCTGTTAGATTGCACTTATTGTTTATATTACTTGCTGTGACGCCCCCGATTTCGACCGTACGCTAAACATACACGCAATGCGTACGACCAAGATTAGGGACTCACTGATTGATATCACAACACAACACTAGACACAAATTAAAGTCATATAGCTTCATATTACAAGCCAGGGGCCTCGAGGGCTCGAATACAAAGCTCGACAAGCACGAGTCAACGGAAGCAAATAATATCTGAGTACAGACATAAGTTAGACAAGTTTTGCCTTAAGAAGGCTAGCACAAACATAAGCAGCGGATCAAAAGAGGCGAGGCCTCCTGCCTAGGAACCTCCTAACTACTCCTGAGCGTCGGCACTCTCCACGTAGTAGTAGGCTCCAGCGGTGGTGTAGTAGTCGTCTCTGGCGTACTCCATCTCCTGGGCTCCATCGTCTGAACGCAGAATCGTATCGAGGGGAAAAGAGGAAGCAAAGCAGCGGTGAGTACTCATCCAAAGTACTCGCAAGACTGACATCAGAACTATGCTAAGTATGCATCAGTATCAAGGAGAGGGGTTATATCTGGACTGACTGCAGAAAGCAAGAATAGGGGGAAGACCTAGTCCTATCGAAGACTAGCATCTTGCAGCATTATAAGAGAGTAGACCGGTATCTCATATATAGTCATATTATTGTAGCAATTTTATTAAGTAACCACGCCCAGAGATTCTTCCTCGACTCCCTGCGAGGAAGCAATCCCGGAGCCAACATTCATTTCAATTTAAAGTCACAATTATAGTTGTATAAGGTCAAGGTACAACTCCAAGTCGTCCTGTTACCGTGGACACGGCTATTCGAATAGATTATTCATCCCTGCAGGGGTGCACCGCATTTCCAACACGCCTGATCACCTCCGGCCGGACACACTTTCCTGGGTCATGCCCGGCCTCGGGATAGCAGCACGTCGTCGCCCCACCTAGGCTCAACGAAGAGGCCAGCCCGCCGGTCTAAATCCTAAGCACACAGGGGTCATGGGCCCACTTGCCCTACGCGCTCCTACACGATGCGTACGCGGCCGGAAGCAGACCTAGTACACTCCAGTCCAAGAGTTGTACCGTCCAGTCCAATCCGGCGCGCGCCGCTCCATTGCTGCCGTCCGAAGAGCTTCAGCTAATACAACGACGCTGAGTACCCATAACTTCTCCCACGCGATGGTTTGGTGCGTAAAAAGGCCAATGACCCAACTCAGATCAAATACCCAACCCATTAGCATTTTATTAATGCGGGGCAAGCGCGACCCATAAAGTGCGGTCCCGTTACCCCGACTCGAGGATGTGTGGCAAGGGCCTCTCCTGCCCGTCCACGCCTCAACATAACTCTTTGGATGCCTTACCGGCGCATCCCACCATATCTCACACACGGGTACCCTTGGGGCCGACCCGTCTCAAGACTGTCGGGAACTCAGGTCCACCTCAACCAGGGTGGTACCGCATGTCCCTCCAGTCCCGTCTTTCACATGTAAACAATGTCAAGTTAAAGTAACTGTGTGTTTATACACCAAGTGGATATCCGAGGAATCACCCTCGATGGATCCCACTCGAGGTATGTGTATGGCAAGAGTCGCTATCGATAAATGGGAAGGAGGAATCACCCTCGATACCCATGAACGATTAGCTACGCCACAAAATTAACACCGGGAGTGCTAAGTGAGGTATCACCCTCGACACTCGGTAGTAGCTCTGCAGTGCCATACTAAAGGGGTGTGCGGTGATGTGAGGGGCCTGGCTCGTCGGTCGGTTGACCGAGTCTTCGGGTCTTCGAGTCGTCGAGTCGTCGATAAAGAAGCAAGGGCAACCGGGACTAAGGGGTCACTGGGGATTCATTGATCAACCTATACTAAGCAGTTGGTATGATTGCAGGTATAGTAACAGTTTATCAAAAGTAGGCTATGCATCAGAATAGGAGCTAACTAATACAGTAGCAAAATCTAATGCAAGAATGAGAGGGAAAGAAATGGGCGATATCGGAATGCTCAAGGGGGGGTTGCTTGCCTTGCTGCTCTGCGGCAAAAGGCTGAACGTCAACGGCGTAGTCGTACCCGGCAGCACCGTCAGTCTCGGGGTCTATCGGAGAGAAGAAGGGGGAAGAAACAATAAATATAAAGCAGACAAATGCATCACGATGCATGACATGGCAATATGCAGGGCTAGGCATGCACTAACGCAGTATTACACATCGCAGACGGTTCGGAAGAATATCTGACGATATTTCCTGTGTCTCGGGCTACTACCGGACAGACGAAATCGATTGAAAAGTTCCATGTTTGCTATGCTAGAGACATGTGACAGACTAACGGACTACGTATTCGGATTCGTGGAATTATTCTGAGCAACTTTCATGTTCAAAACTTTTCAATCCGGACTACGGTTTATTTTATATTAATTTCTAAAGATTTAATCATTTTCTGAAATTCTTTAATTAATAATTCCGAATTATCCAAAACAGTAAAATATTGTTTAATTAACTAATTAATTAATTAACTAATTAATTAATCAATTTAATTAACTAATTAATTAATTAATCAGTCTAATTAATTAATTAAGAATAATATTATTTATTATTTATCTAGTTATAAAATCATTTTTATTATTTAATTTTCGTTTTAAATACGTACATATACACATATACGTACATACATATACGTACACATACACTGCACAGACACACGCACACGCACACGCAGCACACACACACACATGCACGCACGCGCGCGCGGCCGGACCGGACCGGGCCGGCAGCCGTAGCGGCAGCTGCGGCGGCAGCCGGCGGGCGGGGCGGCGTCGCCGGGGGGAGGGGTGGAGAGCTCACCGGGGGCGGCGAACGGCGGCGGTGGCGGTCGGCGGACGGAGGCGGCGGCGCGGAGGAGGCGGCGGGGCGGCGAACGGTGGCGTCGGCGGCGGGACGGCCGCCAGCTCCAGATCCGGGCACGGGCGACGGCCGGGGGGGGGGGGGGCGGCGCGGGGCGGCTCGGTCCCGACGCGTCGTCGCGGGGGGGGCCAACGGGCGGTGGGGCAGTACGGGGCCAACGGCCAGGCTCGTGGGCGGGGGGGGGGATCGCTGGCGGGGCGGCCTGGGGGCCGGGCGAAGCGGCGGGGGGGGGGATCGGGAGGAGCGGCTGGGGCGCGCTAGGGTTCGCCCCTGGCTCCCCATATAGCCGCCGGCTGGGCCAGTCCTTTCGGCCGAGTTAGGTTTTTTTTAACAACGTCTGTTTTAATTATTTAGAGGCTCTATCATACTTCAAAAAATGCTGGTTTCAATTTTATAAAACCTTAGGGAATATTTGCAACCCATCCAACATTTTTAATTCCAGTTTTGCCAAACTTTTAAATCTACTTTTTAAATGAAATTTTAAATTGCAACGGAATTTGAACCGGAGGTTAATTCCAACAGTAATCACGATTTGATTAGCAAAATGGATTAGCCTAATCCCCAGATTACTGTAGCTCGATTACAGAGTTTACTGTAGCACAAATCGAGGGCGTCACAATTCTCCCCTACTAAAAAGAATTCTCGTCCCGAGAATTAGGAAGTAGAAGGAAAGAGCCCGGGGTATTCTGCACGAAGATGATCTTCGCGTTCCCAAGTGGCCCCATCTTCAGAATGATTAGCCCACTACACCTTGAAGAACTTGGTAACCTTCTGACGAGTCCGACGTTCAGTTTCATCGAGAATGCGGACTGGTTGCTCTTTGTAAGAAAGGTCTTGTTGCAGTTCAAGCATATCATGATCCACTGCACGGATAGGATCCTTGAAGCAGCGACGAAGTTGTGACACATGGAACACATCGTGAACCTGAGGAAGGTTTGGCGGTAGTTCCAGTTGATATGCCACTTTACCACGCCTTTCGAGAACAGTGAAAGGACCAATATATCGAGGAGCCAGCTTGCCCTTGATCCCGAAACGGTGTGTACCTCTCATTGGCGTGACTCGAAGATAAGCCTTTTCGCCAGGTTGATAGATCATATCTTTGTGATGACGGTCATACTAACTCTTCTGACGAGACTGAGCAGCCTTCAGATTTGCATGAATAATGCGGACTTGATCTTCGGCATGTTGGATAATATCCGGACCGATAAGTGTACGTTCCCCAGTTTCTCACCAATTTAGAGGAGTCCGACACTTACGTCCATATAACACTTCAAAGGGAGCCATCTTCAGACTAGCTTGATAGCTATTGTTGTAGGAGAACTCAGCATACGGGAGAGATTCCTCCCATTTCTTGCCGAAAGAAATGACACAAGCTCGAAGCATATCTTCGAGAATCTGATTGACTCTTTCAACTTGTCCCTGGGATTGAGGGTGAAAAGCGGTGCTGAAGGACAAATGAGTTCCCATAGCTTCCTGGAAACTGGCCCAGAATCTTGAAGTAAATAAGCTGCCACGGTCCGAACTAATCACCAGTGGAATACCGTGAAGTGAAACAATTCTGGACATGTAGAGAGTTGCCAACTAACTAGCAGTGATCGTTTCCTTGACGGCTAGAAAATGTGCAACTTTGGAAAGTTGGTCAATGACGACAAGAATAGCATCATTACCTTTCTGCGACCTGGGAAAACCAGTAATGAAGTCCATTTCAACATGATCCCATTTCCATTCAGGAATAGAAATAGGTTGTAGAGTTCCAGCAGGCTTTTGATGTTCTGCTTTGATACGACGGCAAATGTCACATTCTGAAACATAGCGTGCAATGTCTTGCTTCATGTTAGACCACCAGAATCTTTGATGAATGTCTTGGTACATCTTGGTACTACCAGGATGAATAGACAGCGGAGTGTCATGTGCTTCCTTCATGACCTCCTGAGTCAAATCATTGTTTTCCTCCTTACTCGGTACCACTAGGCGGCCTTTGAAGTACAAAGCGCCATCCTCAGCAATAGTGAAGGGTGAGGGCTTTCCTTCTGCGAGATCGAATTTAATCCTCTCGACTTCACTGTCATACTTCTGGATCCACTTGATGACGTCCACAAGATCTGGTTTAGCAACCAGGGTATTAAGAGAACCCTGGGAAACAACGTGGAGGTTCATTTTGTAGGACCCTTCAGGAGGGGGAGCGAGATAACCCTGAGGAACAATATGGAGGTTCAGCTTACGGAATTCCTTTTGAAGAAGAGGGTGAACCTTGTGAACCTGAAGGTGGTTGCAGTATGACTTGCGGCTCAAAGCATCAGCCATTACATTAGCCTTGCCTGGGGTCTAAGAAATACCCACGTTGTAATCTGCTATGCGCTCCATCCATATCTGTTGACGGAGGTTCAGATCTGGCTGAGTAAACAGGTACTTCAGACTTTGGTGATCGGTGTAGATCTCGCAACTGTTTCCAACAAGGTATTGCCGCCACTCTTTTAGTGCATGAATTACTGTGGCAAGTTCAAGGTCATGAACTGGGTAGTTCTCTTCATGAGGACGCAATTGACGAGATGCATAAGCAACCACTCTGCGCTCTTGCATTAGGACACAGCCCATGCCTTGACGTGAAGCATCACAATAGATGACAAAGTCCTTACGAGTATCCGGAGGAGCAAGCACTGGAGCAGACATCAGTTTGTCCTTAAGTGCCTGAAAGTTCTCCTGACATTTTTCTATCCACTCGTATTTAACACCTTTGTGAAGCAGATTGGTTAAGGGCTTTGCAATCTTGGAGAAATTCTCGACGAATCGACGGCAATAGCTGGCGAGTCCGAGAAAACTTCTGACTTGCTTGACATTCTTCGGGGGAGTCCAGTCAAGAATAGCCTGAACTCGTTCAGGGTTGACCGCAATACCATCCTTGGAGATCACATGACCAAGGTAGGTTACTTCGTTCATCCAGAACTCACACTTTGAATACTTTGCATAAAGTTGATGCTCTCGAAGCCTCTCCAGTATAAGACGAAGATGTTCAGCATGCTCTTCTTTAGTCTTGGAGTAAACCAGGATATCATCCAGATAAACCACGACGAATTTATCAAGGTAATCCATGAATATATAGTTCATCAGGCGAGAGAAGGTTGCTGGGGCATTGCTTAAGCCGAAGGACATGACGATGTACTCGTATGAACCATAGCGAGTAACAAATGCAGTCTTGGGAATATCCTCTTCACGAACACGGATCTGGTGGTAACCCAACCTCAAGTCAAGTTTAGAGAATATTGAGGAACCAACAAGTTGATCATATAAATCATTGATCCGAGGAAGTGGATATTTGTTCTGAATTGTCGCCTGGTTGATGGGACGGTAATCTTGGACCAATCGATTCGTACCATCTTTCTTCTTAACAAATAGAGAAGGTGCTCCCCAAGCAGAGGAACTTGGACGAATGAAACCCAGACGAAGCGAATTGTCAATTTCTTGCTTAAGTTCAAGGAGTTCATGTGGTGGCATCTTATACGGGCGCTTGGCTATAGGAGTGGTACCAGGTACCAAGTCGATGACAAACTCGACAGCTCTTACAGGGGGGATCCCTGGAAGTTCTTCCGCAAACACGTCTTGGAAATCCCGAACAACTAGAATGTTTTCAATCCCTTTGAGAGGTGACTCATTTAATGCATTCAAGGGATATAGTCGGGCTTCAGCATTCCGAACAAGATGAGCATGATAGCTTACAATCTCATGCGATGGATGTAGTAGGTGGACGGTTTTGGTGTCACAAACAATAGAGGCGGTATGTGCTTTCAACCAATCCATTCCGAGAATGAGATCGATATTAGAAGACTTCAGCATTATGGGGGAGGCATGGAATTCCAACCCTTCAATTTCAATGGGAACATTGTGGCTAATAATGGAAGTCTGACATTGGCCTGCGGGGGTGTTTACCACTATTGGGACGTTCATCTCTTCACACTTAATGTCATGCATGTATGCAAAATCTTCAGACATAAAAGAATGCGATGCTCCTGTATCAAACAATACAGAAGCCGGTACTGAGTTGACAAGAAGAGTACCCATCACAGTAGCAGGCTGGTCTTGAACTTGATTCAGATCAATATTGTTAGCCTGAGCACGACCCTGAGCAGGCCTGGCATTGTTGTTGCGAGGCTGGTTGGAAGGCAGTGCAAGTTGATTCTGATTCTGCCTGCATTCTCTAGCACGGTGTCCTGGACGACCACACTTGAAGCACAATCCATCCTCAGGACAAGAAGGGGGAACAGGAGCCCGTGGTGGCGAAGCCGGGAGCCTCGGCTGCCTAGGTGGGGGTGGAGGCAGACGAGGTGCAGCATAGGACGGCCTCGGAGCAGGAGGCGGTGCATGGTACAAGTTGTGGGGGGTCCAGATCTTGCGCTTCTGAGCAGATGAGCCCGAAGATGAGCCCATGTCACGACTGCGCTTGCTGCTGTCCTTGTAGTCCTGCAGACCTGTTTCCACTAGAATGGACTTGTTCACCAAGGTGGCAAAGTTACCGAAGTCTTGAACAAGGAGTGCCAGCTTGATATCCGGGTGGAGGCCTTCACGGAACTTCTCCTGCCTACGAGCATCAGTTGCAACGTCTTCTTTAGCATAGTGAGATAAGTCCAGAAATTCCCGCTGATAAGCATCCACAGTCTTGTTGCCCTGGACTAAGTTGCGGAATTCACGCTTCTTCCTATCCATCAGTCCCTGAGGAATGTGACGAGCACGGAACGCAGCTTGGAACTCCGGCCAGGTGATGATTGTTCCAACAGGCTGAGAGCGCCTGTGGCTGTCCCACCATTGAGCAGCGGGACCCTTCAGAAAGTACGAGGCAAAGGTGACATATCTAGCCACTGGGGCGCCTGAAGACTCCAGCTCATAAGTGATGTCACGGAGCCAGTCATCTGCGTCAAGCGGCTGAGTTGAGCTGCGGTAGATCGCAGGGTTGAGACGCATGAAGTCTTGCAGAGTCATTGGGGCTGGCTGCTGATTCATATTCGGCCTCGGGAACTGGTCCATAAGTCCTTGCATAAACTAGCGATTCAGCTCAAACTGTTGCATCATACCAGCCATGTATTCCGGTGGTGGTGGTGGTTCAGGTGCACCACGACCACGACCAGCTGGCCTAACCATTCTGTCAAATTTTAACAGTGGTAGTTTAGCATTGGGTATTTGCAAAAACAACGAATCATTCATGAAGTAAATTGCACAAAGAAGGCAGTGCAATAGATACGACATAGTAGTTCGAATTCAACATACAGATCCATACATAGGTCTATTACAAACCATAAGTTCGTTACGAAATAGACGTTAGGTCCGGCATGAAAAACCTAGACAACTAGGCGGCGCGCAGGCATGCGGTAGAGGGATACAACAATGAGGCATAGCGATATGCTACAACAACGTCGGGGACAACGAAAGAACCCATGTAACTGCACGTGGCCCTGGATGTGCAACCTGGGGGCAGGGTTCTGCATCATAACTTCAAAGGAAAACAATTGTCGACGAAGCGAATCACCGGTGGATGTGATCACGAGAACCTAATGATATAGTTAGCAAAATCTTTAACCCGAAAGAGGAGAGAGATCAGAACCCAGAGTATAGACGAGGAATAAAAGATCCTAATACCACCCGATTGAGATGTGGGCCCGTAACCCACACAACAATGTTAGTAAAAGTTTTTCAATGACTAGACTCAACTTCGGCCAAGGAGTTGGAAAGGGGGCTACCTACAGGCAGTCGGCTTTGATACCAACTTGTGACGCCCCCGATTTTGACCGTACGCTAAACATACACGCAATGCGTACGACCAAGATTAGGGACTCACTGATTGATATCACAACACAACACTAGACACAAATTAAAGTCATACAGCTTCATATTACAAGCCAGGGGCCTCGAGGGCTCGAATACAAAGCTCGACAAGCACGAGTCAGTGGAAGCAAATAATATCTGAGTACAGACATAAGTTAGACAAGTTTTGCCTTAAGAAGGCTAGCACAAACATAAGCAGCGGATCGAAAGAGGCGAGGCCTCCTGCCTGGGAACCTCCTAACTACTCCTGAGCGTCGGCACTCTCCACGTAGTAGTAGGCTCCAGCGGTGTTGTAGTAGTCGTCTCCGGCATACTCCATCTCCTGGGCTCCATCGTCTGAACGCAGAATCGTATCGAGGGGAAAAGAGGAAGCAAAGCAGCGGTGAGTACTCATCCAAAGTACTCGCAAGACTGACATCAGAACTATGCTAAGTATGCATCAGTATCAAGGAGAGGGGTTATATCTGGACTGACTGCAGAAAGCAAGAATAGGGGGAAGGCCTAGTCCTATCGAAGACTAGCATCTTCAGCATCTTGCAGCGTTAGAAGAGAGTAGACTGGTATCTCATATATAGTCATATTATTGTAGCAATTTTATTAAGTAACCACGCCCAGAGATTCTTCCTCGACTCCCTGCGAGGAAGCAATCCCGGAGCCAACATTCATTTCACTTTAAAGTCACAATTATAGTTGTATAAGGTCAAGGTACAACTCCAAGTCGTCCTGTTACCGTGGACACGGCTATTCGAATAGATTATTCATCCCTGCAGGGGTGCACCGCATTTCCAACACGCCTGATCACCTCCGGCCGGACACACTTTCCTGGGTCATGCCCGGCCTCGGGATAGCAGCACGTCATCGCCCCACCTAGGCTCAACGAAGAGGCCAGCCCATCGGTCTAAATCCTAAGCACACAGGGGTCATGGGCCCACTTGCCCTACGCGCTCCTACACGATGCGTACGCGGCCGGAAGCAGACCTAGTACACTCCAGTCCAAGAGCTGTACCGTCCAGTCCAATCCGGCGCGCGCCGCTCCATTGCTGACGTCCGAAGAGCTTTGGCTGATACAACGACGCTGAGTACCCATAACTTCTCCCACGCGATGGTTTGGTGCGTAAAAAGGCCAACGACCCAACTCAGATCAAATACCCAACCCATTAGCATTTTATTAATGCGGGGCAAGCGCGACCCATAAAGTGTGGTCCCATCACCCCGACTCGAAGATGTGTGGCAAGGGCCTCTCCTGCCCGTCCACGCCTCAACATAACTCTTTGGATGCCTTACCGGCGCATCCCACCACATCTCACACACGGGTACCCTTGGGGCCGACCCGTCTCAAGACTGTCGGGAACTCAGGTCCACCTCAACCAGGGTGGTACCGCCTGTCCCTCCAGTCCTGTCTTTCACATGTAAACAATGTCAAGTTAAAGTAACTGTGTGTTTATACACCAAGTGGATATACGAGGAATCACCCTCGATGGATCCCACTCGAGGTATGTGTATGGCAAGAGTCGCTATCGATAAATGGGAAGGAGGAATCACCCTCGATACCCATGACCGATTAGCTACGCCACAGAATTAACACCGGGAGTGCTAAGTGAGGTATCACCCTCGGCACTCGGTAGTAGCTCTGCAGTGCCATACTAAAGGGGTGTGCGGTGATGTGAGGGGCCTGGCTCGTCGGTCGGTTGACCGAGTCTTCGGGTCTTCGAGTCGTCGAGTCGTCGATAAAGAAGCAGGGGCAACCGGGACTAAGGGGTCACTGGGGATTCATTGATCAACCTATACTAAGCAGTTGGTATGATTGCAGGTATAGTAACAGTTTATCAAAAGCAGGCTATGCATTGGAATAGGAGCTAACTAATACAGTAGCAAAATCTAATGCAAGAATGAGGGGGAAAGAAATGGGCGATATCGAAATGCTCAAGGGTGGGTTGCTTGCCTTGCTGCTCTGCGGCAAAAGGCTGAACGTCAACGGCGTAGTCGTACCCGGCACCACCGTCAGTCTCGGAGTCTACCGGAGAAAAGAAGGGGGAAAAACAATAAATATAAAGCAGACAAATGCATCACGATGCATGACATGGCAATATGCAGGGCTAGGCATGCACTAACGCAGTATTACACATCGCAGACGGTTCGGAAGAATATCTGACGATATTTCCCGGGTCTCGGGCTACTACCGGACAGACGAAATCGATGGAAAAGTTCCATGTTTGCTATGCTAGAGACATGTGACAGACTAACGGACTACGTATTCGGATTCGTGGAATTATTCTGAGCAACTTTCATGTTCAAAACTTTTCAATCCGGACTACGGTTTATTTTATATTAATTTCTAAAGATTTAATCATTTTCTGAAATTCTTTAATTAATAATTCCGAATTATCCAAAACAGTAAAATACTGTTTAATTAACTAATTAATTAATTAATTAATTAATTTAATTAACTAATTAATTAATTAATCAGTCTAATTAATTAATTAAGAATAATATTATTTATTATTTATCTATTTATAAAATCATTTTTATTATTTAAATTTTGTTTTAAATACATACATATACACATATACGTACACATACACTGCACAGACACACGCACACGCACACGCAGCACACACGCACACATGCACGCACGCGCGCGCGGCCGGACCGGACCGGGCCGGCAGCCGTAGCGGCAGCTGCGGCGGCAGCCGGCGGGCGGGGCGGCGCCGCCGGGGGGGAGGGGGGTTGGAGAGCTCACCGGGGGCGGCGAACGGCGGCGGCGGCGGTCGGCGGCGCGAGGCGGACGGAGGCGGCGGCGCGGCGAGCGGCGAACGGCAGCGTCGGCGGCGGCGCGCGCGGGCGGCCGGCTCCAGATCCAGGCGCGGGCGACGGTCCGGGGGGGCCGGCGCGGGGCGGGTCGGGTCGGCCGCGGCGGCTCGAGACCGACGCGCCGTCGTGGGGGGGCAACGGGCGGCGGGGCAGGACGGGGCCGGCGGCCAGGCCCGTCGGCGGGGGGGGAATCGCTGGCGGGGCGGCCTGGGGGGCGGGCAAAGCGGCGGGGGGGGGGATCGGGAGGAGCGGCTGGGGCGCGCTAGGGTTCGCCCCTGGCTCCCCATATAGCCGCCAGCTGGGCCAGTCCTTTCGGCCCAGTTAGGTTTTTTTTAACAGCGTCTGTTTTAATTATTTAGAGGCTCTATAATACTTCAAAAAATGCCGGTTTCAATTTTATAAAACCTTAGGGAATATTTGCAACCCATCCAACATTTTTAATTCCATTTTTGCCAAACTTTTAAATCCACTTTTTAAATGAAATTTTAAATTGCAACGGAATTTGAACCGGAGGTTAATTCCAACAGTAATGACGATTTGATTAGCAAAATGGATTAGCCTAATCCCCAGATTACTGTAGCTCGATTACCGAGTTTACTGTAGCACAAATCCAGGGCGTCACACTTTTATAGTTGCTATATAGTTTACTTAAGTGCATAATTGTTGCCACTTCAACTTGTTGTGATATATAACCATACTTGCTAAGTGATGGCTAAAGCTAAACTTAGTCGGTTGATCTGGAGTCACCTGTCCGGGCTTATCCGTGCAACCACATTTGCCGGTATGGGACGGCCTTGACTTGGTCTGATCGCGTGCTCTTTCACCGGTACCACCAGACAGGAAAGGTTATGCGTGCGCGCTACCCTGGCCCGGTAGGCGGCGATAACCTTGTGAGCCCAGTTGTTTGTTTGCGCGCGGTCCCCGTTTGGGACAGTTTAGTTTGGCCACGACGGTGGCAGGTGTCATGAGGATACAGGGGCCACCCAGTGCAGGACTCCGGGGGAGGATGAATGCCGGTGGTACGATGGAAGAGTCACGGGTTAGGCAGGTTTCGTTGAAGCAACGCTGGTCCACCCGAATGGGATCACGAGGCCAGGTGCTTCATGGTGTGGGTAAAGTGCGCAACCTCTGCAGAGTGAAAAATCTATTCGAATAGCCGCGTCCACGGTATTGGACAGCCCGTCCAGACCTCAGTAGGTGGTCAACCGTAACCATGACAATAACGATGGAAGAACTCGTGTTGTGTTCGGAAGTACTTGATGAGTTATGAGTATTCCGAGGGTTGTGGGACAACCCAGAAGAGAGTAAGTGAATGATCGGTAACAGTAAGTAAACTACTTATGCATTTAATATGATAATTCCCGTGCTATTGTTTGCTGCATTGTTTGGTTGTCGTGAGCTTGCGAGTACATTCAAAGTACTCACCTGGCGTATCATGCCAGTTTGCAGGTCAGGTTTGCTTGCTTGTCGAAGATGCCGAGTTCGCGAGCTAGGATAAGCGTTCCAGCTAGAGTCCCTGCGGAGTGGAGTCCGTCACCGTCGTTGTTGTTCCGCTGCCGAGAGTTACTCCGCTTTCTCAGGTTGTTCCGCTGTTAGCATAGAGCTACCCTGGGCAGGCATAGTCTCGTCGTGCCGATGTAATCCTTGTACCCTTGTAACCTTTTTCTATAGTAATAAAGAGCTGATTTGTTCTGTGCCAACAGTGCCATATTCCAGGAGACTTATCCCTGGGCTGGAATACGGGGCGTTCTGGTCTCCTTTGAGCCGGGGTGCCACACTTTCACATATTGATCTTTGCTAAGTTACTTTTCCGTTGCTACTGTTACAATCACTACAAAACTGCTACTGTCACGTTTGCCATCGTTACCGTTACTTCCATACTACTTTGCTACTAAATACTTTGCTGCAGATATTAAGTCTTTCAGGTGTGGTTGAATTGACAACTCAGCTGCTAATACTCGAGAATATTCTTTGGCTCCCCTTGTGTCGAATCAATAAATTTGGGTTGAATACTCTACCCTCGAAAACTGTTGCGATCCCCTATACTTGTGGGTTATCATACAATGGGAGAGTCACGGGTCAGGCGGGTTTCGTTGGAGCAACGCTGGTCCACCCGAATGGGATCACGAGGCCAGGTGCTCCATGATGTGGGTAAAGTGCGCAACCTCTGCAGAGTGTAAAATCTATTCGAATAGCCGCGTCCACGGTATTGGACAGTCCATCCAGGCCTCACTAGGTGGTCAACCGTAACAATGATAAGAATGGAAGAACTCGACATCAGATGATGTCAGGAATATGATATGTTAGCCATGGGATGGCTATGATAGAGTTGGTCAGATGACCGAAGAGTTAGGTTGGATCCTGAGATTGTTCGGAGTATGGATTACTTACTGGATATGCTTTACTTACTGTATTTTACTTCAGTAGTGATCCTGTTAGATAAACCTGTTATGACATGATAATTAATATTGCTCTAATAATAAATACATGCTTGAATGCCATGGATTGCTTTGCTTGGTGTATATGTTATTTGGTTTGCTTGCGAGTACATTCAAAAGTACTCAACAGCCTTTAACGTGGCCAGGTTCACATAAGGATCTGTCGTCCGTCGACGAGGAGCCGGAGCGTTCGCGGGCTAGGAGAGTAACCCAGTCAGATCCCTGTGGATTGGAGCCACACCAAGAACATGCTACCTTAGATAGAGCTTTTCTGCTGCCATCACCCTTTGTAATATATCATGTAAGACTTATAGATCCATTAATAGAAATGCATGTGTTCATGATACTTGTTGTAAATGCACATGCCAGAGTGATTTCCTGGGCTGGCATGCGTGGCGACCGTCTGGCTACAGTGGTAATTAGGCAGGGCGCCACAAGTCTATTGCAACCGACTTCTATCCATGGAATCTCATCCATCATCCATACATAACGAATTGATATGTTATATTTGTTGGAAATATGCCCTAGAGGCAATTAATAAAGTGTTTATTATCATATTTCTCCGTTCATGATAATGGTTTATTATTCATGCTAGAATTGTATTGACCGGAAACTTAATACATGTGTGGATAATAGACAAATACTGAGTCCCTAGTAAGCCTCTACTAGACTAGCTCGTTGATCAAAAGATGGTCAAGATTTCCTGACCATGGACATGAGTTGTCATTTGATAACGGGATCACATCATTAGGAGAATGATGTGATGGACTTGACCCAACCGTTAGCATAGCAAATGATCGTTCAGTTTATTGCTATTGCTTTCACTATGTCAAATACACGTTCCTCTGACCATGAGATCATGCAACTCCCGGATACCGTAGGAATACTTTGGGTGTATCAAACGTCACAACGTAACTGGGTGATTATAAAGGTGCACTACAGGTATCTCCGAAAGTGTTTGTTGAGTTGGCATGGATCGAGATTGGGATTTGTCACTCCGACTATCGGAGAGGTATCTCTGGGCCCTCTCGGTAATACAGCATCACAGAAGCCTTGCAAGCACCGTGACTAAAGAGTTAGTTGCAAGATGATGTATTACGGAACGAGTAAAGAGACTTGCCGGTAACGAGATTGAACTAGGTATTGGATACCGACGATCGAATCTCGGGCAAGTAACATACCGCCGGACAAAGGGAACAACGTATGTTGTCATATGAGGTTCACCGATAAAGATCTTCGTGGAATATGTAGGAACCAATATGAGCATCCAGGTTCTGCTGTTGGTTATTGACCAGAGAGTCGTCTCGGTCATGTCTACATCATTCCCGAAACCGTAGGGTCCGCACACTTAAGGTTCGATGACGATATAGTATTATATGAGTTATGTGATTGGTGACCGAATGTTGTTCGGAGTCCCGGATGAGATCACGGACATGACGAGGAGTCTCGAAATGGTCGAGAGGTAAAGATTCATATATTGGAAGGCTATATTCGGACGTCGGAAAGGTTCCGAGTGATTCGGGTATTTTTCGGAGTACCGGGGAGTTACGGGAATTCACCGGGAGAAGTAATGGGCCTTATTGGGCCATACGGGAAAAGGAGAGGCAGGCCACGTGAGGAGGCACGCGCCCCCCCTTGTCCAAACCGAATTGCACTAGGGGAGGGGGCGCAGCCCCCTCTTTCCTTTCCCTCTCCCTTCCCCCTTTCCTACTCCGTATGGGAGGTGGAATCCTACTAGGACTAAGGAGTCCTAGTAGGACTCCTCACTCTTGGCGCAGCCCCTAGGGCCAGCCTCCTCCCCTCTCCCTCCTTTATATACGGAGGAGGGGCACCCCTTGGAGACACATAATTGTCCCATAGCCGTGTGCGGTGCCCCGATCTCCGTTTTCCACCTCGGTCATATTTTCGGAGAGCTTAGGCGAAGCCCTGCCGGAATCACTTCACCGTCACCGTCGCCACGCCGTCGTGCTGACGGAACTCATCTACTACCTCGACGTCTTGCTGGATCAAGAAGGCGAGGAACGTCACCGAGCTGCACGTGTGTAGAACTCGGAGGTGCCGTACGTTCGGTACTCGATCGGTGGAGCTCGAAGGATTGTTCGACTACATCAACCGCGTTGTGAGACGCTTCCGCTAACGGTCTACGAGGGTACGTAGACACACTCTCCCCTCTCGTAGCGATGCATCTCCATGGATAGATCTTGAGTGAGCGTAGGAAATTTTTTGAAATTCATGCTCCGTTCCCCAACAGTGGCATCCAAGCCAGGTCTATGCGTAGATGTGTTTTGCACGAGTAGAACACAAGTGAGTTGTGGGCGTGGGTGTATAACAATTGCTTGCCGTTACTAGTTGATACTTGATTCGGCGGTATTGTGAGATGAAGCGGACCGGACCGACATTACGCGTACGCTTACGCGAGACAGGTTTCACCGCTACGTGCACTCGTTGCATAAAGGTGACTGGCGGGTGTCTGTCTCTCTCACTTTAGTTGAATCGGTTTCAATGAAGAGGGTTCTTTTAGAAGATCAAAAAGCAATCACTACACCACGTTGTGGTTTTGCGTAGGTAAGAACGGTTCTTGCAAACCCGTAGCAGCCACGTAAAAACTTGCAACAACAAAGTAGAGGACGTCTAACTTGTTTTTGCAGGGTATGCTGGTGATGTGATATGGTCAAGACATGATGTGATATAAGTTGTTGTATGAGATGATCATGTTTTGTAAAGTTATCAGGCAACCGGCAGGAGCCTTATGGTTGTCTCTTTATTGTATGCAATGCCAACGCTATGTAATTGCTTTACTTTACCGCTATGAGTTAGCAGTAGTAGTAGTAGCAATAGCCGGGGAGACGACCACGACGCTACGATGGAGATCAAGGTGTCACGACGCTACGATGGAGATCAAGGTGTCAACCCGGTGACGATGGAGATCATGACGGTGCTTTGCTGATGGAGATCAAAGGCACAAGACGTTGATGGCCATATCATGTCACATATATTGAATTGCATGTGATGTTAATCTTTTTATGCATCTTATTTTGCTTAGGACGACGGTAGCATTATAAGATGATCCCTTCACTAAATTTCAAGATAAGTGTTCTCCCCTAGTATGCACCGTTGCGAAGGTTCGACGCTTCTAAGCACCACGTGATGATCGGGTGTGATGGATTCTTTCGTTCGCATACAACGGGTGTAAGCCAGTTTTACACACGCAGAATACTTGGGTTAAACTTGACAAGCCTAGCATATACAGATATGGCCTCGGAACACAAGAGACTAAAAGGTCGAACATGAGTCATATAGTAGATACGATCAACGTGAAAGATGTTCACCATTGATAACTAATCCACCTCACGTGATGATCGGACGTGGTTTAGTTGATGTGGATCATGTTACACTTAGACAACTTGAGGGATGTTAATCTAAGTGGGAGTTCTTAAGTAATTTGATTAATTGAACTTCAATTATCATGAACATAGTCTAAATAATCTTTGCAATTGTATGTTGTAGATCAATGGCCCGCGCTGTAGTTCCACTGAATTTTAATGCGTTCCTAGAGAAAGCTAAGTTGAAAGATGATGGAAGCAACTATGCGGACTGGGTCCGTAATCTGAGGATCATCCTCATTGCTGCACAGAAGGTTTATGTCCTTGATGCATAGCTAGGTGTCGCGTCCCCTCCCTCGTCTGTTGACGTTATGAACGCCTGGCAGACACGTGTTGATGACTACTCGATAGTTCAGTGTGCCATGCTTTACGGCTTAGAACCGGGGCTCCAAAGACGTTTTGAGCATCACGGAGCATATGAGATGTTCCAAGAGCTGAAACTTGTATTTCAAGCTCATGCCCGGGTCGAGAGATATGATGTCTCCGACAAGTTCTTCAGCTGTAAGATGGAGGAGAATAGTTCTGTCAGTGAGCATATACTCAAGATGTCTCGGTTGCATAACCGCTTGACTCAGTTGGGAGTTAATCTTCCAGATGATTCGGTTATTGACAGAATTCTCCAATCACTGCCACCAAGCTATAAGGGCTTTGTGATGAACTATAATATGCAAGGAATGGAAAAGTCTATTTCTGAGCTCTTCGCTATGCTCAAAGCTGCGGAGGTAGAAGTCAAGAAGGAGCATCAAGTGTTGATGGTAAAGAAGAGCACTAGTTTCAAGAAGGGCAAGGGAAAGAAGGGGAACTTCAAGAAGAACGGCAAATCAGTTGCTGCTCCCACGAAGAAACCCAAGTCTGGACCCAAACCCGAGACTGAGTGTTTCTACTGCAAGGGGACTGGTCACTGGAAGCGGAACTGCCCCAAGTACTTGGCAGATAAGAAGGATGGCAACGTCAACAAAGGTATATTTGATATACATGTTATTGATGTGTACCTCACCAATGCTCGTAGTAGCACCTGGGTATTTGATACTGGTTCGGTTGCTTATATTTGTAACTCGAAACAGGAGCTATGGAATAAACGAAGATTGGCTAAGGACGAGGTGACGATGCGCGTCGGGAACGGTTCAAGAGTTGAAGTTATCGCCGTCGGCACGCTACCTCTACATCTACCTTCGGGATTAGTTATGAACCTAAATAATTGTTATTTGGTGCCTGCGTTGAGCATGAACATTATATCTGGATCTTCTTTATTGCGAGACGGTTATTCATTTAAATCAGAGAATAAAGGTTGTTCTATTTTGATGAATAATATCTTTTATGGTCATGCACCACTTGTGAATGGTTTATTCTTGTTGAATCTCGATCGTGGTGATACTCACATCCATAATATTGATGCCAAAAGACGCAAAATTGATAATGATAGTACCACATATTTGTGGCAATGCTGCTTAGGTCATATCGGTGTTAAACGCATGAAAAAACTCCATGCTGATGGACTTTTGGAATCACTTGACTATGAATCATTTGAGACGTGCGAACCATGCCTTATGGGCAAGATGACTAAAACTCCGTTCTCCGGAACAATGGAGCGAGCAACAGACTTGTTGGAAATAATACCGATGTATGCGGTCCAATGAGTATTGAGGCGCGCGGTGGATATCGTTATGTTCTCACATTCACAGATGATTTGAGTAGATATGGTTATGTCTACTTAATGAAACATAAGTCTGAAACGTTTGAAAAGTTCAAAGAATTTCAGAGTGAAGTAGAGAACCATCGTAACAAGAAAATAAAGTTCTTACGATCTGATCGTGGAGGAGAATATTTGAGTTACGAGTTTGGCACTCACTTAAGACAATGTGGAATTGTTTCACAGTTAACGCCACCTGGAACACCACAGCGTGATGGTGTGTCCGAACATCGTAATCGTACTCTATTGGATATGGTACGTTCTATGATGTCTCTTACCGATTTGCCACTATCGTTTTGGGGTTATGCATTAGAGACAGCTGCATTCACTTTAAATAGAGCACCGTCTAAATCCGTTGAGACGACACCGTATGAACTGTGGTTTGGAAAGAAACCTAAGCTGTCGTTTCTGAAAGTTTGGGGCTGCGATGCTTATGTCAAAAGGCTTCAGCCTGATAAGCTTGAACCCAAAGCGGATAAGTGCGTCTTCATAGGATACCCAAAAGAAACTGTTGGGTATACCTTCTACCACAGATCCGAAGGCAAAGTTTTCGTTGCTAAGAATGGATCCTTTCTAGAGAAGGAGTTTCTCTCGAAAGAAGTGAGTGGGAGGAAAGTAGAACTTGATGAGGTAATTGTACCTCCTCTGGATAGTAGTACGCCACAGAAAGAAATTTCTGTGACACCAACACAGACCAGAGAAGAAGATAATGATGATGATCATGAAACTTCGGAGCAAGTTGCTACTGAACCTCGAAGGTCAACCAGGACACGTTCCGCACCAGAGTGGTACGGAAATCCAGTCTTGGAGGTTATGTTGTTAGACAACGGTGAACCTTCGAATTATGAAGAAGCTATGGCGAGCCCGGATTCCGAGAAATGGCTTAAGGCCATGAAATCCGAGATAGGATCCATGTATGAGAACAAAGTGTGGACTTTGGTAGACTTGCTCGATGAACGGCGAGCTATTGAAAATAAATGGATCTTTAAGAAGAAGACAGACGCTGATGGTAATATCACCGTCTATAAAGCTCGACTTGTTGCTAAAGGTTATCGACAAGTTCAAGTAGTTGACTACGATGAGACTTTCTCACCCGTAGCGATGCTAAAGTCTGTCAGAATTATGTTAGCAATTGCCGCGTTTTATGATTATGAAATCTGGCAAATGAACGTCAAAACGGCATTCCTTAATGGATTCCTTAAGGAAGAATTGTATATGATGCAGCCGGAAGGTTTTGTCGATCCTAAAGGCGCTAACAAAGTATGCAAGCTCCAGCGATCCATCTATGGACTGGTGCAAGCATCTCGGAGCTGGAATACTCGCTTTGATGAAGTGATCAAAGCGTTTGGGTTTATACAAACTTATGGAGAAGCTTGTATTTACAAGAAAGTGAGTGGGAGCTCTGTGGCATTTCTCATATTATATGTAGATGACATATTGTTGATGGGAAATGACATCGAATTTCTGGAAAGCATAAAGGGTTATTTGAACAAAAGTTTTTCGATGAAGGATCTCGGAGAAGCTGCTTACATATTAGGCATCAAGATCTATAGGGATAGATCAAGACGCCTCATTGGACTTTCACAAAGCACATACCTTGACAAGATTTTGAAGAAGTTCAAAATGGATCAGTCAAAGAAAGGGTTCTTGCCTGTATTGCAAGGTATGAGATTGAGTAAGACTCAATGCCCGACCACGGCAGAAGATAAAGAGAAGATGAGTTTCATCCCCTATGCTTCAGCCATAGGCTCTATTTTGTATGCCATGCTGTGTACTAGACCTGATGTATGCCTCTCTATTAGCTTGGTGGGAAGGTACCAAAGTGATCCAGGAGTAGATCACTGGACAGCGGTCAAGAATATCCTGAAGTACCTGAAAAGGACTAAGGAAGAATTTCTCAGGAATAGAGGTGATAAAGAGTTCGTCGTAAAGGGTTACGTCGATGCAAGCTTTAAACACCGATCCGGAAGACTATGAGTCTCAGACCGGATACGTAAAGTGGGACAGTCGTTTTTTGGAGTAGCTCCAAGCAGAGTGTGGTAGCAGCATCTACATATGACATAGAGATTTTCCAAGAACACACGGATCTGAATATTGCAGACCCGTTGACTAAAACCTCTCTCACAAGCAAAACATGATCAGCCCTAGAACTGATTGGATGTTAATTACATGGAGATGTAAACTAGATTATTGACTCTAGTGCAAGTGGGAGACTGTTGGAAATATGCCCTAGAGGCAATTAATAAAGTGTTTATTATCATATTTCTCCGTTCATGATAATGGTTTATTATTCATGCTAGAATTGTATTGACCGGAAACTTAATACATGTGTGGATAATAGACAAATACTGAGTCCCTAGTAAGCCTCTACTAGACTAGCTCGTTGATCAAAAGATGGTCAAGATTTCCTGACCATGGACATGAGTTGTCATTTGATAACGGGATCACATCATTAGGAGAATGATGTGATGGACTTGACCCAACCGTTAGCATAGCAAATGATCGTTCAGTTTATTGCTATTGCTTTCACTATGTCAAATACATGTTCCTCTGACCATGAGATCATGCAACTCCCGGATACCGTAGGAATACTTTGGGTGTATCAAACGTCACAACGTAACTGGGTGATTATAAAGGTGCACTACAGGTATCTCCGAAAGTGTTTGTTGAGTTGGCATGGATCGAGATTGGGATTTGTCACTCCGACTATCGGAGAGGTATCTCTGGGCCCTCTCGGTAATACAGCATCACAGAAGCCTTGCAAGCACCGTGACTAAAGAGTTAGTTGCAAGATGATGTATTACGGAACGAGTAAAGAGACTTGCCGGTAACGAGATTGAACTAGGTATTGGATACCGACGATCGAATCTCGGGCAAGTAACATACCGTCGGACAAAGGGAACAACGTATGTTGTCATATGAGGTTCACCGATAAAGATCTTCGTGGAATATGTAGGAACCAATATGAGCATCCAGGTTCCGCTGTTGGTTATTGACTAGAGAGTCGTCTCGGTCATGTCTACATCATTCCCGAACCCGTAGGGTCCGCACACTTAAGGTTCGATGACGATATAGTATTATATGAGTTATGTGATTGGTGACCGAATGTTGTTCAGAGTCCCGGATGAGATCACGGACATGACGAGGAGTCTCGAAATGGTCGAGAGGTAAAGATTCATATATTGGAAGGCTATATTCGGACGTCGGAAAGGTTCCGAGTGATTCAGGTATTTTTCGGAGTACCGGGGAGTTACGGGAATTCACCGGGAGAAGTAATGGGCCTTATTGGGTCATACGGGAAAAGGAGAGGCAGGCCACGTGAGGAGGCACGTGCCCCCCTTGCCCAAACCGAATTGGACTAGGGGAGGGGGCGCAGCCCCCTCTTTCCTTTCCCTCTCCCTTCCCGCTTTCCTACTCCGTATGGGAGGTGTCGTGGTTTTAACACGGCAGATGTCCGAAGACTTAGGTTCGAGGCCAGCGCCATGGTAGTGGACTCAAAGGGGTTGATCGGGACGAAAGACACGAGTTTACCCAGGTTCGGCCCCTCAAGTAGAGGTAAAAGCCTACGTCCTGCTTGTGCTGTATTGACTGGAGTATCGATTACAAGGGAGCGGATTGCTTGACCTAGTTCTCGATAGCTTGGTCTCCTCTCTAAGCTGCCCCGGGGTCTAACCTTTATATATGAGGTCAAGGCCCCGGGTTACACGAGTCATAAACCGACCCACACAACGTGTTCTACTCTGTCTCTAAGCCGCCTTACCATCGTTGGTAAGCCACCTCCGGGCGGCTTAGCCACCCGGGTCTTCAAGCCCACTTCTATCTCCGGACCTCTGTCAAGGGCCCATCTGGTAAGCCGCCATGCGGCCTTGCCTTCATCTTCCGGCCCACCTTACAGGTCTTGGGCTCACGAGCCGCCTGGTGTGACCCGGCCCCGCCTGGGCGGGTCTTACCACGGGGTTATATCCCCAACATTAGGCCCCAGGTTGATTTGAGTCAGCTCATGTCAATCTTCAACTTACTTGGCGGCGAGTCTTCATACGTCTGTCATCTGGAAAGACAATTTATAACCCGCCATGACGTCATATCGAATATTCTGAAAAAGATTCCGTGACGTCTGCAACGGATCTCCTCATTTGAAAGGCCATCCCGAAAATCGAGGCGCCACATTTGGTCAGTAATCACTGTGCCCCTCAATTCTCGCGCGCATTGTTGCCTCTCTGGCCCATAAATAGGGACATGTGGTCCCCTCTCTCCTTCCCTGCTGTCGCTGTCATCTTCCTCCTTGCTCAAAACCTCCTCTCTCCAGAGCTCCGCCGCGGCCAACTGGTCCTCGCCGTCGCCCTCATCGCCGGCCGCTGCATCAGCCTGAATTGAACCAGAGCGCCTCCGGTTCCTCCGCATCAAGAAGGTAATCTCCCTTGGCTCTTGTTGAATCTGCATCTACCCTCATTAGGGTTTCTCGAGTTCTTCTGCGTTCTTGTGTTCATCGCTGTTCGTCAGCGTCCATCATGGCATCGAGCACCACTCCATGCCCTATAGTATTGCCTATCTGTTGCGGGTACTCCTCCGAGGCCAATGCCCCATCTGTTTTAGGTCCATACAACACTTATCTCTGCGGGCAGATTGATCTGTCTTCCCACCGTTATTTTTAGGTCATGAATATTTTTCATTTTCCCTTCACCTGTAGATCTTGCAACTGAAATAACAATATGCAAAACCTGTTTATCTGCACTTAGCCATTTTCTCAGTGTTGCTAAGTCCATGTAACCCGCCACAACATTGGCGGCTATTGATTGATACGCTTTGGCAGCTTAACTCCCCGCCCTTATACTGACCATAGCTACCTTATCCATTTAATATTTTCCTAACCCGCCGTTGCCTTGGCGGCTCTTCGCCAGACTACTTTGGCGGCTTACCTCTTCACTGTTATACTGACCATAGCTGCCTTATCCAATAGATGTTGTTCTAACCCGCCATCTTCTTTGCTTTTCCGTAGCCTAACCCGCCATCATGTCAAGGGCTCCATCATCCTGCGACTGGGTCAGTTCTGGAGTCACTGAAGAGCTTTTGCTTAACTTTGTTGAGTCCGGCATGCTGTCGGCTAAAAATGTAATACACTGGCGGGTCCCAGGACCAGAGAAGAGGCCTAAGCCCAAGGAAGGGGAGATTATCATATTCACTGATCATATCCTCCGCGGGTTCTGCCCTCCAGGGTCAAAATTCTTTCGAGATGTTCTTCACTTCTTCAAGATCCACCCTCAAGACATAGGCCCAAATTCAGTCACCAACATTTGCCAGTTCCAAGTCTTAAGTGAAGTCTACCTGCAAGAAGAGCCGTCTGTTGACCTCTTTCATGACTATCATTATGCTAACCGCCAAACTGAAATGGCGGCTGGGCCCAGCTTAGAGCTTGGGGGCATTACAATCCAGAGACGGAGAGATCTGCCATACCCCATAGCCATCTTGCCAAGTCATCCCAAAGACTGGAACAAGACCTGGTTTTATTGTAAAGACACCTCTCCTGAAGGTGAGAACTCCCTGCCGGGTTACCGTCCAACCCGGCTCTGCTATACAAATGACAACGCACTGCCAGCATGGATGACTGCTGCCGAACGAGCCAAGTATGCCCCGGCTTACACCAAAGTCAAAGCCTTACTGGCGAACGGCTTGACTGGTGTCGACTTAACCCGTTGCTGGGTAAGTTGGAAAATCATGCCGCTGAGTCTTCGTGATCAGCTCATGTGTGAATACACGGGTGCACCCAATGACCCTCTTTGTTTCAAGAATACTCCCTTGTCTGACGAAGATATCAACACTGGCATCAAAGGACTCCTTGGTGAAAAACAGGAGGCTTGCAACAAAATTGGTCTTAAACCATTCTACGCCAAGAACCCGGCTCCAGACGTAAATCTCTCTTCCCTCAATTGGTCACATTTGTCCTGCACGTCTTAACCTTTGTTGGCGGCTTACACAGGCCGACTCCCCTTTTTGGAAAAAGAAGTATAATCCGCCGGTGAGGAAACCAAAGGTGAAAATTACGGCTCAGAAGAAGAAGAAAGCCGCCACTCCAGAGCTGCTTGAATCTGACGACTCGGAGGTAAAACTTGACTCCCTTGGCCGTTCTCTTTAGGCAACTTACTGACAATAACTACTCACAGGATGAGACGGAGGCGAGCCACGCAAACACCCCTGAGGTAATTGACATTTCTGACTCAGAGACCTTTCCCCAAGACAGAGTATGGCGGGTCGTCCGGAAAGTCCCCTTCTCTCATCCTCTTGCTCATTTAGACCCCAATTTTCTTTTGAAAAAACAACAGCACACCTCCCGACGTCAGACCCGGAGCGCCGGCTCTAAAGATCTCGTGGCCGGGTTATCACATGCTCCGGCTCAACGGAAACGGCCAGCTGAGGTATTCTTTAACTGAAACGTAACTTTAATCAACCTTGCATTGTAACCTTACTCTGTCTTGTATTGTTTTAACTGCCTTCAGGATTCTCCTCCTTCATCTGGCGACTCGACTTCTTCCAAGCTGCCTCCAATGAAGATCAACCCAGAGTGCGTACTTTTACTTTGCACCGAATGCTTTAATATTTCTGACATGTGTGTAACCATCATCTGCACCTTCCAGGGCCCAAGCGAAACGAAGGAAGACTGGCGGGTCTACTGCCGCCCCTACTGCCCAAGAGCCAGTATTTGCTAAGCCGGCCTCCCCTTCACCAGCTGCTGACATTACGAAGGATGCATCTGAAGATACTCACAAGCCATCAGAGCTGGCGGGTCATGACACGGCCGCTGAAAGCCCTGCAAGGGATGACCCTAAGCCGCCCAGCCCTTCAATGGTTGTTGAAGATACAGTTTTTCCAGATGTTGTTATAACTGAGGCGGGTCACCAAACTCCTGAGCCCCATGTACTGTCAAGGCACTCTGGCAAGGCTGAAGCTTCTTCGCCTGAGAAGTTTAACTTTGAACACCCTGTGCTGGAGAAGTTAACTGTTGACGAGCTTCACGCTGGGTTTTTGAACCGCCTGGAGTCAAGCCGGAATATGGAGCTGAAGCTCGTCAGCCTGATGAAGAAGAAATATGAGGTAATATTTTTACCAACTTTTCCCTTATATCCTTCCATAGCCGCCAAGAGCCGGATTAATATTTCAAATAATAAGCCGGGTCTTCCCTCTGCAACACACTTATAGCTTGAGCTGTAGCCCCCAAGTCCGGGTCATTATGAAATGATGAGCCAGAACTTTATTTGGATGAATTTGAAAACGCCATATGTAGCCCCCAAGTGCCGGCTTATGTTGAAAAATATAAGCCGGAACTTCATTGTAGTCTTAAGAGCGCCGCTTGTAGCCCCCAAGGGCCGGCTGATATTCATGAAGATGATCCGGGACTGCATGGCAGAACTATAAAGCGCTGATAGTAGCCCCCAAGTGCCGGTTGATCTTTATGTAGATAAGCCGGAACTTCATTTTGTAGACTTGTGAGCGCCGTGTGTAGCCCCCAAGTGCCGGCTTATCTTGAAAAAGATGAGCCGGGACTCTATGGTAGACTGAAAACACATTAGCCCCCAAGTGTCGAGTATATTGCTTGCAATCTGCTTGAGACTTGCAACGTAATTGCTTCATTAATAACTCATCCTGATGACTTAACTTTTTTCATGTGTTGTACGCCACAGGATGTTTTGGAGGCGGCTGAATCTGAGATGACCCGCCTGAAGGATTATCTTGCTTCACAACAAACCGCCCGATCAGAGGCGGAAGATAAATATCGAACTACCGTACAAGAACTTGAGAAGTCGCAAGTTGACTTTGCGCTGTTCAAGAAAAACACTGAATCGGACCAAGCCGCCATGACCAAACGCGCAGAAGATGCTGAAGGGCGGCTTACAGCTGTGTCAGAAGAATTGCAAACCCTCAAGCGCCACATCTCCAGGATGACTTCTGCTGTTTTTGGTAAGCTTCAAAAAACTTGGCCGGTTTCCTTGCTGTTGAAAATCTTGTGAGGGCGGCTTATAATGCCAAACTTTGTCTTGCAGGCCAGAGAAGCCGCCAGTTTTCATCTGATAACTTGCTGAAATTGAAAGCAGTATACTCCTTAGCCGAACAACTCTACTGCGGGACTCTTCTTACCATCAAGGCAATGTTGACTGAGAAGAGCATCCCCAAGTACATGAAGGGAGTTATAGAACTGCTATCCACGCTGCCTAAGCAGGTTGAAGAGCTGAAACGATCAGCCGCCAGGCAGGGAGCTATAGCCGCGCTAAGCCGGTGCCTAGCCTTCGCTCCTGAGCTGACTGCTGAAGAGATGATGGACGGGTTCCCATCCAGGAAAGACGATGGTTCTGAATTCACAGCAGAAGACTATGCCCAATGCAGAAAAGCCTCCAGGGTGCTTGCCTCAAAGCTGGTGGAGGAACTTGATGTGTCAACTTACCAGGCGGCTTACAGCGAGGCTTCCAAGAAAGTGCATTGTCCAACCTTTGAATGTAGAGACTTGACTCCTGCCCGCCATAAGCATCTCTTCGCTCCTGAGATTGACCCGTCTCCTATCTTTGAAGACGCTCAGTTTGAAGCACTAACACACTGCAACTGGGATGTGGACAATCTTCAGATCGAAGAGGTCGAAGACCCGGCGCAGGATAACCCGCCAGCAAGCTGAACGTTGTAAATTTGATAACTCGGCCGTCTGAGCCGCCAAACTTAATCTGTTGCCTTTTGGGCTCTCGTGGAGAGCTTTGTAATAGTCTTTAGAAAAACTTTAACTGTCTGAGCCGTGCCATCGTGCACGTATAAATCCTTGTATAGTTCTTATAGATAAAACCCTGCAAACAACAAACAAGACAGAACATGTTCTGTACTGTTCTAACCCGGAGACGTAAAATCTCATAACCTTGCCTTTCTTTCCGAACACATAAGCCGGTTCTTCTGGGTAGTCTTACTACTTTGAACTCTTAACAACTGACAAGAGCGTAGTGAACCAGAAAGAGACACAGCAGATGAGAGAGTTTGCCTCGCCGCTGTAAGAGGCCCTTGCAGGGGGTAAGTTTTAGAACTCGCTGCACCCCTGACAAAGCGCAGCTACTTACAGGCAGGTATAACCCGGCCTTGCAGATGTAAGGGTTTGCCTCGCCGCTGTAAGAGACCTTTGCAGGGGGTAAGTTTTAGAACTCGCTGCACCCCTGACAAAGCGCAGCTACTTACAGGCAGGTATAACCCGGCCTTGCAGATGTAAGGGTTTGCCTCGCCGCTGTAAGAGGCCTTTGCAGGGGGTAAGTTTTAGAACTCGCTGCACCCCTGACAAAGCGCAGCTACTTACAGGCAGGTAGAACCCGGCCTTGCAGATGTAAGGGTTTGCCTCGCCGCTGTAAGAGGCCTTTGCAGGGGGTAAGTTTTAGAACTCGCTGCACCCCTGACAAAGCGCAGCTACTTACAGGCAGGTAGAACCCGGCCTTGCAGATGTAAGGGTTTGCCTCGCCGCTGTAAGAGGCCTTTGCAGGGGGTAAGTTTTAGAACTCGCTGCACCCCTGACAAAGCGCAGCTACTTACAGGCAGGCATAACCCGGTTTTGCAGATCAGAAAAGGAGGTGAGTTCATAACTCGCTGCACTCCTAGTGATCTTTGTTGACGATATCAACTTACACCCCATCTTGTAAGCCGCCGGTTGATAGTGCTATCTTGGCTGAAGAGCTTGATCAAGAAGGTTGAAGCTTAACCCGGTGGGTTAGAAGCCCCCAAGTGACCTTGTAATTTCGGCTGAAGAGCCTGACCAAGAAGGTTGAAGCTTAACCCGGCAGGTTGAAAGCCCCCAAATGATCGTATGATTGTATCCATCTTTGAGCCATGTGAGATACGTAAAACGGCAGAGGCCCCCGCTTGCAGGGATGCCAACTTTATTATATATATATGTGATATATACGATGATGATATACAATGGGGGGGAGTCGATGACTCTTAAGTATAGTAAGGCCGTAGATGGGTGATATTCCACGGCCGGTAGGTCTCCTGCCCAGAAGTGCGTGACTCGTCCCGTACGTCGATGAGATAGTATGACCCATTGTTGAGATTTCTGCTAATCACAAAAGGCCCTTCCCATGGAGACAGCTTGTGTGCGTCCGTCTGATCTTGAATCAGGCGCAACACTAAGTCGCCTTCTTGGAACGTCCGGGTCTTGACCCGACGGCTGTGATAACGACGCAGGTCTTGTTGATAAATCGCCGATCGGGCCGCCGCCAGATCACGCTCTTCATCCAAAGCATCCAACGCATCCTGACGCGCCGTCTCATTGTCTGCCTCAACGTAAGTCGCCACCCGTGGCGAGTCATGTCGTATGTCGCTTGGTAACACGGCTTCTGCGCCGTAAACCATGAAGAAAGGCGTATAGCCTGTTGACCTGTTAGGAGTTGTATTGATGCTCCATAGAACTGATGGTAACTCCTCAACCCAACAACCCGGCGTTCTCTGTAGAGGAACCATAAGCCGGGGCTTGATACCTCTCAGGATCTCCTGGTTAGCACGCTCCGCCTGACCATTGGACTGTGGATGAGCCACAGCAGAAACGTCAAGCCGGATGTGTTCACTTTCACAGAAAGCTTGCATAGCCCCCTTGGATAGGTTTGTGCCATTATCTGTGATGATACTGTGGGGGTAACCAAAACGGTAGATCAATTTTTTGACAAACTGAACCGCCGTAGCCGCGTCACACTTGCTGGCCGGCTCAGCCTCTACCCACTTGGTAAACTTATCCACCGCCACCAAAAGGTGGGTCTTCTTATCTTTGGACCTCTTGAAGGGCCCGACCATATCAAGCCCCCAAACCGCAAAAGGCCAGGTAATTGGGATCATGCGCAATTCCTGAGCCGGCACGTGAGCACGTCGCCCGAACTTCTGACAGCCATCACACTTGAGGACCAAGTTTTCTGCATCCTTATGAACCGTCAGCCAGAAGAAACCATGTCGAAAAGCCTTGGCCACCAGAGATTTTGAGCCAGCATGATGACCACAATCTCCGGCGTGGATTTCATTCAAGATCTCCTTGCCTTCTTCCGGAGAAACACAACGCTGGAAGACACCAGTGATGCTGCGCTTATGTAACTCGCCATTGATGATTGTCATGGACTTAGATCGTCTGATGATTTGTCTTGCCAAGGTCTCGTCCTCAGGTAACTCGCCGCGAGTTAGATACGCCAGATAAGGCAACGTCCAGTCAGGAATGGCATGCAGAGCCGCCACCAGCTGCCCCTCCGGGTCAGGTATAGCCAGATCCTCCTCCGAAGGTAGCTTAACTGACGGGTGATATAACACGTCCAAGAACACGTTAGGCGGCACCGGCTTACGCTGAGAGCCAAGCCTTGATAATGCATCAGCCGCCTCGTTCTTGCGACGATCAATATGATCCACCTGATAACCCTTGAAGTAACCTGCAATGGTGTCAACCGCCTGACGATAAGCCGCCATCCGTGGGTCTTTGGAGTCCCACGTGCCTGAAACTTGCGGAGCCACAAGGTCTGAGTCGCCGAGGCATCTAACCCAGCTTATGTTCATCTCCTTGGCCACCCGGAGGCCATGAAGTAAAGCCTCATACTCAGCTGCATTGTTAGTACAAGGAAACATCAGCCTTAGCACATAACAGAACTTATCACCTTTAGGGGAAGTTAAGATGACTCCAGCCCCCGAGCCTTCCAACTGTCTAGACCCGTCGAAGTGAATCGTCTAGTAAGTGTTGTCCGGCTTCTCCTCTGGCGACTGACACTCCGTCCAGTCGTTTATAAAGTCCACCAAGGCTTGAGACTTGACAGCCGTGCGAGGCACATACTTCAGATTAAGAGGTCCAAGCTCCAATGCCCACTTAGCAATCCGGCCAGTGGCTTCTCTGTTTTGAATTATGTCTCCCAGCGGGGCAGAGCTAACCACTGTGATCGGGTGTCCCAGGAAATAGTGCTTCAGCTTTCGATTCGCCATAAATACCCCATAGATCAGTTTCTGCCAATGTGGGTATCGTTGCTTGGACTCAATCAAAACTTCGCTGACGTAGTAAACTGGCCTTTGAACCGGATATTCCTTCCCTGCCTCCTTGCGCTCCACAACAACCGCAGCGCTGACTGCCCTGTTGTTAGCCGCCACATAGAGGAGTAAGGGTTCCTTCTCAGCCGGAGCGGCTAAGACTGGCGGCTCAGTCAGCTGCTTTTTAAGCGCCTCAAACGCCTCACCCGCCGACTTGCTCCAGACGAAATCGTCTGTTTTCTTCATCATCTGATATAAAGGGATTGCCTTCTCGCCCAGGCGGCTTATGAATCGGCTTAACGCAGCGATCCGACCCGCCAGGCGCTGGACGTCGTTTATGCACGCTGGCTCAGACAAAGAAGTAATCGCTTTTATCTTGTCCGGGTTAGCTTCAATTCCACGCTCAGAGACCAGAAATCCCAAAAGCTTGCCTGCAGGAACTCCAAAAACACACTTGGCCGGGTTAAGCATCATCTTGTAAACCCGTAAGTTATCAAAAGTTTCCTTCAGGTCGTCCAGCAAAGTTTCCTTCTTCCTTGACTTGACCACAATATCATCCACATAAGCATGAACATTACGTCCAATTTGACTGTGAAGACAGTTCTGCACACAACGCTGATAAGTCGCCTGGGCACTCTTGAGCCCAAAAGGCATAGACACATAGCAGAAAGCACCAAAAGGCGTGATGAAAGTCGTCTTCTCTTGGTCTTTGACTGCCATCTTGATCTGGTGATAACCTGAATAGGCGTCCAGGAAGCATAAACTTTCGCAACCCGCCGTTGCATCAATGATCTGATCAATCCGGGGGAGAGCAAACGGGTCAACTGGACAGGCTTTGTTAAGATCCGTGTAATCCACGCACATACGCCAAGTGTCATTCTTCTTAAGCACTAGCACCGGGTTAGCTAACCACTCCGGGTGAAAGACCTCCACGATGAACCCTGCCGCTAAGAGCCGGGCCACCTCTTCTCCAATAGCCTTGCGCCGCTCTTCATTGAAACGACGAAGGAATTGCTTGATCGGCTTGAACTTAGGATCCACATTAAGATGGTGCTCAGCAAATTCTCTCGGTACACCCGGCATGTCAGACGGCTTCCATGCAAAGATGTCCCGATTCTCACGGATGAATTTGATGAGCGCGCTTTCCTATCCGGGGTCCATGTTAGCCCCAATAGTAAACTGCTGAGATGAGTCGCCCTCGGTGAAATCCACCTGCTTGGTATCATCTGCCGCAAACTTGAGGGGCGGCTCTGATTCTGTAGTGGGCTTCTTCAACGGAGTCATATCCTCCGGGTCGACATTCTCTTTGTAAAACTTGAGCTCTGCCTCTGCACAACTTGACTCTGCATAAGCTACATCACCTTCCTCACACTCAAGAGCCGTTTCCCGATCACCATGCACGGTAATCGTTCCTCTTAACCCGGGCATCTTGAGCTGTAAGTAGACATAACAAGGCCTAGCCATGAACTTGGCATAAGCCGGCCGTCCGAATAAAGCATGATATGGACTTTTAATTTTGACCACCTCAAACCACAAGGACTCCACCCTGTAGTTGTATTCATCACCAAAAGCTACCTCCAGAGAAATCTTGCCCACTGGATAAGCCGACTTGCCAGGCACCACACCATGAAACACTGTGGAAGAGGGCTTAAGATCCTTGTCAAGCAAACCCATCCGGCTGAAAGTGTCGTAGTACAGGATGTTGATGCTGCTGCCACCATCCATAAGCACCTTAGTGAACACATATCCACCTACTTGGGGGGCAACCACCAAGGCTAGCTGCCCCGGGTTGTCAACCCACGGCGGGTGATCCGCCCTGCTCCAAGTGATGTCATACTCAGACCACTTCAAATACTGCGGGAGAGCCGGCATAACCGCATTAACCGCCCGCTTGCGCACCTTCTGGTCTCGCTTGTCAAGGCTGGTTGTGAAAACATGATATTGACCCCCGCTAAGCTGCTTCGGGTTGCTTTGGAAACCCGACTGGTTATGCTGCTGCTGGCCGCTACCACCAGACTGTTGATGATGACCACCTTGATTGCCTTGACCCTGGTAATCGGACCCTGAACCGTCGGGACCAAAGCTGGCTCATGACCCGCCTGGCCCTGAGCCGCCCGACGGACCATTGCCGTTGTTATGATGTTGTTGAAGGCTGTAGTCTCGAAACTGCCGCATAATGCTGCAATTCCTCCATGTATGGCCTGCCGGCTTATCGGGCTGACTATGCTCTGGACAAGGTTTATTGAGCATCGCTTCCAAGTTGAAAGGAGCTTTACCCTTGTTAAAATGCTGCCTGAAGTTCCCGTTGCCCTTAGCACGGTTGTTTCCAGCGCTGGTGTTCGCCACCAGTTCCGACCCACCGTCCGGGTGTTTCCGCTTGCCAGAATTTCCGTTTCCAGCCGCGTTCTGCTGCTGACCCTTTCCATTGTTACCCTTCTTCCCCTGACCTGATTTTTCATCATCAGAGCCCGGGTCTTTCGTGTTGTCAGAGTCTGCGTATTTGGTGAGAGCCGCCATGAGCTCCCCCATGTCTTGACACGTGCGCTTGAGCCGGCCAAGGTTCTGCTTCAAAGGTGTAAAGTGACAATTCTTCTCCAGAATCAAAACTGCTTGAGCCGCCGTGATCTGTTCTGAAGAGTGGATGATGGTCGAGACCCGCCGGACCCAATGATGGGCTGACTCATCCGCCTGTTGCACACAATGATCCAAATCTACGATCGTCATGGGCTGCTTGCACGTCCCTTTAAATTTTTTGATAAATTTCGCCTTCAACTCGGCCCAGGACGTAACGGTGTTGGGTGGCAATCCCTTCAACCACGTGCGAGCCGGCCCTTCCAGCATCATGATGAAATACTTGGCACATACTGCATCACTAACATCCAACATCTCCATGGCCAGCTCATAGCTTTCGACCCAAGCCTCTGGAGGTAGGTCAGCTGTGTAATTGGGCACCTTGCGAGGGCCCTTGAAATCCTTCGGCAGGCGCTCATTCCGCAAAGCCGGCGCTAAGCACGGCACCCCCACAGCCCTGGAAGTTAACCCCGCTCCGGCTGAGACGGAGGGTGTGACTGTGGGTTCCTGATAAGCCGCCGCTGCCGCCAGAGCCGCCGCCTCTCGCTGTGCTCTCGCTCGATCCACCAGTGCCTGAGCATCCAGAGCCGCCCGGTCAGCTCGCGGCGGGTTCCGATGTCGTTCACTGCTAGAAACCGCCGGCGACTCATAACGCCGGCTGTAGCTGCGACTGGGGATGGGGGTTGAGTGCACGCGACTCCGGCTGTAAGCATACTTCTCCTGCTGGGCCACCGCCGTTCCCAGGTATCCAACAGCGTTCCGCACCTCTTCCGCGAAAGGCGACTCGTCAGGGATCGGGATAGCAGCAAGCCGGGTTGCCGCCACCACCATGTTCTCCGCCGGGTTAGAATAATGGCCCGGCGGTGTAGGAAAAGAAGTTGGCGTAACCTGGTTCCGCCGGGGCGGGTTAATCTGCTGATGCTGAACCGCCGCCCGGCTTCCAGGCACTTCCGCCGTCCGGGTTACGGCCAAAGGCACGTTCTGTCCCGTTCCTGGCGTATTGAAAAGATTCCTTGCTTCATACTGATCCGGCGAGCGGGATTGATGCCTCATCCGCTGAACCGCAGCTGCTGATTGCTGTTCCAGCTCAAGACGGAAAGCGTCCGCCCTAAGGCACTCCGCCTCAGCATCCATCTGAGCCTTCAATTCATTAATCTCCTGCTGGACCTCAGTCATCTGGTTCTTCAACCTCGCGATCTCCGTATTACGGGCTGCTTGGTTTTCAGCCGTGACTTCAGTCGCCATCAGGGTTGTAAGCTCACCCATCAGATCCAGAAGAACCTTAGCCGGTGGCCTGCCAACCCCAGACCCGGTTGCCTCAGCGGCTGAGCTGCCATGAGCCGCCTTTGTACCCGCCATGAAGACGGCAGCGCGGTTCAACGGCTCATACTCCTCCGGCTCATGGAACTCCGACTCGGGGTAAGGCTCGACGTAGCCCCCGAGCCCGCCATTGTGGAGCTGGTAAATTGATTCCGTCTCTCCGCTCGAAGATCCATCCTCGGAGCAGATGAGAGTTTCCTCCTGCGACATGGACCCCTCGAGATCCATGCCCTGAGTGAAGCCGACGAAGACATGCTTCCTGCCCGGTTTAGCACGGGCGGGTTGCACGCGTCGGGCGGGTTGCACGCGTCGGGCCGGCTCGACGATGTCGGTGCAGGTGTCCGGCCCGGGTTCAGATCCGCCGATCTTGCCGATGAAGACGTGAATCCCGCCGAAGGGGACCCGGAAACCGTACTCAATGGAGTCAGCCTCGGGGCCCCAGCCGGCGTCGTCGATGTAGAGCCGGCCGCGGCGACTCTTGGTCATCCTGCCAACCGCGTACCCCTCGATCCCTGGGAGAGAGCCCTTTGAGAACTCAACACCACCGAGCGCTGGCCCCACGGTGTGCGCCAACTGTCATGGTTTTAACACGGCAGATGTCCGAAGACTTAGGTTCGAGGCCAGCGCCATGGTAGTGGACTCAAAGGGGTTGATCGGGACGAAAGACACGAGTTTACCCAGGTTCGTCCCCTCAAGTAGAGGTAAAAGCCTACGTCATGCTTGTGCTGTATTGACTGGAGTATCGATTACAAGGGAGCGGATTGCTTGACCTAGTTCTCGATAGCTTGGTCTCCTCTCTAAGCTGCCCCGGGGTCTAACCTTTATATATGAGGTCAAGGCCCCGGGTTACACGAGTCATAAACCGACCCACACAACGTGTTCTACTCTGTCTCTAAGCCGCCTTACCATCGTAGGTAAGCCGCCTCCGGGCGGCTTAGCCACCCGGGTCTTCAAGCCCACTTCTGTCTCCGGACCTCTGTCAACGGCCCATCTGGTAAGCCGCCATGCGGCCTTGCCTTCATCTTCCGGCCCACCTTACAGGTCTTGGGCTCACGAGCCGCCTGGTGTGACCCGGCCCCGCCTGGGCGGGTCTTACCACGGGGTTATATCCCCAACAGGAGGTGAAATCCTACTAGGACTAAGGAGTCCTAGTAGGACTCCTCACTCTTGGCGCAGCCCCTAGGGCCAGCCTCCTCCCCTCTCCCTCCTTTATATACGGAGGAGGGGCACTCCTTGGAGACACACAATTGTCCCATAGCCGTGTGCGGTGCCCCGATCTCCATTTTCCACCTCGGTCATATTTTCGGAGAGCTTAGGCGAAGCCCTGCCGGAATCACTTCACCGTCACCATCGCCACGCCGTCGTGCTGACGGAACTCATCTACTACCTCGACGTCTTGCTGGATCAAGAAGGCGAGGAACGTCACCGAGCTGCACGTGTGTAGAACTCGGAGGTGCCGTACGTTCGGTACTCAATCGGTGGAGCTCGAAGGATTGTTCGACTACATCAACCGCGTTGTGAGACGCTTCCGCTAACGGTCTACGAGGGTACGTAGACACACTCTCCCCTCTCGTAGCGATGCATCTCCATGGATAGATCTTGCGTGAGCATAGGAAATTTTTTGAAATTCATGCTCCGTTCCCCAACAATATTCATACCATAACATAAGAACAATAAGAACTCAAATTCTTATCGATACTGGAACTCAGAGCATAGGAGGGAGTCGATTTATGGATGGAATCAAATACACAGTACTTGCAAAAAATATATTCGTTTATTGGGAAAGAATCGATATACTTTTAATGTTGAATCTGAATTCACTAAGACAGAAATAAAGCATTGGGCTGAACTCTTCTTTGGTGTTATGATGATAGTTGTGAATAGCCATCGACTACCTGGAAAAGGTAGAAGAACATGACACATTCTTGACCATACAATGCATTGCCCTGCTTTGGATGGCCACGGGAGCAAAGAAACTAAGGACAATCATGTGGGGAGAGTAATTTCTTTGTTGTAATATGGGGTGTTTATTTGTAACACAACCGAATCAAACTATTCCTCTTCTTAATTAATATACGAGGCAATCCTTTTTTCTCCGTTTCAAAAAACATTATCGACAAAAAAGGAAATACTTTGGCTCACGAGCTAGCGGCTAGAGCCAGACAACATGAAAGACCAGACTTGGACAGCGGATGTGCCTCAGGAGCTTCATCCTCTTTTGATGGCAGATTGTTCTGTGTAATTCCTGTTTTACCTTTGTCATTAGGTATCTCAAATAAATAAATAAATTAGTGTGTGCTTTCTGGCCAAAGACAAAAGGAATGCAAGGTACCCCTTTATTGTCCAATTTCTCACTCACTATTTGTTTTTCTAATAAAAGGAGCCCCACCGGGCCGTATCAAGTCTAATCTAATGTTTTTTTTAGTTTTTTTTTAGAAGATAATGTTTTTTTTAGTGGTAAGTCAAATCTAATGTGGTCAGCCTGAAACCACCGCGATCCAGCCCGGCCCAGGTCGCCTCTGGCCGGCCCAGTGTGAGCGTGGGAGGTATTATAAGCGTCCTGCCTCGGTCGCCTCTTCGGTAGAAACCCTAATCTAAGCACCAGGCGGCGGCGGTGCCCAGTTAGAATGATCTCGACACAAAAGAGAGTGGCGGCGGGGGAAAAGACGAGCGAGGAAGCTTTGAGGGTGGAGGCGGAGATGGAGGGGGTATCCGCGAAGCTCGCCGGGCTGCAGTCTATCGTCTTTCCTCTCGGCCAAACGTCCATGGAGTCTCGTGGCAGGAAGAATCTTACGCGTGCAGATATTCTGGTAAACATACACAAGGCACTTTTAGCCTTGGAAGACTTGATGATGCGCATAGCACCGGATGAGTTGAAGGACACGCCCGAGGATCACAGGCTGGACATGTCCACCTCCGGCAGTGGTTCCGGTAAGCAGATTATCCGCTCACAAGTCATTCCGAGATTGGGGAAGCAAGTTATGCCACCTACAATGGAAGGGGTGAATATGATCAGTGCCTGGTACACCGATTTAGTTCAGAGAGGGATCATAAAACCCAAGGCGCTGCCGGAGGGTCCTAATGCCTATATGGAGGGGTTGACCTTCCTGAGTAATCTCAAGTCCAGGCTCGAAGAGAAGCTCAGTCGCACCGGCAAATTGGAATCAGATGGTGGTGGTCATGAGAAAAAGGATGAGACTGGCTGGGGGAAATCAGATGTTGATGCGATGGTTGAAGCAGCCAAGCTGGTACTGGGACCTGCATTTCCCGGTGGCAAGGCCATGGTAAAATCAGCCAAGCTGATACCCGGACCTGCATTTCCCTGTCCTGTCTTAGTGGTTTGTGCTGGCAAGTCCAAGGTCGAATCAGACAAGCCGAGGGTCAAACCTGCACCTCCCAGTCCTGCCATGGTGGTTTGTGGTGGCCAATCCATGGTTGAATCAGACAAGCCGATGGTCGAACCTGCACCTCCCAGTCCTGCCATAGTGGTTTGTGGTGGCCAGTCCGAGGTCGATTCAGACAAGCCGATACTCGGACCTGCACCTCCCAGTCCTGCCATAGTGGTTTGTGGTGGCGAGTCCATTGTCGAATCAGACAAGTTGATACTCGGACCTGCACCTCCCAGTCCTGCCATGGTGGTTTGTGGTGGCGAGTCCATTGTCGAATCAGACAAGTTGATACTCGGACCTGCAGGTCCCTGTCCTGACATATTGGATTGTGGTGGCAAGTTCGTGGTTGAATCAGGCAAGACTATACTTGGACCTGCAGGTCCCTGTCCTGACATATTGGATTGTGGTGGCAAGTTCGTGGTTGAATCAGGCAAGAAGATACTTGGACCTGCAGGTCCCTGTCCTGAAATATTGGATTGTGGTTGCGATGACAAAAATGATGAGATGGACCTGGCCAAATTGTTTGACGAATTCAAATCGGAGACGGAGTCAGAGTCAGTGACAGGTTCAGATACAAATGAGGGGATGTCCATTGTCAAATCAGACAAGTTGATATTAGATCCTGCAGATCTTATTCCCACCACATTGGAACAGTACTCGGTCCAGGACCCTGATCATGCTGAGATGGACAGGGGCAAACCAGGCACACTGTTATCAGTGGAGGCCAAAGCCGCTAAGGAGGCGGCTCACGAATCAGATATATTCGCCTTAGAGATTCGTTACTGGGAATCTGCATGGAGCAAAACCTGCAATTTCTTCAGACACCAGTAAGCAACTAACAAGTCGCCCATGTTTAACTAGTTTTTCATGTCAGATAGCCTGTGTATAAGAAAAAGGGTAGCGACTATCTTTTTCCTTGAAACTTCGTGTAGGGATTGATTTACTTAATTTGCTGATCATCTAGTGGTAGTTTGTGCATGTTAATTATATCATTTCTGATGGGCCCTTCATTACTTTGGGTCCTTCATGCAGCGGCCCTGAGTTCCATGCAGTTTACACATTACACACCCGGAAACATGTCATACCACCATGTCGGCTCCACCCCGGAAACCTTGCAGATCTTTTCCATCAAACTCGCAAAGATAGGTGGTGGCCTTGCGTGGCCATTGTCTGTGTATGGTGTGGTTGCCGCCCGTGACGTTGTGGATCACAACCGCAACATTCTCTTCTCTTGTAGTAGGAGGCAGGCCCAAGAACTGAGACAAGATGTACGTATGCTTGATTTTCTTTTGGAGATCATGATTGCACGACTACCTGCGTCCTCTCTTGTTAATTAATTAATGGGGTGATTGATGATGCCTGCAGGATCCCTTTTTGCACTTGATTGGCCCGTCTCGTGCAATTGTATTTACGGACATGGTTGACTTTGAAATCCAACTAAAAGTAAAAGGTACAACAAAGTCAGAAGATAAAGCATTGATCAGTTATGTGTGCAATTATAATGGAGGATATGGTCCGGGTGTGTCTACCTTGTGCATTGAGAAGTTCTTCTGCACACTGGAGTTATGCTTGCAGCGGATTGGGCGAACGGTCCAGGCTACTATCTTGGGTGTCCAGGTAGTCAAATATGGGTCATGGCCTTTTGAATATGGTGGCCGAATTGCTTGCTCCTCACCATCAGAAGGGGAAATGGTGTGCACTGATAGTGGAGTCACTCCTATTATTAACCTAGCATCTAGCCAAATTGTGCTGCTTGATTCGAAAGATAAAGCACCGCCGAAAGGTTTTGATGGTTACATAGTTCTGTCGAGGCAAGTTGTTTCTGTAGAAGCTGAAGGAGTGTTGGACTTTGCCCTGGAAGCCTACTCAAGATCTAGTGATACCACCACTGCCCAAGGTCATGTCCGTTTCTTGCCCAAATATTGCGGTATAAGCCAGGATAAATGTGCTCTTGGTGACGCTGAGGTAGTGATTACTGTTGCTTGGTCCCTTGTTGCTATGAGCAAGCGGGAGGTGGTGTTAGAACGAGGTTTGTCTGACTCTTGAGCCAAGAGATTTGGGAAGGGAACACCAACCAATCCCTTAATCTGATTTGTATGGGGGTTATTGGAGTATGTTATGTAATCTGTCAACAATTTGTGCATCCACTGTAAATGTCGTCCTACTGCTTAACTTCTAAGTTATGCTCTGTCGTCTGATGTTGAACTCTATTCTAAAGTTTCTTCTTTATGTTCTTAGTGCATTGTGTGTGGTATAATAATCTTTATTAATTGTCTTTTGTGTGTATAGAAGTTATAAATCACATGTGGGAGTCAATAGTGGTAACCTCTGCTTTATGGGAGCTTTTCTTTGCAAAAACTGAATGTATGCGTCCTTTTCCTCTTCTTATTAAAAGATGCAAATCCTCTTACACTAATTTTGGAAAGCGTGGAGCAGTTATGCTACAACCCTGTAACCGGTTTTTCTGATAGCTTTGCGTGAACGTGGTCATATACTCATATATATCCAGGTATAAGCATTTCTACAAAGCTCAGATTTTATGTAGTGCAATCCACAACTTGTATGACAAAATGCAGCTCGTGGTTCCAGCATGATAGAGCATGTTTTTAGGACCTAAAAAACTAAGTGGTTGAAAGCTCACCTTTTTCATTGCCAATGTATTTTGAAGCCTATGGCCCACCACCTTCTCTACTCTGGAGTTACTTTTAGCAGAGCCCAACATTGAATTTTATGCACTTGAAACAATACCTTTTTCCCATAGTGTTGTTGAACATGTGGTCGGAACCTTTGATCATGATTTTGTTCGTAATCTAAAAACTCGTTCTTGTCTCAAAAAAAAATCTAAAAACTCGTTCAGTTAAAAACTAAGTATTTTTCTAATTGGCCTCAACAACGTCTTTGAAATCTATGGGCAACCTTTTGTCACAAAAGTTCGAACCAACTAGTGTTGTTTTGGCAACTCATATATTTTTTAAAGCTAAAAACTCATATCTCTCAAAGTTTTTTGGCAACTCATATATTTTTGAAAGCTAAAAACTCATATCTCTCAAAGCATAAAAGCTCATGTTTCTAAATGTTGAAAGACCTTGTATATCTAAACGCCAATGGGTCATACTTTGAAAGCTAAAATGTCATAATATGAAAGTTGAGAGCTCATTTATGCGAAATTTGAAATTTCATAATATCGAAACTGAGAGCTCATATCCAAAATAAAATAAAAATGAAGGCTCATATTTTCCAAAAGTTGGAAGTTAATATTCAATGTTTTCCTTTTTGATAGAGATTATTTAGTTGCATTTAATATTCAATGTTTCCAATAATGTGTGAAATATGATTGTTAAATAGGAAATTATAACAGGAATAAGTGATGCAAAATGGACGTATCAGTCCACAACTACCACTATGGATCGTCTGAACCCACAACTAGCACTATGGGTCATCCAATTCTACGAGTATCACTGTCGGTCTCCCGAACCCAAAACTATCGCTAGAGGTCATTTGAATCCATAAGTAGCACTATGTGTCGTGTAGACTTACAACTACGACTAGAGGTCATTCGGACCCACAACTGGCATTATGGGTCATTCAGACCCACAACTAACATTACGGGTCATTCAGACCCACAACTAGCACTCTCGGTTATCCTGACATCACGACACTTGTTGCAAAAACACCTGGTTAAGAAATTTTAAAGACCGATATCACTTATTACATAACACATATTTCACCGATTTCATGTATTTCAAAACACTTGATTAAGTAAATACAAAGAAACTAATTCCACTCACTTGAAAAAAAGGTTTCATTCATTTAAAAAAATGATGCACTCAAATTAAAAAAAACATATTTCACTGAGTTCACTTATGTCAAATTAATGGTTTCACTCAAACATAAATGTGACGTCACCCATTTGGAAAATGTTGGTTTCACATAAAAATATCAAAATTTCAATTTCAGCTATATTTCGCAAATATTAGTTTCACATAATGTATTATAAGCAGCTTCACATAAAGTCAATTAAATCATTTGAGTGACGTAAAAGGAGTGAAACATTGAAATTAAAACATGTTTGAAATGCATCCAAGTTTGATTTTATTCTAAAGGTCTTGGTGTCAGCAATTAATATATATAGATAATGTTTCAAAAATATCAGTGTAGTTTAAAAGATATGAATGACTGAAATTGCTAAGGAGAAACTAAAAGGAAAGGATTTCTACCACTCTACTACATTCTACGTATGGGGAGGCTCTCTCTCACCTGACGCGGTCCCCACCGACCTGACATTGATTTGACTAAAACATAAATACAAGAGATGCTTCACACCAATACTTTGATACGTACATGCATGTGTGGTCGCATACCTTTCCATATGGCAACACCTCATTGAAGTGGCGGAGCTTCATGGGGGCCAACCTGGGCGGTGCTCCCCCCCCCCCCCCCCCCCCCCAGCTCATAGTAAAACATGTGTATATATATATGGGTATTAGAGATATTTATCCAGTAAAACTCAGGCCATAGTGATTGTGTCCCCCCCTCCCCCATCTTGATCTTAGCCCAAGCTCCGCCACTGCCTCATTGGTGGCAAAACCACCGCTAGGTGCCAGAACCGGTGATAAGGTTTTGCGGTTTGAGACGGAGATGCCGGGTCGGGGAGAGAGGTGGAGGACGTGTGTTGTCCTGGTTGGCAACATGAGAATTTTATCGAGACTAGTAAATGTGTACGTGCAATGCATATATCAACTAATTCACAATAAAATAGTGTAGATTAAAATATACTCTCACTGTAAGCTAATATAAGACGTTTTAGATCACTAAACATCTTATATTAGTTTACAGTGGGAGTAGTTCGTATGAAGATTGCAAGCTAATCTCTTATCCACATGTGTTGCTCAAAGCCATGAAAACTGCAAACGAGAGAACAAAAAATATTGCCACTAATCATGCATCTGGAAGCCACGTCTTACTTTACACAAACATGAAACAAAAAGATGAACTTTAGACAAAGCATGAATACAATACACGACATATCTGTAGTTTGACATGATTTAAGCTCTGTAATTAACTAATTAAACAAATGTAACGCCCCTATGCCACTTGGAGATTTAGAGGTACCAACAGATTTTTTAAGAGCGTCAAACTTGTGATAAAAATAAACTGTGGGGCAACAAAAAAGAAAACAAAATGATTAAAATTCAGAACACGGATATGGGACACTTATCCCAAGAAATGGATCTATATTGCACAACGCATGCTATCCATTTGTTATTGGTGATAGGAAGATGGCTCAATCATTGAACTAGCATTGAACAACCTACTTCAGAAAAAACTTAGAGTTAACCATCTAGTGCGAAAGTGCTAGTTTCCCCCTCCCAGATAGTATCGCATAATTTGCTGTCATATGAAGAGGAATCCTAAAAGAGAACAGTGCAAATAATCATTTGATCCAGTTCATTGCAGTTGGTGTTTGGAATGAGCAATACATACTTTGATATGTTAAGAACAAATACCCAGAAAGTTCCTAAAAATACAAAAAATTGAACATCCAATTACAAATATAATCTCATTTAACATGCTTGATCAAGAACAACACACTTGAGTGCCGCAATAGCCAAGCCTAAGACTAAACCTTCACACACCTATCTCCTCTGGTGGAAAAAAGAAGGTGCAAAACTATTAGTTGAAATAAAAACCATTAATTTCTCCGCCTTACAAATTGTCGAGTTCGTCTAGTGGTACCTCAGCATTTCTTTTCAAAACAACCAATTTGGGAACTCTGTTGAATAGGGCTTGATTGCAAGACTCGGTTTCTGAAACTAAAGTGGGATTGATTCCAAGTAAACGGACTTGAGAAGGCAAGAAAAAATATATTAAAGTTGTACATAGGGAACTCCCTTCCTCTGCCCTCCGCCCCTGCTGCTCGACGCTGACATGCTCGTCTTCGCTCCACGCGTCGTTTCTGCTCCCTCTTGCGTGCTCGCTCCGAGACCATCGCTCCCCCTCACACACTCCCCCGGGACCTCCTAACTCCGGCGGATTCTGCCGTCGCCGTGAATCTCTGAGTATATTGGGCGGAAATGTGGCAACCGTGCGGCACCATTTACCCCGCCCCCTCCCCCCCCCCCCTCTCTCTCCACTTGCGATTTAGAATGGTGCGCCCAGGAAAGAGGAGAACGTGCCTCCTTGTGGGACCCACCACTACAAACGACACGTCGACCCGCGGTTGCGTGACGGTTCGATCCTACCATGTAACACCTGGGCGAACCCATGCACGATCGATTTTGCTCGGACGGTGGAGCGAGGGTGTGCTCGCGACGTGCTGCACTTTTTAGCATTTAGGTAATAAAGATACCTATGTCTATTGGGCTAAGAAAAATTTCCATGGCCCAGCTCCGGGACGCGGGGACACGAAAGTGTACGTTCCGCCTCCGATTCGATCACGAAACAACAAAGTCGGCTCCTATATATAAGACCAACATATACGTAACGAAACCAAGTTCAGAAAGAAAGAAAAAAACATACGTAACGAAACCTGAAACAAAAAAGCATAGGAGAAACGCAACGAAAAAAAAAACTGGGCAGCGAACGAGCCCCAGCAAGCGCGCGAGTAAAATGGTAGTACTGGGCCGGCCCAGTGGAGCCCGTGCAAGCCTTTTAGTCCAATAACGAACATGGATAAGTCGGCCCCTATATATATACGACCAACGTACGAACGCACAGGCAAACGTCCGCAGATGGCGCCCGCCAGCATAACCGATCTGCCACCGGAAACCCTAGATGGGATTGCGCGGCGAGTCGGGCCCCTCGACAATGTCGGCTGCTCGGCCGTCTGCCGGGCGTGGCGCCGCGCGATCAAGACGACGCGACTCCGCATCCTCCATCGGCCGAGCCTCCCGCAGAGCCACGTTACGAGCGGACCTGGTGGGAGGCCGAGTACGGCGAGAGGAAAGAATCATGGAGTAGCAATTGGTCTGCATCCGGCCCAGGTACTGCCATCGCCGCGAAGAGCTGATCGGAGTCGCCATGGATGGCGAAAGATCGCCCGTGGAGCCGACGCGCGTCATCGGAGGATCGAGCTATGGCTGGGTAGTCACCGTCGACAGCGCCAGCAACCTCAACCTTCTCGAGCCGCTCACCGGAAGAAACTTCTGCTTGCCTCCCCTGACCGCTTCTGCAAGCAGCCGTGCCAAGAAAGTAAAGAGGAGCCCCGTCCAGGGCCACGACCTGTTTCGCAAGGCAGCGCTTGCCCCTGGACGCCGGCTCGGCACCTTCGCCGTCATGCTGATCTACAACGACGGCTACGGACTCTCGTTCCTCTCGCCTGGAGCCGATTGCTGGACGGAGCTGCGAAGCCCAACATGGAATCCCAGACAGTACATTGACGTCGTGCTGCACAAGGGATGCTTCTAGACCCTGAGCATCGACTCGGAGCTCACCGCATGGGCGCCTGACAGGAGCTGGAGATCCACCGGGCTGCGGGCAAGGCGCGCCGTGAGTCCAGGGACGGAGGCGGTTTGGGGCGTGCTGGTTGAGTCGACGACCCGAGAGAACCTTCTGCTGGTGAGCACCCCCCTCGACGGCCCAGGGCTCTACCTCGGGATGGCGGTGAAGGTGTCGCGCCTCGACAAGCGTGAGGGCAGGTGGATACCAGAAGACAACAGCGGAGAAGTTACCATCTTGGCAAAGGATCGGAGTGCGCTGTGCGTCTCGAGTAGACTCGACCCGGTATTCTCCACGGTAAACTGGTACGACCATGTGAATTTTGCGTGTGATTCGCCGCACGACGTGCCAGAGCCCGACGGCAGCTTGTTTCTGCGCCACGGCTGCTGGTTTCTTCCCTACACCGCGCCTGTACATCCTCATAAGTAGGTGACAAGTAGCATACGATTTCAGTCTGAACCAATACTGAGGCTAGCGATCGTGTAGTTCCCTGCTGTTTTTTTTTTTTTGCATTGAACTGCTCTCCTGAGCTGTTGTATGGAATGCGATGTCGTACTCAGCAATGGAAACGATGAGTTATCTAGAAAAGCATCGCACCCAATCAAATATTACATCAACTTCTCTCAGCTTTCTGAACTACACACCAGTAGTTGCAGAGATAATTCAAAAAAAAAGAGGCAAAAGGCATAATACAAGGTTACAGACCAGTCGATCATCCTAATACGGAGTACATGGTAAAATAGTACAGTCTCGCACTCTCGGTGTTATTTCCTCGCATAATAATAACAGAATGAACAAAAAGAGTATTTAGGGGAATCACAACACGTTTGACAGGTTTTTACGGCAATATTATGCCACTCGGCGACTATATTAAAGGTAGGGGTAGGCAGGCAGGCAGCAGCAACATCTTGTATCCAAGGAAGCTGGAATCATAACAGAGAAAGAGAGTACAAGAAGTCAGTACATGGTAGCAGGCTAGCAGCAAAGGAATACAAATAGGTAAAACATAATAATAGCACCAGAACATACAGTACATCACAACCTTAAAAACTACACCCTCTGTTCATTAATACAAGACGTTTTGGCAGTTTAAGTTAAAAGGTAGTACTATCTTTTATACCACAATTACCAGCATTTCAATATGAAAACTAATACATGAAGGCTGTGAACTTAATGGTTTTACAAGTAAATTTGCTTAACCAAGTTATTAATGGCAAATAGAGCTAAGTAGAAATAACCTACAGACTTGCAGCAGGTGCTAGATGCCGACAAAAAGTTTGCAGCCAACAAAAAATAGAACTGACTATCTATGGATTTGTTGTAAAGAAAACTAAGGACATCTTTTGAAACAAAGAATGTAAAATCATATCTAGAAGAGATAAGTCCATATTACAACCTCGAACTATCATTAAAGTCTGAAACACAACCCTGTACTACGAAACCGTCTAATTTGCAACCCTGAATTTTGAAAACCAGACAAAAGATAACCCTGGAGTGGTTTTTGACTGATGTTGACCGGTTTTTGACTGTTGACCGTCCAGTCAGCGCCATGGCATACAACCTAGCCATTTTTCGTCAAATTTTGGCAAAAAAAGAATCCCAAATTTTTTTGAAAAATTTCTTGAAAATCCACACAACCATGATATTTAATCTGGAAAGTTTCAACAAATTTTGTCAAGTAGAAAAAAAATTAAAGCAAAAATTCAAATTCAGATCCATTTTTGGTCAAATGTTGGCCAAAATAAAAAAAATTCCAAAAAAAAATTGAAACAATTCTCAAAAATCCACACAACCTTTATATTGAGCCTGGGAAAGTTTCAACAAATTTTGCCAAGTAGAAAAAATAATTAGAGCGAAATTCAGAAGCATGGTGACATGGCGTAGGACATGGCGCTGACTGGACGGTCAACAGTCAAAAACCGGTCAACATCAACCAAAAATCACCCCAGGGTTGTCTTTTGTCCAGTTTTCAAAGTTCAGGGTTGTAAATTAGACGGTTTCGTAGTTCAGGGTTGTGTTTTAGACTTCGGTGATAGTTCGAGGTTGTAATATGGACTTCTCGCTATCTAGAAACATTTCATCTCAACACAAAGTACCTAAACATGAAATGATTAAACAAATACATCCAACCATAATACAGGATAATAGTATTTGCTGTAAAATGTTTCTCCTTCATAACCAACTAGGCAATGAAATAAGCAGGCAAATAAAAAGTAGCAGGCGCAACTCCACCGGTAGAATGATAATGCAGTGAAAGTTACAGACTCGGTTCAAAAATCTCAAAACTAGGAACGATTGGGCCCAATATAATGGTTTAAATGGATAGAAACCATATAGCAGCTCACTACAGCCAAAAGGAAAGATATTGGCATCAAGTAACTCTCAAAATTATTTAAGTAAAGAAAGAATGAATAACATTTCGTACAGCCTAAAACAATTCCCGAATAAGGAGATAAATATATGTATAGATCACTGAATAAGAAGGACTAGCAGCCACCAAGTCATCAAAATAAATCATGTTTGATTTCATATTTTCTGTCAATGAACACATAACAGGATGCATGCAGAAAAGAAAAGATGCAGTGCTTACGTTTTTCAGACAAGCATATATGTTTCTCACTAGATACTTAACATCCTATTGGTGATAGTACTTTATGAGTCTACAGTAGTGCATCTGATATTTTTTTCCAAATTTCACAAAGAAACGACTATTCCCTGCCACAAAATTTACTTGAATGCAAAGCAGTATGCGGATATCCTAAACCTGTATGGCTACAGCATTTCCTTGGACAGAAGGTGGTCTTGTTTAGCTAACAGAGCAGGATGTCCAAAAGTGCAGCTAACCAGGAACCATAATAAAAGCAAAGTGTATTTCACAGTGCAATGTAATGAGTTTGTTGTTTTCTAGTATACACAAATGCACTTGCAAATGATAATTATATTCAACTGAGAAGAAATCTTAGTTTGGTTCAGCGCAGTCATAGCATGGTACTCATTTTAGTGAGTGCTAAGTCTAGTTACCAGAATATAACATGTTACATGAATATTCAACACGGGACAATAGTTCTTACAAATGTGAAACATTCTCTATATTCAGTAAAACTTAAACTCTTATCAAGTACAGATAGGTCCTGGCATATAACTTCACTAATTCTGTGGTCTGACCTATGCTGGCTATTATGTTTCTACACCTTAGATCACTGGAGCACTAGACTTCAAGCTTTGGAAATAAGTTATTACATGTGATGCAGTGCAACTTGTCACCTCCAGTCTTTGGACTTGATTAATGTGAATGTGAAATTTTGGTCTAAGCCCCGCACTTCGACAAGTACATGTTTCAATTATCTCAATGTGCAAGAACATTGTTTCCAGCACAGGACCTTTCCACTAATTGTCAGAGCGCCCAGTGCGGAACAGGAGTGACATAAGCAATTACAAGCTCCAAAACGATACAATTAGGTCTTTTTACAACTTATATTAACTTCAAGGCCTACTCTTGAGCACTTACCTAAATGCTAGAGCATAAACACCACTGGTAATATTTGAAGAATACAGGGTGAGAGCCTTTACAGTTCTTTTTTGAGGATACATCATATAAACGACAATTGGATTACAAGGAGGTTTTCTACAACAGCTTATTTACAAGTTACAAATCTAAGTTACATTCTTCAGTTTCAGCTTGAGCAATGCCTTTAAGCTACAAAAGAATTAATGAAAAATCTATACACAACAGCAACCAGAGCGCTATACAGATGGTATACAGTAGGTTACACAAGTATATGCAGCTATACAGTGATATCCGATGACAGGAAGCTACGTACAGGTATACAACCAAATGAAAGAATGATTACACTAAGACAAAAAACAAGAACAGATAAAGAAGAACTTACATCTCAGTTAATGCTACAACAGGTCCCTGGAGACACAAAATCTACCAGTCATCGCTTGCATACTCAGGGAGATAGTCCAGTAAATGATTACTTCCGAGAAAATTCAGTCCTTCGAAGAGGAACTCGGTGTGACCAAATCCTGAATAGAAAATCTGCAAATAACATGTGAAATTTCGGTGAATATTGCCAGAAGAGGAACTCAGTGACCAAATCATGAATAGAAATCTGCAAATAACATGTGCGTAATCTCGTGCCTTGTCTATCGGTAGGATCCTGGCTTTCCACTCTTTAAGAAGTTAATTTGCAATCCTTGTCTTCAGAGATATCAAATAATGGATTGAGGTCCCTGCAAGTAATTCAATTAGTTCCTTCAGGCCATATTCATCTTTATACAGGAGTAGTAAAAGCGTTGGAACAAAATAAGATCGTATTCAGGTTCCAAGAAAGCAAAGTCAAGAACCTGCATGGGCATATGAATATAACTTAATTTCAACATCAGCTTCGGCAGGAGCATGACCAAATAAGTCCTCATGAATTCCAACATGAAATTGCAATGGGGCTCTCATACATGAATCCAGAAAAGTTTTACAATGGCTGTAAACAAACGCAAGCAACATATTCAGTATTCAGACATTCAGAAGAAATGGAGTGAACCTAGAAGCCAAAACTGCTATAGACACACTACTAGTAGTGTTCAAACATACTGCCTCCAGGACTCACCACAAAGCATGTCATCTACACTATATAGCAGCCCGTTGAACATGTGAAGTTTGTCTCTGCTTGGTACCCTGCAGTGCAGAAGGAGAAAATTCAGTGTGAAAGATTCAAAGAGGAAGCCCGCACACAGCAACACAACGCGCACACAGCATACCGGCTGCTGCAGGCACACACATCTCACTCGTAGACACGCCGGAGCCCTCGATAGCCGCCGCCGCCGCCATGTCAGCATGCCGCGGACGCCCTGGATCCACCCCTGCGAGCTAGACCATACGCAGGGGGGGGCTCGCAACTTGATGAGAAACAGCCGGAGCTCCTCCTCTGCCGGTTGCCGCCGCCGGTAGCCCGTGGCAGTAGCCGTTCGCCCGCCGCCCCGCTGCTATCTCACCGCGGATATGGGAGAGACGAGGAGAGGCAGCGGCGAGGGAGAGGCGGCGCAGAGAGGGAGAGAGTGGCGAGGGAGAGGCGACGCCGAGAGGGAGAGAGCGACGAGGGAGATGCGGCGCAGATGGAGGTCGGATTTGGGGGGCGAGTGGGTCAAGAAGGTGAGAGCCGAGACGGGGCATGGGCAGCCCGGTCCGACGACCCAGCCCGAACCTGGCCCGGGCCGGGTCAGGCTTTATGTTTGGGCCGGACTCGGCTTGATTTTTTGGCCCGTCGTGTACTTCGGGCCGGGCTCGAGCTTGCAAAATTAGGTAGTTTACATGGAGGGCCGGGCAAACTACTCTTTTTAGTCTCTTCGGGCCGGGTCCAGGCCTAAATTTTTGTTTTTCGCTCGGGACGGGCCCGGTCCAGGCCTAGACTTTGCCTGTCAGGCTTTTACAAGCCCGGCTCGAAACCCGGTCTGGCCCGAGGAATGCCTTGTTTAACGGGGACTAGGTAATTCCTTCGAATTAGCGGCGGTCACGCTAGAATTGTGTTGTCGTCAGCGAGTACTATCTTTGGTGAAGCTCTAAACTTTTCTAAAAAAAAGTTGAAGCTCTAAACAGTGTTTCATCATGTTTTTTTTCTTTTCGAAAAACTCATGGGTTTTTCCACTCGAAATAACAATTAGAGTCTGACTATATCTCATCTAGATACAACTTTAGAGAAGCGAGGATGACTTGGGTACGGCGATCTACAAATACGGCTGCTCATAAATTAGCTAAAGTCGGGGTAGGGGAAGAGCCGTGTAGGATGTGGCTCATAGATCATGAATTAGCTAAGGTTGATGTCAAACTGTCAACGAGCGATCGCGCACAAATATCAAAAAGAAAAAAAAAAGTGATGCGAGTGCTACGATTCAAACGTACGACCTCTTGTTTGTGCACGAATAAAGCTAGCAACTGTAACCGACAGCTCGTCGTGACAAATGCGAGAAGTTCGAAGAACTAATGAAAGTGGTGTAACTTAACAATATTTTCAAATTTTGAACACCTTTTAGAAATTACAAACATTTTCTTGTCAAACGCAAGCAATTTAAAATTGATTTAAAAAAATTGAAGCAAATTTAAAATTCCCGAACATTTTTTAATTTTAAACAAAACTTGAAAATGAGAACTTCTTTTGAAATTTCTGAATAATTTCAGAACAAATGAACATTTTTTGAATTTGTGAACACAATTTTTTTTAAACACAAACATTTTTATTAATTCCAAAACATTTTTGAAAACGCAACTTTTTTTTGAATTGGTGGACAAACTAGCATAAAAAAAGGATGTGTCTCATTTGTATACAACTATCAAATTTCGTATAAATATGGGGAATTAACTCAATGGGTTGGGAACTAAAAATCATATAAATGGTGGCTTTAGAAAAACACATGAAAACTCGGGTCCCTCCAACTCGGTTGCATATATTTTACAATAAATCAAAAATGGGTAGAAACTAGGATATTTGAAAAAATTGGTTAGGCCCAAAATAAAAAAAAATAAACAATGTTAAATAGCTAAAAAGGGCAAAAAAGAGACAAGCTGGACTCATGTCATCATAACTAATTTTTCAAGTGGGCTGGAGGCAAGAACGTTAGTATACCTAGCAAAATATCGCTTGCACTTTTGGAGGGGGGAAGGGGGGAGGGAGGGCGACTATGCGAGATCACTAGTTAGCGAGTACACCTTTCAAAGATCACTTCCACCTCCCCAGTTTGCGACAAGTGGCGCACTGAATGCGTGCCACTTGTCGCAACCTGGAAGTTTTTCCCTTTTTTCGTAGATCTGTATTTTTAAAACGTTTTATCTTCTAAATCGTGCATCCAAATCTCGAACCGTTTTCACCGTTGGGTTTCTCGCGTCGAGATCTTCAAAACTAGATCCCATGTTGATAGGTTTTGATGAACTTTTTTTTCAAAAAAAAACCGGACGAAAAAACCAGTGCAAAAAAAACCGTGCCTCGCGCGAGAGAAAAAAAAACAGAAAACGCGTTTTTTCCCTTTCCGAGAGGCACGGCCGTGCCTCTCGCGACGGCAAAACCGTGCCTCTCGCGGAAGCAAAACCGTGACTCTCGCGGAAAAAAAAAAAGAAAACAGAAAACACGTTTTTTTCCTTTCCGAGAGGCACAGCCGTGCCTCTCGCGATAGCAAAATCGTGCCTCTTGCGAAAAAAAGAGAGCAGAAAACGCGTAATTTTTTTCCTTTCCGAGAGGCACGGCCGTACCTCTCGCAAAAAAAACGCGTATTTTTTCCCTTTCCGAGAGGCACGGCCGTGCCTCTCGCGATAGCAAAACCGTGCCTCTGGCGGAAACAAAACCGTGCCACTCGCAAAAAAACGCGTTTTTTCGCAGATTTTTTTTTCATCCAAAAGCTAAGGAAGACCGGTGGGAAACCGGAACACCAAAAAAAGGAAAAAAAACACTCTAAAAAGCCGAAAACGCGTGCGAAAAAATAAAAAAACAAAATCCGAAGGAAACACTCGGAGCGCGACACGTGGCGGCGGCCGAGAACGCGCCAAGTGGCGGCGCGTGGGAGTGATCGCTGGAAGGCTCCCCGGGGAGTACTCGCTAATTAGGTGCTCCCGCGACTATGTGTCGCCTTCAGCGAGAGGGGTATGAACCCTCGCTGAATGGGAGACCAAGATGGCCGGCCCAGGAGTGCGGGAGGCCATAACCTCCTTTTTCGTCTTCTTTTTTATTTTTTCTGTTTCATTTTTTCCTTTATTTTTTCTTTTGTTTATACTTTAAAATATTTTACATAAATATATTACAAAAAATACACTATAAAAATATTTGAAAAAAATGTTGAATGTGTATAGAGAAAATATTTATCATGTATATGAAAAATGTATAAAAATGTGTATAAATTTTTTGATCATGTATTTAAAAAATGTTAATCAAACATTTGTTGAAGAAGTATTTGAAATGTATTTCAAAAATGTTAATTGGGCATGTTACCATTAGTAAAGTTTAGGCATATGCATGGCTTAGCTATAACCTGTGGAAGCCCTTTGACTATTAAATCATCATCATCCATCAGGTTGACGGCGCCTGTAGGCTGGCCTAAAGAAATTTCGAGCAGATATTTATATCTATATGATGAAGTGGATTAGGTATGGAAATAAATCATAAGGTAAGGCTTATCAGTAATTAGAGATACTTAGGTAAGTATAAAACTGTAGAGGTGTAATAGTAAAGGCAGAATGTTGAAATAAACCGAGGAGCATAAGAGTGCAATTTGATATATGATTCAAATATAGCAGTCACAGCGAAACATATATACAAACGATTAAGTTCTAGTAGTAGATTCAGCAGAACCGATAGTGATATTGTTCGGTAGGACATATTACATCATCAGGTTCACACTTATATACAGACCATTAAGTTCTAGTAGATAGATTCTGCAGAACTGATAGGACAGGCATTACATAGGGCTAAAGATAACTATATTAGTAGGGAACCGCGACTGGCTCTAACGATGACAGTGGTGATCTGATGGTTCTTCCAAGATTAGAAGTGTTCTTCAGGCAGGACACGGAAGTCATCAGAGCAGTAGCCTTCGCTGTCAAAGATCTTCTCATCATGAAGTGAGGTCCTCATGTGTGGGTCATACGGTGGACTTCCGTTGCTTTGGATTGGCAGATTTCTCATCTTCATCACTTGACTGCCCCTGGCCATAGGGATAAACACCAGTGTCCTGGAGGTTCACCATGGCCTCGTCTGTGAACTGCTGAAGAAACTCACAGCTGGCCTGTACATTGAGAAGAACAATGTTAAGTTACAGGTCATCTGGAGTAAATCCTGGGCTCATCCTGCTGCTGACCAGATGCTTAAGGTTGGTGCTAAAGCTTTGTTCTGTGTCATGGCAGTTTGTATACAACTACAACTCAAGGGCTTGAAATGCTTCGTGCAAGATAATCACAGTGATGTGTTGTAGTCACTATAAACAGAAGTCGTCCTAGTTTGTAAGCCTAATAGTCTTTGTTGATGATAACCCAAGTCTGTACGGTGGTCGTCATGACATCAAGTCATGGCAAGGGACATTTATGTGTTCATCTCTAATGCAAAGACATGGATATCCTGTGTGAAGCCTAAGCAGTGTAAAGAGAAGGTGGAATATAGAAATAAAGATGACGCACATCTCCAAATTCAAACTGGGCATTCCAGCAAAACAGCATAGATGGAAAAGAACATGATCCATAATTCCATATAAATAAAGAGGAAGCATTCTACTCCCTCCGTCGCACAATATAAGAGCGTTTTTAACACTATTGTAGTGTTAAAAACGCTCTTATATTATGGGACGGAGGGAGTATAAGGGAGAAGACATGTAATTGGAATGGACAACACGTTCTTATCATCATTTTGATTTGGAAAGAAGCTCAGAACACATAAGTTGCTACATTACAGAGCATCAGAACGGCGCCGTCAGCAAATTGTACATGCCGTCCACATATTTACAGGCGAAACAAACGAGGCATAAAGTCTTTATCACCCTCTACACACGGATATCGCCGCGACCGCAACTGACCTGCCCATAAAGTCGCTTTGAAGGACGCCACACAACAGCCAGCCGACCTGCCCATAAAGTCTTTACCACCCTCTACACATGGATGTCGCCGTGACTGAAACTGAAACATGAGGGCGGAAGGGGCTTTGAAGGAAGCCGCAGAACAGCCAGCTGACCTGGCCATTCATTTTCAGGCACAAACTCCAGAATGTGCACACATGCGCTGGAAATGTTGAACACAGGCAATAGAGAGGAAGTTAGGCCACAACAATCTGCCAATTCGACCCCAAAAGTGGGAGAACAGAAAGGAATTAAAGTTAGTGTATACCTGACAAAAAGACAGTCTAGATCCATGCAGCCTGATAGTCCGGATGGACAGCGATATGGCTGTGATAAGATAACAGCCACTGTTGCTCAGAAGCAACCAAGTGATTTTGACAATAAGTACCTGTGAGCCGAAGCTCAAGCAGGGGAATCGCTAGTACAGGCGTAACGATAAGCAACTATTCACAACTACGACATCCAAAAGTCTTAGATCCCCAAAAGACACTTCTCCCCCTGAAACAATGCAAGGGTGAATAAGCAATGACCTAAGAGAACGGCAAATGCTGACAGAGATCGCAAGAAGAAATAGAAAAGCATGGGAGTACACGGTGTAATTACCTAGGCGATGTTTCTACTTCTTCCTGCCTCGCTTGGCCCCAGCGACCGGAGCATCGGTGGACGCAGATGGCCCAGACCTGAAAACAGCACGCTGAATGTCACAGCTCTGTTACCCAAGTAAAGGAACCATGCATATGTAAAGGAGCAATGAGCACCTTTTTGCATCGGGGGTTCGACAAGTAATGGCAAGGTATTTTTCTCGGTGTTGATGTGGCGCTGCCGACTTATCTTTTTCAGTGGTAGATCCAGTGACTAATCCTAGTGTCTCACCATCTCACCAGCCTGTACGAGCAACCATATGTAAGTTAGCAGGTCCAGACAGAAAAAGCGTAGGCTTCTTTGAAAAGGACTCGCTGAGATATTGGTTAAGTCCAGAGACAAGTCCACTGTAAAGGAGACAGGAAACATATGAAACGACATGGTGCATTAGTAACTCCTAAGAAGAAGGCTAGGCCAAGATGTACTGACCCGATCGCCGACGGCTTTGTAACAGAAGGAGGCGAAGACAGAGGTGGACAGGGCTGAGTAGAGGAAGAAGTGGTTATTGACATTGTAAATATGGCTAGAATATGAGTACCTAATAACAGAAAGCACAAAAAGAGAGCAAGCGATGGACCCAAAGGAGCACAAACAAGAAGCAAAGAGACGAACCTCAGGAGTTGCAGCAATGGAAGGTGGAGGATTGGAGCTAATCTCTGTCAAGTTGCTGGATGGCGTGGTGAGGGCTCCTGGAGCAAGCGATGGACCCAAAGGAGCACAAACAAGAAGCAAAGAGACGGACCTCAGGAGTTGCAGCAATGGAAGGTGGAGGATTGGAGCTAATCTCTGTCAAGTTGCTGGATGGCGTGGTGAGGGCTCCTGGAGCAGGGGGGGTCAACAGGCAAGGAACTTGAGCTGGTTGACCCAGTTGTCAGGCTTGAAGCTCGGTATGCTACAGAAGACCGTGGCTGCTTTCCAAGGGTGCGTCAATCCTAAGGGCCTGGAATGACAGCTCATCATCCTCACTGGTGAAGCACTTGTTTGATATGGAGACAACAAAACAGAATTTCCGCGAGACGACAGCAGCAAGCTCCCTTGGGGTGGCAGGGTCTCCACGAGCAGATTGGACAATTTCCTGAAGTGGGGTAACAGGTGACTGCCCATGCCGTATGATGCCTATCAAAGGGGCTCCAATCAGGTCCCTTCCTACCCTGTCGAAGAATACAAATTCGGCCTCGCCAGGCTCATTGACCTCGGCATCATCATCTCTTGCAACATAACAAATCGGATACCTTGGGAAAAGGGTGAAGATGTGTGTCAAGAGCAATGAATTGAACACAGGTAGCTGGTATGATAAGTAAGGCACTGTAAATACATAGATACCTTGGTATCGCATCTGCCCCAGCACATTTTTGGTCTGAACATCTGTAGGCAGCACCATCTGGAATAGAAGACTTGTGACACGTGGTACACGAAGAGAACCACCAGCGCTGAGAAGGGAAAAGAGGCTTCAATTGGACAAATGGATCGTAGAATGAAATACGCGATTATCAAACATGTCCAAATCAACAAGTTCCCTCACAGTTTTTTTCTCCAAATTGACCTGCGTGTCAACCTCAGCAGCAGTTTGTCCGGGTAAGTTGATATGGTCAACCGGAGCGAAATCGTCATGTAACCTGCGAGTCAAACACAAACAAGAATCATGAATTGGAACTCGCATGGTCCATATAGTCAAAAGCACACTGAAAAGAATAAGCAAAACAAGAAATCTAGAGAGCCAGCAATGGTTAGGAACAATCACCACAAAGCAAACTAAAGTAGCTGGCTCAATGTTAGCCAGATTGCATGCAGATGACAACCAAAGGCTGGATATAAAGAAAGGAATACATTAAATCACCTGTTGCGGAAGTCACGTATATCAGGAAGGTCTTCATTGATGTACCGTCGGCAGGCAGCAGTGCCACTCACACCTCTATGTCCTGTTAAAAGATCTTCTTATGATTACCAACAAGCGGCACTGAGAAGCCAATATGCATGGTCAACATCACACATGTGCAGTTTGAAAAGAATAATAGAAGGTGTGTACCATCATCGGTCTTCACCAGCGTGCCAACAAAGATAACTATGACAGGATCAGTGTTGCTAAGCTCCATTACTTCTTCAGCTTCAAATGCAAATGCCGTTTCTCCACACCGTATGACACTGATCTGGTGACCCCTGTCATAAAGCAGATGGACAAAACCAAGTTAGAAGCAAAGGCTAGTGAACCAGGCATGGTCAAGAGGGAAAAGAAAATATTAAAAACATAAAGCAGATGGACAAAACCAAGTTAGAAGCAAAGCCTAGACGAATAACTCTCTTAGTAGAAGGCTCAGGCCTGCTTACACTAACAAACTGAACAGCCTCAGAAACTCCAGTAATGGCTTCAATGATATCTAAGTAAGCAAAGAAAGGCTGTTAGAAAATCTACAGAGAAAGGAAAATGATAAGGCGGTCAGTTGCAGGCTCACCTGTGAAACGCTCAGGCATATCCATGGGCCTAGGAAGCTGAGTTATTGGGGTCAACGCGTACGTGCAATAGGGGAATTCTGCCTCCATTCCAAATCTTTCTATAACCTGTGTGCACTTTGTAAGCTTGATCATTGAATGGCCTTCGACTGGTCTAAAAACATAATTCCTTGGAAACATCAGGAACTTCCAATTGTCGTAGATCTTTCCTTCCTCGATACAGTCTAAGAAGTTGTCAGACATTCTTTTCTGGGATCTCAGCATACATGTGATTACCCTATCAATCGAAGAGGCGGAGCATAAGGTATGCAAATAATAATTTTGAGGACATTTGGAAAACGGCAAGTGCATAGCAAGAACATCAGGATTATACCTGGAAATCCAAAAGGACCATGTCTGTATGCTTGATCAGGCCATGATCAGTTCCACCACGGTGCTGCCAGAGTCGAGAGACATACACGCGAATGTGCCAAATGGTATTGCCCTGACGAAGCTGGGACAAAGGGCTAAACTCCATCTACATGGAACATAACAATTTAACACAAGGAAATGACAGTAAAAGCGAGCACAAGACAGAACAGCTGGGAATGAAAAAAGCACACACATTACACAGGCACGGAGAATAACCTTTTTTCACCAAAACAGAGATGCTGGATAAACCGTATCACAGAGAAAGAATGTGCACACAGCATTACTCGAAATGCAACAGCAAGCATCACAAAAGTATTTTTGGACGCACGGACAGGGCAAATCAGAACAGGTATGTGCACACAGTAGCAGCTGTAGACTGCAACCCTGATTAGTCACCCGTAAAACAAAGAACACGAACCGAAGAATAGAGTACTATGGTGTTTGACAAAGGAAACTCAGGTAGGTACAAGAGAATGTTTTAACTGGGCAAGATAGCGGTTGCAGGATTCTAGTGAGGTCAATGCTCTCGCGGCGGATAGGGATGATAGAGCTCTTGGCCGGATTACAAAGCAATCTCCCTAGTAGATGGATCGGAGTCACCCAGCATGTCAAGTACGGTCGCTAATATTTGATTGAAATACTGTTGGAAAATTGAAAGGCTGGAATTAGAATGCAAATAACCTCTCGGCTCTAGTTTAGTATATATTCCATTTTAACTTTAACACCTCTGATAACACAGCTGGTAATGAAATAATGATTTCACAAATTTATGCAACGAAAAAAGGAAAACATACAAGAAAAGGTGACACAACATGCTGCTGTGGCATTTGTATATGCAAAACTGCAAATGCCGCTGAGAATTAAAAAAATATTGAAATGCAACCCTGTTTTCCAGATACCCATTATTCTTTTGCTGAGAAATTGGCAGAATATGCTTTAGAAAAAATAAACTGGACTATGCTAAAATTAAGTGCTTTGGTTTCCCCTAGCAACTGTGGGGTTAACATAAGGTACATTTTGCAAGGAAATCAGGTTGCAAACCTTTGACCAAATGGAGCTGTCATTACCAAGCGAAGCCTTAATCAACTGTTGTAACGCTTCGTGCATTTCCAAACTTGATATTTCTGTATCGGTGCTTATCTACAAAGTGAGAAAAATAAATTGAAGCGCCTCACAAAGATTTAGGAACGAAAAAAAACACAGCAGTACACACAATCAAGTAAAAGGAATTTTCATCGGTACCTGATGAAGAAGTTGTGGTATGCTCAAGCCGTTGTCAGCATGTATGCTGGTCTTTATAGAACTAAGGTTTACAACCATATCTCCCTCTTGAACATCTTTTCCTGTAGTTGAACCAACAGCATTATGCCCATCAGGGCTGTGCAGTTGGCTGAAATCCAAGCGCAGAGTGCTCATGGCGGTTTCACCATCTAAGGAGGCATCGGGTTTTTCAGGATAGTTTGTCCAAGAACGATTATCTTCCACAGCTGAGCTAATATTATTCTTTGATTCTCTACTTCCATTCAAAAAAACTTCAGTTCCTGAGGCCGGTTCCGGGCTTTGATTAATAGCGGCACTCATATCCGAAGTTGTTCGGGCCATAGAGACATTATGTAATGTTGGTTCTTGCACTGTAGTGGTCTTCTTTCCCACTTCAGCGTCAAGGGAACTAGAAGAATACCGCCCAAAAGGATAGCTCTTCTTCAATGTCTGTGCATAACCATCTTCGGAAGAAGTTCCAAAATCTGCCTGGTCATAAGATTTAGGGCGTGGGCGTTCTTTCTTGCTCTGCAAGTAGTTCACCAGATCAACCTCAATACGAGGTGTTTTTTACTTCAGGGCACGCCTCAATAGATTTTGCTCAACTGATAAACTTAAAATAAAATTTAACACTGCTGTAGAGTCAAACTGAGAGTACACAGATATGATACCAGAAATAGATGCCTCCTTCAGTTTTGCATACTTTTCATTCACTAAAGGTGCCAATTTTGAAAGCCATGGCCTAAGGAAGCCGCTGTTACTATAACCTTCAGAATCTACCGTGGACTTACTGAACGATCTGTTTGCAAATTCAATAACAGCCAGTTTTGCCTTCGGCGACCTCTGTTCATCTAGTGAGCGTACTAGGGCAGGTAGCAATATATCGATAGCATATAATCGACCAACAATCTCCAAAGTCAAAGAACATGGTTTTTTTACCAACTCTTTTGGATCAATAAGGCGGGAAAAGACATGTGGCAAAATTCTTTCGACATAACTCTCAAATGGCTTCTTGCAAGCTGGAATAATCTCTGCAAGCGTAGAAAAAGCCGCTTGTGCAACCTTACGATGAGGACCATCCAGATGGCGGAAAAATAGCTTCATGACCTTTTCAAAATTCTGAATAATTTCTTGATTACCTCTCTGACCTTGTTGCACTACATTCCGAATAAAATCAAAAGCAGAGACTCTTGCTACCCAGTCAGAACTAGGATTGAGACCCTCAGAAAGTGCATCGTGTAGAGTAGCCAGGGTATCTGTATATCTAGATACATCATTAGAAGGTACTTGACTATCATCAAACCTGTCCCAGACCCTTGCAGAAGGCCTTGACATTACTTGCTTTCTTAGAAGAGGTCTCTGGAAATTTGGGACATTGTTATTATGTGAATCTCTGTGAGCAGCATCCCTATAAGGCATATCATAGTTTTTTTCTGTGTGCATTTGAGGAAACCTCCTGGTTGACCGCAGATCATTATCTCATCCATGTGGCCTCCGTCTTGAAGCCTCTCTGAAGATCTTCTTACATAAGGCAGTGATAAGCCTGTCATGGACGGACTCAGATGATAGATTACTCAAATATGGTGACCTCGATCGCTCTTTGGTGACCAACTGTGTTGTCATTGTATCCAGTGCGCGGGAAACTCCATTTCGTGTACTAGAACTTTTGATGCTAGGAATGGTTGAATCCAAGAACACTGAGTTCTGCAGAGATAGATGATTTGAAGCTGGTGCTGCAAGAGGAACAGGAGGATCACGAGATGATGGGAGTATCAACCCCTGCACTGGGATTAAAAAATAATAAGAAACTAGAATTCTAGCAATCAGTAGAGGAAGTAGAAATGATAATTTTGTCAGGTGATTTCTAAGGAATACACTATAAAAAGCATTCAAATTCTTCAAAGAAAGGTGTATGCGGATTAAAAGAATACCAAGGTCCAAGCTTGTTGAGCGTGCAACTGAGAAATTTTGCCTATCTGATATGCTAACACCTTTCAGCAAACTTTCAATAGCCGAAACTGAGAGGTATTTGCTTGAACTGAGCACACTTTCTAGGCTTCTATCAGGAACTCTGCTGGTTGTCTTTGACGGTGATAAACGAAGATGGTTTGATGGCAGAGATGAATCTGAAGAAATAGCTGCACTCTTGTCCATTGCAACAATAGCTAAAGTGCCATATCCAGGCATATGAGTGCCACTTGCATGAGATGAAGTACGAGAAGGCTGCAGAACCTTCTCACAAAGTGAGGGAGACGCATAACGTTTGTGCACGCCATCCTCATCTGCAACAGTTGCCAATTGTACATTACAATTTAGGCTGTGTTACAGCTGCAAAAAATGTAAAATCCGAAGAAACAAAAAGGGAAAGCAGCATGGCGTACCCTCTGTATAGCAGGATCAAACAGCATAAAAAGACGGCGGGAGCGCTCAGGCCATGTCTTCGTGAACATTCTGTAGCAAGTTCTTGCAGTTGCACGGACTTATTCAACATAGCAAAGGAAGTAACATGAGTTCACAAACAGGTCTTGTCAGTACTAGATCTGGGTCACTTCTAGCAGGTAGTATTTGACAGAGTCTTAAGCAACTTTTGGATTTCATTCATCCAGCGACCAAAATAGCCATTAGAGCGCATTAAAATCTTGTCGCAGAGATCATAATCATGCCTCAGCAGATACAGTTCACCACCAACGAGAGAATCAAGTTTCGGATAAACACCTTCCTTGTAGATGGTCATCCCTGTTATCCCGTGCACCCTCTGACTTTCTCTCCAATTATTCAAAGCAAATTCCCTTGTATTAGCAAAAATACTGGCTGCAGTTTTCTTCTCATCACTCGGAACAGATGACTCCATGACTTCTTCAAGATTAGCTAGAAACAACCAAAAACTGCACTTAGAAAGCCCAGACCAGTCTTGAATAAGTGTTGGAAAACCAGCAGGTAGAAGCTCAGGCTCAAAGCTCTTGATATTCATCAGCACCCAATTCTCCACAATCCAGAACCGCCTTCCTTCAGCAATCAATACAAACAGGACTGTGAACATAAATCGACCTCGAGGTAAAATTTTCTGACGAGAATCGTCGTCTCTGAAAGTCAGCAGAAATTCAAATATTTCTGGCACAACGCCCTTCCCAACCTTGACCTCAGACCTATTGATTAGAGTTATAGTTTAGATTACGGAGGAAATAGATCCAAACAGAACATAATGTGATATGAATAATCACAGGGGACGACTTACAGTGCACCATGGGCAACACCATATTTTGTTCTGATGACTTGGCCAAACCTTTTAGGAAACGGGTCATCACCAAGTGCGCACCACTGAATTTTATCCGGGTCTTCTCCTAAAAGAATAACACGGAGAGCCTTGACGTACCCACTGAACTCCTCCACCAGTAGTTGCACTACCGCCCCATCTTCTTGTCGAGTGAGAGCCACGATGTGATGGGTCTGGTCCTCAACCTATTGAAGGGGGTTAATATCACTGAAACATAAAAATAAATCGGAGTGGGATCAGGAACACGTACATCATCAGGTTTAGCTGGGGTCATAGGTATCTTGACAGGAGTCCCATCTTTTAATTTTGCAGTAAAAGTGAATGGTGAAATGTTTAGAGAACGCTCTTTGCTCACATCATAAAACCTGATGAGATCTTCAGCTGTTGGGTCCGCTGATAATGTAAAAACGGGTACATCTTGGATACATGACTGCTTATACCGAGGATCTTGTATCTTCTTTGCAGTAAGAGTGCGTGCTGCCTTATGAGCATCCTCACAACTACGCTTATCCTTCATTAACTTGCTGACTTTTACTTCTGAGTCAGCAGGAGCAGCCATTGTCAAACAGTCTGTGACATTGCAATATATACCATATTACTTTGTAATGCCATATAAACGAGCATATCATGTTTTTTCATAAAGATACTAAAATAAATGGAGATATCATGTCCACAGCTAGCAAAATACCACACATAGGCCCCGATTGGGCACAGTCCATTGCAAACTTAATCAGCCAAGAATAACTAGCCCTACTGTAATATCATAAGAAGTTTATGAACCAAAAGAATTGCATCGGTTTAGGGTCCTACCTGTGATAGAGCAAACCTGGACGTTTCCAACAATGCTGTCAATGGCGAGATAAGAGCCTTGGGGCGTCTAGATATGCACAACTTGGTCACCTGGATTGCAATCAATCACGGCGTACCATTAGCATCTCACATAATCAAGAATCCAAGGACTAAATACATTTTTGTTTTCCAAAATGGAGGTTAAACCTCAATAAATGGGAACAGAGAATCATATGTGCATCAGGATTGTGAATTTGTTGCAAAAAGGCTAAACAGTTTCCGGTTCCCACGGCAGAGCACCGTGGCAGCCCAAACCGACTGGCAACCTTCTTCCTCTAATCTCTAAACCCTAGCCAACAGAAATGAATGGAAGGAGTATAAGAGGGTAGGGGGTTATGTTACCGCCGTTGGGAAGGAGGGACGCTGGGGAGCTCCCCGACGTTAGGGAGGAAGGCCGCCAGGCCGTCGTGGAGCTCGCACCGCCGCTCGATTTCAACGTAGAGTCGCCTCTGGCGCGGAGATGAGAGGGATGCACGCCTCTGCGGACTCCTCCGCTAGGTTGCGCCAACGCCTTCCCCTTCGACCCCCGCCGCCGTCGCCTTCGTCCCCCGCCGCCGCCGCAATACAGGATTTGGTAGGATCAGTTTTTTTTTTTTTTTGTGTGTGTGTGTGTGTGTGTGTTTTTTTTTTGAGGGGGTGTGTGTGTGTGTGTGTGGTGGGGGATGCACGCCTCTGCGGACTTACATATGCAGCGATCGCCCCCACTCGCTCGAAAGCTAGCATAGTGGGCCGGCCCATTAGGGCACCTCGTTCGCTAGCTGCTGCGGCCACTCTCTCATTCACGTTGCCTAGAAAAAACTTCATTCAAGTTTTGTTTTCTTCTGTTTTCTTGCACGAATTTGAGAAACGTTCTTGAATTCAAAAAAGTTCATGAATTTGAAAAATTTCATGAATCCTAAATTTTTCATGAATTCTGAGAATAATAATGAATTCCAAAATTGTTCACGAATTCAAAAAAATCTCAATTATTCAAAAAAGATCACAATTTTAAAAAGTTCATGATTTAAAAAAAAATCATGGAAATTAAAAAATGTTCATAAAATTCAAAACCGAATTCAAGAATTCAACAGATATTTGTAAACTAAAAGATGTTCATGAATTTAAAATATTGTTCATGGATCTAAAAAAATGACCCCGAATTAAAAAACCACAAAATTTAAAAATCCCATGAATTAAAAAAATCATGAATTTAAAAAATCAAAAGATTGAAACTGTTATGAATCCAAAAAAGTTCATGAATTTCAGAAAAAAGATGGGAAAAAGAAAGAAGAACGGGAAATAAAAAATGAATGAAATCTTCAAAAACCTACCAGAACACCAACAGAGTAACAAAGAAAAGAAAAAAACAGCCTGAAGCTCCCCAAAATTAAATGGAAGCTTCCAAACTGGTGGAAACCTTCCCGCATTGCTGCTTGCTTGGGCCTCGGCCAGCATGGGCGATCGTTGTTGTATCTCTCGCAAAGGCGGTATATATCATTGGTGAAGAAAAGTGAAGTTGCCAAAATGTAACGAAAGTGTAAAGGATAAACACAGAACAAATATTGTTTCCACGGAGGCCCGAGGCAAACTCAAAAAATGGGTCCAGAAACTATCTATCTACTAGTAGAATGCTTGTGCGTTGCTAAAGACGAAATACATGAAAATGAATCAAATTGATGACTAGGTGACATGAGTGAAGTCCTTAAAAAATATATGGCCTTTTATTAAAAAATAGTGTATACTGTGAGAAAAACTATGCACCAATCGCCTGTTTTTTTGGTGGTAAAATTATGTGATCGTCATCTTCGTCTTCCTCTTTTCGTCCCCATGGCCCATCCTCACACTGGTAATGCCGATGCACATGTTATGTGCGACCCTACCCGAGCCGCCTTCTCTGTCAGTCCATCGTTGCCACAGCACTTGTCGCGGCCGGTTGCGATGCCGCCCTGCCCGAGCTACCTTCTTCGTCGGTCCACCGTTAGCCCTGATCGACCCTCCAGCACTGGTCACGAGCCGTGTCGGTGTCACGTGTCGTCCTACCCGAGCCGCATTTTCTGTAGGTCCACTGTTGCCCCTGATCATGCTTCTATCCCCTCCCCTTTTCTAAAATTACACGTTCGTTGTCATCATCTTCCTCCATCCATACACATGATTCACTTTTTGATATTGGTTGCAGCCGATGCTGATGGCATGTGCTGCCCTACCCGAGCCGCCTTCTCTAACGGTCCATCGGTGCCCCCGACCATACCTCTACCCCCCCCCCTTCTACAACACCGGTGAGCACCCACACTTCATGATTGGTAAGGCTACAATTTTTTGTTGCCAAATTTGACATAAATAAAAAATGTCTACTCTTTCAGTCAGAACTTGCACTTTATTTGAATATCAAGATGGAATAAGAAAAAAAACATGCAGTAGAATGACGATAAAGACAAGAACATGCAATAAACTTCATCGGATGGTATATCACTATCTTTGCGCATCACATTGGTAACAATTTGTTGAATCCTTAGCACGGCCTATACAAAACTAAAAAGCATGACATATGGCAAAGGAGCTTGGTTTTGAAAAATTCGAATTTCGTCAAATTTCACATTTTCTATGTTTCAAACAATTATAAAAAATACAGATATACATGAAGGCATAACACACATGCGTGCAAATTTTCAGGGAAAAATACGTTGAAATGAGGGCTGTGCAAAAAAGACAAAACTGGGACTTTTTACCACATGATACTATTCATCCTCCCAGGCCATGAATTTGTTTTTTTTTGTACAGGTCGCATTTTAATGTTTTCCATCCTGAAATTTTACACACATACACATAACATCCTTGTTTGATTGCACAATGTTTTTTAGATTTTTTTATTGAATTTTGATTATTATTATTTTTTCAAAAAAGGCCTCCGAGAGCCAAACGTCCGTTCTCGACAGATGGTCTGTAGCTAAGTACTCGCGTGTTGCCATGGGATAATAAATAATATAATGAGCCACTAAGTAATCAACCTCCTCATAGTCATTGTGTTGCTTTAACCATCTTTCTTGAAAAAAGCTTACATGTCAGTCCCTCAAATGTAAGAGATACTGATACTTGTGATCTGCGTTGGGTTTTTCGTGAAGAGGAACGGGTAATTGCAGCACAATACGGGTAAGTATTCCCTCAGTTAAGAAACCAGGGTTTATCGAACCAATAGGAATATCAATCCACAACCGTCTTCAGTGGTTGCACACAAAAGAGCAAACAACTTGCACCCAACATTGGCAAGAGGGTTGTCAATCCCCTTGATCTCGCTATTTGCAAGCAAGTGAAGTGTGTAGATAATAGTAGATAATTATAAATTGGAAAATAAAATAAAATATAAATAATGGCAGCAAGGTAAAGATAATTTTCGTAAATATATAGGTGAATAGACCCGGGGGCCATAGTTTTCCCTAGCGGCATCTTTCATGAAAATAAGCATACGGTGGGTAAACAAATTACTGTTGGGCAATTGATAGAAAAGTGCAGAGTTATGTGATATTCATGGCAATGATCATGTGTATATAGGCATCACGTCCAAAACAAATAGGCCGACTCCTGCCTGCACCTATTACAATTACTCCACTTCAAGAGCGCTTCTATGCTTGCCTCTCTACGTATTAAGTTCATGACAAACAGAGTAATGCTTGGAGAACGATGACATGATGTAGACAAAATAAACTCAATCAATATGAATAAACCCCATCGTTTTAGCCTTAGTGGCAACAACACAAAGACGTATCTTGTCCCCTTTTATCACTGGGATATATAAACCCGTCAGGTTGAACCCACTACAACGCACCCCTCTCACTGAAGAAAGATCAATCTACTTGGCCAAAGCAAATCAATAGATCAGAGAGATTTACAAAGCTATAATGATCATGCAAATAAGAATCATAATAATTTCAGAGAAGACTCAAATACTTTTCATGAATAATCTGAACATAAACCCACAATTCATCGGATCCCAACAAACGCACCGCACAAAAAAGTTACATCGGATGGATCAAAGCAAAGATGCGATGATCATTGTATTGAAGATCAATAGAGAGAGAGAGAGAGATAGCCATCTAGGTACTAACTACGGACCTGTAGATCTGTGGTGAACTACTCACACATCATCATGAGGGCAGCAAGGTTGATGAAGAGGCCCTTCGAGATCGATTCCCCCTCCGTCAGGGTGCCGGAACGGAGCTCCAGATGAGATCGCGGCGGGAAAGAGATTTGCGGTGGCGAAAAAAGTGTTTCGGGATGTCCCCTAGGGTTTTTGGAATATATGTGAATTTATAGGCCAAAGAACGAAGGTAGGAGGGCCACCAGGGAGGGACAAGCCATCAGTGCGCGCCGACCCTCCCTGGTCGCGCCCTGTTGGCTTGTGTATCCCTCGTGCGGCCTCCGGTCTTCTCCCAAAGCTCCCGTGTCTTCTTTTGGTCCAGAAAAAATCATAAAAAGTTTCGGGGCAATTGGACTTCGTTTGGTACTGTAAACCTGAAAAGTAAAAAACACGCAGAAAACAAGAACTGGCACTGGGCACTAGGTCAATAGGTTAGTGCTCAAAAATAATATAAATTGGTAAATTATTACTCAAAAAGTATCGTAGAATGATAATATAATAGCATGGAACAGTCGAAAATTATAGATACGTTGGAGACATATCAAGCATCCCCAAGCTTAATTCCTGCTCGTCCTCGAGTAGGTAAATGATAAAAACAGAATTTTTGATGTGACATGCTACCCAATATGTAATCTTTTGCATGTATGCTCACTGAGAAACGACGAATTAACAAACATCAACATAGTAGTATTTATAAGCACAAGTAACAAAATCGTCAATCTTTCAAAGTATACAATACTAAAAGAATGTTTACCCCATTCATCTTATCATATTAGCAAAGCATGGCTCCATCTTCACCACATTAATACAAATGTCAAGCACCATGGTGTCCAAGTCAGACAATTGGATCGTACTTTTTCAAAGTGCATCAACTTTTTATTCTTCACGCAATACATGAGCGTGAACCATGGACATAGCATAAAGGTGAAAATAGAATATGGTGGTAGATATCAAAGGGGTAAAAAGTGGAGAGGATAGTCTCACGTCAACTAGGCGTATCGACGAGCTATGGAGATGCCCATCGATAGATGTCAATGCAAGGAGTAGGGATTGCCATGCAAATGATGCACTAGAGCTATAAGTGTATGAAAGTTCAACTGAAGCTAAGTGGGGTGTGCATCCAACTTGCTTGCTCATGAAGACATGGGGCATTTGAGGAAGCCCGTCATCGGAATATACAAGACAAGTTTATAATAATGAAAAATTGATTCCCACTAGCATATGAAAATGACATAACATGAGACTCTCTATATGAAGAACAAGGTGCGACTTTGAGGCACAAGTGTGGTAAAGGATAGTAGCAAAGTCCCTTCTCTCTTTTTCTCTCATTTTTTATGGTGGGCTCATTTGGCCTCCCTCATTTTTATTTCCTCACTGGGACAATGCTCTAATAATGATGATCATCACACTTTTATTTACTTACAACTCAATATGAAAACTCAATATGAAGAACTATGAAACAATATGATTCAATGTGAATGCCTCTGGCAGTGTACCAGGATGTGCAATGATCTAGCGTGATATGTAAAAATATGATGAACGATGGCTTTGCCACAAATACTATGCCAGCTATATATGATCATGCAAAGCATTATGATGATGAACGAACTAGTCATATGATGTGACGGTGGAATTTGCATGGCAATATATCTCGGAATGGTTATGGAAATGCCATAATAGGTAGGTATGACGGCTGTTTTGAGGAAGATATAATGAGGCTTATGTGTGACAAAGCATATCATGTCACGGGGTTTGGATGCACCGGCGAAGTTTGCACCGATCCTCGAGGTGAAAATGGGCAAGGCACGGTACCAAAGAGGCTAGCAAAAGATGAGGATGTGAGATTGCGTATGTCCATGGTTACACATTAGTCATGAAGAACTCATATAATTATTGCAAAGTTTTATTAGTTTTATCACAAATCAAAGCACTACTCGCATGCCCCGAGGGAGGAGGTTGGGAGGAGTTAACCATCGCTCGTCTCTGACCCGAAACAACACTAGGATTTTAACGAGGAATAGAAATGCTCACACATCCCCACCATGCCTTTTTAATATTTAGACAAACAAGAAATTAAAACCTCATAATACCGATACTTCTACGAATCAACAATGATGCACTCACACCTTTTTCATATTACCACATCAATATCATTAACCCACAATTTCTCTTTTATGTGCTACATGATGGTTTTGATTATCACTCATTGAATATCTATTATTTTTGGACTAGTCTTATGACCCATGCAAATTACCATCACTATTTATTAACTCTCGAACAAATATAAGTGAAGAACGTGAGTGCAATTATTTCTATAAAATCTATACGCCACCGTGCTCAAGAAGATATAAATGAAGTACCAGAGCAACTGCTAAGCTCAACAGATATAAGTGAAGCACATAGAGTATTCTAGCAAATTATGATGAAGGTGTGTCTCTCTCAAATAGGTGTGTCCAGAAAACGATGATTGTGGCAAACAAAAAATAAAAGCAAAGAAACTCAAAAGATGCTCCAAGTATAACTCATATCATGTGACGAATAAAAATATAGCTCCAAGTGACATACCGATGGATTGAGACGAAAGAGGGGATGCCTTCCGGGGCATCCCCAAGCTTAGACGCTTGAGTCTTCCTAGAATATTACCTTGGGGTGCCTTGGGCATCCCTGAAAGGATCAGATGGACCTAGAGGGGGGTGAATAGGTAAAATTACAAATTTTAATTGTTACTTAGCAATTTTAGGCAATATTTGCGGAATATGAAAGTGAGCCTAACAATTGCAAAGATGATAGTTGTGCTATGTGTACTAAGTAAAGCAACAAGTAAGTAGATAGGCAAGCACAAGTAATACAAGTAATACCACAAAGACAAATAACCACAAGTAGGGAGTTAGGGTTAGGGATAACCGCAACTTCGAGAGACGAGGATGTATGTCTATGTTCACTTCCTTGGAGGGAAGCTACGTCACCGTTTAGAGAGGTGGATGTTACCACGAAGGCACACCAACGCCACGAAGGCTCACCCTATTCTCTCCTTGAGACAACACCACGAAGGCGTTTCTCAACCACTAGTGGTAGACCTTGGGGTGGTCTCCAAACCCTCACAAACTTTTCGGGGGAAATCACAATGGTTGATTCCTCACCGAAGAACTCCTACCGCCTAGGAGTCTCCAACCTCCAAGAATAACAAGAACGATGGGGAAAAGCTCAAGACTTGCTCAAATCACAAATTCCTTTGGTGAAGAGAAGGGGAAGGAGTGGATCTATCACTTGATTGGAGAACTTCTCACAAATACTCTCAAATGCTCTTGGGATCTTGGATTTGGTGTATGAGGATGTGTGTGAGAGAAATGTGTGTTCTAGGGTTAGCTCAAAGTGAATGGTCAACCTCTCCACGAAATGGTGAAGATGTATTTATAGTGTGGGTGCAAATATGGCCGTTGTAGTGTAAGTGGCTGTGTTGGGCCGGACATCCGGGCCAAGGGCCGGACATCCGTCGTCTGTGAGGTGTGCACATGATACACTGAGCCAGAGAGAAAAACAGGGGAGCCGGACACCCGGGGATGTCCCGAACATCCGGCCAGTATGAGAACACCTAGACATCCGACTTATGCCCGGACATCTGGCATACCACGCCATCAGACAACCGTGGTACTGGCATTGTGTGGGCCAGAAATCCGGCAGAAGACTCGGATATCCGGGGTCTCGGACATCCGGCGGTGTGCCGGACATCCAGCCCATTTCTAGTGAAACTGATGCATTCTGGATAGGAGAGGGGCCAGATATCCGGGGCAATTCCCGGAAATCCGGCGACTGAATGGACTCCCGGACATCCAACGACTTTGTAATTTATACATGGTGCAGTTTTTAACCGAAGAAAGGAGTTTGAATTGACTTGAGCATGTCTTTTGCTAACCCAATCGACCCCCTCTTAATAGTGCGGGATCCCTATACTGAAGAAGAAAAGAAAACGAGATCCGTAAACCTCTTTGTTCCTTCCTTCTCAACTCATAATAATTCCACGCGTCCGTGATCCTCACATATTGAGATTTGAGAACTAATACCTGAGATTTACTTGACAAACATCATTAGTACTCTACATGTACATTGTCATCAACATCAAAATATAATATAAGGGCATGATTGCACTTTCAATCTCCCCCTTTTTGTTTGCTGATGACAATCATACATGTAGTATAAAAGATATTGCAATGTATTTCATAAAAGCACAAGTCATATGATAATTATGACTGAGCTCCCCCTTAATGTGTGCAACTTTGGATTAACAATAATTCAAGGCACATGTGTTATGTTTGCACATGGGAGAGTGTTTGAAACATATGCAAGCCATAGACAACCCATGAACACAAGCTCATATGATAGAGAGAAATGATAGCATATAAGATAGTACTTGGGATACATCATACCATAATCTCACAATTAAAGTCTTACAACCTAATAAACTTAACACAAATATATGGTTCACACGATAGCATAGCATAGAGATACTACTTCTCCCCTTTGTCAGGAACACACAAAAAGGGACGAAGGCACTAGTACATAGAGAGGAATCACTCCTGGCGGATGACATCATCATAAACTACCCCATCGAAGAACTCGACGTACTCGGCACGGGTCAGAAACCCAAAGGTGGAGGAAGATGGAGCAGGCGGGAGAGGATCATCATCATCGCTCACCGGACTGCCACGAGTGCGGAGATGCTGCTTGAGCCGATTCTTGGAGAGGATGAGGCTCTGCTGGACATCATGATTTTGCTGACAGTTGAAAGCGATAGCCTTCATGATAGCAGACTGGGCTTTTCCCATGAAGGAGGCAAGGCGACCAATTGGGTCCCTCATATAGGAAGAGGAAGCACCAGAAGCCCTCTAGGACTGAGCATGAGCCTTGCCCTGGGCTGCAGGTGTCCTCCTGGACTGAGAAGGAGCAGTGGGCTGAACAGGGGCAAACTCGTACATGTGGTTAGCAGGCTTCCACTTGGTATACACAACAGTCTTGGCAACCGCAAAGGGAGCAGTGTGGTCAATCAGCGCCTGAATGTATGGAGCATAAGGAAACTAACGCGTCTGCTGGAAACTCGTCAGACGGATCTCATGCCAGATAAAGTGAGCAGTGTCAAGTGGCTCCGTAGGATGAGTGTGCATGCGCACCATGAGGTTAATGCAGTAGCTGCATGCTCGCGAGCGATCTCCCTTCTTTGGATAAAGAGTGCGAAGCACACACTGAAAGAGAATGTAGTAGGGAGACCGAAAGATAGAGACCTCATTTGGTGGATACTTGATCTCCTCAGCAGTGAGCTGACTTGCAGGCTTGAGAAGCGGCATACAAGCATTAATCTTCATGTGTGAATGATTAGGATCCTCACTATGAATACGATGACCATTTCCGGAAAGACCAAAAATCTGGACAAACCGACTGTAAGAGATACTCAGCTGAACATCATTAGTCATCCAGGTGAGGGTGTTGTGTAACAGCCCAAGAGCATTCCTTCCATATTTGTAACATTTGTCATGTGTGGACCTTCATGTTGTGTCCTTGGGATTTGAGTAATATATTTGGCTTCATGACATTCCTCATGCATCATGACATCATGGCATCATCACATAAATTATTAGTGCATCATACTTGCTTGTCATGCTTGTGATGTGGAGTTGTTGTGGTGAGTGTGTGTGTTGTGGTGTGGTGTGCAAGCTAGTGGTGAAGCCTCTCCCAATTTCTAGAGAAACTATTCCCCCCTCTCTCTTTTCAAATAATGCACATGTGGTATTTTACTTGCTGATTAATTCCTATTAAAATGTTGATCTTCTCCAAAATATTCTGTTTTGCATTGTACAACTAGCTCTCAACCTTGTTTCAACATGATTGTATTTTAATTCTTTGCAAAACAGATGCATATGCTATTTATAGGTGTTTTATTTTGTTGCTCTAAAAATGCCAACTACATTTTTCCTAAATAGGGTGTATTTTTGTGAGTTCAAAAGTATTTATTTCTTGCCCCAACATCTCTCTATTTTTCTCTGTGAATTATTGCATGTGTGGTTTTATTGAAAAAAAACAAACCCTTCTTTTCTGTGAAGAGAGAGGGAGGTCAGCCCTCCTGGGCCTCTTCCCCCTCTCCAGGCCTAGCTAGAGCGCCAGCAGCCGCAGCCCAACAGCTCGCCAGTCCACCAGCGCCATGAGCGTCGTGCTCCTATGTACGGCACGCCATCCAGAGGTGCCACGTCGGCCATGGCATGATTTGACGGCCTCAGCTCGTCCCACCCGCCTATTTAGGGTGTCCTCGGTGCCCTAGGCTCTCCCCGCGATCCATTCCTCCCTCCTCCTCGCCTCGCCGCCGCAGGTAGGTCTCCCCAAGCATCGCCGTTGCCCTACTCGCCATGAACCGACCTAGCTTCTGCTCGCGCCCGGTGTAGCTCGACGCCGTCGCGTCCGCCCCTCCTGTGGCCATGGTTCGAACTGCGGAGGCAGGCCCGTCGTCCCCGACAACGAGCTCGACGCCTGCAGCCCCCTGAGCGCCCCCCTGGCCATCTTCCTCCTGTAGAACCGGAGCAGCAGCTCGCCGGAGTCCTTCGCCCCGTCGCCCCGCTTCAGTGCCCCCCCCGTCGTCTCCAGCGCGCTGTGGGTAAGCGAGGTAGCCCCGCTCCCGATCCGTGCCTTCCCCATCGCCGTTAGGACGCCGTAGTTAGCGTGTGGCCGTGTCCAAATCGTGCTCCCCGTGCTCTGCACAGGTGCAGTTTTTCTTGCTGTCTTGCGTAGTCGCGTGGTGCAGCAGCACCACATGCCCAGCCAGCCGCAGCCCGACATGCTGGCGCTCCCGCATCACCGCCTCGCGTGCTCCCGCATGCCCGCGCCCCTCGCCTGGCTCGCGCAGCCCTGCCGCCCGCAGCGCCATGGCCGGGCTCAAGTTTGAGCTCGGGCCGCTCGCCTCCCACCGCTGTGCCGCCGCTCCCTTGCTTTGGGGATGGACCCCCCTCGAGATCCCGCAACCTCGCCGGCACCCCGCACTCGCCGGATGCGGCCGGCCCGCTCGCCGGTGACGCCGTTTCCTTCCCTGTCGCTGGGGAGAAGAAGACCCGCGAGAGGAGCCGGGTCAAAAGGCCCCGAGCCCCTCTCCTAGCAGACGCCCCCACCTAGCCCAGTGGTGGCTCGCCCGCGCCGCGACCAGGGGGTTGTGGGTTCGAACCCCCCGCGGCTCCCTTTTATTTTCTTTCTGTGCATTTCGTTTGAGGCCCTCACAGTGGGCCCTGGTCCCACTTGTCATCCTCAGGGGACCCTGGTGTCACTGCCAGTGGGACCCCCCCTCTGTTATGTATTTATGGGTTCTTTTATAATGTTTAGAATCATTACCAGATTAGGTAATTTCCAAATATGTACATGGCCATATTTGGCAGTAGCCAAATTGGGCAAGTTTTCACTTATAACTTGATAGGAAGATTTTGTGATCTGTGTGTCGGTGCACTAGTACAGGGGTACCCAGTGCCCCTGACTTATGCATAGGCAGTAGAAGCAGAGAACCCCGACAGCAACCAAGACAAGACTTCAGCAAGCTCAACGTGGCAGCCCAAGCCTGGGCTGCAGCGCACCTAGCGCGTCCCCGACGCTTGCCGGGGACCGAGATGAATGCACCTTCCAGAAGACCCGGCAAGCCACTCCCCGGCAGGCACGAGCCAACCGGCCACCGCTCCACCTCATCGCTACGCCTGTCATTTATCGATGCGGTGTCGAGCCCTCAGGCGGCTAATCAGCTCTCGTTAAGCACGTGACGACATTCTGGAAGATAGGTTACGCCCGGTTGACACCCGCCCTACAGCGTGTCAAGATCTCAAGAAGCAACCGGCCAAGAGGTGGCAAGGGCTTGCCGGGGATGCACCCCCGAGCGCCACCTAGGCAGGTAATCATGGTATTTTGTCCTAAATGCCAGAGTTAGGTATGATAGCTCTGCTTAGCTATCTAATCAATAGATAATGTCTATTTTGCCATTGTGGTAACCCCTTGTACTATAAAAGGAGGACCAGGGCAACCTAGCTCAAGGTTGGCAACTCGAACCCCCGAACGCTTGTACTCGCATAGCCACTCTCCTCGGCAGCAGTCCTTGCCGGGGTCATGCGCCCTGCATTCTTCGTGTTCCTCCAATCAATCCACCACAAAGCAGGAGTAGGGTTTTACGCTTAGCAGCGGCCCGAACCTGGGTAAAAATGCCCGACTCTTGATCGTTGCGCCGTCTCATGCTCTCCGCTCTTCGTGCAACGTGACCCCCCTTGCCGAATCACAAGGGACCTCTGGTCCCATAGGTGATCGTGTGCATCTGTGCCCCAACATCTTTGGCGCGCCAGGTAGGGGGCGTGCATCATTTGCGCGAACCCGAGTTTGTGATCAGCGGATCGGTCTTCATCGTCATCTTCTTCAATAATGGCTCCAAAGAAGAAATCCATTACGGCTGCGCATCCCTCCTCCTCGAAGGCTCCCTCACACGCGGCCGCCGCTGCCGTGGGCACCGCGGCGGCTGCGGGCGAGGCGGGCATCGTGGACGACGCGGTCGGCGCAGGCGGCGCCCCTGTCCAGCCCCCCACTACCGGGAATGGAGCGGGAGGCGCCGGAGGGGAACAGCTACAGCAACAACATGGCGAACCTAGCCTCGGCGCCACGGGAAGAGGGAATGCCCGTTCATCACCTCCCCGTCGCACGGATGGCCGGGGCCGCCTCAGCGGCGCCCAGTCCGGTGCGAGCCGTGACCTTCCGGCCGCACCCATCGCCACCGAGATTGTTGGGCGTGCCCCTCGAGCGGAGCGAGACGGGGCGCCCAGCAGGGCCACGGTTCCTCAGGATCGGCCCTCCATTCACCAGAAAGCTCCAGCAAGTGGCGCGCGGCATCAAGGACGCGGCGATGCTTCTCTTGGTCCTACCAAGAGTCGAGCCACGTCAAGGTCCGCCTCTTTCGCCATGCCTGGCACCCTAGAGGAGGCCATGGCAAGAGTCCGAATGCTGCTCAACTTCATGCCAGCAGCTGATAAGATGGATGAATGGAGAGCCACCATTCAAAGTTTGATTTCCTTCGTTGAAGCCAACAAGACCCAGCATGCAGAGCCGTCATGGCGTACGCGAACAGCAGCGGCATCCCATGGCGGCGAACGCGAAGAAGGGGCCACCCCGACGGTACAGTCCCCTCTGCGATAGCAAGCCTAGAGGCAGTCGCAGCGAGCTTCACATGCTGACGACCGCGACGAGGCGTCCATAGTCTCGTCTGGTCCGCAGGACCACCGGGACCAGCGGCGTGTCCTCGAAGACCGGCGGAAGGAAGACGCGCGCATCACCATCGAGCGACGTCGCGAAGCACACCGTCAATCCGACAGGCGCAATGGTCCAGACGTCGGCGACCCCGCGCCCAGTGTCGGCGGGTACCTTCCTTACGAGATTGGTTGCCCTGCCTTCACTAGCGAGCTGCGACGGGTCTGCTGGCCGTTGACCCGAGCCTTCAAGCCTGAGCTACCAGAGAAATACGACAGAAAGCTAAATCCGGCGGAGTTCCTGTGCATCTACACGATAGTTGTTCAAGCTGCGGGAGGAAGAGATGAAAAGGTGCTCGCCAACTATTTCCCTTTGGCGCTCAAGCCAAATGTGAGATCATGGTTGATGCACCTGCCGGAGAATTCCATTTCCTCTTGGGCTGATCTATGCAACGAGTTCGTTGGCGCTTTCACCGGTGGTCATCAAGAACCAGGCCAGCCCAGCGATCTCCAGGTCCTCCCGCAAAAGGAGGGAGAAACTTTGAGAAAGTATATCCAAAGGTTCAGCCGAGTACACCGCAACATCCCTGAGATCCATCTGTCGGTGTCAAATCCGGCATATCTCGTAGTAGGGGTCCTAAACTAGGCATCTTGGAGCGATGGTAACATGGACATAGGATTTTACCCAGGTTCGGGCTCTCTTGAAGAGATAATACCCTACGTCCTGCTTTTGATTATATTGATATGAGGGATAGTACAGAGTACATGTATCTACCACGAGATTATGAGAAGTAATGTAATGATCTATTGACTAGCCTGGCCTCGGTTTATATATGCACCGTAGGCCTAGGGTTTAGAGGAGTCCTTGTCTTGTGCGCCAAGTCTTGTGGAATCCTCCTTGTATTCGGCATGGGCTGCCCGAAGTGGCCCATTAGTGAATCGCCCTGGGGGTCCTCGGCCCGACCCACTGGTCGGGAGACAACGTGGTAAGTACCCCCTAGTCCAGGACTCCATCAGTAGCCCCCTGAACCGGTCTTCAAGTTGGGGACGCTCCTTGGTTCTTTCGAACTGTTCTTCGTCTTCGGTCGTCGGTCTTGAAAACTGGTTCAACAAATCTTCCCATGTCCGATCTTGAGGATCGCCGAGCTGAATCGGAAGAGTTCACACGTCGGGCATCCGAGGAGCCCCTTTAATTTATCGGCCTTTATCAATGCCTTATTATTTTTTACGCCACACCTCGGGTTTGAAGGGTTTCCCGTGCGGCGGTTTCCTCTTGCGTCCGAGCTCCAACGCCGAACTGCATCTGAGGTGTCTTTTTACAGCCGAGCTCCAACGCTGGACTATGTCCGAGCTCCAACGCCGGACTGTATCCGAGGTATCTTTTTGCAGCCGAGCTCCAACGCCGGACTATGTCCGAGCTCCAACGCCGGACCGTGTCTGAGCTCCAACGCCGGACTGTGTTCAAGTTCCAACACCGAACTGTGTTCGAGCTCCAACACCGAACTGTGTTCGAGCTCCAATGCCGAACTGTATCCGAGGTGTCATAGATTACCTCGTTCTTGGAAAAGTCGAAGGACTTCATCCGAGCTTAAATGCCGGAATAGTCTTTTATGGAGCCAGCCATTCACATCCGAGCTTTATGCCGGACTGCTTCTAAGGCATCTCCGATCTTGAGCTTTATGCCGGACTGCTTCCGAGCTCCAACGCCGGACTGCATCCAAGCTCCAATGATGATCAGCGTCCGCGGTATCATAAACTACCTTGGACCTTAAAAAATTAAAGGAATTCGTCCGAGCTTAATGTCGGAAATGCTCTCTATGGAGCCAGCCACTTGCGCCCGAGCTTTATGCCGGACTCCTTCCGAGGTGGTGCACCAGCTCGGCCATGGGCTGATTTTTGTAAATTTAATTCCGATTTGTGCAATGTATTCTTTGCCGAGATATATAGCCAGTAGCCCTCAAGGTGTGTGTCCGTTGAATGTCCGGCATGCACCTGAAGGAAAACATAAACCCGCTGATCCCAGTTGCCCCTGAGACTCAGGTCGATTCACAAAATCGGCCTGAGGATCAACTCCTAGCTCTGCAGCTTACTTAGGAATAGAAACGCGGTGTAATATATTAGAGGAAATAGTGATCGGCAAGCGGGCCCTTGAGAGAGGGTCTTGAGAAGTTGCCATAATATATTAGCTTGATGCCGGATAGGTCCAGATGGTACCTATTGTTGTCCGAAGACACGTTTGCCCACAGCTCGGTCAAGCCGAACACTGAGCATTTTAAATTTTCTGCATTGAATAGGCAATGCAGTAGCCCCCGAGCCACTGGTCGGGTGGCAACACAAGTTCAGGGGATCGATGTGCCCCTTTAATATTTGTAAATGATAAGCGCGAAACCCAGTAGCCCCCGAGACTTAATGTGGGCACGGGTGGCCGAATTAAGGATCGATATCCGGAGTACATTGACCATGATCATGAAACCTCATCTCCGATCAATGTGGGAGGAAAATATTGAGGATTTAGTTGGGGGAAAGTTCCCGAACTCTGTGGTCCATAATGAACCGAAATTTTCACTTCCATCGTTGCCGACCAATTATATCCTTTAAGATGGCTAGCTTTCGGCTTCACCCAGTCTGAGGTACTAACCCGGATGACCCGGTATTAACAATCACAGAGGTGCTCCCTTTACCGCCTAGACGAACAATCGGGAACATAGGGGTAAGCACAGGAGCCAGGCAACCCAGCTTGGCCAAAATCTTAAGTCAAATTGATGCATATTGATGGCTTTATTACGATAATTATGGAAGGCAAATTCTCCATTGAGACTGTTTATAACCTGAAAGTGGCCCATCGTCGGCTTCCACCCCTTTGTAGATGCTACACAGGGTGTTTCCATACTAACAATACAACCCTTAGCCGACGTCTCGGTGCCCGAAGGTGGTTGTGTTAGCGGAAACGAGGCAATCAGATATGCAGGCTTTATAACTGTCACTTAGTCATAGGAGTTTAAAGTTCGGGGCCATTTACTAGCCCCCGAATAGTGTTCGGCATCAGCCGAGGTCAAACCAGTAACACTTCGGCCAATCTTATGAAAGGCCCATCGTTTAACACGGGGTGACCTCTATCGATCTGTAGTTTGACACAGTCATCGGATCGCTGACCAGTTTACGCTCATTGTGATAGTCAGTTTTCGGCTTTCTCCACTGAGGCGCTTAACCATTCGAGCTGGAAGCACAATCGCAGTGGTTCTCCCTTTGCACACCTAGCCGAACAAAGCGGAACATAGGAGGCAAGCACAGGAGCCGGGCAACCCAACTATTGACCGAAGACACAATTCGAAACTGGTGCATATAAAGCAGTATCCGAGAATATTTTGCCGAGGACTCCTCGGAGTGCCTTGGCTTTTGGTGGGTTCGGCTCTAGTCGCAGCCCCCCGTTGATATTACCGATGCTTTAAAAGTGTACTGCGAGAGTTATGCTCGGAAAAACAAGATTTATGCAAAAAACTTTATGCTTAGATAAAAGAAAATTGTGCCAATCCGAAACTGGTCTTAAAATTAATATGTGCTTCGGTCGTGCTTTAACATGATACATCCGATCTCCAGACTTCAAGCGGGTCACCGTTCGGCTTCAACCTCCATATCCCGAAGGTGGAGTGTTTCTCCGAGGCCAGTTTAGCGAACTAAACGCGAGCGGCTCTAGAGAGAAACCAGGCTACCCGGCTATTGACCACACACTCGAGTCGAGAAAGGAGTAGTAGAAAAAGGCTTTGCAACGACCAAGAAGAAAACACATTTATTATAAAACAGCTCATACAAATTTAAGAGCCCCCAAGTGACTTGGGTAAAAGAATGTTATGTATAATGATTGTATGTACTCAAGTACTTATATCATATATGTGTTCGCCCGAACTTTAAACGCGTCTTAACCGACCGTCGGCTTCTCCCTCTTCGGCCAAGGGCCGAAAAGTGTTATCTACTACACCATCCGAGGATATCGGAGGTGTTTCGAATAACCAGGCAATCATGCCATTAGGCTATAACAGACAAAGCGCGCCCAGGGAACTTATGCTATATTACTATTTAACGTAAGAAGCATCTTCAAAGAAAATAGTTCCGCCAACGGTTCCTTTCTTTGGGTTCTCATGATTACCATGAGGGGTGTGCAATAGATTTATGTATGCTTGTCCTCCGTCGTGGCCGACCGTAGTTGAAAACAGTAAGAGCGCTAGCTTTCGACTTCACCCGTCTGAGGTACGAGTTCGGATGACCCGATCGTAACAATCGCAGAGGTGCTCCCTTTACTCCCTAGCCGAACAATCGGGAGCGTAGGGGTAAGCACAGGAGCAAGGCAACCCAGCTTTGCGGAACACTTAAGTCAACATGATGCATATATTGGCGTAAACATGAACAAGGAAGGGTGCGATACATTAATAATCATATGCAAGAAGGATGGCTTCATAAAGGAAGCCCCCAAGTAAACGGGGTATTTGAATTTGTTTGTAACAAACAAAGTTTTGACAAAGAAAGTTTTTCACAAACAACTTTTTGTCAAAAAAAAATGTCGGTGTCAAATCAATCACCAGCCGACCAGCAGTGATTGCCGCGTTTCACTCAAACGTGCGCAACAGTGATAAACCCCCTAGTCCAGGACTCCATCACCATCCTGCAGCAGTGATTGCCGCGTTTCACTCAAACGTGCGCAACAGGAGGATGCGAGCCAAGATGATTGTCAAGCTCCCCAAGACTGTCAATGAGCTTTACACCTTGGCGGATAAGTGTGCTCGAGTTGAAGAAGGAAGACGGCTTCCCGGAGAAGAGGCGGGCGTCAAAGTGGACTCAGATGATGACGACGATGCCCCCGACCCGAAGGGAAGGAACATGAAGCGCAACAAGAAGCGCAAGGGAAAAGCAGTGCTGGCAGTCGAGAACTCCGAAGACCTCGGTACCGGCAAGAAGGCGAAAGCCGAAACCCCCGGCAAGGGAGCTGCCGCGTGCACTGATTGCCGGGAGGCTGCTGCCGCTGAGAAGGCCGGGAAATACGACGGGCCGTACTGCAAGATTCACCGCACCAAAGGCCATGATCTCCAAGAATGCCGACAGGTCGAGCAACTTGTCGAGAAACAGAGGGCCGAGTATGAGAAAAGCGACAAGGAAAAAGGCCAGGACGGCGCTGCCGGGAAGGGCCGTGGCGGGAGAGGTGGTCGCCGCGTCAAGACCCCGCAGCGAAAGGAAAAACCCGCCAGAGGCCAAGAGAAGAAGGAAACAGATGATATGAGCGATGATGAGGATGACGATGAGGATTCCAGTGACAGGGAGTTCCAGAAAGCAACTGATGCCATGTGCGTTGACGGGGGAGCGTCCTTGCACTCCTCTCGCCGCCAGCTCAAACAGTGGACACGCGAGGTCAATGCTGTGGAACCAACTGTAGAATCAAGAAAACTACTCAAGTGGTCCCGCACGCCTACCATCTTTGACGAAGAGGATCATCCTGACCGTATCACTACGGTTGGATGTTTGCCGTTGTTGGTTTCCCCGACAATCCGCAATCTCAAGGTGTCTAAGATGTTAGTTGATGGTGGGGTCGGGTTGAACTTGATCTCTCCTAGAGTGGCTGAGAAACTGCAGATCCTTAATGAAGAGCTTGAAGCCACGGGTACATTCCAAGGAATCAACCCCGGCAGGAGCCAACCCAAGGGAAAGATCACTCTGCCGGTGACATTTGGCGGGGAGTTGAACTTCCGAACAGAGAGGATAGTATTCGACGTCGCCGAGATCCCATTGCCCTACAATGGAATCCTTGGTCGCCCAGCTCTGGCAAAATTCATGGCGGCATCCCACTATGCCTACAATACTTTGAAGATGCCAGGGCCCATTGGGATCATTTCCATCCCATCTGACAAGAAGAACGCAGTTATCTGCGTGGACCAGATGTATCGTGACGCGGTAGCAGCTGAAGCCACAGAAGTCCCAGTTCCCGCCAAGGATACAAAGAAAATGAAGAAGCCTGGCAGGAACACCGGCAAGGACTCCGGGAAGCGCGCCTCTTCGGAGTGCATTGCGCTTGATGATGACCCGCCGGAAAGTTCCGCCGCTAAGAAGACCAAGGTCACCTACCCTTAGACGAAGAAAGTCCCGGCAAGGGAGGATGGCACTGGTGGTACCTTCACCATCAGTGCTACCCTTACCGACAAATAGATCAAATTGTTGACTCCACCTCCGGATGTGACTTGCTCTCCTTTTTGGATGCCTACTCCGGCTACCACCAGATATTTATGAGCAAGGAAGATGAGGAGAAGACCGCATTTATAACTCCCTGCGGCACGTACTGCTTTGTACGAATGCCCTTCAGGTTAAAAAGTGCTGGTTCAACCTTCGCCAGGGCTGTTCAAATTGGTTTTGGACCTCAGCTGCACAGAAATGTGGAAGCATACATGGATGACATCGTGGTCAAGACCAAGGATGAAGTCACTCTCATACAAGATCTGGAAGAAACTTTCACAAACTTGCGCAAGATCAACCTGAAGCTCAATCCTGAAAAGTGTGTATTCGATGTCCCATCCGGCAAGCTGCTTGGGTTCTTCGTATCTCAGCGAGGAATAGAAGCCAATCTCGACAAGATCAAGGCGATCGAGCAGATACAGGCGCCCAAAACCATCAAAGATATCAGATGCCTGACGGGATGTGTTGCCGCGTTGAGTAGGTTCATCTCCAAGTCCGCTGAGCGCGCCTTGCCGTTCTTCAAAATCCCGAAGAAGGCTGGCCCGATGAAGTGGACCCGAAGGCAGATGCATCACTGCAAGACTTAAAGAAATACCTGTCCTCTGCTCCCACCTTGGTCGCTCCTAAACCACAAGAGCCGTTGCTGCTATATCTAGCGGCAACGAATCAAGTGGTTAGTGCAGCACTGGTGGCGCAGTGGGGGGTAGATGAAGATTGAGCAGCCACTGCTGATGTTGCCGGGGACGAGAAAGAAGCATCCACGGCAGGGCCCGACATTGGTCAAGGGGGATCTCAGCAAATGGTTAACAACGAGACCAAGGAAATAGCAAAGAAGAAAATGGTGCAGCGGCCCGTGTACTTTGTCAGTTCCCTTCTGCAGGGGGCTAGGTCAAGGTACTCCGGAGTACAAAAGCTGATCTTCGGCCTCATCATGGCCTCGAGGAAACTGCGCCACTACTTCCAAGCCCATGAGATAATAGTTGTCACCCGTTTCCCGTTGCAACGCATACTGAGAAACCCCGAAGCCACCGGCAGGATAGTTGAGTGGGCACTGGAGTTGTCAAGCTTTGAATTAAAGTATGAGAGCACTTCCACCATTCAAAGCAGAGCCTTTGCGGAGTTTATTGCAGAATGGACACGCACGCCGGATGATGAAGCTCCGGAGACAATCCTCCCCGGCAAAGAAGCACCAAGGGATTGGATCATGTACTTTGACGGTGCTTTCTCACTCCACGGGGCTGGAGCAGGCGTGCTCCTCGTCGCCCCGACCGGAGAGCACCTCAAGTCCGTCGTTCAGATGCACTTTCCCCGGGAGGAAGCCACCAACAATACCGCTGAGTACGAGGGGATCCTTGCCGGGCTCAGAATCACGGTAGAGTTGGGAATAAAGAGGCTGATCGTCCGAGGAGACTCTCAACTAGTGATAAAGAAAGTCAACAAGGATTATCAGAGCCCGCTGATGGAGGCATACGTGGAAGAAGTGAGGAAATTGGAGGAGCACTTTGATGGGCTGCAAACAGAGCATGTACCACGTGCAGAAAACAACATTGTTGACCACCTATCGAAGTTCGCTGCACAGAAGCTTCCTGTGGAACCAGGAACCTTTGTTCTCCGCCTCACCCAACCATCGGTGTCCCCGTCAGTGATGTCCAAGAAGAGAAGGAAGCTGAACTCCGGTAAGCATTTCCCGGCAGAGCTTCCCGAAGCCGCTGGTAGAGAGGCTGCCAGGGAAAATCCCGTTCCGGTTGACGAGCAGCTCCCTCCCGCAGGACCTCCGGGTCTAGCGGTCGAGACAAGCGCTCCCGGAGACGTGGAGGTGCCTTTGGTCCTTGTTGTCGAGCCATAGGCTCCAGCTTGGGCGCAGCATATAGTCCATTTCCTTTAAACAGGAGAACTCCCCGAAGAGCAAGAGGAAGCCGAAAGAGTAGCCCGTCAGTCAAATATGTACCAGTTTGTCGATGACGCCCTGTACAGAAAGCGGCCAAATGGTGTGAAATTGAGGTGTATCTGCCGGGAGGATGGACTAAAGCTGTTGGCAGAGATTCACGGAGGAGTATGTGGTTCCCACATTGGATCAAGGGCCCTTGCCGGGAAAGCTTTCTGGCAGGGTTTCTATTGGCCCACTGCCCTCCAGGACGCTACTGAACTGGTCACCAAGTGTGAAGCTTGCTAGTTCCACTCCAAGAACATCCATCAACCAGCGCAAGCCCTGCAAACAATCCCTCTATCCTGGCCATTCTCGGCCTGGGGGCTCGACATCCTGGGCCCCTTCCCCCGTGCTGTCGGGGGCTATCGGATTTCGGGCTCCGCTAAAACCCTAAGAAGTTCGAACTCAGGGGCGTGTGCGAAGATCTTCAACAGCTTCACCCCCTCCAAGCTCACAACACAATGACCCTACTTGATGGCAAGGAAGAAGATAGCACACGAGGATTTACCCAGGTTCGGGCCGCTGCGAAGCGTAAAACCCTACTCCTGCTTTTGGTGGATTGCCTCACGAGGAGGTTCGTGGATGAACTAGTATAGTGGTGAGTTGCCTCGCCAGGGCGTTCGGGTGGTGTTGGATCCCCTCTTCCGGGAAGCCTAGCCTCTATTTATAGCGGCCCGGGTCCTCTTCCCCCGTCGTAATGGCGGGAAGGGATCCCACAACGGCCAAAATCGAAAGGGGACAGGAGGTACATCCTATCCTGACAAAAGGTGGTCTTCGCCTGCAAAGTAGCTGTTGGTGATGCAGTGGTGGGCTCGGTGATGACATCCGTCCTGCCGCGTCCGCTGGCCCGGTCCCGTTGCACCGGAATGGAAGCCTTTGGCGGGGCGCCTTGGGAACCTGCGCCTGCCCTTGCCTCCTTTGCATCAAAGAGGAAATTGTCTCCTCTGCGCGCGCTGGTGTCCGCCTGGCCCATCCCGCGTCATGCTTGGCCTCCCGAGGTCGAGCATTGCATAGAGATCTCCGCCGCTCAGGAGGGGGCCTGGGGAGGCCTATTCCCCCGCGGGTCTTGGTGCTGTTTCCCTCGCGAGTCCGGGGCTCTCGCAAGGGCCTTGTCTTGAGTGAAGCCGCGCGGGGCCATACGGACCGTCAAGTGGGCCATCCCCTGGGCCGCAGGCAGGCAAGTCTGGGTACCCCCGTTCCCAGGACGCTGACAGTAGCCCCTGGGCCCAAGGCGCGCTCGAGCTGGCCTCGAGGCGAAGCCGAAGAAGATGGCCCGGAGCGCCGCGGGCCCCCATTGCCTGCGGGCCAGGTCCGGCGCACGTTGCGCGGTTGGGCGCGGGCGTCCCCGCTCCCGTGTCTCCTCGGCAACTGCCCAAACCGACAAAAGCCTGACGTCCAACGTTGAACCATTATTGCTTTCCTCTTCTGTGCTCCCGCTCCTCCTTCCAGATCTCCATTCTTTGTGAGAACCCCTCCAGATCTCAGCACCGCACCGTCTTCCTTCTTGCTTCCTCGGCCTCAAGGACTTCTCGATGGCTCCCACCGGCAAGTCGAAACCTGAAGCTCAGAGCTCGGCTTCCGCTCCCATTTCGCCGGCGCTCTCAGAGTCCACCATAGCCAAGGATGGGGACCTCGCCCCGGTGCTTTCGTCGACGGCGGATGGTACCAATGAGTGGAGGCGGACCTTGATATGGTGCGGCTCCGCGGAGAAGCATCGCCTGGCCAAGTCGTCCTACCCTTTCTTCCTCCATAGCATCTTCTCTGGGCTGGTTCTGCCTTTCTCCAAGTTCTTCACCGCCATTCTCGAGCACTACGGGATCCAAGCTCTCCATCTCCAACCCAACTCCATCCTGCTCTTGTCCATTTTCGCCTTTTACTGCGAGGCCTTCGTGGGCGTGAAGCCTTCGGTGGCCCTCTTCCGCCATTTCTTTAGCTTGCGGCTTCATGACGGCACTCAGCGGTCGGCATGTGTCTCCTTCGTTGCGGTCCAGAGCGGGAACATGCTCTTAAAGGCCGAGAAGAAGGTGGAGAACTTCAGGCACCGCTGGGTCTTCTTGGATCTCAAGAGCGTCAACCCCCGCCTGGATCTTCCGAAGGGGTTGCCGAAGAAGACTCTTGCGTGGAGCTCCGTGAAGCTCTCCGACCCCCGAGCCAAGCCCATCCTGGAGCGGATATCTCGAGATATCAACACCAGGAAGTTGACCGGGGGGATGATAGTGAAGGAGTTCTGTCGTCGTTTTCTCACAGGGGGTGCCCCGGGACGGCAGATGCGAGGGGATGGCTTAAGAGGTGAGAGCAAGGCTGCCGTGGAGATCCGGGATGGGATAGGGCAACAACACGCGATGGTTTACCCAGGTTCGGGGCTCTCCGGAGAGATAATACCCCTACTCCTGCATGTCTGTATATGAGGTGTATAGCAGTACAGAGGTTCTCCTGGAGCTGTGTGGGAGAGGAGAGCCATGGGATTTCTTGCCTCATACGTGAGTGTGAGGATGAGAGAATGAGAGAGAGCTTGGAGAGCTTGGCCCTGAGGGAGCTCCCCTGGTGCCTCTTATATAGGGAGGCCTAGGGGACAAGGGGTGCCCCACATGACCAACTATACACTATTGGAGGTGACAAGTGATGTAGGCAATAGTACACCACTATTGGAGATGACATGCGAGGTGACGCATGATGCAGTCAATAGTGCACCACTATTGGGGTGCAGTGAGGTGACGCGTGACGCAGGCTATAGTGTCTTCGTGTCGTGTCCGATGGGACGTGGCGGTTGACCTCGCGCAGCAGGCCGGCTGGAGCAGCCGGACGGGGGGCTGGTCGGAGCAGTCGGTTGGTACAGCCGGGCAGGGCGCCGGCTGGACAGAGGAGCCGGCTGGAACGGTCGAGCAGGGAGCCGGCTGGACCTAGTGGCCGGCAAGACCGGGGTACCAGCCGGGGCAGCCGGATAGAGGGGCGTTGGCCGCCCTGTTGTTTTGAAATGTTGAGTCGCCTCCTTGAGCCTACCCGGGGGTAATCCCCCCGACAGTAGCCTCCGAGCCTCCGGGCGACTCGGAGAGTCGGGCGGAGGGTTTTTGCCGTTGGCGTTGTTGTAGTAGAAGTTGTTGATGACGGTCGATTGCGGGCCGGGGGCGGCGCGGCTTGCTTCCAGCAGGGGCACGCCAGCGCACCCGCTGGGTGTAGCCTCCGAGCCTCCGGGCGATTCGAAGAGTCGAGCGGAGAGTCTTCGCTGTTGCTGAAGCAGACGGTGGCGTCGAGGACGTCGGGTGAGAACGCGGGGTCCGCCAACTGATGGGCGCGGAGCCCAGCCGGGGGTGGACGCGGGGTCCGCCGGCTGTTGGGCGCGGAGCCCAGCTGGGGGCGGATGCGGGGTCCGTCGGCTGTCGAGCGCGAGGCGCTGCCGGGCGCGGACGCGGGGTCCGCCGGCTGATGGGCGCGAGGCGCTGCCGGGTGCGGACGCGGGGTCCGCCAGCTAATGGGCGCGGAGCCCTGCCGAGGGCGGACGCGGGGTTCGCCGGCTGGCTGTTTCCAGCGGGGGCGCGCCAGCGCACCCGCTGGGTGTAGCCTCCGAGCCTTCGGGCGACTCGAAGAGTCGGGCGGAGGGTCTTTGCTGTTGCTGGAGCGGACGGTGGCGTCGAGGTTGTCGGGCGTGGACGTGGAGTTTGCCGCCGGATGGGCGCGGGGCCCTGCCGGGTGCAGACGCGGGGTCCGCCGGCTGATGGGCGCGGAGCCCTGCCGGGGGCGGACGCGGAGTCCGCCGACTGATGGGCGCGGAGCCCTGCCGGGCGTGGACGCGGAGTCTGCCGGCTGGTTGTTTCCAGCGGGGGCGCGCCAGCGCACCCGCTGGGTGTAGCCTCCGAGCCTCCGGGCGACTCGAAGAGTCGGGCGGAGGGTCTTTGCTGTTTGCTGAAGCAGATAGTGGCATTGGTTACGCCGGGTGCGGACGCGGGGTTCGTCGAATGAAGGACGCGGGGCGCTGCCGGGCGCGGACGCAGGGTCCGCTGGCTGATGGGCGTGGAGCCCTGCCGGGGGCGGACGCGGGGTCCGCCGGCTGATGGGCGTGAGGCCCTGCCTTGCGCGGACGCGGGATCCGCCGACTGATGGGCGCGGAGCCTTGCCGGGGGCGGACGCGGGGTCCACCGGTTGATGAGCGCGAGGCGCTGCCAAGGGCGGACGCGGTGTCCGCCGGTTGTTGAGCGCGAGGCGCCACCGGGTGCGGACGCAGGGTCCGCCGGCCGATGGGCGCGGAGCCCAGCCGGGGGCAGACGCGGGGTCCGCCGGCTAATGAGCGCGAGGCGCTGCCGAGGGTGGACGCGGGGTCCGCCGGCTGATGAGCGTGAGGCACTGCCGAGGGCGGACGCGGGGTCCGCCGTCTGAGGAGCGCGAGGCGCTACCAAGGGCGGACGCGGGGTCCACCGACTGACGGGCGCGGAGCCCTGCCGGGAGTAGCCTCCGAGCCTCCGAGCGAGGAGGTTCCTCATGGAAATGATCGTGCAAAAGACGAGTTTAGTCGATGCAGATGTGTCAAATATTTAGTTTTGGTAGTGCAAGCTTCATGCAAAGGGTGCCGACTCGGTTTCGTCCGAGCCCCCTTCAGTCTTTTTCGTGTTCTCTCCGCTCTTTGGCTTTTGCTCTTGCTAGCCGGACAGCCGGGAGCCGGTCTGTAGCTGAGGCGAAGAGTGGGCCGCGGAGTGGAGTGTACAGTACTTGGACTCTGGGAGCAGACTCGACCGAGCAGATACTCATAAGTGAAATGGCCGGGTTGCCCAAAACCATTTTCTCCTGGGATGCTTTTCGCATGGGGTGACCTCCAGCTTGTGCTCTCGCTAGCCGGACAGTCGCGGTGCGATCTGTAGCTGAGACAAAGAGTGGGCCTTCGGTACCGTACACGCTACTAAGCCGTCTCGTGGGAACGAACGTATCGGGCCAAGCAACCGGCCCCGGGCGAGACTAGTTGGCGCCGGGGTGAACAGTAAAGTTGCTGAAATAAATGCGGAGATTGCCTCCGAGGGATGCTCGGGGTATCCGTTGTTTGTGCGTGGCACGAGGGTATGTGGGTGGAGAGCTCACATTGCTTTTTGGTGCCGGCGAGGCGGTTGTTGTCGTAGACAGCCGGCGCGGCCTTTAGCCAGCGGAGCGCGCCTGCCGCGCCCGCTGGGTGTCACCCGCTGGGTGTAGCCTCCGGGCCGGTCGATCGGGGTGCCAGCCGGCCGGGCGCGACCAGCCAGCGTCGAAGTAGATGGGTAGTCGGGCCGGCTCTCCAGCCGGCCCGATGTCATAGTAGGCGGGCATCGCTGCCGGCCAGACGACGATGCAGGCGAGCGGGGCCCGGCGGGTCTTTTTTTTGTAGCCGACACACACTTTTCTTTTTCCCAGCCGGCCTCCCCTTCTTTTTTATTCACCAGCCGGCCCCCGCCTCCTTTCCTTCCCCCATGGGCAGCCGGCACACTGAAGCTGAAGGAGCAACACGGGAGCTGGCCAGGGCGTGAGACGGCGGGGAACCGCGTGGCGGAAGCGGGCCGCGGAGTGGAAGCCGGCCAGAGGCGGCTGCGGCGCGGGAGCCAGCCCGACGCGCGGGGCAGGAGCCGGCTGGGCGTGCAGACGAGCTGGGCGCGGGACGGCGCAGCCGGCTGTTGATCGGGCCGCAGGGGGAGCCGGCGGGCCGAGCAGATGGGGCATGTGGGCGGCTGGGCCGCAGGCCGGGCGGGCGCAAGGCGAAAGGCCAAGCCGACGCGGGAGGAGCGACCCGGCGCTGTGCAGGCGGGGCGAGGCGAAGCCGGCGGGCGGCCGGGTCGGAGGCGGTGAGGTGGCGCCGAGCGCGCTGGCGGAGCTGGCGGGTGGAGCCGGCGGAGCCTTTGGCAGAGGCGGGACCGGGCGAGGCCATGAAGGGCAGCGACGGGCCACGTGCGGGCGTGCACGCAGGGATGGAAAGCGGAGATGCGGACGGGGCCGCGCGCGGAGATGGCGCGACGATGTAGAGGTGCAGCTGCGGGGGAGCAGCGTAGCATGCGGGGGCGCTGAGCGGCAGCGACGCGGGACGTCCGGGGCAACGCCGCTGGCTGGCACGGCGCGGGGCACCCAGGGGGTCGACCGGTGCAGCAGGAGCCGGGCGCGGCGCGGCGGAGCCGACCGAGCGCGGCGCAGCGGCCGCACGGAGCCGGCCGAGGCATGAGGAGGCCGAGCCGGCCTGCGGGGAGGCGGAGCCGTGCGGTGGCGAGCCAGCGTGGGGTGGAGCAAGCGGCATGCAGCGATGCAGTTGGGGCAGAGGCGAGGCGTGGAGGCCGGGGCACACGTTGAGCGGAAGAGGCGCGGGCGCGGAGCCGGTGGAGACTGCGCACGGGCTGCAGCGGAGCCGGGCGAAGCGGCGGCCGGCGGTCGGCCGGGGCGGCGGAGCCGGTGCAACGCGAGGCCGGCGCAGGCGGCCAGCGGGCGTCGCATTGAGCGGCAGAGACGCGATGGAGGAGGGCGTGGCGTTGCTGCTGGTTGCTGGCGTAGGACGAAACGGGCGCGACTCTCCGGCGTCGGCGACCGAAGCAGTGGTGCAGCAAGCACACACTCTTTGAGCGCCGGAGAGCCGCCTGACTGGGCGGACCCCTCCCGCCCCGGACGTCCCTGTCGCGGCATGAGTCGAAGAAAGCGAAGAAGAGCGGCAACCATGGACGTGGTGAAGGAGAGGTGGCCGGGACGCCGGCGAGGGGGCCAAGCGAAGGAGGCGAAGACGCGCGGGAGGCGGAGGCGATCTTTCGCGCCGGTGTCGCGGCTCGGACGGACGGGCCAGCCGATACTGAGCGAAGGAGGACGCGTGCGCGCGGACGAGCTGTCTGGCGCGCCGAGGTCGAGCGCGAGCGTAGGGGAAGCCAACGGCGCGGGGGTCGAGCTCACGCGGCCTCAGCTCTTCTCGGGCGTGAGCGGAGGCGGAGCTTAGGCGCGCAGGGGAAACTTTGCGGGGCGGAGCAGCTCGAGCGCAGAGGCAGGAGCGTTTGAGAAAAATGCCGAGGACCGCGAGGACGGTGACGGCCCCGGACCACCCAGCGAGAGGCGGCACGCGGGAGAGGAGCGGATCCTCCGACGCCATCTTGCAGTACCCGAGGAAGGTGAGCACCCTGGAGAGCTGCTGCAGCCCCTGCTCGGCGTCGAACGCCAAGGCCGGGCGCGGGCGAAGGAAACTGTGAGCGGTGACGGGGACCGGCGCCGCGGCAGACGAGCTCGAAGATGGCGATTATGGCGAGCGCGTCGGCCGCCCCGGCTCGATTCGCCGCTTGGCGAAGGCGGAGTCGACGGTGGAGATGGACGATGCCGAGGCCGACGGTGAGGACGCGGACGGCGACGGCGCGTGCGTCCGGGGGTATGTTGATGTCGGACCCCCGAGCCCCGCCGGAGAGACATCGGCAACGTCGCGGTGGTGATGACGAGGAGGGTCCCGCCCGGACCGCGGTTCCAGCAGCAGCTTCCCCACGGTGGGCGCCAACTGTCGTCGTTTTCTCACAGGGGGTGCCCCGGGACGGCAGATGCCAAGGGATGGCTTAAGAGGTGAGAGCAAGGCTGCCGTGGAGATCCGGGACGGGATAAGGCAACAGCACGCGGTGGTTTACCCAGGTTCGGGGCTCTCCGGAAAGATAATACCCCTACTCCTGCATGTCTGTATATGAGGTGTATAGCAGTACAGAGTTGCTCCTGGAGCTGTGTGGGAGAGGAGAGCCATGGGCTTCTTGCCTCATACATGAGTGTGAGGATGAGAGAATGAGAGAGAGCTTGGCCCTGAGGGAGCTCCCCTGGTGCCTCTTATATAGGGAGGCCCAGGGGACAAGGGGTGCCCCACATGACCAACTATACACTATTGGAGGTGACAAGTGATGTAGGCAATAGTACACCACTATTGCAGATGACATGCGAGGTGACGCATGATGCAGTCAATAGTGCACCACTATTGGGGTGCAGTGAGGTGACGCGTGACGCAGGCTATAGTGTCTTCATGTCGTGTCCGATGGGACGTGGCGGTTGACCTCGCGCAGCAGGCCGGCTGGAGCAGCCGGACGGGGGGCTGGTCGAAGCAGTCGGTTGGTACAGCCGGGCAGGGCGCCGGCTGGACAGAGGAGCCAGCTGGAACGGTCGAGCAGGGAGCCGGCCGGACCCAGTGGCCGGCAAGACCGGGGTACCAGCCGGGGCAGCCGGACAGAGGGGCGTTGGCCGCCCTGTTGTTTTGAAATGTTGAGTCGCCTCCTTGAGCCTACCCGGGGGTAATCCCCCCGACAAGTTCCTGGCGCAGCTCCTGGCGCCCCTCCAGTCTCACTCGAGGCCCATGTGGGACTATCAGGGCAATGGCGATGACATCAGGCTTCGGTCCGCGCGCCTGACCCCCGGGGAGCTGAACAGGGCTATGGCGACCCTGCTCAACGGTGACCCAGGGGACCTTCCTGAGGCCTATGCCCCGTTGTTCTGTCGCGGCGACACGGCTGATCTGGTCGCTACGATGCCCGCCTTTGACGAACTGGGGCTCTCCCCGCCCGAGTGCTCTGGTTCCCTGATGGCAGTGTCCTCCAGCGACACCGCAAACGGGGAGGACTCGGAGGGGACAACGGACGACGATCTGGAGGAAGTGTCCCCTCCGTCGCGGAGTGCGCTTCTCTGCGGCTTTGAAGAAGACGACGATGCCGGCGAAGCCTCTGCTGCAAGTCCTTCGCGTCTTGCCAGGGTCCTCAGGGGGCCGGGGCCCACTCCTCGTGCTGCTCGGTCCGCCGGCCGGGCGTCCCCGAGGAAACGCGAGGCTGGGCCCCCTCCGGAGTGCCCTGCTCGTGCCAGCAAAGTGGCCGAAGCTCCCGTCTCGCCCCTGCCCGAACTGCAGCCTATGGGCGAGGCGGACGTGTCTGGGGCCGGGATGGCCTCTTCGGCCGCGGCCCTTGCGGGCGGTGCCCCTGCTACTCCCCGCGGCGGAGCCTCCCCGGAGAAGGGCGAGGGCATTCCCGCCTTCGTCGAGGTGGAGAAGAAGAGGAAGTGGGTCGACGTCGAAGAGTAAGTAGTCTTGCTTAGTTTTGGTCGCCTGCCGGTGGCTTACGCGCTGATGGTCCCCCCTTTGCTCTGTAACCAGGAGTGCTGCTATGCTGAAGGCGAGGAAGAAGAAGGCGGGCGTCAAGCCGAAGGTGCTTTCCGACGTGACGCCTGTTCCTGGTGCCTTGCGACGCCTGATGAGGCGCCACATGTCGCGGGCGAGGAGGCTCGCGGGGCGACCCTCCCTGTCATGGCCGCGGAGCCCCCGAAGCCCGTTGGAGAGGCCGTTTCTACCCTTGGGGGTGCATCCGCGCCGCTGTCTAAAGGGCCAGCCCCCGAGGGCCAGCTGGCCGTAGGACCGTCCGCCCCAGCCTTGTCCGTGGTAGTAGCGTAGCCCCCGGAGCCTTCTGCTCTCCATGCTTCTGCCCCCTTGGAGGTGGCTCCTGCCGCCGCGCAGGCGCCACCCCCGGGCCGGGCCCTGGTGTCTCCGACCTGCGGCCTTCTGGCCGAGCCAGGCGCCCTGGACGGGGGCTACGCCGCTCTGGATCAGGTCCGGGGCTCCCTCGGGAGCGCTGACGATCGCCTCGCGAAAGAGCGCTTGGGGCTCCTCTCCGGGTGGCTCCGGGCCAACGCTTCCGCCGTGGCAGTCTGGAGCCAGGCCGAGGCCACCGCGGCCGAGAGCAGGCAGGAGGCCGCATCAGCCAAGGCAGCTCGTGACACATCGTCTGTCAAAAAGTGCTGCGACGAGGCGGAGGTTTGCCTGAAGGCTCTTCAGGAGGAAAAGACTGCGCTCGCAGATCAGCTTCGCCAGCGGGAGGAGGACCTCAAGACCCGCGAAGCCAAGCTTGCCGATCGTGACGCCGCGCTGTCCAAGGCGGCGGCCAACCAAGCCGCGGAGCGAGAGCGTCTGGGCAGGGTGAAGGAGGAGGTAGCTGCGGAAAAGGCTCGGCTTGACTCCAGGGAGAAGGCCCTCGCTGCGGCTGAGGAGGGGAAGGCTGCGGAGCTCGACGCCCTCCCCTCCATCGAACTCAGGCTCCGCCAGGCGCTGCTGTCCATCTGCCGGGGGGGGGGGGGATTCACGGAGCCCCTGGTGGCTCCTGAGAGCGGCTTCATGGGGCTCTCATCAAAGCTCGCCGAGGTGCTTGAGGGTGCCGTCGCCAGGGTGGAGAACGTCTTGGAGAGTGAGTGTCGCGACCTCTTCTCCGCGGTCGCGACGCGCGTCTTCAGCCACCTCTATCTTCGCGAGCCGAGTTTCGACTTCGGCTCCGTGATCCGCCCGGTTGATCCTGGGGTTCGCGCCGCTACGGCGACGGCCGTGGAGGGCACCGTGGAGGCGCTGCTGAAGAAGTTCGCCTGCATCGCCGTTCCCCCACCTCCTCCTGCGGCTGAAAGGGTTAGTGACGATGATGACAACTGCAGCGATGTCGACGACGAGCTCCCCGCAGTCGGGACGGGCGGTGGCGCCGGCCCCTCCTAGTTCCTCTTCCTGGGTTTTCCCCTGCAATGTTCCTCGTGCCTCGTGGAGGCGTTAGACTTGTTTGTATTTCCACTTCTGGAGACATTTTAATGCTTGTAATGATTGCTAAGCTGTGTGGTTTCTTTCCTCGCCTCGTTTCCTTCCTGCTTGCTGATGTGCTCCGCGTCGGCAGGGCCTGGTCCCGCGCATACCTCGACCGCCGTTGGGGCGTCCGGATCACCAGGATGGTGCCAAGGGGCGAGGGGCTACGTGACCAGTGAGGCTCCTGAGTAGCGATGCTCAGGAGTCTCCCTTGACGTACGAGCAGCCCTCACGAAGGGAACACGGTGAAGGTGGGGTCAACTTGGAGATTTGGAGCGCCTTGAGCTCTGCGTCGGCAGGGCCCGGTCCCGCGCATACCTCAACCGCCGTTGGGGCGTCCGGATCACCAGGACGGTGCCAAGGGGTGAGGGGTTACGTGACCAGTGAGGCTCCTGAGTCGCGATGCTCAGGAGTCCCCCTTGACGTACGAGCGGCTCCCATACCTTTCCTCACCAGCTTTCATCTGAGAGGGACGCGTGAAGACCAGGTACCAGGGACCTGGGAAGGTGGCGTGCGCCAGGCCCGGCCTGAGCGTAGCCCCCATGCAGCCCCCTCACGCGGGCATCCCAAGGGAATGCTGCGAGATGGAGCCGCGAGGGGCCGTCCTGAGGTTGGATGCACCCGCTAGGGTGCCCTCAGTTGTTTATCCCCAGCGCGGAACATAGGGCTTCCACATTGCGTGGGCATAGCCGCTTGGGCGACAGTGTTGTCCGCCAGCGCGGAGCATGTGGCTTCCACTTGGGCGTGGGAATGGGGGGGCCCGGCTCCTGAGCCCCCCAGGCGTGTACAACCCATTAAGTTCATACGCGTGGCATGCATGGTAGAACTGGGAGGTGTATCTGGGCACTCGCGAGACAGCTCAGGCCTCGCGAGGCCCTACCTCAAAGGCGGGTTGCGCCTGAGTCTTCCGGTAGAGGGCGCCACTGCAAGTCCTGTATATTTTGGAGAAACCTGTGCCGAATGTATTTCCAAGGGCCATCGCATGAGAAGGCCGAACACCAATGACCCCAGGAGGTGACGTGAACGGGGCCGGCCCGCCAGACAGAGCTCAGCCATTGGATTTGTCGACGCTGCAGGGACGGGCCCGAGCACAGACGCCGTGCCCAGTCTTCTCATGCGACAACTCCGAGGAGGAAACACCCGGCGCGCGGCTCCCACGGTGGCGAAAGGTCGGCTGTGGTTGTAGGAACCGTGCCGCGCGCCCTGACTCACCCGCTCCCGATTAGCTCATGCGAGGACGCAGCACCAAGGGCCACGGGAGGTGTTGTGCACGGGGCTGGCCCGCGAGACAGAGCTCGACCACTTGGATTTGTCAACGCTGCAGGTACGAACCCGAGCACAGACATCGTGCCAGCCCTTAATCACAAGGCGGTCAAAGGCAGGATCATTAGGGCGCGGCGACATTCATGGTGGCGAAGCACCGAGCATGCAGGTTGGAATATTTAGGAAATAGATCAAATGCATGAAAGATTCTGATACATGCGTAAACGACGCGGCTGCGGGGATGAGCCCTGACCGCCTGAGGATAATGCAGCTCGATGGGTGCCCTCAAACTGCGCAAACTAAAAAGTTACCTGGTATGGACCGAAAGAAAATCACGTGGCGGCAATGCCGCTGAAGCATCGAGGTTGTTGTTGGAACCTGACCTTGCGTCCCCGCGAGCTTGGCCTTCACGACCCTGGCGCCTCATGAGGCTCGGGGCACTCGCTCGGGCCTGGCACCTCCTCCAGCTCCACGGGGTGCCTGGCCCGGTAAGGCGCGAGCATGGCCTGAGCAAGGCGCTGGAACGTGGCACCCACGTTCGCCAGACTGAAGGGCATGCGGATGTAGTGACACGGGTAGACCCCGCCGCGACCGACACGCGTTGGCCAGAAGATGTCCTGGGACGCGGCCCTGTTGATGCTGGGTACGTTGACGCAGACGCGCGGCATGCCACCCGAGTTGACGACGGCTACCGCGCTCGGCGGTGCAGGGCCACGCTCCCCTCGCATGGCCCGTGCTTCCTGGAGCTCCTCGATTGCTCTGGTGACGGACTCCCACGAACTTGGCGCCCCGCGCCGTGCTCCTTGTTTGGATGGATGCGCGCCGAAACACGCCCCCAAGTCATGCCCGAGCACCTCCCTCGTCTCACTAGTCAGGTCGGTAGCCTTCCGGGTGGAAGCCCCCAAGCCCGACCCAAGGGAGGCGCCGGGCGCGCCTTCCTATGCGAGGGAGGAAGGGGCCTTGGCCCCGGGTCGTGGAGCCTGAAGCGCCGTCCTTAGAGGTTTCAGCCCCCTGGCGCCCCTTGGAAAGGAGCTACTGCTTCTTCCTAGGGACATCCTTGCGAGGCAGGACATCTCCTTCGTCGTCTGAGTGCTCGGCCGCTGCGGCACGGTAGGCGCGCTCGAGGGAGCAAACTGCGTCCTTCTCATCGCAGGCGACAGTGATGACGCCGCCACTCCCCGGCATTTTGAGGACGTTGTAGCCATGGTGAGTCACCGCCATGAACTTGGCGAGGGCTGGGTACCCGAGGATCGCGTTGTACGGGAGGTGGATGTGGGCGATGTCAAAGACGATGAGCTCAGTGTGGTAATTGTTGCGCCCGCCGAATGTGACAGGCAGGCGCACTTGCCCGATGGGGACCGTGGAGCTGTCAGTGACCCCTGAGAAAGGCTTGGTTGGCATGAGCTGGTCGTATGGCACTTGGAGCGTCTCGAACGTCTCAATGGAGAGGACATTGAGCCCCGCGCCACCGTCGATGAGGGTCTTGGTGACGAGGACATTGCTGATGGTAGGCGTGCACAACATGGGGAGTGTGCCCGCCATGGCTGAACACCTGAGTTGATCCTTGGAGTCAAAGGTGACGGCGCACTGGGACCACTTGAGAGGGCGCGCAGCCTCGAGCTTCGGGAGAGCCGTGTTCACTCCCGCGAGAACTGCTTGAAGATGCGGTTCGATGCTGGGGCTTGGGCGCCGCCCAGGATGCAAGCTATTGCCCTGACCTCCTGGAAGCCCCCAGCCCCGTCGTTCTGCCTGTCTTCTTCCTTCCTCCTGGGTGGCGGCGGCAGCGGGGGTAGGCCGGCCTCACGAGGGCGGGCCTCACGAGGCTGACCACGATGTGACCCCTCCGGGGGTTCGTCGCGCCAGCGGTCTTCCCGAGCTTGATCGCGCCAGCGGTCCTCCCGAGGCCGGTCTCGCCACTCCTGGCGCTGGTCTTGATTGTCCCAGCGGCCTCCGCTGCGACCTCCGCCGCGGCCTCCATCGCGTCCATAGCCACGGTCGCTACGCCCAGGGCGCCGACCGAAATGCTCGTCACGGACCACCCGGAGCTCCTGACAGTCGATGGTGTTGTGGCTATTGGTGCCATGGAAGATGCAGAACGGTCGCCCTCCCGCGGGGGGTTCTTCGTCTCGACTGCACTTTGCCTCAGGTTCAGCCGCCAGCACCGCGGGGGCCTTGCGCTTCGCCTCCTTGGTCTTGGTCTTCTTATCTTCGGGCTCCGCCTCCGGAAGCTCGCGGAGTGAGAGGCACCCCTCTTCGGCCTTCGCGCACTTGTTCGCCAGGTTGAACATCTCCAGAGTCGAGCTTAGGTCGTCGTTGATGGCGAGTTCCTCCCTCATCCTGAGGTCCCTGACACCGTCGGTGAATGCCGAGATGATGGCCTCATCCGACGCCCTCGGGATCTTGAGGCGGACAGTCGTGAAGCGCTGTATGAACTTGTGCAAGGTCTGGTCCGACTGTTGCTTCACGCGACGCAGGTCACCCACTCCAAGGGCGCGGTCGCGGGTGCCTTGGAAGTTGGCGACGAAGCGCTCATGCAGGTCTTCCCAGGAGGTGATCGATCCCTCCGGGAGGTTGAGGAGCCAGGAGAGCGCACCACCCTTGAGTGCCATAGGAAACCAGCTTGCCATGACTTTGTCATCTCTGCCGGCCGCCTGGATGCCCAGCGAGTAGAGCTGTAGGAACTCGGCGGGGTCTGGGGTGCCGTCGTAGCGAGGAGGTAGGTCAGGCTTGAACTTGCAGGGCCACAGGGCCGGATGAAGCTTCGGGGCGATGGCGCGGCAACCCACTGGACCCGTGGATGCCGCGCGCACGGGAGGGACCCGGTCTTGGTGCTCCAGCGCGGCTGCTTCTAAGGGTGCCCGGTCGCAATGCTGATGCAGCTGTGCAGGAGCGCACGCGCACCACCTGACAGCTGACTTCATCTCTCACCCTCGTCGGGGGCCCGCGCGGCTGGTCGCGCGAGCGTGCTTCACGCCTGGGCTCGGGGTCGACGTCGCGCTGGGGAGGAGGAGGCGGCACATCATGGGCCTCGTCACCTGCCAGAGAGGGCTGGGGCCGGAACGAGTAGGAGAGCGCTGAGGCGTCGCCGGCGGCGCTGACGAGCTCTGCAATGCGCCTGAGCCAGTCATCGTAGCGGTTGGGGGCAGGGCGGTAACGCAGCAGCTCGCACGCCATGAGGAGCGCGCCCGACCCACGCGCCGGCCCGGGGCGAGCGTGGGAGGACGACCCAGTAGCTAGAACGTTCGACGGAGTAGCGGTGCGGCCGTCGCGCCGCGCGGTGACCGGCTACGACGAGTCCTGCTGCTCGTGGGCTTCCGGACCCGTGGCGGCGTTGGCCACAGGGGAGGCGGACCGACGCGCGGCCCACGGGCACCGTCTGGGCAACACGAGCAGCACGGCGCTCGGCGCGGGCTCGGCGAGCGTCAGCCATCGGAGAGGTGAAGCGGAGAAAGAGCGAGGCTTGAGGAAGACTTCGACACGCCCCCTACCTGGCGCGCCAAATGTCGGATTTCGGGCTCCGCTAAAACCCGAAGAAGTTCGAACTCAGGGGCATGTGCGAAGATCTCCAACAGCTTCACCCCCTCCAAGCTCACAACACGATGACCTTGCTCGATGGCAAGGAAGAAGATAGCACACGAGGATTTACCCAGGTTTGGGCCGCTGCGAAGCGTAAAACCCTACTCGTGCTTTTGGTGGATTGCCTCGCGAGGAGGTTCGTGGATGAACTAGTACAGTGGTGAGTTGCCTCGCCAGGGCATTCGGGTGGTGTTGGATCCCCTCTTCCGGGCAGCCTATCCTCTATTTATAGCGGCCCAGGTCCTCTTCCTCCGTCGTAATGGCGGGAAAGGGATCCCACAACGGCCAAACTCGAAAGGGGACATGAGGTACATCCTATCCTGACAAAAGGTGGTCTTCGCCTGCAAAGTAGCTGTTGGTGATGCAGTGGTGGGCTCGGTGATGACATCCGTCCTGCCGCGTCCGCTGGCCCGGTCCCGTTGCACCGGAATGGAAGCCTTTGGCGGGGCGCCTTGGGAACCTGCGCCTGCCCTTGCCTCCTTTGCATCAAAGAGGAAACTGTCTCCTCTGCGCGCGCTGGTGTCCGCCTGGCCCATCCTGCGTCATGCTTGGCCTCCCGAGGTCGAGCATTGCATAGAGATCTCCGCCGCTCAGGAGGGGGCCTGGGAGGCCTATTCCCCCGCGGGTCTTGGTGCTCTTTCCCTCGCGAGTCCGGGGCTCTCGCGAGGGCCTTGTCTTGAGTGAAGCCGCGCGGGGCCGTACGGACCGTCAAGTGGGCCATCCCCTGGGCTGCAGGCAGGCAAGTCTGGGTACCCCCGTTCCCAGGATGCTGACAGGGGCTTTGAGTTCTTGTTCGTGGCAACCGACAAGTTCACAAAGTGGCCTGAGGTGGAACCGGTGAGAAAGGTGACCGCACAAGCAGCTATCAAGTTCATGAAAGGACTGGTGTGCCATTTTGGAGTACCTAACAGAGTGATCACCGACAACGACACCCAGTTCACGAGCCGCGCCTTCATGCAATATATCCAAAACCTTGGAAGCAAGGTCTCCTTCGCCTCTGTTGCTCACCCAAGGAGCAACGGGCAAGTCGAGAGAATGAACGCTGAAGTGCTGCGAGGACTCAAGACAAGAACTTTGGATAAGCTGCGGAAGAGCGGCAGGCGCTGGATCGATGAGCTGCCGATGGTTCTTTGGTCCCTCAAAACGACACCAAATCGAGCTACCGGCCAGACGCACTTCTCCCTAGTGTACGGGGCGGAAGCAGTGCTCCCCACGGAACTCATAAACAGGTCACCTCGAGTGCTTGCCTATGACGAAGTAGAGCAACAGCAGTTGCGGCATGACGATGCCACGCTCCCCGAGGAAGACCGTCTCCGGGCTGCTGTGCGTACTGCACGTTACCAGCAAGCTCTGCGCCGCTACCATAGCCGCAGGGTTCAGGCCCGGAGCCTTGAGGAAGGCGACCTTGTCCTTCGGCGTGTTCAGTCCGCCAAGGGTACAAACAAGTTGACGCCGAAGTGGGAAGGCCCTTACCGGGTAGTACGAGTCACCAGACCTAGCGCAGTCCGTCTGGAGACCGAAGATGGCACCAAGGTGCAGAACTCATGGAACATTGAGCATCTTCGGAAGTTCTACCCGTAAGGCGCGGCTGCCGGGCTCAGTCCCCGGCAGCCACCTTATGTACAAGCCTTGCCGATGTTGCATGTATCCCTTTGTACAAAGCCAGGCGAAGACCGTGTGCAACAATAATAAAGCTAGGCATTGCATAGTATCGTCATCCTTACATGCTCATTGCGCATTTTTATGACTGCAATGTTAGCACCTTTAAGTTATTAGGATTTGCTAGAATGCTTGATGAGACGATAATCTTTGTTACTATCCTCACCCTACATGTTTTACCATCAAGAAAACAGGGGAAGGAAACAAGGGAACAAAGGAGGTGGCCCATCACGCTTGAAAAAGAGACACTGCCTGGAAAAGATAAGTGTATCACGTATTTCCAGTTCAGTACTTCTCGTTTTCTCAAGGAAACCCTTAGTATCTTCCTGCTAATTCTTGAGCTTGCGTTGGTTTTCCCTTGAAGAGGAAAGGGTGATGCAGCAAAGTAGATAAGTATTTCCCTCAGTTGTTGAGAACCAAGGTATCAATCCAGTAGGAGGTACAAGCAAGGCCCCAATCTTTGCACCTGCACAAACAATCAAACACTTGCACCCAACGCTATAAAGGGGTTGTCAATCCCTTCACGGTTACTTGCAAGGATGAGATCTGATAGAGATAGATATAAAAGATTGCTAAAAGTAAAACTAAAATAAAAGTAAATAGATTGAAACAAAGTATTTTTGGTTTATAGATCTGAAAATATAATATGGAAAATAGACCCGGGGGCCATAGGTTTCACTAGAGGCTTCTCTCTTGAAGGAAAATAATACGGTGGGTGAACAAATTACTATCGAGCAATTGATAGAAAAGCGCATAGTTATGACGATATCCAAGGCAATGATTATGCATATAGGCATCACGTCCGTATCAAGTAGACCGAAACGATTCTGCATCTACTACTATTACTCCACACATCGACCGACTCCTGCCTACATCTAGAGTATTAAGTTCATGAAGAACAGAGTAACGCATTAAGTAAGATGACATGATGTAGAGGGATAAACTCAAGCAATATGATGAATACCCCATCTTTTTACCCTTGATGGCAACAATACAAATACGTGCCTCGCTACCCCTACTTTGTCACTGGGTGAGGACACCGCAAGATTGAACCCAAAACTAAGCACTTCTCCCATTGCAAGAATTACCAATCTAGTTGGCCAAACCAAACCAATAACTCGAAGAGACTTGGAAAGATACGAAATCATGCATATAAGAATTCAGAGAAGATTCAAATAATATTCATAGATAATCTGATCATAAACCCACAATCCATCGGATCTCGACAAACACACCGCAAAAGAGTATTACATCGGATAGATCTCCACGAAGATCATGAAGAACATGGTATTGAAGAACATAGAGAGAGAAGAAGCCATCTAGCTACTAGCTATGGACCCGAAGGTCTGAGGTGAACTACTCACGCATCATCGGAGGGGCAATGGAGTTGATGTAGATGGCCTCCGTGATCGAATCCCCCTCTGGCTGATTACCGGAAAAGGCCCCAAGATGGGATCTCACGGGAACAGAGGCTTTCGGCGGCAGAAAATTATTATCGTGGCTCTCTTTGGTATTGGGGGAATATTTTGGAATTTATAGGAGGAAGATTAGGGTTAGGAGGCCTGTAGGGGGGCCACAAGCCAGGGGGGCACCCCCCTAGGACGCGCCCTGCAGGCTTGTCGTCTCCCGGCAGGTCTCCTGCCCCCCTCTCCAAGTCTGGTAGGTTTCTTCTGGTCCAAGAAAAATCATCGCGAAGATTTTATTCCGTTTGGACTTCGTTTGATATTCCTGATCTGCAATACTCAAAAATAAGGAGAAAACAGAAACTGGCACTGGGCACTAGGTTAATAGGTTAGTCCCAAAAATAATATAAAATAGCATATTAATGCATATAAAACATCCAAAATAGATAATATAATATCATGGAACAATAAAAAATTCTAGATACGTTGGAGACGTATCAAGCATCCCCAAGCTTAATTCCCGCTCGTCCTCGAGTAGGTAAATGATAAAAACAAATTTTTTGATGTGGAATGCTACCTAACATATTTATCCATGTATTTTTCTTTATTGTGGCATGAATGTTCAGATCCATAAGATTCAAGACAAAAGCTTAATATTGACATAAAAACAATAATACTTCAAGCATACTAACAAGGCAATTGTGTCCTTTCAAAATAACATGGCCAAAGAAAGTTATCCCTTAATCATATGGTCTGGCTATGCTCCATCTTCCCCACACAAAGTATTTAAATCATGCACAACCCCGATGACAAGTCAAGCAATTGTTTCACACCTTTTATGTTCTCAAACCTTTTCAACTTTCACGCAATACATGAGCGTGAGCCATGGATATAGCACTATAGGTGGAATAGAATATGGTGGAGGTTGTGAGGAAAAAGGAGAAGATAGTCTCACATCAACTAGGCGTATCAACGGGCTATGGAGATGCCCATCAATAGATATCAATGTGAGTGAGTAGGGATTGCCATGCAACGGATGCACTAGAGCTATAAGTGTATGAAAGCTCAAAAAGAAACTAAGTGGGTGTGCATCCAACTCGCTTGCTCACGAAGACCTAGGGCAATTTGAGGAAGCCCATCATTGGAATATACAAGCCAAGTTATATAATGAAAAAATTCCCACTAGTATATGAAAGTGACAAAATAGGAGACTCTCTATCATGAAAATCATGGTGCTACTTTGAAGAACAAGTGTGGAAAAAAGATAGTAGCATTGTCCCTTCTCTCTTTTCTCTCATTTTTTTGGTGGGCATCTTTGGCCTCTTTTGTTTTTTTTATTTGGGCTTCATTGGCCTCTTTTATTATTTGTAAAGTCCGGAGACTCATCCCAACTTGTGAGGGAATCATAGCTTCCATCATCCTTTCTCTCATGGGACAATGCTCTAATAATGATGATGATCACACTTTTATTTACTTACAACTCATGAATTACTTGGTACCTAGAACAAAATATGACTCTATATGAATGCTTCCGGCGGTGTACTGGGATGTGCAACAATCTAGCATAGCAAATGACGTCAAAAAACGGACATGCCATGGAAACATCATGCTAGCTATCTTACGATCATGCAAAACAATATGAAAATGATGGTGCATGTCATAATGAATGGAACAGTGGAAGTTGCATGGAAATATATCTCGGAATGGCTATGGAAATGCCATAATAGGTAGGTATGGTGGCTGTTTTGAGGAAGGGTATATGGTGGGTTTAATGCATCGGCGAAAGTTGCGCGGTACTAGAGAGGCTAGCAAAGGTGGAAGGGTGAGAGTGCGTATAATCCATGGACTCACATTAGTCATAAACAACTCACATACTTATTGCAAAAGTAAATTAGTTATCGAAGCAAAGTATTAGATGCATGCTCCTAGGGGAGAGGGTGGTAGGAGTTAACCATCGCGCGCTCCCGACCCTCACATAAAGGATGACAATCATTAAACAAATCATGCTCCGACTTCGTTACATAACGGTTCACCATACGTGCATGCTACGGGAATCACAAACTTGTAACACAAGTATTTCTACCAATCCACAATTACTCACTAGCATGACTCTAATATCACCATCTTTATATCTCAAAACTATATGCAAGGAATCAAACTTCTCATAGTATTCAATGCACTTTATATGAAAGTTTTTATTATATCCCTCTTGGATGCCCATTATATTAGGACTAAATTCACAACCTAAACCAATTACCATGCTGTTTAAAGACTCTCAAAATAATATAAGTGAGGTACGAGATTTCAATTATTTCTATAAAATAAAACACCACCGTGCTCTAAAAAGATATAAGTGAAGCACTAGAGCAAAATTGCCTAGCTCAAAAAATATAAGTGAAGCACATAGAGTATTCTAATAAATTCACGATTTATGTGTGTACCTCTCAAAAGATGTGTGCAGCAAGGATGATTGTGGCAAACTAAAAAGCAAAGACTCATATCATACAAGATGCTCCAAGCAAAACACATATCATGTGGTGAATAAAAATATAGCCTCAAGTAAATTTACCGATGGATTGAAGACGAAAGAGGGGATGCCTTCTGGGGCATCCCCAAGCTTAGGCTCTTTGGTATCCTTGAATATTCCATGGGGTTCCTTGGGCATCCCCAAGCTTAGGCTCTTGCCACTCCTTATTCCATAGTCCATCAAATCTTTACCCAAAACTTGAAAACTTCACAACACAAAACTCAACAGAAAACTCGTGAGATCCGTTAGTATAAGAAAAATAAATCACCACTTTAGGTACTGTTGTGAACTCATTCTTTATTTATATTGGTGTAATATATACTGTATTCCAACTTCTTCATGGTTCATACCCACCGATACAACCCATAGATACATCAAAATAAGCAAACAACACAAAGAAAACAGAATCTGTCAAAAACAGAACAGTCTGTAGCAATCTGTAAGCTTCGAATACTTCTGTAACTCCAAAAATTCTGAACAATTAGGAAAATCTTCGCAATTTGTATATCAATCTTTTGTAAAAAATTCAGACTCATTCGACGCTCTGGTGAATTTATAAAATTCCTGGACTGAGCGCAAACGTTTCTGTTTTTCAGCAGAATCAAATCAACAATCACCGTAGACCATCCCAAAGGTCTTACTTGGCTCAAACACTAATTAAAACACTAAAACACAATTACTACAGAGGTAATAATGTGTAAAGCACTCAAAAACAGAAATAAAATTGGGTTTCCTCCCAACAAGCGCTATTGTTTAACGCCCCTAGCTAGGCATAACACAATAGATCAAGGTATTGTCATCTTTGGTATGCAATCCATAAGTAGCTCTCATAATAGATTCATAAGGTAATTTAATTTTCTTTCTAGGAAAGTGTTCCATGCCTTTCCTTAACGGAAATTGGAATCTAATGTTTCCTTCTTTCATATCAATAATTGCACCAATCGTTCTAAGGAAAGGTCTACCAAGAATAATAGGACATATTGGATTGCAATCTATATCAAGAACAATGAAATCTACGGGTACATAATTCCTATTTGAAAAAATAAGAACATCATTAATTCTTCCCATAGGTTTCTTAATAGTGGAATCCGCTAGATGCAAATTTAAAGAGCAATCATCAAGTTCATGGAAACCTAGTACATCACATAAAGTTTTCGGAATCGTGGAAACGCTAGCACCCAAATCACAAAAAGCATGGCACTCATAATCTTTAATTTTAATCTTAATAGTAGGTTCCCACTCATCATAAAGCTTTCTAGCTATAGAAACTTCCAACTCAAGTTTTTCTTCAAAATATTTCATCATGGCATCAACAATATGTTTAGTAAAAGCTTTATTTGATCATAAGCATGCGGAGAATTCAACATGGATTGCAACAAGGAAATACAATTAATCAAAGAACAACTATCATAATTAAAGTCCTTGAAATCCAAAAGAGTGGGTTCATTGATATTTAAAGTTTTGACCTCTTCAATCCCACTTTTATCAATTTGAGCATTAAGATCTATAAACTTCGAATCATTGGGATGACTTTTAACTAAAGTTGACTTATCTCCAGTCCCATATTTATCAAGATTTGTATTAGAAAACAAAGATTCAATAGGAGTCACATCAATCACTTTAAGATCTTCATCATTATTTTCACGGGAACACACTTTTTCAAGCCATTCACGCTTAGCACGCATTCTCGCGGTTCTTTCCTTACACTCATCAATAGAAGTTCTCATAGCTTTTAAAGACTCATTAATATCACGCTTAGGTGGAGTAGATCTAATTTTCAAAGAATCAATCTCAAGCGAAATTCTATCAACGTTCCTAGCCAAATCATCAATCTTGAGCAATTTTTCTTCAATCGTAGCATTGAAAACCTTTTGCGAGCTAATAAATTCTTTAATATTATTCTCAAGATCATAGGGCATCTTATTATAATTTCCATAAGGATTGTTGTAGGAATTACCATAATTATTAGAGGAATTACTAGGAAACGGCCTAGGGTTGAAATTACCTCTATACGCGTTATTACCAAAATTGTTCCTACCAACAAAATTCACATCCATAGATTCATTATTATTTCCAATCAAAGAAGACAAAGGCATATCATTAGGATCAATAGGAGCACTCTTACTAGCAAACAATTTCATTAATTCATCCATCTTTTCATTCAAAGTGTTTATTTCTTCAATAGCATGCACTTTTTTACTAGTAGGAGATCTTTCGGTATGCCATTGAGAGTAATTTGCCATAATATTATCTAGGAGTTTAGTAGCTTCCCCTAATGTGATTTCCATAAAAGTACCACCCGTGGCGGAATCTAAAAGATTTCTAGAAGCAAAATTCAATCCCGCATAAAAAAATTGTATAATCATCCATAAACTCAAACCATGTGCGGGGCAATTTCTAATCATTAATTTCATCCTCTCCCAAGATTGTGCAACATGCTCATGATCAAGTTGCTTAAAATTCATTATATCGTTCCTAAGGGAGATGATCTTAGCGGGCGGAAAGTACTTGGAAATAAAAGCATCTTTACACTTATTCCATGAATCAATACTATTTTTAGGCAAAGATGAAAACCAAGTTTTAGCACGATCTCGTAGTGAGAACGGAAATAGCTTCAATTTAACAATATCATTATCCACATCTTTCTTCTTTTGCATATCACACAACTCAATGAAAGTATTTAGATGGGATGCGACATCTTCACTAGGAAGGCCAGAAAATTGTTCTTTCATAACAAGATTAAGCAAAACGACATTAATTTCATAAGATTCCGCACTAGTGGCAGGAGCAATCGGAGTACTAATAAAATCATCATTATTAGTATTGGAGAAGTCACACAACTTGGTATTCTCTTGAGTCATCGTCACAAAGCAAGCAATCTAGCACACAAGCAAACAAAAAGCAAATGAAAAGATGAACGGAAGAAGGGCGAATAAAAAGGCAAATCTTTTTGGTTTTTTCTGAAAATCGTTTTAGAAGTGGGGAAGAGGAAAACGAGAGGCAAATGGCAAATAATGTAAATGCAAGACATGAGTTTGTGATAGGTACTTGGTAAGCTTGATGCAGACCTCCCCGGCAACGGCGCCGGAAATCCTTCTTGCTACTTCTTGAGCTTGCGTTGGTTTTCCATTGAAGAGGAAAGGGTGATGCAGCAAAGTAGATAAGTATTTCCCTCAGTTGTTGAGAACCAAGGTATCAATCCAGTAGGAGGTACAAGCAAGGCCCCAATATTTGCACCTGCACAAACAATCAAACACTTGCACCCAACGCTATAAAGGGGTTGTCAATCCGTTCACGGTTACTTGCAAGGATGAGATCTGATAGAGATAGATATAAAAGATTGCTAAAAGTAAAACTAAAATAAAAGTAAATAGATTGCACCAAAGTATTTTTGGTATTTTTGGTTTATAGATCTGAAAATATAATATGGAAAATAGACCCGGGGGCCATAGGTTTCACTAGAGGCATCTCTCTTGAAGAAAAATAATACGGTTGGTGAACAAATTACTGTCGAGCAATTGATAGAAAAGCGCATAGTTATGACGATATCCAAGGCAATGATTATGCATATAGGCATCATGTCCGTATCAAGTAGACTGAAACGATTCTGCATCTACTACTATTACTCCACACATCGACCGACTCCTGCCTGCATCTAGAGTATTAAGTTCATGAAGAACAGAGTAACGCATTAAGTAAGATGACATGATATAGAGGGATAAACTCAAGCAATATGATGAATACCCCATCTTTTTACCCTTGATGGAAACAATACAAATACGTGCCTCGCTACCCCTACTTTGTCACTGGGTGAGGACACCGCAAGATTGAACCCAAAACTAAGCACTTCTCCCATTGCAAGAATTAGCAATCTAGTTGGCCAAACCAAACCAATAACTCGAAGAGACTTGCAAAGATATGAAATCATGCACATAAGAATTTAGAGAAGATTCAAATAATATTCATAGATAATCTGATCATAAACCCACAATTCATCAGATCTCGACAAACACACCGCAAAAGAGTATTACATCGGATAGATCTCCATGAAGATCATGAAGAACATGGTATTGAAGAACATAGAGAGAGAAGAAGCCATCTAGCTACTAGCTATGGACCCGAAGGTCTAAGGTGAACTACTCACGCATCATCGGAGGGGCAATGGAGTTGATGTAGATGCCCTCCGTGATCGAATCCCCCTCCGGCAGATTACCGGAAAAGGCCCCAAGATGGGATCTCACGGGAACAGAGGCTTTCGGCGGCGGAAAAGTATTATCGTGGCTCTCTTTGGTATTATTTGGGAATTTATAGGAGGAAGATTAGGGTTAGGAGGCCTGCAGGGGGGCCACAAGCCAGGGGGGCGCCCCCCCTAGGGTGCACCCTGCAGGCTTGTCGTCTCCCGACAGGTCTCCTGCCCCCCTCTCCAAGTCTGGTAGGTTTCTTCTGGTCTAAGAAAAATCATCGCGAAGATTTTATTCCGTTTGGACTCCGTTTGATATTCCTTATTTGCAATACTCAAAAACAAGGAAAAAACAGAAACTGACACTGGGCACTAGGTTAATAGGTTAGTCCCAAAAATAATATAAAATAGCATATTAATGCATATAAAACATCCAAAACAGATAATATAATAGCATGGAACAATAAAAAATTATAGATACGTTGGAGACGTATCACTTCCTTACTGTGGGATGTGGAGTCACCCACATGGTGAAAACCCTTGTCGGGACGAGCCGCCCCCCTGTCTTTGTTCATGGGGGTGACAGCGCCGATACCGACAAGGAGCTCTGCCGGGGAACAACACCAACTTGTTGCCGGGGGCTCGCCCCCCACTCCGGCACTTGTGGTTCGAATGACGACCCGACAAGCAGCCCCACGCGGTAGAGACAAAACATACTGATGCAGTACAAATAAGGAAAGGAAAAGGACAGTACTTGCGGAAAGAAAATAGCATTCTATTCTCATTCATTTTTCGATACAAATGGGTAGAGATTACACTTATGATTCATTAAAACTTGGCAAGCGCCTACATCTTTTGACATAAAAAAAGATAAGTGCCCCGTAATCCCTTTCTTGTCCCTCTCCTCTTAGGGACTAAGTAGGAAAGGAGCAGAGGGCAAAGGGAGCGCCTGGCCGGGATTCAACGCTTCCCAGCCAGGACCAGAGGGACGCGGCCGGCGAAAGGCCCCTGCCCCCAGGCAGGGCGAACGAAGCCGATGGAGCGGACAAGACCGACAAGGGGAAAGAAGGTGGAGGGCAGGTGCAGATGGTGGCGCTGCCGGGGCCCAGCTGGTGATGATGGTGCTGCTGGGGAACGCGACGCGTCGGAGACCTCATCCGTGCTCCTGATGCGTCGTAGGTCCCCGACCGCCATCGTCTTCCTCATCGCCACCGCCCGAGGAGACGCCCTCGCCATCGCCCAAGCTCCAGGCATGGCAACCCGGGGAACCCACAGAGAGCATGGTCGTCCCCGGTGGCCAAAGATGGGGAATTCCGTCCCCCGCCTTAGAAGAACACGCGAAGATGAAGAGCTCTCTTCCGAACGCTCCATCCATAATGCCGCGGAAGGAGAGCTTCACCGCGGTAAATGACGACGCGCAGCGGCAACCACGCGCACGCCCATGGAGACCGTGTGGACGTTTTTTCTCCATCACCTTGAAGAAGGAATGCAGAAACCATGGACCGCTACGACGCTACGCCTCCAGCGCAGGTCCCGACGCGACGTCAACCGCGTGGAGCTCCGTCAAGACTAAAGGAGCGGGCAGAGCGGCGACGGGCGTACCGCCACAACCGTCCCCGATGTAGCCACCATGCTGCCCGCTCCCCCATCCAAGACTTCTCCGACCGACCTTCTGTTCAGAGCTGTGCACCCATGGCGGGAACCAAACATAATTTTGGAGGGAAAGTTCTACAAGCACGCTCGCTCGCCTCTTCCCCCTGAGCATTGGGAAGGCGAGCGCAGCTCAAGACAAAAAAGTAGAAGGACTAGCTCTATGGGATTGCACTCAAGAAGGGAGAAAGGATGGATGAGCATCACCCCTCGCAACCCCCCAATTTATAGGGAGGGGCGCGGGGGCTGGCTCTCCCCCACTCCAAGGGTCGCCGCCCATCTCCACCAATTCCATCGCCCACGATCACGGGCGAACAGGTAACCGCCCCATTGCTCCAATCCATGGCGCTGCGGTTTCTGCCACGATCAGGACTTTAAGTCACGAGCGCCCGTCGCTGATCCCCCGCTATGCATGTGGCGCGCGTGGCGGAAATGACCCGAGGTGGTGGGACAGTCTTGGCCAAAAAATTGACAGTTACTCCCTCACATTGTGTGCCTATGCATAAAACTTGGGCCTGACCCAACGGCATTTGGCGAGCACGTGTGGGCCAGTCCCGGGGGCTCCTGTCGGTGCACTAGTACAGGGGTACCCAGTGCCCCTGACTTATGCACAAGCGGTAGAAGCAGAGAACCCCGACAACAACCAAGACAAGACTTCAGCAAGCTCAACGCGGCAGCCCAAGCCTGAGCTGCAGCGCGCCAAGCGCGTCCCCAACGCTTGCCGGGGACCAAGATGAATGCACCTTCCAGAAGACCCGGCATGCCACTCCCCGACAGGCACGAACCAACCGGACACCGCTCCATCGCATCGCTATGCCTGTCATTTATCGATGTGGTGTCAAGCCCTCAGGCGGCTAATCAGCTCTCGCTAAGCACGTGGCGACATTCCGGAAGACAGGTTACGCCCGGTTGACACCCGCCCTGCAGCGTGTCAAGATCTCAAGCAGCAACAGGCCAAGAGGTGGCAAGGGCTTGCCGGGGATGCACCCCCGAGCGCCACCTAGGCAGGTAATCATGGTATTTTGTCCTAAATGCCAGAGTTAGGTATGATAGCTCTGCTTAGCTATCTAATCAATAGATAATGTCTGTTTTGCCATTGTGGTAACCCCTTGTACTATAAAAGGAGGACCAGGGCAACCTAGCTCAAGGTTGGCAACTCGAACCCCCGAACGCTTGTACTCGCATAGCCACTCTCCCCAGCAGCAGTCCTTGCGGGGGTCATGCACCCTGTGTTCTTCGTGTTCCTCCAATCAATCCACCACAAAGCAGGAGTAGGGTTTTACGCTTAGCAGCGACCCGAACCTGGGTAAAAATGCCTGACTCTTGATCGTTGCGCCATCTCATGCTCTACGCTCTTCATGCAACGTGACCCCCCTTGCCGAACCACAAGGGACCTCTGGTCCCATAGGTGATCATGTGCATCCGTGCCCCGACACTGTGTGTGGGTGATTTCTCTACAGCAACATACGAGTGTGATATATGATTTTGGGGTAGAAAAATCCCAGGAATCCAATGGTGTGGTTAGTTTTGACATTTGGACATGTTTGCAAAGTGTTATTTTGTCATAATATGCCATTTTGTCTTTTTCACATGAATTAATCCTTGCATGATTTGATGAACTTGTCAACATGAAAGCGGTAGTGTTTGGTGGGCACTAGGCCCTGGTATTTTTCTTTGCCATGATAAACTTGTGGTTTAGTGGGTTTCTTGCTGTAAACATGTTAAGAAAATATTACTGTTTTCATTGCTCAAATATTTCCAAGTGTTAGAACTGTTATTTTCTTCCCATGTTGTGTTGATGATTCCCATGGATATAGTGTTCCTTTGGGGTTGGTCCAATGCCATGAATTGTTGTGCTTGTCACCCTCTGTCATTTGGTGCCTTCACCTTGCCAAAGAGATTTTGCATCTTAGAGTTATTTGCTGTCAAAGATGCTATGATGTTATTAGCTGCTGCTATTCTCTTAGTGAAATTTGACTAAGTCTGAGAATCTGTAGTTATTTTCATGCCATGTTTAGGGGATGCTACCAAGTGATCTGTGAGGTTTTAGCTCATGCTCAGTGCTAGTGTTTTGTAGTAGTTGTTGTCCTCTACAACCCTGTTAAAATTCATGCCATGAAACTTGTTGTAGAATAGTGTTTTGTTGCTGTCAACATGACTCCAGATTGAAAAACTGCAAGTGCAAACTGAGATTTTCACTAAGTCCCTAAAAACTGTTTCAACATGCCATCTTGTGAGCTCCATTGCCATTGATCCATGCTCCCTTTCAAGTTTCTGTAGATAGATGATTTGTTAAGAATGCTATATACTTCCTGTACATGCCTTGGTTGTGATTTGAGACTTGCTGTAGCTCTGGGTATATGTGTTACAAGATGTCATGTTGCCTGTTGTGGACAGATTGTGTGTTTGAGTGTTTTGTGACTTGTGGGAGCTATACTCCATTGTTTTGCATGATCTTTGGGTCTATTCTTGCTAGATTTTCATTCCCAATCCAGTGGCATCCTTGGAATACCAAGGAATAGCCCGTGTCCTTCTTCATTTTGTGTTTTGTCTCCGTTAACATTCTTACCTTGTCGTGAGTGTACCGTGAACTACGTTACTCCGTTTGCGACGTTCTACATATGCATTTGCATCGATTTTACATGATGCATCCATATTTGCCATGACCATGCATGTTCAAACAACTAAACATGAGGTTTTGTCCAGAATACTAAATAACTTAATAATTGCATGTGAAACATGACTAGCATATGATTGCCATGTTATTTGCATCAATATGACCATGCATCATCTTTGTTTGCGCATTGCACTTGGTTTGTATGTTTATTTGGTATCGTTTGTCTTTGGGTAGACCCGGTTGTCGAGCCTGAGTACAAGGATCCCGGAGAGAACGACTCTGAGGACCCAGCTCTTTGTCCCTCTGAAGACCCAACAGGCAAGATGATCATACCCGGATCCCGACACTATTTTTGCTATGCTAGATGTCTCGCTCTTATTGTTATGTTTCACTACCTACTGTCAGATTTCGGGCTCCGCAAAACCCAAAGAGGTTCGGACCCAGGGGCGTGTGCGAAGATCCCCACCAGCTTCGGCCTCAAGCTCACAGCGCGACAGCCTAGCCCAACGAACTCACACAATCGTGGGGAAGAAGACTAGCACACGAGGATTTACCCAGGTTCGGGCCGCTGCGAAGCGTAAAACCCTACTCCTGCTTTTGGTGGATTGCCTCACAAGGAGGTTTGTGGATGAACTAGTACAGTGGTGAGTAACCTCGTGAGGGTGCTCGGGTGGTGTCTTTTTTATCTCCCTCTATGGAGTAGCCTAGCCTCTATTTATAGTGGCCCGGGTCCTCTTCCCTTATCGCAATGGCGGGAAGGATCCCACAACGGCCAAATTCGAAGGGGGACAAGGAGTACACCTTATCCTGGCGAAAGGCAGTCTTCGCCTGCAAAGTAGCCGGTGGTGATGCAGAGGTGGGCTCGGCGATGACGTCCGTCCTGCGGGGCTCGCGGTCTTGGTCTCCTTGCGCCGGAATGGAAACCTTTGGGGGATGCCTTGGGAACCTGCGTACGTCTTTGCCTCCTTTGCACCAAAGAGGAAACTGTCTCCTCTGCGCGTGCTGGTGCCCGCCTGGCATGGCTTGCGTCACCCCCGACCTCCCGAGGCTGAGCGCTGCATAGGGATCTCCGCCCCTCGGGAGGCGACCTGGGGAGGCCTCCTCCCTCCGAGGGTCTTGGCGTTGCCATCCTCGCGGGGGCGGGGCTCCCGCGAGGGCCTTGTTCTCGAGCGATCCTGCACCGGGCCGTACCAGGCCGTCGAAGTGGGCCATGCCCCGGGCCGCAGGCAGGCAGGTCTGGGTACCCCCGTTCCCAGAACGCCGACAGCAGCCCCCGGGCCCAAGGCGCGCTTGGGTTGGCTTCGGGGCGAAGCTGAAGGAACCAACCTGAGCGCCGCGGGCCCCAAATCGCCTGCATGCCCAACCTGACGCGTGGCGCATAAAGAGACGCGGACGCCTCCGCTCCCCGAAGATGTCGGGAACCGCCCCGAATCAGGCTGACGCGAAGCCTGGGCGCCGCGCCGGCCATCATTGCCCTTCCTTGAATGCGGCTATTTCCTTGTGTCCTCCCCCCTTGGTCCACACGGATGTGACCCGCCGAGGGCAGATGAAGCGATGTGAAGCAGGGCTGCATGCCGACCGAGGATGGCATGTGGCGCCCAAGGAGCGCACGGCGCCTCCACTCCACGCGACGCCCTATGGGCGGCGGTTGCGCCTATAAACCCGCCCCGCCCGGGGGGTCATTCCATCCTGACGCGCCATCTTGCTTCCCATCCTTCCAAAGATATCTTTCTCATCCTCCTCTCTTCCCTTACCCTCCATGGCATCTGGAGGGAGTGCTGCTGGTGCGGGGAAGCGCACGGGGTCTTCGGCTCCATCGCCGGCCTCCGGAGGCAGCAGCGGGGGGCCTTCGAGGCCGGTCCAAGCACGCCGGCGCTGGGCCATCATCGACGAGTAAGTGTTCCGTCACCCACCCCCTTCTCTTGCAGCCACGCCCAACATGCCAGACCTGATTGTTTCTTCCTCCCAGGGCGTCTGCGCCCAAGAAGCGCAGGCTTGTCGAGCTCCAGGAGGAAGCGGACGCGTTGAGGTCCCAGCTGGCGGGCGCCGAGGCCGCCCTCCAGGCCGCGCTCAGGGGCGAGGAGGAGGCCAAGGCGGACCTGGTGTCCCTTCAGGCCCAGATCAAGAGGGCAGCTGATGCCGTGCAGGCTGCCCAGGACGAGGCGACGCACGCGAAGATGCTGGAGGCGCAGCGCGCCAAGCAGTACCTGGACATCGCCCACCGCTCGGTTGGTGCGGCTGGCCGGTTCATCGGGGAAGCCCCCGCGCTGCCGTGCGCGCACGGCGACGGGGGTTACCTCAACTTCTTCGGCAAGGTGGTGGAGGCGCTGGAGACCGGCGTCTCCCGGGTGGACGAGGACAACGTGTCCAGCGCGCATGACCTCCTGGACATCGCGCTAACGCGCGTCTTCTCCAACCTGCGCTGCCACGTCCCGGAGCTTGATCTCGCCCGCGTCATGGAGCCGGTGCCCGAGGAGCTCTAGAGGCCCCTCAGGGACGAGGTGCGTCAGCACGTGGAGTCCCTGGTGGAACGGTTCGTCCAGGAGCCTTCCTCCGACGAGGGCGACGACTCCGGTGCCGAGGCTGACGGGGGTCTGGATGGTGACAGCGGCTCCACCGCCTAGGCTTCCCTTGTTTTCTTCCTCTGGGTCCTGTTACATCAAGAAGCACTTGGCCCCTGAGGGCGTTAAACTTTTGTGTTTTACCTTCGTCTTCCTCCCTCTTCTTTTAAACTGTCAGTTGCTTGTTTTGTGTGACGCGCCCTCGTCTCTTCCGCGGAGTTTTGTGTCGTCGTTGGTGCGGCACCGCGCACTCCGTCGCGCCTTCGCTCGTCCCACTGTGCCGCTGCTCTACGCCCGGTGCTCCTCGTGAGGTTCGCGGAGGTGTCGCACTACGCCCGGCGATGACGGCCTGCCATGGCTTCACGGGGCGGACCCTCCTGAGGGGGAGCGTGCCGCCCCAAGACCGGAGTTTTAGCGACGATGCCTAGAGAGGCCGGATCCCTTCCCTTGCATTGTCCTTCCCTGTACCTGAAGCCACGGGAGGCCTGATGGGGGCACGTAGTAAATCGTAGCGCCTGCATTCTCACGTTAGCATTCCTGTCTCATGCCCAACATTCGGGCTATCATTGGATCAAAAAGTTTCTGCTCTTTACGGTTGGGGTACTTAGCTTGGCGGGCCGTGGCGAGCTCATGCGCTGTGAGGTGCAGTTGGAGCGCCTAGGGAGTTCTAGGATCTCTCCAGGGAGGGCTTCTTCCTTGCGAGCACACTGGTCTAGGGCCTTCTTAGTGCTCTGCGTCGGCGGGGCCCAGTCCCACGCATACCTCGACCGCCGTTGGGGCGTCCGGATCACCAGGACGAGACCAAGGGGCGAGGGGCTACGTGACCGGTGAGGCCCCAGAGTCGCGTTGCTCAAGAGTCCCCCTTAACGCTCAAGCGGCCCCCATACCCTTCCTTGCTAGTTCCTGCCTCGCGAGGAGCCTGAGCCCCCTGGGGCAACAGGTGCCTGCCGGCTTGCCTGGGGGCGCCGCGCAAGGACCAAGGTGCCAGGGCTTCGGTAAAGTGCGCACACCGAGCCCGTGCCGCCCCCGCCCCTGGGGCGCGTGAGGGGGAGACCGACAGGTTTCGGTCGAAAAAACGAGACTTCAAGATCAAAAAGGATTGCAAAGAGAGAAAATTTCCCACCCCGTTTTCAAATTGAGTTGCGAAACTTCGAGTTTCATTTCAAAAAGTGGCAATTCGAATACAAAAAGGGGCAAGCAACAGCCGCGTCCGGCACCTAGGCTATGTTGGGGAACGTTGCATGGGAAACAAAAATTTACCTTTGCACACGCAAGATCTATCCATGGTGATGAGCATCTACGAGAGGGAGAGTGGATCTACGTACCCTTGTAGATCGCTAAGCGGAAGCATTAAGAAACGCGGTTGATGTAGTCGAACGTCTTTGTGATCCAAATCACAAGTCGTCCCGCGATCCAATCACGATCTAGCGCCGAACGGACGGCACCTCCACGTTCAACACACATACAGCTTGATGACGCCTTCACCTCCTCGATCCAGCGAGCGATGGTGAAGTAGTAGATGAGTTCCGGCAGCACGACGGCGTGGTGACGGTGGTGGTGAAGAACAATCTCCGCAGGGCTTGCTACTTCTTGAGCATGCGTTGGTTTTCCCTTAAAGAGGAAAGGGTGATGCAGCAAAGTAGATAAGTATTTCCCTCAGTTGTTGAGAACCAAGGTATCAATCCAGTAGGAGATACAAGCAAGTCCCCAATAGATGTACCTACACAAATAATCAAACACTTGCACCCAACGCTATAAAGGGGTTGTCAATCCCTTCACGGTTATTTGCAAGGATGAGATCTGATAGAGATAGATAGATAAGATTGCTAAAACGAAAAGTAAACTAAAAGTAAATAGAATGCAACAAAGTATTTTTGGTATTTTTGGTTTATAGATCTGAAAATATAATATGGAAAATAGACCCGGGGGCCATAGGTTTCACTAGAGGCTTCTCTCATGAAGGAAAATAATACGGTGGGTGAACAATTTACTGTCGAGCAATTGATAGAAAAGCGAATAATTATGAAGATATCCAAGGCAATGATTATGCATATAGGCATCACGTCCGTGTCAAGTAGACCGAAACGATTCTGCATCTACTACTATTACTCCACACATCGACCGACTCCTGCCTGCATCTAGAGTATTAAGTTCATGAAGAACAGAGTAACGCATTAGGTAAGATGACATGATGTAGAGGGATAAACTCAAGCAATATGATGAAAACCCCATCTTTTTATCCTTGATGGCAACAATACAAATACGTGCCTCGCTACCCCTACTTTGTCACTGGGTGAGGACACCGCAAGATTGAACCCAAAAAAATGCACTTCTCCCATTGCAAGAACTACCAATCTAGTTGGCCAAACCAAACCAATAACTCGAAGAGACTTGCAAAGATATGAAATCATGCATATAAGAATTCAAAGAAGATTCAAATAATATTCATAGATAAGCTGAACATAAACCCACAATTCATCGGATCTCGAAAAACACACCGCAAAAGAGTATTACATCGGATAGATCTCCATGAAGATCATGAAGAACATGGTATTGAAGAACAAAGAGAGAGAAGAAGCCATCTAGCTACTAGCTATGGACCCGAAGGTCTGTGGTAAACTACTCACGCATCATCGGAGGGGCAATGGAGTTGATGTAGATGCCCTCCGTGATCGAATCCTCCTCTGGCATATTACCAGAAAAGGCTCCAAGATTGGATCTCACGGGAACAGAGGCTTCCGGCGGCGGAAAAGTATTTTTGTGGCTCTTTTTGGTATCCAGGGAATATTTGGGAATTTATAGGCCAAAGAATGGGGTTAGGAGGGCTGCCGTGGGGCCACAAGCCAGGGGGGCGCCCCCCCTAGGGCGCGCCCTGGTGGCTTGTGACGCCACGGCAGGTCTCCTGCCTTCATATTCAAGTCTGCTGGGTTGCTTCTGGTCCAAGAAAAATCATTCCGAAGATTTTATTTCGTTTGGACTCCGTTTAATATTCCTTATTTGCAATACTCAAAAACAAGGAAAAAACAGAAACTGGCACTAGGCTCTAGATTAATAGGTTAGTCCGAAAAATAATATAAAATAGCATATTAATTCATATAAAACATCCAAAACAGATAATATAATAGCATGGAATAATAAAAAATTATAGATACGTTGGAGACGTATCAAGCCTCCCCAAGCTTAATTCCTGCTCGTCCTCGAGTAGGTAAATGATAAAAACAGAATTTTTGATGTGGAATGCTACCTAACATATTTATCCATGTAATATTCTTTATTGTGGCATGAATATTCAGATCCATAAGATTCAAAACAAAAGTCTAATATTGACATAAAAACAGTAATACTTTGAGTATACCAACAAGGCAATTGTGTCCTTTCGAAATAACATGGCCTTAGAAAGTTATCCCTACAAAATCATATGGTCTGGCTATGCTCCATCTTCCCCACACAAAGTATCTAAATCATGCACAACCCCGATGACAAGTCAAGCAATTGTTTCACACCTTTTATGTTCTCAAACCTTTTCAAATCTCACGCAATACATGAGCGTGAGCCATGGATATAGCACTATAGGTGGAATAGAATATGGTGGAGGTTGTGAGGAAAAAGGAGAAGATAGTCTCACATCAACTAGGCGTATCAACGGGCTATGGAGATGCCCATCAATAGATATCAATGTGAGTGAGTAGGGATTGCCATGCAACGGATGCACTAGAGCTATAAGTGTATGAAAGCTCAAAAAGAAACTAAGTGGTTGTGCATATGATGAAAAATGCCACTAGCTATATGAAAGTGACAAAATAGGAGACTCTCTATCATGAAGATCATGGTGCTACTTTGAAGCACAAGTGTGGAAAAAGATAGTAGCATTGTCCCTTCTCTCTTTCTCTCATCATTTTTTTTCTCTTTTTTTTGGTGGGCATCTTTGGCCTCTTTTTTTTTATTTGGGCTTCATTGGCCTCTTTTATTATTTATAAAGTCTGGAGACTCATCCCAACTTGTGAGGGATTCATAGCTTCCATCATCCTTTTCTCTCACGGGACAAATGCTCTAATAATGAAAATCATCACACTTTTATTTACTTACAACTCGATACCTAGAACAAAATATGACTCTATATGAATGCTTACGAATGCAAGGCAATATGAAAATGATGGTGCATGTCATGAAAAACGGAACGATGGAAGTTGCATGGAAATATATCTCGGAATGGCTATGGAAATGCCATAATAGGTAGGTATGGTGGCTGTTTTGAGGAAAATATATGGTGGCTATTTTGAGGAAGGTGGGTTTGATGCACCGGCGAAAGTTGCGCGGTACTAGAGAGGCTAGCAAAGGTGGAAGGGTGAGAGTGCGTATGATCCATGGACTCAACATTAGTCATAAAGAACTCACATACTTATTGCAAAAGTCTATTAGTTATCGAAGCAAAGTATTAGACGCATGCACCTAGGGGAGAGGTTGGTAGGAGTTAACCATCACGCGCTCCCGACCCTCACACAAAGGTTGACAATCATTAAACAAATCATGCTCCGACTTCGTTTCATAACGGTTCACCATACGTGCATGCTACGGGAATCACAAACTTTAACACAAGTATTTCTTCCAATTCACAACTACTCACTAGCATGTCTCTCATATTACCATCTCTATATCTCAAAACTATATGCAAGGAATCAAACTTCTCATAGTATTCAATGCACTTTATATGAAAGTTTTTATTATATCCCTCTTGGATGCCCATTATATTAGGACTAAATTCATAACCTAAACCAATTACCATGCTGTTTAAAGACTCTCAAAATAATATAAGTGAGGCATGAGAGTTCAATAATTTCTATAAAATAAAACACCACCGTGCTCTAAAAAGATATAAGTGAAGCACTAGAGCAACATTGCCTAGCTCAAAAGATATAAGTGAAGCACATAGAGTATTCTAATAAATTCACGATTAATGCGTGTCCCCCTAAAAAAGATGGGTGCAGCAAGGATGATTGTGGCAAACTAAAAAGCAAAGACTCATATCATACAAGACGCTCCAAGCAAAACACATATCACGTGGTGAATAAAAATATAGCCTCAAGTAAATTTACCGATGGATTGAAGACGAAAGAGGGGATGCCTTCCGGGGCATCCCCAAGCTTAGGCTTTTTGGTATCCTTGAATATGGCTTGGGTTGCCTTGGGCATCCCCAAGCTTAGGCTCTTGCCACTCCTTATTCCATAGTCCATCAAATCTTTACCCAAAACTTGAAAACTTCACAACACAAAACTCAACAGAAAACTCATGAGATCCGTTAGTATAAGAAAAATAAATCACCACTTTAGGTACTGTTGTGAACTCATTCTTTATTTATTTTGGTGTAATATCTAATGTATTCCAACTTATCCATGGTTCATACCCCCCGATACAACCCATAGATACATCAAAATAAGCAAACAACACAAAGAAAGTAGAATCTGTCAAAAACAGAACAGTCTGTAGCAATCTGTAGACTTCAAATACTTCTGTAACTCCAAAAATTCTGAAAAATTAGAAAAATCAGGTAAATTTGTATATAAATCTTGTGTAAAAAATTCAGATCCAATTGACTCTCTAGTGAATTTATAAAATTCCTGGACTGAGCACAAAAGTTTCTGTTTTTCAGCGAAACCGAATCAACAATCACCGTAAACCATCCCAAAGGTCTTACTTGGCACAAACACTAATTTAAACAAGAAAACACAATTACTACAGAGGTGGTAATGTGCAAAACACTCAAGAACAGAAACATAAAATAAAATTGGGTTGCCTCCCAACAAGCGCTATTGTTTAACGCCCTTAGCTAGGCATAACGATTTCAATGATGCTCACATAAAAAGTAGTAATTGAAATATGCAAAAGAGCATCATGAATCTCATGAAAAACACGTTTAAGTCTAACCCACTTCCTATGCATAGGGATTTTGTGAGCAAACAATTTATGGGAACAAGAATCAATTAGCATAGGAACGCAAAACAAGCATAACTTCAAAAGTTTGAACACATAGAGAGGAAACTTGATATTATTGCAATTCCTCCAAGCATATGTTACTCCCTAATAATAAATTTCAGTAGCATCTAGAAGGAATTCAACAATATAACAATCACATAAATAATTCTTTTCATGATACACGAGCATGCAATCATCGTAATGAATTTGCTCATCAAAACTTGGGGGACAAAAAATATCATCTTCATAAAACATAGCATCCCCAAGCTTGTGGCTTTGCATATCATTAGCATCATGGATATTTAGAGAATTCATACTAGCAACATTGCAATCATGCTTTTCAATCAAGGATCTATCATGAATCACCTTATAATTTTCTTCTTTCAACACTTCATCAAAAATTTCAGATTCATGATTTTCAAACAAAACTTCATGAAGATAATCAAGTGCACTCAACTCACTAGCAATTGGTTCATCATAATTTGGTCTTTTGAAAAGATTAGCAAGTGGATGAGGATCCATATCAATAGATTCTTAGCAAGCGAAGATGCTTGCAAATAGAAGGCACATGGCAACACAAGCAAACAAAAAGCAAACGAAAAGACGAACGGAAGAAGGGCGAATAAAAAGGCAAATTTTTCTGAAAATTGTTTTAGAAGTGGGGGAGAGGAAAACGAGAGGCAAATGGCAAATAATGTAAATGCAAGAGATGAGTTTGTGATGGGTACTTGGTAGGCTTGATGTAGATCTCCCCGGCAACGGCGCCAGAAATCCTTCTTGCTACTTCTTGAGCATGCGTTGGTTTTCCCTTGAAGAGGAAAGGATGATGCAGCAAAGTAGATAAGCATTTCCCTCAGTTGTTGAGAACCAAGGTATCAATCTAGTAGGAGATACAAGCAAGTCCCCAATAGATGTACCTACACAAATAATCAAACACTTGCACCCAACGCTATAAAGGGGTTGTCAATTCCTTCACGGTTATTTGCAAGGATGAGATCTGATAGAGATAGATAGATAAGATTGCTAAAACGAAAAGTAAACTAAAAGTAAAAAGAATGCTGCAAAGTATTTTTGGTATTTTTGGTTTATAGATCTGAAAATATAATATGGAAAATAGACCCGGGGGCCATAGGTTTCACTAGAGGCTTCTCTCATGAAGGAAAATAATACGGTGGGTGAACAAATTACTGTCGAGCAATTGATAGAAAAGCGAATAATTATGAAGATATCCAAGGCAATGATTATGCATATAGGCATCACGTCCATGTCAAGTAGACCAAAACGATTCTGCATCTACTACTATTACTCCACACATCGACCGACTCCTGCCTCCATCTAGAGTATTAAGTTCATGAAGAACAGAGTAACACATTAGGTAAGATGACATGATGTAGAGGGATAAACTCAAGCAATATGATGAAAACCCCATCTTTTTTATCCTTGATGGCAACAATACAAATACGTGCCTCGCTACCCCTACTTTGTCACTGGGTGAGGACACCACAAGATTGAACCCAAAACTAAGCACTTCTCTCATTGCAAGAATTACCAATCTAGTTGGCCAAACCAAACCAATAAATCGAAGAGACTTGCAAAGATATGAAATCATGCATATAAGAATTCAGAGAAGATTCAAATAATATTCATAGATAAGCTGAACATAAACCCACAATTCATCTGATCTCGACAAACACACCGCAAAAGAGTATTACATCGGATAGATCTCCATGAAGATCATGAAGAACATGGTATTGAAGAACAAAGAGAGAGAAGAAGCCATCTAGCTACTAGCTATGGACCCGAAGGTCTGTGGTAAACTACTCACGCATCATCGGAGGGGCAATGGAGTTGATGTAGATGCCCTCCGTGATCGAATCCCCCTCCGACAGATTACCGGAAAAGGCTCCAAGATTGGATCTCACGGGAACAGAGGCTTCTGGCGGCGGAAAAGTATTTTCGTGGCTCTTTTTGGTATCCAGGGAATATTTGGGAATTTATTGGCCGAAGAATAGGGTTAGGAGGGCTGCCGTGGGGCCACAAGCTAGAGGGGCGCCCCCCCTAGGGCGCGCCCTGGTGGCTTGTGATGCCACGGCAGGTCTCCTGCCTTCATCTCCAAGTCTGCTGGGTTGCTTCTGGTCCAAGAAAAATCATTCCGAAGATTTTATTCCGTTTGGACTCCGTTTAATATTCCTTATCTGCAATACTCAAAAACAAGGAAAAAACAGAAACTGGCACTAGGCTCTAGATTAATAGGTTAGTCCCAAAAATAATATAAAATAGCATATTAATGCATATAAAACATCCAAAACAGATAATATAATAGCATGGAACAATCAAAAATTATAGATACGTTGGAGACGTATCAGGGATTCGCCAAGCACAACGGAAACTATGACGGAGGATAAACTAGAGGTGACGGGGTTGCCGGCACACGGCTTGGGGAATTCTTGATGTGCTCCGGGTGCTAGCCCTGCCCCTCTATTTATATGTTGAGCCCTGGGGTCGAAACTTGGAGAAAGAGCCTCCTCAAAGTCGGTTTGGCCCGCAAGGCAAGAGTCCTCCTCGGACTCCAGGACCAGATGCCAGGGTCCTCGGCGTCTTACCCCAGACGCCAGGGTCCCTGGCGTCTGGCCCCTGGGCTCCGCAAAACTCCTTTTTGAACCTTCCTGAAGCCTCGTGGGCTTTACCCCTTGGCCCAAATAAAGTGTTCTTGTACCCGAACATTTCGGGAAACATCCGAAACCCCTTCCGGTGAATTCCGGAACCCTTCCGGAGACCAAACACTATTATCCCATATATCAATCTTTACCTCCGGACTATTCCGGAGCTCCTCGTCATGTCCAGGATCTCATCCGGGACTCCGAACAGCTTTCGGTCACCAACATAATAACTCAACTATACTTACATCGTCACCATATTGGTTCCTACATATTCTACGAAGATCTTTATCGGTTGAACCTCTATGTCAAGGATTCAGTTAATCCCGTACGCTGTTCCCTTTGTTTATCGGTATGTTACTTGCCCGAGATTCGATCGTCGGTATCTCCATACCTACTTCAATCTCGTTACTGGCAAGTCTGTTTACTCGTTCCGTAATACAAGATCCCGTGGCTAACACTTTAGTCACATTGCTTGCAAGGCTTATTGTGATGTTGTATTACCGAGTGGGCCCTGAGATACCTCTCCGTCATACGGAGTAACAAATCACAGTCTTGATCCATGCCAACTCAACAGTCACCTTCGGAGATACCTGTAGAGCATCTTTATAGTCACCCAGTTACGTTGCGACGTTTGATACACACAAGGCACTCCTACGGTGTCTGTGAATTGCATGATCTCATGGTCATAGGAATAGATACTTGACATGTAGAAAACAATAGCAATAAACTGACACGATCATATGCTACGTTCATAGTTTGGGTCTTGTCCATCACATCATTCTCCTAATGATGTGATCCCATTATCAAATGACATCTCATGTCTATGGTCAGGAAACCTCGACCATCTTTGATCAACGAGCTAGTCTACTAGAGTCATACTAGGGACACAGTGTTGTCTATATACCCACACATGTATCTGAGTTTTCGATCAATACAATTCTAGCATGGATAATAAACGATTATCATGAACTTGGAAATATGATAATAACTAATTTATTATTGCCTCTAGGGCATATTTCCAACAGGCTAGTCTTCGTCTTCGTCTTCCCCCAGCGCGGAGCATAGGGCTTCTACTAGGCGTGGGCATAGTCATTGGAGGACAGTGTTGTCCGCCAGCGCGAAGCATGGGGCTTCCACTTGGGCGTGGGATGGAACCCCTCCGCGTCCTCGGGGGGCTCCGGGCGTATATAGCCCACTCATTATTACGTGAGAGTGTCACGGCCGAAGATAGCTGGGCAAGCCCCCAGGCGCACGGCCTAGGTGCTCCCAACTCAGTCATGAGCCATCCCGCGCATTTCTGCGCGGTTGTGCGCCCCTACAGCCCAAACCTGAGTGCATTGTTCCCTGCATAGCCGCGGGATTGCGCTCCCGCGGTCCAAACATGAGCACAATGCACCCAGCGCAGCCATAGGGGTGTTGTGTCGGTGAAGCCGCCTCGTGAGGCGTTGGGGCACCGACCAGACCACGACCCGAGGACCTCGCGAGGCCCTGCCTCCTGAGGGCCGCGCCAGCGCCCCCGTAGCCACGTGTGGCCCGCACTGCTTGTATCCTGCCGATCCCCCTAGGCGGTTGCTCCTGCAGCCCAGAGGGCTCGGCTGCGTGCTGCTTGTTCGCGAGGGAGGCGGCTGTGCCGCACCCCCCGCGTATCCCGGGACGCCCCCTTGCTTGCACCAACCTGGCCCGGTGCCCCCTCAGTGGAAGCCCCCAGGCCCGGCTTGGAGAGGGCGCCCGGGACGTCTCCCTACTCCGGGAGGATGCTAGCACCCGCGGGGTGCGCGTAATCCACGGTGCTGCCCGCAGGTATGATACTGCTCGGAACATAGGCCTCTGTGTAAAGGCCTTGGCTTCCTCCTGAACCGTCTCCGTGCGCCCCATGGGTAGCCTCCCTGGGAGACAAGGCGATGCCACTCTGGACGTGCGGCCCATAGACCCTCCTGCACCGAGCCTCCGCCCGAAGCTGCTTACCTCTGCCGTCGCCGTGAGGTTGGTCGCGCGTGTCTTGACATGGGATGCCTCCCTGGTTATCCACCGCGCCTCCGTTATGGTTTCCTGCCTGCTCGGAAGCCTGAGCCGCCTGGTCCCTGCGTCGGTTGGCGCGCTCGCGCCGGGATGATCCAGGCTGTTGATGATCCACCGGGATATGAGTGCGCGCGTTGAGGCGCGCACAGAGCGTCCTGTCACCTTCTTCGAAGGCACCACCGGTGGGGCTGGACGGCGCCCCGAAGCCGGTCACCGGGATCCAGAGGAGAAGGAGCATGGCATGTGGCGGGCCTTGCCCGGGCTCGCCCGGGCATGGGGCGGGCACGCCGTCTGCTGAAGAGGTGAGCGGCACGGCGAGCAAGCCCCCGGCGCCCAGCGTCGGGGGCCGAGAGGAGTGGTGCGGAACCCAGGCCCTCCTCGCGACTGTGACCAACTCGGTGATGTGGTCGGCCCAGGCATCGAAGCCCCCATGCGTCGGCCGATGGCGAAGCAGCTCACTCGCCATCAGCAGCGCGTCATGCACGTTGAGGTCTCCCACGTGGGTACAGGGTGATGTCGGTCCCGCGGGCGCCGCACACCCACCGTGCGCCTGGCCGGCGCGAGCAGCGACAGCGGTGGAGACGACGCTGGTGGCCTGATAACGACCGCCCAGCACCGAGCTGCCAGGGCGTGCGTCATGGGTAGTAGTGGCGAGGTTGGTGAAGGCGGATCCGCCGGGCCGAAGGAAGCTTGACGGGCGTCGGCCATCGAAACGACGGAGCGGAGAAGAAGCGAAGCTTGCGGAGACTCCGACACGCCCCCTACCTGGCGTGCCAAATGTCGGATTTCGGGCTCCACAAAACCCAAAGAGGTTCGAACCCAGGGGCGTGTGTGAAGATCCCCAACAGCTTCGGCCTCAAGCTCACAGCTCGACAGCCTAGCCCAACGAACTCACACAATCGTGGGGAAGAAAACTAGCACACAAGGATTTACCCAGGTTCGGGCCGCTGCGAAGTGTAAAACCCTACTCCTGCTTTTGGTGGATTGCCTCACGAGGAGGTTTGTGGATGAACTAGTACAGTGGTGAGTAACCTCGCGAGGATGCTCGGGTGGTATCTTTTTTCTCTCCCTCTACGGAGCAACCTAGCCTCTATTTATAGTGGCCCGGGTCCTCTTCCCTTATCGCAATGGTGGGAAGGGATCCCACAATGGTCAAATTCGAAGGGGGACAAGGAGTACACCTTATCCTGGCGAAAGGCGGTCTTCGCCTGCAAAGTAGCCGGTGGTGATGCAGAGGTGGGCTCGGCGATGACGTCCGTCCTACGGGGCTCACGGTCTTGGTCTTGTTGCGCCGGAATGGAAACCTTTGGGGGATGCCTTGGGAACCTGCGTAGGTCTTTGCCTTGTTTGCACCAAAGAGGAAACTGTCTCCTCTGCGCGCTGGTGCCCGCCTGGCATGGCTTGCGTCACCCCCGACCTCCCGAGGCTGAGCGCTGCATAGGGATCTCCGCCCCTCGGGAGGCGACCTGGGGAGGCCTCCTCCCTCCGAGGGTCTTGGCGTTGCCATCCTCGCGGGGGCGGGGCTCCCGCGAGGGCCTTGTTCTCGAGCGATCCTGCACCGGGCCGTACCAGGCCGTCGAAGTGGGCCACGCCCCGGGCCGCAGGCAGGCAGGTCTGGGTACCCCCGTTCCCAGAACGCCGACACCTACCACTTACATGTCAAGCCTCCTAAATTGCCATGAAAGCCTCTAACCCCGCCACTACCTAGCAAACATTGATTAGCTACGTTACCGCTGCTCAACCCTTGTCTTATAGCGTTTCTAGTTGCAGGTGCAAGATTTCCATGTGACAACATGGATTTTGGTTATATCACTCTATTTACTGTTATTTAAATTAATGCACATATATATCTGGCAACGGTGGAAGGCTTGGCCTTTTGCCCGGTGTTTTGTTCCGCTTTTGCCGCACTAGTTCCGAGTACCGGTGTTATGTTCCATATTTTGTGCTCCTAACATGCTCGGGGTTGTTATGGGGACCCCTTGACCATTCGTTTTAGATTAAAACTTGTCTGGCAAGACCCAACTTTGGTACTACATTTGCTAAACAACTTAATAAAATTGCATAGGGCATAGCTACCCCGTGTATAATTAATCAACCTCCCGGGCCAGTGCTCCTCATGAGTGTTGATCCAAAACAGAGCACTATGCGGGGCCAACCCGGGGCAACTCGGGAGATCTCTATCAGGCCTCCGTACGCATAGCTTATCCGTCGTGTCCTGAGAACGAGATACGCGGCTCCTATCGGGTTCGTCGACACGTCGGGCGGTCTTGCTGGACTCGTTTTAACTTTCTCGAATGTCTTGCGCGAGGAATTCCGATAATGCTTCGGGCTATCTCGAGGTTCAGGTTTTCCAGTGGAATTGCCTAGGAAATCACGGGATTCATGGTCGAGGTTATTCCCGCGGCGTGTGGTTAGTTTATGATGGATGAGTTGGAGCACCCCTGCAGGGTTAAATCTTTCGGAAAGCCGTGCCCGCGGTTACGTAGCAACTTGGAAATTTGTTTAACACCCGGTTATAGTTAACTTGAAGTAAACTCAAATAAAATACACCAACTGTGTGCGTAACCGTGACCGTCTCTGCTCGTGAACATGAACCGAGAGAGAACACGGCGGGGTTATGATTGACGTAAGTAGGTGTTCAAGATCACTTAGTGATCATGCTAGCTCACGTCCGTCTTACGTAGGCCACCATATTTATATTCATGTTCTCGTAAGTTAGGAACCAAATACATGCTTAGTGCTTGCTGCAGCCTCACCACTTAACCAATCCTCATCTAAAGGCGTACATTGTTTCGGCACCCGGGTTATGAGATTGCTGAGTCCCCGTGGCTCACAGATTACAACAATACAGGTACATGTGTTGATGAGTTCGTGCCATATGATGTGTCTCAGCTTTAGTGGGAGTACAATGAAGAACGTAGGCATATGTACGTTACGTATCCTGAAGAGTAGGGGCGCTTCATGGTGGTGATCCTGGGATAGCAAGACCGTTTTCATTGCTTCTTTTATCGTTTGATTTCGTCCGTAGTCGGACCCTGTCTTCAGGATGAATGTATGAATAATTGTGTGAACTTGTAAGATAGCTTGTGGCGAGTGTAAGCCGACTCATATACTCATCTCTTCCTACATGTATGCAATGATTACTTGTACTTGCGAAATGACTAGATGCGCTTCTATCCCCGTCGAGGCCCTCGTGCCTTAATAGGGATAGGACCGCATCTTGGGCGTTACATGTTGTCAGGCCCAAAGAAACAGGTGGCGTAGAACTAAAGAATAGCACCTTCAATCCAGTCACACTTGAAGGTTATGACCGGACCAAGATGCATGTCATCAATGATCTTGACAGTATTGTCCGGGAAATGCACAGGATTGTTGCGAAGAAAAGTCAAATCCAAATAGGATTGAAGTGCCATGCCACGCCCACGAACCATGCTCACATAGATGTCCTACTGCAGCGAGTATGGAACCGACGGTCTTCAGCATCAGCAACCATCTCAAATTGATGGATATCGTGCCTGAACTCGAGATAAGGGCCCATCCCCATGGTCTTGAAGTTATGGACGGGGCGATTTCCACATACAGGCATGTCCATGGAAATGGGGCAACCATGAGTTACCGGTAGAGGAGAGCCCCGGACAGGAGGCACATGTGTCTTCGAAGCCCGTCGAGTTCCAGGCTTAGACTGACCAACAGGGCGCCTGAATTCTTCGTCTTCTTCCATAACATAGTCCTCATCATCCGGATCAGAGTCCGAGGATGGTCGAGACTGACGGTTGCGACTAGGCTCGGCAGAGGTCTTCTTAGTGGTCGGCCTTTTCTTAGGTCGGACATTCTCGTCAGAATCGGTGGAGCCCTGTCGGCGAGCAACTGAAAACAACAGAAGGAGAGGACACCGATGAGAGGAAGATAAGGTAGAAATAGCCATAGGACACTCAACATGACCAAGGTTAATGGCATGACCAATGACATATAGTGGAATGATAGTAGGAACACTACATTAGGACAAGACGAACCATGGCAATCAGATATTTTGAGAGAGGAACATATGCACGCATGAAGCACATACCAAGGCACAACTATATAGAGATGAACCGAGACAAGGATGAGCATACCATGGGACGGCTGTCCCCGGACGGGGTCCTTGCCGACATTCTTAGTCCGAGCCATCATGAAGCAACAAAGAACCCCGACACCAAGAGGTCCACCTTCCGGATGAATCGGACCACCAACACACCAATGGAGTGGGTGGGCAGGTAGATCGGGGGGAGGAGGACGTGAAGCGAGGAGATCGGGGGCCGGGAGGGACGGGGGAGACCGGGGCGGCGGCGGAGGAGCAATGGCGTGTCCGGCGGCCGAATGGGTTGGGGAGGGGCGAGTGGGAGTTTGGGGAAGAATTGTCCCGACCCCCTCCAAATTCAGTTTGTATGCGCACCTGACGTGCTGGACATCCGGGATAGGTCCCGGACATCCAGGGTCAGAGCCAGATTCGAGGCTCTCTGGTAAGCAGGGGGGTCGGATATCCGGCGGTATGAGCCAGATATCCGGGGCCTGAGAAAAAGCAGAACCCTAGACCCGCCGGATGTCCGGCGGAGGTGCCGGATGTCCGACGCCTGGAGAGAAGAATTTTTGCTTTTTGGAACCAAGCCATCCCGAAAATCCGGCATCTACGCCGGATGTCCGGCGCCTGAGTTTGTCATTTTTGACATTCTGGATACTGGGCAGGCCGGAAATCCGGCGATGGATGACGTGGCTTGAGACCGCGTCGGTATTTCCCAAAGAGGAAGGGATGATGCAACACAGCGACGGTAATTATTTCCCTCAGTTATGAAACCAAGGTATCGAACCAGTAGGAGGATCACCAACACTATGTAAACAACATCTGCACACAAAGAACAAATACTTGCAACCCGACGCGAAAGAGAGGTTGTCAATCTCTCTACGGTAAAAAGATAGATTAGGATATGATAGATTGGATAGATAGATCTCTCAAGAACACAAAATAAAAGAGGCAAATAAAGAATGTAGCAAGGTATTTTTGGGTTTTTGGAATAATAGATCTGAAAACAAAAGCGGAAAAAAGATAGATCGGAAAGCAATATGTTGGAAAAGTAGACCCGGGGGCCGTAGCTTTCACTAGTGGATTCTCTCATGAGTATCACACACGGTGGGTGAACAAATTACTGTTGGGCAATTGATAGAAGCTCAAATAATCATGACGATATCCAAGGCGATGATCATTATATAGGCATCACGTCCAAGATTAGTAGACCAAAACGATTCTGCATCTACTACTATTACTCCACACATCGACCCCTATCTAGCATGCATCTAGTGTATTAAGTTCATGGAAAAAACAGAGTAATGCAATAAGAACGTTGACATGATGTAGACAAGATCTATTCATGTAGGAATAGACCCCATCTTGTTATCCTTAATAGCAACGATACATGCGTGCCTCGCTCCCCCTTCTGTCACTGGGAGAGGACACCGCAAGATCGAACCCATCACAAAGCACCTCTTCGCATGGCAAGAAAAATTGATCTAGTTGGCCTAACTAAACCAAAGATTCGAAGAAGAAATACGAGGCTATAAGTAATCATGCATATAAGAGATCAAAGAAGACTCAAATAATAGTCATGGATAGAAACTGATCATGAACTCAAAATTCATCGGATCCCAACAAACACGCCGCAAAAGTTTACATCAAATAGATCTCCAAGAGACCATTGTATTGAGAATCAAAAGAGAGAGAGAGGAAGCCATCTAGCTACTGCCTATGGACGCATAGGTATATGGTGGACTACTCACGCATCATCGGAGAGGCACCAATGAGGATGATGAACCCCTCCGTGATGGTGTTAGATTGGATCTCGCGGTTCTAGAACTTACGGCGGCTGGATGTGTTTTCTGTCGACTCCTCTACGTTTTCTGGAATATTTTGGAATTTATAGGCATCAGAGGCGGTGGAGGGGGTTCCCGAGGCGTCCACAACCCATCAGGGCGCGCCCGGGGACCCTGGCGCGCCCTTGTGGGTTGTGGGCGGCCTGGGCTCCCTCCTGGTAACTTCTTTGGCCCACTGGCCTTCTTCTGGTCCAAAAAAATCTCCAAAATCTTTCGTCACGATTGGCCCATAGGGAATCAAGTTTCCTCTCTATGTGTTCAAAGTTTTGAAGTTTTGCTTGTTTTGCCTTCCTATGCTAGTTGATTCTTGTTCCCATAAATTGTTTGCTCACAAAATCCCTATGCATAGGAAGTGGGTTAGACTTAAATGTGCTTGTCATGAGATTCATGATGCTCTCTTGCATATTTCAATTACTACTTTTTATGTGAGCATCATTGAAATCATCATGCCTAGCTAGGGGCGTAAAACGATAGCGCTTGTTGGGAGGCAACCCAATGAATAAATTTATTTTCTTCTTTTTCTTTCTCTTTTTGAGTGTTGACACAATTATACCTCTGTTGTGATTGTGTTTTTACGTTTTATTTTGTGTTTGTGCCAAGTAAAGCCTTTAGGATGATTCATAAGATGAGTAGAAACAATGCTGAATATCAAACAGAAACTTTGCCTCCAGTGTGAGAATTTTCATTTTTTACTGGGGCATTATAATGAGCTGAAATTTTAACACAGTGTTGCTATACAAATTATTTACCTTGTCCTAATTGTTCAGAATTTTTAGAGTTATATAAGTATGGTTAGAGTACAGATTACTACAGACTGTTCTGTTTAAGACAGATTCTGTTTTCGTTGCATTGTGTGCTTGTTTTGATGAACCTATGGTTTGTATTGAAGGGTATGCGCCATGGTAAAGTTAGAATACAGTAGTAATAATGCAATAATAAAATATGAATGGGTTTGCAATAGTACTTAAAGTGGTGATTTGCTTTATTATACTAACGGATCTCACGAAGGTTTTGTTGAGTTTTGTGTGATTGAAGTTTTCAAGTTTTGGGTGAGATCAGGATGGATGAAGAAATAAGGAGTGAAAAGAGCCTAGGCTTGGGGATGCTACAGAACCCCCAAGATATATCCAAAGATAAACAAGCATCTAAGCTTGTGGATGCCCCGAGTGGCATCTCCTCCTTTTCTAACGACCATCGGTATTTTACTTGGAGCTATCTTTTTATTCATCACATATCATGAGTTTTGCTTGGAGCGTCTTGTATTATTTGAGTCTTTGCTTGCTTTGCTTTTTAGTTTGTAACTAGTATCCTTGCTGTACACACCTATTTGAGAGAGCCAAAATTATGCTATGATTTTTAAGAATTGCTCTATATGCTTCACTTAAATTTTTTGAGCTATGGAATTGGTCTAGTGCTTCACTTATATCTTTTTGAGCACGGTGTGCTTAGATTTTTTTTGGAGAAATACTCTCATGCTTCACTTAGATTAATTTGAGAATTAGTAAATTTTGAAGAAATCCACTCATGCTTCACTTATACTATTTTGAGAGATGAAACCTTTATGCTCATGTTCCTCACTTAAATTTGTTTGAGCTTATCAAAAGCAATGCCAATATATGAAACTAGTCCCAAAGTGATAGATATTCATGGAGGATATAATAAAAACTTTCATGAAGATCATTGGACAAATTAAACTTGATTCCTTGTAATAGTTTTGAGACATGATGATAGTAATATGTGAGTCATGTTAGTGAGTAATTATGCTTTAGTAAGAATATTGGTGTTAAGGTTTGTGATTCCCTATGCAAGTACGAAAGTCAATAGTTATGCAATGAAATTACATCCTACTTATGGTGCATTATTCGGTGTTAGTTATGCTCAATGCTCGTTTATGTGAATTTTCGTTTCTTGGTTGGTTGCTTCTCAATCTATTTGCTAGCCTCCACTTGTACTAAGTAGAAATACTACTTGTGCATCCAAAATCCTTAAACCCAGTTTTGCCTTATGAGTCCACCATACCTACCTATATGCGGTATTTCCATGCCGTTCTAAGCAAATTTGTATTTGCCATCTCTAATTTTCAAAATAAATTTCATTTTTGTGTGCTCGTAATGCTCATGAAACGATTGGGGGTGTCCAATATTTTTCCATGTTAGATGTGTTATTCTCAAGATGAGTGTTTATTCACTTGTCATTGCACGAGAGTACGGCAGTAATAGGGATGCCCAATCCCGAAATGAAAAAAAGAAAATTTACTTTTTGTTGTCAAATAATAAATTCCTTGGAAAGTGTTGGTATGGAAGGCAACCGTGGATACAACCAGCCATGGATTGTGAAAGAATGGTGGAAAAAGGAATAAAATTTACTTTATGTTTGGGAACCACCTATGATATATCTAGCATGGAAAGTATTGTGAACTACTTTGTCGTTTTCATTGACAAGAAAGGCATGCCACTCAAAATATTTTTCTCTCTCAATTTAAACTTTGAGCTCTGGCACCTCTACAAATCCCTACTCCCCTCTGCGAAGGGCCTATCTATTTACTTTATGCAATTTCTATTTTTTTATTTTGAGTCTCCATCTTCTCTTATAAAGCACCAACTAAGGGGCACTATGATCATACTTGAGCATTGGGTGTAGTTAATATTTGAGTGTGTTTCATGAATGGATCAATGATTGAGCATGATGGGCTAGGGATAACTTTCTTTAGTGTTGATATTTTGAAAGACATGGTTGCTTGTTGGCATGCTTGAGTATTAAAGTCTTTATGTCAAAATTAGACTATTGCTTTGAACCATCTAAAAGTCCAAATTTCCATGCTACAAAAGAAAAGAATATGTGATGAACATGTTAGGAAGCATTCCACATCAAAAATTCTGTTTTTATCATTTACCTACTCGAGGACGAGTAGGAATTAAACTTGGGGATGCTGATACGTCTCCAACGTATCTATAATTTTTGCTTGTTCCATGCTGTTATATTATCATTCTTGGATGTTTTACAATCATTTTGTAGCAACTTTTTCTATCATTTCTTGGGAATAACCTATTGACATAGTGCCAAAGTGCCATTTGCTGTTTTTGCTTGTTTTTTACTTCGCAGAATATCAGTACCAAACGGAGTCCAATCGCGATGAAACTTTTTGGAGATTTTTTTTGGACCAGAAGACACCCAGGGGGCCAAAGAAGTGCCAGGAGGGAGCCCAGGCCGCCCACAACCCACCAGGGCGCGTCAGGGGCCCCAGGCGCGTCCTGATGGGTTGTGGCCGCCTCGGGAGTCCCCTCCACCGCCTCTGATGCCTATAAATTCCCAAATATTCCAAAAACCCTAGAGGAGTCGACGAAAAACACATCTAGCCGCTGCAAGTTCTAGAACCGCGAGATCCAATCTAACACCATCACTGAGGGGTTCATCATCCTCATTGGTGCCTCTCCGATGATGCGTGAGTAGTCCAACATAGACCTACGGGTCCGTAGGCAGTAGCTAGATGGCTTCCTCTCTCTCTCTTTTGATTCTCAATACAATGGTCTCTTGGAGATCTATTTGATGTAAACTTGTGCGGTGTGTTTGTTGGGATCCGATGAATTTTGAGTTCATGATCAATTTCTATCCATGAATATTATTTGAGTCTTCTTTGATCTCTTATATGCATGATTACTTATAGCCTCGTATTTCTTCTTTGAATCTTTGGTTTAGTTAGGCCAACTAGATCGATTTTTCTTGCCATGGGAAGAGGTGCTTTGTGATTGGTTCGATCTTGCGGTGTCCTCTCCCAGTGACAGAAGGGGCAGCGAGGCACGCATGTACCGTTGCTATTAAGGATAACAAGATGGGGTCTATTCATACATGAATAGATCTTGTCTACATCATGTCATCGTTCTTATTGCATTACTCCGTTTCTCCATGAACTTAATACACTAGATGCATGCTGGATAGCGGTCGATGTGTGGAGTAATAGTAGTAGATGCAGAATCATTTCGGTCTACTAATCTTGGACGAGATGCCTATATAATGATCATCGCCTTGGATATCGTCATGATTATTTGATCTTCTATCAATTGCCCAACAGTAATTAGTTCACCCACCGTGTGCTATACTCATGAGAGAATCCACTAGTGAAACCTACGCCCCCCGGGTCTACTTTTCCAACATATTGCTTTCCGATCTATCTTTTTGCCGCTTTTGTTTTCAGATCTAGTATTCCAAAAACCCAAAAATACCTTGCTGCACTTTTTATTTGCCTCTTTTATTTTGTTTTCTTGAGATATCTATCTATCCAATGTATCATATCCTAATCTATCTTTTTACCGTAGAGAGATTGATAACCTCTCTTTCGCGTCGGGTTGCAAGTATTTGTTCTTTGTGTGCAGGTGCTGTTTACGTAGTGTTGGTGATCCTCCTACTGGTTCGATACCTTGGTTTCATAACTGAGGGAAATGCTTACCGCCGCTGTGCTACATCATCCCTTCCTCTTTGTGGAAATACCGACACAGTCTCAAGCTACGTCAAGGCTGAGACAACTTTTCAGAGTAAAATATATATAGAGGCCATATCTAAGAGTCCGCCAAGGAGATTTATACTTGAGATATATATGAAGCTGTAACACACATATATAGGAATGCACATGACTTAAAATAATGAAGACAAGCTCTACTTCGCAAGATGATAATGATCGAAGCTACCATGTGTGAGCATAAGTGATTTGGCACCGCGAAGATTTGAACCTTGGGCCCAAGATCACTACTCCATCATTTAAATTACCAAGTCACAAAAAATGAGCAAAGTAACTTTGAGAGTGTTTGGTTTATTTATGCATCATATAGGGTGAGAGTACTCATGAGTTGAATGTCTCCCCCTAAATACATGCCTACACCTAGACAAGACATGAAGTAAATGTATGCAGGTGTGCATAAATTTCACATAATGCTATCAAGCTCCAAGATACCAAGTTCACGCCTAAGTTGACAGAACTTAGCTTCATCCAGCGGTTTGGTGACGATGTCGGCAAGTTGTATATCTGTACCAACATGAGCAAGAGTAATGTCACCCTTTTACACATGGTCTCTTAAGAAGTGATAACGAATGTCACTGTGCTTGGTGCGAGGGTGATCAATAGGGTTTTCAGCAATCTTGATGGCACTTTCATTGTCGCATCGTAGAGGCACATGTCTGTAAGTTATACCATAGTCCTTCAAAGTTTGCCTCATCCATAGCAATTGTGTTGCACAACTTGCAGTTGCAATATATTCGGCTTCAGCGGTGGATAGGGAGACACAATTTTGCTTCTTCAAGGACCAACTTACCAAGGAGCGTCCAAGAAACTGACATGCCCCAGAGGTGGATTTTCTTCCCACCTTGTCTCCGGCCCAATCCGCATCCGTGTACCCAATGAGTTCAAACTTGGCATCCTTGGGGTACCATAGACCCAACTTTGGGGTGTGAACAAGGTATCTAAGAATATGCTTAACCGCCTTATGATGACTTTCCCTAGGGGAAGCTTGAAATCTTGCACAAATGCCTACACTTAACATGATGTCTGGTCTAGATGCAGAAAGATAAAGCAATGAACCAATCATAGAGCGGTAAAGAGATGGGTCAAACGAGACACCATTTGTGTCTTTGGTGAGAATACGTTTGGTTGGCATGGGCGTCTTGCATGGACTGGCGTCTGTCATTCCGAATTTTGCAAGAATGTCCTTGAGATACTTGGTTTGAGACAAGAAAATTCCTTCTTGAAATTGTTGAATTTGAAAACCGAGAAAGAACTTCAAGTCCGCATTGAGTGACATCTCAAAGGTCTTGGTCATGGATTCCGCAAACTTCTTGCATAAATGGATGTTAGGAGAACCAAAAATGATATCAGCTACGTAAATTTACATAAGATCAAATCACCCTTTTCCCTCTTTGTGAAAAGAGTAGGGTCAATCACCCCTCTCACAAAACCATCATCGAGTAGAAACTTCTTAAGGTGATCATACCAAGCACGAGGTGCTTGTTTGAGGCCATACAAAGCCTTGTGAAGTTTGTACACATAGTCTTTGTGATCGGGGTCAACGAAACCGGGTGGTTGTGATACATAAACCTCTTCTTGTAAAGGACCATTAAGAAAATCACTCTTCACATCCATTTGATGTAAAGTAAAACCATTGAAAGCAACATAAGCAAGTAAGATCCGAATAGATTCGAGACGAGCAACGGGAGCAAAGGTCTCATCAAAGTCCAAACCTTCAACTTGTGAGTACCCTTGTGCCACTAAACTTGCCTTATTTCTGATGATTACGCCAATCTCATCTTGTTTGTTCTTGAAGATCCATTTTGTTCCAATGACATTGTGCTCCTTGGTTGGTCTTTTAACTAAAGACCACACTTTGTTGTGTTCGAAGCTGTTCAACTCTTCTTGCATTGCAACAAGCCAATCGTTGTCCGTCAACGCATCTTGTGCCTTGAGTGGCACAACATTGGAGACAAACGAAAAGTGAGCACAAAAGTTTGTCAATTGTCTACGAGTGACTCTACCTTCCGATATGCCAGTAAGAATTTGATCAACATCAGCACGACCGACCACTCGAGGCATGGTGGAGGTTAGGGTTTCACGAGGTTCAACTTCGTTCCCATCATCAACGTCTTCAACATATGGATCTACAATGTGTGGTGGACGATCTTCTTCTTCATGCATCATTTGCTAAGGTTCACCATCAACATATGGTTCGTCATCATCGACATGTGCATGTTCTTGTTCTTGTTTTTGATGACGAACTTGTTCTTGTTCTTGTACTTGATGATGAACTTGTTCTTGTGTAGAGTCTTGATCTTGGATCATGAACTCCTCTTGGGGGATGGGATCTTGTGGTGATGTTGGTGTAGTAGTAGTTTGAGCATGAGTGGTGCTTGTGTCCTCATTTGCACCTTCACAAGGAACATGTTACATTGGAAGGAGAGCACCTACACCCATGGTCAAAATGTCTTGTGAAGGATCTTCATCACCTGCATCACTTAGATCAACTTGCTCCCCATGTGAGCCATTAAATTTATCAAACACCACGTCACAAGTTTCTACAACACATCCGGTGGATTTGTTGTAGACCCTATAGGCATGGGAGTTTGATCCATAACCAACAAATATTCCTTCGGTTGTTTTAGATTGAAATTTTCCTAACCATTCTCTCTTGTTGAGAATGAAGCATTTGCAACCAAAGACCCGGAAATATTTGACATTTGGTTTGTTTCCGGTTATGAGTTCATATGGGGTCTTCTCCAAGATCTTGCGAAGGAAAAGACGATTTGATGCATGACATGCTGTGTTGACAGCCTCTGCCCAAAAGCTATGAGGTGATTTGTACTCATCCAACATGGACCTCGCCATTTCCAAAAGTGTGCGGTTCTTCATCTCCGCTACCCCATTTTATTGTGGGGTATATGGTGCAGAGTATTGATGCTCAATTCCTTCATCACTAAGAAACTCTTCCAAAGTGTAGTTCTTGAATTCGGAACTGTTGTCACTTCTTATTGCCAAGATCTCTTTGTCAAACTTGCGTTGAACTTGCATGCCAAAATCAATGAAAGTGATCTTTGTTTCATCCTTGGACTTGATAAAGAACACCCATGTGTATCTTGAGTAATCATCAACAATAACAAAACCATACTTCTTCCCACTAAGACTATCCCATGAAGGAGGCCCAAAGAGATCCACATGAAGGAGCTCCAAAGGTCTTAAGGTTGATACTATATTCTTGGGGGAATGCTTTGATTGATGTTGCTTCCCGGCCATGCATGCACTGCACACACGATCTTTCTCAAAAGACACATTTGTTAGTCCAAGGATGTGTTCACCCTTTAAGAGATCTTGAAGATTTCTCATGCTGACATGGGCAAGCCGGCGATGCCATAGCCATCCCTTGTCGGCCTTGGCCATGAGGCAAGTTGCATGGAATGTGCTCTCTTTCGAGAAATCAATCGTGTAAAGGTTGCCATCCAACTCCCACACAAAGGCAACTTCAAGAGTGACGTGGCTTGAGACTTCGTCGGTATTTCCCCAAAGAGGAAGGGATGATGCAGCACAACGACGGTAAGTATTTCCCTTAGTTATGAAACCAAGGTATCGAACCAGTAGGAGGATCACCACCACTACGTAAACAATACCTGCACACAAAGAACAAATACTTGCAACCCGACGCAAAAGAGAGGTTGTCAATCTCTCTACGGTAAAAATATAGATTAGGTAGTGATAGATTGGAGAGATAGATCTCTCAAGAACACAAAATAAAAAGTGCAGGAAGGTATTTTTGGGTTTTTGGAAATATAGATCTGAAAACAAAAGCGGAAAAAAGATAGATCGGAAAGCAATATGTTGGAAAAGTAGACCCGGGGGCCGTAGGTTTCACTAGTGGCTTCTCTCATGAGTATAGCACACGGTGGGTGAACAAATTACTGTTGGGCAATTGATAGAAGATCAAATAATCATGACGATATCCAAGGCGATGATCATTATATAGGCATCACGTCCAAGATTAGTAGACCGACTCTTGCCTGCATCTACTACTATTACTCCACACATACCGCTATCCAGCATGCATCTAGTGTATTAAGTTCATGGAGAAACGGAGTAATGCAATAAGAACGATGACATGATGTAGACAAGATCTATTTATGTATGAATAGACCCCATCTTGTTATCCTTAATGGCAACGATACATGCGTGCCTTGCTGCCCCTTCTGTCACTGGGAAAGGACACCGCAAGATCGAACCCATCACAAAGCACCTCTTCCCATGGCAAGAAAAAATCGATCTAGTTGGCCTAACTAAACCAAAGATTCGAAGAAGAAATACGAGGCTATAAGTAATCATGCATATAAGAGATCAAAGTAGACTCAAATAATATTCACGGATAGAAACTGATCATGAACTCAAAATTCATCGGATCCCAACAAACACACCGCAAAAGTTTACATCAAATAGATCTCCAAGAGACCATTGTATTGAGAATCAAAAGAGAGAGAGGAAGCCATCTAGCTACTGCCTACGGACCCGTACGTCTATGGTGGACTACTCACGCATCATCGAAGAGGCACCTATGAAGAAGATGAACCCCTCCGTGATGGTGTCAGATTGGATCTCGAGGTTCTAGAACTTGCGGCAGCTGGATGTGTTTTTTGTCGACTCCTCTAGGGTTTCTGGAATATTTGGGAATTTATAGGCATCAGAGGCGGTGGAGAGGGGTCCCGAGGAGGGCACAACCCATCAGGGCGCGTATGGGGCCTCTGGTGCGCGGCTGGTGGGTTGTGGTCTCCTCGACCACCCCCTCTGGTACTTCTTTAGCCCACTGGATGTCTTCTGGCCCAAAACAAATCTCCAAAAAGTTTCGCGGTGTTTGGGCTTCGTTTGGTGCTGATATTCTGCGAAGTGAAAGACAAGCAAATGGCACTTTGGAATTATGTCAATAGGTTAGTCCCAAAAAAGGATATAAAGTTGCTATAAAATGATTGTAAAACATCCAAGAATGATAATATAACAACATGGAACAAGCAAAAATTATAGATACGTTGGAGACGTATCAGCATCCCCAAGCTTAATTCCTACTCGTGCTCGAGTAGGTAAATGATAAAAACATAATTTTTGATGTGGAATGCCGCCTAACATGTTCATCACATATTCTTTTCTTTTGTAGCATGGAAATTTGGACTTTTAGATGGTTCAAAGCAATAGTCTAGTTTTAACATAATGACTTCAATACTCAAGCATGCCAACAAGCAACCATGTCTTTCAAAATATCAACACTAAAGAAAGTTATCCCTAGCCCATCATGCTCAATCATTGATCCATTCATGAAACATACTCGAATATTAACTACACCCAATGCTCAAGTACGATCATAGTGCCCCCTAGTTGGTACTTTATAAGAGAAGATGGAGACTCAAATAAAAATAAAAATTGCATAAAGTAAATAGATAGCACCTTCGCAGAGGGAAGTAGGGATTTGTAGAGGTGCCAGAGCTCAAAGTTTAAATTGAGAGAGAAATATATTTTGGGTGGCATGCCTTTCCTGTCAACGAAAATGACAAAGTAGTTCACAATACTTTCCATGCTAGATATATCATAGGCGGTTCCCAAACAAAAAATAAAGTTTATTCCTTTTCCACCATACTTTCACAATCCATGGCTGGCCGTATCCACGGTTGCCTTCCATACCAACACTTTCCAAGGAATTTATTATTTGACGACATAAAGTAATTTTTTTCTTTTTTTCATTTCGGGAATGGGCATCCCTATTACCGCCGTACTCTCATGCAATGACAAGTGAATAAACACTCATCTTGAGAATAACACATCTTTCATGGAAAAACATTGGACACCCCCGACCGTTTCATGAGCGGTACGAGCACACAAAAAAGAAATTTTATTTTGAAAATTAGAGATGGCACATACAAATTTGCTTAGAACGGCATGGAAATACCGCATATAGGTAGGTATGGTGGACTCATAAGACAAAACTGGGTTTAAGGATTTTGGATGCACAAGTAGTATTTCTACTTAGTTCAAGTGGAGTCTAGCAAATAGATTGAGAAGCAACCAACCAAGAAACGAAAATTCACATAAGCGAGCATTGAGCATAACTAACACCGAATAATGCACCATAAGTAGGATGTAATTTCATTGCATAACTATTGAATTTCGTGCTTGCATAGGGAATCACAAACCTTAACACCAATATTCTTACTAAAGCATAATTACTCACTAACATGACTCACATATTACTATCATCATGTCTCAAAACTATTACAAGGAATCAAGTTTAATTTGTCCAATGATCTTCATGAAAGTTTTTATTATATCCTCCTTGAATATCTATCACTTTGGGACTAGTTTCATATATTGCCATTGCTTTTGACAAGCTCAAATAAATTTAAGTGAAGAACATGAGCATAGAGATTTCATCTCTCAAAATAATATAAGTGAAGCATCAGAGGATTTCTTCAAAATTACTAACTCTCAAATTAATCTAAGTGAAGCATGAGAAGATTTATTCAAAAGTACTAACTCTCAAAATAATCTAAGTGAAGCATGAGAGGATTTCTTCAAAAATTTCCAAGCCCCCCGTGCTCAAAAAGATATAAGTGAAGCACTTGAGCAATTCCAAGGCTCAAAAAAGTTTAAGTGAGGCATATACAACAATTCTAACAAATCTTAGCATAATTTTGGCTCTCTCAAATAGGTGTGTCTAGCAAGGATACAAGTGACATACTAAAAAGCAAAGGAAGCAAAGACTCAAATGATACAAGACGTTCCAAGCAAAACTCGTGATATTAGCTCCAAGTAAAATACCGATGGTCGTTAGAAGAAAGAGGGGATGCCACTCGGTGCATCCCCAAGCTTAGTTGCTTGTTTCTCTTTGGATATTATCTTGGGGGTGTTGTAGCATCCCCAATCTTAGGCTCTTTTCACTCCTTATTCCTTCATCCATCGCGATCTCACCCAAAACTTGAAAACTTCAATCACACAAAACTCAACAAAATCTTCGTGAGATCCGTTAGTATAATAAAGCAAATCACCACTTTAAGTAGTGTTGTAAACCCATTAAAATTTTATTATTGCATTATACCTACTGTATTTTAACTTTAACATGGCTTATACCCTTCAATACAAACCATAGATTCATCAAAACAAGCACACAATGCAACGAAAACAAAATCTGTTTCAGACAGAACAGTCTGTAGTAATCTGTACTCTAACCATACTTCTGTAACTCTAAAAATTCTGATACATTAGGACAACGTAAAGAATTTGTATAGAAATATTGTGTTAAAATTTCAGCTCAATATCATCTTCCAGTAAAAAAAATGAAAATTCGCACACTGGAGGCAAAGTTTCTGTTTCAGAATCAGCATTGTTTTTACTCATCTTATGAATCATTCTAAAGGATTTACTTGGCACAAACACTAAATAAAACATAAAAACACAATCATAACAGAGGCATAATTGTGTCAACACTCAAAAACAGAAAGGAAAAGACGAAAATAAATTTATTCATTGGGTTGCCTCCCAACAAGCGCTATCGTTTTACGCCCTAGCTAGGCATGATGATTTCAATGATGTTCACATAAAAAGTAGTAATTGAAATATGCAAAAGAGAGAATCATCAATATCATGACAAGCACATTTAAGTCTAACCCACTTCCTATGTATTGGGATTTTGTGAGCAAACAATTTATGGGAACAAGAATCAACTAGCATAGGAAGGCAAAACAAGCATAACTTCAAAACTTTGAACACATAGAGCGGAAAATTGATATTATTGAAATTCCTACAAGCATATGTTCCTCCCTCATAATAAATTTCAGTAGCATCATGAAGGAATTCAACAATATAACTATCACATAAATCATTCTTTTCATGATGCACAAACATAGAAATTTCATTACTCTCCACATAAGCAAATTCCTTCTCATCCATGGTAGTGGGAGCAAACTGACCAAAATAACTATCATGAGACACTTGATTGACATAACCACATTGCAAATTAAATCCATGATGATAAGTTTCATTGTTATCATTACTCATTATAGGATACGTGTTATCACCATCATCATGAATAGGAGGCATGCAATCATAATAAATTTGCTCATCAAAACTTGGGGGACTAAAAATATCATATTCATCAAACATAGCATCCCCAAGCTTGTGGCTTTGCATATCATTAGCATAATTGACATTAATATAATTTATAGTAACATCATTGCAATCATGCTTTTCAATCAAGGACCTATCATGAATCACCTTATAAATTTCTTCTTTCAACACTTCATCAAAATTTTCAGATTCATGATTATCAAGCAAAACTTCATAGAGATAATCAAGTGCAATCAACTAACTAGCAATTGGTTCATCATAATTTGGTATGTTGAAAAGATTAGCAAGTGGATGAGGATCCATATCAATAGATTTTTAGCAAGCAAAGATGCAAGAAAATAGAAGGCACATGGCAACACAAGCAAAGATAGCAAACAAGCAAACAAAAAGAGATCCGGCAAGAAAAAGGTGAACAAAAAAGAGGGCGAATAAAACGGCAAATTTTTGTGAAGTGGGGGAGAGGAAAACGAGAGGCAAATGGCAAATAATGTAATTGCAAGGAGATGAGATTTGTGATTAGGAACCTGGTAGATGATGATGGTGTCTCCTCGGCACCAGAGATTGGCACGTAGAAGAGACCGCTTCCTCCCCAGCAACGGCGTTAGAAATTCCTTTGCCGTGGAATGAGACCGCGTCAATATTTCCCCAAAGAGGAAGGGATGATGCATCACAGAGACGGTAAGTATTTCCCTCAGTTATGAAACCAAGGTATCCAACTAGTAGGAGGGTCACCACCACTACGTAAACAACACCTGCACACAAAGAACAAATACTTGCAACCCAATGCGAAAGAGGGGTTGTCAATCTCTCTACAATAAAAAGATAGATTAGGTAGTGATAGATTGGAGAGATAGATCTCTCAAGAACACAAAATAAAAAGGGAAAATAAAAAGTGCAGCAAGGTATTTTTGGGTTTTTGGACATATAGATCTGAAAACAAAAGTGGCAAAAAGATAGATCGGAAAGCAATATGTTGGAAAAGTAGACCCGGGGGCCATAGGTTTCACTAGTGGCTTCTCTCATGAGTATAGAACACGGTGGGTGAACAAATTACTATTGGGCAATTGATAGAAGATCAAATAATCATGACGATATCCAAGGCGATGATCATTATATAGGCATCACGTCGAAGATTAGTAGACCGACTCCTGCCTGCATCTACTACTATTACTCCACACATACCGCTATCCAACATGCATCTAGTGTATTAAGTTCATGGAGAAACGGAGTAATGCCATAAGAACGATGACATGATGTAGACAAGATCTATTCATATAGGAATAGACCCCATCTTGTTATCCTTAATGGCAACGATACATGCGTGCCTTGCTGCCCCTTCTGTCACTAGGAAAGGACACCGCAAGATCGAACCCATCACAAAGCACCTCTTCCCATGGCAAGAACAAATCGATCTAGTTGGCCTAACTAAACCAAAGATTCGAAGAAGAAATACGAGGCTATAAGTAATCATGCATATAAGAGATCAAAGAAGACTCAAATAATATTCATGGATAGAAACTGATCATGAACTCAAAATTCATCGGATCCCAACAAACACACCGCAAAAGTTTACACCAAATAGATCTCCAAGAGACCATTGTATTGAGAATCAAAATAGAGAGAGGAAGCCATCTAGCTACTGCCTACGGACCCGTACGTCTATGGTGGACTACTCACGCATCATCGGAGAGGCACCTATGAAGAAGATGAACCTTTTCGTGATGGTGTTAGATTGGATCTCAAGGTTCTGTAACTTGCGGCGGCTGGATGTGTTTTTCGTCGACTCCTCTAGGATTTCTGGAATATTTGGGAATTTATAGGCATCAGAGGCGGTGGAGAGGGGTCCCGAGGAGGGCACAACCCATCAGGGTGCGCTTGGGGCCTTTGGCGCGCCCTGGTGGGTTGTGGTCTCCTCGACCACCCCTCTGTTGCTTGTTTGGCCCACTGGATGTCTTCTGGCCCAAAAAAATCTCCAAAAAGTTTCGCGGTGTTTGGGCTTCGTTTGGTACTGATATTCTGCGAAGTAAAAAACAAGCAAAAACAGCAACTGACACTTTGGCACTATGTTAATAGGTTAGTCCCAAAAATTGATATAAAGTTGCTGTATATAACAATTATTGCAAAACATCCAAGAATGATAATATCACAGCATGGAACGAGCAAAAATTATAGATACGTTGGAGACGTATCAAAGAGTATCTCTCTTAAAGACTTTCACATTAGTTAGTCCAAATAGTGTATCATAATCAACAAAGGCCAATTGACGAACGGAAAGCAAATGATATTTAAGGGATTGGACAAGCATGACATTTGCAAGTGACATGTCATTAGTGATAGCCACCTGGCCAAACCCAAGTACATGTCCTTTAGACCCTCCACCAAAGACAATGCTCGTAAATGGACGAATGGCTCCCATGAAGTTCATGAGCAATGTGCCATCTCCGGTCATATGATTGGTGCATCCGCTATCAATCACCCATTTGACTCCACCGGAGACGACAACCTACAACACATTTCAAGTCTTGGTTAGAGGCCCCCATTTTACAATGGGACCTCTCAAGTTAGTAACAAGGGTCTTAGGAACCCAAATGGCATAGAAACGAAAGGCATTTTTAGGACCAACAAATTGAGCATAAACATCTCCATCTTTTGCCTTACGAAGCACAAATGATGGAGGCATAAATTCCTTTGGCTTGTTGGGAGTAGGCTTGCCCCTAGTGGCCTTCCTACTCACAACCTTGTCAACCTTACTCTTTCCTTTCTCCTTGTGCCCTTCTCGCACAAATGTTTCCTTGAGGGGAGTTGTAGACTTATGTGTCGCAATTTTGTTCTTGCTTGTGCTTGGATCAAATCCAAGCCATTCTTTGGCCACTACCTCCTTGTGTTGACTCAACACTTCGTTGAGGTTCTTTTATCCTTGGAAACATGACATGAGCCCTTTTTCAATTTGGGCCTTTAACACCCGATTCTCCTCAAGTAAGCTAGCTAGGTCACCACTGGGGTTAGTAGCATAAGCATCAACATTTATAATAGGAGAGGAATAGGCTTTGCCAAGTGTGTTAAGATAAGTAAGCTTGAGTTCGTCAAACTTCTTAGTAAGGAGGTTGAGCTCTTCTTCCTTTGTCTTGAGAGACAAATGTAGGAGCTCACAATCTTTAGTGTGCCTATCAATGTTTGCACCTATTTTTGAGTACAATTCATCATTACGTGCTTCCTCATATGGGACTTTCCGCTCAAGGATTTCACATTTTCCTTTTCCTCAATAACGAGGGTTTCGAGTTCCTTGATGGAAATAGTGTGCTTACTCACCATCTCCATAAGCATACGAAACATAACGAGCTTCTTTCCTTTGAGAGAGCACATGACTTTCTCCATTTTAGCAAACATAGCATCACTTATTTCATATTCATGATCATGATCCTCAGCATCAAGATATTCATCACTAGGTGTGGTGGGAATAAATATAGGAGGGTTTGGACGTGGAGTTACCTTCACCTTGTCCGGAGAAGCTTGATCCTCATCATCATCAATCACGGCCTTTGCCATGAGACATTTGTGTGTGTTGCCCTTGTAGTCTTTCATGTAGTTGTATGTGACAACATCACCACTCTTGTTGACAAGTCTCAATGTGGTTTGAGTTTCTTGAGCTACACCTGCAACACCTCCAACGTCATCGGGGTCGGACTCATCTTGGGCAACCATTGCCTTCCCATCTCTCTTCTTGAACTTGGAGTTCAATGGGTTTGGCAACTTCTTCTTCACAAATGTTTTCGAAAATCTTGGCTTGTCTTCTCTCTTATCATAGGGGCACTCGTTTGAAAAGTGGTTGGTTTCGTCACAATTGTAGCAAGTCCTTACTTTCTTCTTTGGGAATCTTCCCTTGAATTTTCTGGCACTAAACTTCTTCACAAAGAGAGCCATGTCATCATATGAGGGCCCCTCATCCGAGTCAACTTCATAACCTTCTTATTCATCATCTTCTTCTTCTTCTTCACTCACATCATCATCCTTTACTTGCTTGGCCTTCAAGGCAAGGTTTGTCTTGGGTGATGCGGAACCATGCATGGAAAGGTGTCTTGTAGCATTGGCCTTTGATTCTTCAAATAGTTGGAAGGTTGAAATGACATCATGGGGGGACATGTCCTTGAATCCATGTTCTCTTCTTATGTCCCATACCATTTGATGATCATATGGAGCAAGGGCATTTAGCAATTTGTCCACAAGAAACCGTTTGGTCAAGTTGAATCCATCTTGGCTCTTGTCACAATCATATGATTCAATGTCAGTGGCAAGTGTCATCAATCGCTCATGAAGTTGCTTGGGGTCTTCACCTTTCTCCATGCAGAAATATTGTAATGCCCCTTTTGCATTCTCATATTGTGCAAGATGGAGTGAGGACGTTCCTATCTTGGTCATCACAATGCTATCCCATAGCTCTTTTGCATTGGTGAGGTGAATGTAGGGCCTTTTTTGCTTGTTAGACATGCCCTTTCTTATAAGCATGATTGCAGTGTCATTGAGGTGTTTGTCATATTCTTCACCTGGTGTGAGATCCTTGGGATTCACAGGGTTGTCACCTTTCTCCATGATCTCCAGCATTTCATCGTTGGCAAACCTGATGATCCTGCATACTAACCCTCCACAAAGAAAAATCGGCAGTGTTGTCAAGTAAGGGAGGGTTTCCCCCTACATTATACCTAGGTTTCTCAACTCTAGGTTTTGCATATAGCCATGGAACACCGGTGTTGCGACCAACTTGAGGTTGTTGGCCGAGATTTGGAAGAGGTGCAATTGGTTGCTTTATCACACCCACTGGGTTTTCCGATGGTGGAGTTCTTGCAACCAGTGCATCCAACCTCATCTTGACCAAGGCCTCAATAGAAGCATCATGCTCCTCCTTTTGCTTAGCGAGGTCCCTTTCAAGATCCTCAGAGGTGAAAGATTGTCGCGCTTCTGAAGAAGCCGACTCTTTCTCAAGAGGAAGTGCAACAAGAGGGTTCCCAATTGCAAAGATGATAGTTGTCCTATGTGTACTAAGCAAAGAAACAAGTAAGTACATAGGCAAGCACAAGTAATACAAGTAATACCACAAAGAAAAATAACCACAAGTAGGGAGTTAGGGTTAGGGATAACCGCAACTCCGAGAGACGAGGATGTATGCCAATGTTCACTTCCTTGGAGGGAAGCTACGTCACCGTTTAGAGAGATGGATGTTATCACGAAGGCACACCAACGCCACGAAGGCTCACCCTATTCTCTCCTTGAGACAACACCATGAAGGCGTTTCTCAACCACTAGTGGTAGACCTTGGGGTGGTCTCCAAACCCACACAAACTTTCTAGGGGAAATCTCAATGGTTGATTCCTCACCGAAGAACTCCTACCGCCTAGGAGTCTCCAACCTCCAAGATATGGGGAAAAGCTCAAGACTTGCTCAAATCACAAATTCCTTTGGTGAAGAGAAGGGGAAGGCCTGGATCTATCACTTGATTGGAGAACTTCTCACAAATACTCTCAAATGCTCTTGGGATCTTGGATTTGGTGTATGAGGATGTGTGAGAGAGAAATGTGTGTTCTAGGGTTAGCTCAAAGTGAATGGTCAACCTCTCCACGAAGTGGTGAAGAGGTATTTATAGTGTGGGTGCAAATATGGCCGTTGTAGTGTAAGTGGTTGTGTCGGGCTGAACATCCAGGCCAAGGGCTGGACATCCGGCGTTTGTGAGGCGTGCACATGATACACTGAGCCAGAGAGAAAAACAGGGGAGCCGGACATCCGGGGATGTCCCGGACATCCGGCCAGTATGAGAACACCCAGACATCCGGCTTATGCCCAGACATCTGGCATACCACGCCATCAGACAACCGCGGTACTGGCATTGTGTGGGTCGGAAATCCGGCAGAAGACTAGGATATCCGGGGTCCCGGACATCCGGCCCATATCTAGTGAAACTGATGCATTCTCGATAGCAGAGGGGCCAGATATCTGGGGCACTTCCCAGAAATCCGGCGACTGAATGGACTCCCGGACATCCGGCATAGGGCCCGGACATCCGACTATCACAGAGAAGCATCACTTTGTAATTTATACATGGTGCGGTTTTTAACCGAAGAAAGGAGTTTGAATTGACTTGAGCATGTCTTTTGCTAACCCAATCGATCCCCTCTTAATAGTGCTGGATCCCTATGCTCAAGAAGAAAAGAAAATGAGATCCGTAAACCTCTTTGTTCCTTCCTTCTCAACTCATAATAATTCCACGCGTCCGTGATCCTCGCATATTGAGATTTGAGAACTAATACCTGAGATTTACTTGACAAACATCATTAGTCCTCTACATGTACATTGTCATCAACATCAAAATATAATATAAGGGCATGATTTCACTTTCAATCCCGAAGCTTAGTCTCTTGCCGCTCCTTATTCCTTTGTCCATCGTGATAACACCCAAAACTTGAAAACTTCAATCACACAAAACTCAACAAAACTTCGTGAGATCCATTAGTATAAGAAACACATCAAATACTTTAGGTATTGTTATAAATTGATTCATATTTCATTATTGCATAATAGGTACTGTATTCTAACTTCTCTATGGCTTATACCCCCCGATACAACCCATAGCATCATCAAAACAAGCAAACTATGCAAGCAAAAAGAGAATCTGTCTAAAATAGAACAGTCTGTAGTGATCTGTAAAGAACCTATACTTCTGTAACTCTAAAAATTCTGAAAACATAGTACAACCTGAATAATTTGTATGGAAATATTTTGTAAAAAATTCAGATCAAAAAGACGTTCCAGTAAAATCATAGAAATTCTGCACTGGATGCTAAAGTTTTCTGTTTTTGCACCGTATCAATTCTACTCATCTTGCGAGTCATCCCAAAGGCTTTACTTGGCACAAACACTAATTAAAACATAAAAACACAATAATTACAGAGGCAATAATCATGTTATCACACCAAAACATAAAGTATTGGGTTGTCTCCCAACAAGCTCTTTCTTTATAGCCATTAAGATAGGCTTGAAATTTCAATGATGCTCACATAATAGACAAGAATTAAAGCACAAACAGAGCATCATAAAAGCATGTGAAAAGCACATATAAGTCTAACATACTTCCTATGAATATGCATTTTATAGGAAAACAAATTCTCAATACCAGTGAAATCTAGCATATGCAAATAGGGAGAGTGAAGCATTAATAATTTCAACACAAATAGATGTATGTGAGTAACATAAAAATTCCTATAACCATATTTACCTCTCTCATAATAATTACATGTAGGATCATATTCAAATTCAACAATATATTTATCAAATAAGATATTTTCTCTATGATCCACATGCACAAGAGTTTTACAATCTTCCAAGGTAGTGGGATCAACATTAACTAAAGTCATGACCTCTCCAAACCCACCTTCAATATTATTGCAAGGATTATTATCCATGACATATTCATCATGATGATTAAATAAATTTTCAATATAAAAATAAACATCATCACCCCAATGATGATCATTACAATAAGTAGTGTACATATTTTTTTCATCCCCAAGCTTGTAGCTTTGCATATCGCTAGCATAATTGGCATTAATAGAATCTATAGTAACATCATTGCAATCATGCTTTTTGGGTGCAATAGCAAGAATTTCATTTTCAACCCAAGTAACTATAGCAAGTTCATCTCCATAAGCATCATTAATATTGGCATTGTGGCCACAAGAATAGCAAGCATCACGTTCATCAAGAGGGGATATTTCAATCGAATCAATGGAATCATTAGTTTCTTCCAAAGCAGCAGACATTCTCTCAATAAATTCTTTAACATAGGCATTAGAAGCATAGTTTTCATAGCAATATTTAAGTATGGCAAAATTTTCAGATTTGTAGAGAGTAGCATCATACTTTTCAATAAAAGAAGCAACTTCATAAGCACCCTTAAAAGCAACAAATTCTTCAATTGGTTCGATATCATAGTAACTATAAACACCCTTGGCATAAGAGGATAAGACTTCATTATCAATAAACTCACATAAGTAGGGAAGTTCTCGGAGCAACAAGTAAAATCATAAATTTCACACAGATTCCAAGCATAGCACTCCAAACCCTTTATTTGATGCCATAAAAGTCTCCCCTTTTGAGACAATCGGTGACGCACAAAATAAGCATGCTCACCAAATAATTTTCCTCACCTAAGCTAGTTGGGGTTTTAGCACGAGCACAAATGGATAGAAGATGATCCAAGTAGAAAACTTCAAGTGGATCCATTTATTTTTATTTTTACTTTTTACTTTCTGTTATTGTGTGACACGGATAAAGATAACATAGCTAGGCAAGCAAGCAAGCTGGAATATTTTTGTATTTTTGATTTTTATGAAGAAAACTAAATATAACAACAAATAGAAAGAAGAACAAGTGAATGATAATTTGTGTGAAGTTACTTGATAGTTGGTGATGATATTCCCCGGCAACGGAGCCAAAAATCCTTCCTGATACTTGTGATCTACGTTGGGTTTTCCGTGAATAGGAACGGGTAATTGCAGCACAATACGGGTAAGTATTTCCCTCAGTTAAGAAACCAAGGTTTATCGAACCAATAGGAATGTCAATCCACAACCGTGTTCAGCGGCTGCACACAAAAGAGCAAACAACTTGCACCCAATGCTGGCAAGAGGGTTGTCAATCCCCTTGATCTCGTTATTTCCAAGCAAGTGAAGTGTGTAGATAATAGTAGATAATTATAATTTGCAAAATAAAATAAAAGACAAATAATAGCAGCAAGGTAAAGATAAGTTTCGTAAATATATAAGTGAATAGATCCGGGGGCCATAGTTTTCCCTAGCGACATCTCTCATGAAAATAAGCATACAGTGGGTAAACAAATTACTGTTGGGCAATTGATAGAAAAGCGCATAGTTATGTGATATTCACGGCAATGATCATGTTTATATAGGCATCATGTCCAAAACAAATAGGCCGACTCCTGCCTGCACCGATTATTATTACTCCACTTCAAGAGCGCTTCTATGCTTGCCTCTCTACGTATTAAGTTCATGAAAAACAGAGTAATGCTTGGAGAATGATGACATGATGTAGACAAAGTAAACTCAATCAATATGAATAAACCCCATCGTTTTATCCTTAGTGGCAAAAACACAAAGACGTATCTTGTCCCCTTCTGTCACTGGGATATAGAAACCCGCCAGGTTGAACCCACTACAACGCACCCCTCTCACTGAAGAAAGATCAATCTACTTGGCCAAAGCAAATCAATAGATCGGAGAGATTTACGTAGCTATAATGATCATGCAAATAAGAATCATAATAATTTCAGAGAAGACTCAAATACTTTTCATGAAAAATCTAAATATAAACCCACAATTCATCGGATCCCAACAAACGCACCGCACAAAAGGGTTACATCGGATGGATCAAAGCGAAGATGCGATGATCATTTTATTGAAGATTGAAAGAGAGAGAGAGATAGCCATCTAGGTACTAACTACGGACTCGTAGATCTGTGGTGAACTACTCACACATCATCATGAGGGTAGCAAGGTTGATGAAGAGGCCCTCCGTGATCGACCCCCCTCTGGGAGGGTGCCAGAACGGAGCTCCAGATGAGATCGCGGCAGAACAGAGACTTGCGGGGGCGGAAAAACTGTTTTGGGATGTCCCCTAGGGTTTTTGGAATATATGTGAATTTATAGGCCAGAGAATGGGGGTAGGAATGCCACCGGGGAGATAAAATCCATCAGGGCATGCCGACCCCCCTGACCGCGCCCTATTGGCTTGTACCTCCCTCGTGCGGCCTCCGGTCCTCTCCCGGAGCTTCCAGGTCTTAGTTTGGTCCAGAAAAAATCATAAAAAAGTTTCAGGGCAATTGGACTTCGTTTGGTACTGTAAACCTGAAAAGTAAAAAAATATGCAGAAAACAGGAACTGGCACTGGGCACTGGGTCAATAGGTTAGTGCTCAAAAATAATATAAATTGGTAAATTATTACTCAGAAAGTATCCTAGAATGATAATATGATAGCATGGAACAATAAAAAATTATAGATACGTTGGAGACATATCACATACAAAAATAGACATAAGCATGCTCATCTGAGTATCACAAAAAGAATTACGTAGTAAACACCATATGCTCATTTTTGGCCATTTGAACCGAACTGACAGATAGACCTTAGATGTGTTGTTTTTGCAAAGTTAAAATACTTAAAGAATCACAAAGCTGCAGGCAGACTCAAAAAAAATTCTCGTAGAAGAACATTAAAAAAGCGAGTGTTTGGTTATACTAAAGCAGAAGGCTACATGAATCAGTTCGCCTTAACAACATATGCAAGTCTTACAAAAACAATTGTTCATGTTCTAATAATGATCTCAAACATCTATGTCATAGTGATGGGAGGGCTTCGCATTGTTGCACGCCCAGTCGTCCATGGCGCCATCATCTAAGGCGTGGTGCCTGGCAACGAGTGTCGAGGCAACGAATCTGACAGTGAGTACTAGGGGTACGAATAGGGGCGGAACCACTAGTGCAGCGACGTGCTATACAAATGGTTTTTAACCCCTTTCGACATAGTTTTAAATCGTCGCCTTGCATGTGTGGGCGATAGGGGGGTCCATCCCACACGACACGGAAAACCAATCGGCGATGGTGACCAACGAACACAAACGATCTGCAAAAAAAAATTGTGTCTGCTCCAGGAACATATCGCACACACTATATTTTGGGCGTACGTGTGGGATTTGGGATCAATAACACACGTCTATCACGAGTCAAACGCGTGTAATTGCTCATGGAAAACAAATGGTGTTTGACCTTTTACCGTTTGTGAAACGTTACCTAATCCACACGAGCAATATTATTTACTGTGTGTGATATCTTCATCATCGCACACGAGATTTTCCTGGCAACCGTCTGCCATGCATGATATCATCGGACACGTTTCCCGCAAAATTTATGCGTGGGATCGTCCTTGCATCGGGCACGGTTCCCTGTTGGCTCACGTGTGAGATAAGGTGCTATCACAAATGATTGAGGAGCTCCTACGCACACGTACAAGTGCTACAAATCGCTTGCAATTTCTTATGTATCACCAATATTTCAGTTTATATCTCGTGTGCTTTTCCTGTAGATCACATGCGGTTGTGCTATGAGTTGCGTGTGCTTTTCCTATAGATCACAGGCGGTTGCGCTATGAGTTACGTGTGCTTTCCGTTCTGGATCGCACACGCTTAGTTTCTTGAACCGTGTGCGCTGAAATGGCCAGGTTATTGTAAAATATCTCATTTGAATCACCATGCGAATAGCAAATTGGCCACAATATGCAATCGACAAATAGTGTTCACATGAAGAACATTCATCATAATTCGCCACAATATGCAATTGAACGAATAGTGTCCATAGGAAGAACATTCATCATAATTCACGACAATATGCAATTGAGTAAATGCTAGCTAAATTCCACAGCTGTAAGACCAACATATGCAGTACATAATCATATAATGTACGAAATAAAAAAGACATGATCACATGGAAAACAATGCATCCATGCGTATATGTTTAGCTGATAACACTATATGAATGCGTACTTATTATTAGGGGATATGAATCCGGAAATCTTCGACATCTTTATTTGGGCTTGATATAGTGTTTCACAAAGAAGGTGCTGATAAATTTCCTAACAGACAACAATTCATCTGATGTGAGCGGTTCAGAGGTCATCGGTCTGAAGATCAACTGCAGGACTTTTAGATCAGAATGTGACATACGTGTGGAGTAGAAGATAGTAATTAAGAAACAAACTTACTGGTTCTATCTTGTCAGCATCGACACGACATTCAACACGTCTATGTAGGTTCATCATGTGTGCGCAAACGTAGTATCCACATAGGATGGTCCCTTGTTGTTGTTGAGGACACTGAATTTTTTTGTACAATATTAGTCATGTATTTGCCCTATTAGGAACAACCTAACCGGTGTAAGTTGTTTCTTCTTTTTTCTTTGGAGAGAAATAGAAAGTGGCTTACTTAGAAACTTGAACATCTCACTAGCATTTTCTGAAAATAACGGATTTCGTTGTCTTACCGGAGAAACGATCACGTGCTCTAGAGGTAGTTGGCGGTTGAACCGTAGCCCTCCTACAGTTATGTTCTTTGACAATACACTGCAAATAAAGATGATTTTCTACATACTCAATTCTTGAACCAGATATGAACACAACATATTAACATCAAAGAATTCAATACCTATCCATGAAATCCTGAAGATCATTCAGATACTGAGGCTCATTTGACTCTCTAAGAGAATCCAGGTAGTAAACTGTGTTGCATTTTGGAACAATGACCACCAAGATCCAGTGACGTCTACAGTTTAAGAAAACCATGAACTTACGAACTATGTCAAAAACTGAAAGACGATCAATGTATGCGTGGTTTTATATTTAACTTACTGTTCATGATATGGCCACATGAAGAATTCTCCTATTTGTAAGTCGAACAAGATCTTGGCGACATGATCAATGGAAGCCTTGCGTGTCTCATTTTTCCTTAACAAAATGCCGTTTGCTAAATTAGGATCTATGAAATACGCATGCACCCTTGATGATCTCTGCATCGTCAATCCCCTGAGAGGAATACAATAGAGTTAGCTTTTTTTCATTTACAACCTTGTATGGAGAAGTTGATCAGAGTTTGTGAACTTCTTACAACATCAAGCATTTGACAAGAGTGGCAGCAAGCTCATCGAAGTTCAAGAAGAGATGAAAGTCCTCGAATTCCACACTGATGGTACCTGCAAGGTGAGAGAAATGCCAACTGTCGTAGTGCACTTCCAGAATGTTATGATCTTCTCCTTCTGACATTCTGTCCATGCAATATTTATGTAACCTGCGACAACTGGAACTGTACTCTAAGATAAGGTCCATCAACTGTCTCCAACGTATCTATAATTTTTGATTGTTCCATGCTATTATATTATCATTCTAGGATACTTTTGTGTAACTATTTACCAATTTATATTATTTTTGAGCACTAACCTATTAACCCAGTGCCTAGTGTCAGTTCCTATTTTTTGTTTCACACAAATTCCATATCAAACAAAGTCCAAACATGATAAAAATTTATGGAGATTTTTTTGGAATATATGTGAATTTTGGGAGTCGTAATCAACGCAAAACGATGCCCGAGGGCCCCACAAGCCAACAGGCCGCGGCCTGGGGGGCGCCCTGATGGCTTGTGGCCATCCCTTAAGTCGGTTGAGGCCCTCCTATTGCCACAAGAATTATATTTTCGCGATAAAAATCCCCTCAAAATTTCAGCCCGATCAGAGTTACGGATATCCGGATATTTAAGAAAAGGTGAAGGGGTTAGAAAACAGTCGCGAAAACAGGAGAGAAACAGAGAGAGAGATAGATCCAATCTCGGAGGGGCTCTTGCCCTCCGGGAGCCATGGCGGCCATGGACCGGAGGGGAACTCTCCTCCCATCTAGGGGGGGATCAAGGAAGAAGAAGGAGGGGGGGGGGGGTTCTCTCCCCCTCTCTCCCAGTGGCACCGGAGCGCCGCCGGGAAAACCATCGTGACGACGATCTACACCAACAACTTCTCCGCCGTCAGCACCAACTCTGTCCCCCTCTATGCAGCAGTGTAAACCCTCTTCTCCCGCTGTAATCTCTACTTAAACATGATGCTTAATGCTATATATTATTATCCAATGATGTGTGGCTATCCTATGATGTTTGAGTAGATCTCTTTTGTCCTACGGGTTAATTGTGGTATGATGTTATTGATATGAGTTGTATGTTGATATGGTGATGTCCTAAGGTGCCGTCAGTGAGGCGCACACGTGAAGGATTCACGCTGGAGGGTTTGCAATATGTTCATGATTCGTTTATAGTGGGTTGGTGAGTTACTGAAACACAATCCCGACTAAGGGGATTGTTTGCGTATGTGAAAGCACATATGCTCCCTTGGTGGTTTTGATAATTCATGACAACATACATTGTCTCTTGGACTAATATTTCTACCTAGCTTATTTCAGGTTTAAGTCCACAGAGAGGATTGGCAAAGGATTGTGAGGAGAACCCCAAGATGCAAGGAATAAGATTGGACAAGCTACAAGCAAGAAGACTCTACATTTTACTTTTGTGAGAAATCACTTTGAGTCCATAGGAAAGCCAATACTATCAAAAGGGGGTAAGGTATTAATGGTGTATGAAATGCTCAAGTGATCAAGTGATAGCCACCAAAAACATTCACAAAGCTCTCCCACAAATATTCTGTCCAAAGCCTAACATGCAAAATCGGTGCCACCAACATTTCCCACTCGGCCCTACCAATTTTCATCTCAGACAGAAACCCTAGCCAAACCCTATTCTCAGTACCACCAAGTTGCATTTCGGTGCCACCGAAAATGATGACCAGCTCTCTGGTATCTTATTTTCAAGAATCGGAATTTCCGAGTTTTGAAAATTGGTGCCACTGAGTTTTGGAAACTGCCTTAGGTGAAGCTTGTCGGTACCGCCGAGAATTCCCTATCGGTCTCACCGAGATTTCTAAAGTTGCCACAGTTTGAACACTTCGGTGCCACCGAGTTTTCACTTCGGTTTCACCGAGTTGGTCAATAACGGTGTAACGGTTGGATTTTTGGAGAAGCCTATATATACCCCTCCACCACATCCCACTCGTAAGAGAAGCACTCAGAACAATTCCACACTTCCCATATCCAAATTTCTAAGAGAGAACCACCTACCCTTGTGTTGAGGTCAAGATCATCCACTCCAACCATATGGATCTTGATTTCTAGCCTCCCCAAGTTGCTTTCCATCTAATCAATCTCTTCTACCCAAGCCAAATCTATGAGAGAGTGATTGTGTGGTGAGGAGACTATCATTTGAAACACAAGAGAAAGGAGTTCATCGTTACTATCGAGCCTATTAACTTTTGGAGGGTGGTTCCTCCAAGATTGGTTAGGTGTCGCTTGGGAGCCTCCTACTTCGTGTTGTGGAGTGAACCAAGAAGTTTGTACGGGCAAGGAGATCGCCTACTTCGTGAAGATCTACCCATAGTGAGGCTAGTCCTTCGTGGACGGATCCTGTTATGGAATAGTCAAGGTTTCTACTTCGTGGACCCTTATGGGTGGAGCCCTCCGTGGACTCTCGCGACCGCTATCCTCCGTGGGTTGAAGACTCCATAAACGTGGATGTACGATAGCGCCACCTATGGGAACCACGGGAAAAATCCTTGCGTCTCCAAATTGCGTTTGATCTTCCTATCTCTACTCTCTCTTACATGTGCTTGTCTTACTTTCCTTTGCCATACTTGTTGACTAGCATGTGTAGGGTGCATTAGACTTGTTATAATTGCTAAAACTACCCACCAATTAACTTGGGAAAAGGTTAGGTTTTAATTCTTGCAAGTAGTCTATTCACCCCCCCTCTAGACGTCTCTTCTATCGATCCCTTCAGTATGGGAGTAAAGGGGACTTGATGTGTAAAGCTATGGTTGGGTTTTACCTTAATGATCTTTAGTAGTTGCGGATGCTTGCTAGAGTTCCAATCATAAGTGCATATGATCCAAGTACGGAAAGTCTGTTAGTGTATGCCTCTCCCTCATTGCATATGACAAGTATCTATCATATTATATTCAATTTCCTATGGAAAATTTTTCTCTTGCGTTACACAAAAAAGCTTTCTACTAAACAACTTACTTATTAATCTTTATCTAAACAGCCCCAAACTTTTATTTACTTGTCCTTTATTATCTTGCAAAACTATCTATTACACCTACAAAGTACTTCTAGTTTCTTTCCCGCAAAGTAGTTTCATACTTGTTCTAGTTAAAGTAAGCGTTAGCGTGCGTAGAGTTGTATCAGTGGTCTATATAACTTGAGAAAATATTAATTCTACCTTTAGCTCCTCGTTGGGTTCGACACTCTTACTTATCAAAAAAGGCTACAAACAATCCCCTACACTTGTGGGTTATCAAGACCTTTTTCTGGCGCTGTTGCCAGGGAGCAATAGCCTAGCGGTTGATATTCTCGTGTGTGCTTGTTTGCTTTATCACTAAGTATTTTTATTTTCTGTTATAAGTTGTTTATATCTGTAGTTATGGATGTGGAACACGAAACACCAAAAAAAAGTTGTAGTTGCTACTCATGGAGATGGGGAAGCTCCTAAAACCCTCGATGCTGGTTATGTGAAATACATTAATTACTCCTTTGATAATCTTGAGAAATCCTCATTCAACTTGATAATGGGAGACACGTTGGATCAACGTAAGTACTTTAGGGATTATCGCTTGTCTTAAAAAGGGAAACACTTATGGGATCAAATTGAAATGTTGTGTTGGTATGCTTGGGATTTATGCGTGAAAAGTGATTATACTTGTTGCTCTAAGAGTAAGGGTCTACACCTTCCCTTTCAATGTGAATTTAATGATAATAAAACCTTGGCTTCTTATGCTAATGGTATATATGATTACTATGATGTGGAACAAATAGAAGAATTTGTTGCTTTTAAGGGTGTATATGAAATTGCTTCTTTGATTGAAAAATATGATGACATTCCTTACAAATCCGATTTTTTGCCATATTTAAATATTGCAATGAGAATTATGAATATAATGCCGATATTAATGAATTTATTTAGTGAATGTCTGCTGCCTTGGAAGAGACTAATATTTTGCAGGAATCTATGGAAGAAGAAATTGCTGAAACTATGAGCTCATTAGATGAAAAAGATGAGGAGGAGAGCGAAGAACAAAAGGAGGAAGAGCGGATTAGCTACCCGTTCCCACCTTCTAATGAGAGTAACTCTTCAACTCATACATTGTTTAATTTCCCTTCGCACATACCAAAGGATGAATGCTATGATGATTGCTATGATCCCTTGGATTCATTTGAAATATCCCTTTTTGATGAACTTGATGCTTGCTATGCTTGTGGCCATGATGCCAATATGAATTATGCTTATGGAGATGAACTTGCTATAGTTCCTTATGTTAAGCATGAAATTGTTGCTATTGCACCCGCACATGATAGTCCTATTATCTTTTTGAATTCTCCCAACTACACTATATCAGAGAAGTTTGCACTTATTAGGGATTATGCTGATGGGTTGCATTTTGCTATTACACATGATGATTTTAATGAATATAATATGCATGTGCTTTCTGCTCCTACTTGCAATTATTATGAGGGAGGAACCAAATCTTCACCTCTCTATGTTTCCAATACGATAAAATTGCAAGAAACTACCTTTACTTTGTGTGCATGAATTGTTCTTTTAATTATGACATGCCAATGTATACGAAGAGAGTTAGACTTCGTTATTACATGATATATGTTGCTTTGTTCTCACTACTAAATTACAAATCATTGTTAATTAAAATTAGCTGTGATATACCTTGGGATCCGGGTGGATCAATTATTTGAGCACTGTATGCCTAGCTTTATGGCTTTAAAGAAAGCGCTGCTAGGGAGACAACCCGGAAGTTTTAGAGAGTCATTTATTTTTGTTGTGTGCTTTTAAAATAATAAAAAATAAAGCGGGGAACTTAAAACAGTTTTCAAAAAGAAAGGTGAAAGTGAGAAAGATGAGCATCGTTGAAGTGGGGGACGTCCTTGAACTTTTGTTCATGCCCATGGAAAATTTGTGAATCTTGATTATAGAAACTTTTCAACAAAAACAATTATCCCCTTGTACAAACCCATTGTATTATTAAAATAATGTGCCAAGAATTACCTTTAGGATATTTAAATTGCTTGTTTGATATGTGCTGTGCAAAAACAGAAACTTTTCCTATAGTGTTTGAATTTTCATATTTTACGGGAACATGAAACAATTCTGAAATTTTTACACAGTGCTGATATGCAAATTATTTATTACTTCCTAATTATTCAGAATTTTTTGAGTTATAGAAGTATACGTTCCATCTGCATCCTTACAGACTGTCCTGTTTTTCACAGATTGCTGTTATAGTTGCTTTGACTGCTTATGTTTGAGTTCTTATTGAGACCCATTGACTTGGGAGCCATAGAATTGTGATAGCATACAGTAGGTAATGTTGGATTATAATTAGAAAATAATTTTATGGCAGGACATGATGAGATTTGATGATTATGTACTAACGTTTCTCATAAAAGTTTTGTCAAGTTTTGTGTGGATGAAGTGTTCGAAGATCGAGGAGGTGTCGATATGAGAAGAATAAGGACAGACAAGTGTTCAACCTTGGGGATGCCCAAGGCACCCCAAGTAAATATTGAAGGAGACTCAAGCGTCTAAGCTTGGGGATGCCCCGGAAGGCATCCATCTTTCTTCTTCAATAATTATCGGTATGTTTTGGTTTTTGTTTTGCTCACATGATATGCGTAAATTCTTGGAGCGCCGTGTGCCTTTTATTTTCCTTTTAGCAATGCACCATGCTGGTTTGGGAAAGTCCATGGTTGATTTATAGAATGCTCTTTGCACTTCACTTATATCTTTTGAGTATGGCTTTATAGAATGCTTCATGTGCTTCACTTATATCATTTGAAGTTGGATGCATGTTTCTCTACATATAGAAAACCATTATTTGTAGAATGCTCTTTTGCTTCACTAATATTCATTAGAGTCTGGTCTTTTGTAGAAATAATTAAACTCTCGTTCTTCACTTATATTTGTTTGAGAGTTAATAAACAGTGACGGTAATTTGCACGGGTTATAAGACTAGTCCAAAAATAATAGGTATTCAAGGAGTGATAATCAAAACCTTCACGTAGCACATTAAAGAGAAATTATGGGTTAATGATATTGATGTGGTAATGTCAAATGGCGTGAGTGCATCATTGTTGATTCGTAGAAGTGTCTGTATTAAGAGGTGTTAACTTCTTGTTTGACTAAAAATTAAAAAGGCATGGTGAGGATATGTGAGCATTTCTATTCCTCGTTAAAATCCTAGTGTTGTTTTGGGTCAGAGGCGCGCGATGGTTAGCTCCTCCCAACCTCCTCCCTCGGGGCATGCGAGTAGTACTTTGGTTTGTGATAAAACTACTAAAACTTTGCAATAAGTATATGAGTTCTTTATGACTAATGTGAAACCATGGACATACGCAATCTCACCTATTCATATTTTGCTAGCCTCTTCGGTACCGTGCCTTGCCCATTCTCACCTCGAGGATCGGTGCAAATATTGCCGGTGCATCCAAACCCCATGACATGATACGCTCTGTTGCACATAAGCCTCATTATATCTTCCTCAAAACAGCCACCATACCTACCTATCATGGCATTTCCATAGCCATTCCGAGATATATTGCCATGCAACTTCCACAGTCACTTCATATGACTTGTATTTCCATTGTCATATTGCTTTGCATGATCGTAAGATAGCTAGCATGATATTTACATGGCTTGTCCGTTTTTTGATATCTTTTGCTATGCTAGATCATTGCACATCCTGGTACACTGCCAGAGGCATTCATATAGAGTCATATCATCCTATCAGTTTTTCATATCGAGTTGTAAGTAAATAAAAGTGTGATGATCATCATTATTAGAGCATTGTCCCAGTGAGGAAAGGATGATGGAGACTATGATTTCCCCACAAGTCAGGATGAGACTCCGGACAAGAAATGAAAAATGGGGGAGGCAAAATGAGCCCACCACAAAATAAAATAAAATGGGGGAGGCGAAAAAAAGGGAAAAAAGCCGACCATGAAAAAAAAAACAAATAAATGAGAGAAAAAGAGAGAAAGGACTTTGCTACTATCTTTACCACACTCGTGCCTCAAAGTGGCACCATGTTCTTCATATAGAGAGTCTCTTGTTTTGTCACTTCCATATGCTAGTGGGAATTTTTCATTATAGAACTTGGCTTGTATATTTTGTTGACGGGCTTCCTCAAATGCCCGAGGTCTTTATGAGCAAGCAAGTTAGACGCACACCCACTTAGCTTCAGTTGAGCTTTCCTACACTTATAGCTCTAGTGCATCCGTTGCATGGCAATCCCTACTCCTTGCATTGACATCTATCGACGGGCATCTCCATAGCCTGTTGGTACGCCTAGTTGATGCGAGATTATCTTCACCACTTTTACCCCTTGTAAAACCTACCGCCACATTCTATTCCACCTATATGATATGTCCATGGTTCACGCTCATGTATTGCGTGAAGAATAAAAAGTTGATGTATATTGAAAAAGTACGATCCAATTGCGTGACTTGGGCACCGTAGTGCTTGACATTTGTATTAATGTGGTGAAGACGGAGCCATGTCTTGCTAATATAATAAGATGAATGGGGGTAAACATTCTTTGAGGATCGTATACTTTGAAATATTGATGATTTTGTTGCTTGTGCCTATAAGTATTACTATCACTAGTGCAGCCGCGTGCTATACAAACGTTTTTTAACCCCTTTTCGGGACGTAGTATTAAACCGTCGCCTTGCATGTGTGGGTGATAGGGGGGGGGGGCTATCCCACACGACAGACAAAACCCGTCGGCGATGCCCGCACCTGGTCGCACACGATGGGCAAAAACATATCGTTTGCGATTGGAAGGACCATCACAAACAGACATATTGGGGAAGACGTGTGAGATGAGCTTAGCATCCCACACAAGGAATCCCAAGGGTACATTTCCGTTCGTATTGCAGATCACACACAATTTTCTGCATCACATCGTTTGTGATAGGTGTGGTCATCACACACGATAGTTATAATTCTGTCGTTTGCATTACGCAAAACATCACTCACGGTGTCTAGAAGAAACTGTTTGGCATTGGGATGCCCATCACACACACTAGCTATGTGAAAACGTTTGTGATTGGGTGTCCTAAAGCACACAGTTATCGACCAGAATTCGTGTGTGATTGCTCAACGATCCAACACGCCAACTTTCTAGAAACCGTGTGGGTTTGTTCAGGTCATCGCCCATGGTGTTGTCTTAGAAACCGTCTGCAATGGGATCCCCAATAATCAGCCTGATTGATCACTTATTTTTAATCAATTTAGTAATCAAAATTAACATTTCATATGAACCACGGAATATATTTCTTATTCGTAGTACGGCAACCAGGATTTCATAATTGAATTACATCAGGGTACAACACCATATAGGCATATACTGCCTAGCTACCCAATTGCACAACAAGACAAAGTTTCAAATGCAACATCTAAAACCTTTGGAAATTAAGTATCATCATAGACGATAAATAGACAGATGAATCTCATCTAGAAAATTGTTAAAGCGGAAGGCGAATACTGAGCCTTCAATGATGTTGAAGGTCCTGGCAACTTCAGGCCAGTGCCTGTGGATGATTGCCTGCCCGTCCTTCGTTCTCTTAAGGAAGACTTCAAGATTATACCGTGGGTGCTGTATGAATACCTTCATAGCCTCTTGATCATACAGGTGGTTTGAGACGTAATCATCGATGAACTGCCTTGAGAAGGACTGAAAACAAACATACGCATAAATATCTTTTCTAAAACTAGCAAAGTGGCCCGCTCGATGCGCGGGCTAGAATTTTATAAGTTCCATAATAAGACCAGATTATCTGGTTTATCTAAAGAAATAAAACCATATATGATATCATTTACAAATATGTACGTGTTTTATATCCATTTATCATTACCTTCTAATTATGCGTTGCATGTCATACTAACTACATTTTTATGATCAACCGCGTTGTTAATATTATATTTGTAATGTTTTTCTGGTACTTTTATCATGCTACATTGTTATATCCTTTTCTGTAAAAATATATTTTATAGTTTGATTTTTTTCATGCAGGCATAGGTAAATTTGCTAACATTGTGAAAGTTTGACATATTAATTTTATTTTTAGTGGTTGTTTATTCTAAGTGATTTTTAAAATTCTTCTATGTAGTTAGTGGTTGTTTATTTTTAGTGCAAGGTATTTATTTTCACGATCATTTAGCTAGACACGTGCACTAAGAAGCACCAATGTTGGCTCATATTTTCACATATGCAAATTTGGATCTAACAATGTATAGTATGGCAGTGTTTCCACGGGCCGCACCAGGTTGATACTTCACTTTCCCCTTTCTCAGGTCTTCTTGTCCTTTCAGTAGCTCCTAGTCATGAAACAGACGATCCAGTTGGATCCACAACTTGAGAGGATCACTCTGAAGGTCCCCTGGTTTTTGTGGTTGGTGGTCCTCACTTGCACGCACTCTGCTGCTCTGGTCACGTGTACGGCCATTGGCTGGCCTTCTATGGCGACTTGTTTGGCAAATGTTCCGCCACTTCAATCTCCTCCTTTTACTCTCACCTTGAACTTCCTATCAGGTTTTGGGATATGGGGAACAACGAATCAACCTCATGCATGTAGTATAGGCTCTTTGTTAAGTTTGTGTGTTCTTCGCCGCGACAACATCTAGATGGTTGAGATTGTGTCATATGGAATAAGGTTTTGTAGCTCCATCATTGTAGCAGTGTGACCATTGTGGTCTACTCCATGCATGGATCCATTGGTTACCATGAGTTGCTTTATCATGTTTTTTTACTTTTTAGTTCAATGTTGGTGCCATAGTTTGTTAGCGTCTATTGTGATTGTAGTGTACTATTCATGGAGAAAGCATGCTCAACGATCTTAGGGTCCCACCAGTAAAGCCCGGCCGCTGTTAAAAAGGATAATGAGAAGTACATGCACACTTGAGGAGAACATTTTATGAATTATTTTCTAAGCCTTTTATATGTTTTACTGTTGGTAGTCTAGAAATATATGTCTACATGCATACTTTTTTCAAACAAAATTGAGGAGCAGAAAATGTATTTTCGCTAGGAAATAAATAAAGAGTTCAGTGGAACTCGGCCTCTGCAGGCACTTTTCGACGGTGAGAGTAGCTACTATTGGTTATTTCTGGAATTCGAGATGCATGCAACAACTCTCTCAAATAACTCTTCACAAGGCTGTTAACGCTACAACCCACCGTGTACTTTCCAGTGATGGGTCTTTACGAGAGGCTAAGCTAGCTAGCTAAGCTAATGTTAGCTTGATGGAATTATCTTTGTCGTGCCAGGTTCTTTGTTTATTCCTCTCTCACATGTGGTACATATTACGGGGGTATCCACACGTATATATATGCTTGCTGCACCTAGCCAAATGGGATTTGGAATTCTACTCCTATATGATTTACACGTGTGATTATTTTAACAGCTACCTAAGGCAAGATCAAGTGGTACCTTGCTTTGTTGAAGGGGTTCTGGCCAGTTCACACTCCCATGCGTGCTTGCGCATAATTGATCGTTGATGGAAACACATATCGAGCGCTGTCAATCATTGGTCACCTGCTGCTCTGGACAACATATAGACCCACAGGGCCTTGCCAACTACGATGCTCTATATAACTGAAAAACAGTTACATATAAAAATAAGATTGTGAACCGCAATAAGCCTGGCTCTTATATTTCAAAATTTGTTGCATACACTATATATATGAATGGTATTACTGATGGAAGTATGTTAGTGTCGATTGGAACATTCATTAACACACCTGCTAGTTTGGAATGAATTGAACTTACTTGGTTTAGGCTAATTGTAAATAAAACATGGTGCTATATATGTATCATAGAAAGAAATTCAGAGAGAAGAGAGAAAAAGATTGGAAAACTCACTGTCAGGTCCATTGTAGAATTGCAGGAAATCAACATTCATGTCTCCTTTCATGTTTAAACATCAACATTCTAGAGCTCTTTTGCCATACATTACTGGGAACCATGTAACCATGCATATAGTTACAGCTATCTGTATATATATAGCTAAAAAATTTAAATCTGATTATCTGATCTAACAACAAAAAGTATACAATCTAGCAGTTACATATATGGAAAATATTCACAAAATTGTTTTTATTCTTGGTGATCAAGTCGATTGCATAGTTATTTTGATGCGATCAACTTCAAGGATGAAAATAGAGTAGAGATCGCCATGTCATTAGTCCGGTACAGTTCCTTCATCCGACAGCCTCACGACACCCACGGTAGCCTATGTTGGCACAGACCCGACCTTGACGACGCACACCTCGAGTATTTTCTGACGACGGCACGCGTACAAGCTACAACCGATTACTTTTCGGCCGGTTGAGCGGAGGCCCGCCGTATGTAGACCTGTTTCGTCGAGACGGGCAGGACGTATACGGCGAGGTGCAAGCTAAACCTGAAGTAGCTTGCCTAGCTGGTAGATCGATTCCCTCCAGGATGGATCACACACGTACAGAAAGCTAGCTTAGCTAAGCTAGCGATCAACTCAATACGAGCTAGCACAATGCCTTGATCTGTCGATCTCGCCGAGACACAGTGTAACACACACACCCACGGTACACACGGAGACTTGTTCATGTCCAACCCAGACAATGACTGTGTGGTTGCATCATTACACCTTCTCCGCCTCCGCATCAAACAATTGTAAGATTGATTCAGTGATTGGCCTAAAAATACATATATTGGATTGTTGCAGGCATGGTTCGAGCCTGGAACATGACAAGATTAATTATGAGAGAGGAAAAGGATTGGGGAGAGACACGAATTGACCTGTGACATTGAAGCAGGACATACACGAATTTGGGAAAAACAAAGCTAAGCACCAAGGAGCTATGTACCTAGACCTGAGCGAGGAGGCCGTGGGCTGCAGCTTGTTGGAGACGCCACAGAAGAGAAGAGGTGTCAGGGATTATAGAATCGATGGTGATGTTTTTTAGAGCGATCATGGTGTTGTTGGATAGTTGATTAGGGACAGATGGAGTCTGAACAGGTGGAGGAGGACCTGATCACGTCTATCCCTTTGTGCGTGTTTTTTTACTGATTGAAAGGTTATTTCGGTAAGGGTAATTTACTTGACATTTTAAGACATTAGCAAGATCAAATGGTTGTTATTCTCTAATCCATTAAATAAACGGTCGGATGCTTCTAATTTTTGAGGGATTTTCAAATTAATTCTCTTTTTTCTGGTTAACCCGTCAAGCGCTTTTTATATATAATAGATTTGAAATGGCGCAAATGGAAAAGGACAAGGTGAAAGAGATGGTACCATCCTATAGTTGACTGATGTCTTTTTCATTGTGCAGACAAACATCTTGTTGTTTTTCGTAGCTAGTTTCTTTATCTTAACAATCTTCCTGAGTTTCTTGATTTGACTGATATTCAAGGGCACCTCATTTCCCCACATGCAAAAAGGGTCGAACAGTGGGTCTAAACCTCTTACAACAGGACCTACATGTGCAAGAACAAATTATTAATAAAAACATTCATATTACAATGGTTTCTGCAATTGCACAATAATGTGCTATTAGCCAAATGACTATGGATGTGCAAACCTCGATGGTAAACTTCAGTGTCCCCCATTGTTCCCCCCTGCAACATATTTAAGACAAATATTGATCAGGCTACAAGTGATATTTGGCATACTATCCCTGAAATATGTTAATGGAAAATAAACACATTGCGGATCCAACAGATTAGGTCGAGCCACATTGAAAATCCTGTTATCTAAACCAAGCGTGCTAAGAACTAGGAAATGTAGCAATTCTATATGTTGCACATGTATTTAGTACATCTAAATTCGATTTATTCGTCACATGCATAACAATACCTAATTGTACCAACAACAATCGTACATCACATTTCAGAATTGAATTAAATAGTTAAATGATCACCACAACAAGTGAACGAAACAGTTAACTAAGCACCACATTGCACAATAGAACATACTAGAAGTTCAGGTTGCAGTAGCATTACATTGGACATTTCACTAGAATTTCTAAATGAAAGGCAGTAGCGGCACACGCAACAGCTAAATGAATCGTGCTTAACCGGCATAGCTAGGTGAACATAGGTCTTTAGTGATAAAGCTAAGAAAAACAAGCTATTCCGCATCGTCGGAGATATCGATGATGATGGGCTCCGTCAACTTGGAAGAGGGCGAGGCCTCCACACCGTGGGTGCACCCCTCGTAGTGGTGAGTGGCCTGATCCTGCCCCGGCACAACATGCCATCTCTGGAGTTGAGGTAAGCACGTGCACGCTGAGAAAACACATCGAAGTCTTCATCGAACCCACCGGCGGTGCCCTCGAGAAAATACCACGAGCTGTCGTTTATAGCAGCCAACCGCGTGGCGACGTCAGCACACGAGGCGTCGACGGTGGCCTCAATGGCGAGGTGCTCCTCCAAGATCTGGGGGTCGGCACGCATGGAAGCCATAGCTGCCTCATCTGCGCGTGCAGCCGCGATTGCTTCTCCGCAGCCAAATGCTCTTTGAGATCCTGTCTATACTGCATGCACCATGGCTTTCGGCAACGATTATTTGGAGGATGGGGCAGTGATTTGGGTGGAAGGTGTCGCGCCGGCGGTCGGGCCATGTGGGATGGAGGAGGAGGGGGTGAGGGGGTATTGGGGATGTGTCGATTACCTGACTAGATGGATGAGGCCGAGCAGTAGGAAGGAGCGTCACCGGTGAGGAGGCGGCGCTGCAAGCAAGCAATGAAGGTTTGAACTAGGAAATGTTGAGGAAAAGCGGGAAATGTGGCTTTTGATTGGTACCGGGGGGAGAGGGAGGTAGATATTTCCGCCGCAGCCCAAAATTTTCATTCGGTGCAGCGAAAAACTGGCGGGGAAAGCACCATCGGAAATAGTCCCTTATTCGGAACCATGTGCGATATCAAAGGATCACAAACGAAGCCTGTGCTATACACCATGTGTGCTGAACTTGAACATGCAAATTTTTCAGAATAGTTCTCGATATCAACACATCACAAACGAAGCCTGTGATATACCTGTCAGTGCACTAGGAACCAGGGTACCTATTACCCTGACTTGTGCGCGGACGACCGCGGCAGGATTCCTGGGGCCGGCAAGACCTTGCCGGGTGCGTGCCAGTCCCCGGCAAGCCTCTTTGCTTCTAAGCTTGGAGGAAGGATCAAGCCCCCCCTGGCAAGGCCCCATTGCCGGGGGCCAGAAGAACCAGTTACGAGCGCCTCCCGGCAAGACTTCCGCCCGCCAGGCTGTCATCCAGCCCGCACGACTGGATAAGCACGTCGTCTGGAGGCTCTGACGGGGGCAGGCTTTTGGGTGCGGATTGTCAGGCCGCGTGGCAGAGAAGATAAGCACACAACAACTTTATTGCCACCCGTCTCATGGCGTGGCAACAGAATAGAAGACGCTAAGGGACACCTCAACGGAGCATTAAATGTTCTTGTCCTAAACCGTCAGTGTTAGGTATGATAACACTGTAGATACTTTACACCTCATGTATGCCCTGTACGCCACTGTTGGTGACCCCTTCGAACGTATAAAAGGAGGCCCAGGGCATAGCTACAGGGGGAGGGGATCTTTGCTAGCCCATTCTGCATGCGTAGCTGCTGAGTACTGTAGCGCTCCCAGAACTTGAGCTAGAACGCATCTAATACAACCAAGCAGGAGTAGGGTTTTACGCATCTTTGCGGCCCGAACCTGGGTAAAATTCCCGCGTGTTGATCATCAGATCTGCTCTCTGTACAAACCCTTCCCCTTGCCGAATCGTTAAGGGATCCTCGTGATCCCATAGGTGTCGTTTCTCCGACATCTTTGGCGCGCCAGGTAGGGGTCACGAAAGGTTGTGCGGACCTGATCTGGTGATTAGCGCGCCAGTTCCTCTGAGGCATGGAAGGCGAGCTCGGGGGCTGACAGCGCCCTAGAGAGTAACCTTCCTGAGAGCCGCTGGCCACCACCGCGAGCGCAGCCTCGTCATGCGAGATGAACGGCAGAAAAGATAAGTTTCGAAGACTTGTGGCAATCATGCTTCTTTTGCTGTCTTCATTTGTTCCTTGCACCAACACGCGAAGGAGCCTTCCCAGAGCCAATAGCGCCCCGAGTTGTCTCGAGTCCGCTCGACAACTTGGACGGCTGCGCAAGCTTCAGGAGGGTTAACCTTTCCTGGAGGCGGCGTCCTCGGCAAGCTGCTAAGGACCCGTTCCTCGAGCGCTGCCGACTGGGGCGTGCGCACCGGAAAGTCATCCGGCAAGCGTGGGTTGTCTTGATTGATTCTTCCGTCCTTGTACATCAATCTGCACACGGAGGAACTTTGCCGTGGTTAGCCCGCGCTCTAGTTTCGCCTCGAGTCCGCTCAGCAAACTTAGCAGCTATGTTTTGGCCCGGCAAGGCGCCTTGCCGGCGGCGGCATTTCCAGAAGGCTGCTAAGGACCCGTTCCTCAAAGCGCTCGCGGCAAGTGTGCGCGCCGGCAAGGTTTCCGAATAGCGTAGGATGTAAGATGTGTACGAGGACGGGCGTGATCAAGAGGAGAGCGAATATTCATCTAGTATAAAGAAGTATGTATTGCGTACATAAAGATTGGTCTGACTAAGACAAATTATTTCTTTTATGTGTGCCATTGCAGCAACATATATGCGGAAAAGTGCTTCACTTCCGGAAAGCCAAGGACGCCGTGCTGGAGGTCGACGAGACAGTAGTCAGGTATCCGCAGTAGATGGTAGAGACGGCAAGGATGGGTGCATGAATCGAGCATAGCACCCGCGGTATCCTTTACGGGGAAGCCCGGGGGCTGGCTCTTCATCGCACGGCGCGGCGCTCCTTTTTGGGCCCACGACCCCTGCCGTCATCTTGCTCTGTCTGCGCACCCCGGCAAGCCCAAGGCCCGGCAAGGCCTCTGGCACACACTCCGGCAAGCGCGCCTCTTCGGAGCGCTGCGTTTCTGTTGAGGACGTGCCAGAGAGCTCCCCGGCAAGTTACAGCCTCCAGGCGGGAGATGCAACCGGGAACAGGTCTGCGCACTCCGGCAAGCCCAAGGCCCGGCAAGACCTCTAGTGCGCACTCTGGCAAGCGCACTTCTTCGGAGTGTTGCGCTCCCGTTGAGGGTGTGCCAGAGGGCTCCACCGGCAAGATACTTGTCGAGGGACAGCAGGAAACAAAAACGCACGCAAGAGCCAAGGATTTTTAAAAGATTGATACCCAATGCACTGCTTCTTGAACGTTCACGGAGTTACATCGGGTACAATTTGAACACAAAAGGAGATCTACCACTACGACACGGCGACTGATCCGGAAACGAGGTCTCGCGGATGGAACGCCAGGACCTAACTACGGCGCCAGACGTGCCTAGTCGGAGTCCTCGCGCTTCATGCCGAAGACGCTGTCCTCGTCGTCGCTGTCGCTGAAGGAATCGGAGTCGCTGCCGCTCGAGCTCTCAACGCAGCATCCCAGGCAGACGCCAGTTGCTCCGAAGAACTTCACGGAGAGTGTGGCGAGATCGACGAGCTTGAAGTGAAGCAGTTGCCCAGGGGCAAGGCCCCCGGAACGGGCGAACGACTTCCACCCCCTTGTCAGGAACATGGCGCTTCCAGGGGAGAGATCGACCGCCACCCACCAAGGACCATTGCTACAGCCGTCCACTCGGAGCCACAAGCCGCGAGGCCGGCTGCTCTCCATGGCCCTTGCGAAAGGATCAGGGAGGCGCAGCCAACTCCGGAACCGGCGGGGGAGGACCACGATGAACTCCTGCACCTCCTCCCCCGCGTGGATCCCCACGTGGGGCTGCGGGAGGGGCACACTGCTGCGACCACCGCGCCCCGCCGGAGTCGTCCTCGCGCGGCCACGAGACGCTGTCCTGCTGTGGGAGCTTGAACCCGCCGCTGTCACCACCACGCGTGCCGGAGTCCGGGGGCTACTCCTCGCGGCGCTATGGGAACCCCGGGCGCGGCCACATCCCCTCACCATTTTGGGGTGGCGCGACGGGGAAAGCAGCGAAAGACAGAAGGGGGAAGCACTGAGCAGCAGGAGAAGGTGGAGGATTGCAGATGAGCGGCGCTCTTCTTCTTCCCTCACCTCCCTTTTATAGGGCTGAGTACTAGGGGAAGAGGGAGGCCGACTCTTCGCAATCCTGGATAGTACGCGTCACTCAAGGCACGAATAAGTCAGGGGTGGGAGCAAAGGCGTTAATGGTGAAGGCGAACGAGCGCCGCACTGTTCGTCGCTTCCCCTCCCGAGAAAGAAGACGGGCCATCTCGCTTCATCATTCCCAAGACCTGCAGTTGCTATGCGTCGTGGGAAAAAGCCATCAACCGTCATCATTACAAAAACTGCGGCCGCGTGTGCCCGCGCACTGTTTTGGGCCTAGCCCAACAAGTGCCGCGCGCGCATGTGTGGCCCAGGCCCGGGGGCTCCTGCCAGTGCACTAGGAACCAGGGTACCTATTACCCTGACTTGTGCGCAGACGACCACGGCAGGATTCCTGGGGCCGGCAAGACCTTGCCGGGTGCGTGCCAGTCCCCGGCAAGCCTCTTTGCTTCTAAGCTTGGAGGAAGGATCAAGCCCCCCCCGGCAAGGCCCCCTTGCCGGGGGCCAGAAGAACCAGTTACGAGCGCCTCCCGGCAAGACTTCCGCCCGCCAGGCTGTCATCCAGCCCGCACGACTGGATAACCACGTCGTCTGGAGGCTCTGACGGGGGTAGGCTTTTGGGTGCGGATTGTCAGGCCGCGTGGCAGAGAAGATAAACACACAGCAACTTTATTGCCACCCGTCTCATGGCGTGGCAATAGAATAGAAGACGCTAAGGGACACCTCAACGGAGCATTAAATGTTCTTGTCCTAAACCGTCAGTGTTAGGTATGATAACACTGTAGATACTTTACACCTCATGTATGCCCTGTACGCCACTGTTGGTGACCCCTTCGAACGTATTAAAGGAGGCCCAAGGCGTAGCTACAGGGGAGGGGCTCTTTGCTAGCCCATTCTGCATGCGTAGCTGCTGAGTACTGTAGCGCTCCCAGAACTTGAGCTAGAACGCATCTAATACAACTAAGCAGGAGTAGGGTTTTACGCATCTTTGCGGCCCGAACCTAGGTAAAATTCCCGCGTGTTGATCATCAGATCTGCTCTCTGTACAAACCCTTCCCCTTGCCGAATCGTTAAGGGATCCTCGTGATCCCATAGGTGTCGTTTCTCCGACAATACCCCGTGTGTGATGAACTTGGACGTGCAAATGTTTGTCTCCAATCTTCGGACGTAAGATTGGGTACTACATTGCACATGGTTCATTCCCAAAAAGTGTGTGTGATCAACTTCAATTTCATTTTCAATTGGAAGATGGAATGGGGATATGGCGGCAATTTTTTGGTCCGAATTTACCTGGTTACAGTGGTCATCCACGTCGTCGCATAATTTAACATCAATTGCTAATTTGGATACTGCACAAAAGAGCCTACACCACAGCCCGCACTTACTTAATCGAGCAATTAAACATATCTGGTTGACCTAAACATTACTCTAACAAAAGACGAGCGCTCTAAACAACGACTAATGTTTCGCCTGACGCTCGCCGATCTCCGCCGCATCCTCCATGACCAGCTCGCGCTCGACGACCTCCAGGGGAAGGGGCTCCATGGCATCCACCGCCACATACTCTGCAAGCATCTCGCCGTCCGCGTCCGCCATGTCTTTGGAAAAGGCCGCCACGAGTTTTGCGTGGGCGGCCACGGTTCGGGCATTGATGGACTCCATCTTGGCAAGGGAGGCTGCCGACGGATGGACGGCTGCCCGAGCGCTCTCGGCGATTGCCAACTCTTTGGACGTAGGTTGCCGACCGTTGTCGGAGAAGGCCACTGCTATTTGTGCGGTGACCGACACGAGCTGGGCGTGGGCGGCATCGGCATAGGCGTGGGCAGCCGCAATTAGGGCTACGGTGGCCGCCGAGGAACGGACAATTGCTGTGCCGTTTTCGCCATTTGCTGTCCCGGTCGCGGATGTTGCTGCCGCCATCTCAGATGCAGCAGCTGCCCTTTCGGCGGCCGCAGCCGCCTTGTCGGAGAGTGCGGCCACGCTCAAGGTTGTTGTGAGCGCGTTCATGGCTGATGCAGCAGCGCTCGGGCCGGAGTGGGTCGCCGAAGTTGCCCTCACGACGCGGATCCACGTCCCCATCTTTCACCGGCGATGCTTGAACAGTATAGTGGTCTTGGGGAACAAGTGTGACTGTGTGGTTGACGTGCCGGCGGTGGACTGAAGCTTCCGGCATAAGCCATATATGAGGATTGGCCCAAGATATTTTGATACCACATCACACATGTTTCATGATCAAGAACTGTTTGCGATGTATTTGATTTTCAAACTGCTTTGAGACGAAAAATAAAGTTACATTGGCAATTGAAGGTGTTTGGATGGCAATAACATTTATCTGCAGTGAACTTGCAACTATAGGACTGTGTGTTAAATATGGAATAATTCAGGGTTGTTTAGGCCCTTTAAAACATTTAAAGAATTGTTTAGACATTTCATGTGCATAGTTCAAATTTGAACTGCAGTTAATTAACCACATAGTAGCTAGAGTGCACCTGAATGGGTTGAAAATCAACTATTTGTCACTGGATACATGTTTTGGTCCCATGCAAGAAATAGAAATTAAACGAATTCCAAACCTCACAGTATTTTGGCTCGGCCGTAGACTTTGAGAAGCCGTGTTTTCAAATTCTAGTAAATCCAAATATCGTGAGAAATTCATGAAACTTGGCATGGTGTGATGTCATGGGTGCATGTGTGTTGTGGTAAAAACAATGCCTAGTTCCGGACAAGTTTTGGCACAAACCTCTTACAAACCAAAGATTCTCACAAGAAGTCATGTGGTTCCGGTAGGGACAGTTCACATTTTATGTGCGGAATAACATCCGATGTCGCTTCTCGCCTTAAATTTATTTCTAGAGTCTCCATAGAGTAACGTGAATGTGTCGTGCGAAACAATGGAATCTTACAGAGTTCATTTGGCCTTTTAAGTACATTAATTGAGTTTTCTAGGCATTCAATGTGCATATATAATTCAAATTTTTACTACAATCACTACACGGTCCAGCTCATGAAAATATGTCAAAAAACCATATATGTTTCCCTGGCTGTATGTTTAATTAGGTCCTACAAAATAAATGGGAATGAATTTCAAACATATCATCATCTTCTTGGCTCGACCGCAAACATCGGGAAACTTAGTTTTTAAATTCATGTAAATGCAAACCTCGACAGAAATTCATGAAATTTGGGCATGGTGCCATCAATTGCCTTGTGTGTGTTTGTTGTGGTTAAAAAATTGCCCAATTTTGGACAAGATTTGGCACAAAGCCTCTTACAAACCGAAGGTTCTCACAAGAAAGTCGTGTGTTCCGATAGGGAAAGTTCACATTTTATATGCCAAACAACATCCGTTGTCTCTTTTGGACTTGTATTTATTTCTGGAGTCACCATAGAGCAACTTTCTGACAGTCATGCTAAACTGTGGATTTTTTCCAGGGTTCGTGAGACCTGTTTAACACATTAATTGAGTTTTCTAGTCGTTTAATGTGCATAATTCAAATTTCACCTACAATCACAAGGTCCAACACATGAAAAATAGGTTGGAAAAATATATGCCTTTCCCTGGATGCATGTTTAGGTCCCACGCAAGAAATGGGAATGGATTTCTAACATCTCATTGACTGTTTGCTCGGCCGCAAACAATGAGATGCTTGGTTTTCAAATTCCCATAAATCCAAAACACGTCAGAAATTCATGAAACTTGGCATGGTGTCATGACAAGGGAACACACATGCCGTGGTGAAAAAATTGTCCAATTTGGACATGTTCTTGCACAATTCCCTTACAAATCGGAGCTCCTCACAAGAAGCTTTGTGGTTTCGATAGGGAACATTATATATGCATGTCACATATGCGGGCGAAAAGACATCTGATGCCTCTTCTCTCCTTGATTTTCTTTATATAAACAACATAGACATGTACGTGCGAAGTGCAAAAATATGATTAAATTAAGGGATCGTCTGGCTTTTAAATACATTAATTGAGTTTTCGATGCATTATTTAATGTGCATAATTCAAATTTGATCTACAATCACAAGGTCCGGGGCGGCAAAATGGGTTGAAAAATTATATATGCATCCTTGGATGCATGTGTTAGGTCACATGCAAGAAATGAGAACGAATTTCAAACATCTAAGCATGTTGGCTCGGTCACAAATATCGAGAAACTTTGTTTCCAAATTCTCGTAAATCCAAAACGCTATCAGAAATTCATGAAACTTGGAATGGTGTCATGTGAAGGCACACATATGCCGTGGTAAAAAAATACCAAGTTGGCCATGTTTTGTCACAAGCCTCTTACAAACATGAGGTTCTCACACAATAAGCTACGTCCAGTGGTTCCGTTAGGGAACATATATATGCATGCCACATCTGCGGGTGGAAAACGACATCCGATGCCTCTTCTCTCCTTGATTTTTTCGTAGAAACAACATAAAGCAATAGGTGTGTACTGCAAACATGTTAAATTATTAACGGTTTGTATGGTTTTTTTATACATTAATTGAGTTTTATGTGCATTTAATGTACATAATTCAAACATGAACTACAGTCACAAGGTCTATGTTGGGCAGGGCCTCATCATATAAAGCATAAATATGTTGTGCTATTTTTAGTGTCCACTTTGAGAGAAAGAGTAAGCATTATTAATAGCCAACAAAGGCATTTTGGAACAAAAATCTGTCACGTTACCATCGCAAACGGGCGTATTATTTATAATTCGTGGACGTTCTACAGACCATTTACGTGCGGGCCACGTGTCGCTATGTGTATTGGCAAGGAGGTAGCGTGCGGACAGGTGTTTGAGTAGACGGGTGGCGTGCGAGCAGTGTCTTGCGCACGCTCATCGGGGTGGCGTGTCCTTTGCCAGTCGTCAAAGACGTTTCATACTGAATACCCATATGCAAACCAAGGGCAATTGTCCTTCCCTACTAAGCCAAGGGAAAATCTGGCGCGAAGGAATTTTTTGATTGCGTCATCGCAAACGGTTGTGAATGATGACCCGTGTGCCCTTCCCGATGGTACAACTTCTACTGTTGCTAACTACTGAGGTCGCCATGTATGCAAAAAAACTGATGTGGGAAGGTAATTAAGGAGAGATATGAGTTTGGTGACCACATGAAGAAACAATGCCCAGCGCGTGTGTTGGGGAACGTTGCATGGGAAACAAAATTTTCCTACGCACACGCAAGATCTATCCATGGTGATGAGCATCTATGAGAGGGAGAGTGGATCTACATACCCTTGTAGATCGCTAAGCGGGAAGCGTTAAAAAATGCGGTTGATGTAGTCGAACGTCTTCGCGATCCAAATCACAAGCCGTCCCGTGATCCAATCACGATCCGTCCCGATCTAGCGCCGAACGGACGGCACCTCCGCGTTCAGCACACATACAGCTCAATGACGATCTCCGCCTTCTTGATCCAGCAAGAGGGGGCGGAGAGGTAGATGAGATCTCCAGCAGCACGACGGCGTGGTGGTGGTGGTGGTGGAGTTATCCCGGCAGGGCTTCGCCTAAGCACTACCGGAATCTATTTGGTGGAGGAACTAGAGAATAGAGAACTAGCACATGGCCGTGGGTTTTGGGGCTCTATTCCTCTAGTATATATAGGAGGGAGAGGGAGGAGCAAGCCTCCCTAGGGTTTCCCCTAGGGGTCGGCCGAACCAGGGCAAGGAGGAGTCCAATCCACTTCCTACTAGGAAGTGGATTCATATTAGGAAGGAGTCCTATTCCTTCCTATCTCCACCTTTTTTCCTCTTGGGGATATGGGCCCTTATGGGGTCGGTTTCCCAGCCCATTAGGGGCTGGTGCACCACCTCTTGGGCCCATGTGGCCCCTTGGGGAGGGTGGGCCCCACTCGGTGGACCCCCGGAACCCATTCGTCACTCCCGGTACATTACTGGAAATACCCGAAACTTTTCCGGAACCCAAATACCACTTTCCTATATATAAATCTTTACCACCGGACCATTCCGAAGCTCCTCGTGACGTCTGGGATCTCATCCGGGACTCCGAACAACCTTCGGTCACCAACACATATATCTCAATACTACCGAAACGTCAGCGAACGTTAAGTGTGCAGACCCTGCGAGTTCGAGAACTATGTAGACATGACCGAGACACCTCTACGGTCAATAACCAATAGCGGGACCTAGATGCCCATATTGGTTCCTACATATTCTATGAAGATCTTTATCGGTTGAACCTCTATGTCAAGGAATCAGTTAATCCTGTATGATGTTCCCTTTGTTCTTCGGTATGTTACTTGCCCGAGATTCGATCGTCGGTATCTCTATACCTAGTTCAATCTCGTTATCGGCAAGTCTCTTTAATCGTTTCGTAATACAATATCCCGTGGCTAACTCTTTATTCACTTTGCTTGCAAGGCTTATTGTGATGTTGTATTACCGAGTGGGCCCTGAGATACCTCTCCGTCACACGGAGTAACAAATCCCAGTCTTGATCCATGACCACTCAACAGACACCCTCAGAGATACCTATAGAGCATCTTTATAGTCACCCAGTTACGTTGCGATGTTTGATACACACAAGGTATTCCTCCGGTGTCACTGAGTTGCATGATCTCATGGTCATAGGAACAGATACTTGACATGCAGAAAACTATAGCAATAAACTGACACGATCATATGCTACGTTCATAGTTTGGGTCTTGTCCATCACATCATTCTCCTAATGACGTGATCTCATTATCAAATGACATCTCATGTCTATGGTCAGGAAACCTTGACCATCTTTGATCAACGAGCTAGTCTACTAGAGGTATACTAGGGACACAGTGTTGTCTATGTACCCACACATGTATTTGAGTTTCCAATCAATACAATTATAGCATGGATAATAAACGATTATCATGAACAAGGAAATATAATAATAACCACTTTATTATTGCCTCTAGGGCATATTTCCAACAGTCTTCCACTTGCACTAGAGTCAATAATCTAGCTCACATCACTATGTGATTTACATTGTAATGAATCTAACACCCATACAGTTCTGGTGTTGATCATGTTTAGCCCTTGGAAGAGGTTTAGTCAACGGGTCTGCGACATTCAGATCCGTGTGTACTTTGCAAATATTTATGTCCTCCTCTTTGATGTAATCGAGGATGGAATTGAAGCGTCGCTTTATGTGTCTGGTCCTCTTGTGAAACCTTGGTTCCTTGGCTAGAGCAATGGCACCAGTGTTGTCACAGAACAGAGTCATTGGATCCAGTGCACTGGGCACTACTCAAAGATCTGTCATGAACTCCTTCATCCAGACACCTTCCTTCGCCGCCTTTAAGGCAGCGATGTACTCCGCTTCGCATGTAGAATCAACTACCACGCTCTGCTTGGAACTGCACCAACTTACCGTTCCCCCATTGAGAATAAATATGTATCCGGTTTGAGACTTAGAGTCATCCGGATCAGTGCCAAAGCTTGCATCGACGTAACCCTTTACGACGAGCTCTTGATCACCTCCATACACGAGAAACATGTCCTTAGTCCTTTTCAGGTACTTCAGGATATTCTTGACCACCGTCCAGTGTTCCATTCCTGGATCACTTTGAAACCTTTCGGCCATACTTATGGCAAGGCTGACATCGGGTCTTGTGCACAACATTGCATACATGATAGAGCCTATGGCTGAAGCATAGGGGATGACACTCATCTTTTCTCTATCTTCTGCAGTCACTGGGTATTGAGTCTTACTCAACTTCACACCTTGCAATAGAGGCAAGAACCCTTTCTTGGACTGATCCATTTGGAACTATTTCAAAACTTTGTCAAGGTATGTGCTCTGTGAAAGTCCTATTAAACGTCTCGATCTATCTCTATAGATTTTGATGCCTAATATGAAAGCAGCTTCTCCTAGGTCCTTCATTGAAAAACTCTTGTTCAAATATTCCTTCACGCTCTCCAAAAGTACTATACTGTTTCCAATCAGCAATATGTCATCCACATATAATATTAGAAACGCTATAGAGCTCCCACTCACTTTCTTGTAAATAGAAGCTTCTCCGTAAACTTGTATAAACCCACCCGCTTTGATCACCTCATCAAAGTGAAGATTCCAACTCCGAGATGCTTGCACCAGTCCATAAATGGATCGCTGGAGTTTGCAAACTTTGTCAGCATTCTATGGATCGACAAAACCTGCTGGTTGCATCATATACAACTCTTCCTTAAGGAAACCGTTAAGGAACGCTGTTTTGACATCCATCTACCAAATTTCATAATCGAAAAATGCAGCTATTGCTAACATGATTCTGACGGACTTAAGCATCGCTACGGGTGAGAAGGTCTTATCGTAGTCAACTCCTTGAACTTGTGAAAAATCCTTTGCCACAAGTCGAGCTTTATAGACGGTGACATTACCGTCCGCGTCCATCTTCTTCTTAAAGATCCATTTGTTCTGAATGGCCTTTCGCCCTTCAGGTAATACTTCCAAAGCACATACTTTGTTTTCATACATGGATCCCATCTCGGATTTCATGACCTCTAACCATTTCTCGGAATCCGGGCCCATCATCGCTTCTCCATAGCTCGTAGGTTCATCGTTGTCCAACAACATGACCTCTAAGACAGGGTTGCCGTACCACTCAGGAGCAGTACGCGTCCTTGTCGACCTACGAGGTTCGATAGTAACTTGATCCGATGCTTCATGATCATCATCATTAACTTCCTCTTCAAATGATGTAGGCTCCACAGAAACAACTTTCTGCGCTGCGCTACTCTCCGGTTGAAACAAAGGTTCAACAACCTCATCAAGTTCTATCTTCCTCCCACTCAATTCTTTTGAGAGAAACTCTTTCTCAAGAAATGTTCCGTTTTTAGTGACAAACACTTTGCCTTCGGATCTAAGATGGAAGGTATACCCAACTGTCTCTTTTGGGTGTCCTATGATGACGCATTTCTCCGCTTTGGGTTCCAGATTTTCAGGCTGAAGCTTTTTGACATAAGCATCACATCCCCAAACTTTAAGAAACGACAACTTTGGCTTCTTGCCAAACCACAGTTCATATGGCGTCATATCAACGGATTTTGATGGTACCCTATTTAAAGTGAATGCAGCTGTCTCTAATGCATAACCCCAAAACGATAGTGGCAAATCGGCAAGAGACATCATAGAACGCACCATATCTAATAAGGTTCGATTATGACGTTCGAACACACCATTACGCTGTGGTGTTCCAGGCGGTGTCAATTGGGAAACAATTCCACATTGTCTTAAGTGACTGCCAAACTCATAACTCAGATATTCTCCTCCTCGATCAGATCGTAGGAATTTAATCTTCTTGTTACGATGATTCTCAACTTCACTCTGAAATTGCTTGAACTTTTCAAACGTTTCGACTTGTGTTTCATTAAGTAAATATACCCATATCTACTTAAGTCATCGGTGAAGGTGAGAAAATAACGATACCCACCGCGCGCCTCAATGCTCATCGGACCGCACACATCAGTATGTATGATTTGCAACAAGTCACTTGCCCGTTCCATTGTTCCAGAGAACGGGGTTTTAGTCATCTTGCCCATGAGGCATGGTTCACAAGTGTCAAGTGATTCAAAATCAAGTGACTCCAAAAGTCCATCAGCATGGAGCTTCTTCATGCGTTTTACACCAATATGACCTAAGCGGCAATGCCATAAGAAAGTGGTGCTATAATTATCAATTATACATATTCTGGCATCAATGTTATGAACATGTGTATCATCACTATCGAGATTCAATAAGAATAAACCCCTCACATTGGGTGCATGACCATAAAAGATATTACTCATATAAATAGAACAACCATTATTCTCTGATTTAAATGAGTAACCGTCTCGCAATAAACAAGATCCAGATATAATGTTCATGCTTAATGCAGGCACTAAATAACAATTATTCAGGTTCATCAGTAATCCCGATGGTAATCGAAGAGCGAGCGTGCCGACGGCGATCACATCAACCTTGGAACCATTTCCCACGCGCATTGTCACTTCGTCCTTTGCCAGCCTCCGTCTATTCCGCAGTTCCTGTTTTGAGTTGCAAATGTGAGCAACCGAACCGGTATCAAATACCCAAGCACTACAACGAGAGTTGGTAAGGTACACATCAATAACTTGTATATCATATATACCTTGTTTGGTGTTGGCCGCCTTCTTGTCAGCCAGATACTTGGGGCAGTTCCGCTTCCAGTGACCAGTTCCCTTGCAATGAAAGCACTCAGTTTTTGACTTGGGTCCAGCCTTGGTTTTCTTCACGGGAGGGGTAACTGCTTTGCCACTCTTCTTGGAGTTACCCTTCTAGCCCTTTCCATTCTTCTTGAAACTAGTAGTTTTATTGACCATCAACACTTGATGCTCCTTCTGAATCTCAGACTCAGCGACTTTCAACATCGCAAATAGCTCGGCGACTGACTTGTTCATCCCTTGCATGTTATAGTTCAACATGAAGCCTTTGTAGCTAGGTGGCAGTGATTGAAGAACTCTGTCAGTGATCGCCTCTGGCGGGAGAACAATTCCCAACTCCGCCAGACGGTTGGAATACCCAGACATTCTGAGCACATGTTCACTGACAGACTCGTTCTCCTCCATCTTGCAAGCATAGAATTTATCGGAGGTCTCATACCTCTAGATCCGGGCATTCTTCTCAAAGATATGCTTCAACTCCTGGAACATCTCATATGCTCCATGACATTCAAAACGTCTTTGAAGTCCCGGTTCTAAGCCATACAACATTGCACATTGAACTATTGAGTAATCATCAGAACGTGCCTGCCAGGCGTTCGCAACGTCTACAGACTCTACTGGAGCGGGTGGTTCACCAAGTGGTGCATCAAGGACATAAGCCTTTTGGGAAGCCGTAAGGATAATCCTTAGATTACGGGCCCAGTCTACAAAGTTACTTCCATCATCTTTCAACTTGGCTTTCTCTAGGAACGCATTAAAATTCAGGGGTGCTACTGCGCGAGCCATTGATTTACAACATAAATTTTGCAAAGACAACTTAGACTATTGTTCAAGATAATGAGTTTAGTTAATCATATTACTTAAAACTCCCACTCAAATTTACATCCCTCTGGTCATTCGAGTGTCACATGATCCAAATTCACCAACTCAAGTTCGATCATCACGTGAGATGAGGTGGTTTCAATGGTGAACATCTTCATGTTGATCATATCTACTATATGACTCATGTTCGACCTTTCGGTCTCTTGTGTTCCAAGGCCATGTCTGTACATGCTAGGCTCGTCAAGCTTAACCCGAGTGTTCCGCATGTGCAACACTGGCTTGCACCCGTTGTATGCGAACGTAGAGTCTATCACACCCGATCATCACGTGGTGTCTCGAAACGACGAACTTTCGCAACGGTGCACACTCGGGGAGAACACAATTTTATCTTGAAATTTTAGTGAGGGATCACCTTATAATGCTACCATCGTCCTAAGCAAAATAAGATGCATAAAAGGATTAACATCACACGCAAATCATAAGTGACATGATATGGCCATGAACTTGTGCTTTTGATCTCCATCTCCAAAGCACCGGCATGATCTCCATCATCACCGGCATGACACCATGATCTCCATCATCTTGATCTCCATCAACGTGTCGCCATGAGGTTGTCGCGGCAACTATTGCTTCTACAACTTATTGCTAACTCATAGCGATAAAGTAAAGCAAAACGACAAATTTTTTTTAAAAGACAACCCTATGGCTCCTACCGGTTGCCGTACTCATAGACATGCAAGTCATGATTATCTATACATAACATGATCATCTCATACATCACATATATCTCATCATGTCATTGGCCATATCATATCACAACATACCCTGCAAAAACAAGTGAGACGTCCTCTAATTGTTGTTGCATGTTTTACGTGGCTGCTATGGGTATCTAGCAAGAACGATTCTTACCTACGCAAAATCACATCAGTGATACACAAATTGCTATTCAACCTTCTCAAGGACCGCCTTTGTCGAATCCGATCCAACTAAAGTGGGAGAGATAGACACCCGCCAGCCATCTTTATGCAACAAAGTCACATGTCAGTTGATGAAACCGGTCTCTTGTAAGCGTACGAGTAAGGTTGGTCCGGGCCGCTTCATCCCACAATACCGCTGAATCAAGAAAATACCAAGGGAGGAAGCAATCTGAGCATCATCGCCCACAAACTCCTTTGTGTTCTACTCGTGATCTCATCTACGCATAGACCTAACTCATGATGCCACTGTTGGGGAACGTTGCATGGGAAACAAAAAATTTCCTACGCACACGCAAGATGTATCCATGGTGATGAGCATCTACGAGAGGGAGAGTAGATCTACATACCCTTGTAGATTGCTAAGCGGGAAGTGTTAAGAAACGCGGTTGATGTAGTCGAACGTCTTCGCGATCCAAATCACAAGCCGTCCCGCGATCCAATCACGACCCGTCCCTATCTAGCGCCGAACGGACGGCACCTCCGCGTTCAGCACACGTACAGCTCGATGATGATCTCCGCCTTCTTGATCCAGCAAGAGGGGGAGGAGAGGTAGATGAGATCTCCAGCAGCACGATGGCGTGGTGGTGGTGGTGGAGTTATCCCGGCAGGGCTTCGCCTAAGCACTACCGGAATCTATTTGGTGGAGGAACTAGAGAATAGAGAACTAGCACGTGGCCATGGGTTTTGGGGATCTATTCCTCTAGTATATATAGGAGGGAGAGGGAGGAGCAAGCCTCCCTAGGGTTTCCCCTAGGGGTCGGCCGAACCAGGGCAAGGAGGAGTCCAATCCACTTCCTACTAGGAAGTGGATTCATATTAGGAAGGAGTCCTATTCCTTCCTATCTCCACCTTTTTTCCTCTTGGGCATATGGGCCCTTATGGGGTCGGTTCCCCAGCCCATTAGGGGCTGGTGAGCCACCTCTTGGGCCCATGAGCCCCCCGGGGTGGGTGGGCCCCACCCGGTGGAACCCCGGAACCCATTCGTCACTCCCGGTACACTACCGGAAATACCCGAAACTTTTCCGGAACCCAAATACCACTTTCCTATATATAAATATTTACCTCCGGACCATTCCGGAGCTCCTCGTGACGTACGGGATCTCATCTGAGACTCCGAACAACCTTCGGTCACCAACACATATATCTCAGTAGTACCGAAACGTCACCGAACGTTAAGTGTGCAGACCCTGCGGGTTCGAGAACTATGTTGACATGACCGAGACACCTCTACGGTCAATAACCAATAGCGGGACCTGGATGCGCATATTGGTTCCTACATATTCTATGAAGATCTTTATCGGTTGAACCTCTATGTCAAGGATTCAGTTAATCCTGTATGCTGTTCCCTTTGTTCTTCGGTATGTTACTTGCCCGAGATTCGATCGTTGGTATCTCTATACCTAGTTCAATCTCGTTATCGGCAAGTCTCTTTACTCGTTTCGTAATACAATATCCCGTGGCTAACTCTTTAGTCACTTTGCTTGCAAGGCTTATTGTGATGTTGTATTACCGAGTGGGCCCTGAGATACCTCTCCATCACACGGAGTTACAAATCCCATTCTTGATCCATGCCCACTCAACAGACACCCTCGGAGATACCTGTAGAGCATCTTTATAGTCACCCAGTTACGTTGCGATGTTTGATACACACAAGGTATTTCTCTAGTGTCAGTGAGTTGCATGATCTTATGGTCATAGGAACAGATACTTGACATGCAGAAAACTATAGCAATAAACGCTACGTTCATAGTTTGGGTCTTGTCCATCACATCATTCTCCTAATGATGTGATCCCGTTATCAAATGACATCTCATGTCTATGGTCAGGAAACCTTGACCATCTTTGATCAATGAGCTAGTCTACTAGAGGCATACTAGGGACACAGTGTTGTCTATGTACCCACACATGTATTTGAGTTTCCAATCAATACAATTATAGCATGGATAATAAACGATTATCGTGAACAAGGAAATATAATAATAACCACTTTATTATTGCCTCTAGGGCATATTTCCAACAGCGTGAACCTTGGCAAAACACTTAAGTGAAGGAACTCACCAATGCATGCAAGAGTTTAGTTGCTAAATCATTAAATGAAGGGACCTTAGCAACAATGCATTGTGGACTTGAGTTGCTAAGACATTTAATACACTAAGCACCCCATGTAAGCACCGATCGATGCATTGGCAGCAGGAGTCAGGTAAGATTCGAATCTGTCATATTGGGTAAATTTTCATTTGTCAAATTGGAAACACTGAGATTTGTCCAATTTTGCAGGAAGAAAATCACTATTACAGTGCAATTTTGCAACTGAAATTCAGTAAACATGGATTTCATTCATAGATCAAGCATTGGTCTTTGTACAAAATAGTTAAACTCGACAGCTGAATCGAACAAACTTTTCCCCATTTGTTGCCAACCACGTACTGAAATAGCTAGTTCAACTATATATACTAGCTAATTTAAAGTACGTGGTACAGTTCAACCATATCTATAGTTAGATGAAATGAACAAAATAGCCCCTAAATACTACTCCGGAGGGGCTTCGTGCTACTGCCAGCAGCCTTCTCCTCTGCCTAGCGCGTTCAGTAAGAGGCAGAGGAGGAGAAGCCTACCGACGAGCTGGAGGAGTCGACTTTGTCGGCTGCCGCCGCTGCCCTCCGCCGCTCCTGACGCGCCTCCTCGAAGTGGCGGGACTCGGCATAGATCTCCTCATTCCGTGCCATAGCTGCGGTGTCTGCTGTGACCATAGCAGTGGTGAGCCTCTATGCATGCTCGACCTGGTGCTCCTCCTCCTCATGTAGGAAGTTGATGTAGCGCGCTAGGCCACTGACGCAAAAGCCGAGCGGCCATGCTTCGGCGGCGGCCTCCTCCACCCGCCTTCGGGCCGCGGTGGCGGAGCGGGTGATGGCCCCGGCGGCTGACCGTGGGGTGGCTGCCAAGGCGGACGCTGGTGTGGTGGCGGCCAAAGAGGAAGCTGGTGGGGTGGCGAAAACGGCGGCCGGTGATGGGGTGGGGGCGACGGCGGTCGCCGACAGCAGCTGCCTTCGGGCAAATGTGGAGGAGCGTGTGGTGGGTGCCGTGCGCACAACCAACAAGGACGCCACACGCACTTCACACTTACGGGTACTGCGCCGCCGACGTGGTGCAGCCTCCCAGCCGGAGCTGCCCTCTGGCGGAGCGACGACGACGGACAGGTGCCATTGGCGATTGGGGGAGAAGCAAACTTGGGAAGCTACGGGCAGGGAGGGGATGAATGCGATGTGAAGAGGCCGGCTGTGAGGGTTTATAAAGCAGGCGGGCAAGGCGAGCCGGGCGGGAAGCTTGCGCGCATTCCAGCACGGTTGCACGGGAACGGGAAGCCCAAAAGAAACGTTGTGCGCTCCCGAAGCGTGCACTGGAATCCTCGTGCGGCAACGCGGTGAAAAGACGGGACGGAGGTGGGAGAAATGACAAGTACGCAGACGGTTAATAATAATAAACTGTTTGCGTTTTATTACAAAGCAAACGGTCGTTCTGTACGCACCATCGCGAATGAATGTACGCATGCGGCGGTTGATGCAGCCTCGGCGCGCTGTGCTCGCGTCTGTGCGCGCCCGCTCTACCGGCGTCCACACGCGAACGACCAGGCACGTTCAGGGAGCCATATGCAAGTGGTTGCGCCGCTCCCGGCGCCATCATGCAGTTAAGCGCTACAAAAACTGCCATGCGGTTGATGCGGCCATTTACCTTCGTCTCTTACACGTTCCGATCACGCCACACAACCCAAGGAGCTCGCCCACGATGACAAATAATACAGAGAGGATGCACATCTCTTCATCGCTTCAACCTTCCCGTGCAGATCCAATGCCGGCTGCAGGCGTCGAGTGGCAGTTCGCCACTATTGTCAAAGTGGAAACACACATCTGGAAGACGGACCTCTTGGTGGTGTACACCAACGACCCGGTCGTGGTGGTGAAGTCCATTAACACGTTGGAGTAGCTGCTTGCTGAGGATGACAAGTACAAAGTGGTCGGCTTCGACCTCGAGTACACCGGCGGTCGTGCCGGGCATGATCAGAAGGTTGCCGTCGCCTAGTTGTGCGTGCGCCATCACGTGCTCATCTACCACTACTGCCTGGCCACAAGGCCTTCCGAGCATGTCGCCAGGTTTGTCAACAGCCCCAACTACAGGCTCGCAACGGTGGACACCACCAACGATCTAAAGGTGCTCGAGACTTTGGGCTTGTCCTGCCAGAAGCTTGTCAACATCCAAGGTCAGTACAAGGTCTGGGACGGCAAGAAGAAGAAGCAGAAGGACTCCCTGGTTGACCTCGCCGCGGCCATCATCGACCCCTACTACAGAGACATGAAGGCTGAGTGCCACAAGGACAAGACTGCCTGGCACACGGCCTGGGTGAACGAACTGGATGAAGAACACATCAAGTACGAGGCCAAGGACGCGAACACCAGCTACGAGATGTACAGGATCGGAGGATCATTGACATGAGGAAGTGCCTCCTTCCTGCAGACGACGAGGGATAGCCACAAGCAGAGCAGTGTCGGCAACCATCGTCATAAGAACAGTATGATTTGGTGACCGTCTACTTCTTGTAAATTTATATTGAGGAATGTACATGTGTTGTGTAGTCACTTATGTAACTGCATGTTTGTCGTGGTTTTGTCACGGCAGATGCCATGGGTAGGCTTATCGAGAGGGGCCGAAGGACGCCGACGGGCTCCAGGAGCGGGGTTAGGCACAAGCGGTGGCAGACACACGATGTACCCAGGTTCAGGGCCCTCCGTGGGAGGTAACACCCCTATTCCTGCTTGGTCTAGTTGAGACGATGGGAAGGTTACAATGGAGCTCCTTGAGCTGTTTGGATAGAGAAGGAAGAAGGAGCTAACTCGCCCTTGCTGCCTCTCTACGTGTGAGTGTGGTGTGTAAAGAGTCGACCGTCAATGCCCGCCTTGCATGGGGGAGGCCCGGGGGGTTTCATAGGCCAACCCCCCGGGTTACAATATGAATAAAAGGTCTCGGGGGGCCCCAGCCGGCAGCCTCTCTAGCCGGCCGTGGGGGCCGCCGGCTGTGGGGTCTTGTCGCTGGTAGGCCCCGCCGCCTGTCGGGCCCCGTCAGGAGCAGGCGGGGCCCGCCTGGTGGGTCCCCGTGCCGGTCGCGTCGCGGCACGGGTTGCCCGTCAGGGCGTCGTCTTGTGGCTACCGGCCGCGGTCAGCGGTACGGCCGGCAGCACTGTAGCCATGCCGGAGCAGGTAATGGAGTGGTTGGAGCGTGCCGGCACTGTTGGAAGCCCTGTCGCGGTCAGCCGAGGTCAGCAGTCACTGTGGCCCTGCGCCCGCGTGTCAGGGGCCACTGTGGCCATGCCGGGGCAGGTAACGGGGGTCTTGTCTTCTCGTAGTACTGATGCGTAGAGAGATGGGACGGGAGCTGGTCCGTCCGAAGGTCGGCGGAGGAGGCGGCGTGGAGGCAGCCGGCCGTGAGCCCGACGGCCGGCTCCTTGATCAGTCGGCCCCGGTCGAGCCGGCAAAGGACGTGCCGGCTGCTCGCCAGCCGGCCTCGAGGGAGCCGGTGGCGGGCCTGCCGGCCCCCCGCCAGCCGGTCCTGAGGCAACCGGTGGCCCGCCAGCCGGCCGTGGCCCAGCCGGCCGCGGATCAGCCGGCGGCACTGTTTTTTCTTCGAGCGAGGGAAGAACCCCGCAGCTTTGGCCTACCCGGGGGTAATAACTCCGTCAGTAGTCCCCGAAGCCGGCAGGGGCCCACGTCTGCCGGACGAGGGGGAGCCGGCGGCTTCCAGCAGGTGGTGCCTACCCCCGCGCGGAGCCGAACGGCCGGGCGAGGCGGTGGCCGCCCCCGACGCCTCGGGCTCCGCCGCGCCGCCCCGGGCCTCGCGCCGGCCCGTGGCGCGCCACGCGGGGCGTAATGATGCCGCGGGGCCCGCCCGCGTGGGCAGACGGGACGTCGCCCTGGGCCTAGCCCGCTAGACCGCAGGCGTAGCCCAGTAGGCCTCGGGCCGCAGGCCGAGATCTTCTGCGCCCAGATCGCAGCGGCCGTGACCCGAGGCACCCACGATCTCACGGGTATCCCGGGTGTCAGGGAAATATATTTCGGTGAGACCCGCCCGTTTAGGGCCGGGTTCTGGGGATCTTTATTGAAGATAGGCTAGTTGGGCTGGAGCGTTCTCAAGAGGCCCAGAAGAAGAGCCGCCCAGGGAAGGGCCGGCCCAAGACCCGCCGTGAGAGGCGGTATGTGCAAACCGCCTCGAGGTATAACTTAGGAAACAAGTAAAGGAGAGTTGGGCTCGGATTGCTATCCCGACCCGGACTCTTATGTAAGCCCCGGACCTCCGCCTATATATAAGGGGGGAGCCCTGGGGCTAGAGAGATCACGTTGAAACCTTTCGAGAGCTAGGGCTAAACAAGTTCCAAAACCCTTGTAATCGAGATCTTCAATACATCTAGCAGGAGTAGGCTTTTACCTCCACGAGAGGGGCCGAACCTGGGTAAACCTTGCCTCCCGTGTTCCTCGTTTAACCCCTTCGGTCTACTACTTACGCGATGGCTTCGAGATCAAGTCCTATGAGGACATCTGCCGTGAAAATACCACGATAGTTGGCGCCCACCGTGGGGCCTTCGCATGGTGGTGTTGAGTATTCGAAGGGTCCTCCCCAAGGACTCGAGGGATACGTGATTGGCCGGATAACCAAGAGTCGCCGCGGCAATCTGCTCATCGACGAATCAGGCTGGGGCCCCGAGGCCGACTCTCCTGAGTACGGGTACCGGGTCCCCTTTAGCGGAATTCATGTCTTCATCGGGAAGGCCGGCGGCTCTAAGCCGGCCACCTCCGCGGAGGTCGTTGAAACGGCCCGCCGCGCGCAACCCGCCGTGGCGAGAGCCGCCCCTAGGCTTCCAGCTCCTGTGCAGGCCGGCGGATCTGGATCTGGGCCGGATATCTTCACCGACACCTTCAAGCCGGTCCAGGACACGCAGCCCGCCAGGCGAGAGCACGTCTTCGTTGGCTTCACTCAAGGGGCGGAGTATTCTGGATCGTTGGCCCCCACGGAGGGCTCGGCGACTTACGTTGATGGTGGCTATTCCTCTGGCGGAGAGTCGCTTTATTCTCTTCACCAAGAGGATCTTGGGGGCTTTCAGCAGAACTCTCCGGCGCAGGATTCTTTAGGCCCGCCCGCTCGCCCTGTTGTCTACATGGCGGGGGCGGCTGGTATACCAGACCCGGCAGCGGATGCTGGAACCTCCAATGCGGTGTCAAGAGTTTCGCCAGCATAGACCCTGGTGGGATTGACGGCTACGTTGACTACACTGTTGGGCACACAGGTCACTGCGGAAAATCAGGCAGAGCTCAATGCAGAGATCGTCAGGATTAAGGATCAGATGGTACAAGCTCAAGCTGGCATTGATGCGGAGAACGTCCGTCTGGCGACTCATGAACGAGAGATACGAGAAGAAAAGGCGCGTTTGCAACAGGAGAGTTATCATCTGGAGCAGCGCCGGGTGGAGTCTGACGCAGTTCATCACAAACGACACCAGAGCCGGCTTACGGCCGAGGTTGAAGGTCAGGCCCTGCAGTTCAGCACCCCGCCAGGGGAACGCCTTCGAGGTCCAGCAACAGGAACTCCCCAGAGGTCGCCAGACCCGGGAACCCGACGCTCGGCGGGTCATGTGGAGCGGCCAGAGGTACCGATGCTTACGGCACAAGGGCACTTTACGAACCCTGTGGACAACCTCTACGCGGCTACCACGGCACTGGCACGTCTGCCCATCAATGGAGACACACCCCTTGAGATTGAGGTTCGCAATGCAATTGCAAAACTGAAAACCGCTGTGGTCCAGCAAGCGAATTATTTGTACAGCCGGGAGCGACTGCATTCTACACCCGCTCCTAACAGAAGCCGCACTAGAAGCCGCCACGCTGAAAGCCCTGCGGTGTCTAGCACCCGCCATCATCGGGGTGCGCCTGGGGGCTTGCCGTATTCACAAAATCCCATGATCCCAGGGCACGGAGTACATGAGACTCACGCAGCAGATACGGCGGCTCACGCGGCGGATCAGACAGCGGCTCATGCGGCGGCTCTCGCGGCTCAGGAGGCGGCTCTCGCGCTAGTCGTGACTACAACAATCACCCCAACAGGAAGATCCATTGGAGTGCCTTGCTTGAGCCCGGCTCTCCGCAGCGCACCCCTGCCCAGGGATTTCAAGGGCCCGCGGAAGGTGTCCAGTTATACACCAGACCAGGACCCGGCTCAGTGGATAGAAAGTTATGAGCTTGCCATGGATATGCAGGGGGTCAGCGATGAGGCTTGTGCAAGATACTTCACCATGATGTTGGAAGGAGCGGCGCGTACGTGGCTGAAGAATTTACCCCCGAATTCCATCAATACATGGGGCGAGTTAAGGGAACGTTTTATCAAAAACTTCCAGGGTACCTGCAAGCGTCCGAAGACTATCATTGATCTTCAGCATTGTGTTCAGCGGCAGGGAGAGTCGGCTCACCATTGGGTCAGCCGAGTTGCAGAGATCATTCATTCTTCAGATAATATCTCCGCCCCTCAGGCAGTTTTGGTGCTGGAAAACGCCTGCCACTATGAGCCTCTCACGCAGAAGTTAGGGCGGCTCAAACGGAGTGTCAAAGATATGGGGGAGCTCATGAATGCTCTCACCAAGTATGCTGAGTCTGATCCTACGAAGGACCCAGGAGTTGATGAGCCAGAGGTTCCTGATCCGAAAGGTAAAAAGCCTGTTGGTGGCAAGAGTCAGCAGCAGAACAATGATAAGAAGCGTAAGGGCCCAGAAGCCGGATCAGAGCTGGTGGCTAATACCAATGCAGGTGCTAAATCTCAGAAGGGTGGTTCCGGTAACAGACCCTTTAAGCCACAGAACTTTGATGAGTTCCTGAAGGGGCCGTGTCCGAAGCACGGCACCAAAGAGCGTCCAGCGAGGCATACTTGGGAACAGTGCCACATTATGGATGCTTTTGCACAGCGTTTCCAGAACCCGCCAGGAGGTGGGGGTGGAGGTTACGGACCGGGTTCCGGGCCCGGGTTCGGACCGTCTGGCGGAGGCCCGCTTGGCGGCTTTCATCAACAGTCGCACCTCCCGGGAGGGTCTGGTAGCGGCTTCCAGGGGAATAGCAGTGGTCATAACCTCCAAGGAAACCAATACAACAGTGGCCAACACTCTCAGCAACAGCAGAACAATCAGACCGGGTTCTAGAGTAATCCTAAACAGTTAAATAGTGGACAGTTTCATGTATTCACTACATGTGCAGATAAAAGGGAGCGCAAGGTCAAGAGACGTTCTGTTAATGCGGTAGAGCCGGCGGTCCCAGAGTATCTGAAGTGGTCAGAGATGCCGATTACTTGGAGCAGGGAGGATCACCCGCCCAGAGTAGATAATCCGGGTCATCTGGCACTTGTGGTAGCACCCCAGGTTGGAGGATATGCTCTCACCAAGGTTCTGATGGACGGCGGGAGTAGCATCAATATTCTATATTATGACACTTTCCGGCGTATGGGATTAACAGAGAAAAATCTTACACCATCTAACACGGTTTTTCATGGGATTATACCTGGTAAGTCTGCATACCCTGTCGGAAGGATCAAGTTGAATGTGGCTTTTGGGACATCAGAGGATAACTCCAGATGTGAGTCATTGTCGTTTGAGGTAGTCAGGATCAAGAGTCCCTATCATGCTCTCTTCGGGCGGCCGGCTTATGCCAAGTTCATGGCTAGGCCCTGTTATATTTATCTCAAGCTCAAGATGCCGGGTCCCAAGGGTCCAATCACAGTTCACGGAAACCGGAAAGTCGCCATGGAGTGTGAAGAAGGAGATGCTGCTTACGCTGAGGCGGCTTGTGCCTCGGAGGAGCTCAAGATCTACACCAGCAATGTAGACCCGGCGGACATGACGCCTCTCAAGAAGCCCTCTACAGAAGGAGAGCCGCCTCTCAAGTTTCAGGCTCACAGAGATACCAAGGAAGTGGAGTTTACCCCTGGCGACTCTTCTGCTAAGTTCACTATCGGGTCCAACATGGACCCCAAATAGGAAAGCGCGCTCGTCGAGTTTATTCGTGAGAATCGGGACATCTTTGCATGGAAACCTTCTGACATGCCGGGTGTGCCGAGAAAACTCGCCGAGCACCGCCTTAATGTGGATCCTAAGTACAAGCCCGTCAAGCAGTATCTTCGTCGCTTTAATGAGGAGAGACGTAAAGCTATTGGGGAAGAGATAGCCCGGCTTCTGGCAGCCGGGTTTATCATAGAAGTCTTACACCCGGAGTGGTTGGCTAACCCGGTGCTGGTTCTGAAGAAAAATGGCACTTGGCATATGTGTATTGACTACACGGATCTTAACAAAGCTTGTCCAGCTGATCCATTTGCTCTCCCTCGCATTGATCAAATCATTGATGCTACAGCGGGGTGTGAGAGGTTATGTTTCCTGGATGCATACTCTGGTTATCATCAGATCAAGATGGCAGTGGAGGACCAAGAGAAGACGGCTTTCATTACACCTTTTGGCGCCTTCTGTTATGTGTCTATGCCTTTCGGGCTCAAAAGTGCCCAGGCGACTTATCAACGTTGCGTGCAAAATTGTTTCCATGGACAGATTGGCCGCAACGTGCATGCCTATGTGGATGATATTGTGGTCAAGTCAGAAAAGCAAGAGACCTTGTTAGATGACCTCAAGGAGACCTTTGACAATCTCAGAGTTTACCAGATGAAGCTTAACCCGGACAAGTGTGTCTTTGGTGTTCCTGCAGGAAAGCTTCTAGGTTTCATGGTTTCTGACCGTGGAATTGAAGCTAACCCGGAGAAAATCAAGGCTATCACCTCTTTGGCGAAGCCTAAGTGCATCAATGATGTTCAGCGCCTGGCGGGTCGCATTGCAGCTTTGAGTCGCTTCATAAGTCGCCTAGGGGAGAAGGCTATTCCTCTATATCAGATGCTGAAGAAGGCGGACGACTTCCAATGGAGCAAAGCGGCTGGGGAGGCCTTTGAGGCTCTGAAGAAGCAGCTGGCAGAGCCGCCCATACTGGCGGCTCCTATCACCAAGGAGCCGATGCTTCTGTATATTGCAGCAAATAACAAGGCTGTTAGTGTTGCAATGGTGGTGGAAAGAAAGGAGGCAAACCGGGAGTATCCGGTCCAGAGGCCGGTTTATTATGCTAGTGAGGTCCTGACTTTGTCTAAGCAGCGTTACCCACACTGGCAGAAGCTGGTCTTCGGAGTATTCATGGCAAGCCGGAAGTTGAGGCATTATTTTCTGGAGCATCCTATCACAGTGGTCTCTTCAGCTCCTTTGGGGGATATAATTCATAACAGAGAGGCTACAGGCAGGATTGCAAAGTGGGCCATCGAACTTGGACCCCATGACATCAAATATGTGCCTCGCACGGCCATAAAGTCTCAGGCATTAGTGGATTTCATTAATGACTGGACAGAGCTTCAAGCCCCGGAAGAAAGGCCGGATAACACATATTGGACCATACACTTTGATGGGTCTAGACAGCTGGAAGGCTCGGGGGCTGGAGTTATAATATCTTCCCCTCGAGGTGACAAGTTCTGCTATGTTTTACGGCTTATGTTTCCTTGCACTAACAATGCTGCAGAGTATGAGGCCCTTCTCCATGGGCTCCGGATTGCAAAGGAGATGAATCTCAGCCGGGTTAGGTGCCTTGGCGACTCTGATCTGGTGGCACAACAAGTTTCAGGGACTTGGGATTCTAAAGACCCGCTCATGGCGGCTTACAGGCAAGCTGTTACTAACGTGGCTGGTTGCTTCAAAGGTTATCAGGTGGATCACATTGATCGGCGGCAGAATGAGGCGGCTGATGCTTTATCACGACTCGGATCGCAGTGAAAGCCGGTTCCTCCGAATGTTTTCCTGGATGTACTCCATAACCCGTCAGTCAAATTGCTAACGGAGGAGGACCTCGCTGTCCCAGACCCGGAGGCCCAGCTCGTGGCGGCTCTCCATGAGATCCCGGATTGGACTGTTCCATACTTGGATTATCTGACTCGTGGCGTCCTGCTAGCTGACGAGATTGAAGCCCGCCTGATTGTGAGAAGGTCCAAATCCATGACCATTATCAATGGCGAATTGCACCGGAGAAGTGCCACAGGCGTTTTTCAGCGCTGTGTATCACCTGATGAAGGCCGGAATATCCTCAATGAGATACACTCTGGCGACTGTGGTCATCATGCCGGCTCTAAATCATTGGTGGCGAAGGCTTTCCGCCACGGTTTCTTTTGGCTCACGGCTCATGCTGATGCGAAGGATATAGTCAGGAAGTGCGACGGCTGTCAGAGGTTTGCCCGCCAAGCTCATGTGCCGGCTCAGGAGCTCCGGATGATCCCTATCACATGGCCCTTTGCGGTCTGGGGGCTGGATATGGTGGGGCCTTTCAAAGCTTCTAGTGACAAAAAGACCCACCTTTTGGTGGCTGTTGACAAGTTTACCAAGTGGGTAGAGGCAGAGCCTATCAGCAATTTGGATGCAGAGACGGCTGTGAAGTTTGTCAAAAAGTTAATTTTTCGTTTCGGGTACCCGCACAGCATCATTACTGACAACGGCACAAACCTTTCGAAAGGTGCCATGAAGCAGTTCTGTGATGGGGAGCACATCAGGCTTGATGTGGCGGCTGTTGCGCACCCGCAGTCCAATGGGCAGGCTGAACGCGCCAATCAGGAGATCCTTCGAGGAATAAAACCCCGGCTTATGGTTCCTCTTCAGCGCACACCCGGCTGTTGGGTAGAAGAACTTCCCTCCGTCTTATGGAGCTTACGGACAACTCCCAACAGGTCAACGGGTTTTACACCTTTCTTCATGGTTTATGGGGCAGAGGCTGTTTTACCAAGCGATATCCGCCATGACTCGCCCCGGGTCTCAGCATATGTTGAAGAGGAGAATGAGTTGGCTCGTCAGGACTCTCTGGATGCTTTGGAGGAAGAGCGGGACTTGGCAGCCGCCCGATCTGCTATCTACCAGCAAGACCTGCGTCGCTATCATAGCCGTAGGATCAGAAGCCGGACTTTCCAAGAAGGAGACTTGGTGCTTCGTTTAATTCAAGACCAGTCAGGCATGCATAAGCTTTCGCCTCCTTGGGAAGGGCCCTTTGTTGTCAGTAAAAATCTTCACAACGGGTCTTATTATCTGATTGATCTCCGACCTGGAAAGGAGTCTCGAACATCTGAAGAAGAGACCAACAGGCCCTGGAACATAGCTCATCTGAGACCCTACTACACCTAGAGTTCCGGCTCTGGGAGTCTTGTACATACCTCTCATGTATATATTATCAATAATGAATAAAGCCGGCGGCCCTGAAACTCGGGGTATCTGTCGTTTTCCATCCATCATGATGAGTAAGTTTTTTTTACATTACTTTTTCTACTCTGTTATACATATATTGTGAAGGTACAAAAACAAGAGACCCATATGGGTTGAGCTTTCTGGTAATCCAGAAGCCTTCACCATCATGGGACCTTCAACCGTATGGGCCGAACTTACTGGTAAGCCAGAAGTCGCCACCATATCGGGTCAAAGTCCTAATAAGCGGGCTGTGTTACTGGTAATCCAGAACCTTCATCCGTGTACAGGCACCTAATAAACGGGCTGTGTTCCTGGTAATCCAGAACCTTCATCCGTGTACAGGCATAAAAGACTCATGTGGGTTGAGCCTCCTGGTAATCCAGAGGCCTTCACCATCTTGGGACCTTCAGCCCTTATGAAGCTAAACTTACTGATAAACCAGAAGTCGCCATATTGGGAAAAAGACCTAACAAACGGGCTGTGTTACTGGTAATCCAGAACCTTCATCTGTGTACCGGCACAAACGGTTTAGATGGGATGCTGCCTGCTGGTAAATCCAGAAGGCTTTACCATCTTGAAATAATCAACCTTATGGGCCGAACTAACTGGCAAGCCAGAAGTCGCCACCACACAGGAAAAGAAATAACTGATCTGGTTGGGGGTGATCCAAGAGTCGCCACCATACTGGGGACTTTGCAATCTTTAGAAATTCGCTAAAGCTTTTATTTAAGATATACTGCTTTAAAGAGTTTTATGACCTCTCTTATGAGCTCTTTTCAATGTTCGTATTTGGCCAAGAGCCGCCAGTTGTATTATATTGGCTACACCTTAAGCATCTGCAAGTTTACTGGTTATAAGCCGCCATGACTGCTTTAGTTATTGGTTTAATGTTTGTTAAGAATAAATTACACATCTTATCAAGCTTTATGACTGTCTTGATGTTTGGCCAAGAGCCGCCAGCGTCAAAGGATTCAATTTCTTCCAGAAGCAGCCAGAATAACTTTTCATAAGGAAGCTTCGGGCAAAAGAAGCAGACTTGCTTCCCAAGGAAGCCAGTATGAATTTAAACAGATTTTTTTTTCTAAGTCTATTACAAAAGGCCACTAGAGGGCATTTCAGAATCATTGTTCAAGACATATGTTACAAGCAGTTAAACAACTGGCGACTTTCAAGGTTCCGGTTTTACTCCCGGGTCTTGCTGCCTTCGGCTTGGGCCGCGTCTGTTGAAGGATCTGTCTTGGCTTGATCGGCAGCCCAGTCAACAGTGGCAAAGGCATCAAAAATTTCTCCATCATCAATAAGATCTGCAGAGTCAATATCCGGAGCAAACTCGTCCTTACGGCCTTCAGGAATAAGATCGAGAGGCGGAAGAGGACCGAGCTTTACGCGTTTTCCGTCTTCGCTGTAGGCTGACTGAAACCTTGTAAGCTTCATCTCTTGGACCAACTGGCTTGCAGGGACAAAGGTCTCCTTCTTTAAAGCATTATAGGTGAGCTGATCAAGAGCTTGCCCCTTATAAGTTTCGGGAAAGCCGCCAACTAAAGTTGAAAGTTCTAAATCCTCATAATGAGCTTTAGCGCGGGCCATGGTGTGCATAGTGGCGATGCGGGCGCTGGACTCTTTCATGATCTGCAGCTGAGCAGGCAGAGTGGATAAAGTCTTCAGGACTTCTTTGATGGTGGATGGGTTTTCTTTTCCATAGAAGGCGGCTTGAATAGCCCGCCGACTCCCAGTGTATAACTGTTCAAGGAAGTCATAAGCCGCATTGAGCTGCATTACTAGTTCTTTCGCCAGTTTATCACTTCTAGGACCTGCAAAGGAAAGGTGTTAGAGTTATCAAGATTATCAAAATAGGGATTGTAAACAGGCGACTTACCAAAGATGGCGCTGCTCATTTGCTGGATGTGCAATTTTAATCCGCTGAACTCATCGGAGGCTGTCTTCAGGCGGCCTTCAGCGTTTTTAGCACGTTGAACAAGGAGCTGTTTCTCCTTCTCATGCTCAGCGGTCAAAGCAGCCAGCTTGGTGGCCGCCTCAGACGCGGTTTCCTCCAATGTCTTCACCCTTTCTTCAGCGGCGACTCTCAGCTCTTGCTCAGTTTTCAGCTCTTTCTGACTGTCAGCCAGCTGGGTGTGAAGGGAAATTATTTGAACCTGAAAGAAAGGAAAAGTTCAAGTTATTTATGCAGATGAAGTTCCATATTGATTACAAGTAATCCACATGGCACTTGGGGGCTAATGCAATCCCGAAGTTTTACAAAGGAATATTATCGAATAGCTGGAAGCATTTAAGACTTGGACACATGTGGTTCTTTGCTCTAAGACCCGACTGTTTCAAGAAGACAGCCGGCTCTTGGGGACTACATGTGGTTCTTTGCTCTAAGACCCGGCTGTTTCAAGAAGACAGCCGGCTCTTGGGGACTACATGTGGTTCTTTGCTCTGAGACCCGGCTGTTTCAAGAAGACAGCCGGTTCTTGGGGACTACAATTGGCTCTTTGTTCTATATAAGCATGTGGTTCTTTGCTCCATGTAAGACCCGGCTGTTTCAAGAAAACAGCCGGCTCTTGGGGACTGCATGTGTGTATTTACGTATTTTTCAAATATGTAAGCTTACAAACCTTCATACAACTATGAAATCAGTAATATGCAGGTTTGGGCGACTAATAAGGGCCATAAGTAAATTATGACTCGCCTTTGGTTTGTTGGCCAAGGTCTTGGCAATCTCCTGACTCTCAAGTAGTCGAGTCTGAAGGGCTTCATGAAGATCATTTAAATCAGTGCTCTCCAAGGAGGAGAGATCTAATTTATTCTTCTCTTTAGAAGACATGGCTTCAAAGGAAGACTTGCCCAAAGCCGCCGCCGAGTCTGGGGCGGTGGCAGTGGCAGTAGCAACAATACCCTCCTCAATATTGAGGGAGGGGATAACAGTATCCGGCTGTTGATCAATGTTACCAGTCGGCGTTTCCATCTCTGGTTCCAAAGACACCTGAATTTCTGGAGCGGTGGAAGCATCTGGTAGAGGAGGATCATTGACCCTTTCCTCCGAGTCTTTAGCCGGGTCTCCAGAGGCCTCAGGAAGCGGGGATGAAGCAGAAGTTGTGGGTTTTAGTTTCTTGGAGGTAACCCTGCATTTTCGACAAAGATCTCAATAACTACTATCTTTTGCTTTATGTAAGAGGAGTGAGAATAAGGGTGATCATATCTTTACCCTGCTTTAATAACAAAAGTCGTATCTGGCGACTCTGAGGCGTCATCATTAGAGGATGTGTCCTGATAGTCCGGATCTTCGGGATTAAGAGGTCATTTAAACAAACTGGCTTTGGGAAACAGAAGAGTCGGGTGAAGAAGTACCTCACGAGGGCGCTTATGAGAGCCGCCCGCATCGGCGTCAGACCCGCCCGTACCAGTCCTAGAGCCACCACAATCAGTTTGGCGAAGCTCGGCGTGCTGAGACATCTTCCATGAATAATTTGGGTCCAAACGAGCAAAAGGATGAGAAAAAGGGTATTTTCTCACAGCTGCTCTGTTTTTCTTAGGGTTACGAATGTCGAAGTCAGACAAGGTCGAAGTTACCTCAGTTTCATCCTGGTCTTCTTCTTCTTCTTCATCCTGGAAAGTTACAGATTAAAATTATTAGCAGAAAGTTGCAGATGAAAGACAGATTGATTCAAGTTATATACTTGCCTCTGACTCATCTTTAGAGGATTCTAAGATGGACGGATCCACCTCTAAAGGATTGATGGTATTCTGCTTCTTCTTCTTAGCGACGGCTTTTTTCCCCGTCTTCTTCTGGCCCTTCGTAGCTATTTCTTTCAACATCGGCCTCGCTTGCCAGAAGGAGCTATCCGCCTGTGGTTTATCAGAGAAAAGGTTTTCATGATATGAAAGTTTAAGCAGAAAAATGAAAGATTGCTTGAAAGTTTCTTACTGCTGGTGGCGGGTAAGTACTGGTGAAAGGCGCCAATCCAAACTCGCCAGTGTATTTGTCTGGCAAGTTAACAATAATTCTCATCTGATTGATTACAGATGACAAGGAGATGTCTGTAGCGCTGATCCTTTGTGGATCCTGTAAGCCGGAGTATTCATGCATCAGTTTACTCCGGATACTCAGTGGCTGGATTTTCCATGATAGCCAGCAACGGATTAAATCGGCACCTTCCAGGCCATTGGCGGCCAAGGCAGATATCTTATCCATCCAAGGTTTCAACTCTGCTTGCTCCGCGGGTGTAGGCCTGGGAGGGTATTTCTTTTTGTGATCCAAGCGCCCTGGCCTGAAACCCGACAATGGGTGCTCTCCTTCAGGAACAGGCGCCTTACAATATATCCAAGACTTGCCCCAGCCCTAGGGGTGGCTTAGCAGATCAGCTCCGGGGAAGGTGACTCCTCGTCGTTTCTGGAAAGAAACGCCACCAAGCTCTTGATGACGACCTTGGGTGGTTTCAGTTTGTTTGTTGACATAGAAGCATTCCCGAAACAATAGAACTGTAGGTTCTATCTGAAGATAAGCTTCACATATCACTGCAAACTGGCTCATGTTGACAATTGAATTGGGGGAAAGATCTTGTGGGTGCAACCCATAGAAGTTCAGAAGGTCCCTAAAGAACTTGGAGCCGGGAGGGGAAAATCCCCTCTCCACATGATCAAGGAATATAATAACTTCTCCTTCTTTAGGCGTTGGGGGACATTCGCCTCTTGCAAGTCGGCAGTTAGTAGCCCCTTTCAGTATGCCTGTCTGAATGGCATTTTTGAGAAAATCTTTGGTGATCTCAGAAGGAACCCAGTTGCATTCAATTGTTTTCTTTGTCATCCTAGCTAAGGGAGCAAGGAGTTGAGTTAGCGGCTTTCGGCACAAAGTAAGGTATGTTACAAGAAATGAAAGACGGCAGTTGGATTATGTTCCTAGGGCCTGAGACATATGGTTGGAGAAATCATTGAATATATACGGCGGCTTACATAAGTCGCCACAAGTGAGAGCTGCTTGGCGAGGTGAAATTTTTTTACTAAGCTTTTGATAACAGTTTTCTACCGAGGAAGGTGAAATTTTGGATCAAGAAGCCTGTAAAAATAAGGAAAAGAGCAGTTCATGCTACTGTTCGTCCAGCCGCAGCAAGTCATCACTGATGGATTTTTCTTAGATCTATTCTAACACAGATTTGATTCCTGGGTTAAAGGGGAGTTCAACGGCGCCGCTTCTATGCCGAGGAAGCCTTAAGATGAGGCCGGCGGCGGCAGCCACGGAGAAGCCGAGGTGGAGTTGAAGCTCTACAATGGCGGAACCCTAAGAGAGATGAAAAGGGACAGGGATTACCTGGATTGACGGCGGCGCAGCGCGGTTGCGGACGGGCGACGGCGGTGCGTCGGGGCTGCTTCTCCTTCCAGTAGCCGGCGAGCTCGAGAGGTGGCGCAAGGACGTGACGGTTCGGGCGGCAGGAGGGAGAAGACGAGGAAATGATAAAGTAATGACCAGAGGGGGTATTTATAAGAGGATGGGACGCTCAAGAGTCGGGGCGGAAATTATGGATCTACAGTACCCCGACGCCCCGATTTTCGTGCCTAATCGATTCATTTGAGATATGGATGATGTCATGGAAATATCCGTTTTAAAGATTCGGTGACGTCACAAGGCGAACAGGTTTAAAAGAAAAACAATTAAGAAATATTCAGAAGTGGCGGGTTCTGCGGAGACTCGCCAAATGTCAAAGACAGTTTTGTATGAAGACAAGGTTGTCCAGAACCAGTTCAAGTCAACCTGAGGGCTAATGTCAGGGAAATATATTTCGGTGAGATCCGCCCGTTTAGGGCCGGGTTCTGGGGATCTTTATTGAAGATAGGCTAGTTGGGCTGGAGCGTTCTCAAGAGGCCCAGAAGAAGAGCCGCCCAGGGAAGGGCCGGCCCAAGACCCGCCGTGAGAGGCGGTATGTGCAAACCGCCTCGAGGTATAACTTAGGAAACAAGTAAAGGAGAGTTGGGCTCGGATTGCTATCCCGACCCGGACTCTTATGTAAGCCCCGGACCTCCGCCTATATATAAGGGGGGAGCCCTGGGGCTAGAGAGATCACGTTGAAACCTTTCGAGAGCTAGGGCTAAACAAGTTCCAAAACCCTTGTAATCGAGATCTTCAATACATCTAGCAGGAGTAGGCTTTTACCTCCACGAGAGGGGCCGAACCTGGGTAAACCTTGCCTCCCGTGTTCCTCGTTTAACCCCTTCGGTCTACTACTTACGCGATGGCTTCGAGATCAAGTCCTATGAGGACATCTGCCGTGAAAATACCACGACACCGGGTGAGTGGGCGCAGTTAATTCCCGCCTCCCCCGGACGTCGCCCCCTTATAAAAAAGGGGAAGGGCGAGGGGCGGAGGCAGTTGCGCTCTCCTTGCACCCCTCGTCTTCTTCTTCTTCGCCTTCTGCGCTCGCCTCGCGCTCGCCTCGCGCCGCAGCTCCGCCCGCACGCCACTGCAGCGCCGCCCACCTTCTTTCTTGCGCTTGATTGCCGCGGAAATGGCGGGCAGGCCCTCCGGCAGCTGGGATGGGTCGTTCATCACCGAGGAGGACACTGAGCGCCTCCGCAACGCCCGGATGCCGCCGTCGGAGGACCGCGTTGCCGCTCGTCCGCCGGGCGGCGAGGTGGCGCCCGACCCCCAGGAGGGGGAGTTCGTGGTCTTCGCCTGGCATTTCTCACGCGGCTTCGGTTTGCCGGTGAGCCAGTTCTGCCGCTACTTCATGGACACGTTCGATCTCCAGCCGCACCATCTCGGCCCCAACGCCGTCCTCCAGCTCTCGAGCTTCGTGACGCTCTATGAGGGCTACCTCGGCCTCCTCCCCTTCGTGGAGCTCTGGAGGAAACTCTTCTACCTCAAGACCTTGAGGAACGCCGACGGGCCGTACGCCTGCGGGGGCGCAGTGATATGCGTCCGGGGTCCCTTGTTCCCCAAGCTCACCCTCGTCGAATCCGTCAAGGGGTGGCACCGGACGTTCTTCTACGTGAAGAACGTCGACCCGGCGCGGGACTACATCCGGCTGCCGGCCTTTGTCAACGCCCCGTCGTCCGGGATCAACCGGACGGGCGACGGGCCGTTCGTGGACGTCCACGCGGAGCTGGCCCGGCTCAAGGCCATGAGAGCCAGGGAGGGACTGGTCGCGGCTGATCTGGTGGCCGCCTTCATTGACCACCGGGTGCTGCCCCTGCAGCTGAGGCCGCACCGGATCTGCGACATGTCGGGCCGGCGGGACCCCTGCCGGCTGTCCACCATCGAACGGACGCCGTCCCAGGTGGCGAAGCGGGTGAACGCCATCACCAACTTCAAGCTTAAGTAGGGGACCTGGAGTTTCGGCAAGCCGCCGTACAGCCGGCATGAACTGGCGCCCCTGGTACGCCCCGCCGCGGTAATTTCCCCCCCCCGCCATATCTTTGCCGGCCTCCCCCCGACTCACATTCCATGCTGAACGCAGCACTCTGTGCGACAGAATACGCCGGATGGCCCGCACCCCCAGATATTCGAGGCGGAGCGTGCCGAGTCCGACGCGGAGGACGTCGAGCCGGGGGGCGGCGTCGAAGAGGGGGTCGACTCCTCGGGAGAGGCCGAGGCGGGGGGCGACCCGGGAGCCGGCGGGTCCCGACCGGCTGGTGAGTACCCCTCCGGCCCCATGATCAAAGATTGGAGCGATGATGATGATGATGATGATGTCCGGCTCCTGGATGCACCTCCCCCCCGCAGTTCAGAGGAGCCCGCGCGAGCGGAGCGGGGAGCGGCCGTCGCGCAACCGGACGGCCGGGTCTTCCCGTCGGGAGAAGAGGCCGGCTCAGGAGGAGCGGGTGGCCCAACCGCCGGCTTGCAAGCGGGTGAAGGCGGTCACGGCGAAGCCGCCGGCGCGGGCCAAGCGGGTCCTTCCCGTCGTTACCGGGTAAGTATTTTGATTCTTGGAGGTGTTTCTCCTAGTGAGCTTCGCGCCGGCAGGCGGCTGAGTGTCAGCTCGTTCCAGGAACCCCATCGAGCTCCACGATGTGGAGTCGACCGCCAGCCCGGCGGAGCCCGCCAGCAAGCTGGCCCTGGAGCACGCGGTCACGCAGCGGGAGGAGAGGAGGAGGCAGGCAGAGCTGCGAGCCTCGAAGTCAGGAGTCCAGGGCGGGACCGCCCACTCTGGGGCTTCGAGCGGCGGGAGGCGGAGGCGGTCCGCGGACCCCGCGCGGGCGTCGGACTCGGCGGCGGAATCGGCTCGCAAGTCGAGACCTTCGTCGAGCGAGCCGCGGAGGCCGGCCGCGGAGGCGGTCGTGACTGCGACCGGGGCGGAAGTGGCCCGGCCGGGGGGAGCAAACCCCGAGCCGGCACCGGAGGGGCCCCGGCAGGCGGAGGCGGTGGTGACGCCGCCCGCGGTCGTCGTGCCGGAGGCCCCGGCGGCGCGGGAGGCGGCGCAGGAGGCGGTGCCGGAGGTGCCGGCCGCGGAGACGGGAACGCCGGCCGCCGCGACCATCCTACCGAGCCAGACGGGAGCGGGGGTAGCGGCGCCGGACGTGGGGCAGTCGGGAACTGATTCCCGGGCCCTTGTGGTCAGTGACCGCCCCCCGACAGCCGGCGACGCGGCGGATGCCGGAGCGAGCGGCGGGGGGAGCCGGTCCGGGAGGACCATGCTGGAGGTGATCAATGAGTGGGACGCGCTGGCCCGCGTCCCAGCCGCCCTGCCTCCGTCATTTGGCGGCCCGGTCCCGGCGCTCGACGAGCTGGGCAGCGTCCTGGCGCGATGCCGCGAGGAGCTGGCCAAGTTTGCCGAAGCGGCCGAGAGCGCCCTGCAGCTCGCAAAGGTAAACCTTCTTGGTCTTCGTTGAATTTCCAGTGGGGGCACGCGAGCGCACCAACTTGGTGTAGCCCCCGAGATGCGGGCCGGCTGACCGGCTGCGAGGCAGCCGGGCCGGATCTTCCTTTGCATTTTCTTGACTGGTTTCTTGGAGCAGGCGGGGAACTCCAGGCGGCAGGAGCTTTTTGACGAGGCGGTCGCCATCCACAACCGTGGCAAGCGCGGTTATTACCGGCTGGAGGAGGAGCTGAAGAAGGCACAAGGTACGTCGGGTCCAGTGGGAGCGCACGAGCGCACCCACTGGGTGTAGCCCCCGAGAGCCGGGCCGGCTGCTGAGCAACCGGCGCGGGTCTTGTGCGTTTTGCTGATCGTGTTTGTTTGCCTCTGCAGGGGACCTGGACGCCCTAGCTTCCATCCGGGAGAAGAGGGACGAGGTGGCCTCCGAGCGGGACCGTCTGACGCAGAAGGTCCGGGAGATCACCTCGGAGCGAGACCGGCTGGCCGTCCTGCTGGTGGACGGGCAGGCGGACCAAGAGTGTCTGTGGGAGGAGCTGCAGCGGGAGGTGGCGGCCAAGGAGAACGCTGTCAAGCAGGCGGCTGATGCCACCCAAGAGAAAGCCGCCCTGGAAGTCAAGGTGGCCCGCCTCGAGAAGGCGCTCGAGGCGCGCGGAGCCGCCCTTGCCCGGGCGGAGGAGGCACTGGCGTGCGAGAAGGAGGCGGCGCTGCAGTTCGCCATCGAGGTGGACGACGCCTTCCAGCGTAAGGCCTGATCTTCTTCTCAGCCGTCCGCGTTTTTCTTGCCCTTGAGGTGTTTCTGATTCCACCTTCTCTTTTTTCAGAGCGGTTCCCAGAAACCCAGCGCTATGCCGAGCGAGCCGTGGCGACCCACCGGGAGGGTCAGCAGCGGCGTGGGCGGGAGCGCGAGGAGGACGCCGGATGGGACGTGGATGAGATTGCGTTGGCCGTGGAGAACCGGCTGATCTTTCTCCAGCGCAGCGTGGAGCGGCTGAAGACAACCGGCAAGGAGGCGATCGCCGCCTTGTGGCCGGGTCGTGGGGCCCCGGAGAGCTGGGTGGCGCTGTGCCTGGAGAACGGTAAGGACCGGCTCGAGGTCTGGAAGGCGTCAGCGGCTCGAGCCGGCGCGCAGATGGCGCTCCGGTTCGTTACGTCGTGGTATGCCGGTGTCAACTTGGACCGGCTGGCCATGATGCGCAACGTCCCGAAGGCGGAACGGGCGGCCCGTGAGGGTGCCCTTGTCCGCCGGGCTAACGAGCTTGCCTCGTATGTTGACCCGGACGTGCTTCTGCCGGCGCTTGGTGAGGATGGCGAGCCGGTCGCTGAGGACTCCTTCGGCAACCCCCAAGGCCCGGAGGACGATGAGGTCGCCGAAGAGAGCAAAGCCTCCAGCACCGACGGTGGTACCGGCGCCACAGAGACCACGGAGGCGGATCTGAAGGCCGCAGCTTCTTCTGGGCGGACCGTTGAGCCGGCTGACGACGTGCCGGTGGCCTGAGCCGCCCTGCATATTTACCTGTTTCTTTTGCTGCAACGTTATGTTTAAGACGCTTTTCCACCCACTCGGGGTGTGTTATTGTAATGAACCTCCGGCTGTAATGAACCTTTGGCTTATGGCCGTTTATCGTTTTAACTTATGCTGTTAAAAAGTTTGTGCGTGCCGGCTCTTCTTTCGCCTTTTGCCTTTTGACTTGTGTCGCACGCCGGGATTCCTTCCGGCTTCCACCCCGCCTGCCAGCTAGCCGGGAGCCGGTCTGGGACAGGGACGAGGCATCACCCTTGGGAAAACAAGCGGGCTCTTAGAGTCAACTGGCTAGGGCTAGGTTGAGCCGGCAGAGGCCGGTTGCTAGAAATAACATAGTCCGGCTGCCACTCGTTGGCTGACCTTGGTGTGAGAAGTTCCTTCGTACCCCGTGGTCCCATCAACCGGACAGCCGGGAGCCGGTCCGTGGCTGGTTGGGGGGTGGGGTAGCGAAGGGTTGCCTGCTCACATTGTTTATCCGCCTCGGAGGGGAGCCGGCGAGCCCCCGGGCCAGGGAGCCGGACCCGGGTGACGCGCTTTTAAGTAATGAGAAACCTTTGGAAGGATTGAAAAGGGGCATGCCCCAAGTGCCGGCTTGGGGCCCCCATTGCATTCACAAGCCCAAAAGGGGAGGATATATACATACACTGGTTTTCAGTAGTAAAACGGACGGAGGAGCGCCGCGTTCCACGGGCGCTCCGTCTCCTCGCCGGAGGCGTCTCTCTTGCGCTTCTGCGGCTTCTGGGCATCTATTAGATAGTACGCGTTGTTGTGCAGCGCCCGGCTGACGATGAACGGGCCCTCCCATGGGGAGGACAGCTTGTGCTGACCGGCAGTTCGCTGGATCCGTCTGAGCACCAAGTCCCCTTCGCGGAAGGAGAGTGGCCGGATCCGCTTGCTGTGGTAGTGCCGGAGCTTCTGCTGGTAGATGGCCGTCCGGCTCAGGGCCAGCTCGCGAGCCTCCTCGAGGAGGTCGACGCTGTCTTCTCTCGCTTCCTTCGCGTCTTTCTCCGTGTACAGGGTAACCCGAGGCGAATCGAACTCGATGTCGGTGGGGATGATTGCCTCGGACCCATATACGAGAAAGAACGGGGTGCCGTCAGTCCACCGGTTGGGCGTGGTCCTGAGGCTCCAGAGGACAGCCGGCAGCTCTTCGATCCAGCAGCCGGCTGACCTGACCAGTGGCGCCACGAGCCGGGGCTTGATGCCGGACAGGATCAGGCCGTTGGCCCTCTCGACCTGTCCGTTTGACTGTGGGTGGGCGACGGACGCCAAATCGAGCCGGACGCCCTGCTTGGAGCAAAAACGCGCTAGCGCGCCCTTGGCGAAGTTCGTGCCATTGTCGGTGATGATGCTGTGGGGGACGCCATAGCGGACCATGATGTCCTCGACGAACCGGACGGCCGTGGGGCCGTCCAGCTTCTTGATAGGCCGGGCCTCGATCCACTTGGTGAATTTGTCGATGGCTACTAGCAAATGTGTCATGCCGCCTCGCGCGGTCTTGAAGGGTCCTACCATATCCAACCCCCAGACGGCAAAGGGCCACGAGAGGGGGATGGTCTGGAGGGCCGAGGCCGGTAGGTGGCTCTGCGTGCTGAAGCGTTGGCAGCCTTCGCACTCGTCAACCAGCTTCTTGGCCACCTCCAAAGCAGTTGGCCAGTAAAAACCGTGACGGAATGCCTTGGCCACCAGGGACCTGGAAGCGGCGTGATGCCCGCACTCGCCCTGGTGGATGCCGAGGAGGATTTCTTGCCACTTCTCCGGCTCGACGCAGCGTTGAAAAACGCCGGTGGTGCTGCGATGAACCAGCTCGTGGTTGATGATGCCGTAGGCCGGGGCTCGGCGCTGGATTTGCCTTGCGGTGGCCTCGTCGGAGGGGAGCTCGCCACGTAGGAGGAATGCCAGGATGGGCTGGGCCCACGAGGGAGCCGAGACGGGAGCCGGCTCGGGCTTGAGCGGGACGTCGGTGGCGGCAGCAGCCCCCGGGTCCGGGAGACCAGTCCCCGGGACCGGCCCGCCGGTCCCCGGGCGTGAAGCGGTGGGAGGAACGTCGATTGCCATCATGACGGCTGCGGGCTTAGGGCCAGCCGTCGCGGATGTGTCCGGCTCGACAGCCGGAACAGGCGGCGCCGGCTGGGCAGCCGGCGGGGCCGGAGCTGGCAAAGCCGCCGCAGCCGGCGGGGCTGGTTGGACAGCCGGATCCGCCGGGGGGCGGGCTGCGTTAGCCTGCACGAAGATGGACTCTGATTCGGGAGAAGGTTTGATCGAAGGCTTTAGCAGCCGCTCGAGGGAGACGCCGGCTGGGATGGCCTGCCGGGTGGAGCCGATCTTTGCCAGCGTATCGGCCGCCTTGTTGTCCGCGCGGGGGACGTGATGGAACTCACATCCCTCGAAGGAGCCGGTGAGCTGTTGGACGAGGAAGCGATAGCTGGCCATGTTGGCGTCCCTGGCGTCCCACTCGCCAGAGACCTGCTGCACCACGAGGTCGGAGTCGCCGAAGCATATGATGCGCTGGATGCCGATCTCCTTGGCGAGCCGGAGGCCGTGGACGAGGGCCTCATACTCGGCCACGTTGTTGGAGGCAGCGAAGTGGATCTGGAGCGCGTACTTGAGCTGATCTCCCCTCGGGGATGACAAGACGATGCCGGCACCCAGGCCGGCTCGCATCTTCGAGCCGTCAAAGTGCATGCGCCAATGCGTAGAGTCGGGCGGAGGTGGCGCGAAGTGGGTTTCGGCCCAGTCGACGAGGAAGTCGGCCATCGCTTGGGATTTGATAGCGGTGCGAGGTTCGTACCGTATCTCGTAGTCGGCGAGGGCGATGGTCCACTTGGCTATCCGGCCAGTGGCGTCCCGGCCGCTCATGATTTCGCCCAGCGGCGCGGTGCTGACCACGGTGATGACATGCTCCTGGAAATATTGCTTGACCTTCAGGGCGGCGAAGTATATGCTGTAGCACATCTTCTGGTAGTGGGGGTAGTTCTGCTTGGAGGCGGAGAGGACCTCGCTGAGGTAGTAGACGGGGCGCTAGGCCGGCAGCGCTTTGCCCTCCTCCGGCCGCTCCACTACCAGAACGATGCTGACGACGCGCGTGGTCGCCGCGATGTAGGCAAGCAAAGGCTCCTTCTCAGCCGGCGCGGCCAAGATGGGCACGCTGGTGAGAGCCCGCTTGAGGCCGCGGAACACCTCGTCCGCCTCGTCGGACCAGTCGAACAGGGCCGGCCTCTTCGAGGGGTCCCGGCCCGGCTCAACCAGAGCCGTCTTGCGTAGGAGCCCGTAGAGGGGCAGGGCCTTCTCGCCCAGCCGGCTGATGAACCGGCTGAGGGAGGCGAGGCAGCCGGTGAACTTCTGGACGTCGCGGAGCCGGGTCGGCTTGGGCATGCGCTCGATTGCGCTGATCTTCTCGGTGTTAGCTTCGATGCCACGAGCGGACACGAAGAAACCCAAGAGTTGGCCGGCTGGGACGCCGAAGACACATTTCTCCGGGTTGAGCTTGATCTTGTATTCGCGCAAGTTGGCGAATGTCTCCCGGAGATCGTCGAGGAGGCTGAAATGCTTCTTGGATTTGACGACGATGTCGTCAACATAGACGTGGTCATTCCTGCCTATCTGAGGCAGGAGACACTTCTGCATGCAGCGCTGGAAGGTAGCGCCTGCATTCTTCAGGCCGAAGGACATGGTGATGTAGCAGTAGGCCCCAAAGGGGGTGATGAAGGAGGTTTTGAGCCGGTCGGCCGGGTCCAGCTTGATCTGGTGGTAGCCGGAGTAGGCGTCCAGGAAGGACAGCAGGTCACAGCCGGCCGTGGAGTCGATGACTTGATCGATCCACGGCAGGGCGAACGGGTCCTTGGGGCACGCCTTGTTTAGGCTCGTGTAGTCGATACACATGCGCCAGGTCTTGTTCTTCTTCAGCACCAGGACTGGGTTGGCCAGCCAGTCCGGGTGGAAAACTTCCATGATGAAGTCGGCCGCGAGCAGCCGGGCGATCTCTTCTCCTATAGTACACCGCTTCTCCTCGGAGAAGCGGCGCAGGGATTGCTTGACCGGCTTCGCGTCCGGTCGTACGTGAAGTTTGTGGTCGGCGAACTTCCTCGGAACACCCGGCATGTCTTTGGGAGACCATGCAAAGATGTCCCGATTCTCATGGAGGAAGTCGACGAGCTCGCTTTCCTATTTGCTATCGAGGCGGGAGCCGATGGTCACGCACTGGGTGGGGTTAGCCGGGTCGAGCGGCACCTGCCGGGTGTCTTTGGACGGCTGGAAAGAAGCTTCGCCGACGGACTGGGATGGAGGAGCCGGCACGACCGGCTGGGCAGAGGCGAGGGCCACCAGCCGGTCGAGCTGCCGCTTCTCCTCCGCTATCTCCAGGGCCTCGGGCAGCCGGCTGCCATCTCGCGCGCATGCGATTGACATCTTGTAGTCGCCGGCAATGGTGATGATGCCCTTGGGACCCGGCATCTTGAGCTTGAGGTAGGCGTAGTGGGGGATCGCCATGAACTTGACGAGAGCCGGCCGGCCCAGCAGTGCCTGGTAGGGACTGTCGAGGTCCACTACCTCGAACCAAACTGGTTCGCGGCGGAAGTGGTCATGGCCACCGAAGAGGACATCGAGCTTGATCTTGCAGACGGGGGTGCAGGACTTTCCCGGCACGATGCCGTGGAAAACAGTCTGGCTCGATTGTAGGTCCTCCACCTTGAGCCCCAATTTGAGCATTGTGTCAAGGTAGAGGATGTTAATGCTGCTGCCTCCATCGATCAACACCCGCGAGAAGCGGCACGTGCGCCTCTCAGAGGCGATGGTGGGATCGAGGATGAGGGCATAGCTGCCAGGGTTTGGCATCACGGCCGGGTGGTCGGCCCGGCTCCAGGTGACCGGCTTCTCAGACCAGTGCATGAACTGGGGAGTCGCGGGCATGGTGGCATTCACCTCACGGTGGAGCCGGCGTAGGGCGTGCTTGTCCGTCTCTTCACTGGTGAAGACGACGTAGCAGCCGTCTTGGTCGGGGAACCGGTCGAGCAACCGGCCGTCGTTCTGAGCCGGAGCCGGGGCCTGGACCGGAACAGGAGCCGGTGCCGGAGCCGGAGCCGGAGCGCGGGCAGGCGGTATGGGGGGAGCCGGGAGGCCGTCCCCCCGGGCCAATCGCTGTGAGAAGCTGCACTGCCGGAGCGTGTGCGTGGCCGGCTTGGCATCGGAATGGTTCTTGCAGGGGAGGTCGAGCATTTGCTCGAACGTGAGCTTGGGCTGCCAGGTGGACTTTCCGGTGCGCTGACGCTGGCCGGAAGCCTGGCCAGCCGGCTGCTCCTCCTCGATGGAGGCGACCTGCCGGCTCCCGTAGCGGGAGTCGGGCTGATCGTTCTTGCGTTTGTTATTCTGCTGCTGCCGGTTGTCGGCGGCGCCCGCGGCGCGGCGGGCGGCGGAGCCGGTTTGGCTGGTGCCTTAGCCTTCATCCTCATCGAGGAATCGGCCGTGGCGTATTTGTCCGCTTTGGACATTAGGTCCGCCAGGGAAGATGGCTCGGAGCACAAGAGCTTGTGCTTGAGGGGGGTGCCATCGCAGCAACCTTCGATGAAGTACTGGATGGCCTGCACCTCGTGTACTCCCTCGCAGGAGTTGCGGAGCTCGGTCCAGCGTGTGAGATAGTCGCGGAGTGGTTCCTCCGGCCCCTGGACGCACATGGCCAGCTCACGGGGCCGGCCCGGCCGCTTGTAGGTGCCGGTGAAGTTGCGGACGAACGCCTCTTCGAAGTCCGTCCAGGTGTTGATGCTGCTGGCCGCTAGGCTGTTTAGCCAGGTGCGGGCCGAGCCGATCAGCATGAGGGGGGCGTAGCGGACGGCTACGCGCTTGTTCCCCCTGGCGATGCCGACGGCGGTGGTGTAGTCGATCAGCCAGTCCTCCGGCTTGGCAGCCCCAGTGTACTTCGGGGTGTCGCGGGGAAGAGTGAAGCCGGGCGGAAACGGCTCGTTGCGGATCCGAGGGCCGAAGCAGGCCGGGCCAATCGAGCCCTCCTCCTCGAGGAGAGCCGACTGCGCCAGCCGGTCGAGGCGGAGCCGGGCGTCGTTATCGCTGTGGGGGACCCGCTGTCCGAGCCGGGCCGCGAGTTCGGGGCGGACGGCCGGCGGGATGGACCGGGCCGGTTCCTGCCGCGGAGGCGGAGTGTGCCCGCGGCTACGCCGGCTGCCGCCAGCCGGAGCCTCGTCCCGGCAGTTGCTGCCAGCCGGATTGTTGCTGCGCCGGCTGTTTACAGCCGGCTGCTCGTTCCCGCGCAGCTGGGTGCGCCTAGCGTTGCTTCCCTCATTCCGCCGGCCGGAGGGATGAGGGGTACTGGAGTGCTGAGCCGGCTGACGGTTGGTAGCCCCGGCGCCCTCACCCTCGGGCCGGGGAAGTTCGGAAGCGGCCCCACCGGGGGTGAGGACGACCTGTTGCGCGTTGGGGGTGTCGATGAGGTCCTTGATGTGTCGCTCGTGTGCGGCGCGCTCCTCGCCCTCCAAGGTTGCCAAATCCTTGTAGGCAACCTTGGCGGCGCGCAGGTTGGCCGCGGGGGTGTCGTAGACGGGAAGGCGGCCGCCGAGGATTTCCGCGACCACGCGGCCGCGTTCCCGCGCAGCCCCACGCCGGCTGGGCTCGGGGCCAGCCGGGGTGAGACCATACGCGGAGTTGTATTCCCGTTGCGCGGCTTCCATCCGGCGCCGCTCGGCAATGAGGGCGGTGGCGTCGTTGAACAGCAGGTGGCGGGCCACCTCCAGCTCGGTTCTGGCGGCGGCCGGGTCCGCCGTCTGGGCGATGGGAGTGCTCAGACCCCGGAGGGTAGCGGCGAGCGGGTCGGAGGTACCGGCGCGGGCGGCGGCCGCGTCGGCCTCGGCCGCCCGCACACGGCCCGAAGTGGTGGAGGAGGCGGTGACCATTACTCCCACGCAGGCGCGGGAGCCGACAGCCTCGCCCGTGGCGAGCGCGCCCATGGACGAGGGCGGGTCGGTGCAGTCGAGCACCCAACTGGGTTACTCCTCGGCCGCCGGCTCGCCGGCGATGCTCAGCTTGCTGAACCGCCCAGCGAGCGCGGCGAAGTCGAGCGCGAGGTCGCGGCCGAGGCACTCGTCGGAGATGCCGGCCGCGTTGCCCGCAGGACCTGCCGGGGCAAGCCCCACGAGCAAGCGGTTCCTCCCGGATGCGAGGCGGCCGGGGGAGGTGGTGAAGGGCCCCGCCCGGAGCGTGACTCCGGCCGGCGCCGCGGACGACCCCACGGTGGGCGCCAACTGTCGTGGTTTTGTCACGGCAGATGCCATGGGTAGGCTTATCGAGAGGGGCCGAAGGACGCCGACGGGCTCCGGGAGCGGGGTTAGGCACAAGCGGTGGCAGACACACGATGTACCCAGGTTCAGGGCCCTCCGTGGGAGGTAACACCCCTAGTCCTGCTTGGTCTAGTTGAGACGATGGGAAGGTTACAATGGAGCTCCTTGAGCTGTTTGGATAGAGAAGGAAGAAGAAGCTAACTCGCCCTTGCTGCCTCTCTACGTGTGAGTGTGGTGTGTAAAGAGTCGACCGTCAATGCCCGCCTTGCATGGGGCAGGCCCGGGGGGTTTTATAGGCCAACCCCCCGGGTTACAATATGAATAAAAGGTCTCGGGGGGCCCCAGCCGGCAGCCTCTCTAGCCGGCCGTGGGGGCCGCCGGCTGTGGGGTCTTGTCGCTAGTAGGCCCCGCCGCCTGTCGGGCCCCGTCAGGAGCAGGCGGGGCCCGCCTGGTGGGTCCCCGTGCCGGTCGCGTCAGGGCACGGGTTGCCCGTCGGGGCGTCGTCTTGTGGCTACCGGCCGCGGTCACCGGTACGGCCGGCAGCACTGTAGCCATGCCGGAGCAGGTAATGGAGTGGTTGGAGCGTACCGGCACTGTTGGAAGCCCTGTCGCTGTCAGCCGAGGTCAGCAGTCACTGTGGCCCTGCGCCCGCGTGTCAGGGGCCACTGTGGCCACGCCGGGGCAGGTAACGGGGGTCTCATCTTGTCGCTGTACTGATGCGCAGAGAGACGGGACGGGAGCTGGTCCGTCCGAAGGTCAGCGGAGGAGGCGGCGTGGAGGCAGCCGGCCATGAGCCCGGTGGCCGGCTCCTTGATCAGCCGGCCCCGGTCGAGACGGCAAAGGATGTGCCGGCTGCCCGCCAGCCGGCCTCGAGGGAGCCGGTGGCGGGCCTGCCGGCCCCCGCCAACCGGTCCTGAGGCAACCGGTGGCCCGCCAGCCGGCCACGGATCAGCCGGCGGCACTGTTTTTTCTTCGAGCGGGGGAAGAACCCCGCAGCTTTGGCCTACCCGGGGGTAATAACCCCGTCAATGTTCAAGTTGGTTATGCAATAATAATGTTGGTGTTCTGTAGACAAAGCATATATATGTTGTGCAAATAGAGCAAATCACATCTCATACAATTATTAGCAGCAACCGTGTGTCCACAACACACACAGGTTGTCAGGATGAATCGTTTGGGTTATTGCTGGTCTTCTCACACAGGTCTGATGGATGAACTGTTTGCCAGGTACCCACAACACACACGTTTGTCAGGATGAATCGTTTGGGTCATTATTGGTCTTCCCACACAATTATGATGAATGAACTGTTTGCCAGGTATCACACATGCCTTCTTAGGCTAACTCGTTTGTGTTCTGCTGGTTCGGCGCAAACAGTTTGTCCGAGTGAACTGTATGCCGCACTACGCACACGTATATAGTTTGTTAACCGTTTCTATTATCTTCCATAATCACAAACAGTTCATAAGATCAAACTGTATGCAACGCATCACACACACAACTATTTTTTGGACCGTATTTGCTCGTTCCTTAATCGCGCACGGTTTTCGTCATTGGCGGCGGAACTTGAACTATACCGTTTGCGATTGATGGATCGCAAACAGTTTCGGTGAAGGGTCTCTGATTGATGTGTCGTGTTTGGACCATTCTGTAGTAGTGTATGTTAATGTTTGTTAATTCATTGTTTCTTAGTGAGCATACATGCAAAATATTACATATTGGGTAGCATGTCACATCAAAAATTCTGTTTTTATCATTTACCTACTCGAGGACGAGCAACAATTAAGCTTGGGGATGCTTGATACGTATCCAACATATCTATAATTTTTGATTGTTCCATGCTATTATATTATCATTCTAGGATACTTTTTGAGTAACTATTTACCAATTTATATTATTTTTGAGCACTAACCTATTGACCCAGTGCCCAGTGCCAATTCCTGTTTTGTGTGTGTTTTTTGTTTCGCACAAATTCCATATCAAACAAAGTCCAAACGCGATAAAAATTTATGGAGATTTTTTTGGAATATATGTGAATTTTGCGAGTTGGAATCAACGCAAAAAAATGCCCGAGGGCCCCACAAGCCAGCAGGGCGTGACCTGGGGGGTGGGGGCACCCTGATGGCTTCTGCCCAGCCCTTAAGTCAGTTGAGGCCCTCCTGCCACCGCAAGAAAGATATTTTCGCGATAAAAATCCCCTCAAAATGTCATCTCGATCGAAGTTTCGGATCTCCGAATATTTAAGAAATGGTGAAGGGGTCAGAAAACAGTCACGAAAACAGGAGAGAAACAGAGAGAGAGAGAGATCCAATCTCGGAGGGGATCTTGCCCTCTAGGAGCCATGGAGTCCATGGACCAGAGGTGTCAGGGATATAACCCCGCGATATAACCCGGCCAGAGTATAACCCGGCCAGGACTTGGCGATTCACTGAAGACCCGGTCACCAGCTTGGCGGCTCGTAGCTGAGGACCTGTAAGGTGGGCTGGAAGATGACGGCCAGGCCTCATGGCGGCTTACCAGATGGGCCAAGGCGGAGGCCCAGAGACAGAAGACCGCATGAAGACCCGGGTGGCCAAGCCGCCCGGTGGCGGCTTACCAATTATGGTATGGCGGCTTAGAGACAGAGTAGGACACGTTGTGTGAGTCGGTTTGAGACTCGTGTAACCCGGGGCCTTGACCTCCTATATAAATGCTAGACCCCGGGGCGGCTTAGGGAAGAGACCAAGTAATCGAGAGCTAGGTCAAGCAATCCGCTACCTTGTAATCAATACTCCAGTTAATACAACACAAGCAGGACGTAGGCTTTTACCTCGACTTGATGAGCCGAACCTGGGTAAACTCGTGTCCTTCGTCCCGACCAACCCCTTTGAGTCCACTGCTATGGCGATGGCCTCGAACCTAAGTCTTCGGACATCTGCCGTGATAAAACCACGACAGTTGGCGCCCACCGTGGGGCTAGCGCTCGGTGGTGTTGAGTTCTCAAAGGGCTCTCTCCCAGGGATCCAGGGGTACGCTGTTGGCAGGATGACCAAGAGTCGCCGTGGCCGGCTCTACATCGACGACGCCGGCTGGGGCCCCGAGGCTGACTCCATTGCGCACGGTTTCCGGGTCCCGTTCGGCGGAATCCATGTCTTCATCGGCAAGATCGGCGGATCTGAACCCGGGCCGGACACCTGCACCGACATCGTCGAGCCGGCCCGGCTCAACCAACCCGCCCGACGCGTGCAACCCGCCCGTGCTAATCCGGGCCGGAAGCATGTCTTCGTTGGCTTCACTCAGGGCATGGATCTAGAGGGATCTGTGTCGCAGGAGGAACCTCTCATCCGCTCTGAGGATGAATCTTCGAGCGGAGAGACGGAATCATTCTACTAGCTCCACAATGGCGGACTCGGGGGCTACATCGAGCCTTACCCTGAGTCGGAGTTCCATGAGCCGGATGACTACGAGCCGCCGAATCGTGCTGCCGTCTTCATGGCAGGAACAGCGGCGGCTCCTGGCAGTTCAGCAGCCGGTGCGACCGGGTCTGGGGCTGGCACCCTGCCGGCTCAGGTTCTCCTGGATCTGATGGGCGAGCTTACAACCCAGATGGCGACTGACGTCACGGCAGAAAACCAAGCGGCCCGTAACACGGAGATTGCAAGGTTGAAGAACCAGATGACCGAAGTCCAGCAGGAGATCAATACGCTAAAGGCCCAGATGGATGCTGAGGCGGAGCGCCTTAGGGCGGATGCTTTCCGTCTCGAGCTTGAGCAGCAGTCAGCCGCGGCGGTTCAGCGGATGAAGTATCATTCCCGCTTGCCGGATCAGTATGAAGCAAGAAACCTTTTCAACACGCCAGGAACGGGGCAGAACATGCCTTTGGCCGTAACCCGGACGGCGGAAGTGCCTGGAAGCCGGCCGGCGGGTCAGCATCAGCAGATTAACCCACCCGGGCGGAACCAGGCGACACCAACCACTTTCCCTACACCGGCGGGTCATTACTCCAACCCGGCGGAACACATGGTGGTGGCGGCAACCCGGCTTGCTTCTATTCCAATCCCCGACGAGTCGCCCTTCGCGGAAGAGGTGCGGAACACGGTTGGATACCTGCAGACGGCGGTGGCCCAGCAGGAGAAGTATACTTACAGCCGGAGTCGCGTACACTCAACCCCCATCCCCAGTCGCAGCTACAGCCGGCGTTATGAGTCACCGGCGGTTTCCAGCAGTGAGCGGCGTCGGAACCCGCCGCGGGCCGACCGGGCGGCTTTGGATGCCCAAGCACTGGTGGATCGGGCGAGAGCACAGCGAGAAGCGGCGGCTCTGGCGGCAGCGGCGGCTTATCAGGAACCCATAGTTGCACCTTCCGTCTCAGGAGGAGTGGGGGCGACTTCCAGGGCTGTGGGAGTGCCATGTTTGGTGCCGGCTCTGCGGAATGAGCGTCTGCCGAAGGATTTCAAAGGTCCTCGTAAGGTGACCAATTATACAGCTGACTTACCTCCGGAGGCTTGGATTGAAAGCTATGAACTAGCCATGGAGATGTTAGACGTCAGTGATGCAGTATGCGCCAAATATTTTATCATGATGCTGGAAGGGCCGGCTCGTACATGGTTGAAGGGCTTGCCACCCAACACCATTAATTCCTGGGCCGAGTTAAGGGCGAAATTCATCAAAAACTTTCAAGGAACGTGCAAGCAGCCCATGACGATTGTGGATTTGGACCATTGTGTGCAGCGTGAGGACGAGTCGGCTCATCACTGGGTCCGGCGGGTCTCCAAAATCATCCACTCTTCTGAGCAGATTACGGCATCTCAGGCGGTTTTGATTCTAGAAAAGAATTGTCACTTCACGCCTTTGAAGCAGAAGCTTGGCTGGCTCAAACGCTCATGCCAAGACATGGGGGAGCTCATGGCGGCTCTCACCAAGTACGCAGATTCTGATAACACGAAGGACCCGGACTCTGATAATGAGAAATCAGGTCAGGGAAAGAAAGGTAGCAATGGCAAGCGGAAGCACCCAGATGGCGGGTCAGAACTGGTGGCAAACACCGACGTCAGGAACAACCGTGCTAAGGGCAACGGGAACTTCGAGCAGTCTTTTAACAAGGGAAAAACTACTTTCAACCTGGAGGAAAGGCTCAGCCAACCTTGTCCAGAGCACACCCGGCCAAATAAGCCGGCAAACCATCTATGGAGGGATTGCTATACTATGCGATAGTTCCGGAATTACAGCATTCAACAGCATCGTGATAACGGTGATGGCCCATCGGGCGGCTCAGGTCCGGGCGGCTCAGAAGCCGGCTTTGATGCTGATGGCTCAGGGTCCGGTTACCAGGGTCAAGGCAACCATGGAGGTCATAATCAACAGCCTCGCGGCGGAGGCCAGCGGCAGAATAACCAGTCAGGGTATCAGAGGAACCCGAAACGCCTCAATGAGGATTACTAAAACACCTCAAACGGGACCATTTATAACCCGCAATGGGCAATTTCAACCTTCAGTGGAGATTATTAAGCCGACTCCTCAAGTCATCTTATAGACTTGGGGGCTATGCAGTTATGACTCAGCAAAGATCGTTATTTCAAAGAAGATAAAACCTGGTCCTGGAGATTGCCGCCACATTCCAACAGGTGACCCGCCGTTCTCTTTGACGGTCAATCTATATGACCCTGAACTGTCAAGAGCCGGCTTATGACTTACGTCTCTTGACGGTCAATCTATATGACCCTGAACTGTCAAGAGCCGGCTTATGACTTACGTCTCTTGACGGTCAATCTATATGACCCTGAACTATCAAGAGCCGGCTTATGACTTACGTCTCTTGACGGTCAATCTATATGACCCTGAACTGTCAAGAGCTGGCTTATGACTTACGTCTCTTGACGGTCAATCTATATGACCCTGAACTGTCAAGAGCCGGCTTATGATTTACGTCTCTTGACCATCAATCTATATGACCCTGAACTGTCAAGAGCCGGCTTATGATTTACGTCTCTTGACGGTCAATCTGTATGACCCTGAACTGTCAAGAGCCGGGTTATGATTTACCTCTCTTTTGACAGTCAATCTATAAGACACTGAACTTATCAAAGAGTCGGTTTTATAAATTGTTGTACTCTTAACAGTCAATCTTTAGAGACCCTGAACTTGTCTCTTGACAGTTAATCTCGTAATAAGACCCTGAGCTGGTTAAGGTTAAAACGACGAATCTGTGCCATATGAGAGCCGGCACATGAGTGGCAATCATGCCTAAGTCTTTACAAGATAAAGCCTGAGTTTTAAGCAAGTTTGTAAAAGTTAACCTCTCCGGGTTTGTGCTTTTTCAAGCCGCCCGCCATACCAGGTTACATCGTAACCTTTGCAAGCATAATAAAGACGCTAAATAGCTGACATGGCTGGTTATTCTTGAAGAGCCGCCCTATTGATTATAATGCCGGGTTATCTAGATCTACCGGCTCTTCGATTTCTTCAACCAGTGCTCTGTAGTATACTACAACACTCATGGATTTCTCAAGCATATATTTGCCGGGTTGCACTGCAACCACGAGTAGGGATTTCACTATTGACACCGGGTTACAACCACGGTCAAGGAGTCATATTATTCTTATACAGTCCCGAGTCGCCGCAGGCAGACAACCCGGCACTTGGGGGCTACATTATTCAAGTCCAGTTGATATCAAGTATGCAAGTCCCATGTCGCTGCAAGCACGCACCACGGCACTTGGGGGCTAATGCAAGCTGGTTTTCAAATCATGACATTATCAACAGGACCCTGTTATCTCAAGGAGATGTGCCGGCCTTTCTATATTTTTCTAAGTCCCGGCCCAGTACATATTACTGACCCGGCACTTGGGGGCTACAGTATTCAATTGTTCAAGCAGACTATAAGGTTCCCATTGAAGACCCGGCCCATCACATACTGAAGAGCCGGCTCTTGGGGGCTACACCAGCTGAAGCTTTATAAGGTAGAAGATAGTTATAAGTCCCAGGCTGCTGCAAGCAAGACAACCTGATACTTGGGGGCTGCACAGTCAAAGATATTTTTGCAAAGCGCCAAGTCATCATGGATAAACTTGGAGCTTGGGGGCTACAGGTAATAAGGATATATCAAAATTGAAAAGAGTGTTCAAGATGTTAATTCTGGAGTCTGGTTATTTGACCCGGCGTCACCAACATTACATGACCCGGCGTCGTCAAAGATTATAACCCGGCGGTGATGACCCACCGAGAGTGTTGGAGACCGACTCAATGGCATATGGGTGTTGTATTCCAGAATTTTACTTCGAAGGACACTGACAAGCAAGACGATTGAGAAGACGGCTCGTACACATGAAACCCGGATTTTGAAAGGAACTACTTCATTAAAGCCGGCCAGTGGAGCGAGCCGGTCACTTAACATATTTATTCTTATTTCAGGAGCTTAGCATGAATAAATTCAAGCTAACCTGGGGGCTAATGTCAGGGATATAACCCCACGATATAACCCGGCCAGAGTATAACCCGGCCAGGACTTGGCGATTCACTGAAGACCCGGTCACCAGCTTGGCGGCTCGTAGCTGAGGACCTGTAAGGTGGGCTGGAAGATGACGGCCAGGCCTCATGGCGGCTTACCAGATGGGCCAAGGCGGAGGCCCAGAGACAGAAGACCGCATGAAGACCCGGGTGGCCAAGCCGCCCGGTGGCGGCTTACCAATTATGGTATGGCGGCTTAGAGACAGAGTAGGACACGTTGTGTGAGTCGGTTTGAGACTCGTGTAACCCGGGGCCTTGACCTCCTATATAAATGCTAGACCCCGGGGCGGCTTAGGGAAGAGACCAAGTAATCGAGAGCTAGGTCATGCAATCCGCTACCTTGTAATCAATACTCCAGTTAATACAACACAAGCAGGACGTAGGCTTTTACCTCGACTTGAGGGGCCGAACCTGGGTAAACTCGTGTCCTTCGTCCCGACCAACCCCTTTGAGTCCACTGCTATGGCGATGGCCTCGAACCTAAGTCTTCGGACATCTGCCGTGATAAAACCACGACAAGAGGGGAATTCTCCTTCCATCTAGGGGGAGAACAACAAGGAAGAAGAAGAAGAAGGAGGGTGGGGGGGGTTCTCGCCCCCTCTCTCCCGGTGGTGCCGGAGCGCCGCCGAGAAAACCATCATGATGACGATCTACACCAACAACTTCGCCACCGTCACCACCAACTCTCTCCCCCCATATGCAGCGGTGTAAACCCTCTTCTCCCCATTGTAATCTTTACTTAAACATGGTGCTTAATGCTATATATTATTATCCAATGATGTGTGGCTATCCTATGATGTTTGAATAGATCTCTTTTGTCCTACGGGTTAATTGTGGTATGATGTTATTGATATGAGTTGTATGTTGATATGGTGCTGTCCTAAGGTGCCTTCCGTGATGCGCACATGTGAAGGATTCATGTTGGAGGGTTTGCAATATGTTCATGATTCACTTATAGTGGGTTGGTGAGTGACTGAAACACACACCCGAGTAAGGGGATTGTTTGTGTATGGGAGTATAGAGGACTTGATGTGTAATGCTATGGTTGGGTTTTACCTTAATGATCTTTAGTAGTTGTGGATGCTTGCTAGAGTTCCAATCATAAGTGCATATGATCCAAGTACGGAAAGTGTGCTAGCGTATGCCTCTCCCTCATTGCATATGACTGATAATCCCCAAGTGCAAGGAATCATCATAGCACTCTCCAAAGATGGAAGTGATAAGTATGGAGTGTCGAACCCACAAGGAGCTAAAGGTAAGATCAATATTCTCTAAAGTCCTATCTGCCACCGATACGACTCTACATACACCGAACATTTGCTTCTATCTAGTAACGAGAAATAAAATGGCGTTGTGGGTATAAAGATGATAGCTTTGCATGATATTTGGAGAAACAAAAATCAAAAATAGTTGTTGCCTAAATAAAGTTAGAATATATTACAATATGTTACAAATAACGAGTGTGGAATAATGATGGTATAGTGTGTGGGATCATCCTAGGCAATTGATAACAAGATCGGTAATCATTCTTGCAATTTTATATGAGGGAGAGGCATGAGCTAACATACTTTCCGTACTTGGATCATATGAACTTATGATTGGATCTCTAGCAAGCATCCGCAACTACTAGAAATCATTAAGGTAAACCCAACGATAGCATTAAACATCAAGTCCCCTTTACTCCCATACGTAAACAACCCCGTTACTCAGGTGTAAGCTTCTAATACTCTAGCCACCCACTATAAGCGAATCATGAACATATTGCAACACCCTACAGCGAGAATTCACTCACGTGTGCGTGGCACAGAGGGCACCATTGGACAACACCAAAATAAAACATACACTCAAACCAATCAAGATCATCAATCAACCCAAAGGACAACATAAGTCTACTCAAACATCATAGGATGGCAACACATCATTGATTAATAATTTGTGGCATGAAACACCATGTTCAAGTAGGGGATTACAGCGGGGTGCGGGAGAGTGGACCGCAGAAAAGAGATGACGAAGGTGATGTTGATGAAGACGATCACCGCGGCGATGGCTCCTGATACGTCCATTTTGCATCATGCTTTTATATTGATATTTATTGCATTATGGGCTGTTATTACACATTATGGTACAATACTTATGCCTTTTCTCTCTTATTTTACAAGGTTTACACGAAGAGGGAGAATGCCGGCAGCTGGAATTCTGGACTGGAAAAGGAGCAAATATGAGAGACCTATCCTGCACAACTCCAAAAGTCCTGAAAAGTTATGGAGAGTTATTTTGGAATATATAAAAAATATTGGGTAAAAGAAATACCAGAGGGGACCCACCAGGAGGCCACAAGCCTGGGGGCGCGCCCCTGTGGCTTGTGGGCCCCCTGGCAGCCCTCCGGTGCCCATCTTCTGCTATATGGAGGGTTTTGACCTGGAAAAAAAATCATAAGAGAGCTTTCGGGACGAAGCGCCGCCGTCTCGAGGCGGAACTTGGGCAGAACCAATCTAGGGTTCCGGCGGAGCTGTTTTGCCGGGGAAACTTCCCTCCCGGAGGGGGAAATCGAAGCCATCGTCATCACCAACGATCCTCTCATCGAGAGGGGGTCAATCTCCATCAACATCTTCACTAGCACCGTCTCCTCTCCAAACCCTAGTTCATCTCTTGTATCTGATCTTTGTCTCAAAACCTCAGATTGGTACCTGTGAGTTGCTAGTAGTGTTGATTACTCCTTGTAGTTGATGCTAGTTGGTTTACTTGGTGGAAGATCATATGTTCAGGTCCTTAATGATAATTAATACTCCTCTGATTTTGAACATGAATATGCTTTGTGAGTAGTTACGTTTGTTCCTGAGGACATGGGATAAGTCTTGTTATAAGTAATCATGTGAATTTGGTATTCGTTTGATATTTTGATAAGATGTATGTTGTCTCTCCTCTAGTGGTGTTATGTGAACGTCGACTACATGACACTTCACCATTATTTGGGCCTAGAGGAAGGCATTGGGAAGTAATAAGTAGATGATGGGTTGCTAGAGTGACAGAAGCTTAAACCCTAGTTTATGCGTTGCTTCGTAAGGGGCTGATTTGGATCCATATGTTTCATGCTATGGTTAGATTTATCTTAATTCTTCTTTCGTAGTTGCGGATGCTTGCGAGAGAGGTTAATCATAAGTGGGAGGCTTTTCCAAGTAAGGGCAGCACCCAAGCACCGGTCCACCCACATATCAAATTATCAAAGTAACGAACGCGAATCATATGAGCATGATGAAAACTAGCTTGACAGTAATTCCCATGTGTCCTCGAGAGCGCTTTGCTTTATATAAGAGTTTGTCCAGGCTTGTCCTTTGCTACAAGAAGGATTGGGCCACTTTGCTGCACCTTTGTTACACTCGTTACTTGTTACCCATTACGAATTATCGTATCACACAACTATCTGTTCCCGATAATTTCAGTGCTTGCAGATAATACCTTGTTGAAAACCGCTTGTCATTTCCTTCCGCTCCTCGTTGGGTTCAACACACTTACTTATCGAAAGGACTACGATAGATCCCCTATACTTGTGGGTCATCAAGACTCTTTTCTGGTGCCATTGCCGGGGAGTGAAGCGCCTTTGGTGTGTGGAATTTGGTAAGGAAATTTTTATATAGTGTGCTGAAATTTACTGTCACTTGTTACTATGGAAAATAATCCTTTGATGGGCTTGTTTGGGGTATCTTCACCTCGATCGGAAGCACAAAGAGTTGCTCCTCAACCTACTGAACCTACTGAAAATATTTATTATGAAATTCCTTCGGGTATGATAGAGAAACTGCTAGCTAATCCTTATGCAGGAGATGGAACACTACATCCTGATTTGCATCTAATCTATGTGGATGAAGTTTGTGGATTATTTAAGCTTGCAGGTTTGCCCGAGGATGATGTCAAGAAGAAGGTCTTTCTTTTATCTTTGAAGGAGAAGAGATTGACATGGTATAGGCTATGTGATGATATTGGATCATGGAACTACAACCGATTGAAATTGGAATTTCATCAGAAGTTTTATCCTATGCATCTGGTTCATCGTGATCGGAATTATATTTATAATTTTTGGCCTCGTGAAGGAGAAAGTATCGCTCAAGCTTGGGGGAGGCTTAAGTCAATGTTATATTCATGCGCCAATCATGAGCTCTCAAGAGAAATTATTATTCAGAATTTTTATGCTCGGCTTTCTCGTAATGATCAATCCATGCTCGATACTTCTTGTACTTGTTCCTTTATGAAGAAAGATATTGAATTCAAATGAGATTTATTGGAAAGAATTAAACTCAACTCTGAAGATTGGGAACTCGACGAAGGTAAGGATTCAGGTATAAACCTTAAGTTAGATTGTGTTAAATCCTTTATAGACACCGATGCTTTTCGTGAATTTAGCACTAAATATGGACTTGACTTTGAGATAGTAGCTTCTTTCTGTGAATCATTTGCTACTCATGTTGATCTCCCTAAGGAGAAGTGGTTTAAATATCGTCCTCCCATTGAAGTGAAAGTAGTTGAACCTCTTAAAGTTGAAGAAGAAACTGTTACTTATAATGTTGATCCTGTTATTCCTGCTGCTTATATTGAGAAACCACCTTTCCCCGTTAGAATAAAGGAACATGCTAAAGCTTCAACTGTTGTTCGTAAGAGCTATGTTAGAACACCTACACCCCCTGAACAAATCAAAGTTGAACCTAGTATTGCTATGGTTAAAGATCTCTTGGTTGATAATATTGATGGGCATGTTATTCATTTCTGTGATGAAGCTGCTAGAATTGCTAGACCTGATACTAAAGATAAACATAGACCTATTGTTGGCATGCTTGTTGTTTCTGTTAAAATAGGAGATCATTGTTATCATGGCTTATGTGATGTGGGTGCTAGTGTGAGTGCAATTCCCTTTACCTTATATCAAGAAATTATGAATGATATAGCACCAGCTGAGTTAGAAGAAATTGATGTTACCATTAAGCTTGCTAATAGAGATACTATAGCACCAGTTGGGATTGTTAGAGATGTTGAAGTCTTGTGTGGGAAAATAAAATATCCTACTAATTTTCTTGTTCTTGGTTCCCCACAAGATGATTTTTGTCCCATTATATTTGGTAGACCTTTCTTGAATACTGTTAATGCTAAGATAGATTGTGAGAAAGAAACTGTTATTGTAAGCTTTGGGGATGTGTCCCATGAGTTTAATTTCTCTAAATTTTGTAGACAACCCCATGACAAAGAATTGCCTAGTAAGGATGAAATTATTGGTCTTGCTTCTATTGCTGTGCCTCCTACTGATCCCTTAGAACAATATTTGCTAGACCAGGAAAACAATACGCATATGAATGAAAGGAATGAAATAGATAAGATTTTGTTTGATCAGCATCCTATTTTGAAACACAACTTGCCTGTTGAAATACTTGGGGATCCTCCTCCACCTAAGGGTGATCCCGTGTTTGAGCTTAAACAATTACCGGATACTCTGAAATATGCTTATCTTGATGAAAAGAAGATATATCATGTTATTATTAGTGCTAACCTTTCAGAGCATGAAGAAAAGAGATTATTGAAAACTCTGAGGAAGCACCGTGCTGCTATTGGATATACTCTTGATGATCTTAAGGGCATTAGTCCCACTCTATGTCAACATAAAATTAATATGGAGCCTGATGCTAAACCAGTTGTTGATCACCAACGACGGTTAAATCCTAAAATGAAAGAAGTGGTAAGAAATGAAATATTTATTCTTCTGGAGGCAGGTATAATTTATCCTATTGCTGATAGTAGAGGCGTTAGTCCAGTTCATTGTGTCCCTAAGAAGGGAGGTATTACCCTTTGTTCCTAATGATAAAAATGAATTGATCCCGCAAAGAATTGTTACAGGATATAGAATGGTAATTGATTTTAGGAAATTAAATAAAGCTACTAGGAAAGATCATTATCCTCTACCTTTTATTGATCAAATGCTAGAAAGACTATCCAAACACACACACCTTTGCTTTCTAGATGGTTATTCTGGTTTTTCTCAAATACCTGTGTCAAAAGAGGACCAAGAGGAGATCACTTTTACTTGTCCTTTCGTACCTTTGCTTATAGACGTATGCCTTTTGGTTTATGCAATGCACCTGCTACCTTTCAAAGATGTATGACTGCTATATTCTCTGACTTTTGTGAAAAGATTGTTGAGGTTTTCATGGATGATTTCTCCGTTTACGGAACTTCTTTTGATGATTGCTTGAGCAACCTTGATCGAGTTTTGCAGAGATGTGAAGAAACTAATCTTGTCTTGAATGGGAGAAGTGCCACTTTATGGTTAATGAGGGTATTGTCTTGGGACACAAAATCTCCAAAAGAGGTATTGAGGTGGATAAAGCTAAAGTTGATGCTATTGAAAAAATGCCGTGTCCTACGGATATCAGAGGTATAAGAAGTTTCCTTGGTCATGCTTGTTTCTATAGGAGGTTTATTAAAGACTTCTCTAAGATTTCTAGGCCTCTCACTAATCTTTTGCAAAAATATGTTCCATTCGTTTTTGATGATGATTGTGTAGAAGCATTTGAAATTCTTAAGAAAGCCTTGATTTCTGCACCTGTTGTTCAACCACCTGATTGGAACCTACCCTTTGAAATTATGTGTGATGCTAGTGATTATGCCGTTGGTGCTGTTCTAGGACAAAGAGTTGATAAGAAATTAAATGTTATCCATTATGCTAGTAAAACTCTAGACAGTTCTCAAAGAAACTATGCTACCACTGAAAAGGAATTTTTAGCAGTTGTGTTTGCTTGTGATAAGTTCAGACCTTATATTGTTGATTCCAAAGTAACTGTTCACACTGATCAAGCTGCTATTAAATATCTTATGGAAAAGAAAGATGCTAAACCTAGACTTATTAGATGGGTTCTTCTGCTACAAGAATTTGATTTGCATATTATTGATAGAAAGGGAGTTGAGAACCACGTAGCAGACAACTTGTCTAGGTTAGAAAATGTTCTTGATGACCCACTACCTATTGATGATAGCTTTCCTGATGAACAATTAGCTGTCATAAATGCTTCACATAATGCTCCTTGGTATGCTGATTATGCTAATTACATTGTTGCTAAATTTATACCACCAAGTTTCACATACCAACAAAAGAAAAATTTCTTCTATGATTTAAGACATTACTTTTGGGATGATCCACACCTTTATAAAGAAGGAGTAGATGGTGTTATTAGACGTTGTGTACCTGAGCATCAACAGGAATAGATCCTACACAAGTGTCACTCCGAGGCCTACGGAGGACACCACGCTGGAGATAGAACTGCACACAAGGTATTACAATCTGGTTTTTATTGGCCTACTCCCTTCAAGGATGCTCGTAAGTTTGTCTTGTCTTGTGATGAATGTCAAAGAATTGGTAATATTAGTAGACGTCAGGAAATGCCTATGAATTACTCACTTGTTATTGAACCATTTGATGTTTGGGGTTTTGATTATATGGGACCTTTTCCCAAGTCTAACGGGTATACTCATATTCTAGTTGCTGTTGATTATGTTACTAAGTGGGTGGAAGCTATTCCAACTAGTAGTGCTGATCATAACACTTCTATTAAAATGCTTAAAGAAGTTATTTTCCATAGATTTGGAGTCCCTAGATATTTAATGACTGATGGTGGTTCACACTTTATTCATGGTGCTTTCCGTAAATTGCTTGCTAAGTATGATGTTAATCAAAGAATTGCATCTCCATATCATCCTCAGTCTAGTGGTCAAGTAGAATTAAGCAATAGAGAAATTAAATTGATCTTGCAAAAGACTATTAATAGATCTAGAAAGAATTGGTCTAAGAAACTTGATGATGCATTATGGGCTTATAGAACCGCTTACAAAAACCCTATGGGTATGTCTCTGTATAAAATGGTTTATGGTAAAGCATGTCACTTACCTCTTGAACTAGAACATAAAGCTTATTGGGCAATTAAAGAGCTCAACTATGATTTCAAACTTGCTGGTGAGAAGAGGTTATTTGACATTAGCTCACTTGATGAATGGAGAACCCAGTCCTATGAGAATGCCAAGTTGTTTAAAGAAAAGGTTAAGAGATGGCATGATAAAAGGATACAAAAGCGTGAATTCAATGTAAGTGACCATGTCTTGCTATACAATTCTCGTTTAAGATTTTTTGCAGGAAAACTTCTCTCTAAATGGGAAGGGCCTTACATTGTCAAGGAAGTATATCGTTCCAGTGCCATCAAGATCAACAACGCTGAAGGCACTAACCCAAAGGTGCTAAACGGGCAAAGAATCAAACATTATATCTCAGGTACTCCCATAAATGTTGAAACCAATATTATCAATACCATAACTCCGGAGAAGTACATTAGGGAGACCTACCAGAACGTTTTAGACTCCGAAAAGGAATAGGTATGTGGTACGGTAAGCAAACCGACTCCAAAACTTTTCCAATAGCAATTTTTCTCTGTTTTGGAATATTTAATAAATTAGGAAAATTTAAAGTAGTCCAAAAAGTGCACGAGGAGGCGACAAGCCAGGGGGGCGCGCCCTACCCCCCTGGGCGCGCCCCTATGGCTTGTGGCCACCCCGTGCACCCTCCGGACTCCGTTTTCTTGTGGTATACTCGTTTAGGTCGGTAAAAATTCATTATATAATCTCCCAAAGGTTTTGACCTTCGTATCACAACAATATCTCCTGTTTTTGTTTTGAGTTGTTTCCCGGACAGATTTAGATCGCCATGACGTCCCGAAGTGCTTCGAAGGACAAGTTCTTCGAGAAGGTCATCAACCCTTACCTTGCGGAGGTGCTACGACACCCTCAAACCATTGAGATGCGTGAGGGGGTGCTGCACATCCATGATGTTGAGGGGCCAAAGAAGACCGGAAGCATGGAGACAAGGCTCGAAGCAATGGAGCAGCAAGTCTTCAAGTGCCAAGGGATGGTGGAACGTGGACTCAATGCCAATCACATGATGATCGCGGAGTTTACCCATAAGAACAAGCTGGACGCCAAGGACATCGGGGAGGACATCTTCAAGCTTTACGAGAAAATTGAGCATCTCCAAGCCCAGATCTATGACCTGCAAAACCAAAACTGTGAGCATGAATACGATTTAAGAAAATGAGTTTGGCTGCAGATTTGAGGATCCCGGAGACTCGTTCATCTTTTTACGATGGTGAGCCTATGCCTTGGAAAATGGAGGACAAGCCTCCAACCTCATCAACAACTCCAACATCACCACCTTCGAAGAAAGACAACTAAACACATGGGTATGGGCACTCCCCTTGGCTTGTGCCAAGCTTGGGGGAGGTGCCCCGGTATCGTATCACCATCGCATCTTTAACTTTTATCGTTTTTCTTAGTTCGATCCTTTTGGTTATATCTTGATCTAGTAGAATAAAGTTTTTAGTGTGATCTAGTTTTGAGTTTTGCTTTATGTTCCCCCTATGTAAGCGAGTCCGAGAGTTATATAATAAAAAGTAGTTTTCAGTTGAGGGCTTTGCTTGCTTGCTATGATCTTGAGAAAAAGAAATAGAAAGAGGAATAGAATAAAAGCAAAGAGTATATATGATGATCTTATGGGGAGTGATGAATTCACATATAAGAAGTATGTCGATTGAAATTTGTTGTGAGTTGACAAACATAGCGATTGGTCATTGTTGCAATTAAAAGGAAGTAATAAAGAAACAGAGGTTCACATATAAATATATTATCTTGGACATCTTTTATGATTGTGAGCACTCATTAAAATATTATATGCTAAGAAGTTGATGTTGGACAAGGAAGACAACATAATGGGTTATGTTTGCTTATTTCCGAATAGAAGTTATATGGTTATAGATCCTTTAACATGTGACGCTTGCTTCCACCCCATATCAGCCAAAACTTCCGCACTAAGTAGAGATACTACTTGTGCATCCAAACACCCTCAAACCGGTTTTGCCACGAGAGTCCACCATACCTACCTATGGATTGAGTAAGATCCTTCAAGTAAGTTGTCATCGGTGCAAGCAATAAAAATTGCTCTCTAAATATGTATGATCTATTAGTGTGAGGAAAATAAACTTTATACGAACTTGTGATATGGAAGAAATAAAAGCGACAGACTGCATAATAAAGTTCTTTATCACAAGCGGCAATATAAAGTTACGTTCTTTTGCATTAAAAGATTGCGCATCCAACTATAAAAGCGCATGACAACCTCTGCTTCCCTCTGCGAAGGGCCTATCTGTTACTTTTACTTTCTAGTACTTACCTTTATGCAAGAGTCGTGGTGATCTTCACCACTTCCTTTATTTCGCCTTTCTCTCTTGGCAAGCGTCACGTGTTGGGGAATGATCTAGACACATATATCCACTCGGATGTGGGTGATCATGAGTTATTTCTGTTGACATTACCCTTGAGGTAAATAGTTGGGAGGCAACACTATAAGCCCCTATCTTTCTCTGTGTCCAATTAAAGCTTTGACCTCATAAGTACCGCGTGAGTGTTAGCAATTATGAAAGACTAAAATATGATTGAGTATGTGGATTTGCTTTATAATCTCTTATATTGACTCTTTCCGATGTTATGATAAATTGCAATTGCTTCAATGACTAAGATCATAGTTTGTTGGTTCTCAATGGAGTTCTTGATTCATACTTTGCCTTGTGAATGAATTTTTACTCTAGTATAAGAAATTATATATCAATAAGTATTGTTGTTCTAAATATGATCATGATGCTCTCATGTCCGTATTTTATTTTATCGACACCTCTATCTCTAAACATGTGGACATATTTATCGATCTCGGCTTTCGCTTGAGGACAACCGAGGTCTAAGCTTGGCGGAGTTGATACGTCCATTTTGCATCATGCTTTATATTGATATTTATTGCATTATGGGCTGTTATTACACATTATGGTACAATACTTATGCCTTTTCTCTCTTATTTTACAAGGTTTACATGAAGAGGGAGAATGCCGGCAGTTGGAATTCTGGACTGGAAAAGGAGCAAATATGAGAGACCTATATTGCACAACTCCAAAAGTCCTAAAAAGTTACGGAGAATTATTTTGGAATATATAAAAAATATTGGGTGAAAGAAATACCAGAGGGGACCCACCAGGAGGCCACAAGCCTGGGTGGCGCGCCCTACCCCCAGGGCGCGCCCCTGTGGCTTGTGGGCCCCCTGGCAGCCCTCCGGTGCCCATCTTCTGCTATATGGAGGGTTTTGACCTGGAAAAAATCATAAGAGAGCTTTCGGGATGAAGCGCCGCCGTCTCGAGGTGGAACATGGGCAGAACCAATCTAGGGCTCCGGCGGAGTTTTTCTGCCGGGGAAACTTCCCTCCCGGAGGGGGAAATCAAAGCCATCGTCATCACCAACGATCCTCTCATCGAGAGGGGGTCAATCTCCATCAACATCTTCACCAGCACCGTCTCCTCTCCAAACCCTAGTTCATCTCTTGTATCCGATCTTTGTCTCAAAACCTCAGATTGGTACCTGTGGGTTTGCTAGTAGTGTTGATTACTCCTTGTAGTTGATGCTAGTTGGTTTACTTGGTGGAAGATCATATGTTCAGATCCTTAATGATAATTAATACTCCTCTGATTTTGAACATGAATATGCTTTGTGAGTAGTTACGTTTGTTCCTGAGGACATGGGATAAGTCATGTTATAAGTAATCATGTGAATTTGGTATTCGTTCGATATTTTGATAAGATGTATGTTGTCTCTCCTCTAGTGGTGTTATGTGAACGTCGACTACATGACACTTCACCATTATTTGGTCCTAGGGGAAGGCATTGGGAAGTAATAAGTAGATGATGGGTTGCTAGAGTGACAGAAGCTTAAACCCTAGTTTATGCGTTGCTTCGTAAGGGGCTGATTTGGATCCATATGTTTCATGCTATGGTTAGATTTATCTTAATTCTTCTTTCGTAGTTGCGGATGCTTGCGAGAGAGGTTAATCATAAGTGGGAGGCTTATCCAAGTAAGGGCAGCACCCAAGCACCGGTCCACCCACATATCAAATTATCAAAGTAACGAACGCGAATCATATGAGCATGATGAAAACTAGCTTGACAGTAATTCCCATGTGTCCTCAGGAGCGCTTTGCTTTATATAAGAGTTTGTCCAGGCTTGTCCTTTGCTACAAAAAGGATTGGGCCACCTTGCTGCACCTTTGTTAAACTCGTTACTTGTTACCCGTTACGAATTATCTTATCACACAACTATCTGTTACCGATAATTTCAGTGCTTCCAGAGAATACCTTGCTGAAAACCGCTTGTCATTTCCTTCTGCTCCTCTTTGGGTTCGACACTCTTACTTATCAAAAGGACTACGATAGATGCCCTATACTTGTGGGTCATTAACTCCCCAGGCGGCACTCCGGCGCCGCCGGAAGAGAGGGGGAGAGAGTCTCCCCACTTAGGCTTCCTGATACGTCTCCAACGTATCTATAATTTTTGCTTGTTTCGTGCCGTTAAATTATCATTCTTGGATGTTTTACAATCATTTTGTAGCAACTTTATATCATTTTTTGGGACTAACCTATTGACATAGTGCCAAAGTGCCAGTTGCTATTTTTGCTTGTTTTTTACTTCACAGAATATCAGTACCAAACGAAGCCCAAACACCGCGAAACTTTTTGGAGATTTTTTTGGGCCAGAAGACATCCAGTGGGCCAAAGAAGTACCAGAGGGAGTGGTCGAGGAGACCACAACCCACCAGGGCGCGCTAGAGGCCTAGGCATGCCCTGATGGGTTGTGCCCTCCTCGGGACCCCTCTCCACCGCCTCTGACGCCTATAAATTCCCAAATATTCCAGAAACTCTAGAGGAGTCGATGAAAAACACATCCAGCTGCCGCAAGTTCCAGAACCTTGAGATCCAATCTAACACCATCACGGAGGGGTTCATCTTCTTCATAGGTGCCTCTCCGATGATGCGTGAGTAGTCCACCATATACCTACGGGTCCGTAGGCAGTATCTAGATGGCTTCCTCTCTCTCTTTGGATTCTCAATACAATGGTCTCTTGGAGACCTATTTGATGTAAACTTTTGCGGTGTGTTTGTTGGGATCCGATGAATTTTGAGTTCATGATCAGTTCTATCCATGAATATTATTTGAGTCTTCTTTGATCTCTTATATGCATGATTACTTATAGCCTCGTATTTCTTCTTCGAATCTTTGGTTTAGTTAGGCCAACTAGATCGCTTTTTCTTGCCATGGGAAGAGGTGCTTTCTGATGTGTTCGATCTTGCAGTGTCCTTTCCCAGCGACAGAAGGGGCAGCAAGGCACGCATGTATCATTGCCATTAATGATAACAAGATGGGGTCTATTCCTACATGAATAGATCTTGTCTACATCATGTCATCATTGTTATTGCATTACTCCATTTCTCCATGAGCTTAATACACTAGATGCATGCTGGATAGCGGTCGATGTGTGGATTAATAGTAGTAGATGCAGGCTAGAGTCAGTCTACTAATCTTTGACGTGATGCCTATATAATGATCATCGCCTTAGATTTCGTCATGATTATTTTATATTCTATCAATTTCCCAGCAGTAATGTGTTCACCCATCGTGTGCTATACTCATGAGAGAAGCCACTAGTGAAACCTACGCCCCCCGGGTCTACTTTTCCAACATATTGCTTTCCGATATATCTTTTTGCCGCTTTTGTTTTCAGATCTATATTTCCAAAAACCCAAAAATACCTTGCTGCACTTTTTATTTGCCCTTTTTATTTTGTGTTCTTGAGAGATCTATCTCTCCAATCTATCACTACCTAATCTATCTTTTTACCGTAGAGAGATTGACAACCTCTCTTTCGCGTCGGGTTGCAAGTATTTGTTCTTTGTGTGCAGGTGCTGTTTACATAGTGGTGGTAATCCTCCTACTGGTTCGATACCTTGGTTTCATAACTGAGGGAAATACTTACCATCGCTGTGATGTATCATCCCTTCCTCTTTGGGGAAATACCGACGCAGTTTCAAGCCACGTCAAAGGAATTTCTGGCGCCGTTGCCAGGGAGGAAGCGGTCTCTTCTACGTGCCAATTTCTGGCGCCAAGGAGACACCATCGTCATCTACCAGGTTCCTAATCACAAATCTCATCTCCTTGCAATTAGATTATTTGCCATTTGCCTCTCGTTTTCCTCTCCCCCACTTCACCAAATTTGCCGTTTTATTCGCCCTCTTTTTCGTTTGCCTTTTTCTCGTCAGATCTCTTGCTTGCTTGCAATCTTGTTTGCGTAGTCACGATGACTCAAGAAAACACCAAATCGTGTGATTTTTCCAATACTAATAATAATGATTTTATTAGTACTCCGATTGCTCCTCCCGCCACTAGTGCGGAGTCTTGTGATATTAATGCCGCTTTGTTGAATCTTGTCATGAAAGATCAATTTGCCGGTACTCCTAACGAGGATGCCGCGTCCCATCTAAACACATTCGTAGAATTGTGTGATATGCAAAAGAAAAAAGATGTGGACAATGATATAGTGAAGTTGAAATTATTTCCTTTCTCTTTGCGGGATCGTGCAAAAATTTGATTTTCTTCTTTGCCTCCCAATAGTATCGATTCTTGGAATAAGTGCAAGGTTGATTTTATCACTAAGTATTTCCAACCCACGAAAATGATTTCCATTAGGACATAAATCATGAATTTTAAGCAACTTGAGCATGAACATGTTGCACAATCTTGGGAAAGAATGAAATTGATGCTAAGAAATTGTCCTACTCATGGTTTAAATCTTTGGATGATCATACAATTTTTTTTATGCGGGATTGAATTTTGTCTCTAGAAATCTTTTAGATTCCGCCGCGGGTGGTACTTTTATGGAAATTACTTTGGGTGAAGCTACTAAATTGCTAGATAATATTATGGCAAATTATTCACAATGGCATACCGAAAGAGCACCTACTAGCAAAAAGGTTAATCCGGTTGAAGAAATTAGTACTTTGAGTGACAAAGTTGATGCTTTAATGAAGTTGGTTGCTAGTAAAAATGCTCCTATTGATCTTAATGATGTGCCTTTGTCTACCTTGATTGAGCAAAGTAGTGATCCCGTAGATGTGAATTACGTCTCGCGAAACAATTTCAATAACAATGCTTATAGAGGTAATTTTAACCCTAGGCCTTTTCCTAGAAATTCCTCTAATAATTATGGTAATTCCTATGGTAATTATTCTTACAATAATAATAGGAACCCCTCTAATCTTGAGAGTAATATTAAAGAATTTATCAATGCGCAAAAAGTTTTCAATACTACGATAGAAGAAAAGGTGAATACGATTGATGATATGTCTAGAAGCATTGATAGAATTTCTCATGATGTAGAAAATCTCAAGTTGAAAGATTTTGTACCTAAGATTGATGAATCAATTAAAGCTTTATATGTCTCTATGGATGAAAGTAAGAAGAGAACTGCCATGCTTAGAGCTAGAAGAGAATTCTTAGAAAAATTGTTTTCTAGTGATTGCTTTCAGAAAAATGATGAAGATCTTAAAGTGATTGGTGTTTCTTATATTTATTCCTTGTTTAGTAATATTAAAATTTATTATAAAGGGACTCAAGAAGAGACAACTTTAGCTAGAGGGCGTCCCAATAATTTGGAGGGTGAAAATCTTGATGAAATTTTTGATGAAAGTGGGTTTGAAGAGGTCAAAACTTTAACTAGTGATGTGCCCACTATTTTGGATTGCAAAGATTTTAATTATGATAGTTTATCTTTTATTGAATGTATTTCTTTGCTGCAATACATGTTGAATTCACCCCATGCTTATGAACAAAATAAATATTTTACTAAACATATCGTTGATGCCATGATGAAATCTTTTGAAGAAAAGTTGGAGTTGGAGATTTCTATTCCAAGAAAATTACATGATGAGTGGGAACCTACTATTAAAGTCAAGATCAAAAATTATGAATGCTTCAATTTATGTGATTTGGGTGCTAGTGTTTCCACGATTCCGAAATCTCTATGTGATGTGCTTGGTCTTACCAATATTGAAGAATGTTCTCTTAATTTGCACTTGCTGGATTCTACTATTAAAAAGCCTTTGAGAAGAATTAATGATGTTCTTATTCTTGCAAATAGGAACTACGTGCCCATAGATTTTATTGTTCTTGATATTGATTGCAATCCGTCTTGTCCCATTATACTTAGTAGACCGTTCTTACGCACTATAGGTGCCGTGATTGATATGAAAGAAGGCAATATTAAATTTCAATTTCCACTAAGAAAGTGTATGGAACACTTCCCTAGAAAAAGAATTAAGCCACCATATGAATCAATCATGAGAGCACCCTATGGAGCAAAAACCAAAGATGACAATACTTGAATCTATGTGTTATGCCTAGCTAGGGGCGTAAAACGATAGCGCTTGTTGGGAGGCAACCCAATGAATAAATTTATTTTCGTCTTTTTCTTTCTATTTTTGAGTGTTGACACAATTATGCCTCTGTTATGATTGTTTTTTTATTTTTTATTTAGTGTTTGTGCCAAGCAAAGCCTTTAGGATGATTCATAAGATGAGTACAAACAATGCTGAATCTGAAACAGAAACTTTGCCTCCAGTGTGCGAATTTTCTTATTTTACTGGAACGCGATATTGAGCTGAAATTTTAACAAAGTATTTCTATACAAATTATTAACGTTGTCCTAATTTTTCAGAATTTGTAGAGTTACATAAGTATTGTTAGAGTACAGATTACTACAGACTGTTTTGTCTGAAACAGATTCTGTTTTCGTTGCATTGTGTGCTTGTTTTGATGAATATATGGTTTGTATTGAAGGGTATAAGCCATGGTAAAGTTAAAATACAGTAGGTATAATGCAATAATAAAATTTTAATGGGTTTACAACAATACTTAAAGTGGTGATTTTCTTTATTATACTAACGGATCTCACGAAGATTTTGTTGAGTTTTGTGTGATTGAAGTTTTCAAGTTTTGGGTGAGATCACGATGGATGAAGGAATAATGAGTGAAAAGAGCCTAAGCTTGGGGATGCTACAGCACCCCCAAGATAATATCCAAAGAGAAACAAGCAACTAAGCTTGGGGATGCCCCGAGTGGCATCGCCTCTTTCTTCTAACGACCATCGGTATTTTACTTGGAGCTATATTTTTATTCGTCACATATCATGAGTTTTGCTTGGAGCGTCTTGTATCATTTGAGTCTTTGATTTCTTTTCTTTTTAGTTTGTCACTTGTATCCTTGCTGGACACACCTATTTTAGAGAGACAAAATTATACTAAGATTTGTTAGAATTGCTCTATATGCTTCACTTAAACTTTTTTAGCTTTGGAATTGCTCAAGTGCTTCACTTATATATTTTTGAGCACGGTGTGCTTGGAATTTTTTGAAGAAATACTCTCATGCTTCACTTAGATTATTTTGAGAGTTAGTACTTTTTAAGAAATCCTCTCATGCTTCACTTAGATTAATTTGATAGTTAGTAATTTTGAAGAAATCCTCTCATGCTTCACTTATATTATTTTGAGAGATGAAATCTCTATGCTCATGTTCTTCACTTAAATTTATTTGAGCTTGTCAAAAGCAATGGCAATATATGAAATTAGTCCCAAAGTGATAGATATTCAAGGAGGATATAATAAAAACTTTCATGAAGATCATTGGACAAATTAAACTTGATTCCTTGTAATAGTGTTGAGACATGATGATAGTAATATGTGAGTCATGTTAGTGAGTAATTATGCTTTAGTAAGAATATTGATGTTAAGGTTTGTGATTCCCTATGCAAGCACGAAAGTCAATAGTTATGCAATGAAATTACATCCTACTTATGGTGCATTATTCGGTGTTAGTTATGCTCAATGCTACTTATGTGAATTTTCGTTTCTTGGTTGGTTGCTTCTCAATCTATTTGCTAGCCTCCACTTGTACTAAGTAGAAATACTACTTGTGCATCGAAAATCCTTAAACCCAGTTTTGCCTTATGAGTCCACCATACCTACCTATATGCGGTGTTTCCATGCCGTTCTAAGCAAATTTGTATGTGCCATCACTAATTTTCAAAATAAATTTTATTTTTTGTGTGCTCGTACCGCTCATGAAACGGTAGGGGGTTTCCAATATTTTTCCATGCTAGATGTGTTATTCTCAAGATGACTGTTTATTCAGTTGTCATTGCATGAGAGTACAGCGGTAATAGGGATGCCTATTACCAAAATGAAAAAAAGATTTTTTTACTTTATGTTGTTAAATAATAAATTCCTTGGAAAGTGTTGGCATGGAAGGCAACCGTGGATACGGCCAACCATGGATTGTGAAAGAATGGTGGAAAAAGTAATATACTTTATTTTTTGTTTGGGAACCGCCTATGATATATCTAGCATGGAAAGTATTGTGAACTACTTTGTCGTTTTCGTTGACAGGAAAGGCATGCCACCGAAAATATTTTTCTCTCTCAATTTAAACTTTGAGCTCTAGAACCTCTACAAATCCCTACTTCCCTCTGCGAAAGGGCTATCTATTTACTTTATGCAATTTTTATTTTTATTTGAGTCTCCATCTTCTCTTATAAAGCACCAACTAGGGGGCACTATGATCGTACTTGAGCATTGGGTGTAGTTAATATTCGAGTATGTTTCATGAATGGATCAATGATTGAGCATGATGGGCTAGGGATAACTTTCTTTAGTGTTGATATTTTGAAAGACATGGTTGCTTGTTGGCATGCTTGAGTATTGAAGTCATTATGTTAAAACTAGACTATTGCTTTGAAACATCTAAAAGTCCAAATGTCCATGCCACAAAAGAAAATAATATGTGATGAACATGTTAGGCAACATTCCACATCAAAAATTCTGCTTTTTATCATTTACCTACTCGAGGACGAGTAGGAATTAAGCTTGGGGATGCTGACACGTCTCCAACGTATCTATAAATTTTGCTTGTTCCATGCTGTTATATTATAATTCTTGGATGTTTTACAATCATTTTATAGCAACTTTATATCATTTTTTGGGACTAACCTATTGACATAGTGCCAAAGTGCCAGTTGCTGTTTTTTTGCTTATTTTTTACTTCGCAGAATATCAGAACCAATTGAAGCCCAAACACCGCGAAACTTTTTGGAGATTTGTTTTTGGGCCAGAAGACATCCATTGGTCCATAGAAGTACCAGAGGGGGTGGCCGAGGCGACCACAACCCACCAGGGCACGCTAGAGGCCCCAGGCACGCCCTGATGGGTTGTGCCCTCCTCGGGACCCCTCTCCACCGCCTCTGACGCAAATAAATTCCCAAATATTCTAGAAACCCTAGAGGAGTCCACGAAAAACACATCCAGCCGTCGCAAGTTCCAGAACCTCGAGATCCAATCTAACACCATCACGGAGGGGTTCATGTTCTTCATAGGTGCCTCTCCGATGATGCATGAGTAGTCCACCATAGACCTACGGGTCCGTAGGCAGTAGCTAGATGGCTTCCTCTCTCTCTTTTGATTCTCAATACAATGGTCATATGGAGATCTATTTGATGTAAACTTTTGCGGTGTGTTTGTTGGGATCCGATGAATTTTGAGTTCATGATCAGTTCTATCCATGAATATTATTTGAGTCTTCTTTGATCTCTTATATGCATGATTACTTATAGCCTCGTATTTCTTCTTCGAATCTTTGGTTTAGTAAGGCCAACTAGATCGATTTTTCTTGCCATGGGAAGAGGTGCTTTGTAATGGGTTCGATCTTGCGGTGTTCTTTCCCAGTGATAGAAGGGGCAGCAAGGCACGCATGTATCGTTGCCATTAAGGATAACAAGATGGGGTCTATTCCTACATGAATAGATTTTGTCTACATCGTGTCATTGTTCTTATTGCATTACTCCGTTTCTCCATGAGCTTAATACACTAGATGCATGCTGGATAGCGGTCGATGTGTGAAGTAATAGTAGTAGATGCAGGCAGGAGTCGGTCTACTAATCTTGGATGTGATGCTTATATAATGATCATCACCTTGGATATTGTCATGATTATTTGATCTTCTATCAATTGCCCAACAGTAATTTGTTCACCCACCGTGTGCTATACTCATGAGAGAAGCCACTAGTGAAACCTACAGCCCCCCGGTCTACTTTTCCAACATATTGCTTTCCGATATATCTTTTTGCTGTTTTTGTTTTCAGATCTATATTTCCAAAAACCCAAAAATACCTTGCTGCACTTTTTATTTGCCCTTTTTATTTTGTGTTCTTGAGAGATCTATCTCTCCAATCTATCACTACCTAAACTATCTTTTTACCGTAGAGAGATTGACAACCTCTCTTTCGTGTCGGGTTGCAAGTATTTGTTCTTTGTGTGTAGGTGCTATTTACGTAGTGGTGGTGATCCTCCTACTAGTTCGATACCTTGGTTTCATAATTGAGGGAAATACTTACCATTGCTGTGCTGCATCATCCCTTCCTCTTTGGGGAAATACCGACGCAGTCTCAAGCCACGTCACTTCCTCCTCCATCGCCTCTCCCCATCTAGAGAGAGGTTCTCCCTTTGGTCCTTGGCCGCCATGGCTCTCGGAGGGGCGAGAGCCCCTCCAAGATTGGATCTCTCTCTCTGTTTCTCTCCTGTTTTCGTTGCTGGTTTCTAGCCCTTCACAGTTTCTTAAATATCCGGAGATCTGTAACTCCGATCGGGCTGAAATTTTGAGGGGATTTTTATCGCAAAAATATCTTCCTTATGGCCGAAGGAGAGCTTCAACCGACCTAAGGGATGGCCACAAGCCATCATGGCGCGACCCCCTAGGGTCACGCCCTGTTGGCTTGTGGGGCCCTCGGGCATCGTCTTCTGTTGATTCCGACTCTCACAAATCACATATATTCCCAAAAAAATCTCCGTAAATTTTTATCGCGTTTGGACTTCGTTTGATATGGAATTTCTGCGAAACAAAAAACACTCAAAAATCAGGAACTAGCACTAGGCACTGGATAAGTTAGTCCCAAAAAATAATATAAAATATTGCGAGAAGCAATGTTGAGGATATCTCTTATCGTTAGCGTCTCGGTCAGCTAGGGATAAGAGATTAACCGGAAATCGGCCGGTTAATCGATTTTATCGATCGACTGTTAATCGACCATTTTTTGCCAATCCCATGTTCCCAACACTGAAATATGCTATATTCAACACCAAAAAAATATTGGATAGAAGTGTTATCTTGATTTCTAGCCCTTGAATCCTCGTATAATGACAAAAAGATAGGGCAATAGTACATATTGCATAACAAGGTCGACCAAAACACAAATAAACATAGTTTTTTGCGAACATAGTGCTAGGAATAGGCCCCATTAATCGGTAGATTCCCGATAAATTGCTTGTCAGAGTGATAAATGGGCCCAAAAGATAAACAGTGAAGATAAGGCATAATCTTATCAGTCACCCCATGAGTAGTGATAAATCGGACGATAAATCGCTGAATCGGAAGATTTTTTGAACAGTGGCCAAAAGTATATAAAAGTTGTAGAATATTGGCATGAATACTTCATAAATTATCGATACGTTGGAGACGTATCAACATCCCCAAGCTTAATTCCTGCTCGTCCTTGAGTAGGTAAATGATAAAAGAAATAATTTATGAAGTGTGAATGCTAACATAGTATATAAGTTTGATCAATGTTACTTCCAATCACTTTTTCTAGCATCATAAAACATCAACTAATTAGCAACCATAAACTTTCATGATCAAGTAATAAGCTATTCACATGTTAAAGTATAGACCATAAACTTTTCTTGAAAATTAGCAACCATGTTTTTAGTCAAACAATTACAATTCATCTTATTTTCAGGAAGGGTCTATGTAAGAGCTTTGATTTAGCAAATTCCACATACTCTACTATCATTTAGTCTTCCATGATTGCTGACACTCAAGGCATATTTTTAGAACAAGCAGTTTCAATCAAACACATAGGAAGATAGGGGCTTAATGCTCCGCCTCCCAACTTATTTATCTCAGGGATAATGTCAACAATAATGAATCATGATCACCTATATCCACTGCATAGATGTGCCTGGATCTTTCCCCACCACATGATGCTTGCCAACTAAAGAATTAATGGATTGGAATAGGGATGAAAATTATTGACCCTTGCATGAAAGTAAATACATAGAAGTAAAAGATAGGACCTTCACAGAGGGAAGCAGAGGTTGTCATGCACTTTTTATTTTTGGATGTGCAATCTCTTAATGAAAAGGAACGTCACTTCATATTGCCCCTTGTGATAACAAACTTTATTATGCAGTCCATCGCTTTTATTTCTTTGCCATCACAAGATCGTACAAAGCTTATTTTCCCTTACAATAAAAGATCATACATGTTTAGGAGCAATTCTTATTGCTTTATGCACCGATGACAACTTACTTGAAGGATCTTATTCAATCCATAGGTAGGTATGGTGGACTCTCATGGCAATAAACTGGGTTTAAGGGTTATGGATGCACAAGTAGTATCTCTACTTATTGCAACAAAATTTTTGCTAGAAAAAGATACTAAGAAAGCACCACATGTTAGAGGATCCATGACAATATAACTTCTATGTGAATATAAACAAACATAACCATTACGTTGTCTTCCTTCTCCAACGTCAACTACTTGATCAAGTTTAAAAATAATTAATGGGGCTATCATAGAAGATGTCCAAGATAGTATATTTATATGTGAAATCTCTCTTCCTTCAGTATTCTTTCATGGATTGTTCAAGTGACCAATGCTATGTTTGCTAACCTCCAATAAATTTTATTGCTTATACTCTTAGTGTGTGAAGTCACTACTACCCATGGGAAAAGCATACAAAGCATATATAATTTCACGATTCATGACATTCGATTCATTCAACATTTTCTCTTAGGATATAAGTGTAGCACAAGAGTGATCATCAAACTACTCTCAAAAAGATATAAGTGAAGTTCATAGAGCATTCTTTAATAAATATAGAGAGACCAATATCCAAGCTCAAAATTTGAAAAGAACTCATGAGATAGGTTAGTGCACATAAGAATAAATCAACACTTCATGTACTGCCAAGACAAGTTGCACAATAATTTTCAAACATTATCTACTATATACTATCATTTCCACAACTTATACCTACCAATATAAGTCATGAAAACCATCGGAGAAGTAGATAACAAAACTATGACAGCAATCTGTCTAAACAGGACAGTCTGTAGAAATTATTTTACAAAGTGCACTTATGTATCTCTAAAAATTATGAAAATTTAGGACAAGATAAAGAATTTATATGAAAATACTGTGTAAACATTTCAGAGACTTTCCACGTTATAGTAAAATACGAAAATTCAAACACTACAGCGAAAGTTTCTGTTTTTACACAGCACACATCAAACATGCAATTCAAGCATCCTAAAAGGCAATTCTTGAAACTTTTTATTGAAAAACAAGATTATAAATAACAGGAAGCAAATACTAACAAAATAAAATGACGCTCCAAGCAAAACACATATTATGTGACGAATAAAAATATAGCTCCAAGTAAGATATACCGATAGTGTTGGAGACGAAAGAGGGGATGCCTTCCGGGGCATCCCCAAGCTTAGGCGCTTGAGTCTTCCTTGGATATTACCTTGGGGGTGCCTTGGGCATCCCCAATATTAGGTTCTTGTCAATCCTTATTCTCCTCATATCGGTGTCTCACCCAAAACTGGAAAACTTCAATCACACAAAACTCAACAAAACTTCGTGAGATCCATTAGTATAAGAAACATATTGCATACTTTAGGTATTGTTATAAATGGATTACAATTTCATAAATTCATAATAGGAACTGTATTATAACTTCTCCATAGCTTATACCCCCCGATACAATCCATAGCATAATCAAAACAAGCAACTATGCAAGCAAAAACAGAATCTGTTTAAAACAGAACAGTCCGTAGGAATCTGTAGAGAACCTATACTTCTGTAACTCTAAAAATTCTGAAAAATTAGGGAAACCTCCAAAATTTGTATAGCAACATTGTGTAAAAATTTCAGATCATTATCACGCTCCAGTAAAAAATAAAGATTCCTGTACTGGAGTCAAAAGTTTCTGTTTTGTTTCAGCATCGATTCTTCTCATCTTGTGAGTCATCCCAAAGGCTTTACTTGGCACATCTATAATACCTGAATAGTTCATCCCCACTAACCTATTTGTCTACACATGCAGGCTATCCACATCATCAGCATTGCCCCGTCAGTGTTTAATTAGAGTCTTACAAGTGGGACCCACCATAGCAACAAACTGCACGTTGGCTTCAGTTACTGCACACGTTGGCTTCAGTTGCTACTGGTAGGACCAACCAGAGAAGCTCACGATGGAAGTAATCCAGGCCAACCCATCGGCCCCAATTTCCTTTTTTCCCTGTGAGAATTCCCCCGCTTTCCCCTATCTCCACCGCTTTTCCCCTGTCTCCACCCTACCGAGCCGCCAGCATCAGATCCCAGTGGGTCGGTGACGGTGTCCTGGACTAGGGGTACTCACCACGTCGTCTCCCGACCCACTGGTCGGGAGACGACGTGGTGAGTACCCCCTAGTCCAGGACACCGTCAGTAGCCCCCTGAACCGGTCTTCAAGTTGGGGACGCTCCTAGGTTCTTCCGAACTGTTCTTCATCTTCAGCCATCGGTCTTGAAAACTGGTTCAACAAATCTTCCCATCTCCAATCTTGAGGATCACCGAGGTGTATCTGAAGAGTTCACACGTCGGGCATCCGAGGAGCCCCTTTAAGTTCTCGGCCATTATCAATGCCTTGTTATTTTTTATGCCACATCTCGGGTTTTAAGTGCTTCCCGTGTGGCGGTGTCCTCTTGCGTCCGAGCTCCAACGCCGAACTGCATCCGAGGTGTCCTCTTGCGTCCGAGCTCCAATGCCGAACTGTATTCGAGGTATCTTTTTGCAGCCGAGCTCCAACGCCGGTCTGCATCCGAGCTCCAACGCTAGTCGGCATCCGAGGTGTCATAGATTACCTCGGTCTCTAAAAATTTGAAGGAGTCAATCCGAGCTTAAATGCTGGAATAGAATTTTATGGAGCCAGCCATTCGCATCCGAGCTTTATGTCAGACTGCTACCGACATTGGTGCTTTCATTGAGAGCCTGCTAGGTGATCGTCATGGTGCGATGGGATCTTCAACGAACTCCAAATCAGATCGGCTAAGCGCGGTGCGCGCACCAGATCGACCGCTGCTCCAGATGGGTGCGTGTAACACCCTGGTTTTTGCTCCCTGTTTTTTTTCCTTTGCGGGATTTAACTCCCGTCTTTTTTCTCGGTTTTATTGGATTTTCTCTAGCTCTTGGGTATATGAAGATGGTCATTTAGCCTTGCTTTTCCTATCTGATCAGCAATTCTCCGCAGTCCAACCTTGCCACCCAAGATATATTCTTAGGACTTTGCCATCGAAACCCTACCTTCCGAGTTACCGGAAGGGAAACCCTAATCCTTTCAGTTACATAGGAACCCTAATTTCCTTTGATCTTCTGCCTCCCAAACTTTTCCCAGTGATCATCCCACATCTATAAACCCTGGATATGCAAAAATATTGCCAAGTCATTTGCAATATTTTTCATTTATAATTAATTCCTTTTTCTGCAAGTTAAAGGAATTAAATCCAGGAAAATATCTATCCATCTCCAAAGTTCATGAAAACTTGTGGAGATATTCTTTGTGATCATCTTGACCTCCCATAAAAATATTGTCCATAATTAAATAGGGGAAATTGCATTTTCCTATTTAATGCCAATATTGCATTTTGGGCATTTTCTAAAGGAGCTACCATTTTGGTAGCCAGGAAAAATCCCAAATAAATTGTGGAGCTTTTCCTATCCATATATTCACCATTTCCACCAAGAACCAAAGTTCCATAGTTCAAATTTTGAGCACAACATCAATTTGCAAATTCTGTCCAGTTGGGCAATTTGCAAAGGAAGTGCTTGAACCCTTGGTCTGTTTGAGCTGGAATTTTTCATGGTGGTTAACATTGCTAAATCACTCACGGAAACCAAAAACCAGCTCAATCTATCTATCTATTTTCCCCCAACATTTTTCCTAAGTTTCTGTCCATTTGGAACCTCTGTGAACCAAGTACCATTTTGGTGTACCCAAATGGTATGAAACTTTTCAGTGCCTTCATATGTTCAAATAACCTCTCTCCACCAAATTTCAGCCCAATTCATTTAGCCATTTTTGCCCAGCATCATTATCTTCAGTTATGTTCAGCCTGCCAGTTTGTAAGGGGAGTGATAGCTATGTTGATCTAATTGAGGTGAAATTTTGTGTACAGAGTGACCTCAGTAGATCATGGCTCCACCCCAAAAATCAGCCACTTTCACCAAGCCAATATCCTCCAGAAACTTACAAACACCTTGCTGTCCGAATCTTTTTCTGCAAATATCTCTCACCTCAGAGCTACCTAGCTGGCTCCAGACCCTTCTCTTATCTATTTGAGCAGCAAGAGACCTGTTGGGCAAGCTTAGACAGGCAGAAGTCTTCGGGAGCAAGCCATGCACGTGGTAACCGCGTGGACATCAGGCAGAAGTGGCGCTCCGCGCACTATCCTCGTCGGGTAGCCCACTCCGGCCAACCTTCGCTCATCTGAGCATGTCTAGCGGCTCCGCAGCATCGACATCGTCCCTCTGGAACCCTCTCCCCCTCAAGTTTCTTCCTCGCCACGCCACGACGAGCTCCGCCACTGTTCTGCCCGTGAGCGCCGTCGTCGTCTTCCTCTGTCTCTTCCTCCCCGATTCCTCCCGAAGTTGCTGCTGACTTCTCCACCCTCCCGGAGCACCTGCCGACGTCGCCATCTCCCTCCGCGTGTCCCCGAGCTCCAGTGTGGTGATGAGGACGCCACGGCAGCCATGTCTATCGCCTCACCACGCCAGGCTATATATAGCCACATTCGAGCTGCCCTGAGCACCTCAACCCCTTCCCCTCTCCCTTTGGACCTCCCCTGCACTCTCGCCCGGACGAACCCCTCGCCGGAGTGCTCAGATTTCCAGCGAGCTCCACCCTCTGTCCCGCCTACAATCCCGGCGCCCAAGCTCTCCCCCGCCGCATTCGAACCACTGCGGGATGAGCCACTCTCCCCTGAGCTCGCTCATGCCCTCGCTCGGCCTCCTAACCCACTGGAGTCCCTCCACTCGCCGGAGACGCCGCGGCTCTACCGCCACTGCCGCATCCCATTCCGGCCATCCCCGGCCCCAGCTCCACTGCTCACGGGCGCGGGAAGGATCCGCGGATCCATCTCCACCACCACCTTAGCTCGCCGTGCCCAGCTTCGCCGGCAGTCGTCACGGCCGGTGCCTCCCATGTCTCTCTCTGTCCCTGACGGAGGAGGGAGACGGCCCGACAGGAGGGCCCGTGCTGTCGGCCTCTCACTCACTCCCTCCGCCTGTTCTTTTAAAGTGGGGGTGCGGGTGGGCCGGCCCAGGGCAACAGTGGCAGTAGCCTGGCAGTGGCCTAGGCCACGGGCCGGATTCGGCACTATGTAGCCCACCGAGCACAGTGCTCCTTCTCTTTTTCTCAGGAAAAACTGTGAGGACCTCTGTGTAATTTAAATAAATTGCAGAAAGGTCCTTGGCAGAAAAACCATCATATCTTCTCCTCCGTAACTCCGATTCAGGTGAAACCAACGCTCACTTCTTCAGTGCGTCGAGCCTGTTCCAATGGGTTCACTTTCATAATTTTTACACATTCTGAAAATGACCATTTTGCCCTTGTCTCTAAACAGCCCTCTCCGAGACAGAACGGTTTCCGACGATCCTTTCCGCGGACTCTCCGCACTTCTTCCCGGAGTATCCTTCACCCCTAGGCAAGCCGACCATCTGATATATGCCCTAAAGCATTGCTCTGTGTTATTCTTGCATGTTCAATTAATGATATGCTTGTGCAAGAAAAAATTAAACTCCTGCCATTTCGATATTGTCATTTACATTACCTGCTACTGCTCGTCTTATCATTGCACTAATGACTTGTCATGATATTATATGGAGATAGGTGGTTATGTTTTTATCATGTTTAGCTACTGCCATCTCAAGTTATTGTGATAAACAACCATGCTTGTTAAATACTTGCTAAGGCTAAACCTAGTCGGTTGATCTAGAGTCACCTGTCCGGGCTTATCCGTGCAGCCACATTTGCCGGTATGGGACGGCCTTGACTTGGTCTGATCGCGTGCTCTTTCACCGGTACCTCCAGATAGGGAAGGTTATGCGCGCGCGCTACCCTGGCCCAGTAGGCGGCCATAACCTTGTGAGCCCAGTTGATTGTTTAACCCGGGAGTCCCCGTTTGGGACAGTTTGTGTGGCCACGACTGTGGCAGGTGTCACGAGGTGACACAGGGGCCACCCAGGGCAGGACTCCGGGGGAGGATGAATGCCGGTGGTACGATGGGAGAGTCAAGGGTCTGACAGGTTTCGTTGGAGCAACGCTGGTCCACCCGAATGGGATCATGAGGCCAGGTGCTCCATGGTGTGGGTAAAGTGCGCAACCTCTGCAGAGTGTAAAATATATTCGAATAGCCGCGTCCACGGTATTGGACAGTCCGTCCAGGCCTCGCTAGGTGGTCAACCGTAACAATGATAATAATGATGGAAGAACTTGTCTTATGCCCTGAAGTACTCAGTGGATCATGGATGTTCTGAGGGTTGTAAGGCAACCCGGAAGAGAGTAAGCTGGATCTGGTTAAGGTTTAGATTGGATCCTGAGATTATTCAGAGTATGGATTATTTACCTGATATGCTTTACGTTACTGCATTTTACTTTAGTCGCTACCTTGCTAGATAAACCTGTTATGACTTGATAATTAATATTACTAGATAGGTATGCTATGTCATGATGATTAATATTGCTCTAATAGCAAATGCATGCTTGAATGCCATGGATTGGTTTGCTTGGTGTATATGTTAGTTTGGTTTGCTAGCGAGTACATTCAAAAGTACTCAGCGGCCTTTAACATGGCCAGGTTCACATAAGGATCTGTCGCCCGTCGTCGAGGAGCCGGAGTGTTCGCGGGCTAGGAGAGTAACCCAGTCAGATCCCTGTGGATTGGAGCCGCACCAAGACCATGCTGCCTTAGATAGAGCTTTTCCGCTGCCATCACTCTTGTAAGACTTATATATCCATTAATAGAAATGCCTGTGTTCATGATACTTGTTGTAAACGCGCATGCCAGAGTGATTTCCTGGGCTGGTATGCGTGGCGACCGTCTGGCTACAGTGGTAATCAGGCGGGGCGCTACAACGGATGGTATCAGAGCAGCCAGGCTGACTATAGGTTACCCTAGCCAGACTTCACTGTCTTGTGTTCAGTAGAAAGCCCAGATGGATTTCAGCCATCTTTGCCACCTGGCACGGCTACTATTGATCATAAGGCAACCCCATAGGTTTTCGGCTCCATCAGACCCCAACTCTCGTGGCTTTTGCCGCCGGTGTGAAATGCTCGCACCCGGCAACGACCCGTGAGCCTTGAAACCCCTAGGTAAACCAGATATCCTTACCCTGCTTGCTAGCCATGGCATTTCTCTTCTTACTCTAGTTTCCTTTGGGAAACGCTTCTAAATTCTATCTCTCCTCGACAACCCTAGGATCGTTGACCAAGCCACCTTGGCTATGGTCCTGCATCGAGTGGGATGTTCTCTAAGGAAGTAGTAGGAGCTTGACACCAGTGCTACCAGGAGCATTATGTCATTTCGCTTCTAAATCCTTAGAGGTGCATTGAGTGCGCTATACTAGTTATACTAGTGGATCCTTGGCCACATGTGTAAGGTCCACAAAAATTTGAGCTTTATTTGCTTTTTGGTTTTTCGCGGTTCTTGTTTCTTTTGTCGATTCCGTCTCTCCACTCCGACTGGATCCATCCGCAAGAGTTGCCTAAGAAGATCAGCATGCAACTTGGATAATACCCAATAATCCAGATTCAACAAAAGTCAAGCCATGCCAACTGCCTGATATTCAGAACAGCAACCTCGGATCTATCAAGAACGAAGAATGGGTCAGAAGCAGAATCCGTGTGCAACAGACAAGGCCAGAATATACCTGAGAGAGTTTGCCTCAGAACAAATCATGCCTAAGGAACAGGTAGATGAGCTACTAAGAATGAACATCAGTAAGGACAAATTATTCCGTCCGCGATACAAGGATTATTTCAGTCAGTGAAGTGAACCCTGAGTCTTCTCTCAATGGACCCAAGAATCATTTATTACCCACAGAAGACATATTTCAAGAATGTGAAGGTGCCGAGAGCAACAACTAAACTCTGGTATGATGATACAAATTTCAAAGCATATCTTGGAGTTCACCGATGCAAATACAAAATTTTCTGGGCACTGTGAACAAGGTTCGCAAGGAATATGGATAAGTTCACGGTTGTCAGAATCAAGGAGCACCTAACATGCTTGGAAGCTCAGCTGAACCAAATGGAATTATCTGTCAATCGCTTATTATCGGCAACACTTGCTTTGAATGGAAAGGGTATTCTGAATTAATTAACGACATGAAGTCTACACTAGTTGTGCAACCTTTACAGCAACAATGATCAGACCAACAGAAGACAAGCAATGTGCGCGACCATCGGAATATCTTCAGTCAAGGTATGGCTTATACCAAGTTTGGCTCCGCTATGGGTCAAATTCCGGATACTTCGGAAGGAAGCCAGAATCGGCCATAGATCCGACTGTGTACACAAGGCTTCTGGTATAAGGAACCCAGCCTTCCCCCGCAAGCTACCGAGAAGAGCTTACGATACCAGACTGCCAATCTTCCTTGGTACGCCACTCGGTGAGAGATCCTTCTGGGATACGGCACTCCCATCTTCCACAGCGGGCTACCGCGGAAAACTTCTGGCATAAGGCACCCGACCTTCCGCAGTAAGCCACATGAAGGAAAACTTTCGAGGCACGATACCCAGCCTTCTTCAGCACACTACCCTGGCAGAAGCTTCGAGCATAAGGAATTCAGTCTTCTTCAACACGCCATCATGCCTACAACAAGCGTGTCAGAAGCGCGAACTAGTCCGGACACATGTCCGCTTCAGAACTCAGTGGTTATGAAATGATTTATCCTACACTTGCATATGTTGTGAGCATGCAGTCCAGTGGATCAGTTCATGCAAGCCACTCGTACACGGGAATGACTGTGTTCAGAGGAACATTGGCCCCATGTTTAAAGGAAGGATATGAGCACATCAACCCCTGCGAGGTATGCATGAGTGAGGTGTGAGACCAAACCCGACAAGCCGGGAAAACAATCAAGGAGCCGTATTAGCAGGTCATGACAGGTCCATCAAAGGAACCCTCGAGAACAAGGAAGTGGTGTACAAACAACCTCCGTGACGGTCAACCGGATTCAACTTCACGGACCGAGTGGTAATACCAATCCTTGGCAGACTCTGGCATATACAGCCACAACAATGCAGCCAGCATGTCATACTCATCCTAAATACGGGCCATCAACCAAGATAAGAGGCTATGCTCCAAAAGATACACCGGATGCTAGCCATACTATGCTCAGCTCAGTGGTCATAGCAAGGACTGCAGAAGCTACATATAACAGAATTCTCTCCACAAGCGACAGAGTTTGAAACAAGGCATTCCGATAGAACGGCTCAAAGCACGTCAGCAGCAACAGCTCATAGACATCATGACATCATTGGAATAAGAGATTACTGTCTATGATTACTTTGTGATCATGCCTGACATTTCAGTTAGGGATGCGACAGTAACAACCTGGTCATACTGGATTGTGGAACACCTAGGACAAAGTCAGAATGCCTAAGGCAGAGAGAAACATCAGTATGGAACCCACAGCCAGACTGGGCATTCTTACACGGCAAAAAGAAAGTCATCCCACCCACTCGAGGCCATACGAGCACGTAGGCCTTGTACCAGGAAAGGATGTCTTACCCATGACAGTCAGGGTACGAAGCATCGCCATAAAACCCGAAGCAGTTACTTCCAAGCCATGGAAACCGAGCCGTCTGTTGGTATTACTCACTACCCCACCCAGCAATACCACTACCAGGACAAAAGGTACACCTGACAGGAAAGAGAAGGATTCAAGAAAGCTGTGTGCAGAGACAACACATGGTCCATCAGAAGAGGCAGTTAAAATGTCAATGAACCAGCGAAGACAGGACAACTGATGGATCCAAGTCGCACACAGGTAAGTTCCCCTTCACCGGGAGGTAAGCCCAGAAATCTCGAGGACGAGATTTTCTTAAGGGGGGTAGGTTTGTAACACCCTGGTTTTCGCTCCCTGTTTTTTTTCCTTTGCGGGATTTGACTCCCGTCTTTTTTCTTGGTGTTATTGGATTTTCTCTATCTCTTAGGTATATGAAGATGGTCATTTAGCCTTGCTTTTCCTATCTGATCAGCGATTCTCCCCAGTCCAACCTTGCCACCCAATATATATTCTTAGGACTTTGCCATCGAAACCCTATCTTCCGAGTTACCGGAAGGGAAACCCTAATCCTTTCAGTTACATAGGAACCCCAATTTCCTTTGATCTTTTGCCTCCCAAACTTTTCCCAGTGATCATCCCACATCTATAAACCCTGGATATGCAAAAATATTGCCAAGTCATTTGCAATATTTTTCATTTATAATTAATTCCTTTTTCTGCCAGTTAAAGGAATTAAATCCAGGAAAATATCTATCCATCTCCAAAGTTCATGAAAACTTGTGGAGATATTCTTTGTGATCATCTTGAGCTCCCATAAAAATATTGGCCATAATTAAATAGGGGAAATTGCATTTTCCTATTTAATGCCAATATTGCATTTTGGGCAGTTTCTAAAGGAGCTAACATTTTGGTAGCCAGGAAAAATCCCAAATAAATTGTGGAGCTTTTCCTATCCATATATTCACCTTTTCCACCAAGAACCCAAGTTCCATAGTCCAAATTTTGAGCACAACATCAATTTGCAAATTCTGTCCAGTTGGGCAATTTGCAAAGGAAGTGCTTGAACCCTTGATTTGTTTGAGCTGGAATTTTTCATGGTGGTTAACATTGCTAAATCACTCATGGAAACAAAAAACCAGCTCAATCTATCTATCCATTTTCCCCCAGCATTTTTCCTGAGTTTCTGTCAATTTGGAACCTCTGTGAAGCAAGTACCATTTTGGTGTACCCAAATGGTATGAAACTTTTACAGTGGCTTCATATGTTCAAATAACCTCTCTCCACCAAATTTCAGCCCAATTCATTTAGCCATTTTTGCCCAGCATCATTATCTTCAGTTATGTTCAGCCTGCCAGTTTGTAAGGGGAGTGATAGCTATGTTGATCTAATTGAGGTGAAATTTTATGTACAGAGTGACCTCAGTAGATCATGGCTCCACCCCAAAAATCAGCCACTTTCACCAAGCCAATATCCTCCAGAAACTTACAAACACCTTGTTGTCCGAATCTTTTTCTGCAAATATCTCTCACCTTAGAGCTACCTAGCTGGCTCCAGATCCTCCCCTTATCTATTGGAGCAGCAAGAGACGTGTTGTACAAGCTTAGACAGGCAGAAGCCTTCGGGAGCAAGCCAAGCACGTGGTGACCGCGTGGACAACAGGCAGAAGCGGCGCTCCGCGCACTGTCCTCGTCGGGTAGCCCACTCCGGCCAGCCTTCGCTCGTTTGAGCATGTCTAGCGGCTCCGCGGCATCCACGTCGTCCCTCTGGAACCCTCTCCCCCTCCAGTTTCTTCCTCGCCGCACCGCAACGAGCTCCGCCACTGTTCTGCCCGTGACCGCCGTCGTCGTCTTCCTCTGTCTCTTCCTCCTCGATTCCTCCCGAAGTTGCTGCTGACTTCTCCACCCTCCCAGAGCACCTGCCGACGTCGCCATCTCCCTCCGCGTGTCCTCGAGCTCCAGTGTGGCGATGAGGACGCCATGGCAGCCATGTCTATCGCCTCACCTCGCCAGGCTATATATAGCCGCATCCGAGCTACCCCGAGCACCTCAAGCCCTTCCCCTCTCCCTTTGGACCTCCCCTGCACGCTCGCCCGGACGAACCCCTCGCCGGAGTGCTCAGATTTCCGGCGAGCTCCACCCTTTGTCCCGCCTACAATCCCGGCGCCCAAGCTCTCCCCCGCCGCATTCGAACCACTGCGGGATGAGCCACTCTCCCCTGAGCTCGCTCATGCCCTCGCTCGGCCTCCTAACCCACTGGAGTCCCTCCACTCGGCGAAGACGCCGCGGCTCTGCCGCTACTGCCGCATCCCATTCCGGCCATCCCCGGCCCCAGCTCCACTGCTCACGGGCGCGGGAAGGATCCGTGGAGCCATCTCCACCACCACCTGAGCTCGCCGTGCCCAGCTTCGCCGGCAGTCGTCGCGGCCGGCGCCTCCCCTGTCTCTCTCTGTCCCTGACGGAGGAGGGAGACAGCCCGACAAGAGGGCCTGTCCTGTCGGCCTCTAACTCACTCCCTCCGCCCGTTTTTTTAAAGTGGGGGCGCGGGTGGGCCGGCCCAGGGCAACAGTGGTAGTAGCCTGGCAGTGGCCTAGGCCTCGGGCCGGATTTAGCACTATGCAGCCCACCGAGCACAGTGCTCCTTCTCTTTTTCTCAGGAAAAACTGTGAGGACCTCTGTGTAATTTAAATAAATTACAGAAAGGTCCTTGGCAGAAAAACCATCATATCTTCTCCTCCGTAACTCTGATTCAGGTGAAACCAACGCTCACGTCTTCAGTGCGTCGAGCCCGTTCCGATGGGGTCACTTTCGTAATGTTTACACATTCTGAAAATGACCATTTTGCCCTTGTCTCTAAACAGCCCTCTTAGAGAGTGAACAGTTTCCGGCGATCCTTTCCGCAGACTCTCCGCATTTCTTACCGGTGTATCCTTCACCCCCAGGCAAGCCGACCATCTAATATATGCCCTAAAGCATTGCTCTGTGTTATTCTTGCGTGTTCAATTAATGATATGCTTGTGCAAGAAATAATTAAACTCCTGCCATTTCGATATTGTCATTTACATTACCTGCTACTGCTCGTCTTATCATTGCACTAATGACTTGTCGTGATATTATATGGAGATAGGTGGTTATGTTTTTATCATGCTTACCTACTGCCATCTCAAGTTATTGTGATAAACAACCATGCTTGTTAAATACTTGCTAAGGCTAAACCTAGTCGGTTGATCTAGAGTCACCTGTCCGGGCTTATCAGTGCAGCCACATTTGCCGGTATGGGACGGCCTTGACTTGGTCTGATCGCGTGCTCTTTCATCGGTACCTCCAGACAGGGAAGGTTATGCGCGTGCGCTACCCTGGCCCGGTAGGTGGCGATAACCTTGTGAGCCCAGTTGATTGTTTAACCCGGGAGTCCCCGTTTGGGACAGTTTGTGTGGCCACGACGGTGGCAGGTGTCACGAGGTGACACAGGGGCCACCCAGGGCAGGACTCCGGGGGAGGATGAATGCCGGTGGTACGATGGGAGAGTCACGGGTCAGGCAGGTTTCGTTGGAGCAACGCTGGTCCCCCCGAATGGGATCACGTGGCCAGGTGCTCCATGGTGTGGGTAAATTGCGCAACCTCTGCAGAGTGTAAAATCTATTCGAATAGCCGCGTCCACGGTATTGGACAGTCCGTCCAGGCCTCGCTAGGTGATCAACCGTAACAATGATAATAATGATGGAAGAACTTGTCTTATGCCCTGAAGTACTCAGTGGATCATGGATGTTCTGAGGGTTGTAAGGCAACCCGGAAGAGAGTAAGCTGGATTTGGTTAAGGTTTAGATTGGATCCTGAGATTATTCAGAGTATGGATTATTTACCTGATATGCTTTACGTTACTGCATTTTACTTTGGTGGCTACCTTGCTAGATAAACCTGTTATGACTTGATAATTAATATTGCTAGATAGGTATGCTATGTCATGATGATTAATATTGCTCTAATAACAAATGCATGCTTGAATGCCATGGATTGCTTTGCTTGGTGTATATGTTAGTTTGGTTTGCTTGCAAGTACATTCAAAAGTACTCAGCGGCCTTTAACATGGCCAGGTTAACATAAGGATCCGTCTGTTGGAAATATGCCCTAGAGGCAATAATAAATTGGTTATTATTATATTTCCTTGTTCATGATAATCGTTTATTATCCATGCTATAATTGTATTGATTGGAAACTCAAATACATGTGTGGGTACATAGACAACACTGTGTCCCTAGTAAGCCTCTAGTTAACTAGCTCGTTGATCAAAAGATGGTGAAGGTTTCCTAGCCATGGACATGAGATGTCATTTGATAACGGGATCACATCATTAGGAGAATGATGTGATGGACAAGACCCAAACAATAAACGTAGCATATGATCGTGTCAGTTTATTGCTATTGTTTTCTGCATGTCAAGTATCTGTTCCTATGACCTTGAGATCATGCAACTCACTGACACCGGAGGAATACCTTGTGTGTATCAAACGTCTCAACGTAACTGGGTGACTATAAAGATGCTCTACAGGTATCTCCGAGGGTGTCTGTTGGGTTGGCATGGATCAAGACTGGGATTTGTTACTCCATTTAACGGAGAGGTATCTCAGGGCCCACTCGGTAATACAACATCACAATGAGCCTTGCAAGCAAAGTGACTAAAGAGTTAGCCACAGGATCTTGTATTACGGAACGAGTAAAGAGACTTGCCGGTAACGAGATTGAACTAGGTATAGAGATACCGATGATCGAATCTCGGGTAAGTAACATACCGAAGAACAAAGGGAACAGTATACGGGATTAACTGAATCCTTGACATAGAGGTTCAACCGATGAAGATCTTCGTAGAATATGTAGGAACCAATATGGGCATCCAAGTCCCGCTATTGGTTATTGGCCGTAGAGGTGTCTCGGTCATGTCTACATAGTTCTCGAACCCGCAGGGTCTACACACTTACCGTTTGGTGACGATTAGTATAGTTGAGTTATTGTGTTGGTGACCGAAGGTTGTTCGGAGTCCCGGATGAGATCCCGGACATGACGAGGATATCCGGAATAGTCCAGAGGTAAAGTTTGATATATGTGATAATAGTGTTTTGATCTCCGGAAGGGTTTCGGAATTCACCGGAAGGGGTTCCGGATGTTTACCGAAGTGTTCGGGTGCAGCAACACTTTATATGGACCAAAGGGGTAAAGCCCACGAGGTATTGGAAAGTGCAAAAGGAAGTTTTGCTGCTGCCTTAAGCGGTACTACCGCTTGTAAGGCAGTACTACCGCGTAAGCAGTACTACCGCTTGGGTGAAGCGGTACTACCGCTCGTGAGCGGTACTACCGCTTGTACGCGGTACTGCTGGAATCCGAGTGGGACTCTTTCCGTGCGGGCCAAACCGACCTTGTGCGGGCAAAACCGACCTTGTGGAGGCTTTCTCTCCAAGTTTAGACCCCAGGGCTCAACATATAAATAGAGGGGCAGGGCTAGCACACGAGAGACATCAAGATTTCCCAAGCCGTGTGCCGGCAACCCTAACCCTCTAGTTCCTCCCGTCACAATCTCCGTAGTGCTTGGCGAAGCCCTGCAGAGATTGTTCCTCACCACCATCACCACGCCGTCGTGCTGCCAGAACTCATCCACTGCTTCACCATCGCTCGCTGGATCGAGGAGGTGAAGGCGTCATCAAGCCGTACGTGTGTTGAACGCGGAGGTGCCGTCCGTTCGGTGCTAGATCGTGTTTGGATCGAGGGGCGACTTGCGATTTGGATCGCGAAGACGTTCGACTACATCTACCGCGTTTCTTAACGCTTCCGCTTAGCGATCTACAAGGGTATGTAGATTCACTCTCCCTCTCGTAGATGCTCATCACCATGGATAGATCTTGCGTGTGCGTAGGAAATTTTTTGTTTCCCATGCGACGTTACCCAACAGTGGCATCTGAGCTAGGTTTATGCGTAGATGAGATCTCGAGTAGAACACAAAAGGGTTTTGTGGGCGTTGATATTCAGATTGCTTCCTCCCTTGGTCTTTTCTTGTTTCGGCGGTATTGTGGGATGAAGCGGCTCGGACCAACATTACTCGTACGCTTACGAGAGACCGGTTCCTTCAACTGACATGTAACTTCATTGCATAAAGATGGCTAGCGGGTGTCTGTTTCTCCCACTTTAGTCGGATCGGATTTGACAAAGGCGGTCCTTGAGAAGGTTGAAAAGCAATTTTTATGTCACCGTTGTGGTTTTTGCGTAGGTAAGAATCGTTCTTGCTAGATACCCGTAGCAGCCACGTAAAACTTGCAACAACAATTAGAGGACGTCTAACTTGTTTTTGCAGGGTATGTTGTGATGTGATATGGCCAATTACATGATGAGATATATGTGATGTATGAGATGATCATGTATTGTATAGAATATCACGACTTGCATGTCGATGAGTACGGCAACTGGCAGGAGCCATAGAGTTGTCTTTAATTATTTTTCGCCATTTTGCTTTACTTTATCGCTTTGAGTTAGAAATAGTCGTGGAAGCAACAGCCGGCGCGACAACCTCATGGCGACACGTTGATGGAGATCAAGATGATGGAGATCATGGTGTCATGCCGGTGACGATGGAGATCATGCCAGTGCTTTGGAGATGGAGATCAAAAGCATAAGTTCATGGCCATATCATGTCACTTATGATTTGCATGTGATGTTAATCCTTTTATGCATCTTATTTTGCTTAGGACGATGGTAGCATTATAAGGTGATCCCTCACTTAAATTTCAAGATAAAATTGTGTTCTCCCCAAGTGTGCACCATTGCGAAAGTTCGTCGTTTCGAGACACCACATGATGATCGGGTGTGATAGACTCTACGTTCGCATACAACGGGTGCAAGCCAGTGTTGCACGTGCGGAACACTCGGGTTAAACTTGACGAGCCTAGCATGTACAGACATGGCCTCGGAACACAAGAGACCGAAAGGTCAAACATGAGTCATATAGTAGATATGATCAACATGAAGATGTTCACCATTGAAACCACCTCAACTCACGTGATGATCGGACTTGAGTTGGTGGATTTGGATCATGTGACACTCGAATGACCGGAGGGATGTCAATTTGAGTGGGAGATTTTTTTAAGTAATATGATTAACTAAACTCATTATCTTGAACAATAGTCTAAGTTGTCTTTGCTATATTTATGTTGTAGATCATGACTCGCGCAGTAGCACCCCTGAATTTTAATGCGTTCCTAGAGAAAGCTAAGTTGAAAGATGATGGAAGTAACTTTGTGGACTGGGCCCGTAATCTAAGGATTATCCTTACGGTTTCCCAGAAGGCTTATGTCCTTGATGCACCGCTTGGTGATCCACCCGCTCCAGTTGAGTCTCTAGACGTTGTGAACGCCTGGCAGGCTCGCTCTGATGATTACTCAATAGTTCAAAGTGCAATTTTGTATGGCTTAGAACTGGGACTTCAAAGACGTTTTGAACGTCATGGAGCATATGAGATGTTCCAGGAGTTGAGGTTTATCTTTCAGAAGAATGCCCGGATCGAGAGGTATGAGACCTCCGATAAGTTCTATACTTGCAAGATGGAGGAGAACAGGTCTGTTAGTGATCACATACTCAGAATGTCTGGGTACTCCACCCGTTTGGCTGAATTGGGGATGCCCCTTCCGCAAGAGGCTATCACTGACAGAGTTCTTCAATCATTGCCACCTAGCTACAAGAGCTTCGTCTTGAACTATAATATGCACGGGATGAACAAGTCAGTCGCCGAGCTGTTTGCGATGCTGAACGTCGCTGAGTCTGAAATTCAGAAGGAGCATCAAGTGTTGATGGTCAATAAAACCACTAGTTTCAAGAAAATTGGCAAGGGTGAGAAGGGTAACTCCAAGAAGAGTGGCAAAGCAGTTGCTCCTCCCGTGAAGAAACCCAAGGCTGGACCCAAACCAGAAACTGTGTGCTTTCATTGCAAGAGAACTGGACACTGGAAGCGGAACTGCCCCAAGTATTTGGCTGACAAGAAGGCGGCCAACAAAAAACAAGGTATATGTGATATACATGTTATTGATGTGTACCTTACCAACTCTCGTTGTAGTGCCTGGGTATTTGATACCGGTGCGGTTGCTCACATTTGCAACTCTAAACAGGAAATGCGGAATAGACGGAGGCTGGCAAAGGATGAAGTGACGATGCGCGTGGGAAATGGTTCCAAGGTTGATGTGATCGCCGTCGGCACGCTCGCTCTTCGATTACCATCGGGATTAGTGATGAACCTGAATAATTGTTATTTAGTGCCTGCGTTAAGCATGAACATTATATCTGGATCTTGTTTATTGCGAGACGGTTACTCATTTAAATCAGAGAATTATGGTTGTTCTATTTATATGAGTAATATCTTTTATGGTCATGCACCCGAAGTGAGGGGTTTATTCTTATTTAATCTCGATAGTAATGATACACATGTTCATAACATTGATGCCAAAAGATGTAAAATTGATAATGATAATACCACTTTCTTGTGGCACTGCCATTTAGGTCATATTGGCGTAAAACGCATGAGGAAGCTCCATGCTGATGGACTTTTGGAGTCACTTGATTTTGAATCACTTGACACATGCGAGCCATGCCTCATGGGCAAGATGACTAAAACGCCGTTCTCTGGAACAATGGAACGGGCAAGTGACTTGTTGGAAATCATACATACTGATGTGTGCGGTCCGATGAGCATTGAGGCGCGCGGTGGTTATCGTTACTTTCTCACCTTCACTGATGACTTAAGTAGATATGGGTATATTTACTTAATGAAACACAAGTCTGAAACGTTTGAAAAGTTCAAACAATTTCAGAGTGAAGTTGAGAATCATTGTAACAAGAAGATTAAATTCCTACGATCTGATCGAGGAGGAGAGTATCTGAGTTATGAGTTTGGCAGTCACTTAAGACAGTGTGGAATTGTTTCACAATTAACACCGCCTGGAACACCACAGTGTAATGGTGTGTCCGAACGTCGTAATCGAACCTTATTAGATATGGTGCGATCTATGATGTCTCTTGCTGATTTGCCACTATCGTTTTGGGGTTATGCATTAGACACAGCTGCATTCACTTTAAATAGGGCACCATCGAAATCCGTTGAGACGACGCCATATGAACTTTGGTTTAGCAAGAAGACAAAGCTGTCGTTTCTTAAAGTTTGGGGATGTGATGCTTATGTCAAAAAGCTTCAGCCTGAAAAGCTGGAACCCAAAGCGGAGAAATGCATCTTCATAGGATACCCAAAAAAGACAGTTGGGTATACCTTCTACCTCAGATCCGAAGGCAAAGTGTTTGTCGCTAAAAACGGAACATTTCTTGAGAAAGAGTTTCTCTCGAAAGAATTGAGTGGGAGGAAGATAGAACTTGATGAGGTTGTTGAACCTTTACTTCAACCTGAGAGTAGCGCAGCGCAGAAAGATGTTTCTGTAGAGCCTACATCAGCTGAAGAGGAAGTTGATGATGATCATAAAGCTTCGGATCAAGTTGCTATCGAACCTCATAGGTGGACAAGGACGCGTACTGCTCCTGAGTGGTACGGCAACCCTGTCTTAGAGGTCATGTTGTTGGACAACGATGAACCTACGAGCTATGGAGAAGCGATGATGGGCCCGGATTCTGAGAAGTGGTTAGAGGCCATGAAATCCGAGATGGGATCCATGTATGAAAACAAAGTGTGGACTTTGGAAGTATTACCTGAAGGGCGTAAGGCCATTCAGAACAAATGGATCTTTAAGAGGAAGACGGACGCGGACGGTAATGTCACCGTCTATAAAGCTCGACTTGTGGCAAAGGGTTTTTCACAAGTTCAAGGAGTTGACTACGATGAGACCTTCTCACCCGTAGCGATGCTTAAGTCCGTCAGAATCATGTTAGCAATAGTTGCCTTTTTCGATTATGAAATTTGGCAGATGGATGTCAAAACAGCATTCCTTAACGGTTTCCTTAAGGAAGAGTTGTATATGATGCAACCAGAAGGTTTTGTCGATCCAGAGAATGCTGACAAAGTTTGCAAACTCTAGCGATCCATTTATGGACTGGTGCAAGCATCTCGAAGTTGGAATCTTCGCTTTGATGAGGTGATCAAAGCGTTCGAGTTTATACAAGTTTACGGAGAAGCTTGTATTTACAAGAAAGTGAGTGGGAGATCTATAGCGTTTCTAATATTATATGTGGATGACATATTACTGATTGGAAACAATATAGAAATGTTGGAAAGCATGAAGGAATATTTGAACAAGAGTTTTTCAATGAAGGACCTAGGAGAAGCTGCTTTCATATTAGGCATCTAGATCTATAGATATAGATCAAGACGTTTAATAGGACTTTCACAAAGCACATACCTTGATAAGATTTTGAAGAAGTTCAAAATGGATCAGTCCAAGAAGGGGTTCTTGCCTGTTTTGCAAGGTGTGAAGTTGAGTAAGACTCAATGCCCAGTGACTGCAGAAGATAGAGAAAAGATGAGTGTCATCCCCTATGCTTCAGCCATAGGCTCTATCATGTATGCTATGCTGTGCACAAGACCCGATGTCAGCCTTGCCATAAGTATGGTCGGAAGGTTTCAAAGTGATCCAGGAATGGAACACTGGACGGCGGTCAAGAATATCCTGAAGTACATGAAAAGGACTAAGGACATGTTTCTCGTTTATGGAGGTGATCAAGAGCTCGTCGTAAAGGGTTACGTCGATGCAAGCTTTGACACTGATCCGGATGACTCTAAGTCACAAACCGGATACGTATTTATTCTTAATGGGGGTGCGGTTAACTGGTGCAGTTCCAAGCAAAGTGTGGTAGCTGATTCTACATGCGAAGCGGAGTACATCGCTGCCTCGTAGGCGGCGAAGGAAGGTGTCTGGATGAAGGAGTTCATGACAGATCTTGGAGTAGTGCCTAGTGCGCTTAACCCAATGACTCTGTTTTGTGATGATACTGGTGCCATTGCTCTAGCCAAGGAACCAAGATTTCACAAGAGGACCAGACACATAAAGCGACATTTCAATTCCATCCGCGATTACATCAAGGAGGACGACCTAAATATTTGCAAAGTACACACGGATCTGAATGCTGCAGATCCGATGACTAAACCTCTTCCAAGGGCTAAACATGAACAACACCAGAACTGCATGGGTGTTCGATTCATTACAATGTAAATCACATAGTGATGTGAACTAGATTATTGACTCTAGTGCAAGTGGGAGACTGTTGGAAATATGCCCTAGAGGCAATAATAAATTGGTTATTATTATATTTCCTTGTTCATGATAATCGTTTATTATCCATGCTATAATTGTATTGATTGGAAACTCAAATACATGTGTGGGTACATAGACAACACTGTGTCCCTAGTAAGCCTCTAGTTAACTAGCTCGTTGATCAAAAGATGGTGATGGTTTCCTAGCCATGGACATGAGATGTCATTTGATAACGGGATCACATCATTAGGAGAATGATGTGATGGACAAGACCCAAACTATAAACGTAGCATATGATCGTGTCAGTTTATTGCTATTGTTTTCTGCATGTCAAGTATCTGTTCCTATGACCATGAGATCATGCAACTCACTGACACCGGAGGAATACCTTGTGTGTATCAAACATCGCAACGTAACTGGGTGACTATAAAGATGCTCTACAGGTATCTCCGAGGGTGTCTGTTGGGTTGGCATGTATCAAGACTGGGATTTGTTACTCCATGTAATGGAGAGGCATCTCAGGGCCCACTCGGTAATACAACATCACAATGAGCCTTGCAAGCAAAGTGACTAAAGAGTTAGCAACAGGATCTTGTATTACGGAACGAGTAAAGAGACTTGCCGGTAACGAGATTGAACTAGGTATAGAGATACCGACGATCGAATCTCGAGCAAGTAACATACCGAAGAACAAAGGGAACAGTATACGGGATTAACTGAATCCTTGACATAGAGGTTCAACCGATGAAAATCTTCCTAGAATATGTAGGAACCAATATGGGCATCCAAGTCCCGCTATTGGTTATTGGCCGTAGAGGTGTCTCGGTCATGTCTACATAGTTCTCGAACCCGCAGGGTCTACACACTTAACGTTTGGTGACGATTAGTATAGTTGAGTTATTGTGTTGGTGACCGAAGGTTGTTCGGAGTCCCGGATGAGATCCCGGACATGACGAGGATCTCCGGAATAGTCCGGAGGTAAAGTTTGATATATGTGATAATAGTGTTTTGATCTCCGGAAGGGTTCCGGAATTCACCGGAAGGGGTTCCAGATGTTTACCGAAGTGTTCGGGTGCAGCAACACTTTATATGGGCCAAAGGGGTAAAGCCCATGAGGTATTGGAAAGTGCAAAAGGAAGTTTTGCTGTTGCCTTAAGCGGTACTACCGCTTGTAAGGCAGTACTACCGCTTGGGTGAAGCGGTACTACCGCTCAAGCGGTACTACCGCTCGTGAGCGGTACTACCGCTTGTACGCGGTACTGCTGGAATCCGAGTGGGACTCTTTCCGTGCGGGCCAAACCGACCTTGTGCAGGCAAAACCGACCTTGTGGAGGCTTTCTCTCCAAGTTTAGACCCCAGGGCTCAACATATAAATAGAGGGGCAGGGCTAGCACACGAGAGACATCAAGATTTCCCAAGCCGTGTGCCGGCAACCCTAACCCTCTAGTTCCTCCCGTCACAATCTCCGTAGTGCTTGGCGAAGCCCTGCAGAGATTGTTCCTCACCACCATCACCACGCCGTCATGCTGCCGGAACTCATCCACTGCTTCACCATCGCTCGCTGGATCGAGGAGGTGAAGGCGTCATTAAGCCGTACGTGTGTTGAACGCGGAGGTGCCGTCCGTTCGGCCCTAGATCGTGTTTGGATCGAGGGACGACTTGTGATTTGGATCGCGAAGACGTTCGACTACATCAACCGCATTTCTTAACGCTTCCGCTTAGCGATCTACAAGGGTATGTAGATTCACTCTCCCTCTCGTAGATGCTCATCACCATGGATAGATCTTGCGTGTGCGTAGGAATTTTTTTGTTTCCGATGCGACGTTACCCAACACCGTCGCCCGTCATCGAGGAGCCGGAGTGTTCGCGGGCTAGGAGAGTAACCCAGTCAGATCCCTGTGGATTGGAGCCGCACCAAGACCATGCTGCCTTAGATAGAGCTTTTCCGCTGCCATCACTCTGGTAATATATCTTGTAAGACTTATATATCCATTAATAGAAATGCCTGTGTTCATGATACTTGTTGTAAACGCGCATGTCAGAGTGATTTCCTGGGCTGGTATGCATGGCGACCGTCTGGCTACAGTGGTAATCAGGCGGGGCACCACAGTGCGTGCAAGGGATGGCCTCACGCACCCCAAACTCCGATTGGATCAAACCTCGGTCAAGCATTACATCTCCACGTAAAACACGTTTGGCCAGCCGCGTGTTCCTATAGGAACCTGTACAAAGGTCAGATCGGCTTTGACTTCACGTGGGTACTAAGCACTAGTATTATTGGAAATTGTTTTTTGCTTTGGTTGCTATGATTACTACCGAGCAAACCATCAGGTGCGGCTGTTTCATTAACCGGCTCTACTAAATAACCAGTATTTCCTCCTAGATATTTTTCTGTTGGTTCGCATTGTTTTGTGCGTGCAGCTTTTCTGCTTGTTGCCGCCGTTCCAAGGAGATCCGAGATGTACAGCCAGTGTTCGTCACGGATCGATGAGAAGATCAGCCGGACTGGGATCAAAAAATTTAACGATGTCGGCTATACCATGTTGGATCCGGACTCTGCTGCAATTATTGGGAGCATAATCAACTCGCGAAGACGCGCTACCAAGCGTGCCATGGAAGTTCCTGAAAGAAGGCTGGCCGGTGGCGATCCAGCCGAGGAAACTATGCCAAGCAGTGCACATGGGCCGATCACGCCTAAGCTCGGTGGAGCGCATCAGGAAGATTTGTTTCTTTTCATTACTTTTTAAATTCAGCTCCTAGTTCGGCCGCTGTTTCTCTACTACTACCTTTTTGCTGAAAAGTGCAGACCTAAAGTCTACTAACTTAATTAACTACTAGTTTTGCAGCATGTACCCTGGATTTGATCGGTGAATTGTGGTAATCCAAGTACTACTTCTTCACGTATAGATCAAATCAAGTCTATTCTTGGTACTAGTTCATACTAGTTCTCTACAGACTGCTCCCTTTTATTCTCTTCAGTCTCCTACTGTCATCGTATCAAACAGGTTTAATTTTTCCTATTTATTCGTTTAGCACATAAAGTTATTATTACACACAGAGCATTTTCCTGTTGCTTTGTACTGCATTATTTTTGCAGGGATATTCTACCGACGCTTGTACACGGTGTCTGCATCGAACTAAGCATTTGGAAATTCGTCAAACCGACCTTGACGCTCTGGCCATGCTTACCAGATTATTCAGTCACATGAATTAATTATGCAATTTTTTTCCTTACAATTATTGTTATCTCTGGTTGGCGCTATTTTATATGTGCAGATAAACGGTTTGGATCGGGCTGTGTTGTGCTACTTCTCGGGCATGCGTTGGTTTTCCCTTGAAGAGGAAAGGGTGATGCAGCAAAGTAGATAAGTATTTCCCTCAGTTGTTGAGAACCAAGGTATCAATCCAGTAGGAGATACAAGCAAGTCCCCAATAGATGTACCTACACAAATAATCAAACACTTGCACCCAACGCTATAAAGGGGTTGTCAATCCCTTCACGGTTACTTGCAAGGATGAGATCTGATAGAGATAGATAGAATAGATTGCTTGAACAGGAAAGTAAAAGAAAAGTAAAAATAATGCAACAAGGTATTTTTGGTTTTAGATCTGAAAGTATAATATGGAAAATAGACCCGGGGGCCATAGGTTTCACTAGAGGCTTCTCTCATGAAGGAAAATAATACGGTGGGTGAACAAATTACTGTCGAGCAATTGATAGAAAAGCGAATAATTATGAAGATATCCAAGGCAATGATTATGCATATAGGCATCACGTCCGTGTCAAGTAGACCGAAACGATTCTGCATCTACTACTATTACTCCACACATCGACCGACTCCTGCCTGCATCTAGAGTATTAAGTTCATGAAGAACAGAGTAACGCATTAGGTAAGATGACATGATGTAGAGGGATAAACTCAAGCAATATGATGAAAACCCCATCTTTTTATCCTCGATGGCAACAATACAATGCGTGCCTCGCTACCCCTACTTTGTCACTGGGTGAGGACACCGCAAGATTGAACCCAAAACTAAGCACTTCTCCCATTGCAAGAATTACCAATCTAGTTGGCCAAACCAAACCAATAACTCGAAGAGACTTGCAAAGATATGAAATCATGCATATAAGAATTTAGAAAAGACTCAAATAATATTCATAGATAATCTGAACATAAACCCACAATTCATCGGATCTCGACAAACACACCGCAAAAGAGTATTACATCGGATAGATCTCCATGAAGATCATGAAGAACATGGTATTGAAGAGCAAAGAGAGAGAAGAAGCCATCTAGCTACTAGCTATGGACCCGAAGGTCTGTGGTAAACTACTCACGCATCATCGGAGGGGCAATGGAGTTGATGTAGATGCCCTCCGTGATCGAATCCCCCTCCGGCAGATTACCGGAAAAGGGTCCAAGATTGGATCTCACGGGAACAGAGGCTTCCGGCGGCGGAAAAGTATTTTCGTGGCTCTTTTTGGTATCCAGGGAATATTTGTGAATTTATAGGCCGAAGAATAGGGTTAGGGGGCTGCCGTGGGGCCACAAGCCAGGGGGGCGCCCCCCCTAGGGCGCGCCCCTGTGGCTTGTCGCCACACGGTGGCTCCCCTGCCTTCATCTCCAAGTCTTCTGGGTTGCGTCTGGTCCAAGAAAAATTATTCCGAAGATTTTATTCCGTTTGGACTCCGTTTAATATTCCTTATCTGCAATACTCAAAAACAAGGAAAAAACAGAAACTGGCACTAGGCTCTAGATTAATAGGTTAGTCCCAAAAACTATATAAAATAGCATATTAATGCATATAAAACATCCAAAACAGATAATATAATAGCATGGAACAATCAAAAATTATAGATACGTTGGAGACGTATCAAGCATCCCCAAGCTTAATTCCTTCTCGTCCTCGAGTAGGTAAATGATAAAAACAGAATTTTTGATGTGGAATGCTACCTAACATATTTATCCATGTAATATTCTTTATTGTGGCCTGAATATTCAGATCCATAAGATTCAAAACAATAGTCTAATATTGACATAAAAACAGTAATACTTCGAGCACACCAACAAGGCAATCGTGTCCTTTCGAAATAACATGGCCTTAGAAAGTTATCCCTACAAAATCATATGGTCTGCCTATGCTCCATCTTCCCCACACAAAGTATCTAAATCATGCACAACCCCGATGAACAAGTCAAGCAATTGTTTCACACTTTTTATGTTCTCAAAACTTTTCAACTCTCACGCAATACATGAGCGTGAGCCATGGATATAGCACTATAGGTGGAATAGAATATGGTGGAGGTTGCAAGGAAAAAGGAGAAGATAGTCTCACATCAACTAGGCGTATCAACGGGCTATGGAGATGCCCATCAATAGATATCAATGTGAGTGCGTAGGGATTGCCATGCAACAAATGCACTTAGAGCTATAAGTGTATGAAAGCTCAAAAAGAAAACTAAGTGGTCGTGCAAGATGAAAAATTCCACTAGTTATATGAAAGTGACAAAATAGGAGACTCTCTATCATGAAGATCATGGTGCTACTTTGAAACACAAGTGTGAAAAAAAAATAGTAGCAATTGTCCCTTCTCTCTTTCTCTCATTTTTTTATTTTGGTGGGCATCTTTGGCCTCTTTTTTTATTTGGGCTTCGCTGGCCTCTTTTATTTTTTGTAAAGTCCGGATACTCATCCCAACTTGTGAGGGAATCATAGCTTCCATCATCCTTTTCTCACACGGGACAATGCTCTAATAATGAAAATCATCACACTTTTATTTACTTACAACTCAAAAAGAAAATTACAACTCGATACCTAGAACAAAATATGATTCTATATGCAATATGAAGGTGATGGTGCATGTCATGAAAAACGGAACGATGGAAGTTGCATGGAAATATATCTCGGAATGGCTATGGAAATGCCATAATAGGTAGGTATGGTGGCTGTTTTGAGGAAAATATATGGTGGCTGTTTTGAGGAAGGTGAGTTTGATGCACCGGCGAAAGTTGCGCGGTACTAGAGAGGCTAGCAATGGTGGAAGGGTGAGAGTGCGTATAATCCATGGACTCAACATTAGTCATAAAGAACTCACATACTTATTGCAAAAGTCTATTAGTTATCAAACAAAGCATTAGACGCATGCTACTAGGGGAGAGGTTGGTAGGAGTTAACCATCGCGCGCTCCCGACCCTCACACAAAGGTTGACAATCAGTAAACAAATCATGCTCCGACTTCGTTACATAACGGTTCACCATACGTGCATGCTACGGGAATCACAAACTTCAACACAAGTATCTCTTCCAATTCACAACTACTCACTAGCATGCCTCTCATATTACCATCTCCATTATCTCAAAACTATATGCAAGGAATCAAACTTCTCATAGTATTCAATGCACTTTATATGAAAGTTTTTATTATATCCCTCTTGGATGCCCATTATATTAGGACTAAATTCATAACCTAAACAAATTACCATGCTGTTTTAAGAAACTCTCAAAATAATATAAGTGAGGTACTAGAGTTCAATAATTTCTATAAAATATAACACCAACGTGCTCTAAAAAGATATAAGTGAAGCACTAGAGCAACATTGCCTAGCTCAAAAGATATAAGTGAAGCACATAGAGTATTCTAATAAATTCACGATTAATGCGTGTCCCCCTCAAAAATATGGGTGCATCAAGGATGATTGTGGCAAACTAAAAATCAAAGACTCATATCATACAAGACGCTCCAAGCAAAACACATATCATGTGGTGAATAAAAATATAGCCTCAAGTAAATTTACCGATGGATTGAAGACAAAAAGAGGGGATGCCTTCCGGGGCATACCCAAGCTTAGGATTTTTGGTATCCTTGAATATGGCATGGGGTGCCTTGGGAATCCCCAAGCTTAGGCTCTTGCCACTCCTTATTCCATAGTCCATCAAATCTTTACCCAAAACTTGAAAACTTCACAACACAAAACTCAGCAGAAAACTCGTGAGATCCGTTAGTATAAGAAAAATAAATCACCACTTTAGGTACTGTTGTGAACTCATTCTTTATTTATATTGGTGTAATATCTACTGTATTATAACTTCTCCATGGTTCATACCCCCCGATACAACCCATAGATACATCAAAATAAGCAAACAACACAAAGAAAACAGAATCTGTCTAAAACAGAACAGTCTGTAGCAATCTATAGACTTCGAATACTTCTGTAACTCCAAAAATTCTGAAAAATTAGGAAAATCAGGGAAATTTGTATATAAATCTTTTGTAAAAATTTCAGATCAAAATCACGTTCCAGTGAATTTACAAAATTCCTGGACTGAGAGAAAAAGTATCTGTTTTTCAGCAAAATCAAATTGCAAACACCGTAGACCATCCCAAAGGTCTTACTTGGCTCAAACACTAATTTAAACAAGAAAACACAATTATTACAGAAGTAATAATGTGCAAAACACACCAAAACAGAAACAAAAAACAGAAAGCAAAAATAAAATCGGGTTGCCTCCCAACAAGCGCTATTGTTTAACGCCCCTAGCTAGGCATAACGCAATAGATCTAGGTATTGTCATCTTTGGTTTGCAATTCCTCAATTGCACACTTATAAACCCTAGGAGATTCTTTGGTTTTATCAATAATCATACTCTTAGACAAAAAAGCAAGAAATTCACTTGTATCAATAGGTTCCCTAACAATATTGATAAAGCTAGGGTGAACACTTATCATCTTAAGATCTTCATCCCCTCTACTAGAGGATTCACCCTTATTCTTAGGAACGTAAACAAACTTGGCACTCTTAGAAAGAGGAAATTTTGGAGTGGTTTGAACAGAGGCAAAAGCGGAACCCAAGTTGGTAATAATATCCTCTAGCTTTCCAATTCTGGAGGAATCTTGATCCAATTTTTCATCAACTATGGGTTCTTTTTCCCTTAGGTTTTTTAGAGTAATCCCAACCTTAGATCCATATTGAGTGATATGATTATGAATCTTTTTATCCAAGTTTTCAATGAGATCAATAGTAGCAACTTTATTTTCAATAATATCAAGCCTTCGCATCACATGTTCCAAAGTTAAGATTGTTTCATTAACCATGAGAGGGGGTGAACCTACCAAATTTGTCATAGCATTATAAGAATCAAAGGTGTGGCTACCCAAGAAGTTTCCTCCCATAATCGTATCCAAAACATATCTATTCCAAGGAGAAACACCCACATAAAAATTGCGAAGGAGAACGGTAGTAGATTGCTTACGAGTAGATCTATTTTGAGCATTGCAAATTCTATACCAAGCATCTTTTAAATTTTCTCCCTTCCTTTGCTTAAAATTAAGAACTTCATTCTCGGGAGTGCTAGCGATAGTAGCAAGCCTAGCCATGAGTTTAAGCAATTCAACAAGCAAACAAAAAGCAAAGAAAAGACGAACGGAAGAAAGGCGAATAAAAAGGCAAATCTTTTTGGAAAATCGTTTTAGAAGTGGGGGAGAGGAAAACGAGAGGCAAATGGCAACTAAAGTAAATGCAAGAGATGAGTTTGTGATGGGTACTTGGTTGGCTTGATGTAGATCTCCCCGGCAACGGCGCCAGAAATCCTTCTTGCTACTTCTTGAGCATGCGTTGGTTTTCCCTTGAAGAGGAAAGGGTGATGCAGCAAAGTAGATAAGTATTTCCCTCAGTTGTTGAGAACCAAGGTATCAATCCAGTAGGAGATACAAGCAAGTCCCCAATAGATGTACCTACACAAATAATCAAACACTTGCACCCAACGCTATAAAGGGGTTGTCAATCCCTTCACGGTTACTTGCAAGGATGAGATCTGATAGAGATAGATAGAATAGATTGCTTGAACGGAAAGTAAAACAAAAGTAAAAATAATGCAGCAAGGTATTTTTGGTGTTTTTGGTTTTAGATCTAAAAGTATAATATGGAAAATAGACCCGGGGGCCATAGGTTTCACTAGAGACTTCTCTCATGAAGGAAAATAATACGGTGGGTGAACAAATTACTGTCGAGCAATTGATAGAAAAGCGAATAATTATGAAGATATCCAAGGCAATGATTATGCATATAGGCATCACGTCCGTGTCAAGTAGACCGAAACGATTCTGCATCTACTACTATTACTCCACACATCGACCGACTCCTGCCTGCATCTAGAGTATTAAGTTCATGAAGAACAGAGTAACGCATTAGGTAAGATGACATGATGTAGAGGGATAAACTCAAGCAATATGATGAAAACCCCATCTTTTTATCCTCGATGGCAACAATACAATGCGTGCCTCGCTACCCCTACTTTGTCACTGGGTGAGGACACCGCAAGATTGAACCCAAAACTAAGCACTTCTCCCATTGCAAGAATTACCAATCTAGTTGGCCAAACCAAACCAATAACTCGAAGAGACTTGCAAGGATATGAAATCATGCATATAAGAATTTAGAAAAGACTCAAATAATATTCATAGATAATCTGAACATAAACCCACAATTCATCGGATCTCGACAAACACACCGCAAAAGAGTATTACATCGGATAGATCTCCATGAAGATCATGAAGAACATGGTATTGAAGAGCAAAGAGAGAGAAGAAGCCATCTAGCTACTAGCTATGGACCCGAAGGTCTGTGGTAAACTACTCACGCATCATCGGAGGGGCAATGGAGTTGATGTAGATGCCCTCCGTGATCGAATCCCCCTCCGGCAGATTACCGGAAAAGGGTCCAAGATTGGATCTCACGGGAACAGAGGCTTCCGGCGGCGGAAAAGTATTTTCGTGGCTCTTTTTGGTATCCAGGGAATATTTGTGAATTTATAGGCCGAAGAATAGGGTTAGGGGGGCTGCCGTGGGGCCACAAGCCAGGGGGCGCGCCCCTGTGGCTTGTCGGCACACGGTGGCTCCCCTGCCTTCATCTCCAAGTCTTCTTGGTTGCTTCTGGTCCAAGAAAAATTATTCCGAAGATTTTATTCCGTTTGGACTCCGTTTAATATTCCTTATCTGCAATACTCAAAAATAAGGGAAAAACAGAAACTGGCACTAGGCTCTAGATTAATAGGTTAGTCCCAAAAATAATATAAAATAGCATATTAATGCATATAAAACATCCAAAACAGATAATATAATAGCATGGAACAATCAAAAATTATAGATACGTTGGAGACGTATCATGTTGCCACCTCGGCATACCGACGTTGTTGTCTCGCCTCGGTCAACCATAACGTGGCATCCGCTGTCGCCTCGGCATTTTGCCCTATTTGTATCCCTGCGCCATCACTTCATTAAGTCGACGTCCTATATACCGACTTGCTTCGCCATCTCTTCATTAACCTACTACTGGGATTTCGGCGTCACCGGCCGACCAGCTTCATCACCTCTGCTAGACCGGGGGCTTCACCTCGCCACATTGGCCGTACTGCGGCGCCACTTCATCAAGCCGAGCTCTTTGCTCGGGCACCTCTGGACCGGCTTGGGGGCTGGGACCTCGATCCGCCACAAGCTCGGCCCACGTTATCCATGCTGAGCACATTAACCTGCTAAGTCGCTTTCATGCTCAACTTTTCAATTTTACTTTTTGTTCGGTTCAACCAAACCTTATAATTTTTGTTAAACAAAAAAAATTGTTTGTTAAAAACTTTGTTTGTTAAAAATTTCTTTACCCGATTTAATGGGGCGCTCTTAAATTTGTATGAGCCGTTTTATAATAAATATGTTTTCTTCTTGGTCGTTGCAAAGCCTTTTTCTACTACTCCTTTTTCCGACACTAGTGTGTGGTCGATAGCCGGATATCCTGGTTTCTTTCTAAAGCCGTTCGATTTTAGTTCGCTAAACAGGCCGCGGAGAAACACTCCGCCTTCGGGGTATGGAGGTTGAAACCAAAGGCTGACCCGCTTGGAGTACGGAGATCAAATGTATCATGTTAAAGCACGACCGAGGCACGTATTAATTTTAAGTCCAATTTTGGGTTGGCACAAAAAAATGATTCTATTTAAACATAAAGTTTTTGCATAAGTTTTTTGGTTTTTCCGAGAATAACTCTCGTCATACAATGCCAAACGCGTGTAAGGCATCGGCAATATCAACGGGGGCTACAGCTAGAGCCGAACCCACCAAAAGCTGAGGTACTCCATGCAGTCCTCGGTAAAACATTCTCGGATATTGTTTTATATGCACCAGTTTCGAATTGTGTCTTTGGTCAATAGTTGGATTGCCCGGCTCCTGTGATTGCCTCCTACATTCCGCTTTGTTCGGCTAGGTGTGCAAAGGGAGAACCATTGCAATTGTACTTCCGATTTAACTGGTCAAGTACCTCAGTGGAGAAAGCCGAAAACTGACTGTCACAATGGGCGCAAACTGGTCAGCGATCCGATGACTCCGTCAAACTATAGACCGATAGAGGTTACCCTGTGGGCCTTTCATAAATTTGACCGGAGTGTTAATGGATTGACCCCGGCTGACGCCGAACACTAACCGGGTCCTAGTAACCGGCCTTCCAAACTTTAAGCTCCTATGACTAAGATGACCTAGATTTCTCATTGCCTCGTTTCCGCTAACACAACCGCCTCCGGGCACCGAGACGTCGGCTAAGGGTTGTCTTGTTACTGCGAAAACACCCAGCGTAGAAGCCGACGATGGGCCACTCTCAAATGATAAACGGCCGCAAAGGAGTCAAAACAACATATATCATAAAAGCATTTGTATTCAATATGCAGGTGCTGCCTTCCGTAATCATCGTTATAATGCCATAAATATGCATCAATTTGACTTAAGAGTTTGGCCAAGCTGGGTTGCCTGGCTCCTGTGCTTATCCCCTACGTCCCCGATTGTTCGGCTAGCGGGTAAAGGGAGCACCTCTGCGATTGTTACATCTGGGTCATCCGTGTTAGTACCTCAGACTGGGTGAAGCCGAAAGCTAGACATCTTAAGAATATAATTGGTCGGCAACGAAGGAAGTGAAAATTTAGGTTCACTAAGGACCACAGAGTTTGGAAACTTTCCGCGAACTAAATCCTCAATATTTTCCTCCCACATTGATCAGAGTTGAGGTTTGACGATCATGGTCAACATGATAGCCTAGGAAAAGGAACTTATAAAGGAACTATTTTTCCCAGAAGATGTTTCTTACGTTAAATAGTAATATAACATATCTCTCCGCGTACCTTTGTTTATAAAACCATATGGCCGGATTGCCTTGTTTGCCGTAAATCTTTGCCCTCATAAAGGCTTTATAAAGTAGGACAAACACTCCTCGGCTACTGGCCGAGGAGGTTGAAGCCGATGGTCGGTCAACAAAGTCCTGTACAATGCGGATCCGAGCATTAATGATGTAAAGTACTTGGATACATAGAATCATTACACATAAATTGTTTCAAACCGACCTAAGTCTCAGGGGCTACTGGGATTAGTGGTTTTCTTTTATCCTTCAGGTGCATCATGGGTTTTGGACCGACACGCACCTTGTGGACTTCTGGCTATATATCTCGGCAGAGAATAAATTGCACCAATCGAAAATATCCAGAAAAAAATCAGCCTACGGTCGGGGTGGTACACCACCTCGGAAGCAGTCCGGCATAAATCTCGGGCGCAAGTGGCTAGCTCCATAGAGGGCATTTCTGGCATTAAGCTCGGCTGAATTCCTTCATTTTTTTAAAAGACCGAGGTAATTTATGAGACCTCGGACCCTGATCATCGTTGGAGCTCGAATGCAGTCCGGCGTTGGAGCTCGGAAGCAGTCTGACATAAAGCTCGGATGCGAATGGCTGGCTCCATAAAATTCTATTCCAGCATTTAAGCTCGGATTGACTCCTTCAAATTTTTAGAGACCGAGGTAATCTATGACACTTCAGATGCCGACCAGCGTTGGAGCTCGGATGTAGACCGGCATTGGAGCTTGGCTGCAAAAAGGTACCTCGGATACAGTTCGGCGTTGGAGCTCGGACGCAAGAGGACACCTCGGATACAGTTCGGCGTTGGAGCTCGGACGCAACAGGACACCGCCACACGGGAAGCACTTAAAACCCGAGATGTGGCATAAACAAGGCATTGATAATGGCCGAGAACTTAAAGGGGCTCCTCGGATGCCCGACGTGTGAACTCTTCAGATACACCTCGCCGATCCTCAAGATCGGAGATGGGAAGATTTGTTGAACCAGTTTTCAAGACCGACGGCTGAAGATGAAGAACAGTTCGGAAGAACTGAGGAGCGTCCCCAACTTGAAGACCGGTTTAGGGGGCTACTGACGGTGTCTTGGACTAGGGGGTACTCACCACGTCGTCTCCCGACCAGTGGGTCAGGCCGAGGACCCCCAGGGCGATTCACTAATGGGCCACTTCGGGCAGCCCATGACGCATACAAGGGAGATTCCACAAGACTTGGCGCACAAGACAAGGACTCCTCTAAACCCTAGGCCTACGGTACATTATATAAACCGAGGCCAGGCTAGTCAATGGACAATCTCATATTCATTACTACAATCTCGTGGTAGATACCTGTACTATGTACTATCCCCATATCAATACAATCAAAAGCAGGACGTAGGGTATTATCTCCTTGAGAGAGCCCGAACCTGGATAAAATCCTGTGTCCATGTTACCATCGCTCCAAGATGCCTAGCTTAGGACCCCTACTACGAGATATGCTGGATTTGACACCGACAGTCGGCTCCCCCCTGCGCCCTGCCTCGCCGCTCCGGCCTGGATCCGTTCTTCCATCCCCGGTGGGTAGGCTTCCCCCCTGCGCCCTGCCTCGCCGCCCCGCCCCGGATCCGTTCGACCTTCCCCTCGCCGCTCCCAAGCTGACACCCACCATTTCTCCCACCGCACACCACTCCTTTTGTGGCGGCCACCTCCTTCCTCCTCTCCCCTTCAACCTCCTCCATACTTGCGGTGCCCGCCACGACAACTTCGCAACGGAGCAGCGGCCGGTGGTGTCATCGTTGGGGATCGGTATCGGGTTGCTCGGCCATGGACTCACTGCTGCCCATCCCAACTTGGCGCCAGACAGCGAGCTCCCGACTACGACGACGCTATCTGTTCGCGCTGGACAGCGAGCTCCGAACTACGGCGACGCTATCTGTTGGCGCCCGACAGCGAGCTCCCGGCTATGCTATATGTCGACTTGAAGCTATTGTACTCTCTCCGTCACAAGGTACTGTACTCTGTTCGTCACAAGAGTATTTTTCCTCTATTCTTATAATCCTATATAAATTCTTATAAAAAGGGCCATAGCAACCTTACACCGACTCACTGCTACATCCTCTCTACAGCTCATTGCTTCCACCGGCCCACCCTGTGTATCTTCCCTGGTCACAATGGATAGCGAACAGCGAGCTGACTAATTGATGTCAGACGCTCCCTCTCCTAATAATGTTCCAGGCGCTCCACTTCCTCTCCCCACCATCTCCAGAAGAAACTGATGGATTGCTCTTTAAAGTCTCCTTGGCCTCACCTCATTTCCTTCCCATCGGTTTCTACCACACCGCTCATACTGCCTCCGGTGAGCAACTCCCTGCCATTTCCTCCATGTTCTCTATATATAACATATTGTTGATTGCATCACAGATTTGCACTTTCTCAGGTATGGCATGCTCAACGATGCCCAGGTAGTCATCTTCATTGGGTTTCACTCACTGCAAACACATGCGTCATTTGGTTTCTGCCTAATACTGGTACATAATATTCCCAAATTCTTCTCTGTTGCTAATTCTGTAATTTTGTTTGCTCTGTATCAATCTCAATATAATTTTGCTTCATTCAATATGTAACGGTGCACTCTAATTCTCTATACGGAACAATTGAACACATACACATTGCATTTTTTGCACCCTGTGTTAAATAGTTGTCTATCAACATGTACATCGTATTCTGTTAGTACGTTTTGCATTCTTGGCACATTCATCCAATTCCATTCCCTTGGGGTTATTAGACCTCTTGACATGGATAGAGCAAAAAGTTCTCCACGTTATCCAACTAGGCATGGGGTTGGTCATCCACGAGAAGTTTCATGTGGACGTCGACGTGGCCGTGGACAGCCACGCCGTACGTCAGTACCCGATCCTTCTCCTCGAGCAAGGCCATATGTTGCTGCCGATAACCGTCAGACACGTATGGCTAGAAACAGGAACAGAGGTTTGTTAGGCATGGATGTTCTTTCAACTAAGTTTTCTTCTGCACTATATATCTTGACATTTATTCCATCATCTACTTCTTGGCATCGATCAAGCAATAGCATCTCAAGAGCAGCATTTATCAAACCAACTTGCAAATGAACAATCGTCCACATCGACATCACAAACGCAGAATATGGTATTTGCCCACAACCATAAGCTTTTGCGTGTATCCCTGTTAACGTCCGAGTTTAGAAATCATTTACGTTTATAAAAACCCCTCTCTTTCCAGTTTGTCTTACAGGAAGTATCTTTGAACCCTTAACACTTTGAGGCCCCCAGTTTTCTTGCAAACATTGTACCGGTCTGTTTTGGTATGAAGAGCGTCTACGCAGAGAAAGACATACTTCAAATCCAACATATAATTTATGTTGCAAAGGAGGAAAAGTTTCCCTGCAACCATATGCTCCTGCTCCTCAAACCCTATTGGATCTACTGACTTCACATAATCGCACACTGTCAAACCAGTTCTTTCATCATATTTGTCAATACAATACCATGTTTGCAATGACATCGATGGGAGCTCAAATTAATGAGTCCATAAATGACGGTCTTGGCCCATATGTGTTCAAGATTAATGGCCATGTCTGCCACCGTGTGGGTTCTTTGAGACCAGATCCTGGCCAAAGACCAGAATATGCACAATTATACATGGTTGATACAGAGCGTGAGGTATCAAGCCGAATAAATGTTGCTTCATCTTCACGCACTGCTACATCTAGACGCATTGCTTCATCTACACGCAATTCATTCCAAGCTAATGAAGGCATTGTCCAGTCCCTCATAGAAATGTTGAACGCGCATAATCCCATTGTCAAGCTGTTTAGAACAGCAAGTCAAAGATTAAATGGGAATGATTTTGACCATTTATCAGTCTGAATATATGGCAAACCTGATGCCCATGGTGATATATATAGTGCTCCAGCAGCATCCGAGGTTGTTGGATTGGTCATTGGTGATATAGGGCCATCTCATGTAGGCCGAGACATTATAATTGAAAATCATTCATCACAATTGCAACGGATAGATGAAAGACATTGCAGATTTATGTCCATGCAGTATCCTTTATTATTTCCATATGGTGAGGATGGCTATCATGATGAGCTTATGTACCATTCAGCATCACACACAAATACTGGACGTCAAAAAGTCACAATGCTAGAATACTATGCATATAGGTTACATGATAGGCCAAATGACTTCAACACTCCATTACGATGAAAAAGATTAACACAGGCTTACTTAGTGGACGCCTATTGCTGTGTTGAAACATTTCGTATCGAATTCTTCCGGGAGCCTAGCTTTCAACGTAAGTATAGATCATCACCATATAGTTGTTTGGAAAATTTTGTATCAAGAGGTATTACAACCGGTTTTGCTGTTGGCCAAAGGATTATATTACCTTTCTCATTTACTGGAGGCCCTCGCTACTTATACCAAAACTACCAAGACTCTATCGCTATCTATAGAAAATATGGCTTCCCAGATCTATTTGTCACCTTCACATCAAATGCTGCCTGGCCTGAGATCATGGAGGCTTTATCATCCATTCCTGGACAAGAACCGTCTGACCGTCCAGATATTGTCAACCGGGTATTCAAAATGAAACTTAATATCCTAATGGATGACATTAAAAAGAAATAATTTTTTGGGCCAATAAATGCAGGTAATAAGACTTCTCTTAAACTTATATTCCCTTCACACAACATACTGTTCTGTCAATCATTTAACATTTTTAAAATTCCTATAGTTATCTACACAGTTGAATTTCAGAAACGTGGGCTCCCACATGTGCATATTATTAGATGGTTGGCTAAAGAAGCCCCTTTAGATGCACAGAAGATAGATTCATATATTTCTGCTCAGTTGCCAGATCCTGAGAAAGACCCAATAGGATATGAGGCTGTATCATATTTTATGGTGCATGGACCTTGCAGCGCTCTAAACCAGTCATCACCATGTATGTCAGAAGGAAAGTCCACAAAATTTTACCCAAAGGAGTTTTGTGAGCAAACTACTGTATGGGAGAATGGTTTCACAGAATATGCCCGGCCAAACAATGGAATTACTGTTTGGAAAAATGATGTTGACATTGACAATAGATACATTGTTCCTCACAATTTTGACCTGGCGGTTAAGTATCAAGCCCACATAAATGTAGAGAAGGTTAATCATGATGGAATGCACAAATACCTTTTCAAGTATGTTACAAAAGGATTTGATTGTGCTAGAATTGGCCTCCACACCACGTCTTCAACATCAACTTCATCAAGTGAAACTGTAAATGAAATCAATAATTACCTAGAGTGTCATTGCGTCACACCAAATGATGCTGCCTGGCGATTGCAGCAATATGATATTCACCATATAGACCCTTCAGTAGAAAGGTTACCTGTTCATCTTCCTCTCGAGAACAATGTAATTTATTCCGAAGGTGATAATCTGGAAGAAGTAATTGAAGACCCCCAAAATGTGACCACTAAACTGACTGCATGGTTACATGCTAATGTGCAAAACCCTGAAGCTCGCCAATACACCTTCATAGAATTTCCAGAATATTGGACATGGCACCAACAAGGCAAATACTGGGATTATCGTCGAGGTCCCCAAAAGAAAATTGGCCGCATTGCACATGTCAACCCTACACAAGGAGAATCTTTCTATTTGCAGATGTTGCTCAACATTCGTAAAGGTCCAACCTCCTTCATAGATATTCGGACTATATCAGGCCAAGAATATCCTACATTCCGTTTAGCATGTGAAGCTTTAGGTCTCCTAGGTGATGATCAAGAGTGGTCAAATGCATTAAAAGTTACAGCAAACTGGTTATTACCATTCCAATTATGTCAACTTTTTGTTACCCTATTGCTTTTCTGCAACGTAACAAATCCTATAAAACTTTTGGAAGAACATGCATCAATAATGTCTGAAGATATGGTACATCGGTTGAATCCTGATCCTTCTCAGTCCAGCAATTCATCACTACATTCATATGTGACATCCTCTCTTCTCATTGAACTTGAAAACTTGCTAAGGGATTCTGGATATTGCTTATCCCATTTTAATTTGCCACTACCAGATGATATAGGAAATGCTTTTGCTGAAAATAGGCTTTTGCTAGATGAGCTTAGCTATAATATTCTAGAAATGTTATCCACTTTGAACGACAATATTCCGAAGCTAAACAGCAACCAGAAGGATGTTTTTGAGGCTATCTATAATTCAGCCATGAATAATGAAGGTCAAACATTCTTTGTTTATGGGTATGGTGGAACTGGAAATACATTTCTATGGACCACTTTACTTTATTCTTTGCGGAGCCAAGGGAAAATTGCATTGCAGTTGCATCATCAGGAATTGCTTCCCTATTGCTCCCAAGAGGTCGAACACCACATTCCCGGTTTAAAATCCCTTTGGAAATTTCTGAGAATTCAATGTGCAGTATAAAGAAAAATACACATTTGGCAGAACTTATTCAAAACACATCTCTTATTGTTTGGGATGAAGTACAAGTAAATCATAAATATTGTTTCGAAGCACTAGATCACACTCTCAGGGATATATTATCAGATAGGAGGCTCAATGCCGAAGACATGCAATTTGGAGGTATAACCGTGGTTCTTGGTGGGGATTTTCGGCAAACACTCCTAGTAATAAATAATGCAACGAAGCACCAAATTTTGAAATCTTGCATTGTTAACTCCTATTTGTGGAATCAGTGCACGCTTCTACAACTGAATCAGAATATGAGGCCGACCTCAACAAATCTATCCATCAACAGCAGAGAAGCATTGCAGAATTTTGCTGATTGGCTTTTACGTGTTGGAAATGGCACTGAACCTTCTATTCCTGTTCCAAATGAACCCGACAACACATTTATAGAGATCCCCCAATATCTCCTTTTGTCACAAGATTCTAGGAATATAAATGGATTGATATAATTTGTGTACAACTCAGGTTGTCAGTCAGCTAACAACGCATCATATTTGTGTGAGCGTGCTATTCTTGCACCTACCAATGATGTCATTTCTAAAATAAATGACAAGATGATTGCTCAGCTAACAATGAGTGAAATGGCATATTATAGTGCTGATTCAATTGATGATAGCTGTCCTAATCAATCTACTCTAGAAGCATTCTATCCAACAGAGTTCCTAAACAAAATTGAAATGCCGGGACTTCCAGACCATGCATTGCATTTGAAAATTGGTGTACCTATCATGCTTCTGCGTAATCTTGATCCATCAAGGGGACTATGTAATGGTACTAGACTCATTGTTACATAACTAACTGGTCGTGTCATAGAAGGCCAAATCATAACAAGAAAAGCTATAGGTTCAAAAGTATACATTCCTCGGATTGTCACGACGTCAGCTCAATCTAAGTGGCCTTTCAAATTGAGGCATCACCAGTTTCCTATTCGCCTTTCATACGTTATGACAATAAACAAAAGTCAGGGGCAAACACTGAACCGAGTTGGTGTCTACTTACCATCTCTTGTCTTCTCCCATGGCCAATTATATGTAGCATTTTCAAGGGTTACATCACCGGACGGTTTGCGGGTTCTGATTGAAAATAGACATGTTTCTTATGAGCATTGCACGCACAATGTAGTTTATGCAAAAGTTTTTAGTCAGATTAATAGGCACAGAAGCTAAAGTATAAGGTATTTCATCCACTTGAATTTTATGTTACGCATCACATTTCACATATATGTTGAAAACCTCATGCTCATTCATGTAAATTTTTTCCTAATGATCTTTTTCTTATCGATTTAGATATGTCTCAGCTATGGAGTCTACTACAAAACTTAAAGACATCACTGTAGGACAGCAAACCTGTAGGGTCTTCGCACGCCTGATAAGGCTTTGGGATGCTATAAACATGAATAACAGAAATGGAGATGCTTTGATCAGCATTGATGGTATTCTCTTAGATGAAGATGTATGTCCAATTTCATACTAATCTATTTTAATATGCACATTCACAAATCAATTGAAAATGATGTTGACTTTACATAATCCATTTCATTCTTTCAACTGATTGCAGGGCAACATGGCACATATCAATGTCCCAAAAAGATTTGAAAAACAATTTTGCAACTTGCTCTCTGAAGGATCTGCCTACATTATTTCCAACATTGCAGCCATAGATACCAGAAGAAAATCATATGTCTATCACCATCACAAATACATGCTTCAATTCAAACAGGACACAAAGATGCATCCACTACATTCAAGGGGAGCAAATATACCAGCAATTGCTCTCAACTTTTGCCCATTTGATCAGCTGCCAGCAAAAGCAACTGATTCCAAGCCACTCCTAGGTATCGTGTAGTTGACTTAATTATCTCTTTATATCTATACTTTATGCTGATTACCTTTTTTACATATTTTCTCCTTTTAGGTATAATAGGAGTAATCAGTGACGTTGGTCAATTTGACTATGCTAGCCGAACATATCAGCACAAACTTCTGAAGATCAAAATTCACAATCTAGAGTATGGTCTTTCATGATTGCTGCCACTAAAATTAATCCTTAGTGATCCTTTATCCTCCCACTGAACAAGCATACTTTGCTTTTGTAGTGAACAGACACAAGAATTGGTTTTATGGGGTAAACATGGAGAAACTTTTGATGAAGAAGCTGTGCTAAAAAAATCTCAACATGGAATTTTAATAGCCATATTTGCTGCTATAACAGCAACTCTACAAAGGTTTACAGGTGATTTATGAAACAACCTACATAAAAATAAATAAAATAATGGATTTATTCAAACATCATATTAATCAAGTATATCTTAACCTCGCTATGCCTTGTAGGTATGACACAAGGATCCTCAAGCTCGGCAACACAAATATATCTCGACCTCGATATACCCGAAGTTCAAACATACCGCAACAGGTTCTTATCTCTCTCTCTCTCACACACTCTCTCTCTCTCTCTCTCTCTGCTATTTGCCTTCACAAATGGGAAGCCTATGAGCTAATATAGAGGTATAGATCCTCATGACCTGTACTATGTTGAAACAGAAGTTGACAGTACACTTGCCTAATCTCTATAGTTGCATGGCTACCAAGAAACACCATGAATTCATCTTCTCAAATGATGCTCTCTCTCTCTCTACTATTTGCTATTTGCCTTCACAAATTTTGTTCAGTGTTAAACACAATGAATTCTTCTTCTCAAATGATGCTCTCTCTGCTATTTGCTATTTGCCTTCACAAATTTTGTTCCGTGTTACAATAGAATAATACTTGATATGAAACATTATTTGCAGCTACCAATGGAAACGCCCAACACTAGAAAAGAACCTTCCTCAGGTTACACATATATCTCCACTTGAAGCAGCAGGCAAATTATACAACATTGAACAAATATCCACCCTGCCGACTTCAGCTTTTCAGGTCAATAATTTCATCATACATTCTTTTTTAACTCTCTTTTATTAAAAATAAATATATGATTGATGCTCCCTTCTTTTGATTAACCAGGGAGGAGCAACCTTCAGTACTATTGCAAGAGTGGCATTCATTATACAATCAGTCAAATGGTACTACAAAGCATGCAAGCATTGTGGAAAAGGATACAACAACATGTCAGATACCCAGACATGTGCCTGCCAAATTGAAATTCCATGCCCAATGTACAATGCATATCTTAAATCTCCTTTAAAAATAATCTTTCAATTGTTCATGTGACCAAGAGTTGTACGGATGTACCATGCTTCAGGTACAAACTTCCCCTTACACTAACAGATGCCTTGGGAAGTTTGGATGCAGTTGCTTTCTCTAAAGTAGCTGAGGACTTAGTTCAATGTCGTGCTGACGAAGTTTCTATGAACATGAAGATCGATGCTACTGATCATGCAAATGCCCTAGATAATTCCATTGGTAAAGAAAGGTTAGTCTACATAGGAATGAATACTGATTTGGCTGCCAAGTACCCTATAAAATATGTCCTAAAGAAAAGTTTCTCTCTCAACAATAATAATTCTGTGCCTCTATTACCTCCAGCAAAGGTTAGCAACTTTTTTTCTATTATTTGCTTAGTATATCACACTATTTACTTCATATGTCAAACTTTTCAGACATCCCAACATACAAACCTACTGCCCCCTGAAAGCACATTTGCTCCCATGGTGGTTTTGGTAATTAATAACAACATATAAGTCATTGAACTAATGTTTTCCACTAAGTATGTTTCAGGAAAAGTTCAATGATAGGATTGGCAAAAGGATTGTGGAGATTGTGGAAATACCCCAAGATGCAAGGAAATAGATTGGCAAAGCTTCAAGCAAGAGGACTCTACATTTTACATTTCTGAGAAATCACTTTGAGTCCATAGGAAAGCCAATACTATTAAAAGGGGGTAAGGTATTGCTGGTGAACAAAATGCTCATACGTGCACAAGTGATAGTCACCAAAAACACCCACAAGCTCTTCCACAAAAGTCTGTCAAAGCCAAATATTCAAAATCGGTGCAACCAACACTTTCCACTCGGTGCCACCAATTCTCAACCCTCAGACAGACTCAGCCAAACCCTAGCCACTTCGGTGCAACCGATTCCATTCCGGTGCCACCGAGTTTGGGTTGCGTACTTTCTGTTATGCAAATTCACAATATCGGTCCTACCGAGATTGTTGAATCGGCGTCACCGAGATTGGGCAATCTTACCGTTGGTCACCTTATCGGTGCAACCGAGTTTCTTATATCGGTCTCACCGAGATTCAAAAGTTGCCACCTTTTGGTCACTTCGGTACCACCGAGATTAACACATCGGTGTCACCCAGTTGGTCATTTTGTGTGTAATGGTTGGATTTTTGGGGATGGCTATATATACCCCTTCACCACCACCTACTCGAGTGAGAAGCACTCAGAACTATTCCATACTTGCCCCATCCAGTTTTCTGAGAGAGAACCACCTACCCTTGTGTTGAGGTCAAGATCTTCCACTCCAACCATATGGATCTTGATTTCTAGCCTCCCCAAGTTGCTTTCCACCAATCCCATCTCTTCGACCAAGCCAAATCTGTGAGAGAGTGATTGTGTGTTGAGGAGTCTATCATCTTGAAGCACAAGAGCAAGGAGTTCATCATCATTGCCGAGCCTTTTACCTTTTGGAGGGTGGTGTCTCCTAGATTGGTTACGTGTCGCTTGGGAGCCTCCTACTTCGTGTTGTGGAGTTGAACCAAGAAGTTTGTACGGGCAAGGAGATCGCCTACTTCGTGAAGATCTACCCATAGTGAGGCTAGTCCTTCGTGGACGGAAGCCGTTATGGAATAGTCAAGGTTGCTACTTCGTGGACCCTTATGGGTGGAGCCCTCCGTGGACTCTCGCGACCTTTACCCTCCGTGGGTTGAAGACTCCATAAACGTGGACGTACGATAACACCACCTATCGGAACCACGGGAAAAATCATCGTGTCTACAATTGCGTTTGATCCTCCTACCCTTCCTTTCTACTCATGCTTGTTGTTACTTTCCGCTGCTATACTCTTAGACATGCATGTGTAGGGTGTACTTGACTTGCCATGAATGCTAAAATCTGCCAACTCTAAAAACTGGGAAAAGGTAGAATTTTTATTTGGTCAAGTAGTCTAATCACCCCCCCTCTAGACATACTTTCGGTCCTACAAGTGGTATCAGAGCTTTGGTCTCCATTGCATTGGTCTCACAACCTAGGAGAGTATGGCGTCTAGTGAGGGAAATTATCACCGTAGAGGTCCGTACTTTGATGGCACTAATTTCGCTAGTTGGAAGCACAAAATGAAAATGCATATTCTTGGTCATAACCCCGCCGTTTGGGCTGTTGTTCGTGTTGGCTTGCAAGGTGAATTCTTTACGGATGGAAAGGAACCGGATCGTGAAGCGACCGTGGATGAGTTGAAGATGTTACAATACAACGCTCAAGCATGCGACATTCTCTTCAACTGCCTATGCCCCGAAGAATTCAAAAAAATCAGCCGTCTTGAGAATGCAAAAGAGATTTGGGATACTTTGGTTGATATGCACGAAGGAACCGAGTCCATGAGAGAATCCAAGTTAGATGTTCTTCAAAGTCAGCTTGACAAGTTCAAGATGAAGGATGGTGAAGGAGTCGCAGAAATGTACTCTAGGCTAGCTCTCATCATGTGACGCCCCCATTCTTGTCCGTACGCTAATCATGCACACAATGCGTACGACCAAGATTAGGGACTCACTGATTGATATCACAACACAACAAAAGACACAAATATAAAGGTCATACAGCTTAATATTACAAGCCAGGGGCCTCGAGGGCTCGAATACAAAGCTCGACATAAACATGAGTCAGCGGAAGCAAATATATCTGAGTACAGACATAAGTTAGACAAGTTTTGCCTTTAGAAGGCTAGCACAAACATAAACACGGATCGAAAGAGGCGAGGCCTCCTGCCTGGGAACCTCCTAACTACTCCTGGACGTCGGGGGCAGCCTCCACGTAGTAGTAGGCTCCAGCGGTGGTGTAGAAGTCGTCTCCGGCGTACTCCAACTCCTGGGCTCCATCGACTGAACGCAGCAACGTATCGAGGGGGAAATGGGAAGCAAAGCAGCTGTGAGTACTCATCCAAAGTACTCGCAAGACTGACATCAGATCTATGCTAAGTATGCATCATTATCAATGAAGGGGTTATATCTGGGCTGACTGCAGAAAGCAAGAATAGGGAGAAGGCCTAGTCCTACCGAAGGCTAGCATCTTCAACATCTTGCAGCATTAGAAGAGTGCAGATTGGTATCTCACATATAGTCATATTGTTGTAGCAATTTTAATTAAGTAACTGTCGTGGGAACAAGCCTGACAGTAGAAGGTAGGGGTACGAATGGAGAGGGCAGAGTCCTAGCTACGGCGAGGTTGTACACACAGATGTATGAGTTCAGGCCCCTCTCGTGGAGGTAACAGCCCTACGTCTCAGTGCTCCGGAGAGCTCTCTACTCTGTCGAGTGAAATATGTGTGTTGTGTTACAAAAGGTTGCGAACCCTTCTACCAGCGAGGAGGGGTGGCTTATATAGAGTGTGCTGCCCCTCATAACGTCCGGCATTAAGGGGTTTAATCGTGGTCATAAAGAGGTGTACGTTACTGGTAACGTACACCATAAATGCTGTTAATGATCTTGATGAATGTTTGCCCGTTAGCCTCCCTGGGGTGACTTCTGGACTCCTGCGGTCGACTGTCTTCAGACTCTTCCGAGTGAAAGATAACCGTCGAGTGAAAGGCACCTCCGAGTGTATATTGTCGAGTGACTTATACTTCTTCGCTATTTCAGTCGGAGACTTCCTTGTGGCCCTTAAGCTTTCTGGGGCAGTGTCCTCAGGTAGGATATGTAGGTCAGGCCTATAACCCTACCCTAGGTACGTATCCCCATCATTAGCCCCCGAATGGATCGGGGTTCGAGGGTAAAAGGTGTCAATGCAGGTTCAAACGAGACACCAAAACTCCGAGTGTATTTTGAGGCTTCCTCGAAATCTGCGTCGATTGAAACCTTAACCGTTTGCCCTGATCAATTCCGTCTTGAAGTTATCCGAGTAAAACTGAGCTTGAAAACCGGTCCGAGTAAAACTGGTTCGAGAGTCCGAGTAAAACTGAACTTGAAAACAAGTCCGAGTGATCTGGAAAATCTTCTGACGAAATAGTTTGCTCCACCGGGTCCGAGCCTCGCGGGCTTCGAAATTTGGATAAGAGCGCGCGCGCGCGCAGCGGAGATGGCGTAACTGCTAAAGCAAGTGCGGGAACGACGCCTCGATTATCGCGCCGCCCAAATCGCCACGTATCGCTCCTCCTCTGATTTCGGGATATACAGAGATCCGGCGGGCCCGCAGGTCAGTGGCTCACTTGAGTGCATATAAGAGGCGACGACGCCGGTGCTGGCACAGTATTTTTCTCCCAAATCCACTCCTCTCCTCTTCTTCCTCCGCCCTGCTCTGCTTCGTTGACCACCGCCGCCATGACGAAGGGCAAGACGGAGAAGCTCGAGCGCGCTCAGAGGGGAGGCGCCAAGGCGAAGAAGCCGTCGGGAGCCCGGTCGACGGTGCCGCCGGGGTGGATCCAGGGGGATTTTCTCCAATCGACGGTCACTGCGGAAGATGTGGACAAACTCGTAGTCGACGGGTTGATAGCTGCCGATTCCTGGCGGTTGCCGAAGGGGGAGATCGAGCCGGAGCCACGTGACGGCGAGCGAGTTCTGCTTCTCACCCACATCGAGCGAGGTTTCTCCATGCCTCCCCATCCGTTCATCCGCGCTTTCTTGAACTATTTTGGAGCGCAACTCCACCACCTTCCTCCAAATGCGATTGCATATCTTTCCTGCTTCGTAACTTTGTGCGAATGTTTCCTGGGCTGTCCCCCACATTGGGGTTTGTTCAAGCACATATTCTCTGTCCGATCCCAAGCTGTCAAGAAAGCCAATCCCAAAGATAGCAAAACCAATGTGATCCAACTGTGTGGTGGCTTAGGGATTCAGAAGAGAGGTAGGAGTGGGTTCCCCTCTATGACCTTTCCCGATTCTGTTCGGGGATGGCAGTCGACCTGGTTTTACTGCAAAGATGCCGCATCGCCAAATATGTCGACTGGGCTTCCTCCCTTCACCTTGGATCGACCTGTTACTCCCAAACCGCTGTACGTGACAAAGGTAGAGAAAATCCAGGTAGGGATCTTAGTGAATGCCATATCCGAACTGATCCGCGGTGGAGTGACTGGTCTGGACCTCCTTGAAACGTTTCTGAGTCGGCGAATTCAGCCTCTCCAAGCTCGGGATCACACCATGTGGCATTATTCGGGCCCTGAGGATACCACTCGGACTCATCCTGAGGAAGTTTCCGATCAGACTGTTTCTCAGTGGCTCAGGAGCATCACTGGAGCCTGTGATAACCCGGAAGGATCCAAACGAATTCCGCCTTTCTCCGCTTTGAACCCGCCAAAGAACTTGGTGAGTCATATATTTGTCGATTGTTTTAATACTTTGCCGAGTAACTGAATCTTCAGTCGACTGAATTTGAAGCTTGAACCTCGCAGGAATTTACGAACATGTACTCGCCCATACCCATTGGAGAACATCCTGAAGAAGAGGAAGGAAGCGTCGACGGCAGCGCGGACGGTGACTATGCTGACGACACCGAGAGCAGTGATGACGACCTGGATGAGGATGAGGTGGAAGCCCCTGTCCTTTCGCGCACCGAGCGTCGAGCCAGGCAGCAGAACGACCCGGAGGTCACCCCGAGCAAAACAGTGGCGTCGAGCACAAGGAACCCGAAACGTGACCGTGTCGCGGCATCGGGGTCGACTGAAAAGGCTGCGAAACAGCTCAAGCCAGACGTGCCAAAGCCTCGGAAGGCCCTGCCTCGAATCAAGATAGCCGTGCCTGTTGCCTCCACGTGAGTGTTCGTTTTCCTTATTCTGCTGTTGAAGAACTTTATGTTGACGTTGACCGAGTGAAATATATTTGCCAGAGCCGCTACCTCCGTAACGTCGCCCCATCGGGATGATGGAGACCATATGGAAGTAGACACTCCTGATGCGGTCACCTCCCTACGAGGTATGACAATCCCACACTTTACGCTGCTTGCTGAAGAATAATTGTCGAGTGTCTAGAATAATAATTGACATTGTCGAATGCAGCTGACGAAGTCATCGAACTGGAAGATGATGAAGAGCCGCGGCGGGGAGCGGAGGATGAAGCTGTGCTTCCGGAGGCTCCACGTGTGGACACTCGGGGACCACCGTCTGCCCAGACGCCCCGTGGGACGAGTGCTGCGATGCCTCCAAGCCTTGTAACTCTACTGTCGAGTGCTCCGCCGGCCACTTCTACTCTGGTGGCTTCGACGCAGATCGGACAATCCCAAGCACCTCCAGCTGCTCCATTGACTACACCAATTCACTCGACGCCTGCATACCCTTTGTACCACGTCCCGGAGGACCAAACCGGAGCTGCCAAGGAAGCCATGATCCAGGCTGGGCAGATGATGCTACGAACAAAGGAGGCGTATGAAGCCAGCAAGTTAGCCTATGATGCCAGCTCAGCGCTTCAGGCCAACGTCCGAGTAAGTGGTATTGTAAGTTCATTTCCGATTGAATTCCTGTCCGTCTTGATTTTACACCCACTGGGGTGTTTTTCTTCGCCAGTAGACCAAATAGTTTCTGGTCCAGTGGGGGCACGCTGAGTGCACCCACTGGGTGTAGTCCCCGAGACCGCTGTCGAATGACGAAGGCATCGGCGGGGGTCTTAATATTGTTTCCATTCGACAGGGCAGACCTTGTCGAGTAAAAATGGGTCCAGTGGGGGCACGCTGAGTGCACCCACTGGGTGTAGTCCCCGAGGCCGCCGTCGAGTGCTTGCTTCGGCGGTGGTCTGATAGAGACGATGTTCGGTTGCTTGCTTCTTTCTTTTATACTCGGACAGGCCAGACCTGGTCGAGTGTTTTCGTTTCCAGTGGGGGCACGCTGAGTGCACCCACTGGGTGTAGTCCCCGAGACTACTGTCGATCGTTGACGATGGGCAGTAGTCTTTAGAACCATTTTGCAGGTTTCATGGTCTTTCAGTCGAGTGCAATTGACCTTTTCCACTCGGGAGTAGAGAAATGGTTATGTCGACTGAACCCCTATTTCTGCTGATTTCAGAAAGCCTGTGGGCTCGGGACCAAGTACGTCGAGCTGGAGAAGGAAAAGAACCGACTTCTGCTAGATCTGGAACTGACGAACAACAACCTGGACCGTGCACAGACCGAACTGAAGACTTTGGGAGGTAATCTTTGTTGATCAGTTGTATTATCACTTTCAATTTCCATCTTTTGAACCGAGTGAATCCACTCGAACAGACGTACGTGATGAAAACCGTCGTCTCCGAGTGCGCCTCAGCAATGCTATTTCTTTAGATACCATGAAGAAAGCGCTCGAGGACAAGGACCAATCACTTGCTGATGCTCAGAAGGAAGCGAAGGAGAAGACTGCAGCTGCTGAGAAGAAACTTGCAGCAGCCAGTAAACTGGAAGAGGAGAACGCCAAGCTCAAGCAGGAACGATCCGAGTGGATCAAAAAACTCGAAGAGCAGACCAAGAGTAAGACCGCTCTGGAGAAACACTTGGGAGACTTTGCGAAGAAAATATTCAGCATGCTCGAAGGTAACCCTCGTTTGTCGAATAAATTTCTCCGGTTTTTCCAGAATGGTATTATGATCACCCTTTCACTTTCTCTTCATGTAAAATTCTGTCGAGACTTCGAAAAAGAAACTGAAGAAATTGAACCCAATCTGGACCCCACAAAGTCTCTCGTCGGAGACGCCGTGGCCATGGATATGTTTCGTCTCGAAGCTCGTCTTAAGAGCGTCCAAGGATTCATCGCTCGGCTGAGAGCTGCATTTGAGAAGGTCGACAAGGAACTGTGGCCTGAAGATCCTCTCCAGACTGACCTCGAGTCAATGATGACTCGGCTCAATGAGATTCCCAATCGAGTGCAATCGTGGAAGAAATCTGCTGCCCGCTGTGGAGCTGACGTGGCACTTTCACTCGTCAGGGTTCATTGCAAGGAAGCTAGAGAGGACAAACTGAAGGATCTCCGAGTGACCAACACGAAGAAACTCAAATTTGAAGATTTCATGGAGACTTTCATCGATGCTGCCACTAGGATCGCCAACGGAATCGACCTGGATACCTTTGTTGAGCCTTCAAGTCCTGCTGGAGCTTAAATTGGTATTTTGCTTATGGTAAAAACTTTATTTGCCTCGGTATGCCGAGTGTTGGTGTAACCGAGTAAACTTCGTTCAGGCTTTAAGCCTGAGAACTTCCCTTTTGCGCGAACAAGTTTCTGCTGCGCCGGAGATTTTAGTCTTACTCGCATTTTGCTTTCTGACAATTAGCTTGGCCGAATTTATTTGATTCTCGAGTGAAACGGGTGTTCTGCACTCGAAAGAATTTGGGACTTAGACGAGGACTGGCTCGCAGCTAAGCTTCCGAGTGTATTGAATGTAATACACTCGGAAAGGTTTTAAACTTAGGCGAAACGGATTCGCAGCTAAGCCCTCGAGAGAGAGGATTGCTCTTCACTCGGAGTAATTTTTGAACTTAGACGAGGTCTGGCTCGCAGCTAAGTCTCCTAGTGTATTGAATGTAATACACTCGGAAAAGTTTTGAACTTAGGCGAAACGGATTCGCAGCTAAGCCCCCGAGAGAGAGGATTGCTCTTTACTCGGAGTAATTTTTGAACTTAGACGAGACTGGCTCGCAGCTAAGTCTCCGAGTGTATTGAATGTAATACACTCGGAAAAGTTTTGAACTTAGGCGAAACGGATTCGCAGCTAAGCCCCCGAGAGAGAGGATTGCTCTTTACTCGGAGTAATTTTTGAACTTAGACGAGACTGGCTCGCAGCTAAGTCTCCGAGTGTATTGAATGTAATACACTCGGAAAAGTTTTGAACTTAGGCGAAACGGATTCGCAGCTAAGCCCCCGAGAGAGAGGATTGCTCTTTACTCGGAGTAATTTTTGAACTTAGACGAGACTGGCTCGCAGCTAAGTCTCCGAGTGTATTGAATGTAATACACTCGGAAAAGTTTTGAACTTAGGCGAAACGGATTCGCAGCTAAGCCCCCGAGAGAGAGGATTGCTCTTCAGTCGGAGTAATTTTTGAACTTAGACGAGGACTGGCTCGCAGCTAAGCTTCCGAGTGTATTGAATGTAATACACTCGGAAAGGTTTTAAACTTAGGCGAAACGGATTCGCAGCTAAGCCCCCGAGAGAGAGGATTGCTCTTCACTCGGAGTAATTTTTGAACTTAGACGAGGTCTGGCTCGCAGCTAAGTCTCCGAGTGTATTGAATGTAATACACTCGGAAAAGTTTTGAACTTAGGCGAAACGGATTCGCAGCTAAGCCCCCGAGAGAGAGGATTGCTCTTCACTCGGAATAATTTTTGAACTTAGACGAGGACTGGCTTGCAGCTAAGCTTCCGAGTGTATTGAATGTAATACACTCGGAAAGGTTTTAAACTTAGGCGAAACGGATTCGCAGCTAAGCCCCCGAGAGAGAGGATTGCTCTTCACTCGGAGTAATTTTTGAACTTAGACGAGGTCTGGCTCGCAGCTAAGTCTCCGAGTGTATTGAATGTAATACACTCGGAAAAGTTTTGAACTTAGGCGAAACGGATTCGCAGCTAAGCCCCCGAGAGAGAGGATTGCTCTTCACTCGGAGTAATTTTTGAACTTAGACGAGGTCTGGCTCGCATCTAAGTCTCCGAGTGTATTGAATGTAATACACTCGGAAAAGTTTTGAACTTAGGCGAAACGGATTCGCAGCTAAGCCCCCGAGAGAGAGGATTGCTCTTTACTCGGAGTAATTTTTGAACTTAGACGAGACTGGCTCGCAGCTAAGTCTCCGAGTGTATTGAATGTAATACACTCGGAAAAGTTTTGAACTTAGGCGAAACGGATTCGCAGCTAAGCCCCCCGAGAGAGAGGATTGCTCTTCATTCGGAATAATTTTGAATGTAAATCTGTGCGATCGGAATCGACAATAGACTGCGGGAGTCTTCATTCAATCCATAACATCGTCTGGGATACTCTTATTACATCAAAACAACTCTGTTATCAAGAATAAAAACGTCGAAGTAGGTCCGCATTCCAGGCGCGTGGCTCGTCAATATTCTTCTTCAAGTTGAAAAGATGGTACGCCCCGTTGTTAAGCACCTTGGTAATGACGAATGGGCCTTCCCAGGCTGGGGCCAATTTATGAGGTCGCTGCTGATCCACTCGGAGCACCAAATCCCCTTCGTGGAATGAACGGCTCTTGACATGTCTTGCATGGAAGCGGCGAAGGTCTTGTTGATATGCAGTTGATCGGATCAGGGCCATCTCACGCTCCTCCTCCAGGAGATCCACTCTGTCCTGTCTTGCTTGTTCAGCCTCGTCTCCAGAGTAAAGATCCACTCGAGGAGAATTGTGAAGGATGTCACTTGGCAATACGGCTTCGGCTCCATATACAAGGAAGAAAGGAGTTCGTCCAGTCGACCGGTTGGGAGTTGTCCTCAAGCCCCACAGAACAGACGGTAACTCAGTGACCCAAGCTCCGGCAGCATGATCAAGATCTCGCATGAGCCGAGGCTTCAATCCTTGGAGGATAAGGCCATTCGCTCGCTCAGCTTGACCGTTTGACTGGGGGTGCGCAACAGATGCGTAATCCACCCGAGTGCCTTGAGAAGAGAAATAGTACCTGAACTCTTCCGAGTCAAAGTTAGAACCATTGTCTGTAATGATATTGTGAGGGACCCCATACCGGAACGTTATCTCTTTTATGAATTTGATAGCAGTGCGGGCGTTCAGCTTCCTGATGGGTTTAGCTTCGATCCACTTAGTGAACTTGTCGACTGCAACCAGTAAATGAGTAAACCCACTCTGACCTGTTCTAAGGGGTCCAACCATATCCAAGCCCCACACAGCAAACGGCCAGACGAGTGGAATGGTCTTCAAGGCAGACGCAGGTTTGTGTGACAGATTCGAGTAAAACTGACATCCTTCGCAGTGATCGACAATATCTTTAGCCATCTCATTGGCGCGTGGCCAGAAGAAACCAGCTCGATAAGCTTTGGCAACAATCATCCTAGAGGACGCATGATGGCCACAAGTTCCCGAGTGAATCTCCTCCAGAATCAGTCGACCTTCTTCAGGAGAAATGCACCGCTGAGCTACGCCAGTCACACTTTCTCTGTAGAGTTGTTCATTGATCACAGTGAAAGCCTTGGACCTGCGGACTATCTGCCGAGCCTCATCTTCATCAACTGGGAGTTCTCTTCTGAGAATGTACGCAATATATGGTACAGTCCAGTCGGGCGTGATTACCAAAATCTCCATGACCAGATCAATGACAGCTGGGACATCAACTTCAGTCGGATCAGAAGCACTCTTTGCTTGCGGGGGCTCTTCAGTGAAAGGATCTTCTTGCACCGAAGGAGAATGAATGTGTTCGAGAAATACATTGCTGGGGACAGGTTTCCGAGTGGATCCAATCTTTGCCAACTCATCAGCTGCTTGATTCTTCACTCGGGGAACATGATGGAGTTCCAAACCTTCAAATTTCTTCTCAAGTTTTCTTACTGCATTGCAGTATCCAGTCATAGCGGGGTTCCTGACATCCCACTCTTTCATCACTTGATTAACCACCAAATCAGAATCGCCATATACCATCAGGCGACGGACGCCGAGTGAAATGGCCATACGCAATCCATACAAAAGTGCTTCATATTCAGCTTCATTGTTGGAGGAATCAAAGTGAATCTGTAAGACATAACTGAGCTTATCACCTTTTGGGGATACCAGAACGACGCCAGCACCAGACCCATTCAACATCTTTGAACCATCAAAGAACATGGTCCAGTGTGCCGAGTGAAGTTGGATTGGCTGCTGTTGCTCAATCCACTCGGCGAGGAAATCAGCCAGCGCTTGAGATTTGATTGCTTTCTTCGCCTCAAACTTGATATCAAGATGAAGGAGCTCAATAGCCCATTTGGCCACTCGACCAGTCGCGTCTCGATTATTGAGAATTTCAGACAACGGAGCATCACTGACGACTGAAATGGAGTGATCCTGAAAATAGTGTGCTACCTTCTTTGCAGTCAGATATATACCATATACGAGCTTCTGGTAATGTGGATATCTTTGCTTCGACGGAGTCAACACTTCAGAAATATAGTAGACCGGGCGTTGAACTTTGTAAGCCTTGCCTTCCTCTTCCCGCTCGACAGTTAGTACTGTACTGACGACCTGATTAGTGGCCGCGATGTACAATAACAATGGCTCTTTGCTGTGCGGAGCAGCAAGCACCGGCTGGGTGGTAAGCAGGGCTTTGAGCTTGACAAACGCTGCTTCAGCTTCTGGAGTCCACTCAAATGTATCAGACTTCTTCATCAGTCGGTATAAAGGCAGTGCCTTCTCACCGAGACGAGAAATGAATCGACTCAATGCTGCCAAGCAACCTGTAAGCTTCTAGACATCGTGCACACGCTCGGGGCTTTTCATTCGGACGATGGCGCCGATCTTTTCAGGGTTGACGTCGATTCCTTTCTCGGAAACGAGGAAACCGAGTAATTTGCCACCAGGAACGCCGAAAGTGCATTTAGTCGGATTTAACTTAATATCATATCTCCTCAAATTGGCGAATGTTTCAGCCAAGTCAGACAACAGGTCGGAACCTTTGCGAGACTTGACCACGATATCATCCATATAAGCTTCGATGTTCCGAGGGATCTGATCGAGCAAACACTTCTGAATCATGCGCATGAAAGTAGCGCCAGCATTCTTCAAACCAAAAGGCATGGTGATATAACAGAAACACCCGAAAGGGGTGATGAAGGCTGTCTTTATTTCATCTGGACCAAACAGACGGATCTGGTGGTAGCCAGAATAAGCATCAAGAAAAGATAAACGCTCGCATCCCGCAGTTGAGTCGACAATCTGATCAATGCGGGGGAGCGGGAAATGATCTTTCGGGCAGACCCGATTGATATGTTTGAAATCAATACACATGCGAAGAGACTTGTCTTTCTTAGGGACCATGACAACGTTTGATAACCACTCGGAGTGGTAAATCTCACGTATAAACTTGGCCGTCAAGAGACGAGCCACCTCTTCGCCGATTGCTTTTCGCTTCTCTGTTGCTGACCGACGCAAATGCTCCTTCACAGGCTTGGCCTTCGGATCAACTCTCAAACGGTGCTCAGCCAGTTCCCTGGGAACACCAGGCATGTCAACGGGCTTCCATGCGAAGATGTCCCAGTTCTCACGGAGGAACTGGATGAGCTCGGCTTCCTTTTTGCTGTCGAGTGTTGCTGAGATGTTGGTCGGGGCAGCAGTCGGATCTGTCGGGTGAATGTGCACCTTCTTCACCTCTCCTGCCGACTGAAAAGCTGACTCAGAAGCGGGCTTCTTAGCACGCAACAGGTCGGCAGGATCAGCATTTTTCTTGTATTCCTCCAACTCAACCATAGCCATCTGCTGGTCGGCGATCTTGGAGCCCTGCTGGAGGCACTCCTCAGCCCTTTGTCGATTGCCAGTGACTGTGATCACGCCTTTTGGTCCAGGCATCTTCAGCTTGAGATACACGTAACATGGTCGGGCCATGAAACGGGCATAAGCTGGTCGACCAAGGATGGCGTGGTAGGCACTCTGGAAATCTACCACTTCAAACGTCAGTTTTTCCTTGCGAAAGTGCTTGTCATCACCAAACACCACATCCAATGCTATCTGGCCGAGTGAACGGGCCTTCTTCCCAGGGATTACTCCATGAAACTGCATGTTGCTTTCACTGAGCCGGGACATCGGAATGCCCATTGCCTTAAGGGTATCAGCATACAGGATGTTCAGACCGCTCCCGCCATCCATCAAAACTTTGCGGAGTCGAGTGCCCCCCACAACTGGGTCTACCACCAGCGCTTGCCGCCCGGGGGTAGCAATGTGCGCAGGGTGATCTGACTGACTGAAAGTGATAGCAGTTTGAGACCACTTGAGATATGTGGGGGTAGAAGGAACCGCCATGTTAACCTCCCTGTTGATAACTTTCAGTCGACTCTTACTCTCAACATCAGCAAAAATCAACAAGGTGGCATTGACTTCAGGGAACTCTTCTTTTTCTTCTTCATCTTCTTTCTCAGGGTCTTTCTCACTCGACTGGTTCTCTTTGAATGACTGGATCAACAAACGGCACTGTCGAGTGGTATGCTTCGGCAATATCAAATTGCCCTCTTCATCTTTCCTCGTGTGGATTGCACACGGTAAATCCAAAACATCAGTACCCGACTGATTCTTTGACTTCTTTGGGGTGAACTTAGCCTTGGACTTTCCCTTATTCTTGCCTTGTGCCGCCAGGGCGGCTGCTTCTGCCTAAGCAGGGGGATCAGCTTTGCGCTTTTGTTTCCGACTGGAATTCCCACCTGCATCATTGTCGACTATTTTGGCTTTACCGCTTCGGAGGCGGTCTTCTTCTTCTCCATTGGCGTACCGAGTGGCAATCTCCACCATCTTGCTCATAGAAATGTCACCGGTGCGACCAAACTTCAGATAGAGCTCTCTGTATCTAACCCCAGCCTTGAAGGCACAAACAGCTTGATGCTCGGAAACATTCTCCACCGTGTGATGCAAGGTGGACCAACGCTGAATGTAATCTCGCAAGGTTTCATTGGGCTTCTGGACACAGTGCTGCAAATCAATCAAACCAGCTGGACGTTTACAAGTGCCTTCAAAAGTTCTGATAAACACTCGGGCCAAATCTTCCCAGCAATAGATGCTAGAGGGAGCCAAACGATTTAACCAAGCTCTGGCCGAACCATCCAACATCAAGGACAGATGCTTCATGGCTATGTTGTCGTTACCTCCACCAATCTGTACAGCCACTCGGTAATCATCCAACCAGGTTTCAGGCTTTGACTCGCCAGAAAACTTGCCGATCCCGGCCGCCAACCTGAAGTTGGGGGGAATCTCTGCAGAGCGAATGGCTCTGCTAAAACACTCGGGCCCAGAAACAACAGCACTGCTTCCACTCGGATAATCTCTGTTATGACCATCTCAGTGGGCTCTGCCTCTGTCGACCCTCCTTTGAGCGAGGACATCCCTTGCGTCAAATCCGGGATTCCGCTCATCACCGAACGGGCGCCTATCATCATTGTGCCGGGACACATAAGAACCATTCCGCGGAGGAGAAAACATTCGACGGCGGTCATCACGGTGATAACGGGGAGCAGACTGATCTCGCCCCTGATCTCTGTACCGGTCTTCACGGTATTCTCCGCCTCTGCGACGCGAAGGTGACCCAGGACTGTGAGCCGACTGAACTGTTTCTGCCCTGGTAGAATTGCCATGTAACCTGTTCTGCGACTGAGAAACAGCTGCGTTCTGGTGCTGCGCCGCCTCAAGCAATGTCTTGATCTGCTGCAGACCTCTACCAGCCTCTGATCGTGACGGTTGAATAGACTCTGCAATTCTAGCAGCTGCTGCAACATTTAAAACTGGAGTACGAAATACCTCGACGTTATTTCAAGATCTACTCGGAAACAACTGTCGCTGCTGTCGATTGGGACGTGGTGGACGCTGCCCAGCACGCTCGTCGAGTGTTTCCTGCATCTCTATGAGCCGAAGGTGTGTAGCCTCCATGGCCTGGGCCTCAGCGGTCGTACCGACGATGGGAGTACGGAGAACATCCTCATCCCGGCGCTGCTGATCATTCGACGTTCCACCAATCTCACGCCTGGAGTGGTTGAAGCCGGGCGGCGGACTCTGATGAGAGCCAGCCATGAAAACTTCCACCGCAGGGTCGCAGCTCTCGCACTCGGAAGGGATGTCGGACCGATCCGACACCGAGTCGAACACGCCGTGAAGTGACTCGGCGGGCTCGATGGCCGCAATCTGCGGGGACGAAACCTGGCGTGCCGCCGCGTGCCGCACCCAACGCTGAAGCCGCGAGCGACCGGATCGCTTGCGACGATGAACAGCAGGGAGAGCCGACACACACGGAGTCGACGACTGAAGGAGAAGAACGCCGCAGGAGCTTGCACAGAAGTGCGTCGCCCCGCGAATCGGGAGCGCTTCCACATCCAAAGGCGCTTCCTGGAGCCATGCCGAATCGTCGGCGATGAAGGTGAGCGCTCCGAGACGGATCTCGCGGCCCAGGAACAAATCACCACCGGAAGACATGACGAAGGAGAAAAAATGCAAACTCGCCGGAAGTCGCTTAGACGCCTGCCCCACGGTGGGCGCCAACTGTCGTGGGAACAAGCCTGACAGTAGAAGGTAGGGGTACGAATGGAGAGGGCAGAGTCCTAGCTACGGCGAGGTTGTACACACAGATGTATGAGTTCAGGCCCCTCTCGTGGAGGTAACAGCCCTACGTCTCAGTGCTCCGGAGAGCTCTCTACTCTGTCGAGTGAAATATGTGTGTTGTGTTACAAAAGGTTGCGAACCCTTCTACCAGCGAGGAGGGGTGGCTTATATAGAGTGTGCTGCCCCTCATAACGTCCGGCATTAAGGGGTTTAATCGTGGTCATAAAGAGGTGTACGTTACTGGTAACGTACACCATAAATGCTGTTAATGATCTTGATGAATGTTTGCCCGTTAGCCTCCCTGGGGTGACTTCTGGACTCCTGCGGTCGACTGTCTTCAGACTCTTCCGAGTGAAAGATAACCGTCGAGTGAAAGGCACCTCCGAGTGTATATTGTCGAGTGACTTATACTTCTTCGCTATTTCAGTCGGAGACTTCCTTGTGGCCCTTAAGCTTTCTGGGGCAGTGTCCTCAGGTAGGATATGTAGGTCAGGCCTATAACCCTACCCTAGGTACGTATCCCCATCAGTAACCACGCCCAGAGATCCTTCCTCGACTCCCTGCGAGGAAGCAATCCCGGAGCCACAATTCATTTCAAATTAAATTACAGTTATAGTTGTATAAGGTCAAGGCACATTTCCAAGTCGTCCTGTTACCGTGGACACGGCTATTCGAATAGATATTTCATCCCTGCAGGGGTGCACCACATATTCCCCAACACGCCTGAGTCACCTCCGGCCGGACACACTTTCCTGGGTCATGTCCGGCCTCGGGATATCAGCACGTCGTCGCCCCACCTAGACTCAACGAAGAGGCCAGCCCGCCGGTCTAAATCCTATGCGCTCAGGGGTCATGGGCCCAATCACCCTTTGCACACCTATACGATGCGTGGGCGGCCAGAAGCAGACCTAGTACACTCCAGTCCAAGAGCTGCACTGTCCAGTCCAATCCGGCGCGCGCCGCTGCATTGCTGACGTCCGAAGAGCTTCGGCTGATACAAAGACGCTGAGTGCCCACAACTTTCCCATGTGATGGTTAGTGCGTATTAAGGCCAACGACCTAACTCAGATCAAGTACCCAACCCATTAGCAATTTATTAGTGATCCATAACACTCGGGTGCCTTACCGGCGCACCCCACCACATATCACTCTCGCGGGTACCCTTGGGGCCGACCCGTCTTCAGCATGTTTCTGTAACCAGGTCATAGTAACTGTGTGTCTATACACCAAGTGGATATCCGAGGAATCACCCTCGATGGATCCCAGTCGAGGTATGAGTAAGGCAAGAGTCGCTAGCGGTAAATGGGAAGGAGGAATCACCCTCGATACCCATGACCGATAACTACACTACAGAATTATCACCGGGAGTGCTAAGTGAGGTATCACCCTCGGCACTCGGTAGTAGCTCTGCAGTGCCATACTAAAGGGGTGTGTGGTGATGTGTCGGTAACGGCTTGTCAGTCATGACGACTGAGTCTTTTGTCTTCAAGTCCTCGGTGTCGTCGATGAAAGCAGGGGCAACTGGGACTAAGGGGGTCTCAGAGGTTCACTGATCAACCTATGCTAAACAGTTGATATGATAACAGGTGTAGTAGCAGTTCATCAAAAACAGGCTCTGCATCAGATTAGGAGCTAACTAATACAGTAGCAAAAATCTAATGCAAGCATAAGAGGGAGAGAGATGGGTGATATCGGAATGCTCAAGGGGGTTTTGCTTGCCTTGCTGCTCTGCGGCAAAAGGCTGATCGTCGACGGGGTAGTCGTATCCGGCAGCACCGTCAGCCTCGGGGTCTACCGGAGAGAAGAGGGGGAAGAAACAATAAATATAAAGCACACAGATGCAACATGATGCATGACATGTCAATATGCATAGCTAGGCATGCACTAACGCAGTACTACACGTTGCAGACGAAGCGGGAGAATATCTGACGATATTTCCCGGGTCTTTGGATTTATCGGACAGACGATCCAGAGGGGAAAGTTCCATGTTCATCATGCTAGAAGCATGTGACAGATGAATGGATGGCATATTTGGATTCGTGGGATTTTTCTGATCAACTTTCATATATAAATTATTTTCATCTGGCTTACGGTTTAAAAGATATGATTTTCTAAAGTTTTAATTAATTTCTGGAATTAATTCTATTTATTAAATCAACATTATCCAGAACAGTGAATGATGACGTCAGCATGACACAAGCATTGCATCAGCAGTCAACAGTGTCAGCTACTGTTTGAACCTGACATGTGGGACCCACATGTCATAGACTCATTTTAAATCCAGGGTTTTAAATTAATATAAACAGGTTTAATTAGCAGTGGGGCCCATGTGTCAGTGACAGATTAGTGCTAATCTAATTATTTTAATTAACTCAATTTAGCTAATTAGAAAACTGACAGGGGGACCCACCTGTCATTGGCACAGGGGCATGGGGTCCCACCAGTCAGTGACTGGTCAACCCAGTCAGCCAAGTTGACTGGGCTGGGGCCAGGGGCCCCACTGGCAGTGACCCAGGGGTGGACCCCAGGTGTGCCACGTCGGTGGCCGGCGCCGGAGCGTCACCGGCGAGCGTCGGACGCAGCCGAAAGCTCCGGTGAGCTCGGAAATGCTCCACGGTGGATCATTTGGCGCGCGGCCGGGCGCGTTCAAAAGCTAGACGAGCCGCCGATCCGTTCCAGGCATCGGGGCGAGCAACGGCGGGCCGTAGCGAGCGCCAGGTCGCCGGCGGCGGAGAAGCTTTCGGGCGGCGATGGCAAACGGCGAACGGGGGCGCAAATGAGCGAACCGAAAGTGCTACAGGGTCCTACGCGACGCGACAAGCATGATGGGCACATGCCCGTGACCATTTGGTCACCGGAGCTACGCCGGCGATGAGCTAAAGCGGCGGCGGGATCGCGCACACGTCGCAGATGGCCCTAGAGGCAGCTAACGGCAACGAGAGTGAGAGGAGGGAGAAGCGGAGGCTCACAGAGGGGCGTTGCCGTTCAAAGTGAGCTCGGGGAGGGCTTGACGGCGACGAATCGACGGCGGCGATGTTCGGGTGCCCGAGGAGGAAGACGATGCAGGGTCGGCGACGGAGAGGCGCAGGAGCTCGGGCTCGTGGTCGGCGAGGTCGAGGAGGTCGCGGCGGAGCTCGTGGGTGCAATGGCTGGGCGCGGGGGTGGCTGTGGCCGCGAGTTCTACGGCGGCCGCGCCATGGCAGTGCTCGGGAAGGAGGAGAGTGAGCGAGCGAGGGCGCGAGGAGATGGGAGAGGAGGGGCAAATGGCAGAGGCGGCCAGGGGGGAGGGCTCGGGGGCGAGCTTGTCCCCTCGCCCCAACTGCCCCGGCGCCGTGGCGAGCGGCGGGCGGGGCGGCGAGCTCCGTCCACGGCGGCGTCGACACGCAGGGGGGAAGCAGGTGAGTGGAGGTGGGCTGGGCCGGTTGGGCCACGGCCCAGTTGGGCCGGAGGAGGGGGTGTTTTCTTTTCCTTTTTCTTTATTCTTTTCTGTTTTCTTTTCTTTGCTTCTATTTTATATATCTTAGGCCAATATTCCTTTTAGCGAAAATGTGCAATAGGGTCCAAATAATACCTTGCAATATTCCACTTGCCCACAATAAATTTGAGGATTTTTGGAATCTGTTGGCATTTTTCATTTGAATTTAGAGTGCTTTAAAATGCAAATATGCCTCTGTTTTGATGGTGGGGTCCACACCATGAGTTTGGTGATGTTGTTTTCCTCAACAACATTTATTTTGGATTATTCCACAAGTTTGGAACATTTTACTTTTGTTGTTTGCAGAATTATTTTTGTCACAATAATCCCTATGGCATTTTGAAATGGAATTTGAATTTCAACTTGATCAAGCCCCACTTAGCAAAATGATTAGACACTGTTCATGATCATTACTGTGCTTAATTACAATGATCACTGTAGCTTAAACCCAGGGTGTCACAATTCTCCCCTACTAACAAGAATTCTCGTCCCGAGAATTAAGAAGTAGAAGGAAAGAGCCCGGGGTATTCTGCACGAAGATGATCTTCGCGCTCCCAAGTGGCTTCATCTTCAGAATGATTTGCCCACTGCACTTTGAAGAACTTGGTAACCTTCTGACGAGTCCGACGTTCAGTTTCATCGAGAATGCGGACTGGTTGCTCCTTGTAAGAAAGGTCTTGTTGCAGCTCAAGCATATCATGATTCACTGCTCGGATAGGATCCTTGAAGCAGCGACGAAGCTGTGACACATGGAACACATCGTGAACCTGAGAAAGGTTTGGCGGTAGTTCCAATTGATATGCCATTTTACCACGCCTTTCGAGAACAGTGAAAGGACCAATATATCGAGGAGCCAGCTTGCCCGTGATTCCAAATCGGTGTGTACCTCTCATTGGCGTGACTCGAAGATAAGCCTTTTCGCCAGGTTGATAGACCATATCTTTGTGATGACGGTCATACTGACTCTTCTGACGAGACTGAGCAGCCTTCATATTTGCATGTATAATGCGGACCTGATCTTCGGCATGTTGGATAATATCCGGACCGATAAGTGTACGTTCCCCAGTTTCTGACCAATTCAGAGGAGTCCGACACTTACGTCCATACAACACTTCAAAGGGAGCCATCTTCAGACTGGCTTGATAGCTATTGTTGTAGGAGAACTCAGCATACGGAAGAGATTCCTCCCATTTCTTGCCGAAAGAAATGACACAAGCTCAAAGCATGTCTTCGAGAATCTGATTGACTCTCTCAACTTGTTCCTGGGATTGAGGGTGAAAAGCGGTGCTAAAGGACAAACGAGTCCCCATAGCTTCCTGGAAACTTGTCCAGAATCTTGAAGTGAATAAGGTACCACGGTCTGAACTAATCACCAATGGAATACCGTGGAGTGAAACCACTCTGGACATATATAGATCTGCCAGCTGGCTAGCAGTAATAGTTTCCTTGACAGCCAGAAAATGTGCAACTTTGGACAACCGGTCAATGACGACAAGAATAGCATCATTACCTTTCTATGACCTGGGAAAACCAGTAATGAAGTCCATTTCAACATGATCCCATTTCCATTCAGGAATAGAAATAGGTTGTAGAGTTCCAGCAGGCCTTTGATGTTCTGCTTTGATCAGACGACAAATGTCACATTCTGAAACATAGCGAGCAATGTCTTGTTTCATGTTAGACCACCAGAATCTTCGACGAAGGTCTTGGTACATCTTGGTACTACCAGGATGAATAGACAGCGGAGTGTCATGTGCTTCCCTCATGACCTCCTGAGTCATTTCCTTGTTATTCGACTTACACGGTACCACTAGGCGGTCTTTGAAGTACAAAGTGCCATCCTCAGCAATAGTGAAGGGTGAGGGCTTTCCTTCTGCGAGATCGCGTTTAATCCTCTCGACTTCACTGTCACACTTCTGGATCCACTTGATGACGTCCACAAGATCTGGTTTAGCAACCAGGGTATTGAGAGAACCCTGGGAAACAACGTGGAGGTTCATCTTGTAGAACTCTTCAGGAGGGGGAGTGAGATAACCCTGAGGAACAATATGAAGGTTCAGCTTGCGAAATTCTTCTTGAAGACGGGGATGAACCTTATGAACCTGAAGGTGATTGCAGTATGACTTGCGGCTCAAAGCATCAGCCATTACATTAGCCTTGCCTGGGGTATAAGAAATACCCACATTGTAATCTGCTATGCGCTCCATCCATCTCTGTTGACGGAGGTTCAGATCTGGCTGAGTAAACAGATACTTCAGACTTTGGTGGTCGGTGTAGATCTCGCATCGGTTCCCAACAAGGTATTGCCGCCACTCTTTCAGTGCATGAATTACTGCAGCAAGTTCAAGGTCATGAACTGGGTAGTTCTCTTCATGAGGTCGCAATTGACGGGATGCATAAGAAACCACTCTGCGTTCTTGCATTAGGACACAACCTATTCCCTGACGAGAAGCGTCACAATAAATGGCAAAGTCCTTACGAGTATCCGGAGGAGCAAGCACTGGAGCAGAGGTCAACTTGTCCTTGAGTGCCTGAAAGCTCTCCTGACATTTTTCTGTCCACTCATATTTAACACCTTTGTGAAGCAAATTGGTGAAGGGCTTTGCAATCTTGGAGAAGTTCTCGACGAATCGACGGCAATAGCTGGCGAGACCAAGAAAACTTCTGACTTGCTTGACATTCTTCGGGGGAGTCCAGTCCAGAATAGCCTGAACTCGTTCAGGGTTGACCGCAATACCATCCTTGGAAATCACATGACCAAGGTAGGTTACTTCGTCCATCCAGAACTCACACTTTGAGTACTTAGCATAAAGTTGATGTTCTCGAAGTCTCTCCAGTATAAGACGAAGATGCTCAACATGCTCTTCTTTATTCTTGGAGAATACCAGAATATCATCCAGATAAACCACGACGAATTTATCGAGGTAATCCATGAATATATAATTCATTAACCGAGAGAAAGTTGCTGGAGCATTGGTTAAGCCGAAGGACATGACGGTGTACTCGTATGAACCATAGTGAGTAACAAATGCAGTCTTGGGTATATCCTCTTCACGAACCCGGATCTGATGGTAACCCAACCTCAAGTCGAGTTTAGAAAATACTGATGAACCAGCAAGCTGATCATACAGATCGTTGATCCGAGGAAGCGGATATTTGTTTTGAATCGTTGCATGGTTGATGGGACGGTAATCTTGGAGCAACTGATTCGTACCATCCTTCTTCTTGACAAAGAGAGAAGGTGATCCCCAAGCAGAGGAACTTGGACGAATGAAACCCAGACGAAGCGAATTGTCAAGTTCTTGCTTAAGTTCAAGGAGTTCATGGGGAGGCATTTTATATGGACGCTTGGCTATAGGAGTGGTACCAGGTACCAAGTCGATGACAAACTCGATAGCTCTAGCAGGGGGGATCCCTGGGAGTTCTTCCGGAAAAACATCTTGGAAATCCCGGACAACTGGAATGTTTTCAATCCCTTCAAGAGGTGATTCATTTAATGCATTCATGGCAAATAGTCGGGCTTCAGCATCTCGAACAAGATGAGCATGATAGCTTACAATCTCATTCGAAGGATGCAGGAGGTGGACGGTTTTGGTGTCACAAACAATTGAAGCGGTATGTGCCTTCAACCAATCCATTCCGAGAATGAGATCGATATTGGAAGACTTCAACATTATGGGAGAGGCATGGAATTCCAACCCTTCAATTTCAATGGCGACATCGGGGCTATTAATGGAGGTCCGACATTGGCCCGCGGGAGTGTTTACCACTATTGGGACGTTCATCTCTTCACACTTAATGTCATGCATGCATGCAAAATTTTCAGACATAAAAGAATGCGATGCTCCTATATCAAACAATACAGAAGCTGGTACTGAGTTGACGAGAAGTGTACCCATCACAGTAGCAGGCTGGTCTTGAGCTTCATTCAGATCAACATTGTTAGCCTGAACACGACCCTGAGCAGGCCTGGCATTGTTGTTGCGGCGCTGGTTGGAAGGCAGTGCAAGTTGATTCTGATTCTGCCTGCATTCTCTAGCACGGTGTCTTGGGCGACCACACTTAAAGCATAGTCCATCCTCAGGACGGGATGGTGGAGGCTGAGGTGCTCTTGGCGGTATAGCTCTTGGCTGTCTTGGCGGTGGAGGGGGCAGACGAGGCGCCACATAGGATGGCCTCGGGGCATAAGCAGGTGGATGGTAGTTGTTGGGGATCCAGATCCTTTGCTTCTGCGGACTTGGGCACGAAGATGAACCCACGTCAATTTTGCGCTTAGTGTGTTGCTTGTACCTCTGCAGACCTGTCTCAATCTGGATAGCCTTATTCACCAAGGTGGCAAAATCAGGGAAGTCGTGAGCTAGAAGAGCAAGGTGAATATCTGGGTGAAGTCCTTCACGGAATTTCTCCTGCCTGTGAGCATCAGTTGCAATGTATTCCTCAGCATAGCGAGATAAGTCCAGAAATTCCCGTTGATAAGCATCCACAGTCTTGTTGCCCTGGACTAGGTTGCGGAATTCACGCTTCTTCTTATCCATCATTCCCTGGGGAATGTGGCGAGCACGAAAAGCAGCTTGGAACTCTGGCCAGGTGATGATTGTTCCAACAGGCTGAGAGCGCCTGTGGCTGTCCCACCATTGAGCAGCGGGGCCCTTCAGAAAGTACGAGGCAAAGGTGACATAGCTAGCCTCTGGGGCGCCTGAAGATTCCAGCTCATAAGTGATGTCACGGAGCCAGTCATCTGCGTCAAGCGGCTAAGTTGAGCTACGGTAGTTCGTAGGGTTGAGGCGCATGAAGTCTTACAGAGTCACTGGGGCTGGCTGCTGATTCATATTTGGCCTCGGGAAACGGTCCATAAGCCCTTGCATAAACTGGCGATTCAGTTCAAACTGTTGCATCATACCAGCCATGTAGTCCGGTGGCGGTGGTGGCTCAGGTGCACCACGACCACGACCAGCTGGCCTAACCATTCTGTCAAATTTAACAGTGGTAGTTTAGCATTTGGTAATTGCAAAATCAAGGAATCATTCATGAAGTAAATTGCACAAAGAAGGAAGTGCAATAATTACGACATAGTAGTTCAAATTTCAACATACAGATCCATACATAAGTCTATTACAAACCATAAGTTCGTTACAAAATAGACGATAGATCCGGCCTGAAATTAACCTAGACAACTAGGCGGCACGCCGGCACGCGATGGAGGGATACAACAACGCATCAGCGTCGGGGACAACGAAAGTAGCCGGGGAACTGCAGGTGACTCTGAAATCTAGTGAAGGAGTACTGCATCCCGTGCACACCCTGATGCAGAATCTGCATATCAACCGGGAGCCTAGGTCCAAGTGCGGGAGCACGACCTCCAACAGCAGGCCACGCAAGACCTGGAGGAAACTCAGTCGGGCGCGGGTGAAGAACAAACTCCGTATGCATTCCCGCAACGACTGTTGGCCTCAACTGCTCCAAAGCCCGGTAAAGACGAGCACGGGTGGCGTACAGCTCAAAGTTAAGAGCCCTGACAGTGCGATCCAGGGCCTCAATGTACTGAACCAGAACCTATGGGTCGTAACGACGACTCACGTAGGGGGTGCAGATAGCAGTGTAAGATCGGTCGGTACGCTGTCGTGCAAAAGGGGTCAAGACCTTAGCGTCGACAGCAGTATCAACTTCAGCAGGGACATACGGGATGTATCTGTACGCTGTCTCCTCCAAACAGGGGTTCGCTGCACGGAGACGAACAATAGCAGCATAGGCAGCATCCTGTACTGCCATCTCAATAGTCACTCCAATGCCACGGAAGGTGTGCAGCTCAGAAATGGAGCGATCCTGTTGATCCCAGATAACCATCACAGCCTCATACTGTTCCTGGTTGAACTCGTGGTAGTCCCCGTAAACAGTGTACTCGGGATACCAGCGATAGCCCAGCTTCTTCAAGAGGTCGACCAGAATGGCTGGGAACCCAGTCGTATCGTGCGCGTAGGTCAGACGAACAATCTGCCTATCGGGACGCATCTATAACAAGGAGATTCAAGATGTCAAATGATAGTGTGTGCATCATAACTTCAAAGAAGACAATTTTCGACGAAACAATTCTCCGGTGGATGTGATCACGAGAACCTAATGTTAGATTTAGCAAAATCTTTAGCCCGAAAGAGAAGAGAGATCAGAACCCAGAGTATAGACGAGGAATAAAAGATCCTAATACCACCCGATTGGCGACATGGGCCCGTAAGCCACACAGCCAAGTTAGTAAAACAGTTTTCTTTGACTAGACTCAACTTCGGCCAAGGAATTGGAAAGGGGGCTACCTACAGGCAGTCGGCTCTGATACCAACTTGTGACGCCCCCATTCTTGTCCGTACGCTAATCATGCACACAATGCGTACGACCAAGATTAGGGACTCACTGATTGATATCACAACACAACAAAAGACACAAATATAAAGGTCATACAACTTAATATTACAAGCCAGGGGCCTCGAGGGCTCGAATACAAAGCTCGACATAAACACGAGTCAGCGGAAGAAAATATATCTGAGTACAAACATAAGTTAGACAAGTTTTGCCTTTAGAAGGCTAGCACAAACATAAACACGGATCGAAAGAGGCGAGGCCTCCTTCCTGGGAACCTCCTAACTACTCCTGGACGTCGGGGGCAGCCTCCACGTAGTAGTAGGCTCCAGCGGTGTTGTAGAAGTCGTCTCCGGCGTACTCCAACTCCTGGGCTCCATTGACTGAACGCAGCAACGTATCGAGGGGGAAAAGGGAAGCAAAGCAGCTGTGAGTACTCATCCAAAGTACTCGCAAGACTGACATCAGATCTATGCTAAGTATGCATCATTATCAATGAAGGGGTTATATCTGGGCTGACTGCAGAAAGCAAGAATAGGGAGAAGGCCTAGTCCTACCGAAGGCTAGCATCTTCAACATCTTGCAGCATTAGAAGAGTGCAGATTGGTATCTCACATATAGTCATATTGTTGTAGCAATTTTAATTAAGTAACCACGCCCAGAGATCCTTCCTCGACTCCCTGCGAGGAAGCAATCCCGGAGCCACAATTCATTTCAAATTAAATTACAGTTATAGTTGTATAAGGTCAAGGCACATTTCCAAGTCGTCCTGTTACCGTGGACACGGCTATTCGAATAGATATTTCATCCCTGCAGGGGTGCACCACATATTCCCCAAAACGCCTGAGTCACCTCCGGCTGGACACACTTTCCTGGGTCATGTCTAGCCTCGGGATATCAGCACGTCGTCGCCCCACCTAGACTCATCGAAGAGGCCAGCCTGCCGGTCTAAATCCTATGCGCTTAGGGGTCATGGGCCCAATCACCCTTTGCACGCCTGCACGATGCGTGGGCGGCCAGAAGCAGACCTAGTACACAGGTCCCAGGATCGAAACCTGGCTCTGATACCAACTTGTGACGCCCCCATTCTTGTCCGTACGCTAATCATGCACACAATGCGTACGACCAAGATTAGGGACTCACTGATTGATATTACAACACAACAAAAGACACAAATATAAAGGTCATACAGCTTAATATTACAAGCCAGGGGCCTCGAGGACTCGAATACAAAGCTCGACATAAACACGAGTCAGCGGAAGCAAATATATCTGAGTACAGACATAAGTTAGACAAGTTTTGCCTTTAGAAGGCTAGCACAAACATAAACACGGATCGAAAGAGGCGAGGCCTTCTGCCTGGGAACCTCCTAACTACTCCTGGACGTCGGGGGCAGCCTCCACGTAGTAGTAGGCTCCAGCGGTCGTGTAGAAGTCGTCTCCGGCGTACTCCAACTCCTGGGCTCCATCGACTGAACGCAGCAACGTATCGAGGGGGAAAAGGGAAGCAAAGCAGCTATGAGTACTCATCCAAAGTACTCGCAAGACTGACATCAGTTCTATGCTAAGTATGCATCATTATCAATGAAGGGGTTATATCTGGGCTGACTGCAGAAAGCAAGAATAGGGAGAAGGCCTAGTCCTATCGAAGGCTAGCATCTTCAACATCTTGCAGCATTAGAAGAGTGCAGATTGGTATCTCACATATAGTCATATTGTTGTAGCAATTTTAATTAAGTAACCACGCCCAGAGATCCTTCCTCGACTCCCTGCGAGGAAGCAATCCCGGAGCCACAATTCATTTCAAATTAAATTACAGTTATAGTTGTATAAGGTCAAGGCACATTTCCAAGTCGTCCTGTTACCGTGGACACGGCTATTCGAATAGATATTTCATCCCTGCAGGGGTGCACCACATATTCCCCAACACGCCTGAGTCACCTCCGGCCGGACACACTTTCCTGGGTCATGTCCGGCCTCGGGATATCAGCACGTCGTCACCCCACCTAGACTCAACGAAGAGGCCAGCCCGCCGGTCTAAATCCTATGCGCTCAGGGGTCATGGGCCCAATCACCCTTTGCACACCTGCATGATGCGTGGGCGGCCAGAAGCAGACCTAGTACACTCCAGTCCAAGAGTTGCACCGTCCAGTCCAATCCGGCGCGCGCCGCTGCATTGCTGACGTCCGAAGAGCTTCGGCTGATACAACGACGCTGAGTGCCCATAACTTTCCCACGTGATGGTTAGTGCGTATTAAGGCCAACGACCTAACTCAGATCAAGTACCCAACCCATTAGCAATTTATTAGTGATCCATAACACTCGGGTGCCTTACCGGTGCACCCCACCACATATCACTCTCGCGGGTACCCTTGGGGCTGACCCGTCTTCAGCATGTTTCTGTAACCAGGTCATAGTAACTGTGTGTCTATACACCAAGTGGATATCCGAGGAATCACCCTCGATGGATCCCACTCGAGGTATGAGTAAGGCAAGAGTCGCTAGCGGTAAATGGGAAGGAGGAATCACCCTTGATACCCATGACTGATAACTACGCTACAAAATTATCACCGGGAGTGCTAAGTGAGGTATCACCCTCGGCACTTGGTAGTAGCTCTGCAGTGCCATAATAAAGGGGTGTGTGGTGATGTGTCGGTAACGGCTTGTCAGTCATGACGACTGAGTCTTCTGTCTTCAAGTCCTCGGTGTCGTCGATGAAAGCAGGGGCAACTGGGACTAAGGGGGTCTCAGGGGTTCACTGATCAACCTATGCTAAACAGTTGATATGATAACAGGTGTAGTAGCAGTTCATCAAAAACAGGCTATGCATCAGATTAGGAGCTAACTAATACAGTAGCAAAAATCTAATGCAAGCATAAGAGGGAGAGAGATGAGTGATATCGGAATGCTCAAGGGGGTTTTGCTTGCCTTGCTGCTCTGCGGCAAAAGGCTGATCGTCGACGGGGTAGTCGTATCCGGCAGCACCGTCAGCCTCGGGGTCTACCGGAGAGAAGAGGGGGAAGAAACAATAAATATAAAGCACACAGATGCAACATGATGCATGACATGTCAATATGCATAGCTAGGCATGCACTAACGCAGTACTACACGTTGCAGACGAAGCGGGAGAATATCTGACGATATTTCCCGGGTCTTTGGATTTATCGGACAGACGATCCGGAGGGGAAAGTTCCATGTTCATCATGCTAGAAGCATGTGACAGATGAATGGATGGCATATTTGGATTCGTGGGATTTTTCTGATGAACTTTCATATATAAATTATTTTCATGTGACTTACGGTTTAAAAGATATGATTTTCTAAAGTTTTAATTAATTTCTGGAATTAATTCTATTTATTAAATCAACATTATCTAGAACAGTGAATGATGACGTCAGCATGACACAAGCATTGCATCAGAAGTCAATAGTGTCAGCTACTGTTTGAACCTGACATGTGGGACCCACATGTCATAGACTCATTTTAAATCCAGGGTTTTAAGTTAATCTAAACATGTTTAATTAGCAGTGGGGCCCATGTGTCAGTGACAGATTAGTGATAATCTAATTATTTTAATTAACTCAATTTAGCTAATTAGAAAACTGACAGGGGGACCCACCTGTCATTGGCACAGGGGCATGGGGTCCCACCAGTCAGTGACTGGTCAACCCAGTCAGCCCAGTTGACTGGGTCAACCCAGTCAACTGGGGCCAGGGGCCCCACTGGCAGTGACCCAGGGGTGGACCCCAGGTGTGCCACGTCGGTGGCCGGCGCCGGAGAGTCGCCGGCGAGCGTCGGACGCAGCCGAAAGCTCCGGTGAGCTCGGAAATGCTCCACGGTGGATCATTTGGCGCGCGGCCGGGCGCGTTCGAAAGCTGGACGAGCCGCCGATCCGTTCCAGGCATCAGGGCGAGCAACGGCGGGCCGTAGCGAGCGCCAGGTCGCCGGCGGCGGAGAAGCTTTCGGGCGGCGATGGCAAACGGCGAACGGGGGCGCAAATGAGCGAACCGAAAGCGCTACGGGGTCCTACGCGACGCGACAAGCACGATGGGCACATGCCCGTGACCATTTGGTCACCGGAGCCACGCCGGCGATGAGCTAAAGCGGCGGCGGGATCGGGCACAAGTCGCAGATGGCCCTAGAGGCAGCTAACGGTGACTAGAGCAAGAGGAGGGAGAAGCGGAGGCTCACAGAGTGGCATTGCCGTTCAAAGTGAGCTCGGGGAGGGCTTGACGGCGACGAATCGATGGCGGCGATGTTCGGGTGCCCGAGGAGGAAGACGATGCGGGGTCGGCGACGGAGAGGCGCAGGAGCTCGGGCTCGTGGTCGGCGAGGTCGAGGAGGTCGTGGCGGAGCTCGTGGGTGCAACGGCTGGGCGCGGGGGTGGCTGTGGCCGCGAGTTCTACGGCGGCCGCGCCATGGCAGTGCTCGGGAAGGAAGAGAGCATGCGAGCGAGGGCGCGAGGAGAGGGGAGAGGAGGGGCAAATGGCAGAGGCGGCCAGGGGGGAGGGCTCGGGGGCGAGCTTATCCCCTCGCCCCAACTGCCCCGGCGCCATGGCGAGCGGCGGGCGGCGCGGCGAGCTCCGTCCACGACGGCGTCGACACACAGGGGGGGAGCAGGTGAGTGGAGGTGGGCTGGGCCGGTTGGGCCACGGCCCAGTTGGGCCGGGGGAGGGGGGTGTTTTCTTTTCCTTTTTCTTTATTCTTTTCTGTTTTCTTTTCTTTGCTTCTGTTTTATATATCTTAGGCCAATATTCCATTTAGCAAAAATGTGCAATAGGGTCCAAATAATACCTTGCAATATTCCACTTGTCCACAATAAATTTGAGGATTTTTGGAATCTGTTGGCATTTTTCATTTGAATTTAGAGTGCTTTAAAATGCAAATATGCCTCTGTTTTGATGGTGGGGTCCACACCATGAGTTTGGTGATGTTGTTTTCCTCAACAACATTTATTTTGGATTATTCCACAAGTTTGGAACATTTTACTTTTGTTGTTTGCAGAATTATTTTTGTCACAATAATCCCTATGGCATTTTGAAATGGAATTTGAATTTCAACTTGATCAAGCCCCACTTAGAAAAATGATTAGACACTGTTCATGATCATTACTGTGCTTAATTACAATGATCACTGTAGCTTAAACCCAGGGTGTCACACATCACCAATGAGATTGCCGGTTTAGGAAGCGAAGAAATGACCGACAAATTCATCATCAAGAAGATACTTAGAGCTTTGTATGAGAGATACGACACCGTGTGCACATTGATCCAAATGATGCCCAACTACAAAGATCTCAAGCCTACGGAAGTCATTGGAAGGATTGTTGCTCATGAGATGACACTCAAAGACAAAGAAGAGCTTCACAACAAGTCTAGCGGTGCTTACAAAGCCACAAGTGATGCTCCCACAACTTCAAGTGACAACCTTGTCACCAATGAAGAGATAAGCCTCATGGTCAAGAAATTCAACAAGTTCTACAAGAAGAGAGGCAAAGAGAGAAGCTCCAACTCAAGATATGATGAGAAGCGTTCGTCAAGTCGTGACCGCAATTGCTACAATTGTGGGAATCCCGGACACTACTCCAATGAGTGCACGGCTCCCTACAAACGAAGAGAAGAGTCACCTCGAAGACAAAGCTCAAGGAATGAATCACCTCAAAGAGAGAGAAGGAGTAGAGATGATCGTGATGAAAGAAGACACTCAAGGAGAAGTAGGGATTCGGAGAAGAAGGACAAGTACACCAAGAGCTACACAAAAAGAAAACATCAAGCTCATGTTGGTGAATGGGTTTCCGGCTCCGTGAAAGCACAACATGCTCCCTTGGTGGTTTTGATATTCATGACAACATACATTGTCTCTTGGACTAACACTTTTACCTAGTGTATTTCAGATAAAAGTGCATGGAGAGATGGGTTGGCAAAAAGGGCTGTGTGGAGATACCCCAAGATGCACGGAAATGGATTGGCAAAGCTTCAAGCAAGAGGACTCTACATTTTACTTTGTGAGAAATCACTTTGAGTCCATAGGAAAGCCAATACTATTAAAAGGGGGTAAGGTTTTGATTGGTGAACAAAATGCTCATACGTGCACAAGTGATAGTCACCAAAAACTCCCACAAGCTCTTCCACAAAAGTCTGTCAAAGCCAAATATTCAAAATCAGTGCAACCAACAACTTCCACTCGGTCCCACCGATTCTCAACCTCAGACAGACTCAGCCACACCCTAGCCACTTCGGTGCAACCGATTCCATTTCGGTGCCACTGAGTTTAGGTTGCCAACTTTCTGTTACGCAAATTCACAATATCGGTACCACCGAGATTGTTGGATCGGCGTCACCGAGAATGGGCAATCTGACCGTTGGTCACCTTATCGGTGCAACCGAGTTTCCTATATCGGTCTCACCGAGATTCAAAAGTTGCCACCTTTTGGTCACTTCGGTACCACCGAGATTAACACATCGGTGTAACCGAGTTGGTCATTTTGTGTGTAACGGTTGGATTTTTGGGGATGCCTATATATACCCCTTCACCACCACCTACTCGAGTGAGAAGCACTCAAAACTATTCCATACTTGCCCCATCCAATTATCTGAGAGAGAACCACCTACCCTTGTGTTGAGGTCAAGATCTTCCACTCCAACCATATGGATCTTGATTTCTAGCCTCCCCAAGTTGCTTTCCACCAATCCCATCTCTTCCACCAAGCCAAATCTGTGAGAGAGTGATTGTGTGTTGAGGAGTCTATCATCTTGAAGCACAAGAGCAAGGAGTTCATCATCATTGCCGAGCCTATTACCTTTTGGAGGGTGGTGCCTCCTAGATTGGTTAGGTGTCGCTTGGGAGCCTCCTACTTCGTGTTGTGGAGTTGAACCAAGAAGTTTGTACGGGCAAGGAGATCGCCTACTTCGTGAAGATCTACCCATAGTGAGGCTAGTCCTTCGTGGACGGAAGCCGTTATGGAATAGTCAAGGTTGCTAGTTCGTGGACCCTTATGGGTGGAGCCCTCCGTGGACTCTCGTGACCGTTACCCTCCGTGGGTTGAAGACTCCATAAACGTGGATGTACGATAGCACCACCTATCGGAACCACGGGAAAAATCCTTGCGTCTCCTATTGCGTTTGATCTTCCTATCTCAACTCTTTACTTCATGTGCAATGTCTTTACTTTCCGCTGCTATATTTGTTGACATGCATGTGTAGGGCTGTTAGACTTACTAGACTTGCTAAAACTGTTAAAATCTGCCAACCAATTAACTTGGGAAAAGGTTAGGTTTTAAATTCCTGCTAGTAGTCTATTCACCCCCCCTAGACACTCTTCTAGTGATCCCTCAATTGGTATCAGAGCTTTGGTCTCCATTGCTTCGGTTTAATCACCGAGGAGGAAGATGGATGTGTCTAGTATAGGGAATTTGAGTTGTAGAGTGCCTATTCTTGATGGAGAGTATTATAGTCAATGGAAAACTTTGATGCTTGAGCTGTTTAATGAATTTCAATTGAGCAAGTATGTTAAGTGCGCCTACGTGCCTCCCATTGATCCTTTACATCCCACACACGAAGAGGAAATTGATATGCTATGCAATCTTAGAACTGCCAATCTCATTGTTAGAGCATTACCTAGAAATGTGCTAAATCAAATGAAGAATTTTGAATGTGCTTATACTTTGTGGAATGACTTGGAAAAACGATATCCAAGTTATTCATTGAGTAATCTTGATGAAATTCTTCATAAAACTATTGCCTTCCACAATATGACGCCTAGTGATCCCAAGTTTGATGTTTATCTATTTGAGCTTAGAGACCTCATGCGTGCTAAAGGAGATGTCACAACTATCAACAACATCATTATAGAATCCCTTCGCATTCATAAATTTGAACATTGTCATGATCACAACCCTAACGAATCTCTTGTTCTTTATGATGAGGATTTCCCACTTGATGATGACAATGTGGAACATGGCTACTATGATGAAGATGAGCTGTTCGACATCGAGTATGAGAAGATCATGAAGAATCTAAGTATCATGGCAAACTTCAAGGATTACATGTCCGGAGGAAAAGAGTGGATTCTCGATAGCGGATGTACCGATCATATGACCGGAGATAGAGACATGTTTGAAGAGATCACACCAAACCATGGACCGCGAAGGTACGTAACGTTTGGAGAAAACTCCAATGGTAAGGTACTTGGTCTTGGTAAGGTGGCCATATCCCATGATAGCTCTATTCAAAATGTTATGCTTGTTGAATCTCTTGGCTACAATCTTCTTTCCGTATCTAGACTTGCTGACTTTGGTATTAATGTGCTATTTACGAAAATAGATTGCCAAGTGTTTCGTCAAGATAATCATAAAATGGTCTTTACCGGTTTCCGTAGGGGGGATCTATACATTGTCGATTTCTCTAAAAGATCCAAACCTCGTACTTGTCTTATTGCAAAATCTTCTAAAGGTTGGCTTTGGCATAGAAGACTAGGACATGTTGGCATGCATAATTTAGACAAGCTTATTAAAGGTGATCATATTCTTGGTGTTAAAGATGTTATCTTTGACAAAGATTGACTTTGTAGTGCTTGTCAAGCTGGAAAGCAAGTAGGTGGAAGTCATCCCGTTAAGAATATCATGACTACTAGGAGACCACTCGAGTTACTTCACATGGATCTTTTTGGTCCCAATGCTTACAAGAGTCTCGGTGGAAATTCCTATGGTCTAGTTATAGTTGATGATTTTTCCAGATTAACGTGGGTATTCTTTCTTGATGATAAGTCACAGGTTCAAAAGATCTTCAAGAACTTCATTCGCAAAGCGCAAAATCAGTTTGAAGTGAAGATCAAGAAGGTTCGGAGCGATAACGGATCGGAGTTCAAGAACACCCATGTGGATACCGTTCTTGACGAAAAAGGTGTCTCACATGAGTTCTCGGCTACGTACACGCCTCAACAAAATGGAGTTATTGAGAGGAAGAACTGGACGCTCATTGAGATGGCAAGAACGATGCTTGACGAATACAAGACGCCAAGACACTTTTGGGCAGAAGCCGTGGAAACAGCATGTCATGCCACAAACCGACTTTACTTGCACAAGCTTCTCGGTAAAACGGCATACGAGCTACTCACCGGTAACAAACCCCAAGTTGGATACTTTCGGGTATTCGGCTCAAAGTGCTACATTCTTGATAAGCATCGTCGTACTAAATTTGCTCCTAAATCTCATGAAGGATTCCTACTTGGTTATGGATCGAACTCTCACACTTACCGTGTCTACAACAACTTCACTCGAAAAGTTGAAGAGATGGTAGATGTGAAGTTTAATGAATCTAATGGTTCGCAAGTCGAACAATTGCCAAATGATGTAGGTGACAAAGACCCTTCGGTAGCTATCCAAGACTTGTCCATTGGCAAGATTCGTCCCATGGAGGTGAAGGAAAGTACTTCATCGACTCAAGTGGAAGCCCCTACTTCACGTCAAGGTGAAACTCAACACGACATGGAGGCATCCACAAGCGGTACACGACAAGATGATGAAGAGGAGGAAGTGCATCATGAAGATCCACCACAACCTCCTTCACCACCACCTCAAGGGAACGATACCTTCAACAACAACGAAGATGAAGGAGATGATGATGAAGAAGAAGCTCCACCAACCAACAATCGGAGGCTGACCGGAGTTCGAGCACAAGTGACCAAGAACCATCCCCTAAACCAAATCTTTGGTGATATACAAACAGGGAGAATCACTCGCTCTAAAACTCGCCTAGCTAACTTTTGTGAGCATTATTATTTCATCTCTAGCATTGAGCCCTTGAAGGTAGAGCAAGCACTTGAAGACGCGGATTGGGTGAACGCGATGCATGAAGAGCTTCACAACTTCGAGAGGAACGAAGTGTGGACACTCGTGGAGAAGCCCAAGGATGAGCAAAACATCATCGGAACCAAATGGGTGTTTCGAAACAAGCAAGATGAAGACGGTCAAGTCGTACGCAACAAGGCTCGTCTCGTAGCCCAAGGATATACGCAAGTCGAAGGTATGGACTATGGTGAGACCTACACCCCCGTCGCTAGACTTGAAGCTATTCGCATTCTTCTGGCTTATGCTAATCAACATGATATCACGCTTTATCAAATGGACATTAAAAGTGCCTTTTTAAATGGTGAGATTGAAGAAGAAGTCTATGTTAAGAAACCACCTGGTTTTGTAAATCCTAAGAAACCTAATCATGTTTACAAGCTTCGTAAAGCCCTTTATGGTCTTAAGCAAGCCCCCCGTGCTTGGTACAAATGCTTAACGAAGTTTCTCATTGAAAAAGGTTTTGAAATTGGTAAAATTGACGCAACCTTATTCACTAAGAGAGTTAATGGTGAATTATTTGTTTGCCAAATCTATGTGGATGATATTATCTTTGGATCTACTAACCCACAATTTAGTGAAAGATTTGGAAGGTTGATGTCCGAGAAGTATGAGATGTCCATGATGTGTGAGCTGAAATTCTTTATTGGTTTACAAATCAAGCAAATGAAAGAAGGAACTTTCATCTCTCAAACTAAGTATACCAAGGACTTGATCAAGAAGTTCAACATGCAAGAGTGCAAAGGTATGAATACTCCCATGCCTACTAGTGGACATGTTGACCTTACCAAGGAGGATGAACCGGTTGATCAAAAGGTTTATCGATCTATGATTGGTTCATTGCTATATCTATGTGCCTCTCGTCCCGATATTATTCTTAGTGTTTGCATGTGTGCTAGATATCAAGCTGCACCTAAAGAGTGTCATCTTTTGGCCGTGAAACGTATTGTGAGATATTTGATACAAACACCAAACTTTGGCATTTGGTATCCCAAGGGATCTTCCTTTAACCTTGTTGGCTATTCCGATTCGGACTATGCCGGTGACAAGGTTGATAGAAAATCCACCTCGGGTACTTGTCAATTTTTGGGTAGATCTCTTCTGTCTTGGTCCTCCAAGAAACAAAACTCGGTATCTCTATCTACTGCCGAAGCTGAGTATATTGCTGTTGGATCTTGTTGTGCGAAATTACTATGGATGACACAAACGCTTAAGGATTATGGAATTCATGTTAGAAATGTTCCATTGCTTTGTGACAATGAAAGTTCTATTAAAATTGGTCATAATCCTGTGCAACATTCTCGAACTAAACATATTCAAGTTAGACATCATTTCATTCGTGATCATGTTGCCAAAGGAGATATTAATCTTAAGCATGTTCGCACCAACAAGCAATTGGCCGATATCTTTACTAAGCCACTTGATGAGAAAACATTTTTCTATTTGAGGAGTGAGTTGAACATCATTGATGCTTCAAACTTGAGCTAGACTCATTCGTTTGCATGCAAGGGCATGAGCATTCTTGATATTTTCATGTAATCCTAACATGATATCTTATGCCATGGAATTCTATGCTCCCTTGCATTGCATCTAATCTTTTGTAGGTACTTGGAAGATTTTCATTCCACAAGATTGCCATCAACTCAAATCATAAGCAATCTTGTCATGACCAAGTGTCCACAACCCCTCTTGATGATGGAAGGAAGAAGACAACTCAACCATATCCTTGACATATACTTGATGTGATCATATTTGCTAAATCTCAATTGGTATCATGTCAAATGGATATATCTATTGTTCTTCCTTGCATGACTAACCTTTGTAGGTGAAAAGTGTACTCAAACGAGAAGGATAGCTCCCAACTCAAGATGATCTTCATCAACCTCGAGCATCCTCAACAAGTTCACCTACAAGCCACGTCATCAACATCACTCAAAGGTATGTAATCATATCCTTGAAAGAGCTTTACTCCAAGTCATGAGCTAAAGCAACTCAAGTGATATGAATACATCAATATGCTTAATCGAAAAATGGTAACCCCATTTTGAGCTTAACGTAGAGTATGACCTATGATCAAGTATTCTTGCTTGGCTCCTACGTCAATATACTCAAATATAGGTGACCTAGTCACCGCCCATCATCTAGTTAAGTATCTTGGATGGTTCATTCTCTATCTTGCAAGATTTCTTGGAACCACTCAAAAACTTCTCTAGTTGATACCTTTTTGTAAAAACTTTTGCATTCCCTTTGAAAAAATCTCTTTTGACACTTTGAAAACAGAAACTTGGTCCCTTATTTCTGTTTTAGCTGTTTTAGCCTCGGAGCCGCCGATACATATATCTCAGTTCTACCAAAATTGCAGACAAGCTGCACCACAAAATCTCGGTTCCACCGATATATCTGTCTTGGAGTCACCGACTTGTTTCTTTTCTTATTTATGTTCGCAGTTGCAAATCTATGTCTCTCTTGTGATTTTCAAGTGCTGATTCTGTTACTTCGATGATCCCTTCTTCTTATTAAAAAAATTATTAGGGGGAGAATAACAAAGCTAAACTTAGGGGGAGAATTTCCTTATTCAAGGATCCCTAACTCATAGGAGGAGAAGTCTTACAAAATCTCAAAGGGAGAGAAATTAGTTTCAATGATTCCCTCAATTTTCAATTCTATGAACCCTACATTCAATGACCCTTGTTCTCAAGGATCCCTTCTTATCAATGATCCCTGTATCTCTTCCTGTATTTGACCTTTTTGGAAATTAATGCCAAAGGGGGAGAATACCAAAGCTTCATGCTAATGGGAGATACATGCTTATGCAAAAGGGGGAGATATGATCAAGGGGGAGAGCAAATTCTCAATGATTATACTCATATAAACAAGGTGAGAATACCAAAGTAGGGGGAGAAAAATATGGTAAGATTCATGGGGAGAGGATGATTTACTATTTTCATATCTAGGGAGAAAATTCTAAATGATCTTGGAGACATATCAATCTTAAGGAATACAATCTCTTATATGTTCTCCATGTCTTGGTACTTTTGAGTTCTATTGCTTTGTTGACTGGTAGAATACTCTTGTGTTTCCTAACATTGTTTTCTCAAGTGTATTTCTACTACAAGCATGCTCAAGAACTCAAGGTAAGTATATGCATCATATCTTTGATCAAGAAGATCTCTTGCTTCTTGCACATATTGTTTGCAAGAGTGAAGTCTTGAACGAGGATACATCTCATTCCTATATATTTGATGCATATAGCCAAGATACACATGACCTTCTATATCCCTTCTACTATATGTGTGTCCATGCATTCCAAAGCAACTATCCTTTAAAGGAATCACACATCTAGGGGGAGCAAGTCTATGTCATGTGTCTCTCAAAGTCTTCATTATATCCATGCATATCTTTATTTGAAGCTTTGATTGTATGTTGTCATCAATTACCAAACAGGGGGAGATTGAAAGCACAACATGCTCCCTTGGTGGTTTTGATAATTCAAGACAACATACATTGTCTCTTGGACTAATACTTTTACCTAGTGTATTTCAGATAAAAGTCCATGGAGAGATGGGTTGGCAAAAAGGGCTGTGTGGAGATACCCCAAGATGCACGGAAATGGATTGGCAAAGCTTCAAGCAAGAGGACTCTACATTTTACTTTGTGAGAAATCACTTTGAGTCCATAGGAAAGCCAATACTATTAAAAGGGGGTAAGGTTTTGATTGGTGAACAAAATGCTCATACGTGCACAAGTGATAGTCACCAAAATCTCCCACAAGCTCTTCCACAAAAGTCTGTCAAAGCCAAATATTCAAAATCGGTGCAGCCACAGTGCCAGCTCCAGATTTGAGGCCCTCTTCATCAGCACCTGCTACTGTCACCTCAGCTCCATCAGCTCCAGTTCCTCCAGTTGCCACTCCAACTCCATCCATGACATCTGCTGAAGTCTTCGCCGACGCAGTTCTCTCGACTCCTTCATCAACAACCGGAGGAGATCAGCCCAAGAACGCTTAGATATATATCTTTGAACTTTTTGGTAACTTGTTGCCAAAGAGGGAGAAGTGTATATAGATCTTTAGGCTTCGAGTGAGAGAGCGCTTGGTTTTTCTCGCTTTTCAAAACATTTGGTCTTTTGATTTGCTTGTGTCAAACGTTTGTTGGTGTTTGATCATACACTTTTTGTGTAATGCTACTATTTCCTATCATTATGCTACTTATGAGATGATCTTTCACCTTTGCTTGATTGTGTTGTGCTATGTTGTTCACTCTTATTATTCTCGCACACCACCAAGTTGTATGTGACATGGTAGAAGTGCCCCATGTACCTAATCGATTGTGGATTTGCATTCAAACACAAATTTAAAATAATGCACAAATTTAGGGGGAGCTCTTGCTTATCAGATACTTCTCAAAGCGATGATTATATTCATTGATTATATCATATGTCGAAGCTTTGATCTATATGTTGTCATCAATTACCAAAAAGGGGGAGATTGAAAGCACATTTGCTCCCTTGGTGGTTTTGGTAATTAATAACAATATATAAGTCATTGAACTAATGTTTTCCACTAAGTATGTTTCAGGAAAAGTTCAATGATAGGATTGGCAAAAGGATTGTGGAGATTGTGGAAATACCCCAAGATGCAAGGAAATAGATTGGCAAAGCTTCAAGCAAGAGGACTCTACATTTTACATTTGTGAGAAATCACTTTGAGTCCATAGGAAAGCCAATACTATTAAAAGGGGGTAAGGTATTGCTGGTGAACAAAATGCTCATACGTGCACAAGTGATAGTCACCAAAAACACCGACAAGCTCTTCCACAAAAGTCTGTCCAAGCCAAATATTCAAAATCGATGCAACCAACACTTTCCACTCGGTGCCACCGATTCTCAACCCTCAGACAGACTCAGCCAAACCCTAGCCACTTCGGTGCAACCGATTCCATTCCAGTGCCACCGAGTTTGGGTTGCCAACTTTCTGTTACGCAAATTCACAATATCGGTCCTACCGAGATTGTTGAATCAGCGTCACCGAGATTGAGCAATCTGACCGTTGGTCACCTTATCGGTGCAACCGAGTTTCTTATATCGGTCTCACCGAGATTCAAAAGTTGCCACCTTTTGGTCACTTCGGTACCACCGAGATTAACACATCGGTGTCACCGAGTTGGTCATTTTGTGTGTAACGGTTGGATTTTTGGGGATGCCTATATATACCCCTCACCACCACCTACTCGAAAGAGAAGCACTCAGAACTATTCCATACTTGCCCCATCCAGTTTTCTGAGAGAGAACCACCTACCCTTGTGTTGAGGTCAAGATCTTCCACTCCAACCATATGGATCTTGATTTCTAGCCTCCCCAAGTTGCTTTCCACCAATCCCATCTCTTCCACCAAGCCAAATCTGTGAGAGAGTGATTGTGTGTTGAGGAGTCTATCATCTTGAAGCACAAGAGCAAGGAGTTCATCGACATTGCCGAGCCTATTACCTTTTGGATGGTGGTGCCTCCTAGATTGGTTAGGTGTCGCTTGGGAGCCTCCTACTTCGTGTTGTGGAGTTGAACCAAGAAGTTTGTACGGGCAAGGAGTTCGCCTACTTCGTGAAGATCTACCCATAGTGAGGCTAGTCCTTCGTGGACGGAAGCCGTTATGGAATAGTCAAGGTTGCTACTTCGTGGACCCTTATGGGTGGAGCCCTCCGTGGACTCTCGCGACCGTTACCCTCCATGGGTTGAAGACTCCATAAACGTGGAGTTCGATAGCACCACCTATCGGAACCATGGGAAATATCCTTGCGTCTCCTATTGCGTTTGATCTTCCTATCTCAACTCTTTACTTCATGTGCAATGTCTTTACTTTCCGCTGCCATATTTGTTGACATGCATGTGTAGGGCTGTTATACTTACTAGACTTGCTAAAACTGTTAAAATCTGCCAACCAATTAACTTGGGAAAACGTTAGGTTTTAAATTCCTGCTAGTAGTCTATTCACCCCCCCTCTAGACACTGTTCTAGTGATCCCTCACTCCGACTCCGACAACCACTCCGAGAGAAGCTATCACTCCGACTCCGACTATAGTCAAGATGATGGTGTTGCCGGAATTGCTCTAGTGACTACCAACTAATATGATCTATTTGATTCACCAAACGAAGGGAGTGGAAGTTGCTTCATGGCTAAAGGCCCCAAGGTATCACACCCCGAGTATCTTGATTTCAATAGTGATGAAGATGATTTGCTTTGTGATGATGGCTTGCTCTTTGATAAAACTAGTGATGTTAGTCAAAATGAACTTGATAATTCTCATGCTAGTCAAGATAAGTCAATTGATGATGATAAGATGAAAATAGAACAACTAACTAAAGAACTAAACACTCTTAAGTTAGCTCATGAATCTACTCTTGAAGATCATAGAGAGCTTGTAAGGACTCATGAGATCACCTACTTCGTGAAGATCTACCCATAGTGAGGCTAGTCCTTCGTGGACGGAAGCCGTTATGGAATAGTCAAGGTTGCGACTTCGTGGACCCTTATGGGTGGAGCCCTCCATGGACTCTCGCGACCGTTACCCTCTGTGGGTTGAAGACTCCATAAACGTGGACGTACGATAGCACCACCTATCGGAACCACGGGAAAAATCATCGTGTCTACAATTGCGTTTGATCCTCCTACCCTTCCTTTCTACTCATGCTTGTTGTTACTTTCCGCTGCTATACTCTTAGACATGCATGTGTAGGGTGTACTTGACTTGCCATGAATGCTAAAATCTGCCAACTCTAAAAACTGGGAAAAGGTAGAATTTTTATTTGGTCAAGTAGTCTAATCACCCCCCCTCTAGACATACTTTCGGTCCTACACCCCCTCCAACTTCATCCAACACAAGTGCTGAAAGGTTACCAACCATTTATCAAATTTGTTACGATCAATATATTGAAAAAATAGAGCGTCCACATTTTCTAATCATTGTTTCCATAAATTATTTTCAGTCCAATTGGACAAAACAATGAGTCCTCCTCTGACAATACACCTCCAGTTGATGATCAAACACATATCCACATAAAAGAAAATGAATCCAGGTATGCTTCATAAACCTATATACTTATTTAACTCCCCTCACATCAAATTTATGCTTCCTGTCTGTAATGCTTAATAAACCTTCATCCTTATAACACACTAATTAATCTTCCCTCTAATCAGATCTGGAGCAAAAAGAAGACTTGACTTTACCGAGGATGATGCCAACAAATCTATCAGGTATCACAATACTCACATGCCTATGATGCACAAGGTTTATACATGCTCTCTTTTTATTGATCACTCCGCTTACCCCTTGAGAGAACCATCTTGTCTGAGTGCAGATCAAAGGAACATGACCATAGTCCTTCCAAAGAATACACGAAAGAGTATGTATTACTTCTCATATCCTATATAAAATAATTCTGACAAATACACACTACTAGGGAAAACCTTATACACAGAGGTATAGCAGTAGCGCTGGTTAAAAGAGAGCGCTGCTGCTACTTAGTAGTGGCGCGTGTCAATGAAGAGCGCTACATCTATGTTTATAGCAGCAGCGCGTCTACTGGAAAACGCGCTACTACTATAATTCCCACCCTGTTGCCGGTAGGCTAGGAATAGTAGTAGCGGTGCAGCAGAAAGCCCGCTACCGCTAAGTTCCTTGTAGTAGCGCGTTTCCTATATACAGCGCTACTGCTAAAAAAAGAAAATAAAATGGAAAAGAAATAGAAAAGTAAATGAAAATGAAAGAAGTAGAAAAAGGAGAAATGGAAAAAAGAAAATGTAAAGATAAACAAAAGAAAAAGAAAAATAAAGGAGAAAGGCATAGCAGTAGCGCTTGTCTCCACAAAGCGCTATAGTTACTCTAGCAGTAGCGCGTTTTATAATCCCGCGTTATAGCTACGTTCCTTAGATAAAAGGAAAAGAAAAGGGAAAATAAATAACTACTTCCTATAGCAGTAGCACGGTTTGGTAGAAAGCGCTATAGCTAACTTATCTATAGCGCTTTTTCCTACCAGCGCTACAGCTATTTCGACTTAACCTCGCGCGGGCTCAAAATTTTGCTAAGTCCTTTCCCCCCTCTCCCCCAACTCCTCTGTCGCTGCCGTCAATCGCCCTGCCCGATCGAGCACGCCCTCGACCTCACTGCCGCCGCCCGAGGCCGTCCTCGACCTCACCGCCGCCGCCCGAGGCCGCCCTCGACCTCACCGTCGCCGCACTCAACCTCACCGCCGCCGCCCTCGACCTCACCGCCGCCGCCCGAGCCCGCTCAGGACCGCCGCCGTCCTCGACCTCACCGCCGCCGCCCGAGCCCGCCCAGGACCGCCGCCGCCCGAGCCCGAGCCCGCCCTCGCAGCCGACCGTAAGGCTCTCCCTCTCCTCTCCCCTGCCCTCCTCTCTCTCTCTGTTGTGATGATGTTCATATGAACCCTAGGTGTTTATATGAACCCTAGATTTGTTTAGGGCAGTAGGCATTTTTTTAGCATTTAGGAAAAAAGATTAGCAAATTTCATTCAAATGAAATTTGAATTATTTGGACTATGGACCTGAATATTTTTGAAGAAATTGGGTGTAGGTACTAAGGTCCTTCTGTGGAAATTTTGGTGAGGTTAGAAGGGTTAGAGAAAATGGAGTTCCTTTGCAATTTCTAATAAGGTCAAGTATTGTTGGAATATTTGCTCTAAAACAATTTGGATGAAAAGAAAATAATGTGTGTGTGTGTGAGAGGAATAGCTAGAACAAAATTTGGGTTCTGTCCTAGGCAGAGAAGTGTTCATTTGCATATTCCATTATTGTTGATTATATCATTTCACTGAAGTGGTCATGTTATATGCAAATTCCTCAATAGTGTTTGCTCATGTTATATGCAACATTGAAGTGGTTCGATTGTGCCCAAGTGGCCTTTTGTTGTTTGCAGGCAATGATTCCGAGTGGCCTATGTTTTGCCGGAATGTTGATTCATTTCCGTTCCGGCAAATTTCAGGCGCTCTATTTGTCCAGTTTGTAGCAAAGGTCATGCCGAAATTTTCCGTGAATTTCGGCATGACTTGTGCTACAAACTAGGACATATCGAGTGCCCGAGATTTGCCGCAACGGGAATGAATCAACATTCCTGCAAAACATTGACCTTTTTTTTATGTCATTATTCATTTTATTAGGTCTAGAATTAATTGACTAGATTTAATCGTAGGAAACATGGCTAGCAACGATGAAGGACAGGGTTCTAGTGATTGCAACGTCTACGCGGCGGCAGACGCCTATTTGAACCTTCTCAATGAGCAACGGTTGTTGCAGGGCCCACCTGTCACATCCGAGACTGAGACCGACATCGAGACCGGCGCTGAGACTGACACCGGCGCCGAGACCGGCGCTGAGACTAACACCGGCGCCGAGACCGGCACCGAGACTGGCGAAGCCGGTATAGAACCAAAACCAAAGAGGCAACGGCGCCCAAACCAGCTCATCACTACTAGACTGGTGGTCACGGAGGTGGACGACGGCAATTTTGAGCCAAAAGAGCCTGCGGAAGCGCGCGCGTGCTTCGGCAATCAAATAGGCTGCATCCTACGGGCAACCGCCACCATCAACGATGCGAAACTATGGAAGATACCAGATATGAAGCAGTCCCTCCTAACGAAGCTGCACCAGGTGTTCTTGTTCCCGGGCCAGGATGAAATCAAATATAAAAATCCAGATAAAGACCCGGCAATGAAGAAGATAAACAGACGCGCCATGGGCAAGTTTAGCGGCGCGTTGTCCGCCTGGAAAGTAAGGGTGAAAGCAAGGATCATCAACAAAAAGGAACCCTACTCCGAGATTGTATAGGATAATCCGACAATTACGGAAGAGCAGTTTGAAATATTCAAGGCGGCTTGCGTTGCCGAAGCTGCCAAAGAAAAGTCGGAGTACATGAAGGGGCTTCAAGAGAGGAACATGGGGTGCCACCACCTCGGAAGCCGTGGTTACGCGGGGAAGAGGTCCATATGGGCCAAGGAGGACGCGGAACGCGAAAGTCTGGGCATCCCAGACCCCTTGGCGGAGTTCACCGTCCCGCAGGAGCGTGACATCCTCAGGGCCCGGTACCATTGGGACCCAGTGAAGAAGGTTTTCGAGACGGACGCGGTCACGACGGAGTTCATGAGACTGCTGGTAATTTTTAGCTTCTGATCAATTCGACTGCACGTTTAGTCATATTTGTAAACGATCCTTGTTCCTTTTGCAGAGAGAGTAGCACAGGATCGCGGCCGAAAGCGACTCGCCGTCTGAGGCGTTGGCGAGGCCCAAGTGGGACAACCCATTCAACCGGGCCTTGAACATATTGAAAGGACTCCCGGTGGACACTCGGCCGTCGTATGGACGCGTGCATGGCGTCGGAGACGGCGCCACGTGGAAGAAGTACTACCGTGAGACCACGGAGGAGAGAAAGGAAAGACGGAGGTTAAATGAAGAAAACATCAACAAGAAGGTTGCGATTGCGGTCGCAGCAGCGGTAGCTGCCGCAAAACAGGAGATTGCAGCTTCGTATGGTGTCTTGGTTCCGGTATCGTCAGTTGGGGTAGGCAAAATCCAAATAAAGAGGCAGCGGACTTTCCCCTTTCCAACTTCTTCGGGAGCAGCTCGACTAGCGTTGCACCAGCACCTGCTCCTGCACCGGCTCCCGCACCTGCTCCTGCACTAGCTCCTGCACCAGCTCCTGCACGGGCTCCCGCACCTGCTCCTGCACCAGCTCCGGCACCGGCTCCCGCACATGCTCCTGCACCAGCTCCTGCACCGGCTCCCGCACCTGCTCCTGCACCAGCTCCTGCACCAGCTCCTGCACCGGCTCCCGCACCTGCTCCTGCACCAACTCCTGCACCGGCTCCTGCACCTGCTCCTGCACCAGCTCCTGCACCGGCTCCCGCACCTGCTCATAGCAGCCCGTCCTCCGTCTCGGACGTGCTCGGCGGTGCTTCGTCTTTGGCTGAGCTCGACGACCTCACGGTACCTGTCACACCGGCCCTCTTCAATAAATGTGTAATCTCCTGTTTCCGTTGCCTTTTGGATGTCTCACGTCGCAGACATGTCTTTGCAGGCCGACGTAACCCCGTGCACCATATTGTACACCATCAGCGGCCAGAAGGTGGACGTGGGGAAGGCGACGATAGTGAAGCCGAAGGAACAACTGTTCCACAGCCGGCCGATCCCCCCTGACGTCTTCAAGGTTTCCGTGTCCAGTGTCAAACCGGGCCACGAGAATTTGGTTCCTCCGGTACTAGGGGGAGACGACGACGAGACCCCGCGGCGGCTTGGCGATTGCAAGAGGTGGGTCCTGTTGTGGCCAAAGAGTCTGCTTCGTTTGGAGGCGGCCGAGAGCACACCCACGACCACGCTGCCTTAGCAAGGTATGAACATCAACGCCCCACCTACCCAATTAGCGTCACCTATCGTGCCGGGTGATAGCGGACGGGGTGAGGAAGAGGCTCCATTAGTCGCTGATGACGTCGCCGCTGCCGAAGAAGCAATGCATGATATCGATGCCATCGATGAGGATGACGATGACACTCTAGAGTATCTCAATACTGGCGCCTATGACGACGGAGGATTGATGGCTCAGCGTCATGAGTCGGTGCCTAAATTGCCGCCTCCGGAGGCTGAACGTATTATAGACGACCTTCCAATAGCAAAGAAGCATAGGAAGAGAGCGAGGAAAGGCAACAAAGCTGCTTCTATGATCCAGCCGCCTCCGCAGCCTCGGGTTCAAGACCGTATACCTGTCATGGGTGTGGCGAAATACCATATCCCCGGTGAACCAATCCTACCTAATAAGGCAGCGGTAGAGGCCATATACGGCGATCTCAGGTGACTTCATGACGATGTGCTGCGAAGAGAGAAAAGCCTGATCGCCTCGCAAAATCCAGGATACCCACTCTACGTGGTTAACGTGCCGCAGCAAAGGTTGTACGTCGACACATTCCCCGCGGAAAAGTTCTTCCTTCGATTCGATTACATCTTCGACATGTTTCACTTGAAAAAGCTGGATTTTACGTTTGTCCGCCTTTTTGCCTTGTACATGAACTACATCATCAGGATTGAGCAGGTAACTTATATCTGTGTTGCTGACCCGTACTTCATGCACGAGAGCTTCTTGGCAGTCTGCAAAAAGCACCGTGAATATGCGAGTAACTACATCGCCGATTTCATGGTCGGCAATAAGGACAAGGAGACGATTCTCGTGCCTTATCATCCCATGTAAGTCATCCGCACGGATATCCTTCCTTCGATTTCAATCATTTCATTTGGACGCGTAGAGGCTAATTTGAGGTGTACTTATTTTGCGCAGCGACGGGCGTGCCGTCCTCATCATCCTTTACCCCCGAGTCTCCCATGCTCTTTACTTGGACTCGTCGAAGAACATGAAGAAAAAGGATTACACCCACATCAAGTCTGTTCTCGACAGTGCTATCTTTACGTACGACGTACGGGGTGGAGAGATCACGCTCAGGAAGACAAAGAACCGCGCGCCCTGATTCGGCCATAAGACTGACTTCTGCTGCATCCAGCAACCGAGTGATACTATCAGTGATGGATTCTATGTCCTCCACCACATGCAGGAGTTTAGGCGGGATCAGCAGAACCTTCGCATGTCACCTAGATCCGGCGATGCCCATATTCTGCAATGGGCAAAGAACCTAGGAGATATCCCGGATCATCGACTCCGAGCTGAGTTCTATCACATCCAGCGTGAACTTGCCCAAATCATCATGAAGGAGGTCCTCGAAAAAACAGGGATGTTCTACGAAGAAGGGCAAATGTCGCGGGAAGACGTCCGAACACGCGTAGCCGCTCAGCGTCTCGACCTGAAGCCTTTCACTGCGCTCGGGGACTATCTCCCTGACTTGCATGGATGGCACGACATGTTGGAGTGATTGACGATATATGACATTGTGTCCGTTTAGTCCATACTTTATGATGAAACTTTGAGTTATGCACGACGAAACTTTATTTGTGATGTAATTAAACCGTCCTCCTCAACTAGCGAAGATCACTCTAGTTAGGGCATTTTGGGTACGATGAACTTTGTATGCTTATGATATGTTGCTTCTATTTTTGCCAAGTCTGTCTCTTTCTATTGCTCAACTATATATGTTGCATATCATCAACTCATGTGACGATGCAGGTGCATAGATCATCGATGGCGAAGAGTGCTACGCCAGGAGTATACAACGAGTGGCCGGAGTGTCAGGCCCAGGTGTACCGGTTTCCAGTTTCCAAGCGACAGCTAGTAGTTAGTTTAGGTTCACGCTAGTGCGAGAGAGGGATACGAACCGACGCCTCAAGAAATACTACATTATGTATGATGAGACATGTCATGTAACTTGTATAGCTATATCGTGATTATGACGTGACGACATGATTTGTGTTGGATGATATGATGAGACTATTATGTGTATGATATGATGAGCATATTGCATGTTTATGATATGATTAGAATACTGTATGAAACCTGTACAGAAACATCGCAAATACGTAGCAAAAAAAATGATATGAAAAAATATAGTAGTAGCGCTCTTTAGCGCTGGACAGGAAAACGCTGCTGCTAAAGGACTTAGCAGTAGCGCTTGTACAGAAAGCGCTACTGCTAAGTAGGTATATCAGTAGCGCGTGTCAAAATGCGCTACTGATATACTGAGCAGTAGCGCTGGTACAGAAAGCGCTACTGCTAAGTAGGTATAGCAGTAGCGCGTGTCAAAACGCGCTACTGATAAACGTTAGCTGTAGCGCCGTATCAGCAGCGCGGTGACCCGCGCTACTGATAAACCAAATACCCGTGCTACTGCTAGGGTTTTCCCTAGTAGTGACATTTTTCCTTGAAATAATTACAATGCCATATGTTCTACTTTTGCAGCTAAACAGACAATAAAAATCCAACAACCAATGATGGACAGAAGGAGTAAACCAAAGATGCAAACCAAATAGGTACTTCAATTTTTGATTACAACCTTTGTATCATCCTATTTATGTTACTTCCAACTTTAACAATGCTATGCTTTGCAATACACACATCAGAACTTCCATAGTCATATACCTATGACCAGGAATATATTATTTCTTCATTTCATACCCATTTGAATATTTCTTAATTTGAGCGGTTCAACTGGCCATATTTGGTTCAATGCTTGGGCACTTTGCCTCAGACATACATGATGAAAAATTGTGATTTGCCGGGCTAGCCTTGTAGGTGAATGTTTCGTTCATGTCCTTGCTTGCTGCTATGTTCTTTAGTGCTTATAAATTTTATATTTGCCATTCATGTAACACACCTAGACTGAAATCTTATATTGCTCTTCATTACAGATGTTATCATGTGGAGGAGACAATCAAACAGGACGGATCTTACTATTCATGCCCAATGTTAACATGTGGAGGCAATCATACAGGAAGGGTCTTCATCAGTGGATAATGCTTGAATCCACCGAGTTCTCTTTGCCTTTTCTCCTTTCCCCCCTTAAACCACCACCATTTCTCAACGTGTATGAGTGTACGAGGGTGTCGGTGCACTAGTACAGGGGTACCTAGTACCCCTGACTTATGCACAGGCGGTAGAAGCAAAGAACCCGGCAACAATCAAGACAAGACTCCAGCAAGCTCAACGTGGCAGCCCAAGCCTGGGCTGTGATGCACCAAACACGCCCCCGACACTTGCCGGGGACCAAGACGTACACACCTCCCAGAAGACCCGACAGGCCACTCCCCGGCGGGCGTGAGCCAGCCAGCCACCGCTCCACCGCATCGCTACACCTGTCACTTATCGATGCGGTGTCGAGCCCTCAGGCGGTTAATCAGCTCTCGCTAAGAACGTGGTGACACATTGGAAGGGAAGTTACGCTCGATTGACACGCGCCCTGCAGCGTGTCAAGATCTTAAGCAACGACCGGCCAAGCGGTGGCAAGAGCTTCCCGGGGATGCACCCCCAAGCGCCACCTAGGCAGGTAATCATGGCATTTTGTCCTAAATGCCAGAGTTAGGTACGATAGCTCTGCTTAGCTATATAATCGATAGATAATGTCTGTTTTGCCATTGTGGTAAACCCTTGCACTATAAAAGGAGGCCCAAGGCAACCTAGCTCAAGGTTGGCAACTCGAACCCCTGAACGCTTGTACTCGCATAGCCGCTCTTTCCCCGGCAGTAGTCCTTACTGGGGTTAGGCGTCATGCGTTCTTCGTGTTCCTCCAATCAATCCACCAAAAAGCAGGAGTAGGGTTTCACGCTTAGCAGCGGCCCGAACCTGGGTAAAATGCATGTGTCCTGATCGTTGCGCCGTCTCATGTTCTCCGCTCTTCATGCAACGTGACCCCCCTTGCCGAACTACAAGGGACCTCTAGTCCCATAGGTGATCATGAGCATCCATGCCCCGACATCTTTGGCACGCCATGTAGGGGGTGTGCATCATTTGCGCGAACCCGAGTTCGTGAACGGTGAATCAATCATCATCATCATTTTCTTCGACAATGGCTCCGAAGAAGAAATCTAGCGCGGCCGCGCATCCTTCCACTTCAAAGGCTTCCTCACACGCGACAGCAGGCGCCGTAGGCACCGCGGCGGCTGCGGGCGAGGCGGGCATCATGGACGATGCGGTCGGCGCAGGCGGCACCCCCGTCCAGCCCTTCACGGCTGGGGATGAAGCGGGAGGCGTCGCAGGGGAGCAACTACAGCAGCAACATGGTGAGCTCGGCCCCGACGCCACGGGCGGAGGGAACATCCGTTCATCACCTTCCCGCCGCATGGATGGCCGAGGCCGCCTCAGCGGCGCCCAGTCCAGTGCGAGCCGTGACCTTCCAGCCGCACCCGTCGCCTACGAGCTCGTTGGGCGTGCACCCCGTGCGGAGCGAGACAGGGCGCCTAGCAGAGCCGCGGCCCCACAGGATCGGCCCGCTGCCCACCAGAAAACTCCAGCGAATGGCGCACGGAATAAAGGGCGCGGCAACGCTTCTCTTGGTCCTACCAAGAGTCGAGCAACGTCGCGGTCCACCTCTTTTGCCATGCCGGGTACTACAGAGGAGGCCATGGCGCGGGTCTAGATGCTGCTCAACTTCATGCCAGCGGCTGATAAGATGGATGAATGGAGAGCCACCATTCAGAGTTTGATTTCCTTCGTTGAAGCCAACAAGACCCGGCATGTGAAGCCGTCATGACATACGCGGACAGCTGCGGCGGCCAGGAAGGGCGAGCGCGCTGAAGGGGCCACCCCAACGGTGCAATCCCCTCCGCTAGAACAAGCACAGAGGCAGCCGCAGCAAGCTTCACATGCTGACGACCGTGACGAGGTGTCCATAGTCTTGTCTGGCCTGCACGACCGCCGGGATCAACGGTGTGTCCTTGAACACCGGCAAGGACTCCGGGAAGCGTGCCTCTTCGGAGTGCGCCGCACCTGACGATGACCTGCCAGAGAGTTCCGCTAGCAAGAAGAGCAAGGTCACCTATCCTGAGACGAAGAAAGTCCCGACAAGGGAGGATGGCACTGGTGGTACCTTTACCATCAGTGCTACTCCTACTGACAAATAGGAAAGCGCGCTCGTTGCCTTCCTGCGTGAGAATGTTGATGTGTTTGCCTGGCAACCATCTGATATCCCCGGTGTTCCCAGGGAGGTAATTGAGCACCACCTTGCTGTCTGCCCTCATGCCCGACCCGTCAAGCAAATGGTAAGGAAACAGGCCTTGGAGGGGCAACAGTTCATTCCCAAGGAAATCAAGAAGCTTGAAGCAGCTGGTTTGGTCAGAGGAGTGCTGCATCCAATTTGGTTGGCAAACCCGGTGGTGGTACGAAAGGCAAATGGGAAATGGAGGCTTTGCATATACTTCACCGACTTAAACAAAGCTTGCCCGAAGGACCCTTTCCCCTTGCCGCGCATAGATCAAATTGTTGATTCCACCTCCGGATGTGACTTGCTCTCCTTTTTGGATGCCTACTTCGGCTACCACCAGATATTTATGAACAAGGAAGATGAGGAGAAGACCGCATTTATAACTCCCTGCGGCACGTACTGCTTTGTACGTATGCCCTTCGGGTTAAAAAGTGTTGGTTTGACTTTCGCCAGGGCTGTTCAAATCGGTTTTGGACCTCAGCTGCACAAAAATATGGAAGCCTATATGGATGACATTGTGGTCAAAACCAAGGATGAAGCCACTCTCATACAAGATTTGGAGGAAACTTTCGCAAACTTGCGTAAGATCAACCTGAAGCTCAACACCGAAAAGTGTGTATTCAGTGTCCCATCCGGCAAGCTGCTTGGGTTCTTCGTATCTTAGCGAGGAATAGAAGCCAATCCCGACAAGATCAAGGCGATCGAACAGATACAGGCACCCAAAACCATCAAAGATATCAGACGTCTGACCGGATGTGTTGCCGCGTTGAGAAGGTTCATCTCCAAGTGCGCTGAGTGCGCCTTGCCGTTCTTCAAAATCCTGAAGAAAGCTGGCCCGATGAAGTGGACCCCGGAGGCAGATGCAGTGTTGCAAGACCTAAAGAAATACCTGTCCTCTGCTCGCACCTTGGTCGCTCCTAAACCGCAAGAGCCATTGCTGCTATATTTAGTGGCAACGAATCAAGTGGTTAGTGCAGCACTGGTGGCGCAGCGGGGGGGGGGGGGGTGGATGAAGATTCAGCAGCCGTTGCTGATGCTGCCGGGAGCGAGAAAGACACATCCGCGGCAGGGCTCGACACAGCTCAAGGGGGATCTCAGCAATTGGTTGACAGTGAATCCAAGGAAGTGGCAAAGAAGAAAATGGTGCAGCGGCCCATGTACTTTGTCAGTTCCCTACTACAGGGGGCTAGGTCAAGGTAGTCTGGAGTACAAAAGCTAATCTTTGGCCTCATCATGGCCTCGAGGAAGCTGCGCCACTACTTTCAAGCCCATGAGATAACAGTTGTCACCCGTTTTCCGTTGCAACGCATACTGAGAAACCCCGAAGCCACTGGCAGGATAGTTGAGTGGGCACTGGAATTGTCAAGCTTCGGATTAAAGTATGCGAGCACTTCCACCATTCAAAGCAGAGCCTTGGCGGAGTTTATTGCAGAATGGACATCCACGCCAGATGATGAAGCTCCGGAGACAAACCTTCCCGGCAAAGAGCCACCAAAGGATTGGATCATGTACTTTGATGGTGCTTTCTCACTCCAGGAGGTTGGAGCAGGCGTACTCCTCATTGCCCCGACTGGAGAGCACCTCAAGTACGTCGTCCAGATGCACTTTCCCCGGGAGGAGGCCACCAACAACACCGCTGAGTGATGACCCACAAGTATAGGGGATCTATCGTAGTCCTTTCGATAAGAAAGAGTGTCGAACCCAACGAGGAGCAGAAGGAAATGACAAGCGGTTTTCAACAAGGTATTCTCTGCAAGCACTGAAATTATCGGTAACAGATAGTTGTGTGATAAGATAATTCGTAACGGGTAACAAGTAACGAGTGTAACAAAGGTGCAGCAAGGTGGCCAAATCCTTTTTGTAGGAAAGGACAAGCCTGGACAAACTCTTATATAAAGCAAAGCGCTCCTGAGGACACATGGGAATTTCTGTCAAGCTAGTTTTCATCATGATCATATGATTCACGTTCGTTACTTTGATAGTTTGATATGTGGGTGGACCGGTGATTGGGTGCTGCCCTTACTAGCTTGGACAAGCCTCCCACTTATGATTAACCTCTCTCGCAAGCATCCGCAACTACGAAAAAGGAATTAAGATAAATCTAACCATAGCATGAAACATATGGATCCAAATCAGCCCCTTACGAAGCAACGCATAAACTAGGGTTTAAGCTTCTGTCACTCTAGCAACCCATCATCTACTTATTACTTCCCAATGCCTTCCCCTAGGCCCAAATAATGGTGAAGTGTCATGTAGTCGACGTTCACATGACACCACTAGAGGAGAGACAACATACATCTCATCAAAATATCGAACGAATACCAAATTCACATGATTACTTATAACAAGACTTATCCCATGTCCTCAGGAACAAACGTATATACGCACAAAGCATATTCATGTTCATAATCAGAGGAGTATTAATTATCATTAAGGATCTGAACATATGATCTTCCACCAAGTAAACCAACTAGCATCAACTACAAGGAATAATCAACACTACTAGCAACCCACAGGTACCAATCTGAGGTTTTGAGACAAAGATCGGATACAAGAGATGAACTAGGGTTTGGAGAGGAGATGGTGCTGGTGAAGATGTTGATGGAGATTGACCCCCTCTCGATGAGAGGATCGTTGGTGATGACGATAGCTTCGATTTCCCCCTCCAGGAGGGAAGTTTCCCCGGCAGAACAGCTCCGCCGGAGCCCTAGATTGTTTCTGCCCAGGTTCCGCCTCGAGACGGTGGCGCTTCGTCCCAAAAGCTCTCTTATGATTTTTTTCAGGTCAAAACCCTCCATATAGCAGAAGATGGGCACCGGAGGCCTGCCAGGGGGCCCACAAGCCACAGGAGCGCGCCCTGGGGGGTAGGGCACGCCCCCAGGCTTGTGACCTCCTGGTGGGTCCCCTTTGGTATTTTTTTCGCCCAATATTTTTTATATATTCCAAAATAATTCTCCGTAACTTTTCAGGACTTTTGGAGTTGTGCAGAATAGGTCTCTCATATTTGCACCTTTTCCAGTCCAGAATTAAGGCTGCCGGCATTCTCCCTCTTCATGTAAACCTTATAAAATAAGAGAGAAAAGGTATATGTATTGTACCATAATGTGTAATAACAGCCCATAATGCAATAAATATCTATATAAAAGCATGATGCAAAATGGACGTATCAACTCCCCCCAGCTTAAACCTCGCTTGTCCTCAAGCGAAAGCCGAAATCGATAAATATGTCCACATGTTTAGAGATAGAGGTGTCGATAAAATAAAATACGGACATGAGAGCATCATGATCATCTTTAGAACAACAATACTTATTGATATATAACTTCTTATACTAGAGTAACAATTCATTCACAAGGTAAAGTATGAATCAAGAACTCTATTGAGAACCAACAAACTATGATCTCAGTCATTGAAGCAATTGCAATTTATCATAACATCGGAAAGAGTCAATATAAGAGCTTATAAAGCAAATCCACATACTCAATCATCTTTTAGTCTTTCATAATTGCTAACACTCACGCGGTACTTATGAGGTCAAAGCTTCAATTGGACACATAGAAAGATAGGGGCTTATAGTTTTGCCTCCCAACTATTTACCTCAAGGGTAATGTTAACAGAAATAACTCATGATCACCCACATCCGAGTGGATATATGTGTCTAGATCATTCCCCAACACATGACGCTTGCCAAGAGAGAAAGGCGAAATAAAGGAAATGGTGAAGATCACCACGACTCTTGCAAAAAGGTAAGTACTAGAAAGTAAAAGAAACAGATAGGCCCTTCGCAGAGGGAAGCAGAGGTTGTCATGCACTTTTATAGTTGGATGGGCAATCTCTTAATGCAAAAGAACATCACTTTATATTGCCGCTTGTGATAAAGAACTTTATTATGCAGTCTGTCGCTTTTATTTCTTCCATATCACAAGTTCATATAAAGTTTATTTTCCTCACACTAATAGATCATACATATTTAGAGAGCAATTTTTATTGCTTGCACCGATGACAACTTACTTGAAGGATCTTACTCAATCCATAGGTGGGTATGGTCGACTCTCATGGCAAAACTGGTTTGAGGGCGTTTGGATGCACAAGTAGTATCTCTACTTGGTGCGGAAGTTTTGGTTGATATGGGGTGGAAGCAAGCGTCACATGTTAAAGGATCTATAACCATATAACTTCTATTCGCAAATAAGCAAACATAACCCATTATGTTGTCTTCCTTGTCCAACATCAACTTCTTAGCATATAATATTTTAATGAGTGCTCACAATCATAAAAGATGTCCAAGATAATATATTCATATGTGAACCTCTCTTTCTTTATTACTTCCTTTTAATTGCAGCAATGACCAATCGCTATGTTTGTCAACTCACAACAAATTTCAATCGACATACTTCTTATATCTGAAGTCATCACTCCCCATAAGATCATCATATATACTCTTTGCTTTTATTATATACTTCTTTCTATTTCTTTTTCTCAAGATCATAGCAAGCAAGCAAAGCCCTCAGCTCAAAACTACTTTTTATTATATAACTTTCGGACTCGCTTACATAGGGGGAACATAAAGCAAAACTCAAAACTAGATCACACAAAAAAAACTTTATTCTACTAGATCAAGATATAACCAAAAGGATCGAACTGAGAAAAATGATAAAAGTAAAAGATGTGAAGGTGATACGATACCGGGGCACCTCCCCCAAGCTTGGCACAAGCCAAGGGGAGTGCCCATACCCATATGTTTAGTTGTCTTTCTTCGGAGGTGGTGATGTTATATTCTTGGCGATGATGCCCCGCAGAATGCGATTCTCCTCCTCAAGCTTGTTATTTTGTTGTCTAAGATCCATTATTTCCTTGCGAAGTTTTCCAGTGACGGTTAGAGATCCCATCACCCATGGATGTTTCATTGCTGCGGGGGAAGAAGCAACACTCTTTTTCATATTTTCATAAGTAAGAAATTTAGCATTGGGAGGGATGACCGAATTCGGATTTGCTGAGCTCTGAAGTTCCTCCAACATGGCTCCAAGTTGTAGACGAGAGGTAACTTCTTAGTCTTCCTCCATGGCATCCACCCTTTTTAAGTTGGCCTCCATCTCTTCCTCCGTGGCCTGCCCGAAGTGGTTGGCTTCGCTGTATGCTCCGGGCCCCGATGTCAGGTGAGAGGCACGGCTCTCCCCGACCGACTCTTGCGAAGACATCTTGCTCCAAATCTGCCGCAGAAACAGCTCAAAACGAAAACAGGAAGTATTGTCGTGATACGAAGGTCCAAACCTTCAGGAGATTATATAATGAATTTTTACTGACCTAAAGGAGTGTACCACAAGAAAACGGAGTCCGGAGGGTGCACGGGGTGGCCACAAGCCACAGGGGCGCGCCCAGGGGGGTAGGGCGCGCCCCCCTGGCTTGTCGCCTCCTCGTGCACTTTTCGGACTACTTTAATTTTTCCTAATTTCTTAAATATTCCAAAACGGGGAAAAATTGCTGTTGAAAAAGTTTTGGAGTCGGTTTGCTTACCGTACCACATACCTATTCCTTTTCGGAGTCTGAAACGTTCTGGTAGGTCTCCCTAATGTACTCCTCCAAAGTTATGGTATTGATAATATTGGTTTCAACATTTATGGGAGTACCTGAGATATAATGTTTGATTCTTTGCCCGTTTACCACCTTCGGATTTGTGCCTTCGGCGTTGTTGATCTTGATGGCACCGGAACGATACACTTCCTCGATAATGTAAGGCCCTTCCCATTTAGAGAGAAGTTTTCCTGCAAAAAATCTTAAACGAGAATTGTATAGCAAGACATGGTCACCTACATTGAATTCACGCTTTTGTATCCTTTTATCATGCCATCTGTTAACCTTTTCTTTAAACAACTTGGCATTCTCATAGGCCTGGGTTCTCCATTCATCAAGTGAGCTAATGTCAAACAACCTCTTCTCACCAGCAAGTTTGTAATCATAGTTGATCTCTTTGATTGCCCAATAAGCTTTATGTTCTAGTTCTAGAGGTAAGTGACATGCTTTACCATAAACCATTTTATACGGAGACATACCCATAGGATTTTTGTAAGCAGTTCTATAAGCCCATAATGCATCATAAAGTTTCTTAGACCAATTCTTTCTAGATATATTAACAGTCTTTTGCAAGATCAATTTAATTTCTCTATTGCTTAATTCTACTTGACCACTAGACTGAGGATGACATGGGGATGCAATTCTATGGTTAACATCATACTTAGCAAGCAATTTACGGAAAGCACCATGAATAAAGTGTGAACCACCATCAGTCATTAAATATCTAGGGACTCCAAATCTTGGGAAAATAACTTCTTTAAGCATTTTAATAGAAGTGTTATGATCAGCAGTACTAGTTGGAATAGCTTCTACCCACTTAGTAACATAATCAACAGCAACTAGAATATGAATATACCCGTTGGACTTTGGAAAAGGTCCCATATAATCAAAACCCCAAACATCAAATGGTTCAATAACAAGTGAGTAATTCATAGGCATTTCCTGATGTCTACTAATATTACCAATTCTTTGACATTCATCACAAGACAAGACAAACTTACGAGCATCCTTGAAGAGAGTAGGCCAATAAAAACCAGATTGTAATACCTTGTGTGCAGTTCTATCTCCAGCATGGTGTCCTCCGTAGGCCTCGGAGTGACACTTGTGTAGGATCTGTTCCTGTTCATGCTCAGGTACACAACGTCTAATAACACCACCTACTCCTTCTTTATAGATGTGTGGATCATCCCAAAAGTAATGTCTTAAATCATAGAAGAACTTTTTCTTTTGTTGGTATGTGAAACTAGGCGGTATAAATTTAGCAACAATATAATTAGCATAATCAGCATACTATGGAGCATTACGTGAAGCATTTATGATAGCTAACTATTCATCAGGAAAAATATCATCAATAGGTAGTGGGTCATCAAGAACATTTTCTAACCTAGACAAGTTGTCTGCTACGCGGTTCTCAACTCCCTTTCTATCAATAATATGCAAATCAAATTCTTGTAGCAGAAGAACCCATCTAATAAGTCTAGGTTTAGCATCTGTCTTTTCCATAAGATATTTAATAGCAGCATGATCAATGTGAACAGTTACTTTGGAATCAACAATATAAGGTCTGAACTTATCACAAGCAAACACAACTGCTAAAAATTCCTTTTCAGTGGTAGCATAGTTTCTTTGAGCACTGTCTAGAGTTTTACTAGCATAATGGATAGCATTCAATTTCTTATCAACTCTTTGTCCCAGAACAGCACCAACGGCATAATCACTAGCATCACACATAATTTCAAAGGGTAGGTTCCAATCAGGTGGTTGAACAACAGGTGCAGAAATCAAGGCTTTCTTAAGGATTTCAAATGCTTCTACACAATCATCATCAAAAACAAAAGGAACATCTTTTTGCAAGAGATTAGTGAGAGGCCGAGAAATTTTAGAGAAGTCTTTAATAAATCTCCTATAGAAACCAGCATGACCAAGGAAACTTCTTATACCTTTGATATCCGTGGGACACGGCATTTTTTCAATAGCATCAACTTTAGCTTTATCCACCTCAATACCTCTTTCGGAGATTTTGTGTCCCAAGACAATGCCTTCATTAACCATAAAGTGGCACTTCTCCCAATTCAAGAAAAGATTAGTTTCTTCACATCTCTGCAAAACTCGATCAAGGTTGCTCAAGCAATCATCAAAAGAAGTTCCGTAAACGGAGAAATCATCCATGAAAACCTCAACAATCTTTTCACAAAAGTCAGAGAATATAGCAGTCATACATCTTTGAAAGGTAGAAGGTGCATTGCATAAACCAAAAGGCATACGTCTATAGGCAAAGGTACCGAAAGGACAAGTAAAAGTGGTCTTCTCTTGGTCCTCTTTTGACACAGGTATTTGAGAGAAACCAGAATAACCATCTAGAAAGCAAAAGTGTGTGTGTTTGGATAGTCTTTCTAGCATTTGATCAATAAAAGGTAGAGGGTAATTATCTTTCCTAGTAGCTTTATTTAATTTCCTAAAATCAATTACCATTCTATATCCTGTAACAATTCTTTGCGGGATCAATTCATTTTTATCATTAGGAACAACGGTAATACCTCCCTTCTTAGGGACACAATGAACGGGAATAACCCATCTACTATCAGCAATAGGATAAATTATACCTGCCTCCAGAAGCTTTAATATTTCATTTCTTACCACTTCTTTCATTTTAGGATTTAACCGTCGTTGGTGATCAACAACTGGTTTAGCATCAGGCTCCATATTAATTTTATGCTGACATAGAGTGGGACTAATGCCCTTAAGATCATCAAGAGTATATCCAATAGCAGCACGGTGCTTCTTCAGAGTTTTCAATAATCTCTTTTCTTCATGCTCTGAAAGGTTAGCACTAATAATAACATGATATATCTTCTTTTCATCAAGATAAGCGCATTTCAGAGTATCCGGTAATTGTTTAAGCTCAAACACGGGATCATCCTTGGGTGGAGGAGGATCCCCAAGTATTTCAACAGGCAGGTTGTGTTTCAAAATAGGATGCTGATCAAAGAAAATCTTATCTATTTCATTCCTTTCATTCATATGCATATCGTTTTCATGGTCTAGCAAATATTGTTCTAAGGGATCAGTAGGAGGCATAGCAATAGAAGCAAGACCAATAATTTCATCCTTACTAGGCAATTCTTCATCATGGGGTTGTCTACGAAATTTAGAGAAATTGAACTCATGAGACACATCCCCAAAACTTACAGTAACAGTTTCTTTCTCACAATCCATTTTAGCATTAACAGTATTCAAGAAAGGTCTACCAAATATAATGGGACAAAAATCATCTTGTGGGGAACCAAGAACAAGAAAATCAGTAGGATATTTTATTTTCCCACACAAGACTTCAACATCTCTAACAATCCCAACTGGTGCTATAGTATCTCTATTAGCAAGCTTAATGGTAACATCAACTTCTTCTAACTCAGCTGGTGCAATATCATTCATAACTTCTTGATATAAGGAAAAGGGAATTGCACTCACACTAGCACCCACATCACATAAGACATGATAACAATGATCTCCTATTTTAACAGAAACAACAGACATGCCAACAATAGGTCTATGTTTATCTTTAGTATCAGGTCTAGCAATTCTAGCAGCTTCATCACAGAAATGAATAACATGCCCATCAATATTATCAACCAAGAGATCTTTAACCATAGCAATACTAGGTTCAACTTTAATTTGTTCAGGGGGGTAGGTGTTCTAACATAGCTCTTACGAACCACAGTTGAAGCTTTAGCATGTTCCTTTATTCTAACAGGGAAAGGTGGTTTCTCAATATAAGCAGCAGGAATAACAGGATCAACATTATAAGTAATAGTTTCTTCTTCAACTTTAATAGGTTCAACTACTTTCACTTCAATGGGAGGATGATATTTAAACCACTTCTCCTTAGGGAGATCAACATGAGTAGCAAATGATTCACAGAAAGAAGCTACTATCTCAGAGTCAAGTCCATATTTAGCGCTAAATTCACGAAAAGCATCAGTGTCTATAAAGGATTTAAGACAATCAAACTTAAGGTTTATACCTGAGTCCTTACCTTCGTCGATTTCCCAATCTTCACAGTTGTGTTTAATTGTTTCCAATAAATCCCATTTGAATTCAATATCTTTCTTCATAAAGGAACCAGTATAAGAAGTATCGAGCATGGATTGATCTTTACGAGAAAGCCGAGCATAAAAATTCTGAATAATAATTTCTCTTGAGAGCTCATGATTGGGGCATGAATATAACATTGACTTAAGCCTCCCCCAAGCTTGAGCGATACTTTCTCCCTCACGAGGCCAAAAATTATAAATATAATTCCGATCACGATGAACCAGATGCATAGGATAAAACTTCTAATGAAATTCCAATTTCAATCGGTTGTAGTTCCATGAGCCAATATCATCACATAGACTATACCATGTCAATGCCTTCTCCTTCAAAGATAAAGGAAAGACCTTCTTCTGGACATCATCCTCGGGCAAACCTGCAAGCTTAAATAATCCACAAACTTCATCCACATAGATCAGGTGCAAATCAGGATGTAGTGTTCCATCTCCTGCATAAGGATTAGCTAGCAGTTTCTCTATCATACACGAAGGAATTTCATAATAAATATTTTCAGTAGGTTCAGTAGGTTGAGGAGAAAATCTTTGTGCTTCCGGTCGAGGTGAAGATACCCCGAACAAGCCCCTCAAAGGATTATTTTCCATAGTAACAAGTGACAGTAAATTTCGGCACACTATATAAATTTTTCCTTACCAAATTCCACTCACCAAAGGCGCTTCACTCCCCGGCAATGGCGCCAGAAAAGAGTCTTGATGACCCACAAGTATAGGGGATCTATTGTAGTCCTTTCGATAAGTAAGAGTGTCGAACCCAACGAGGAGCAGAAGGAAATGACAAGCGGTTTTCAGCAAGGTATTCTCTGCAAGCACTGAAATTATCGGTAACAGATAGTTGTGTGATAAGATAATTCGTAACGGGTAACAAGTAACGAGTGTAACAAAGGTGCAGCAAGGTGGCCTAATCCTTTTTGTAGCAAAGGATAAGCCTGGACAAACTCTTATATAAAGCAAAGCGCTCCCGAGGACACATGGGAATTTCTGTCAAGCTAGTTTTCATCATGATCATATGATTCGCGTTCGTTACTTGATAGTTTGATATGTGGGTGGACCGGTGCTTGCGTGCTGCCCTTACTTGGACAAGCCTCCCACTTATGATTAACCTCTCTCGCAAGCATCCACAACTACGAAAAAGGAATTAAGATAAATCTAACCATAGCATGAAACATATGGATCCAAATCAGCCCCTTACGAAGCAACGCATAAACTAGGGTTTAAGCTTCTGTCACTCTAGCAACCCATCATCTACTTATTACTTCCCAATGCCTTCCCCTAGGCCCAAATAATGGTGAAGTGTGATGTAGTCGACGTTCACATAAAACCACTAGAGGAGAGACAACATACATCTCATCAAAATATCGAACGAATACCAAATTCACATGATTACTTATAACAAGACTTATCCCATGCCCTCAGGAACAAACGTATCTACTCACAAAGCATATTCATGTTCATAATCATAGGAGTATTAATTATCATTAAGGATCTGAACATATGATCTTCCACCAAGTAAACCAACTAGCATCAACTACAAGGAGTAATCAACACTACTAGCAACCCACAGGTACCAATCTGAGGTTTTGAGACAAAGATCGGATACAAGAGATGAACGAGGGTTTGCAGAGGAGATGGTGCTGGTGAAGATGTTGATGGAGATTGACCCCCTCTCGATGAGAGGATCATTGGTGATGACGATAGCTTCGATTTCCCCCTCCGGGAGGGAAGTTTCCCCGGCAGAACAGCTCCGCCGGAGCCCTACATTGCTTCTGCCCAGGTTCTGCCTCGAAATAGCGGCGCTTCGTCCCAAAAGCTCTCTTATGATTTTTTCCAGGTCAAAACCCTCCATATAGCAGAAGATGGGCACCAGAGGCCTGCCAGGGGGCCCACAAGCCACAGGGGCGCACCCTGGGGGGTAGGGCGCGCCCCCCTGGCTTGTGACCTCCTGGTGGGTCCCCTCTGGTATTTCTTTCGCCCAATATTTTTTATATATTCCAAAATAATTCTCCGTAACTTTTCAGGACTTTTGGAGTTGTGCAGAATAGGTCTCTCATATTTGCTCCTTTTCCAGTCCAGAATTCCGGCTACCGGCATTCTCCCTCTTCATGTAAACCTTGTAAAATAAGAGAGAAAAGGCATAAGTATTGTACCATAATGTGTAATAACAGTCCATAATGCAATAAATATCAATATAAAAGCATGATGCAAAATGGACATATCACTGAGTACGAGGGGCTCCTTGCCGGACTCAGAATCGCGGTAGAGTTGGGAATAAAGAGGCTGATCGTCCGAGGAGATTCTCAACTTGTGATAAAGCAAGTCAACAAGGATTACCAAAGCCCGCTGATGGAAGCCTACGTGGAAGAAGTGAGGAAATTGGAGGAGCATTTTGATGGGCTGCAAACAGAGCATGTGCCACGAGTAGAAAACAGCATTGCTGACCACCTATCGAAGTGCACTGCGCAGAAGCTTCCCGTGGAACCAGGAATCTTTGTTCTCCGCCTCACCCAACCATCAGTGTCCCCATCTGCGATGTCCAAGAAGGGAAGAAAGCTGAACTCCGGCAAGCATTTCCCGGCAGAGCTTCCCGAAGCCGCTGGTAGAGAGGCTGCCATGGGAAATCCCATTCCGGTTGGCGAGCAGCTCCCTCCCGCGGGACCTCAGGGTCTAGCGGTTGAGACAAGCGCTCCCATAGAGGAGGAGATGCCTTTAGTCCTTATTGTCGAGCCACAGGCTCCAACTTGGGCGCAACATATAGTCCATTTCCTTCAAACAGGAGAACTCCCCGAAGAGCAAGAGGAAGCCGAAGGAGTAGCCCGCCGGTCAAGTATGTACCAGTTTGTCAACGACACCTTGTACAGAAGGCGGCCGAACGGTGTGAAATTGAGGTGTATCTGCCGGGAGGATGGACTGAAGCTGTTGGTGGAGATTCACGGAGGAGTGTGTGGTTCCCACATTGGATCAAGGGCCCTTGCCGGGAAAGAGTTCTAACAGGGTTTCTATTGGCCCACTGCCCTCCAGGTCACCAAGTGTGAAGCCTGCCAGTTCCATTCCAAGAACATCCATCAACCAGCGCAAGCCCTGCAAACAATCCCTCTATCCTGGCCATTCTCGGTCTGGGGGCTCGATATCTTGGGCCCCTTCCTCCGTGCTGTCGGGGGCTTTGAGTTCTTGTTCATGGCAATAGACAAGTTCACAAAGTGGCCTGAGGTGGAACCAGTGAGAAAGGTGACCGCACAGGCAGCTATCAAGTTCACGAAAGGACTGGTGTGCCGCTTTGGAGTACGTAACAGAGTAATCACCGACAACGGCACCCAGTTCATGAGCCGCGCCTTCATGCAATATATCCAAAATCTTGGAAGCAAGGTCTCCTTCGCCTCTGTTGCTCACCCAAGAAGCAACGAGGAAGTCGAGAGGATGAATGCAGAAGTGCTGCGAGGACTCAAGACAAGGACTTTCAATAAGTTGCGGAAGAGCAGCAGGCGCTGGATAGACGAGCTGCAGGTTGTTCTTTGGTCCGTTAGAACGACACCGAATCGAGCTACCGACCAGACGCCCTTCTCCCTAGTGTACGGGGCGGAAGTAGTGCTTCCCACGGAACTCATACATGGGTCACCTCGAGTGCTTGCCTACGATGAAGTAGAGCAATAGCAGCTGCGGCATGACGATGCCACGCTCCTCGAGGAAGACCGTCTCCGTGCTGCTGTGCGTGCTGCACGCTACCAGCAACCTCTACGCCGCTACCCTAGCCGCAGAGTTCATGCCCGGAGGCTTGAGGAAGGCGACCTTATCCTTCGGCATGTTCAGTCCGCCAAGGGTACAAACAAGTTGACACCGAAGTGGGAAGGCCCTTATCGGGTAGTACGAGTCACCAGACCTGGCGCAGTCCGTCTTGAGACCGAAGATGGCACCAAGGTGCAGAACTCATGGAACATTGAGCATCTTCGTAAGTTCTACCCGTAAGGCGCGGTTGACGGGCTCAGTCCCCGGCAACCACCTTTTGTACAAGCCTTGCCGATGTTACATGTAACCCTTTGTACAAAGCCAGGCGCAGACCCTGGGCAACAGTAATAAAGGTAGGCATTGCATCATATCATCATCCTTACATGCTCATTACGCATTTTTTTCATGACTGCAATGTTAATGCTTTTTAGTTATGATAGATTTGCTTGAATGCTTGATGAGACTGTAAACTTTGTTACTATCCTCACCCTACATGTTTTACCATCAAGAAAACAGGGAAGGAAAACAAGGGAACAAAGATGGCGACCCTTCACGCTTGAAAAGAAGACACTACCTGGAAAAGATAAGTATATCATACATTTCCAGTTCAGTACTTCTCAAGGAAACCCTTAGTATCTTCCTTACTATGGGATGTGGAGTCATCCACGTGGTGAAAACCCTTGTCGGGACGAGCCGTCCCCCTGTCCTTGCTAATAGGGGCGACGGTGCCGATAGCGACAAGGATCTCTGCCGGGGAACAACGCCAACCTGTTGTCGGGGGCTCATTCCCCCACATTGGCACTTGTGGTTTGGATGACGAACCGGCAAGTAGCTCTGTGCGGCAGAGACGAAACATAATAATGCGGTACAAATAAGGAAAAGAAAAGGATAGTACTTGCGGGAACAAAATAACATTCTATTCTCATTCATTTTCAATACAAAATGGGTAGAGATTACATTATGATTCATTAAAACTTGGCAAGCGCCTACATCTTTTGACATGAAAAAAGATAAGTGCCCCGTAATCCCTTTCTTGTCCCTCTCCTCTTAGGGATTAGGTAGAGAAGGAGCAGAGGGCAAAAGGAGCGCCTTGCCGGGATTCGACGCTTCCCAGCCAGGACCAGAGGGATGCAACCGGCGGAAGGGCCCTGCCCGCAGGCAGGGCGGACGAAGCCGACGGAGCGGACAAGACCGACAAGGGGAAAGAAGGCAGAGGGCAGGTGCAGGTGGTGGCGCTGCCGGGACCCAGCTGGTGATGATGGTGCTACCGGGGAACGCGACGCGTCGGAGACCTCATCCGTGCTCCTGATGCGTCGTAGATCCCCGACCGCCATCGTCTTCCTCATCGCCCAAGCACCAGGCATGGCGACCCTGGGACCCCACAAAGAGCATGGTCGTCCCCGGTGGCGAAAGGCGGGGAATTCCGTCCCCCGCCTTAGAAGGACACGCGAAGATGAAGAACTCCCTCCCGTGCGCTCCATCCAGGGTGCTGAGGGAGAAGAGCTTCACCACGGTAAATGACGACGAGCGGCTCCAACCGCACACACACCCGTGGAGGCCATGTGGGCGTTTCTTCTCCCCCACCTTGAAGAAGGAATGCGAGAACCACGGGCCGCCGCGACGTTGCACCTCCAACATAGATCCCGACGCGGCGTCGACCGCGTGGAGCTCCGTCAAGACTAGAGAAGCAGGCAGCGCGGCGACAGGCATACCACCACAGTCGTCCCCGATATGGCTACCACGCTGCCCGCTCCCCCATCCGAGGCTTTCCCGACCAACCTTCAGTTCAGAACCATACACCCATGACGGGAGTTGAACATAGTTTCGGAGGGAAGATTCTACAAGCACGCTTGCTCGGCCCCACCCCCTGAGCATCGGGGGGGGGGGGGAGCGCAGCTCAAGACAAAGAGGCAAAAGGGCGAGCTCTAGGAGTTTGCGCTCAAGGAGGAAGAAGGGATGGATGAGCATCGCCCCTAGCGACCCCCAATTATAGGGGAGAGCGCGGGGGCTTGGTCTCCTCCACTCCAAGGGTCGCCGCCTATCTCCACCAATTCCATCGCCCACGATCATGGGCGAACAGATAACCGCCCTATTGCTCCAATCCATGGCGCTGCGGTTTCTGCCACGATCAAGACTTTATGTCACGCGCGCCCATCGCTAACTCCACGCTACGCATGCGGCGCGCATGGCGGAAACGGCCTGAAGTGGTGGGTCAGTGCTGACCAATAAATTGGCAGTTACCCCCTCACATTGCACGCCTGTGCATGAAACTTGGGCTTGACCCAACGGCACTTGGCGAGCACGTGTGGGCCAGTCCCAAGGGCTCCTGTCGGTGCACTAGTACAGGGGTACCCAGTGCCCCTGACTTATGCACAGGCGGTAGAAGCAAAGAACCCAGCAACAATCAAGACAAGACTCCAGCAAGCTCAACGCGGCAGCCCAAGCCTGGGCTGCGATGCGCCAAACACGCCCCCGACGCTTGCCGGGGACCAAGACGTACACACCTCCCAGAAGACCCGGCAGGCGTGAGCCAGCCAGCCACCGCTCCACCGCATCGCTAAGCCTGTCACTTATCGATGCGGTGTCGAGCCCTCAGGCGGTTAATCAGCTCTCGCTAAGCACGTGGCAACACATTAGAAGCGAGGTTACGCTTGATTGACACCTGCCCTGCAGCGTGTCAAGATCTTAAGCAACGACCGGCCAAGCGGTGGCAAAAGCTTGCCGGGGATGCACCCCCAAGCACCACCTAGGCAGGTAATCATGGCATTTTGTCCTAAATGCCAGAGTTAGGTATGATAGCTCTGCTTAGCTATCTAATCGATAGATAATGTCTGTTTTTCCATTGTGGTAACCCCTTGCACTATAAAAGGAGGCCCAAGGCAACCTAGCTGAAGGTTGGCAACTCGAACCCCCGAACGCTTGTACTCGCATAGCCGCTCTTTCCCCGGCAGCAGTCCTTACCGGGGTTAGGCGTCCTGCGTTCTTTGTGTTCCTCCAATCAATCCACCAAAAAGCAAGAGTAGGGTTTTATGCTTAGCAGCGGCCCGAACCTGGGTAAAATGCATGTGTCCTGATCGTTGCACTGTCTCATGTTCTCCGCTTTTCGTGCAACGTGACCCCCCTTGCCGAACCACAAGGGACCTCTGGTCCCATAGGTGATCGTGAGCATCCGTGCCCGACAGAGGGGTACTTTTAGTTATAAATCTTTAAATACCAAACTATGTGTATACTACATTTTGAATGTTAACATCAAGATCTCTATTATAATGCTATCTTTGCTTTTTCCTTTACTGAGTATGTATCTCTTCAAAACTCTCATAAACTGCAGAAATGCGCCCCAGGCTACCCATCACTACTTATAGTTTAAACCTTTGGTGCTACTGGCTCAGATTAATACCAGTATGGTATGGAACCATGTCCAATCACATGACATGGAACGCCTAGGCCAAGCAAATTGCACCGCTTGCACAGTAGTTTTATTTTAATTTTCTATTTAACTGGGTCACGCTAATGACAGTACAGTCAACGACCATTCCAACCAACTATTTTCTTTCCTATGAATCCAACCAAACAATCATCAGGCCCAGATCTTACATGCATGTGCCATATTAATATGTACATTAACCTGCTAATTAAAACCACAATATATATACCATCTATGACTTTCTATATATGCACTGCTAAATTTGTTGTGTATTAACTATTTTAAAAACAATATCTTTTGGTAATGACTACCACACATCTATATATATAACAACACCCATACCATTGTCCATTGCCTCCCTACAAGTTCATCTTCCCTACAACTCAATATTAGCTTTTGCAAGTACATGGACATCCAACAAGAAGCTAATAGTTATGCCCTTTTACATACTTAGTTGTTTTCTAAGTTCCTTCAACGCAGTTAACGATATGCATACCTATTTTCCTACATCATGCGATCTGATGCACCAAGAAAAGTTCTTCCACCTTTAGCGGTGCATCCAACAAGAGTACGTAGCACACAAAAAGTACATAGAGGGTAGTACAAACATGAAGAATGCTACGAAACTGCCAATAACCAATGCCTCTTTTCAAGACGACACGACAAAGGATCATCCATTAGATGCTGGCAAATACATCTTTCAGTACATCAAGAAAGGAATCCCACATGTACATTTTGTTCACAAGGAAGAAGGCACCAGCCTTGACAACTCCAAGGAAATTTAGCCACATATTAAGATATTTATCTTATCAAGCTGTTATGCATCTATCAGATAATCAAGTCAAATAAATTCATTACTTCTACTTTGCTCAACCAAATTTCAGCAACAAAATAAATTCAACAAAATCCCGCAGCAACGCGCGGGGGAATTATCTAGTTATTTAAATAAAAGACACAAAACATGATTACTACAGTACCTTAATCATGTGAATACTGGAAAACATTAAGGATAAGTGTTGGGTTGTCTCCCAACAAGCGCTTTTCTTTAAAGCCTTTTAGCTAGGCATGAAGATTTTAATGAGGCTCACATAAGAATAGTAGACAAAACATGAAAAAGAGCATCATGATCATTATTTTTATGGTACAGTGGTATTTACAAGGAGATAATTATTTTTATGTGAAACTTCCATGAAAAATTCTACATTGTTTCCATGAGCATGAACACAAGTGTTCAAGGTCGACCCTCACTTCTTCAATGCATAACTTTCCAATCGCTTCTCTAAGTAAAAAAAATGTGTTTTTAGTTTTTCATTTTTTTATTTGTTTCACCCACAACTAAAGAAAGAAAACAAAATAACAGAAACAAAAGGAAAACAAAATCTACTTAGTGAAATAAGAAAACAAGCATACATGAAAATATTAACCCCACGCTATTGCTCCCCGGCAACGGCGCCAGAAAAGAGCTTGATAATCCCCAAGTGCAAGGAATCATCGTAGCACTCTCCAAAGATGGAAGTGATAAGTATGGAGTGTCGAACCCACAAGGAGCTAAAGGTAAGATCAATATTCTCTCAAGTCCTATCTGCCATCGATACGACTCTACATACACCGAACATTTGCTTCTATCTAGTAACGAGAAATAAAACGGCGTTGTGGGTATAAAGAGGATAGCTTTGTATGATATTTGGAGAGAAAAAATGAAAATAGTTTCTGCCTAAATAAAGTTAGAATATATTACAATATATTACAAATAGCGAGTGTGGAATAATGATGGTATAGTGTGCGGGATCATCCTAGGCAATTGATAACAAGATCGGTAATCATTCTTGCAATTTTATATGAGGGAGAGGCATGAGCTAACATACTTTCTATACTTGGATCATATGAACTTATGATTGGATCTCTAGCAAGCATCCACAGCTACTAGAAATCATTAAGGTAAACCCAACCATAGCATTAAACATCAAGTCCCCTTTACTCCCATACGTAAACAACCCCCTTACTCGGGTGTAAGCTTCTGTCACTCTAGCCACCCACTATAAGCGAATCATGAACATATTACAATACCCTCCAGTGAGAATTCCCTCACGTGTGCGCGACATGGAGGGCACCATTGGACAGCACCAAAATAAAACATACACTCAAACCAATCAAGATCATCAATCAACCCAAAGGACAACATAGATCTACTCAAACATCATAGGATGGCAACACATCATTGATTAATAATATGTGGTATGAAACACCATGTTCAAGTAGGGGATTACAGCGGGGTGCGGGAGAGTGGACCGCTAGAAAGAGATGAGGAAGCTGATGAAGACGGTGATGTTGATGAAGACGATCACCGCGGCGATGGCTCCCCCAGTGGTGCTCCAGCGCCGCCAGAAGAGAGGGGGAGAGTGTCTCCCCACTTTGGCTTCCTCCTCCATGGCCTATCCGCATCTAGGGAGAGGTTCTCCCTCTAGTCCTTGGCCGCCATAGCACCCGGAGGGGCGAGAGCCGCTCCGAGATTGGATCTCTCTCTCTCTCTCTCTCTGTTTCTCTCCTGTTTTCGTTGCTGGTTTCTGGCCCTTCACCGTTACTTAAATATCCGGAGATCCGTTACTCCGATCGGGTTGAAATTTTGAGGGGATTTTTATCACGAAAATATCTTCCCTACGGAGGAAGGAGAGCCTCAACCGACCTAAGGGCTGGCCACAAGCCATCAGGGTGCGCCCCCCCTGGGGCCACGCCCTGTTGGCTCGTGGGGCCTCGGGCATCGTTTTTTGTTGATTCCGACTCTCAAAAATCACATATATTCCAAAAAAATATCTATGTAAATTTTTATCGCGTTTGGACTTGGTTTGATATGGAATTTACGCGAAACAAAAACACACAAAAAACATGAACTGGCACTGGGCACTAGATAAGTAAGTTAGTCCCCAAAAATAATATAAAATGTTGCCAAAAGTATATAAAAGTTGTAGAATATTGGCATGAATACTTCATAAATTATCGATACGTTGGAGACGTATCAATGACAAGTATCTATCATATTATACTCAATTGCCTATGGACAATCGTTCTCTTGCGTTACACAAAAAAGCTTTCTACTAAACAACTTACTTATTAGTATTTATCTAAAAATCCCCTAACTTTTAGTTACTTGTCCTTTATTATCTTGCAAAACTATCTTTTACACCTACTAAGTACTTCTAGTTTCTTTCCCGCAAATTAGTTTCATACTTGTTCTAGTTAAAGTAAGCGTTAGCGTGCGTAGAGTTGTATCGGTGGTCGATAGAACTTGAGAGAATATTAATTCTACCTTTAGCTCCTCATTGGGTCGACACTCTTAATTATCGAAAAAGGCTACAAATGATCCCCTACACTTGTGGGTTATCACTGAGCTCCGTGACGTCGCTGTAGTGCCCCTCGGGCTTAGATGAGCACGCCAGTGTGCTCATAGTCGCGCGTAGGTGCTGCCTGGCCCGTTGGAACGTCGAATTCGAGCCCCTGTGCTTGATGCCTTCTAGCTCGAGCCCCAGCCGCCGCCACGGGCCCTGTTCCGTCGAGCTCCGTTGCCCCCACAACCTGCTGCTGCCCCCATCGGACGCGCCGCATCGCCAGCTACGCGTAGAGCCCCTCTGTCGCTTGTTTTGTCATCGGAGGGCGAATTCTGAAAGCAAAACTTCTCCCAAGGTGGTTTTGGTAATTAATAACAACATATACCACATTGAACTCATGTTTCCACTGAGTATATTTTAGGAAAAGTTCAATGATGTGATGGCTATAGATTGTGAGGAGAACCCCAAGATGCAAGGAATAAGATTGGCCAAGCCACAAGCAAGAAGTCTCTACATTTTACTTTGTGAGAAATCACTTTGAGTCCATAGGAAAGCCAATACTATCAAAAGGGGGTAAGGTATTAATGGTGAATGAAATGCTCAAGTGATCAAGTGATAGCCACCAAAAACATTCACAAAGCTCTCCCACAAATATTATGTCCAAAGCCTAACATGCAAAATCGGTGCCACCAACATTTCCCACTCGGCCCTACCGATTTTCATTTCAGACAGAAACCCTAGCCAAACCCTATTCTCGGTACCACCAAGTTGCATTTCGGTGCCACCGAAAATGGTGACCAGCTCTCTGGTATCTCGTTTTCAAGAATCAGAATTTCCGAGTTTTGAAAATCGGTGCCACCGAGTTTTGGAAACTGCCTAGGTGAACCTTGTCGGTACCACCGAGAATTCCATATCGGTCTCACCGAGATTCCTAAAGTTACCACATTTTGAAAACTTCGGTGCCACCGAGTTTTCACTTTGGTTTCACCGAGTTGGTCAATAATGGTGTAACTGTTGGATTTTTGGAGAAGCCTATATATACCCCTCCACCACATCCCACTCGTAAGAGAAGCACTCAGAACAGTTCCAAACTTCCCATATCCAAATTTCTGAGAGAGAACCACCTACCCTTGTGTTGAGGTCAAGATCATCCACTCCAACCATATGGATCTTGATTTCTAGCCTCCCCAAGTTGCTTTCCATCCAATCAATCTCTTCTACCCAAGCCAAATCTGTGAGAGAGTGATTGTGTGTTGAGGAGACTATCATTTGAAAAACAAGAGCAAGGAGTTCATCGTTACTATCGAGCCTATTACCTTTTGGAGGGCAGTGCCTCCTAGATTGGTTAGGTGTCGCTTGGGAGCCTCCTACTTCGTGTTGTGGAGTGTGTTGGGAAATGTTGCATGGGAAACAAAAATTTCCTACGCACACACAAGATCTATCCATGGTGATGAGCATCTACGAGAGGGAGAGTGAATCTACATACCCTTGTAGATCGCTAAGCGGAAGCGTTTAAGAAACGCGGTTGATGTAGTCGAACGTCTCCGCGATCCAAATCGCAAGTCGTCCCTCGATCCGATCACGAACTAGCGCCGAACGGACGGCACCTCCGCGTTCAACACACGTACGGCTTGATGACGCCTTCACCTCCTCGATCCAGCGAGCGATGATGAAGTAGTGGTTGAGTTCCAGCAGCACGACGGCGTGGTGATGGTGGTGAGGAACAATCTCTGCAGGGCTTCGCCAAGCGCTACGGAGATTATGACGGAGGAACTAGAGGGTTAGGGTTGCCGCACACGGCTTGGGGAAATCTTGATGTATCCCGTGTGCTAGCCCTGCCCCTCTATTTATATGTTGAGCCTTGGGGTCTAAACTTGGAGTAAAAGCCTCCTCCAGGTCGGTTTTGCCCGCACAAGGTCGGTTTGGCCCGCAGGGAAAGAGTCCAACTCGGATCCCTGCCGAACCGTGCACAGCCGCACACAAGCGGTAGTACCGCTTCACACAAGCGGTAGTACCGCTTGGGCGGTAGTACCGCTTCACACAAGCGGTAGTACCGCTCGGGCGGTAGTACCGCTTCACACAAGCGGTAGTACCGTTTATGCGGCAGCAAAACTACTTTTGCACTTTCCAATACCTCGTGGGCTTTATCCCTTTGGCCCATATAAAGTGTTGCTGCACCCGAACACTTCGGTAAACATCCGGAACCCATTCCGGTGAACTCCGGAACTCTTTCGGAGATCAAAACACTATTATCACATATATCAATCTTTACCTCCGGACTATTCCGGAGATCCTCGTCATGTCCGGGATCTTATCCGGGACTCCGAACAACCTTCGGTCACCAACATAATAACTCAACTATACTAATCGTCACCAAACGTTAAGTGTGTAGACCCTGCGGGTTCGAGAACTATGTAGACATGACCGAGACACCTCTACGGCCAATAACCAATAGCGGGACCTGGATGCCCATATTGGCTCCTACATATTCTACGAAGATCTTTATCGGTCGAACCTCTATGTCAAGGATTCAGTTAATCCCGTATGCTGTTCCCTTTGTTCTTCGGTATGTTACTTGCCCGAGATTCGATCGTCGGTATCTCTATACCTAGTTCCATCTCGTTACCGGCAGGTCTCTTTACTCGTTCCGTAATACAAGATATCGTGGCTAACACTTTAGTCACATTGCTTGCAAGGCTCATTGTGATGTTGTATTACCGAGTGGGCCCTGAGATACCTCTCCGTCACACGGAGTAACAAATCCCAGTCTTGATCCATGCCAACCCAACAGACACCCTCGGAGATACCTGTAGAGCACCTTTATAGTCACCCAGTTACGTTGCGACGTTTGATACACACAAGGTATTCCTCCGGTGTCAGTGAGTTGCATGATCTCATGGTCAAAGGAACAGATACTTGACATGCAGAAAACAATAGCAATAAACTGACACGATCAAATGCTACGTTTACAGTCTGGGTCTTGTCCATCACATCATTCTCCTAATGATGTGATCCCGTTATCAAATGACATCTCATGTCAATGGCTAGGAAACCTTAACCATCTTTGATCAACGAGCTAGTCAACTAGAGGCTTACTAGGGCACAGTGTTGTCTATGTACCCACACATGTATTTGAGTTTCCAATCAATACAATTATAGCATGGATAATAAACGATTATCATGAACAAGGAAATATAATAATAACCAATTTATTATTGCCTCTAGGGCATATTTCCAACAGTCTCCCACTTGCACTAGAGTCAATAATCTAGTTCACATCACTATGTGATTTACATTGTAATGAATCGAACACCCATGCAGTTCTGGTGTTGTTCATGTTTAGCCCTTGGAAGAGGTTTAGTCATCGGATCTGCAACATTTAGATCCGTGTGTACTTTGCAAATATTTATGTCATCCTCCTTGATGTAATCGCGGATGGAATTGAAACGTCGCTTTATGTGTCTGGTCCTCTTGTGAAATCTTGGTTCCTTGGCTAGAGCAATGGCACCAGTGTTATCACAAAACAGAGTCATTGGGTTAAGCGCACTAGGCACTACTCCAAGATCTGTCATGAACTCCTTCATCCAGACACCTTCCTTCGCCGCCTCCGAGGCAGCGATGTACTCCGCTTCGCATGTAGAATCTGCTACCACGCTTTGCTTGGAACTGCACCAGCTAACCGCACCCCCATTAAGAATAAATACGTATCCGGTTTGCGACTTAGAGTCATCCGGATCAGTGTCAAAGCTTGCATCGACGTAACCCTTTACGACGAGCTCTTGATCACCTCCATAAACGAGAAACATGTCCTTAGTCCTTTTCAGGTACTTCAGGATATTCTTGACCGCCGTCCAGTGTTCCATTCCTGGATCACTCTGAAACCTTCCGGCCATACTTATGGCAAGGCTGACATCGGGTCTTGTGCACAGCATTGCATACATGATAGAGCCTATGGCTGAAGCATAGGGGATGACACTCATCTTTCCTCTATCTTCTGCAGTCACTGGGCATTGAGTCTTACTCAACTTCACACCTTGCAAAACAGGCAAGAACCCCTTCTTGGACTGATCCATTTTGAACTTCTTCAAAATCTTATCAAGGTATGTGCTTTGTGAAAGTCCTATTAAACGTCTTGATCTATCTCTATAGATCTTGATGCCTAATATGAAAGCAGCTTCTCCTAGGTCCTTCATTGAAAAACTCTTGTTCAAATATTCCTTTACGCTTTCCAACATTTCTATATTGTTTCCAATCAGCAATATGTCATCCACATATAATATTAGAAACGCTATAGAACTCCCACTCACTTTCTTGTAAATACAAGCTTCTCCGTAAACTTGTATAAACTCGAACGCTTTGATCACCTCATCAAAACGAAGATTCCAACTCCGAGATGCTTGCACCAGTCCATAAATGGATCGCTGGAGTTTGCAAACTTTGTCAGCATTCTCTGGATCGACAAAACCTTCTGGTTGTATCATATACAACTCTTCCTTAAGGTAACCGTTAAGGAACGCTGTTTTGACATCCATCTGCCAAATTTCATAATCGAAAAAGGTAGCTATTGCTAACATGATTCTGACGGACTTAAGCATCGCTACGGGTGAGAAGGTCTCATCGTAGTCAACTCCTTGAACTTGTGAAAAACCCTTTGCCACAAGTCGAGCTTTATAGACGGTGACATTACCGTCCGCGTCCGTCTTGCTCTTAAAGATCCATTTGTTCTGAATGGCCTTACGCCCTTCAGGTAATACTTCCAAAGTCCATACTTTGTTTTCATACATGGATCCCATCTCGGATTTCATGGCCTCTAACCACTTCTCGGAATCCGGGCCCATCATCGCTTCTCCATAGCTCGTAGGTTCATCGTTGTTTAACAACATGACCTCTAAGACAGGGTTGCCGTACCACTCAGGAGCAGTACGCGTCCTTGTCGACCTACGAGGTTCGATAGCAACTTGATCCAAAGCTTCATGATCATCATCATTAACTTCCTCTTCAGCTAATGTAGGCTCCACAGAAACAACTTTCTGCGCTGCGCTACTCTCAGGTTGAAGTAAAGGTTCAACAACCTCATCAAGTTCTATCTTCCTCCCACTCAATTCTTTCGAGAGAAACTCTTTCTCAAGAAATGTTCCGTTTTTAGCGACAAACACTTTGCCTTCGGATCTGAGGTAGAAGGTATACCCAACTGTCTCTTTTGGGTATCCTATGAAGACGCATTTCTCCGCTTTGGGTTCCAGCTTTTCAGGCTGAAGCTTTTTGACATAAGCATCACATCCCCAAACTTTAAGAAACGACAGTTTTGGCTTCTTGCCAAACCAAAGTTCATATGGCGTCGTCTCAACGGATTTCGATGGTGCCCTATTTAAAGTGAATGCAGCTGTCTCTAATGCATAACCCCAAAACGATAGTGGCAAATCGTCAAGAGACATCATAGATCGCACCATATCCAATAAGGTTCGATTACGACGTTCGGACACACCATTACGCTGTGGTGTTCCAGGCGGTGTCAATTGTGAAACAATTCCACACTGTCTTAAGTGACTGCCAAACTCATAACTCAGATATTCTCCTCCTCGATCAGATCGTAGGAATTTAATCTTCTTGTTACGATGATTCTCAACTTCACTCTGAAATTGTTTGAACTTTTCAAATGTTTCAGACTTGTGTTTCATTAAGTAAATATACCCATATCTACTTAAGTCATCAGTGAAGGTGAGAAAGTAACGATAACCACCGCGCGCCTCAATACTCATCGGACCGCACACATCAGTATGTATGATTTCCAATAAGTCACTTGCCCGTTCCATTGTTCCAGAGAACGGCGTTTTAGTCATCTTGCCCATGAGGCATGGCTCACATGTGTCAAGTGATTCAAAATCAAGTGACTCCAAAAGTCCATCAGCATGGAGCTTCTTCATGCGTTTTACGCCAATATGACCTAAACGGCAGTGCCACAAGAAAGTGGTATTATCATTATCAATTCTATATCTTTTGGCATCAATGTTATGAACATGTGTATCATTACTATCGAGATTCAACAAGAATAAACCCCTCACATTGGGTGCATGACCATAAAAGATATTACTCATATAAATAGAACAACCATTATTCTCTGATTTAAATGAGTAACCGTCTCGCAATAAACAAGATCCAGATATAATGTTCATGCTTAACGCAGGCACTAAATAACATTTATTCAGGTTCATCACTAATCCCGATGGTAATCGAAGAGCGAGCGTGCCGACGGCGATCACATCAACCTTGGAACCATTTCCCACGCGCATCGTCACTTCGTCCTTTGCCAGCCTCCGTCTATTCCGCAGTTCCTGTTTAGAGTTGCAAATGTGAGCAACCGCACCGGTATCAAATACCCAGGCACTACAACGAGAGTTGGTAAGGTACACATCAATAACATGTATATCATATATACCTTGTTTGTTGTTGGCCGCCTTCTTGTCAGCCAAATACTTGGGGCAGTTCCGCTTCCAGTGTCCAGTTCCCTTGCAAGGAAAACACACAGTTTCTGGTTTGGGTCCAGCCTTGGGTTTCTTCACGGGAGGAGCAACTGCTTTGCCACTCTTCTTGGAGTTACCCTTCTTACCCTTGCCATTTTTCTTGAAACTAGTGGTTTTATTGACCATCAACACTTGATGCTCCTTCTGAATTTCAGACTCAGCGACTTTCAGCATCGCAAACAGCTCGGCGACTGACTTGTTCATCCCATGCATGTTATAGTTCAACACGAAGCTCTTGTAGCTAGGTGGCAATGATTGAAGAACTCTGTCAGTGATAGCCTCTGGCGGAAGGGGCATCCCCAATTCAGCCAGACGGGTGGAGTACCCAGACATTCTGAGCACGTGATCACTGATAGACCCGTTCTCCTCCATCTTGCAAGCATAGAACTTATCGGAGATCTCATATCTCTTGATCCGGGCATTCTTCTGAAAGATAAACTTCAACTCCTGGAACATCTCATATGCTCCATGACGTTCAAAACGTCTTTGAAGTCCCGGTTCTAAGCCATACAACATTGCACATTGAACTATTGAGTAATTATCAGAACGAGCCTGCCAGGCGTTCACAACGTCTAGAGACTCAACTGGAGCGGGTGGATCACCAAGCGGTGCATCAAGGACATAAGCTTTCTGGGAAGCCGTAAGGATAATCCTTAGATTACGGGCCCAGTCCACAAAGTTACTTCCATCATCTTTCAACTTAGCTTTCTCTAGGAACGCATTAAAATTCAGGGGTGCTACTGCGCGAGCCATGATCTACAACATAAATATAGCAAAGACAACTTAGACTATTGTTCTAGATAATGAGTTTAGTTAATCATATTACTTAAAAACTCCCACTCAAATTGACATCCCTCCGGTCATTCGAGTGTAACATGATCCAAATCCACCAACTCAAGTCCGATCATCACGTGAGTTGAGGTGGTTTCAATGGTGAACATCTTCATGTTGATCATATCTACTATATGACTCATGTTCGACCTTTCGGTCTCTTGTGTTCCGAGGCCATGTCTGTACATGCTAGGCTCGTCAAGTTTAACCCGAGTGTTCTGCGTGTGCAACATGGCTTGCACCCGTTGTATGTGAACGTGGAGTCTATCACACCCGATCATCACGGCGTGTCTCGAAACGACGAACTTTCGCAACGGTGCACACTCGGGGAGAACACAATTTATCTTGAAATTTAAGTGAGGGATCACCTTATAATGCTACCGTCGTCCTAAGCAAAATAAGATGCATAAAAGGATTAACATCACATGCAAATCATAAGTGACATGATATGGCCATGAACTTGTGCTTTTGATCTCCATCTCCAAAGCACCGGCATGATCTCCATCGTCACCGGCATGACACCATGATCTCCATCATCTTGATCTCCATCAACGTGTCGCCATAAGGTTGTCGCGCCGACTGTTGCTTCCACGACTATAGCTAACGTTTAGCGATAAAGTAAAGCATTACATAGCGCTTAATGATTGACACGCAGGTCATACAATAATTAAAGACAACTCTATGGCTCCTGCCAGTTGCCGTACTCATCGACATGCAAGTCGTGATGTTCTATACAACACATGATCATCTCATACATCACATATATCTCATCATGTAATTGGCCATATCATATCACATCATACCCTGCAAAAACAAGTTAGACGTCCTCTAATTGTTGTTGCAAATTTTACGTGGCTGCTACGGGTTTGCAAGAACCGTTCTTACCTACGCAAAACCACAACGTGGTGTAGTGATTGCTTTTTGATCTTCTAAAAGAACCCTCTTCATTGAAATCGATTCAACTAAAGTGAGAGAGACAGACACCCGCTAGCCATCTTTATGCAACGAAGTTACATGTCAGTTGAAGGAACCTGTCTCGCGTAAGTGTACGCGTAATGTCGGTCCGGGCCGCTTCATCTCACAGTACCGCCGAATCAAATATCAACTAGTAACGGCAAGCAATATGTATACACCCACGCCCACAACTCGTTTGTGTTCTACTCGAGATCTCATCTACGCATAGACCTGGCTCATGATGCCACTGTTGGGGAACGTTGCATGGGAAACAAAAATTTCCTACGCACACACAAGATCTATCCATGGTGATGAGCATCTACGAGAGGGAGAGTGAATCTACATACCCTTGTAGATCGCTAAGCGGAAGCGTTTAAGAAACGCGGTTGATGTAGTCGAACGTCTCCGCGATCCAAATCGCAAGTCGTCCCTCGATCCGATCATGAACTAGCGCCGAACGGACGGCACCTCCGCGTTCAACACACGTACGGCTTGATGACGCCTTCACCTCCTCGATCCAGCGAGCGATGATGAAGTAGTGGTTGAGTTCCAGCAGCACGACGGCGTGGTGATGGTGGTGAGGAACAATCTCTGCAGGGCTTCGCCAAGCGCTACGGAGATTATGAAGGAGGAACTAGAGGGTTAGGGTTGCCGCACACGGCTTGGGGAAATCTTGATGTATCCCGTGTGCTAGCCCTGCCCCTCTATTTATATGTTGAGCCTTGGGGTCTAAACTTGGAGTAAAAGCCTCCTCCAGGTCGGTTTTGCCCGCACAAGGTCAGTTTGGCCCGCAGGGAAAGAGTCCAACTCGGATCCCTGCCGAACCGTGCACAGCCGCACACAAGCGGTAGTACCGCTTCACACAAGCGGTAGTACCGCTTGGGCGGTAGTACCGCTTCACACAAGCGGTAGTACCGCTCGGGCGGTAGTACCGCTTCACACAAGCGGTAGTACCATTTACGCGGCAGCAAAACTACTTTTGCACTTTCCAATACCTCGTGGGCTTTATCCCTTTGGCCCATATAAAGTGTTGCTGCACCCGAACACTTCGGTAAACATCCGGAACCCATTCCGGTGAACTCCGGAACTCTTTCGGAGATCAAAACACTATTATCACATATATCAATCTTTACCTCCGGACTATTCCGGAGATCCTCGTCATGTCCGGGATCTTATCCGGGACTCCGAACAACCTTCGGTCACCAACATAATAACTCAACTATACTAATCGTCACCAAACGTTAAGTGTGTAGACCCTGCGGGTTCGAGAACTATGTAGACATGACCGAGACACCTCTACGGCCAATAACCAATAGCGGGACCTGGATGCCCATATTGGCTCCTACATATTCTACGAAGATCTTTATCGGTCGAACCTCTATGTCAAGGATTCAGTTAATCCCGTATGCTGTTCCCTTTGTTCTTCGGTATGTTACTTGCCCGAGATTCGATCGTCGGTATCTCTATACCTAGTTCAATCTCGTTACCGGCAAGTCTCTTTACTCGTTCCGTAATACAAGATCTCGTGGCTAACACTTTAGTCACATTGCTTGCAAGGCTCATTGTGATGTTGTATTACCGAGTGGGCCCTGAGATACCTCTCCGTCACACGGAGTAACAAATCCCAGTCTTGATCCATGCCAACCCAACAGACACCCTCGGAGATACCTGTAGAGCACCTTTATAGTCACCCAGTTACGTTGCGACGTTTGATACACACAAGGTATTCCTCCGGTGTCAGTGAGTTGCATGATCTCATGGTCAAAGGAACAGATACTTGACATGCAGAAAACAATAGCAATAAACTGACACGATCAAATGCTACGTTTACAGTCTGGGTCTTGTCCATCACATCATTCTCCTAATGATGTGATCCCGTTATCAAATGACATCTCATGTCAATGGCTAGGAAACCTTAACCATCTTTGATCAACGAGCTAGTCAACTAGAGGCTTACTAGGGACACAGTGTTGTCTATGTACCCACACATGTATTTGAGTTTCCAATCAATACAATTATAGCATGGATAATAAACGATTATCATGAACAAGGAAATATAATAATAACCAATTTATTATTGCCTCTAGGGCATATTTCCAACAGAGTGAACCAAGAAGTTTGTACGGGTAAGGAGATCGCCTACTTCGTGGAGATCTACCCATAGTGAGGCTAGTCCTTCGTGGACGGAGGCCGTTATGGAATAGTCAAGGTTGCTACTTCGTGGACCCTTATGGGTGGAGCCCTCCATGGACTCTCGTGACCGCTACCCTCCGTGGGTTGAAGACTCCATAAACGTGGATGTACGATAGCGCCACCTATCGGAACCACGGGAAAAATCTTTGTCTCTACAATTGCATTTGATGTTCCTACCCTACCTTTACTACATGTGCTTGTCTTTACTTTCCGCTGCAATACTCTTAGACATGCATGTGTAGGGTGTACTTGACTTGCTACAATTGCTAAAATCTGCCCACAACTAAAATTGGGAAAAGGATAGACTTTTATTTGGTTAAGTAGTCTAATCACCCCCCTCTATACATATTTTCGATCCTACAAGTGGTATCAAAGCTTTGGTCTCCATTGCATTGGTTTCACAACCTAGGAGAGTATGGCGTCTAGTGAGGGAAGTTACCACCGTAGAGGTCCGTACTTTGATGGTACTAATTTTACTAGTTGGAAGCATAAGATGAAAATGCATATTCTTGGTCATAACCCTGCCGTTTGGGCTGTTGTTTGTGTTGGCTTGCAAGGTGAATTATTTGGTGATGGAAAGGAACTAGATCGTGAAGCAACCGCTGAAGAATTGAAGATGCTGCAATACAATGCTCAAGCATGTGACATCCCATTCAACTGTCTATGCCCCGAAGAATTCAACAAAATCAGCCGTCTTGAGAATGCCAAGGAAATTTGGGACACTTTGGTTGATATGCACGAAGGTACCGATTTCGTCAGAGAATCTAAGTTGGATGTGCTTCAAAGTCAACTTGACAAGTTCAATATGAAGGATGGTGAAGGAGTCGTGCAGATGTACTCTAGGCTTGCTCTCATCACCAATGAGATTGCCGGCTTAGGAAGCGAATAAATGACCGACAAATTCATCATCAAGAAGATACTTAGAGCTTTGGATGGAAAGTATGACATCGTGTGCACATTAATCCAAATGATGCCAAACTACAAGGATCTCAAGCCTACGGGAGTCATTGGAAGGATTGTTGCTCATGAAATGTCTCTCAAAGACAAAGAAGAGCTTCACAACAAGTCAAGCGGTGCTTACAAAGCCTCAAGTGATGCTCCTGCTACCTTGATACGTCTCCAACGTATCTATAATTTTTTGCTTGTTCCATGCTGTTATATTATCATTCTTGGATGTTTTACAATCATTTTTATAACAACTTTATATCATTTTTGGGACTAACCTATTGACATAGTGCCAAAGTGCCAGTTGTTGTTTTTGCTTGTTTTTTACTTCGCAGAAAATTAATACTGTCGTGGTTTTATCATGGCAGATGTCCCAGTGCAAGGACTTAGGGGTAAAGCCATCGCTACGGAGGTTAACTCGAAGGGGTTGATCGGGACGAAAGACACAGGTTTACCCATGTTCGTGTTGGGGAACATTGCATGGGAAACAAAAAATTTCCTACGCACACGCAAGATCTATCCATGGTGATGAGCATCTACGAGAGGGAGAGTGGATCTACATACCCTTGTAGATCGCTAAGCGAAAGCGTTAAGAAACGCGGTTGATATAGTCGAACGTCTTCGCGATCCAAATCGCAAGCCGTCCCGCGATCCCATCACGATCCGTCTCGCGATCCAATCACGATCCGTCCCGCGATCCAATCACGGTCCTTCCAATCTAGTGCCGAACGGACGGCACCTCCACGTTCAGCACACGTACAACTCAAAGACGATCTCCGACTTCTTGATCCAGCAAGAGGGAGCGGAGAGGTAGATGAGTTCTCTGACAGAGCGACGGTGCGACGGCGGCGGTGGTGAACTATTCCGGCAGGGCTTCGCCTAAGCACCACCAAAACTAGACTAGAGGAGAAACGATCTAGAGGAATAAGAGGGCAGCATGTGGCAATTAGGGTTGGGGCTGCCCTCAAATCCTCTAGTATATATAGGAGGAAGGGAGAGGGGCTAGCGCCATAGGGATCCTCCCCTAGGGTTGGCCGAACCAGAGGTGGAGGAGTCCACCTCCAACTAGGAGGTGGGCGTGGGGGGAATCCTACTCCGACTAGGATTCCTCCCCCTCTCCTCTTTCTCCTGAGCATAGGCTGCTGGTGCGCTACCACTAAGGTCCATGTGGCCCCTTGGGGTGTGTGGGCCCCACTTGGTGGTCCCCCGGAACCCATTCGTCACTCCCGGTAAACTACCGGAAATGCCCGAAACTTTTTCAGAGTTCAAACACCACTTTCCTATATATCAATATTTACCTCCGGACCATTCCGGAGCTCCTCATGATGTCCAGGATCTCATCCGGGACTCCGAACAACCTTCGGTCACCACCATGCATAACTCAATACTACCGAAACGTCACCGAACGTTAAGTGTGCAGACCCTGCGGGTTTGAGAACTATGTAGACATGACCGAGACACCTCTACGGTCAATAACCAATAGCGGGACCTGGATGCTGTCACGCCCAAGATGCGGTCCTATCCATATTAAGGCTTGCGGCCTCGACGGGGATAGAGGCGCATCTCGTCGTTCGCAAGTACAATAAAACATTGCATACATGTAGGAAGAGATGAGTATATGAGTTGGCTTACACTCGCCACAAGCTATCTTACAAGTCCACACAAATTATTCATACATCATTCAGAAGGCAGGGTCCGGCTACGGACGAAAAAAAGATAAAAGAAGCAATGATAAACTGTCTTGCTATCCCGGGATCACCGCCATGAAGCTCCCTACTCGTCTGGATACGTAACATACATCCCACCACGTTCTTCATCATACTCCCACTGGAGCTGCGACACGTCATCTGACACGTACTCGTCAACACCTGCACCTGTATTATTGTAATCTGTGAGCCATAGGGACTCAGCAATCTCATAACCCGGGTACCGAAACTATGTAAGCCATTGGGTGAGGAACGGTTAAGTGGTGAGCCTACAGCAAGCACCTAAGCATGTATTTGGTGGCTAACTTACGAGTACATGAATGTAAATATGGTGGCCTACGTAAGACGGACGTGGACTAGCATGATCACTAAGTGATCCTGAACACCTACTTACGTCAATCATAACCCCATCGTGTTCTCTCTCGGTTCATGTTCACGAGCAGAGACAGTCACGGTTACGCACACAGTTGGTGTATTTTATTTGAGTTTACTTCAAGTTAACTATTACCGGGTGTTAAACAAATTTCCAAGTGGCCACGTAACCGCGGGCACGGCTTTCCGAAAGATTTAACCCTGCAGGGGTGCTCCAACTCATCCATCACAAACTAACCACACGCCGCGGGAATAACCTCGACCATGAATCTCGTGATCTTCATAGGCAATTCCACTGGAAAACCGCAACCTCGAGATAGCCTGAAGAAAAATCGGAATTCCTCACGCAAGACTTTCGAAAAAGGTAAAACAAGTCCAGCAAGACCGCCCGACGTGTTGACGAACCCGATAGGAGCCGCGTATCTCGTTCTCAGGACACGACGGATTGGCTAAGTTTCTGGCTGGCACACCCGTTGGTTGCCCCGGCTACTGCCATTTTGGACCAACACTCATGAGGAGCACTGGCCCGGGGGTTGATTAATTATCCACGGGGTAGCTATGCCCTATTCAATTTTATTAAGTTGTTTAGCAAATGTAGTACCAAAGTTGGGTCTTGCCAGACAAGTTTTAATCTAAAACGAATGGTCAAGGGGGTTCCCATAACAACCCCGAGCATGTTAGGAGCGTAAAATATGGAATATAACACCGGTACTCGGAACTAGTGCGGCAAAAGCGGAACAAAACACTGAGCAAAAGGCCAAGCCTTCCACCATTGCCAGATATATATGTGCATTAAATTAAATAACAATAAATAGAGTGATATAAACAAAATTCATGTTGACACATGGAAAGCTTGCACCTGCAACTAGCAACGCTATAAGATAAGGGCTGAGCAGTGGTAACATAGCCAATCAATGTTTGCTAGGTGGTGGAGGGGTTAGAGGCTTTCATGGCAATTTAGGAGGCTGACAGTTTAAGTGGTAGGTAACGGAAAACATAACGGTAAAAGCGAGACAACTAGCAAGGCAAAAATAGTGTCGGGATCCGGGTATGATCATCTTGCCTGTTGGTTCTTCAGAGGGACAAAGAGCTGGGTCCTCGTAGTTGTACTCTCCGGGATCCTCGTATTCAGGCTCAACACTCGCGTCTACCCAAAGAGAAACAACACCAAATAAACATACAAACAAGGTGCAATGCATAGACAAGATGATGCATGACCAATTTGAAGTATCTAGCATGCAACCCTATGCTAGTCATGTTTCTCATGCAATTATTAAGTTATTTAGTATTCTGGACAGAACCTCATGTTTAGTTGTTTGAACATGCATGGACATGGAAAATATGGATGCATCATGCAAAATCGATGCAAATGCATATGTAGAACGTTGCAAACGGAGTAACGTAGCTCACGGTACACTCACGGCAAGGTACGAACGTTAACGGAGACAAAACACAAAATGAGGAAGCCTATGGGCTATTCCTTGGTACCCCAAGGATGCCACTGGATAGGAAATGAAAATCTAGAAAGGATAGAGGTAAAGATCAAGCAAAACAATGAAGTATAGCTCCCACAAGTCAGAAAACAATTCTACACACAATTTGTCCACAAACAGCAACATGTCAACTTGCCACACACATATCCAGAGCCACAGAAGGCTTTAAATCACAACCAAGGCATGGGCATGAAGTACACAGCAAGCTTAACAAATCATCTACCTACAGCAACATGAAAGGAAGCATGGGTCAATGGCAATGAAGCTCACAAGATGGCATGTTGAATCAGTTTTTAGGGACTTAGTGAAAATTCCAGTTTTCCAGGATCTGAGTTAACTTGTTAGCAAATTGACAGCAACTTTCATATATGCTACAGGTACTTTCATGGAATGAAAATTAACAGGGTGTTAGAGGGCAACAACTACTACAAAACACTAGCACTGAGCATGAGCTAAAACATCACAGATCACTTGGTAGCATCCCCTAAACATGGCATGATAATAACTACAGATTCCCAGACTTGGTCAAATTTCACTAAGAGAATAGCAGCAGTTTATAACACCATAGCATCTTTGACAGCAAATAACTCTAAGATGCAAAATCTCTTTGGCAAGGTGAAGACACCAAATGACAGAGGGGAACTAGCACAACAATTCATGGCATTGGACCAACCCCAAAGGAACACTATATCCATGGGAATCATCAACACAAATGGGAAGGAAATAACAGTTCTAACACTTAGAAATATTTGAGCAATGAAAACAGTGTTATTTTCTTAGCATGTTAACAGCAAGAAACCCACTAAACCACAAGTTTATCATGGCAAAGAAAAATACCAGGGCCTAGTGCCCACAAAACACTACCACTTCCATGTTGACAAGCTCATCAAATCATGCAAGAATTAAATCATACATAAATCACAAAATGACATCTACACACAAAATAATATTTTTACAAAGTTGCTCCAATGGAAAAACTAATGGCACCACTGGATTCCTGGGATTTTTCTACCCCAAAATCATGTATCACATGCCTATCTTCCTATTGGTAAATCTCCCAAAATGTCATCCACAAAATCAAACATACACTTAAGGTTACTCATATGCCTAATTTGGAATGTACTAGGTTGACAGATTGGCATAGACAGATTTGGCATAAAACAAACAAGAACATTTCCTAAAATGGAAATAACACCAAATCACAGAAACATGTTAAACAAAATATTAAAAAAATGGAGGGCCCACTTGGCAGTGAGCCAGGGGCCCTGTGGTTATGACAAGTGGGTCCTCGGGCCCACTGTCAGTGACCTAGCAGTGCTATGCGCGAAGGGAAAATAAAAGAGGCTCGGGGGGGATCGAACCCGAGACCTCCCTGTGTGGAGCGCTCCCACTGACCACTGGGCTACGCCCTCGGGCGTTGACTGAAGGGGGATCTGGCCCCTAAAGAACAGGCTTAGGGCGGAGGTTCCTTCTTCCTCGAGCCAGGGAAGGAAGCGACGGCACCGACGGCTAACAATGGCGGATTCCGGCGAAGAAGTCCACCGGCGGGGGCTGCGGGGTCCTCGAGGGATCCATTCCCGGGTCCAAAAGGTTTCTACACGCACGGAGGCAGGGGCACGCGCACGAGCAGCAGCTCGGCTCTGCCATGGAGGCAAGGTGATGCAGGGCAGAGGCGGCGAGCGGAGTAGCTGCCGGCATGTGGGAACGATGCAGCGCGCGGTGGAACTACCGGATGCGGGGCGCTCGACGCGAAGCACCACGCACGGGCACACGACACGCACAAGACACGACAAGACAAAAAGTATAGGCTTTGACGGAGCTACTCGGGCGCGACCTTGGCATGCACGGATCTACGCGTCCTGGGCACGAGAGCACGAGGGAGAAGGGTGAGCAGGTAGAGGGGCATACCTAGCTCACGTAGGACATGGAGAGGAGGTCGGGGTCGAGCTGGAGACGACGCTTGGCTCGATGGAAAACTGGTGCACCTCGGATCCGGTTTCATGGAAGAAGTAGACGACGGCGAGGGGGCTCCGGGCTCACAGGCGTCGCGCACGGGGATGGAGACTAAGGCGGGGTCTCCAGGGCGTCGATCTACGCTGTCGGCGGGGAAGAAGACGAGGCGGATGCCCTGGCCCTAGCTCGAGCTCGAGCTCGGCCGGAGCAGCGAGGGCATGGCGACGGCGAGGGCTTGGGAGGCGCTTACCTGCTGGCGGCGGCTAAGGAGAAGGGGGAATGGGTAGCTGGGAGCTAGGGCTACATGGGGGACATACTTATAGGAGCTGCGGGCGCGATGAGGCCGTCAAATCACGCCATGGCCGACGTGGCTCCCCTGGATGGGGTGCTGTACAGAGGAGAACGACGCTCCTGTCGTTAGCGGGCTGCGAGGTGCTGGGCTACGGCACTGTTGTGCTACTGGGCCTGCGAAAGCAAAGGAGGCCCAGCTCCTGCTCTCTCTCTCCCCTGAAAACCAGAGGGTTTTCTTTCTAATAAAACATCAAATAAAACTAAAGCCATGCAGGTTTGGAAAAGATTTTGAGAGGAAGAAAAATATGTTTTGGAATCACCAAATTATGACCTATTTGATAAAAATGGTCTTGACATTTTTAGAGCAAGAAAATTAAATCACATATATTTAATATTGGAACCTGTTTGCAAAGAATATAAAGCACTTATGTAAAGAAAACATTGTAGAGAACTATTGTACAATTCCTATCAGAATATTTAGAAGGAGAGCAACATTTTATTAGATGGAAAAGGGCAAGTGAGTTTACCACATATTGCAAAAATTTGAAAAGAGAGAGTTTGGCATAGTTCCATAGAAATTGTGGAGGGGTTTTCTACCAATACAACACATGTACCTCTCACACACCACACCACAAAACACACACTCACAACAAGCACAAGCATATGATGCAACATAATTTATGTGATGATGCCATGATGAATGATGAAAGTCATGAAGCACAATTTATTTCTACTCAACCACATGAGGGCAAACTTGGAAGGTTCACAAGACTAATATTACAAATAAGGCAAGGGATGCTCTTGGGCTGTTACAACTCTCCCCCACTACATGAGGATCTCGTCCCGAGATCTAGGAACAGAAGAATTCGGGAAATTCGGAATGGAGATGGTCCTCTCATTCCCAAGTGGCTTCTTTGTCAGAGTGATGTGACCACTTCACCTTTAGAAACTTGATTGACTTGTTGCGGGTCTTACGCTCAGTTTCTTCAAGGATAGCAACTGGATGCTCATGATAGGATAGGTCTTCTTGGAGATCAATATCTTGGAGATCAACGGTGCGCTCGGGAGTCTTGAAGCACTTCCGGAGCTGAGAGACGTGAAACACATCATGCACATTTGCGGAATTGGGAGGAAGCTAGAGTTGGTAGGCAAGGTCACCCCTCTTGCCCACAATCTTGAAAGGACCCACAAAGCGTGGAGCAAGCTTCCATTTGATGCCAAAGCGTTGAGTGCCCTTCATGGGAGACACTCTGAGATAGACAAAATCATCGATCTGAAAGGTCATGTCACGATGCTTGCTATCATAATAGCTCTTCGGACGGGATTGAGCTGCTTTGAGATTTTCACGAATGACACGGCACATTTCTTCTGCTTCAGTGATCATGTCATTACCAAGGATTTAGTGCTCACCGGTTTCAGACCAATTGAGCGGGGTGCGGCACTTTCTGCCATAGAGAATCTCGAAAGGAGCTTTGCCGGAACTTGCTTGGAAGTTATTGTTGTATGAGAACTCAGCAAACGGGAGACAATCTTCCCACTTCATGCCAAAATAAATCACACAAGCTCTAAGCATATCTTCGAGGATTTGATTGACTCTCTCAACTTGACCACTAGTCTGAGGATGGAAAGCTGTACTGAAACGGAGATTCGTCCCCATTGCAGTCTGGAAGGAATCCCAAAACTTGGAAGTGAAGATGCTTCCACGATCTGAGGATATGAGCTGAGGAACACCGTGCAAGGAATCCCAAAACTTGCTAGCTGAGCTGCCGAGATAGATTCTTTCACCAGAAGGAAGTGGGCAACTTTGGTGAGCTTGTCGATGACCACGAAGATGGCATCATTTCCTTTCTTGGACTTAGGAAACCCAGTGACGAAATCCATTTCAGCATGATCGAATTTCCACTCTGGGATGTGAAAAGGCTGAAGGAGGCCTGCTGGACATTGATGTTCCGCCTTAACTCTATGACAAACATCACACTCGTTCACAAACTGAGCAATCTCACGTTTCATACGAGTCCACCAGAAGGTTTGCTTGAGGTCCTGATACATCTTGGAACTTCCTGGATGAATTGAGAGGAGGGAATTATGTGCTTCATCCATGATAACCTTCCTGAGATCACCTTTTGGAACCACCAGACGGTCCTCGAAGAACAAGGTATCTTTGTCATCAACACGGAAGCACTTATACTTTGGAATGCTCTTGGCCACACCTTTCTTCACTTTCTTCACCATAGCATCAAGAAGCTGAGCTTGGTGTATCTGATCTTCTAAAGTTGGAGAGACTTGGAGATTGGCAAGAAATCCTTGAGGCACAACTTGGAGATTGAGCTTGCGGAAATATTCACAAAGCTCGGGTTGAAGAGGCTTGAGAATAAGACTGTTCCAGTACGCCTTCCTGCTCAGCGCGTCTGCAATGACATTTGCTTTCCCAGGAGTATACTCAATGCTTGGATTGTACTCCTCGATCATTTCCACCCAACGAGTTTGCCGAAGATTGAGATTGGGTTGAGTGAAAATGTACTTCAAGCTCTTTTGGTCGGTGAACACCTCAACTGGTCTTCCCAACAATAGATGTCTCCAAGTCATCAGAGCATGAACAACTGCCGCCAACTCAAGATCATGAGTGGGGTAGTTCTTCTCGCTAGGCTTCAGATGACGCGAGGTATAAGCCACAACCTTCTTATCTTGCATAAGAACACCACCAAGACATTGGAGGGAAGCATCACAGAATACTTGGAAAGGCTTGGATTGCTCGGGAGGAACAAGAACTGGAGCTGAAGTCATCTTTTCCTTGAGTGTATTGAACGCCACATCACACTCAGGAGTCCACACATACTTGACACTCTTCTGAAGGAGGATAGATAGAGGCTTAGCAATTTGAGAGAAGTTCTCGACGAATCTTTTGCAGTAACTTGCAAGCCCGAGGAAGCTTCGAAGCTTCTTGACATTCTGAGGAGGCTCCCACTTCACAATTGCCTCAACTTTCTCAGGGTGCACTTTAATGCCCTCGGTAGAGATGACATGCCCAAGGTACACCACTTCATTGTGCCAAAACTCACACTTGGAGAACTTAGCATAGAACCGATGCTCTCTTAACTTGTCCAGCACAAGTCGGAGATGCTCTGCATGCTCTTCTTCAGTCTCCGAGAATACAAGAATGTCATCCAAATACACCAAGACGAACTCATTCTTGAAAGGAGAGAATATGAAGTTCATTATTCTCGAGAAAGTCGGAGGCGCATTTGCTAGACCAAAGGACATGACGGTGTACTCATAAGAGCCAAAACTCGTCCTGAAAGCAGTCTTTGGAATATCTTCTTCACGAATACGGATTTGATGATAGCCCATACGGAGATCTAACTTCGAGAAAACCTTGGCACCTTTCAATTGCTCAAACAACTCATTGATGTTGGGAAGTGGATACTTGTTCCTGATTGTCTTCTTATTCAATGGACGGTAATCGACACATAGTCGGTCCGTGCCATCCTTCTTCTTGACAAATAGAACACCACATCCCCAAGGTGAAGAACTTGGTCTGATCAAACCCAAACGCTCTTGTTCATCAAGCTGTTTCTTCAATTCTTTCAGCTCTTCGGGGCCAAGCTTATAAGGACGCTTGCACACCGGTTCAGTTCCCGGCTCGAGTTCAATCACAAACTCAACTGGCCTGTGAGGAGGCATTCCTGGCAAGTTTTCTGGAAAGACATCTTCATACTCCGAGACAACGGGAATTTGAGAGATGGCAGAAATCTCACCCTTCTCATTGAGAGAAAATAGACGAATCGTGTCATCGCGAGCAGCGAAAATGATCACATCTTCAGAAGGACGAGTCAATTGGACTTCTTTAGCTTTGCAATCAACATAAGCCTTGTTCATCGCCAGAAAATCCATGCCAAGAATAAGATCAATATCGGAATTGCCGAGCACAATTGGAGAGGCCAGAAAGGAATAGTTGCCCATTTTGATAGAAACATCTGGAACTATCAATCGCGAATTCATCATTTTCCCGGGAGAAGCTATTGTCATAGGCTTAGACAATTCATCCGTGAACAATTCATGCTTAGCAACAAAAGGTCTTGATATGAATGAATGTGATGCACCAGTGTCAAACAAAACTTTTGCAGGAATAGAATTAACTAGGAGATTACCCATGATCACTTGAGAAGAATCCTCTGCTTCAGCTGCATTGACCATGTTGACTCTTGCTGTCTTAGGGCTGTGCCTCACCATAGCATTGCCTGGAGGTCTGACTGGAGGAGGAGGTGAAAGACGCCACTGGGTGGTGCACTTGTTGGAGTAGTGGCCCTTCCGACCACACTTGTGACACGTAACCTCTGAGAGCGGACGGAAGTTGCCTGGAGGAGGAGCATTTGCTGACTTGGGAGCCTGAGGCCTCTGAAACCTGGGTTTGGTGGGTGGGAAGGTCCATGACCACTGTCGGGGATATACCCCGCGGTAAGACCCGCCCAAGACTTGGCGGCTCTTATGGTGACCCTGAAGATGAGCCCTGAGGACGAGACCCTGAAGATGAGTCCTGGAGGCTGAAGCTGTAAGCAGCCCTGAGGCTTATGCTGAGAGTAGCCCTGAGGCTTATGCTGAGAGCAGCCCTGAGGCTTATGCTGAGAGCCGCCCTGAGGCTTATCTGAGAGCAGCCCTGAGGCTTATGCTGAGAGCATCCCTGAGGCTTATGCTGAGAGCCGTCCTGAGGCTTACGCTGAGAGTCGCCCGGAAGAAGAAAAGCCCAAGATGAGAGGCCCAAGATGAGAAGGCCGTGATAAGAAGACAGAATATCTTCGATCCAAGTCCGACTAGGACTCTTCATGTAAGCCTCCCCTCCAACTTATATAAGGAGGGGTAGGGCACCCCGAAAGAGACAGATGACAAGTTACAAGCTTCATAGGTCTAGACAGACAGATTAGAGGCTTTAGAGATTAGAAGCTCTTGAGATTAGAGGTTTCGTAACACCTCCCTTGTAACCAAGATCATCATCAATATCAATCAAGCAGGATGTAGGATTTTACCTCCACCGCGAGGGGCCGAACCTGGGTAAAACCTTGCGTCTCTCGATCCCGATCAACCCCTCTCAAGCTACCTCTTAGATGCGTTGGCCTCACACCTAAGTTCTCTCACGAGGACATCTGGCCGTGTGAAAATACCACGACAGTTGGCGCCCACCGTGGGGCCCCGCACGGTGGTGTTGAGTTCTTGGAGGGATATTTTCTAGGGTTTCGAGAGGTTTGCAATTTTCAGATGAAGAAGAGCTGATACAAGTTTGAGATCAAGATCAAAGTGGTTAGGGTTTCATCTGAAAGAGCCGCCGCCGTCGATTTGTTTAGTGGCGGCTTTCACTGAAACCGACCAGGGTCGGGAGAAATCTTCTGCGGATCCGGTCGCGACATCTAGCGATTTGAAGATTAATTTTTACTGCAACACGACGTCACGTCGCCATCAAACCTTCAAATTGCAAGACGTCTACGCCGATCAAATACAGGATCTGATGGCTCTCAAGCCGCCTGTCCCTGGCTCATCCTAGCCGCTATAAGTCGCCGAGATCAACGAGATTGCCATAAGTCGCCGAGATCAGCTTCGCTGCTAGCTGTCAATCAATTACGCTGGTTAAACTATCCTATGGTGGTACGTCCAAGTCAGGGTACAACTCGATTTGACAATGATTCAAGGAATAGTCCAAAAAAGCAAAACCCATGGCTGGTCAACACCAACAGGGAGACAGGTACGACTGGGGGTTCATGTCCATGACTCGGATTGATCGTATCGAGCCGCCGGGACATCCGCCTCTGAGCCGCCGTCGCGCCCGGCCAGCACGCCCTCGCCTCTACAGCACTCGCCGCCTCTAAGCGTCGCAACCTTGCAAGCCGCTGCCTCGCCGCGACGAGTCGCCTTCTGGAGCAGCTGCCCGCCAGACTCGGCCTTCCGCCACAAATTTCAAACTCGCCGTTGAGCCGTGACCGACCTCGCCGTGGCAAAGTCGATCTGAGCGCCTCGCTGCCGAAGACTCGCCTGCACGCGAGGCCTCCGTTGCACGCCCGCGCGCCTCTGACGCGCCCGCGAGACGCCAGGTTCTACCTCTCCGTTCAGCCGCGTCGCGAGCATCCGGCGCGCCCTCGCTTTTCTTCAGCTATTGAGCCGCCTCGCCGCCACAAATTGCCTTGGCCTCGAGCTCACCCATCGCCGGCAGCCGCCTCGAGCCGCCTGCACCGTGCTAGGCTTCCACCACCGGAGAGCCGCCCTACGCATCCAGGCTGCCCCGCGGTGTCTTCGAGTCGCTGCTCAGAGCCGCCCGTTCCGGCACCCTGTCTTGGTTGCCTCGCCGGCTCGCTGCGCCGGTTTTTACCTCGCCTCGCGGGACCTCCGCTGCCGAGACCCGCTGCCTCCGAGCTACCCGTCTCTGTTGTTGCCGCGCCTCGTCTCGACCAAGGAGCACTGAGGAGCTGCCGCGCTGAGCCGCCTTGCCGACCGCTGCTACCTTGCGTCACACCTTCCGCCATGGCCACACCACCCCTGGTGTTGAGCCGCCGCACCGGACTCCTCGGCGACTGCCTCCGCAGTCTCGCTTTCTGTAAGAGCCGACGCCTCAGCTACAACTGCTGTTGCCGCGCCACGCTCCAGCCTTGAGCCGCACGGAGGAGGAAAATTCGCCGGTCCGACCCGCCTTGGGGGCCTCTGGCCGCGAGCTGCCTAGCCTCCGTCTCGTCAAGTTTCCGCCGCGTCTCAACTGCTGCAGGAGAGCCGCCGTGCTGCCGCACAGCGAAGTCGCCGTCACTGTTGTGCCTTCGAGCCGCCGCCAAGCGGAAGGATCTGTCCGAGTTGACCTATAACTCCGCTCAAGAAAAATTGATGATTCCAGACTTGGAAGAATTTTAGAGCTGAAAGATCTGTCCGGCTCCGAGTCATCCCCACGGCCCGCCATCGCGGACAAGTGTTGAGTCGCCATCACCAGCGAGCCGCCGCCTGGTCAACTATGACCCGCAAAGGAAAACGGCCAAAGACCCGGACTCCGAGCCACCGCCGCAAGCGCCTCTGCCGCAACCTTGCCGCCATCCTGGTTCATCTCGGCAGGCGCCTCTCCCGCGGTCATGTGTGGGTGTCCTCGCTTCATTCTTGAGCCACCAAGAGCCTCACCCGCCGGGTCACCAAAAGCCTCTGACGAGCCGCAGTTTGTGCGCCGCCTCCACTTTTGCCGCGAGCAGAGCAGCCCTCCTCTGCAGCCTTGCCTCGGCAAGGGCCTCATGCCGAGCCACCAGAATCCGCCGCCGGGAGCCTACAACCTCACCGCTGCGGCCTCGCCTGCGCCGAGCCGCCCCTGTGGCCTTGCTTCGCGGCAGCCGACGAGGCACCTCGCGGCCTCACCGTCGTCGCCCATAAGCCGCCGGCCGAAGTCGCCGTCTACAAACCGCTGTGCCTGACTCCTCTGGTCGCCTCCCGCGAGCTGCCACTGGAGAACCGCCCTAGCAGCACCGGCCGCCGTGGACCACGCCTGTAAAATCGCCACCGGCCGTGCCGGGCCGACCTCACCGGAGAGATCTTGAGCCGCCCGCCTTCGCTCAACAGCGCCACGAGTCGCCTGTGCCTCGCGCCGCTTCGACCTCATTTTGCCACGGCGGCTCTCTATCGCCGCCTCGCCTGCCATTTCCGCCAGGAGCCGCCAGGTTTGGCCTCCGCCTCCGAGCCGCCGGCCCCGAGCGCCGCCTCTGCCGGTCTCTGCCGAGCCGGCTTCGAGCCGCCGCCACTCGCCTCCATGAGCCGCCCAGGCCGAACTCTTGCTCACCGCGTGCACCTTATCCGTCCAAGTGTGGAAAGACATGGGGGCTGCCCGTGTGGAGGGCTAACAAGTCAAAGGCCGCCTGTTAAAGAAAAACGGTTTGGTCAACATGACCCGGAGGGCCCGTGCTGAGCCGCCCAGTCCCAGGCTCTTGCTACGATCGCGCTTCAAGTCGCCTCCGTTGGCGCCCACTGGGACCTCGACAAAGTAGTCGACTCGCTGTTGAAATTACCGGAATTATCCAACGGACGCTATGGATCATCTGTTAAAGACATCAGGTGATATCCATCTAAGTATATTTTTACACATGTTATTTGTGTCAAAGAACAATTACTTTGGTCTGTATATATTTATGCAGGACAACTCTCCATTATAAAGTGGGTTATACGGCGGCTTACAAACGCCTGCGGCTTACTAGCGCCGACTTACAACGCCGAAGCCTGACTCGCCCGCCATGGCGCACAAGTCACCGCTACTGCAGCTTTGGTTCACTTCAACAACCGGCTGGAATGAGCCATGGACAATGTCACTGACATGACGTAATCTTACGGGATCATTCATAACCCGCCAAGGTCAAGCTTCAACACATTCCAGCGTTCAGTTATCAACTATATGCTGGTTCATGCTACGGCCAAGTATGGAGAATCTCAAGCCAACTCCTCGAGTCGACTCAAGACTTGGGGGCTACACCGGTATGACTCGATAGAATCGGCTGTTATTACAAATTCAAGATCCTCGTACTGAGGGACTATTACCACATTGGTGAAAAATTTCCGGTTCAACATCCGGTTCAGAAGAAATCTATCTCTCACAAAATTCTGAGTTTCCAATACCCGGCTCAATGTCTGGTTCAAGAGGAGTCCATCACTTGCAAGGATCAAGTTCTCAGAAAAGGCTGTCCCTCTGTATCGGAAACTGAAGGAAACAGATGACTTCAAGAAGGGCGAAACCACCAGCGAAAGCTTTTGAAGTTCTGAAGAAATAATTGGCAGATCCACCTGTGTTAGCAGCTGCAACCATATTCACTAAGTTAATCCCGCTTCCAGGACCCTGAACTTTGTAAAGTCAATCCTAACAGGGACCCTGCACTTAGTCGAACAAAAAAAGACCCATATGGGCTGTGCTTACTGGTAATCCAGAAGCCTTCACCATCTTGGGACCAGCAAACCTTTATGGGCCGAACTTACTGGTAATCCAGAAGTCGCCACCATATCGGGTTAAAGTCCTAATAAGCGGGCTGTGTTACTGGTAATCCAGAACCTTCATCCGTGTACAGGCACCCAATAAGCGGGCTGTGTTACTGGTAATCCAGAACCTTCATCCGTGTACGGGCATAAAAGACTCATATGGGTTGAGCTTCCTGATAATTCAGAAGCCTTCACCATCTTGGGACCATCAACCCTTATGAAGCTAAACTTACTGGTAATCCAGAAGTCGCCATATTGGGTAAAAGACCCAATAAGCGGGTCGTGTTACTGGTAATCCAGAACCTTCATCCGTGTACGGGCACAAACGACTTAGATGGGATGATGCTTACTGGTAATCCAGAAGCCTTCACCATCTTGAAATCAATAACCTTATGGGCCGAACCTCCTGGAAGTCGCCACCATATTGGGAAGAAAATAACCTTATGGGCCGAACTTTCTGGAAGCCGCCATCATACTGGGGGCTTTCACAGCCTTTTTGATGTTTTTACAAGTTTGATAAAACTTTCTTGAGATTCACTGCTTTTGCGAGTTCTATGATTTTTTCTTTACGAACTCTTTCTAATGTTCGTGTCTGGTCGAGAGCCGCCAGTTTTTATTATACTGGTTATATCTTACGCATCTGCAAGTTTGCTGGCTATAAGCCGCCATGACTAATTTAGTTATTTGTTTAATACTTGTTAAAGTAGTTCATACATCTTATCAAGTTTTATGACTATCTTGATGTTTGGCCGAGAGCCGCCAGCATCATACAAAGGATTCAATTTCTTTCAGAAGCAAGTCTGATACCTTTGCATGAAGCTTCCTTATGAAAATTATTCTGGCTGCTTCTGAGACCCGGCAGTTTCAAGAAGATAGCCGACTCTTCGGGACTACAAGTGGTTCTTAGCTCTATCTAAGACCCGGCAGTTTCAAGAAGACAGCCGACTCTTGGGGACTACAAGTGGTTCTTCGCTCTATCTAAGACCCGGCAGTTTCAAGAAGACAGCCGACTCTTGGGGACTACAAGTGGTTCTTCGCTCTATCTAAGACCCGACTGTTTCAAGAAGACAGCCGGCTCTTGGGGATTACACAAGGGAGGTACAAGGATTTTTAGTTCATGACTGAAGATTCAGATGCACAATCCGGATTTCTCCAAGGTTGCAACGCTTATAGTGAAGCAAGTCTTAAGCTATCACTACGTTCCCTTCTTAAAACTTGGGGGCTACAGTGGACATATATATGTTGAAATTGAAAGAAAAATTCAAATTGACCCAGGCTGAGAAGACCCGGCTTGGAAGGACATATCCTGCGAAGACATTCAATTACATGACCGGGTGTCAGCAATAATCATGACCCGGCGTTATAACTCAGCAAGGAGGAACAGATGCCGGCTCAGAAGAACCTTTGATCCGGCGTATAACCCTGTCAAATTTATCATTTTTGTTTGTTTTACAGGATAAGTTTAACATGGATAAATCCAAATTAAACTGGGGACTAATGTCGGGGATATACCCCGCAGTAAGACCCGCCCAAGACTTGGCGGCTCTTATGGTGACCCTGAAGATGAGCCCTGAGGACGAGACCCTGAAGATGAGTCCTGGAGGCTGAAGCTGTAAGCAGCCCTGAGGCTTATGCTGAGAGCAGCCCTGAGGCTTATGCTGAGAGCAGCCCTGAGGCTTATGCTGAGAGCCGCCCTGAGGCTTATCTGAGAGCAGCCCTGAGGCTTATGCTGAGAGCAGCCCTGAGGCTTATGCTGAGAGCCGCCCTGAGGCTTACGCTGAGAGTCGCCCGGAAGAAGAAAAGCCCAAGATGAGAGGCCCAAGATGAGAAGGCCGTGATAAGAAGACAGAATATCTTCGATCCAAGTCCGACTAGGACTCTTCATGTAAGCCTCCCCTCCAACTTATATAAGGAGGGGTAGGGCACCCCGAAAGAGACAGATGACAAGTTACAAGCTTCATAGGTCTAGACAGACAGATTAGAGGCTGTAGAGATTAGAAGCTCTTGAGATTAGAGGTTTCGTAACACCTCCCTTGTAACCAAGATCATCATCAATATCAATCAAGCAGGATGTAGGCTTTTACCTCCACCGCGAGGGGCCGAACCTGGGTAAAACCTTGCGTCTCTCGATCCCGATCAACCCCTCTCAAGCTACCTCTTAGATGCGTTGGCCTCACACCTAAGTTCTCTCACGAGGACATCTGGCCGTGTGAAAATACCACGACAACCACCGTGCTGCTTCTGCTGCTGAGGAGGACAAAACGGAGGAGGAGGAGGAACCCAATACTTCTGCAGCTTAGGAATAATCTAAGAGCTGGAAGAAGAAGAGTTGGAGTCTCTGAACCGCTTCCTAGAATTCTCAAGCTTGAGCTGAACTGCCTCGAACTTTAGGGCCATGTTGTAGAACTGATCAAACTCACGAGGCTCGTGCAGGACTAGACCCGGCTGAAGTTCATCCTTGAGGCCACCTCTGAACTAGTAAATCTTTGACATCTCATCGGGAACATCTTGCTTAGCATAGCGGGCCAGATTCTGGAACTCGATGTTATACTGATAGACATACTTGCTCCCCTGCTTCAAATTCCTGAACTTCTCACGCATCTCCTCGACAAAGCTCGTCGGGATATGATGAGCTCTGAAGTCACGGCAGAAATCATCCCAGCTAATTGCACGATCACCTCTGGAATCCTTGTACTGCTGCCACCAATCTCCTGCCTGACCCTTAAGCTGGAAAGTTGCAAACTTGACATAGTCATCTGGCCTGACATATGTTCACAACATCTACAGACGACGCTTGAGGGGGTGGCGCACCGAGCGGTGCATTAAGGACATAAGCCTTATGTGCAGCAATGAGGACAATCCTCAGATCACGAACCCAGTCCGCATTATTGCTACCATCATCTTTCAACTCTATTTCTCTAGGAACATATAAAAATTCAAGGGAGCTACAACGCGAGCTAGTAATCTACAACATAACACTAGTAGAAAACAGGGCACTAGTACCGGTTCCAGAGGGCCTTTAGTCCCGGTTCTAGAACCGAGACAAAACGATCGGGACTAATGCCCAAAACCTTTAGTCCCGGTTTGCTCACGAACCGGGACCAAAGGGGCTCCACGTGGCCGCTGCGGGGCGCCCAGGCAGGAGGACCTTTAATCCCGGTTGGTAACACCAACTGGGATCAAAAGGCAGCCACACGTCAGCAGCTCGCAGGCGCAGGGGTTTTTTTTTTGGAAGGGCGGGTGTCGTGGTTTTGTCACGGCAGATGTCCGAAGACTTAGATTTGAGGCCATCGCTGAGGCGGTGGACTCAAAGGGGTTGGTCGCGATGAGGGACACGAGTTTACCCAGGTTCAGCCCCTCGAGAAGAGGTAAAAGCCTACGTCCTGCTTGTGTTGTATTGATTGGTGTATCGGTTACAAGGGAGCGGATTCGCTTGACCTAGTTCTCGATTGATTGGTTTCTGTCTAAACCGCCCCAGGGTCTGACCTTTATATAGGAGGTCGAGGCCCTGGGTTACACGAGTCCTAAACTGTGACACCCTGGTTTATGACAACCTTTTCTTTTCAAAATCATTGGGATTTTATTTGCAAACTTGGAGGATTTTAAAGTTGTTCCAGTTGATGTGGATCTATGCTTCTTTGAATCTTTCTCCAGCAACCCAAAACCTTCCTCATCTTGCCAAAAACCTTTCTTCATACCTCCTGGATCAATTTCCAATATTTTATCTTTTCCAATAAACCCTTTTTCTATATTTGGGAATTAAGGCCATCACTATGGGTTGTGAAGCAACTTATAGTTTGGACGATCAAATAATTCCCAAATTTTTCCCACATCTTCTCATCATCATATGATTCCATATTCTCCAAAAATATTCTATTGCCAAATGGAAAGTTTTGGCCAGAATAATTATTTTATTTCTGACCAAAATCTGTCCATTGTGAAGCAACCCCATTTTTCCTAACTTAGAAAATTCCCAATAAATTCCTCAAGCTCCTAGGGATCCTATCTAGCTCCAATATCCAAAAACATCATCTGGTCCAGTACAAATTTTGAGCAGCAGGACTCTGCCAAGCTTCTGCTTATTTTGAACCTTTGTGAAGGAAGTATAAGCTAGGGGTGCACATTTGGTCTACAATATTTATGGCATGTGTGCACTACCAAGTAACTCCTCTCCACCAAGTTTCATCAGTAGCAGAGCAAATATGAAAGTGCCACAAGCTCATTTTTATTCTGGAACAGAATGGTGGTTTTCAAAGCAACCATGTTCATTTCTTCTTCAAACTTTCTCAAATTTTGCCAGATTGTAGTCCTTCCAACCTAGATGACCCTAGACATCTCCTCTGGCTCCATCCCTATCTCTTTTCCCCTCCAGAATCTCCTCAAGATGGCTGACAGAAGATGTAGCTGAGGCTACACTTCACAACAGGGTGAACCTGGTCGAGCCAGTGACCCAGGGAGGCTAAATGGACAAGGGTTGACCCCATGGACAAGGTGCGCCAGGCAGGCGTGTCCACCTGGTGGCAGCTACCGTGGTGAGCACGGCACTGGCATGCCTGTGCGCGCGCTCTGCGCGGTGCCAGAACCAGATAAGCTCGCCCGAGTCGTCCATCGCTGCCCCCCCTTGTCCCTTGGTGCCGATGTCGCTCCTGCTAGCCGAGTGGCTCCTCTAGAACTCTCCTGGTTGCCGGAGAAGGCCGCCGTCGCTCCCGGCCAAGCATCGCCACGGGTACAACAGTGAGCTTCGGCCACTGTGGTCGTCCGCAAGACATTAATGGCGCCAGACCCGTCCCGTCGCTCCCTCCTGCTCTCTTCTATCCCGTCGACGCTCCCGGCCAGCCAGCGCATCGTACTAGTGCCGGCGACGTGGCCGAGCCTCGCCGCTTCGGGAGAGATCGCTGCGCTCGCCCTCCGCCTATTTAAGGCCCTCCCCGTCCCTCCAAAGCTCCTCACCCCACTCCTCTACCTCTCAATCGTCCCCACGAGCAGCGGGCCAAGGCCGAGAGGCCCTCTGGCCTCGAACCTCGCCGGAGACCGCCGCCTGACCGAGCTCTGTCGCCAGCTTGCTCCACTCCTCCCCAGCTTCAATTGACTTCACCCTCGAGCTCAGAGTAGCTCCCTGGTGCTCTTCGACCTCCTGCCCAAGCCAACCGTCGCCGGAACCGCCGTCTCCGATCTCACCCGAGTGTCGCCGCCGCCGTAGACGAAGGGGACGACATCGTCTGACCATCTCTTGGCATTCCACGGGTATGTACGTGCTCGCCGTTGAGCGCCTGTTCCATTCCCGTAGTTCCCCGACCCCACCGCCGCCTCTGTCGCCGGCGACCATCACCGGAGCGCCGCAGTGCTCGGCTCCCTCCTCCCTCTCTCTGTTTTAAAAGGACGACCCCACCCGTCAGCGGCTCAGCACGCGCGCGCGCGAGGGGGTAAGTGGAAGCGTACCCCAAAAATACGCTTTCGACATAAGCCGCTGGAGATTTTCTGATTTTCTGTTAAATTCATTTTAAATCAGAATTTTGACTGAACTTTGACCTTGGATAACTTTTTATTTATAACCCCAATTGAGATGATTCTTTTTGCATTGTTTTGGTATTAAACTCCTTTAATTTCTGACCAGGTTTGGTGTTTTTATCATATACACCGAATATCTGGTAAATAAAAATGCTTTATGTGACATTTTCAATTGTATTTTGAAAATACTTTCAGAGGGAGATTGTGGTGCTTTTGAAGACCAAGAGTGTTTGACCCACCCAACAGAGCAAGGCAAGCCATGATACCCATTTCATGCATGCATTTCCATAGCATTGCATCTTTATATGCATTATGTTGATTTAATTGATATAGATAATTCCTAGTAATATTTAAATATTTAAGTATTGTGTTGAACCACTATAGTTGCCAAATGAACTTAGTGGTTGATCTTGAGTCACCTGTCCGGGCATACTCGTGCAACCACATTTGCCGGTATGGGACGGCCCTGACCGGGCCTGACTTCGTGATCTTTCGTCGGTACCTCCAAAGAGGGAGGGTTATGCACGCGCGCTACCCTGATCAGTTAGGCGGTGATAACCCTGTGAACCCAGTTGATAGTTGAGTTTGCCGGCGTCCCCGTTTGGGACAGTAGCCCCCGTTTGGGTCTACATAGTTTGGCCACGACGGTGGCAGGTGTCATGAGGACACAGGGGCCACCCAAGGCAGGCCTCCGGGGGAGGATGAGTGCCGGTGGTACAATGGAAGAGTCACGGGTCAGGCAAGTTTCGTTGGAGCAATGCTGGTCCACCCGAATGGGATCACGAGACTAGGTGCTCCATGGTGTGGGTAAAGTGCGCAACCTCTGCAGAGTGAAAAATCTATTCGAATAGCCGTGTCCACGGTATTGGACAGCCCGTCCAGACCTCAGTAGGTGATCAATCATATTACTGATAGTAATGATGGAAGAACTCGTCTTGTGTTCGGAAGTACTCAATGGTTATGAGTATTCTGAGGGTTGTGGAACAACCCGAAAGAGAGTAAGTTGATGATCGGTAACAGTAAGTAAATTACTTAAATGATATTTTGTTGATTGCCATGCTATTGTTTGCTGCATTACTTGGTTGTCGTGAGCTTGCGAGTACATTCAAAGCACTCACCTGGCGTATCATGCCAGATGCAGGAGAAGCCGAGGACGGATGTCCCGAGGGGTCGTGCTGCGATAACTAGGATGTGTGCACAGCAATGTCCCTATGGATGGAGTTGCGCTATGTTCCGCTACGCCGTAGAAGTACTTAGTATTCCGAGGCCCTGCTATGTGACATAAATAATGTAGATACTGTCATAGCACCGAGGGTGCCTTTGGCCTCGTCATCATTGTAAGATATGCGCTTGAACTCGACTCCTATCAAAAAAATTCAGTTCTGTTCTGTACCAAATTGTTGAGTGTTTCCAGAAGACATGATCTTTGGGCTGGAAACACTGGTAATCCGGTTCTCTGAGCCGGGATGCCACAACACTTGGTATCAGAGCCATGCTGACTGTAGGACACCCTAGTTAGCCAACGCTAGAACCGCGATTAGCATAGGGCTTTGCTTGATGCATTTGATTGATGCATTTGATTGTTGTATTTGATTGTTGCATGGCATGCATCATGATTCATTGTTTTACTAACCATGGCATTGTGAGTGTAGATGGCACCAGTTCCATAACACTCTCATTTTGAGCCAGCACCATCCACCTTTCCAGTACTGCTCCGGAACGTCTGGCTTCGACTGTACCCTCACGGCGAAGAACTAGTGTACCAGGTGTTTCGGGAGCAGCTTGCTGAATTGGTGTATGAGTATCATGCAGAGGTTTTCCTGGTCGCGAGCTCGGACCTTGGTTGCTACTCTCGCTCCACCAAGGGCGGAACGGCTTCCACCCCGGAGTTGGCAATCCAGTTTGCCACGATGGAGGCTCTCACTGACTTGCGCTTCCACGAGGTTGAGATGCAGACTCATCCAGGTTTCTTCCACTATCCCACCCTGTCGCCTACGACAGGGCGAGTCATTTTCGCTCCTGTTGACCCGGCATGTGACCGTGCGACTGCTGTGCTGTCTCGTTATCTGAATGCCAGTTATCGTACGATCATATCCCTGGCCGAGGAGCTGTCTCATGTCTTAGCGGCATTTGCAGCCATGACTCCGGTGCCACCTCCACCTTAGCCTATCTATCCACCCATATATCCACCACCAGTTCCACCTCCACCCAGATTTGAGGCTCCTTCCACCTCCACTGTGCCACCAGGCCTTTCGTCTGGTAGCCGTCGTGAGACCCCGGCAGAGTGGGCCTCACTTCTTGCCACTCTAGCAGCTCCGATGCTGAGGCGTCGTGCTCCTTCTTCCCCAGAAGGAGAACCTTCCAGCAGCGTCGTCGTGTTTCCTTTGATCCGGAGGATGAGATCCATATCATCAGTTCAGACTCCGACTCAGGATCACATGACGAGGAGTCTGTAGTCTGGCAGTGTTCGTGCCATCAGCACCACTAGAGTGGAGGCTTGAGTTGTTGAGCATGCATCTTTGCATATGCCAACTGCTGTTTGAGCAGTTAGCCATGTTATTTCCCTACTAGCTTGCCATGTATGATGTTGGGTTATCTTGTATAATTATGTGGTTTGCTTTATTCGCCTTTTTCGCATATTTTCCTTCCGGTGTCATATAACTGTGTTTCCCTATGGGTGTTGCTCATCGATTCGGTATTTTGCAATGGGAACAAAATTTAGGATGAAGAGAAGTTGTAGGCAAGGCGGCGATGGACCCTCCGTTCGTCGATCCGCCAGACAAGCAGGTCAACCACCTGAAGATTTACCACCACCACCACCCCAAGCTCCGACCACTGATCAAATCATGAGGATGTTTGAGGAGAAGAGAAACCAGGATCTTATGGAATTTCTGAAAAGTATGCAAGTTATGGTAGGTCAGAACCATAATCATAATGGATCACATTCCAGGTTGTCTGATTTCCAGCGCACAAAGCCACCCAATTTTGGTCAAGCTGTGGATCCGATAGAAGCAGACGATTGGCTAAGGACCATAGAAAAGAAGTTGGAAATAGCCCGCTGCGAGGATTCAGACAAGGTTCCGTTTGCCACCCACTACCTAGAAGGGCCAGCAGCTATATGGTGGGATAATACAAAGGCCACATGGTCTTCTGAAGAAGAAATTACCTGGGAGAAGTTTAAGGAATTGTTCCGCAAATATCATATTCCTACCGGCATAATGAAGGTGAAGCAAAGGGAGTTCCTTGCTTTGACACAAGGAAGCATGTCGGTAGCAGAGCACCTTAACAAGTTCAACAATCTGTCACGGTACTCTACCTATGATGTGGCCACCGAAGAGAGAAAGATAGATCGGTTCCTGGGAGGACTGAATCACTCTCTCCGTTGTCAGCTATGCATGCTAGACTTTCCGGACTTCCAGACATTGGTAAACAAGGCCTTTATAGCCAAAAGGGAGCACAAGTCCGGACACGATAATCAAAAGCGGAAGTTTGAACCCAAGAAGGACAACCGCGAACCGTTTGCGCAGAAGCCACGCATCTGGCAGCCAGGCACCTCTGAATATAAGCCTACCTGGAGCAACGGCAGCAACAATAACAAGACAGTGAGCCAAACCAAGACCTTCGGCAAACAGCCCGTGATAGAAGACTGCCGCCGCAACAATACCTGCTTCACTTGCGGCCAAAGTGGACACTACTCCAAACAGTGCCCCACCAATAATGGGAAGACATCCACCGACGTCAAGCCGCAGGTCAATACCATTGGACGCCGCCCCAATCATAACTTTTGCCATGGACGCGTCCACCATATCTCCGCTGAGGAAGCCTGCGCAGCTCCAGAAGTAGTCCTTGGTATGTTTTCTGTTAACGACATACCTGCGGTAATTTTATTTGATTCCGGGGCTTCCCACTTGTTTATTTCGCGGAGTTTTGCCACCTTGCATAAATTTTCTCTGTCGCTTTTAGACAAAATCATGGTGGTACAATCCCCTGGCTCTCTGCTCAGAACAAATCTGATCTATAGAGATCTGGAAATTTCAATACATGGGACTAAGTTTACAGCTGCCCTCATTGCCATTGAATCCTCGGGATTGGACGTAATACTGGGAATGGATTGGTTGACACCGCATCAGGTGTGCATCAATTGTGCCAGCAGGACAGTAACACTGGTTAACCCAGAAGGACAAACTGTCCAATTCCTTGCCAGCAAGATGATATCAAAGAAGGGAATGGCATACCAAACTACTGCCACGGACATGAACTTGATTCCGGTAGTATGCGAATTTCCTGAGGTATTTCCTGAGGAACTACCAGGGATGCCCCTGACCGGGAATTGGAGTTTGCAATCGAAGTGGTTCCCGGTACCGCCCCAATTTACAAGAAATACTACCGTATGCCAGGTCCAGAATTGGCTGAGCGAAAGAAGCAACTGGATGAATTGTTGCAAAAAGGGTACATTCACCCAAGCATCTCGCCATGGGGATCACCAGTGCTCTTTGTCAAGAAGAAGGATAGCAGTCTACGAATGTGTGTAGACTATCGCCATCTGAACGAGGTCACTATCAAGAATAAGTACCCGCTTCCTCGCATCGATGACTTGTTCGACCAATTGAATGGAGCCCGGGTATTCTCAAAGATTGACCTTCGAACCGGATATCATCAGCTAAAAATCCGAAAGGAGGATATCCCCAAGACAGCGTTCACCACCCGATATGGCCTGTATGAATTTACGGTCATGTCATTTGGATTGACAAATGCTCCAGCCTACTTCATGAGCATGATGAACAAAGTTTTCATGGACTTTCTAGATAAATTTGTGGTGGTGTTCATCGATGATATCCTGATATATTCCAAGGATGAAGAAGAGCATAAGAAGCATCTCCGAGCTGTCCTGGAAAGATTAAGAGACCACCGCCTGTACGCCAAATTTAGCAAGTGTGAATTTTGGCTAAAAGAGGTGGGATTCTTGGGGCACATTCTGTCAGAACAAGGAGTAGCCGTCGACTCCAGCAAGGTAACTGCGGTGCTGAATTGGAAGACACCAGCCACGGTGACCGAAGTCCATAGTTTCCTGGGATTGGCAGGCTATTATCGACGCTTTATAGAAGGCTTCTCTAAAATAGCCAAGCCCCTGACAGAGTTGCTCAAGAAGAATCAAAGGTTTGTCTGGACGTCGGAATGCGACAGCAGTTTCCTGGAATTAAAGACCAGACTCACTACAGCACCTGTCCTAGTCCTTCTAGACATACACAAGGGTTTTGATATCTACTGTGATGCTTCCAGACGTGGAATCGGCTGCGTACTGATGGAAGAAGGGAAGGTTGTAGCATATGCATCCAGACAGCTACGACCCCATGAGGAGAACTACCCCACTCATGACTTGGAATTAGCAGTCGTAGTTCATGCTCTGAAGATTTGGAGGCATTACCTCATTGGACAACGCTGTGAAATATACACGGACCATAAGAGTCTCAAGTATATTTTCACTCAACCTGACCTGAATCTCACGCAACGAAGATGGCTTGAACTAGTCAAGGACTATGACATTGGGATAAACTATCTTCCGGGGAAAGCCAATGTGGTCGCGGGCGCTCTCAGCAGAAAACAAGGTACCGTGAATGCACTAATGGGAAGTATGCATCCAAGTTTACAAGAAGAGTTCACCGAACTCAACATGGTGCTACGCGGCCCAATTACCTCGGACACGTTGGAAATTACTCCCACCCTTATGGAAGAAATTAAGCAGGCCCAAGAGCCAGATGAGGGAATCAGGAAGTTCAAGGAACTAATTCCAAAAGGAAAAGCCAAGTCCTTCCACGTGGATGATCAAGGCACCGTATGGTTCAAGAAGCGGATATGCGTGCCCGATCAGGACAACCTAAGACAGCAAATACTCAAAGAAGCTCATGAGTCCTCATATTCTATTCACCCGGGAGGCACAAAAATGTATCAGGATTTGAGAGAGACGTTTTGGTGGCCAGGAATGCGAAGGTATATAGCCTATTATGTCACCTGCTGTGACGTCTGCAACAAGGTCAAGGCGGAACATCAGAAACCCGCTGGGCTACTGCAACCTTTACCGGTTCCCCAGTGGAAGTGGGACGACATATGCATGGACTTTATTGTTGGACTACCCAAATCAACAAGAGGCAACGATGCTATTTGGGTCATTGTGGACATACTCACGAAAGTGCCTCACTTTATTCCGGTAAAAACCACTTTCAACGCAAATCAGCTGGCACAGCTCTACATGTCCCGGATAGTTAGCCTCCATGGAGTACCCAAGTCCATCACCTCAGATAGGGGTTCCCTATTCACCTCTGCATTCTGGCTGCGACTACATCAAGCTTTGGGAACCATGCTAAAGCACAGCACGGCATACCATCCTCAGACAGACGGGCAGACCGAAAGAGTGAACCAGATACTGGAGGATATGCTTCGGTCATGTGCTCTCACCCATGGACCCAAATGGGAAGACAGTCTGCCGTATGCCGAATTCTCTTATAACAACAGCTATCAGTCAAGTCTGAAGATGTCACCTTTTGAGGCATTATATGGGCGGAAGTGTCGTACCCTTTTGAACTGGTCTCAGATAGGGGATAGCCGAATCTTTGGTACAGACCTGATGCTCGAGGCTGAGAAGCAAGTTAAGGATATCCAAGAATGTCTTCGAGCAGCCAAGTCCCGTCAGAAAAGCTACTATGACCCAAAGCACCGAGAAGTGACCTTTGAACCCGGAGAGTATGCGTACCTCAGAGTAACTCCCATGAAGGGAGTGAAGAGATTTCATACGCGGCGAAAGCTTGCACCGAGATACATTGGTCCCTTTCCAGTGGTTGCTAGAAGAGGCAGAGTGGCATATCAATTGGAATTACCACTAGAGTTATCAGATATGCACGATGTCTTCCACATATCACAGCTAAGGAAGTGCATTGCACCCCCAATCAAACAAGCGGATATGAGTGAACTAGAACTGGCCAAGGACTTAACCTACGAGGAAAAGCCAGTCAGGATCCTGGATGACATGGAAAGAACTACCAGGAGCAAGGTAATCAGGTTTTACAAAGTGCTATGGGAGCACCATACTGAGGAAGAGCCTACCTGGGAGAGAGAAGATTTCCTCAGATCCGCATACCCGTACTTGTTCCCTGAGCAACTGAATCTCGAGGACGAGATTCATCCTAAGGGGGGTAGGTTTGTGACACCCTGGTTTTTGACAACCTTTTCTTTTCAAAATCATTGGGATTTTATTTGCAAACTTGGAGGATTTTAAACTTGTTCCAGTTGATGTGGATCTATGCTTCTTTGAATCTTTCTCCAGCAACCCAAAACCTTCCTCATCTTGCCAAAAACCTTTCTTCATACCTCCTGGATCAATTTCCAATATTTTATCTTTTCCAATAAACCCTTTTTCCATATTTGGGAATTAAGGCCATCACTATGGGTTGTGAAGCAACTTATAGTTTGGATGATCAAATAATTCCCAAATTTTTCCCACATCTTCTCATCATCATATGATTCCATATTCTCCAAAAATATTCTATTGCCCAATGGAAAGTTTTGGCCAGAATAATTATTTTATTTTTGACCAGAATCTGTCCATTGTGAAGCAACCCCATTTTTCCTAACTCAGAAAATTCCCAATAAATTCCTCAAGCTCCTAGGGATCCTATCTAGCTCCAATATCCAAAAACATCATCAGGCCCAGTACAAATTTTGAGCAGCAGGACTCTGCCAAGCTTCTGCTTATTTTGAACCTTTGTGAAGGAAGTATAAGCTAGGGGTGCACATTTGGTCTACAATTTTTATGGCATGTGTGCACTACCAAGTAACTCCTCTCCACCAAGTTTCATCAGTAGCAGAGCAAATATGAGAGTGCCATAAGCTCATTTTTATTCTGGAACAGAATGGTGGTTTTCAAAGCAACCATGTTCATTTCTTCTTCAAACTTTCTCAAATTTTGCCAGATTGTAGTCCTTCCAACCTAGATGACCCTAGACATCTCCTCTGGCTCCATCCCTATCTCTTTTCCCCTCCAGAATCTCCTCAAGATGGCTGGCAGAAGCTGTAGCTGAGGTTACACTTCACAGCAGGGTGAACCTGGTCGAGCTAGTGACCCAGGGAGGCTAAATGGACAAGGGTCGACCCCATGGACAAGGTGCGCCAGGCAGGCGTGTCCTCCTGGTGGCAGCTACCGTGGTGAGCACGGCACTGGCATGCCAGTGCGCGCGCTCTGCGCGGCGCCAGAACCAGATAAACTCGCCCGAGTCGTCCATCGCTGCCCCCCTTGTCCCTTGGTGCCGACGTCGCTCCAGCTAGCCGCGTGGCTCCTCTCGAACTCTCCTGGTCGCCGGAGAAGGCCGCCGTCGCTCCCGGCCAAGCGTCGCCACGGGCACAACAGTGAGCTTCGGCCTCTGTGGTCGTCCGCAAGCCATTAATGGCGCCGGACCTGTCCCGTCGCTCCCTCCTGCTCTCTTCCATCCCGTCGACGCTCCCGGCCAGCCTGCACATCGTACTAGCGCCGGCGATGTGGCCGAGCCTCGCCGCTTCGGGAGAGATCGCCGGGCTCGCCCTCCGCCTATTTAAGGCCCTCCCCGTCCCTCCAAAGCTCCTCACCCCACTCCTCTACCTCTCAATCGTCCCCACGAGCAGCGAGCCAAGGCTGAGAGGCCCTCTGGCCTCGAACCTCGCCGGAGACCACCGCCTGACCGAGCTCTATCGCCAGCTTGCTCCACTCCTCCCCAGCTTCAATTGACTTCACCCTCGAGCTCAGAGTAGCTCCCTGGTGCTCTTCGACCTCCTGCCCAAGCCAACCGTCGCCGGAACCGCCGTCTTTGATCTCACCCGAGTGTCGCCGCCGCCGGAGACGAAGGGGACGACGTCGTCCGACCATCTCTTGGCATTCCATGGGTACGTACGTGCTCACCGTTGAGCGCCCGTTCCATTCCCGTAGTTCCCCGACCCCACCAGCGCCTCTGTCGCCGGTGACCATCGCCGGAGCGCCGCACTGCTCAGCTCCCTCCTTCCTCTCTCTATTTTAAAAGGGCGACCCCACCCGTCAGCGGCTAAGCCCGCGCGCGCACGAGGGGGTAAGTGGAAGCGTACCCCAAAAATACGCTTTCGACGTAAGCCGCTGGAGATTTTCTGATTTTTTGTTAAATTCATTTTAAATCAGAATTTTGACTAAACTTTGACCTTGGATAACTTTTTATTTATAACCCCAATTGAGATGATTCTTTTTGCATTGTTTTGGTATTAAACTCCTTTAATTTCTGACCAGGTTTGGTGTTTTTATCATATACACCAAATATCTGGTAAATAAAAATGCTTTATGTGACATTTTCAATTGTATTTTGAAAATACTTTCAGAGGGAGATTGTGGTGCTTTTGAAGACCAAGAGTGTTTGACCCACCCAACAGAGCAAGGCAAGCCATGATACCCATTTCATGCATGCATTTCCATAGCATTGCATCTTTATATGCATTATGTTGATTTAATTGATATAGATAATTCCTAGTAATATTTAAATATTTAAGTATTGTGTTGAACCACTATAGTTGCCAAATGAACTTAGTGGTTGATCTTGAGTCACCTGTCCGGGCATACTCGTGCAACCACATTTGCCGGTATGGGACGGCCCTGACCGGGCCTGACTGCGTGATCTTTCGTCGGTACCTCCAAAGAGGGAGGGTTATGCACGCGCGCTACCCTGATCAGGTAGGCGGTGATAACCCTGTGAGCCCAGTTGATAGTTGAGTTTGCCGGCGTCCCCGTTTGGGACAGTAGCCCCCGTTTGGGTCTACATAGTTTGGCCACGACGGTGGAAGCTGTCATGAGGACACAGGGGCCACCCAAGGCAGGCCTCCGGGGGAGGATGAGTGCCGGTGGTACGATGGAAGAGTCACGGGTCAGGCAGGTTTCGTTGGAGCAACGCTGGTCCACCCGAATGGGATCACGAGGCTAGGTGCTCCATGGTGTGGGTAAAGTGCGCAACCTCTGCAGAGTGAAAAATCTATTCGAATAGCCGTGTCCACGGTATTGGACAGCCTGTCCAGACCTCAGTAGGTGATCAATCATATTACTGACAGTAATGATGGAAGAACTCGTCTTGTGTTCGGAAGTACTCAATGGTTATGAGTATTCCGAGGGTTGTGGAACAACCCGAAAGAGAGTAAGTTGATGATCGGTAACAGTAAGTAAATTACTTAAATGATATTGTGTTGATTGCCATGCTATTGTTTGCTGCATTACTTGGTTGTCGTGAGCTTGCGAGTACATTCAAAGTACTCACCTGGCGTATCATGCCAGATGCAGGAGAAGCCGAGGACGGATGTCCCGAGGGGTCGTGCTGCGATAACTAGGATGTGTCCACAGCAGTGTCCCTGTGGATGGAGTTGCGCTATGTTCCGCTACGCCGTAGAAGTACTTAGTATTCTAAGGCCCTGCTATGTGACATAAATAATGTAGACACTGTCATAGCACCGAGGTTGCCTTTGGCCTCGTCATCATTGTAAGATATGCGCTTGTACTTGACTCCTATCATTAAAATTCAGTTATGTTCTGTACCAAGTTGTTGAGTGTTTCCAGAAGACATGATCTCTGGGCTGGAAACACTGGTAATCCGGTTCTCTGAGCTGGGGTGCCACACAAACCGACTCATACAACGTAGTCAACCCTTTCTCTAAGCCGCCTTGCCGCCTTGGGCAAGCCGTCTCCGGGCGGCTTAACCGCCCGGGTCTCACACTATCTTCTGTCTCTGGGCCTTCGTCTTGGCCCGTCTGGTAAGCCACCATACGGCACAGCCTTCATCTTCCGGCCCACCTTATGGGTCTTGGCTATGAGCCGCCAGGTACGACCCGTCCCCTCCTGGGCGGGTCTTACCAGGGGGTTATATCCCCAACATTAGGCCCCAGATTGATTTGAGCCTGTTCATGTCAATCTTCAGATTCCCTTGGCGGCGAGTCTCACATTTTCATTACCTGAAAAAGAAAGCTCATAACCCGCCGTGACGTCACGTCGAATATGCTAAAATGTTTCCATGACGTTCGCAACAGATCTGCTCATTAAACGGTCCGCCCGAAAATCGAGGCGTCCCCTCCGGTCAATCATCACTACACCTCTTCGATTTTCATGCACACGGTTGCCATACCATCTCTTAAATTGGGACACGAGGGTCCCCCTTTCCTTTCTCTACCGCCACTATCTTCTTCTTCCTCCTTCCGGTGCCCGCACCTCCAGAGATCCGCCGCATCAACCGGACCTCGCCGTCGCCCTCAACGCTGGCCGCTGCATCAACCTGACTCGGTCCAGAAATCTCGCAAGCCCGTCCGCATCCACGAGGTTCCATTCTCAGCCTTTGTTGAATCTGTAGTCATCTCGATTAAGATATCCCCGAGTTCATCGGATTTCTTTGTGTTCTTCGCTGTTCGTCAGATCGTTCGTAATGTAGGCTGCCAAGCATCCCCTTGAATCTCCTATTGCTGTTTTTCCGCCGCGGCCGTCCGCTCGATGTCAATACCTGCTTACTATAGATCTGTACCTCACTCTTCTTGGCGCACTGACCACCTGTTCCTTCCACTGTCATGTTAGTTCATGAATATATTTCATGTTATCTTCGCCTGTAGATCTTACAGCCACGGTTGCAATATGTGAAACCTGTTTGTCCATACTTAGCAATATTTTTAGTATCGTATTGTCTGCTTAACCCGCCATTGCATTGCCGGCTCTCTGATAAAATATGTCGGCGGTCTAACGCCTCACCATCATGCTGACCATAGCTTCCTTAATTATTTGACATTTTTCTAACCCGCCATATTCTGCATCTTCTCACAGTTTAACCCGCCACCATGTCAAGAGCACCCGCGTCTTGCGATTGGGTTGGCTCCGGAGTCACCGAGCAACTTCTGCTTGACTTCGTAGAATCGGGTATCTTGCCGGCTCAGAACGTTATACATTGGCGGGTTCCAGGGCCAGAGATAAGACCTACTCCTCAGGAAGGAGAGGTTGTCATTTTCACCGATCACCTCCTCCGTGGTTTTAGCCTGCCCGGGTCGAAATTTTTCTGGGACATTCTTCATTCCTTCAAACTTCACCCTCAAGATATAGGTCCAAACTCTGTCACCAATATGTGTCATTTTCAAGTCCTATGCGAAGTTTATCTGCAAGAAGAGCCGTCTGTTGACCTCTTCCGTGACTATTTTTACGTCAACTGCCAAACTGAAGTAGCGGCTGGACCTAGTTTGGAGCTTGGCGGCGTTTCTATCCAGAGGCGGAGGGATTTTCCCTATCCAGCAGCCGTCTTACCAAGTCACCCCAAAGATTGGAACAAGACCTAGTTTTACTACAAGGACACTTATCCCAAGGAAGAAAATCCGCTGTCGGGTTACCGTCCTACCCGGCTTTGCACCTCCGGAGAACTCCCAGACCGGATGTCTGCCGCAGAGCGAGCGAAGTATGCTCCGGCCTTTGCGAAGATCAGAGCCCTAATGGCGAACGGCTTGACTAGCGTCGACTTAACCCATTGCTGGGTTTCCTGGAAAATCTTGCCACTGAGCCAGCGTGACCGACTCATGTACGAATTTACAAGTGAACCAAATGACTCTCTATGTTTCAACGCCACCCCCTTAACAGAACAAGACATCAACTCTTCCGTCAAATCACTTGTTGGCGAAAACCAAGAGACTTGCAACAAAATTGGGCTGAAGCCTTTCTGCGTCAAGAACCCGGCTCCAGCTGTAAGAAACCTTTCTTATCAAACTGCTTATTCTTTGTCTTGACCTTCTACCTTGCTTCTTTTAACCCTTTTTAGCGGCTTATGCACAGACCGGCTCTACCTTCTGGAAGAAGAAATATACTCCTCCTGCGAGGAAACCTAAGGTGGTTAAAACCCGCGGCCGTAAGAAGAAAACTGCTGCTCAGGAGCCGCCTGAGCTTGATGACTCGGAGGTAGAACTTGACTCCCTTGGCCGTCTCTTTATGCAACTTATTGACAACAATTATTCACAGGAGGAAACGGAGACAAGTCATGCAGACGCCCCTGAGGTAACTTACATTTCCTCCGACTCAGAAAACTTTCCACCAGAGAAAATACGGCGGGTCATCCGGAAAGTCCCATTTTCTCATCCTCTTGCTTATTTAGACCCCAACTTTCTTTTGAAAAAGCAACAGCACAACTCCAGACGTCAGACCCGGAGCACCGGCTCTGAAGAGCTTTTGACCGGCTTAACAAACTCTTCGGCTCCTCGGAAACGGCTTGCTGAGGTACTCTTTTAACCAAGTCCAATTTCTAACAGTCTTGCATTGTAACCTTACTCTGTTTTTTATCGTCTTAACTTTTTCAGGAGACGCCCCCTTCGTTTGGTGATTCCACTGCATCCAAGCTGCCTCCTCTAAAGATCAACCCGGAGTGCGTACCTTTGTATTTGCACCATACCTTTTTACCATCCTTGTCCTCTATGTGACAATCTTTTTGTTTCCAGGGCTCAAGCCAAACGAAGGAAGACAGCCGGGTCTACCGCTGCTCCTGTTGCCCAAGAGCCGGAGACTGCTAAGCCGGACTCCCCTGCAACTTATGCTGAACCTACTGAGGTTAGGAAAGATGTGCCTGAAGATGCTCCTCAGCCCTCTGAGCCGGCTGACGATAATATGACCACCCCTGAGAGTCCTCCAAAGGCTGATCCTAAGCCGCCCAGACCTTCAACAGCCGCTGAAGACACAGCTCATCCAAAAGTTGTTGTCACTGGGACGGGTTATCAATTCCCTGATCCCCATGTATTAATGAAGCACATCAGCAAGGCTGAAACATGCTCACTAGAAAAACTTGATTTTGAATTCCCCGTGTTAGAAAAACTGACTGCAGATGAATTACATGTTGATTATCTGAACCGCCTCTCCACAAGCCGTAATATGGAGTTGAAAATTGTTGGACTGATGAAGAAAAAATATGAGGTACTCCTCTTCTCTTGCTTTTTCCTTATACCCTTATATAGCCCCCAAGAGCTGGTTTAATATTGCAAATAGTAGACCGGGTCTTCCAATCTTTGTCATACTCCAAATAGTTTAGCTTGTAGCCCCCAAGTACCGGGTTAATATAGATAATAAGCCGGTGCTTACTTGAAAATTAGATCCGAGTGTAGCCCCCAAGTCCGGGTCATTATAGTAATGATGAGCCGGAGCTTCACTGGTAACAAACTCACGAATCATAGCCCCCAAACTCCGGCTTAAAAATGAGCTGGAGAAGACTGCATTGTTTAGAAGCGCCATGTGTAGCCCCCAAGTGCCGGCTTAACTTTACGAAGATGTGCCGGAACTTGTTTGTAATTTGTAAGAGAAAACACAGACATTAGCCCCCAAGTGTCAAGTATATTGCTTGCAATCTGCTTGAGACTTGTATCATAACAGCTTCATCACGCGTCGACTAGTATCTCACCCTGGCGACTTAAACCTCCTGAACGTCTGTGTTTTTGTATGATATAGGAAGCTTTGGATGCGGCCGAGTCTGATCTGACCAGGCTAAAGGACAATGTTGTGTCGCAACAAACTGCCCGGTCTGAGGCGGAAAAAAAATGGCGGGTTGCCGTTAAAGAGCTTGAGAAGGTTCAAGCTGACTTTACTGCCTTAAAAAAGTCTGCTGAGTCTCAACAAGCCGCCCTGACCAAACGCACAGACGATGCTGACCAACGGCTCAAGCTTGTGTCAGAAGAGCTACAAACCCTCAAGCGTCATATATCCAGAATGACTTCTGCTATCTTTGGTAAGTACTGAATATTTAGAAAATTTCCTTGCCTTGTTGAAAAAACTGTGCGGGCGGCTTGTAACGCCTAATCTTTCCGTGCAGGTCAAAGAAGCCGCCAACTATCTTCTGACAGCTTGTTGAAGTTGAAAGCAGTATATACGTTGACAGAATAGCTATATTCCGGGACCCTTTGCACCATCAAAGCGATGTTGACTGAAAAAAGCATCCCCAAATTCATGAAGGGAGTAATAGAGCTCTTGTCGACTCTGCCCAAGCAAGTTGATGAACTCAAACGATTAGCCGCCAGAAAGGGAGCAATGGCCGCGCTAAGCCGGTCTCTGGCCTTTGCCCCTGAACTGACCGCAGAAGAGATGATGGATGGCTTTCCATCCAAGAAAGATGACGGCTCAGACTTTACCGAAACTGACTATGCCAAGTGTATGAAGGCCTCCCGAGTACTCGCATCAACACTTGTCAATGAAATTGATCTAACCTCATACTAGGCGGCTTATGGCGAGGATAGCAAACGAGTGCGCTGCCCAACTTTTGAAGCTAGGGACTTAACTCCTGCACGCCGTAAGCCACTCTTTGCTCCTGAAATTGACCCGTCTCCCCTCTTTGACGAGGCCCAGTTTTAGGCTTTAACAAACTGCAACTGGGATGTGGACAATCTTTGGATCGAAGAGGTCGAAGACCCGAAGCAGGATGACCTGCCGTCAAGCTGAACATGTTACTCCTGAGTAAAGATAACCCGGCTTTCTGAGCCGCCGAAACTAGAAGTGTATAAAAAACTTTAAGCCCGTTGCATTTTGGGCTCTCTTGAGAGCTTTGTAATAGGTGTAGAAAAAATTGATTGCCTGAGCCGTGCCATCGTAGTCTGCCCAAGATACCTTTTATCTGCCTTGTAGTCTACCCAAGATACCTTTCGTCTCATCTTAACGGCGGCTCATCTTAGGAGACAAAACCCTGCAAAGAATAAACAAGATAGAGTATGTTTTGTATCGTTGTGAGGGCGGCTTGAAAAGCACAACCCGGAGATGTTAAATCTTTTATGACCTTGCTTGTTAAATCTTTCGAAAACTCATATGCCGGCTCTTATGGCATGAATTTGTTGTTTGAACTCTTAGCAGTACAGGGTCTCTAGTGAGAGTGACCGTCAACTCCTTTGAACGGCTCAGGGTCTCTAGGCGAGATTAACTGGTAAGAGCAACAACAAACCATAAAGAGGCGCAGCAGGGCATGAGTACCCCCAGGGCCCATAAGCTACTTCTCACGTGACATAAATCCGGCGTTTGAACCTTAAACAGTGCAGGGTCTTTAAAAGAGTAACTGTTTGAGAGTATGAACGGGCCACATAGCGGAGAGTATGCAGTAGATGGGTGAGTTTATCCTCGCTTTCCGTAAGCCGGCCCTCTCATGACAGGAGCCGCCGGTTTAACCTTGACCAGTACAGGGTCTCTAGTGAGAGTGACTGTCAAATATTTTGAACAGCTTAGGGTCTCTAGTCGAGATTAACTGGTAAGAGTTCGGCGGGTCACCTAGCGGAGCAGCAGCAGCATACAGGCAGGTTTAACTCAAACTTGCGGTGGCCGAAGAGCCGATCAAGAGGGTGTGTAAGCTAAACCAGGCGGGTTGGAAGCCCCCAAATGACCTTATTGATGGAGTCAACTTTTTGGGTATATAACCCAGCCTTACAATGGCTGAAGAGCCGATCAAGAGGGTGTGTAAGCTAAACCCTGGCGGGTTAGAAGCCCCCAAATGACCTTGTGGTTGTGTCCACTTTTGCACAATCTGAAATTCATAAACAGCAGAGGCCCCGGCTTGCAGGGATGCCAACTTTATTATATATAAAAGGTATATACAATGATGATGTACAATGATGGGAGTCGATTACTCAAGTATAGTAAGGCCGCAGATGAGCGATGTTCCATGGCCGGTGGGTTTCCTGCCCAGAAGTACGTGACTCGTCTCGTACGTCAATGAGATAATATGACCCATTGTTGAGATTTCTGCTGACCACGAAAGGCCCTTCCCATGGAGGAGATAGCTTGTGCGCATCCGTCTGATCTTGAATCAAACGCAACACCAAGTCGCCTTCCTGAAACGTCCGGGTCTTAACTCTGCGGCTATGATAGCGACGCAGGTCTTGTTGATAAATCGCCGATCGAGCTGCTGCAAGATCACGCTCTTCATCCAAAGCATCTAACGCATCCTGACGCGCTGTCTCATTATATGTTTCAACGTAAGCCGCCACCCGCGGCGAGTCATGACGTATATCACTTGGTAACACGGCTTCCGCACCATAAACCATAAAGAAAGGCGTATAGCCTGTTGACCTGTTGGGGGTGGTTCTGATGCTCCAGAGAACTGACGGTAACTCCTCTACCCAACAACCCGGCGTTCGTTGCAGGGGAACCATAAGCCGGCGCTTGATACCTCTCAAGATCTCCTGGTTAGCACGCTCTGACTGACCATTGGACTGTGGATGGGCAACAGTAGATACGTCAAGCCGGATATGCTCACTCTCACAGAATGCCTGCATAGCCCCCTTGGATAGGTTTGTGCCATTGTCCGTGATGATACTATGAGGGTAACCAAAATGGTAGATCAATTTTTTGACAAACTGAACCGCCGTAGCCGCGTCACACTTGCTGACCGGCTCAGCCTCAACCCACTTGGTAAACTTATCCACCGCCACCAAAAGGTGGGTCTTCTTGTCTTTAGATCTCTTGAAGGGCCCGACCATATCAAGCCCCCAGACCGCAAATGGCCAGGTAATTGGAATCATCCGCAATTCCTGAGCCGGCACGTGAGCACGTCGCCCGAACTTCTGACATCCATCGCACTTGGTGACCAGGTCTTCTGCATCCTTATGAGCCGTCAGCCAGAAGAAACCATGCCGGAAAGCCTTGGCCACCAAAGATTTTGAGCCTGCGTGATGACCGCAATCGCCGGCGTGAATTTCATTTAAGATCTCCTTACCTTCTTCAGGAGAAACGCAACGCTGAAAGACGCCAGTAACGCTGCGCTTATGTAACTCGCCATTGATGATAGTCATGGATTTAGATCGCCTTATAATTTGTCTCGCCAAGTTCTCGTCTTCGGGCAACTCGCCGCGAGTCAGGTATGCTAGGTAAGGCAACGTCCAATCAGGGGTAGCGTGCAAAGCCGCCACCAGCTGCCCCTCCGGGTCAGGTACAGCCAGATCCTCCTCTGAAGGTAACTTAACAGACGGGTGAAATAACACATCTAAGAAAACATTAGGCGGTACCGGCTTACGCTGAGAGCCCAGCCTTGACAGCGCATCAGCCGCCTCGTTCTTGCGACGGTCAATATGATCCACCTGATAATCCTTGAAGTGACCAGCAATGATGTCCACCGCCTGACGATAAGCCGCCATCCGTGGGTCTTTGGAATCCCACGTGCCTGAAACTTGCTGAGCCACGAGGTCTGAGTCGCCGAGGCATCTAACCCGGCTCAGGTTCATCTCCTTAGCCACATGGAGGCCATGAAGTAAAGCCTCATACTCAGCTGCATTGTTAGTACAAGGAAACATCAGCCTTAACACATAACAGAACTTGTCACCTCTAGGGGAAGTTAAGACAACTCCAGCCCCTGACCCTTCCAACTGCTTCTCCTCGGGCGACTGACACTCTGTCCAGTCGTTTATAAAGTCCACCAGGGCTTGAGACTTGACAGCCGTGCGAGGCACATATTTCAGGTTAAGAGGCCTAAGCTCCAATGCCCACTTAGCAATCCTGCCAGTGGCTTCTCTGTTTTGAATTATGTCTCCCAACGGGGCAGAGCTGACGACAGTGATCTGGTGTCCCAGGAAGTAATGCTTCAACTTACGGTTTGCCATGAACACCCCATATATTAGTTTCTACCAATGTGGGTACCTTTGCTTGGATTCTATCAGGACTTCACTGACATAGTAAACCGGCCTCTGAACCGGGTATTCTTTCCCTGCCTCCTTACGCTCCACAACAATCGCGGCGCTGACTGCCCTGTTGTTAGCCGCCACGTAGAGGAGCAAAGGTTCCTTCTCAGCCGGAGTGGCCAAGACCGGCGGCTCAACGAGCTGCTTTTTAAGCGCCTCACCCGCCGCCTTACTCCAGACAAAGTTGTCTGTCCTCTTCATCATCTGATACAGAGGAATGGCCTTCTCACCCAGGCGGCTTATGAACCGGCTTAACGCAGCTATACGACCCGCCAGGCGCTGAACGTCATTGATGCATGCCGGCTCAGACAGGGAAGTAATAGCCTTTATCTTGTCCGGATTAGCTTCAATGCCACGCTCAGAGACTAGAAATCCCAAGAGCTTGCCTGCAGGTACACCGAAAACACACTTTGCCGGGTTAAGCATCATCTTGTAAACCCGTAAGTTATCGAACGTTTCCTTCGGGTCGTCAAGTAGAGTCTCCTTCTTCTTGGACTTGACCACAATATCATCCACATAGGCATGAACATTGCGCCCAATTTGACCATGAACACCGTTCTGCACGCAACGCTGGAAAGTCGCCTGGGCACTCTTGAGCCCGAAAGGCATAGACACATAGGAAAAAGCACCAAAAGGCGTAATGAAAGCCGTCTTCTCTTGGTCTTTAACTGCCATCTTGATCTGATGATACCCTGAATAAGCATCCAGGAAGCACAGACTCTCACAACCCGCCGTTGCATCAATGATTTGATCAATACGGGGGAGAGCAAACGGGTCAATCGGACACGCCTTGTTAAGATCCGTGTAATCCACGCACATACGCCACGTGCCGTTCTTCTTGAGTACCAACACCGGGTTAGCAAGCCACTCCGGGTGAAACACTTCAACGATGAACCCTGCTGCCAAGAGCCGGGCCACCTCTTCCCCGATAGCCTTGCGCCTCTCCTCATTAAACCGGCGGAGGAACTGTTTGATCGGCTTAAATTTAGGATCCACATTAAGGTGGTGCTCAGCGAATTCTCTCGGTACACCCGGCATGTCAGAAGGCTTCCATGCAAAGATGTCCCGATTCTCACGGATGAATTTGATGAGCGCGCTTTCCTATTTGGGATCCATATTGGCCCCAATAGTGAACTGCTGTGATGAGTCGCCCGGCGTAAAGTCCACCAACTTGGTATCTTCCGCCACAAACTTGAGGGGCGGCTCAGATTCCGTGTTGGGTTTCTTCAGTGGAGTCATATCTGTCGGGTCAACATTTTCCTTATAGAACTTGAGCTCCGCTTCAGCACAACTTGACTCTGCGTAAGCTGCATCACCTTCCTCACACTCAAGAGCCGTCTTCCGATCACCGTGCACGGTAATCGTCCCATTCAACCCGGGCATCTTGAGCTGTAAGTAAACATAGCAAGGTCTAGCCATGAACTTGGCGTAAGCCGGCCGCCCAAACAAAGCGTGATACGGGCTCTTGATTTTGACCACTTCAAACCACAAAGACTCCACCCTGTAGTTGAATTCATCACCAAAAGCCACCTCCAAAGAAATCTTTCCCACTGGATAAGCCGATTTTCCAGGCACCACACAGTGAAAAACTGTTGAAGAGGGCTTAAGATCTTTGTCAAGCAAATTCATCTGGCGGAAAGTGTCATAGTACAGGATGTTGATGCTGCTGCCGCCATCCATAAGTACTTTAGTGAACACGTATCCTCCCACTTGGGGGGCAACCACCAGAGCCAGCTGCCCCGGGTTATCAACACGCGGCGGGTGATCCTCCCTGCTCCAAGTTATGTCATACTCAGACCACTTCAAATACTACGGGAGAGCCGGCATGACTGCGTTAACCGCCCGCTTGCGCACCTTCCGGTCCCGCTTGTCAAGGCAGGTTGTAAAAACATGATACTGACCCCCGCTGAGTTGCTTCGGGTTACTCTGGTACCCCGACTGGTTATTCTGTTGCTGGCCTCCACCGCCAGACTGTTGATTATGACCTCCATGGTTGCCTTGACCCTGGTAACCGGATCCTGAGCCGCCGGCACCAAAGCCGGCCCCTGAACCGCCCGGCCCTGAGCCGCCGGACGGACCATTACCGTTATTACGATGCTGCTGATGGCTGTAATCCCGAAACTGCGGCATTATACTGCAATCCCTCCACGTATGGCCTGCCGGCTTATCGGGCCGGCTGTGCTCTGGACAAGGTTTGTTGAGCATCTCTTCCAGGTTGAAAGGAGTTTTACCCTTATTAAAGGGCAGCCTGAAGTTCCCGTTGCCCTTAGCACGACTGTTCCCCGCGCTGGTGTTCGCTACCAATTCTGACCCGCCATCTGGGTTCTTCCGCTTGCCCGGATTGGTGCTTCTAGCCGCGTTTTGCTGCTGACCCTTGCCATTGTTATTTTTCTTACCCTGAACCGATTTCTCATCATCAGAGCCCGGGTCTTTCGTGTTGTCAGAGTCGGCATACTTGGTGAGAGCCGCCATGAGCTCCCCCATGTCTTGGCATGAGCGTTTGAGCCGGCCAAGCTTCTGCTTCAAGGGCGTAAAGTGGTAATTCTTCTCTAGAATCAAGACCGCTTGAGCTGCCGTAATGTGTTCGGAAGAGTGGATAATTGTTGAGACCCGCCGGACCCAGTGATGAGCCGACTCATCCTCACGCTGCACACAATGGTCCAAATCCACAATCTTCATGGGCTGCTTGCACGTTCCTTGAATTTTTTTGATGAACTTCACCTTTAACTCGGCCCAGGAGTTGATGGTGTTGGGTGGCAGACCCTTCAACCATGTGCGAGCCGGTCCTTCCAGCATCATGATGAAGTATTTGGCACATACTGCATCGCTGACATCTAACATCTCCATGGCTAGCTCATAGCTTTCAATCCAAGCTTCTGGAGGTAGGTCAGCAGTATAATTGGGCACCTTACGAGGACCCTTGAAATCCTTCGGCAGACGCTCATTCCGCAAAGCCGGCGCCAAGCACGGTACTCCCACAGCCCTGGAGGTTACTCCTGCTCCTACTGAAACGGAAGGTGCAACTGTGGGTTCCTGAGAAGCCGCCGCAGCTGCCAGAGCCGCCGCCTCTCGCTGTGCCCTTGCCCAGTCCACCAGCGCCTGAGCATCTAGAGCCGCTCGATCGACTCACTGCGGGTTCCGATGTCGGTCACTGGTAGACACCGCCGGCGACTCATAACGCCGGGTGTAGCTGCGGCTGGGGATGGGGGTTGAATCCACGCGACTCCGACTATAAGTGTACTTCTCCTACTGGGCCACCGCCGTCTGTAGGTATCCAATAGCATTCCGCACCTCCTTTGCGAAGGGCACCTCATCGGGAATCGGGATTGTACCAAGCCTGGTTGCCGCTGCCACCATGTTCTCCGCCGGGTTAGAATAATTACTCGACGGTGTTGGAAAAGACTGTGGCAGGTTTTGGTTCCGTCGGGGCGGGTCTGGCTGCTGATGCTGAACCGCCGCCTGGCTCCCAGGCACTTCCGCCGTCCGGGTTACGGTCAAAGGCATGTTCCATCCCGTCCCTGGCATGTTAAAAAGATTTCTGGCTTCATATTGATCCGGCAAACGGGATTGATGCCTCATCCGATGAACCGCCGCTGCAGACTGCTGCTCTAGCTCAAGACGGAAAGCATCCGCCCTAAGGCGCTCTGCCTCAGCATCCATCTGAACCTTCAACACATTGATTTCCTATTGGACTCCGGCCATCTGGTTCTTCAACCTCATGATTTCCGTATTACGGGTCGCTTGGTTTTCAGCAGTGACCTCAGTTTCCATCAGGGTTGTGAGCTCGTTCATCAGATCCAGAAGAACCTGAGCCGGCGGCCTGCTAGCTCCGGACCTGGTTGCACTGGCGGCTGTGCTACTGGGGGCCGGCGCTGAACCCGCCATGAAGACAGCAGCGCGGTTCGGCGGTTCATAGTCCTCCGGCTCATGATACTCCGGCTCATGGTACTCTGACTCGGGGTAATGCTCAACGTAGCCCCCAAGCCCACCATTGTGAAGCTGATAGATTGATTCCGTCTCTCCGCTCGAGGATCCATCCTCTGAGCAGATAAGGGTTTCTTCCTGCGACATAGAACCGTCAAGCTCCATGCCCTGGGTGAAGCCGACGAAGACATGCTTCCTGCCCGGGTTAACACGGGCGGGTTGCGCGCGTTGGGCGGGCTGCACACGTTGGGCGCGTTGCACGCGCCGGGCCGGCTCAACGATGTCGGTGCAGATGTCCGGCCCGGGTTCAGATCCGCCAATCTTGCCGATGAAGATGTGGATTCCGCTGAAGGGGACCCGGAATCCGTACTCGATTGAGTCGGTCTCAGGGCCCCAGCCGGCATCGTCAATGTAGAGCTTGCCGCGGCGACTCTTGGTCATCCCGCTAACGGCGTATCCCTCGATCCCTGGGAGAGAGCCCTTTGAGAACTCAACACCAGCGAGCGCTAGCCCCATGGTGGGCGCCAACTGTCATGGTTTTGTCACGGCAGATGTCCGAAGACTTAGGTTCGAGGCCATCGCTGAGGCGGTGGACTCAAAGGGGTTGGTCGAGATGAGGGACACGAGTTTACCCAGGTTCAGCCCCTCGAGAAGAGGTAAAAGCCTACGTCCTGCTTGTGTTGTATTGATTGGTGTATCGGTTACAAGGGAGCGGATTCGCTTGACCTAGTTCTCGATTGATTGGTTTCTGTCTAAGCCGCCCCAGGGTCTCACCTTTCTATAGGAGGTCGAGGCCCTGGGTTACACGAGTCCCAAACTGACTCATACAATGTAGTCAACCCTGTCTCTAAGCCGCCTTGCTGCCTTGGGCAAGCCGTCTCCGGGCGGCTTAACCGCCCGGGTCTCACACTATCTTCTGTCTCTGGGCCTTCGTCTTGGCCCGTCTGGTAAGCCGCCATACGGCCCAGCCTTCATCTTCCGGCCCACCTTATGGGTCTTGGCTATGAGCCGCCAGGTACGACCCGGCCCCTCCTGGGCTGGTCTTACCACGGGGTTATATCCCCAACAGCGGATTTTGGGGTTTTGGAGGGTTAATTTAGGGGTTTCATATTGTGTTAGCTAGCTAATAGAGAGAAGTGACCTCTCTTTCTCCGTGCTTGGTCGACGCTAGCTACTATACATATAGAGAGAACTCGACGCTAGCTAGTAAGCAAATGAAGGAAACCATTAATTACACAAGATCGTCATGAACATATATAGAGAGAAGTGACATCTCTTTCTCCGTGCTTGGTCGAACAACAAGTTTTTGTATATCTATCCGACGCTACTACATATGTACAATATAACATCCCTTACAACCATTGCAATTCCACATGGTATTCTCCGTGTTCAGGTATGACGTGGTCAAGAAAGAATCCTGCCAATTCCTCTTGAATTGCTCGTATGCGATCATGTGGTAGGAGTTCATCCCGCATCTGCCAGATCTAATTTAAAGAAGGGGGTCAATAAATATATATGAATGAAACTCAACACAATTGATGGTAATATGTAAAATAAAATTGTGAATATTGTTTACGTACTTCAAATTGTTTCTCAGAGAAGCCCCGCTCAGAAGTATAGTGGCGAATGAACTCGCATACGTAGTATCCACATAAATGAGTCCCGGGTGCCTGGTACAAGCACTTTACGAGAATAGAGTTCAATCAAACTGATAAGCAAACATGATAATGGTATTGATGACACTAGAATCAATGAGAGATGCGCGGAACTAGCTAGTACTACTTACTTTGGGGTGTGTAAATCGCAGCTCCTTCTTCAAACCCAGAACCATAGTGGTGAACTTTTTCCAAACCCTGACAGGCAAAGAAAATGATTACTTGATATCAGGAAATGAATGAAAGTTGCCGAGATGGTCCCGGTATTGATTGAACTTACTTCTGGAGCATTGCAGTCATGTCCGCATAATACTTGGGATCTTTACGGAGCGAGTCTAAGACAGTTACTAATGCCCCGTCAAGGTTAATGGATAGCAGAATATAGTAGAAGCTGCGCATGCATAACTCATCAATTACATTACTTAACCTTGAGTAAGCGAAACTGAATATGCACAAGACAGTAACACTCACTTGAAGTTGTAAGCAAAGAGTATTTCCCTTTTGTTTTGATGTCTAAGGAACGCTTCTAGCAAGTTGTCCTCGGTATCTTTGGCCCCGTTTTGTACCGACCATTCATTTACGGTATTTGGGATAATGAACCCAATGTCATAGATTTGTGCTTTTTTGCATTCGACCATCTTCAATCTGCATAATATAGTGAGGATAATTATATATACATGCAATGAACGAGCAGAGCTAGAGACTTAATTATAGAAGTAATACTTACAGACAGTAGCAAGTCATGAGTTGTTTGTCGAGGGCCTTTTGATTGTATAACTGAAATAACTCCACAAATTCAACAGGCAGCAGGTCGACTCCAGGGAAGTCGTGCTCTTTTTTAATTCCAATTATCAAACTATCGGTCCCAGACTTCCTGCAGGTTTCCATGTACCACTCATGCAATTTTTGCATCATAGTTGTTAGATGAGGATGATCAGGTTTGACGAGAGGCTTCCCGTGCTCGTATCTAAAGTCGTCTACTACCTCAGCCGTTTCAAACTGTACATCATCGGGCAGGTAATCATCAAGAATGGTACCGGGCAGTAACACCGGATGATTAGCGATATCGCTAGACACCTTGAGCGGGGGGCACGATTGCTTCTCCTGTTCGCCGAGCTGGGGAATTGTTTTCCCACTTCTTCGTTTTTTCTCTCTTGCAGCACTGGAAGTACTTCCCGACCGCTGCGCTTCAGCATGTGTCTTAGTAATTATGTGGTCATAGTTGGATAGCCGAGTCCGTGGTGGTCGCTTCAGGGCATGCAGAGTGCGCTTCGCTTTCACCGGATCTACCGTTTCCTTCGGAGGTGGATCTTTCCGTGCAAAATGGGCCTTCACTTCGGCTGCACTGATTTCAGCATTTTCCTCTTCGGTCCTGTCATATGGTAACTTCGGAAGAGGCTTGAGGTTTGGACCAAATTTGTATTTCTTCCCACCTATTGTACTGCTAGCCGCCGGAGCGGCGGCGGCGACTCTCTTCCGCCGTTGCTGACGCGCCGGAGGAGGCGTAGTGCCCTGACACGCCGGAGGAGGAGGAGGAGGAGGCGGAGTGCCCTGACGCGCCAGAGGAGGCGAAGGAGGAGGCGGAGTGCCGTGACGCGCCGGAGGAGGAGAAGGAGGAGGTGGAGTGCCCTGACCCGCCGGAGGAGGAGGAGGAGGCAGAGTGCCCTGACGCGCCGGAGGAGGCTGAGTCTGCTGAGGCGTCCAGTTTGGAAGCTTGATGTACTCTTTTCTCCATAGACAGGTACTCCTCAAAGCATTTTCCAAAATAATAATATCCTCTTCACCTGTAGGGTTGTCAAGCTCCAGCCCCTCAAATCCATTCATTATTTCATCCACCGTCACAACAGCATAGCCATGTGGAATCGGACGACAATGGAAAGTTCCCTCAGCTCGAGGAGGTACAACAGAGCCGACTGCCGCCTTGAAGGTCAGGTTCTGGCATTTCGTCATTAGCTCGCAATGTTCAGCCGCCATGATACTATCCACGGGGTAGCGAGGAGCCGTGAAATCAGGCTGAACGAGCTCCGTGGAAGCCACGCTGCTTCTTCGCTGAGATGGTGGGGTAGCGTCGAAGGAAGGATCTTCGTGCCGCTCAGATGGTTGGCCGGTAGCTCGCTGGCTCTCAAGTTCCTCTAGTTTTGCTAATCTTGCACTGAGCTTCTGCATTTCTCTTGCTTCCTGTTTCCTTTTTCTCTCTAGGCTTCTATAACTACCGCTGTCGGGAAACCCATGCTTCCACGGAACGGAGCCTGGTGTGCCTCGTGTTCGTCCAGGGTGTTCAGGATTTCCGAGGGCCTCTGTCAGCTCGTCCTTCTCTCTGTCGGGAATGAACGTCCGTTCCTGCACTGCCTTGATTACTGCCTGAAGCTTCCGGAAGGGTATTGCAAGTTGCTCGTCAATCCAAACACACTCCCCTATTTCTGGGTCCAAAGTTCCCCCAACCCCAAAGAACCAAGTCCTTGAACGATCTGGCCAGTGCAATGTCGCTGGTTGGACATTCTTAGCAAGAAGGTCTTGCTCAGCTTTGTCCCACAACTGCCGGGCTTTGTAGTAGCCACCTGACCCCGTGTGATGGTGATACTTCTTCCTTGCAGCATTTTTCTTGTTTGTCAGTGACCATTTCTTACCCTTCTCCGATTTCTTGTAGGCCACAAATTCGGGCCATTGATCTCTTATCTTCTCATATCGACAGACAAATTTCGGAGTTTCCTATTTCTCGACAAACTTTGTGTTCAACTCTTTCTTCCAGTTCCTGAATAGTTCTACCATCTTCTTAAGAGCAAACGCCTTGACCTTTCGCTCTATAATTGGGTTATTCGGATCCTCCTCTCGCGGTAAGCTGAAATTTGCCATCAGCTTGGTCCAAAGATCATCTTTCACTCTATCATGGACATAAGAAACTTCAGGGTCCTTATTATTCTTATTCCATTGATGGGTGTTGATCGAGACATAGTCCCTAACAAGAACTCCACACTGATGTACAAATGTGTCCTTGGTCCGCTTGGGAGCAATCGGTTGGCCATCTTTCGCGACTTCTGTGATCGTGAACCTTTCATCTGGGCGCAACCTTTTCTTCGGGCCTCTTCTCCTTACCTCGTCGGACTTTGAAATAGTTGAGGCTCCCTCCTCCGTTCGGTCACCGGAGCCGTGATCATGATCTCCTTCCTCCGCCATTCGGTCACCGGAGCCGTCATGATCTCCTTCCTCCTCCATTGTTGGATCACCGGAGCCGTCATCCTCTCCTTCCAGATAATCGGTGTCGTTGAGATATGATACATCTCCAACGTATCCACTTTTCCAAACTCTTTTGCCCTTGTTTTGGACTTTAATTTGCATGATTTGAATGGAACTAACCCGGACTGACGCTGTTTTCAGCAGAATTGCCTTGGTGTTATTTTTGTGTAGAAATAAAAGTTCTCGGATTAACCTGAAAATTTACGGAGAATATTTTTGGAATTAATAAAAAATATTGGCAAAAGAATCAACTGCAGGGGGCCCACCACCTGGCCACAAGCCAGGGGGGCGCGCCCACCCCCCTAGGGCGCGCCCCTATGGCTTGTGGGCCCCCTGTTGCTCCTCCGACCTCGTTTCCACTCCTATATATTCCTATTTACGGAGAAAAAAATGAGAGAGAAGAGTTCATCATGTTTTACGATACGGAGCCGCCGCCACCTCCTGTTCTTCCTCGGGAGGGCAGATCTGGAGCCTGATTTCGGCTCCGGAGAGGGGAAATCGACGCCGTCGTCATCACCAACCATCCTTCATCACCAATTTCATGATGCTCTCCGCCATTTGTGAGTAATTCCATCGTGGGCTTGCTGGACGGTGATGGGTTGGATGAGATTTACCATGTAATCGAGTTAGTTTTGTTAGGGTTTGATCCCTAGTATCCACTATGTTCTGAGATTGATGTTGCTATGACTTTGCTATGCTTAATGCTTGTCACTAGGGCCCGAGTGCCATGATTTCAGATCTGAACCTATTATGTTTTCATGAATATATATATGTGTTCTTGATCCTATCTTGCAAGTTGTAGACACCTATTACGAGTTATGATCCGCATCCCCCAGGGTGACAATAACTGGGATTCTTTCCGGTGATTACCGTAGTTTGAGGAGTTCATGTATTCACTAAGTGCTAATGCTTTGGTCCGGTTCTCTATTAAAAGGAGGCCTTAATATCCCTTAGTTTCCATTAGGACCCCGCTGCCACGGGAGGGTAGGACAAAAGATTTCATGCAAGTTCTTTTCCATAAGCACGTATGATTATATATGGAATACATGCCTACATTACATTGATGAATTGGAGCTAGTTCTGTGTCACCCTATGTTATAACTGTTGCGCGATGAATGCCATCCGACATAATTATCCATCACTGATCCATTGCCTACGAGCTTTTCCATATTGATCTTTGCTAAGTTACTTTTCCGTTGCTACTGTTACAATCACTACAACACTGCTACTGTCACTTTGCCATCGTTACCGTTACTTCCATACTACTTTGCTACTGAATACTTTGCTGCAGATATTAAGTCTTTCAGGTGTGGTTGAATTGACAACTCAGCTGCTAATACTCGAGAATATTCTTTGGCTCCCCATGTGTCAAATCAATAAATTTGGGTTGAATACTCTACCCTCGAAAACTGTTGCGATCCCCTATACTTGTGGGTTATCAAGACCTTTTTCTGGCGCCATTCCCGGGGAGCATAGCTCTATTCTTTGAGTCACTTGGGATATATATCTGTTGATCACTATGAAGAATCTGAAAGATGCTAAAACTAAGATCTACCCCTCAACTACGAGGACAGGTAAGGAACTGCCATCTAGCTCTGCACTTGATTCTCACCTTCTGTTATGAGTAAATTTGCGACACCACCACCTGCTAGTAATTCTGATATGTCGCAAGTAATTGATGATGCTACTTCTACTATGCATGATGCTTATGATGATACTTTGCTTGATAATACGGTGCCACTGGGTGAATTTCTTGATGAACAAATTGCTAGAGTGAATGCTGAAACTGATGATATCTCTGAATCTGATGAAATTATTGAAACTGAACGCTATGATACACCTGCTAGACCTAGCTCTCCTAGATATGAATTGCCTGATATCCCTGAAGGTTATGTTATGGAAGGAGAGGTAGCTAGGGACTTTCTTGCTTGTAAGGATAGAGATGATCTTAAGAAATTGCTTCGCAAGTGGAAAGAAAAATCTTTGAATGCTAGAATGAAATATGATCCTAAGTTTGCTACTTCACCTATCTTTGTTACTGATAAGGATTATGAATTCTCTGTCGATCCTGAGTTAATTACTTTGGTTGAATCTGATCCTTTCCATGGTTATGAATCTGAAACTGTTGTGGCACATCTTACTAAATTGAATGATATAGCCACCCTATTTACTCATGAGGAAAAAATTCGCTATTATTATATTCTTAAGTTGTTTCCTTTCTCATTAAAGGGTGATGCTAAGATATGGTTTGATTCTCTTGTTCCTGGTTGTGTGCGTAGTCCCCAGGATATGATATATTACTTCTCTGAAAAATATTTTCCTGCCCATAAGAAACAAGCTGCCTTGCAGGAAATATATAACTTTGTGCAAATTGAGGAAGAGAGTCTCCCACAAGCTTGGGGGAGGCTTCTCCAATTACTTAATGCTTTGCCTGATCATCCTCTCAAGAAAAACGAAATACATGATATCTTTTATAATGGACTAACCGATGCTTCTAGGGACCACCTAGATAGTTGTGCTGGTTGTGTTTTCAGGGAACGAACTGTTGAACAAGCTGAACTACTATTGAATAATATATTGAGCAATGATAATGATTGGACTATTCCTAAACCACCTCCAAAGCCAACTCCGAAGAAAAGAGGTATACTATTTCTCAGTCCTGAAGATATGCAAGAGGCAAAGAAATCTATGAAAGAAAAAGGTATTAAAGCTGAAGATGTTAAGAATCTACCACCTATTGAAGAAATACATGGTCTTGATAACTCGACACAGGTAGTAGAGGTAAATTATCTCCGTAGATTTGATGAAGGAGATATTCCCTATAATAAGTCTGCTAGCCAATGCTTGGATGAGTTTGATAATTTTGTTGTAAAGCAAGAAAATTTCAATGCTTATGTTAGTAGACAATTGAAACATAATGCTTACATGCTTGATCGCTTGGGTGATTATTTGAGTAGAACTGTCAATGATCTTAAGCTTATTAGTAAACATGCTTCCATGGTAACTACCCAAGTAGAACAAGTACTCAAGGCTCAAAATGATTTGCTTAATGAAATGAATAGTAAGAACAATGATCATTCTGTTAAAGTTGTGACTAGAGGTGGTAGAATGACTCAGGAACCTTTGTATCCTGAGGGCCATCCTAAGAGAATTGAGCAAGATTCTCAGAGAGTTAATACTGATGCACCTAGTCGTTCCAATAAGAGCAGGAAAAAGAATGACGATAGGACTTTGCATGCTGCTAGTGAACCTGTTATAGATACACCTGAGAATCCAAATGATATTTCTATTTTTGATGCTGAGACACAATCTGGTGATGAACATGAGCCTAGTGATAATATTAATGATGATGTTCATGTTGATGCTCAACCTAGTAATGATAATGATGTGGAGATTGAACCTGCTGTTGATCTTGATAACCCACAACCTAAGAATAAGAGATATGATAAAAGAGACATTATTGCTAGGAAGCATGGTAGAGAAAGAGAACCATGGGTTCAGAAACCCATGCCCTTTCCTCCTAAGCCATCCAAGAAAAGGGATGATGAAGATTTTGAGCGCTTTGTTGAAATGCTTAGACCTGTCTTTTTGCGTATGCGCTTAACTGATATTCTGAAAATGTCTCCTTATGCTAAGTATATGAAAGATATTGTGACAAATAAAAGAAAGATACCGGAAGCTAAGATTTCCACCATGCTTGCTAACTATACTTTTAAGGGTGGAATACCAAAGAAACTAGGAGATCCCGGAGTACCTACTATACCATGCTCTATTAAAGGAAATTATGCTAAAACTGCTTTATGTGATCTTGGGGCTGGTGTTAGTGTTATGCCCTTCTCTTTATATTGTAGACTTGATTTGAATAAGTTGACACCTACTGAAATCTCCTTGCAAATGGCTGATAAATCAACTGCTTTACCCATCGGTATTTGTGAGGATGTGCCTATTGTGGTTGAAAATGTTACTATTCTAACGGACTTTGTTATTCTTGATATTCCCGAGGACGACAGTATGTCGATCATCCTTGGAAGACCCTTTTTGAATACCACAGGGGCTGTTATTGATTGCAACAAGGGCAATGTCACTTTTCATGTTGATGGTAATGAGCATACGGTACACTTCCCGAAGAAACAACCTCAAGTTCATAGTATCAACTCCATTGAAAAGATTTCAATGATTATTATTGGAGACTTTGAATTCCCTCTTCCTACTACCAAAAAGAAATATGATATACTTATTGTCGGGGACATGCATATCCCCATTGAGGTAACCTTGTGTTATTCGAAAATTCTCCGGTTCCATGTCCTTCGGAAAAAGTTTGTCAATAAGACTTGATCAACCTTATTGATGGATTCTTTTTGATGAGCATGAGATGGATGAATTTAGAAAGCACAACCTTCTGTACCCAACTTTTACTTTCTGTTATTTAGATTAAATAGAGTAAAAATGCTATCATTTCTCTGTTTTCCATTTTATCCATGCAATAGAAAAATGACGTGAAAATAAAAGTCCTCAGAATTCCCTGAAAATTTAGTATGATTTTTTCTGGAATATTTTAGAATTTTTGGCACTGAGTATGCATCAGGGGGCTGCATCAGTGGGCCACAAGCCTGCAGGGCGCGCCCACCCCCCTGGGTGCGCCCCCCTGGCTTGTGGGTCCCACGTGGGGCCCCCTCAATTATTCCAGCCACCATCCAGTTCGTCTTCCTCCAGAAAAAATCCCACCATTGCTCAAACCCGTGTTCTAGCTCATTTTGCTGCCATTTTCGATCTCCTTGCTCAAAGCTCCATTTGCAAAACTGTTTTAGGGGATTGCTCATCGGTATGTGACTCCTCCAATGGTCCAATTAGTTTTTGTTCTAGTGCTTTATATATTGCAAATTTTTGCTGCTGTGGTGACCTTGTTCTTGAGCTTGCATGTGAAATTGGTATGGTCCCAAGTAGTTTTGATGCATAATATAGCCTCTAGGCACTTGTGGTAGTAGTTGCTATAAGTTTTGTTGAATGTTGTTCACTTTTATTTGGAGTCACTAATAATCTTCAGATTTATTGTTCAGAAAAAGAAATGATGAGGAGATTGTTGAGAGGCTCTTCAAGCCGGGGTTTTAAGGAAAATGAAAGTGAGAAGCCCAAATATAATCTCCCTCGTACTGCGGAGGTTCGGCCATGTGAATGGCCGAGTGATGCATTCTTGAAGGCGGCCGGAATTTATGAAGATTTCTATTATTTAGCAGAGAATGCAGGCATCACCGACTTCCTCCACGATAAGTATGACCAATACCTCTTACTCACTAATACCTTCGTGCAAAATTTTCATTTTTATCCTAGGAAGAATCCTCCCATGGTAGAATTTCATTTATATGATGTGCCTAAGGAAATGTCACTTTAAGATTTTTGCAATGTTTGCAAAATACCTTATGAGGGCAGCATCAGTGAACCACGTTCTAGAGACATGGAGGATTTTATTGCCGCAATCACTGTAGGGGAAGAGAGAGGGGTGTCAAAGGCAAGAGCGGCTAGTGTACATTTTCCTGTTTTACGCTATTAATCATTATTTGCGGGGAGATGTTTAGTTGGTCGCGGTGAGAGTGGAAGCCTTAGTGCCCCCGACCTCGCTATTCTGCACCACGCTTTACTTGCTGATAGAACTTTTAGTCTGGGCGCTATAGTGGCCCAACGGTTGAACATAAACCGTTCGAAGGGCCCTATATTCGGAGGTATCTATGCGTCTCGTTTAGCTAAACACTTTGAGATACCTATTAGGCTTGACGAGGAAGATGAAATGTTGCTTCCTACAAGACATTTAGATTATAATAGTATGGTAGGACATGATTTTATTAAGAAAGATAATGATAAAAGGCTGCTTTACAACTTAGTATTTAGTCAGGGTACTTGTGATATTATTACCCTGCCTGCTCCTTCTTCGTTTGATATTCATTCAGGCAGGTACACTATTATGCCCGATGACATCTACCGATATTGGGGTTTGTCGCAACCCCCAGCACCTGAGCCGGCACCAGCCCTTGATCCATACCAAGCCCCAGTTTTTCCGTGGGAGCCACAGGAGCTCGCCAATCAGTGGAACCCTCAGTATCCTCCGGAGTATCCAGGAGAGGGTTATTTCCAGCCATGGCCCTAGACCAACTTAGGCCAAAAGCCTAAGCTTGGGGGAGTACGTATTTCTCACCGACATTACATTCATGTTCACACACTCAATCCAGTTGTCGGTGTTCATACTTTTTCATGGTGCCATCCATGGTAGTTTATTTCATCTTTATGATTTCTTCTTGTGTGTTTAATTAATCTTGAGAAAATCCAAAAAAAATTAGTTCTAGCTTTACCTTCTATTTTGTTTAGTTGTAGCATTAAAAGAAAACCCAAAAAGATTTCTCGCTCTTCTTTTTCTTGTTGGGAGCTTTCCCGTGTAAATAATTTTCCTTATTTTTCTTTGGGTCGTAAGGAGAAGACCACGATGAAAATGTTGAGTGGCTCTCATCTGCATTATTGTTTATCATCAGAGAGCCCATATTACTTTGCCTTCTCCTTTGAGTTATTGCTTGCAGATTCCAGCTTAGTCCAATGCACGTGCACTTTTATTATTATTCACATCGTTCGGTCGTGCAAATGAAAGGCAATAATGACGATATATGATGAAATGACTGAGATGGAGAAAAGCTGGTATGAACTTGACCTATTTTGTTTTTGTAAATATGATTAGCTCATCGTTCAGGATTCAGCTCATTATGGGTTGAACATGTTTGCAATGACAATTAGAGATTATAGTTACTCATGCCATGCTTAATTAGCTAAGAGTTAATAATGGTTTGTTTTGAGTGCCAACATGCATATTAAAATGGTTGTGATGTAGTATGATAGAATGGTATCCTCCTCTGAATGATTCGAGTGGCTTGACATGGCACATGTTCACGCATGTAGTTGAAACAAAACCAACATAGCCTCCACGATGTTTATGTTCATGGTGATTTATATCATACTCATGCTTGTATTCAATGTTGGTTAATCTCAAAGCATGTCTATGACTGTTGTCGCTCTCTAGTTGGTCGCTTCCCAGTCTTTTGCTAGCCTTCACTTGTACTAAGCGGGAATACTGCTTGTGCATCCATCTCCATAAACCCAAAGTTGTTCCATATGAGTCCACCATACATACCTATATGCGGTATTTACCTGCCGTTCCAAGTAAATTTGCATGTGCCACTCTCCAAACCTTCAAATAAATATTCCGTTTTGTATGCCCAAATCGCTCATGTAGTGACTGGGGGCTGTCAGTATCTTCCATGCTAGGTGGGTTATTCTCACGATACGTGTTGATTCACTATCATTCACGAGAAAGTGGCTGGTAATCGGAATGCCCAGTTCCATGCTCAAAATTTAAGTCAAAATTTAATAAACAAAACTCCCCCAGGATTGTGTTTGTATGGACGGTACCCATGGATTCGGCCCGCCGTGGAGTGTGATTGATTTGGTGGAGGGGGAGTAAAAACTTTACTATTCTGTTTGGGAACCGCCTATAATGTATCTAGCATGGAAGATATCGAGATCTCTTAGTTGTTATGTTGGCAATGAAAGCATACCTCTCAAAATTATTATTCATGCTTGTTTTAAAAGCTCGAGCTCTGGCACCTCTGCAAATCAATGCTTCCCTCTGTGAAGGGCCTATCTATTTTACTTTACTATTGAGTCATCATCCTCTTATAAAAAGCACCAGTTAGAGAGCACCACCATCATTTGTATGCTTTGCTATTAATTGATTTTGAGTATGAGTACGACTGGATCTCTTTTACCATGAATTACAATGTCTAGTCAGTCCTTGTTCTCCAGAGGTGCTCTGCATTTATGTTTTGCGGTCTCAGAAAGGGCTAGCGAGATACCATTATGTCATATTGTATCATGATTGTTTTGATAAAATTGTTGTCATCCGAGACTTATTATTATTGCTCGCTAGTTGATTATGCCATTGATATGAGTAAATGTGAAACCTAAATGTTATTATGAATGTGGTTAGTCTATAATCTTTGCTGAAAATATGAACATAAGTTAGACATATTTACAACAGCAAGATCAAACAGAGTTTGTAAAAGTTTTTCTTTATCACTTTCAGTTTATCAACTGAATTGCTTGAGGACAAGCAAAGGTTTAAGCTTGGGGGAGTTGATACGTCTCCAACGTATCCACTTTTCCAAACTCTTTTGCCCTTGTTTTGGACTTTAATTAATTTGCATGATTTGAATGGAACTAACCCGGACTGACGCTGTTTTCAGCAGAATTGCCTTGGTGTTATTTCTGTGCAGAAATAAAAGTTCTCGGATTGACCTGAAAATTTACGGAGAATATTTTTGGAATTAATAAAAATTATTGGCGAAAGAATCAACTGCAGGGGGCCCACCACCTGGCCACAAGCCAGGGGGGTGCGCCCACCCCCCTAGGGCGCGCCCCTGTGGCTTGTGGGCCCCCTGTTGCTCCTCCGACCTCGTTATCACTCTTATTTATTCCTATTTACGGAGAAAAAAATGAGAGAGAAGAGTTCATCACGTTTTACGATATGGAGCCGCCGCCACCTCCTGTTCTTCCTCGGGAGGGCAGATCTGGAGCCTGATTTCGGCTCCGGAGAGGGGAAATCGACGCCGTCGTCATCACCAACCATCCTTCATCACCAATTTCATGATGCTCTCCGCCGTTCGTGAGTAATTCCATCGTGGGCTTGCTGGACGGTGATGGGTTGGATGAGATTTACCATGTAATCGAGTTAGTTTTGTTAGGGTTTGATCCCTAGTATCCACTATGTTCTGAGATTGATGTTGCTATGACTTTGCTATGCTTAATGCTTGTCAGTAGGGCCCGAGTGCCATGATTTCAGATCTGAACCTATTATGGTTTCATGAATATATATGTGTTCTTGATCCTATCTTGCAAGTTGTAGACACCTATTACGAGTTATGATCCGCATCCCCCAGGGTGACAATAACTGGGATTCTTTCCGATGATTACCGTAGTTTGAGGATTTCATGTATTCACTAAGTGCTAATGCTTTGGTCCGGTTCTCTATTAAAAGGAGGCCTTAATATCCCTTAGTTTCCATTAGGACCCCGCTGCCACGGGAGGGTAGGACAAAAGATGTCGTGCAAGTTCTTTTCCATAAGCACGTATGACTATATATGGAATACATGCCTACATTACATTGATGAATTGGAGCTAGTTCTGTGTCACCCTATGTTATAACTATTGCATGATGAATGCCATCCGACATAATTATCCATCACTGATCCATTGCCTACGAGCTTTTCCATATTGATCTTTGCTAAGTTACTTTTCCGTTGCTACTGTTACAATCACTACAACACTGCTACTGTCACTTTGCCATCGTTACCGTTACTTCCATACTACTTTGCTACTGAATACTTTGCTGCAGATATTAAGTCTTTCAGGTGTGGTTGAATTGACAACTCAGCTGCTAATACTCGAGAATATTATTTGGCTCCCCTTGTGTCGAATCAATAAATTTGGGTTGAATACTCTACCCTCGAAAACTGTTGCGATCCCCTATACTTGTGGGTTATCAAGATACGACAAGGGATCACCTCTGGCGCGGATTATATCCCCCAACAACTGTTCTTTTTCTAAGTCTCTTTGATCCATAGTTTCTGCAAATATTATACAACATGGCAATATACAAACATGAGATATGCAACTCAATACAAGGCAATGCAACAATACGATCATATAATATCACTAATACATCATCAAATAGTATCACTAATACATCATCGAATATTATCATTAATACATCTCGAATATTATTATATAATATCACTAATACAGATATAGTTGACGTCTCGCAGCGCAGGCGGTGGACACCCAAAGAGAAGGAACTATGACAGGATCATAGCTCGGGTGAGATCCCTGAAGAATCTGCCAGGTATTGGAGAACCTGGCGTCCAACGCAACAATGTAGCGTCGGACGTGCTCGTCCTCCTCCCTGACATGGCGACGTACCACCTCCGTGGGGGCCGGCTCCCTCTGCACCAACAGTGGTCCACGCGACCGCCACCAATGAACCTCCGGGTCGATGACGGGACCCTCATTCCTCACCAAGCTGGGCGCCCCGGAAGGCAGCACCTCCCAGTGCCAGCCCGGTGGAGCCCAGTCCCGGACATGGCGCCTCTCAAGCAGGTGGTCTCCGGCGCCGAGTCGACGATGAGGATGCGGGCCGGGCATCGTCGACGTCGAGAAAAATTCTACAACTATTTAAATTCCTACTATTTAATAAACTTTAATAAAGATGATTGCATTTGACAACTATGACAATAATAACAATTTAACAGCAATGACACATTTTCTACTTAAGCGATCGTCGGGGACACCTCCCCGGCGATCGTCGGGGACTCTTCCCCGGCGATCGTCGGGGACTCCTCCCCGGCGATCCTCGGGGACTCCTCGGGTTCGCCGACTAAAACAACTAAAACTTTTTTACAACTAAAACAACTAAAACAACAAATTAATAAAACAAACTAAAACAACTAATAAAACAAACTAAAACAACTAATAAAAATAGTAAAACAAACAAAAAAAATAAAACGCGTGCGAGGGCCGGGGCAGGCTAGCGGCGCCGGCCCACGCGGCCGCGGTGGCCGCGGAGGAGGGGGCAGGAGCAGGGGGCAGGAGCTCACCGGTGACGACGGGCTCGGGGAGGAGGCGCGGGCGGCGACGACGGGGCTCGAGGAGGTGGCGCGGGCGGCGTCCGGCGTCGAGGGCGGCGACGACATCGACGAGGACGAGGAGGCGCGCGGGGACGGGCTCGGGGCAGCGGCGAGGAGGCGCGCGGGAACGGGCTCGGGGCGGCGGCGAGGTCAGGCTCGGGGGCGGCGGCGACGACGGGCTCGGGGGTGGCGGTTAGGACGGGCTCGGGGGCGGCGGCGACGATTAGGACGGGCTCGGGGGCGGCGGCGACGATGAGGATGGGCTCGGGGGCGGCGGCGACGACGAGGACGGGCTCGGGGACGACGGCGACGACGAGGACGGGCTCGGGGGCGGCGGCGAGCTCCGGCAGCCTGGCGGCGTCGGGGTAGGGCATCGGCGTCGGGGTGAATGGGAGAGATTGGGGGAAATTTCGACAAATCCCGCCTTATATGCGAACACCTTTGGTCCCGGTTGGTGCCACCAACCGAGACCAAAGGTCAATTTCAGCAGCCCAAAGGGCGGGAAGCAGAGACCTTTGGTCCCGGTTGGTGGCTCCAACCGGAACGAAAGGGGGGCATTACTCCCGGTTGGAGCCACCAACCGGGACGAAAGGGCTGCATTGGTCCCGGTTGTAGCGACCAACCAGGACTAAAGAGTTGGTCCTGGCTGTGGTGGGAGTTTAGTCCCACCTCGCCAAGCGAGGGGCGCTCGCACCGGTTTATAAGCCCGCCCTTCTCTGCCTTGTTGAGTTCCTCTCAAAGTGAAAATAGATGCCCTTATACGGGAAATTTGACCTGAAATCAAAGTGAATTTCACTCTGATTTCAGGTCAAATTTTCCCTATAAGCGAATATATGTTCATTTTAGCCATATTTTTATGTTATTTTTTTGCATATTAAAAGTTCTTAACAAAAAATACTTTATGAATATTCTTTTTGCTATTAAAGTTTTTAACAAAAATAACTTTTGGAAGATGTCTATCTCGGACCGCATCGTCTATTACAAATAACCTTGGGAAAACACGTCTATTACAAAGGGATTTCAATTTTTTACACATATTTTAACTCAAGACTTTTTCTGCATTCAATATGCACCATTTAAAGCCATATCATCACTTTTCAACCCTTTTCTGACCTCATTTACTATTTTTCATGCATTTCATGATTTATTTTGAGCTAAAATGACCCTCAATTGAAAAGCACTGCAAATGAACTCTGAAATGGTTGAAAGTTGGCATGGTATCATCATTTCACCCACATAGCATGTGCTAAAAAGTTGAGAGGGTTACGGCAAAAACTGGATGCACTTCGTGTACAAAATGAACAATCTCTTTCGAAATGTCAGGCTTTTGGACGAAAACTCATCAGTTACAAAAGGATTTCAAAATTTTAAACATATTTCAACTCAAGACTTTTTATGCATTCAATATGCACCATTCAAAGCCACATCATCACTTTTCAAACCTTTTCTGACTTCATTTGCTATTTATCATGCATTTCATGATTTATTTTGAGCTAAGATGACCCTGAATTGAAAAGCACTGCAAATGAACTCTGAAATGGTTGAAAGTTGGCATGGTATCATCATTTCACCCACATAGCATGTGCTAAAAAGTTGAGAGGGTTACGGCAAAAACTGGATGCACTTCGTGTACAAAATGAACAATCTCTTTCGAAGTGTCAGGGTTTTGGACGAAAACTCATCAGTTACAAAAGGATTTCAAATTTTTAAACATATTTCAACGCAAGACTTTTTATGCATTCAATATGCACCATTCAAAGCCACATCATCACTTTTGAAACCTTTTCTGACTTCATTTGCTATTTTTCATGCATTTCATGATATATTTTGAGCTAAGATGACCCTGAATTGAAAAGCACTGCAAATGAACTCTGAAATGGTTGAAAGTTGGCATGGTATCATCATTTCACCCACATAGCATGTGCTAAAAAGTTGAGAGGGTTACGGCAAAAACTGGATGCACTTCGTGTACAAAATGAACAATCTCTTTCGAAGTGTCAGGGTTTTGGACGAAAACTCATCAGTTACAAAAGGATTTCAAATTTTTAAACATATTTCAACTCAAAACTTTTTATGCATTCAATATGCACCATTCAAAGCCACATCATCACATTTCAAACCTTTTCTGACTTCATTTGCTATTTTTCATGCATTTCATGATTTATTTTGAGCTAAGATGACCCAGAATTGAAAAGCACTGCAAATGAACTCTAAAATGGTTGAAAGTTGGCATGGTATCATCATTTCACCCACATAGCATGTGCTAAAAAGTTGAGAGGGTGACGGCAAAAACTGGATGCAGTTCGTGTACAAAATGAACAATCTCTTTCGAAGTGTCAGGGTTTTGGACGAAAACTCATCTGTTACAAAAGGATTTCAAATTTTTAAACATATTTCAACTCAAGACTTTTTATGCATTCAATATGCACCATTCAAAGCCACATCATCACTTTTCAAACCTTCTCTGACTTCGTTTGCTATTTTTCATGCATTTCATGATTTATTTTGAGCTAAGATGACCCTGAATTGAAAAGCACTGCAAATGAACTCTGAAATGGTTGAAAGTTGGCATGGTATCATCATTTCACCCACATAGCATGTGCTAAAAAGTTGAGAGGGTTACGGCAAAAACTTGATGCACTTCGTGTACAAAATGAACAATCTCTTTCGAAGTGTCATGGTTTTCGACGAAAACTCATCAGTTACAAAAGGATTTCAAATTTTTAAACATATTTCAACTCAAGACTTTTTATGCATTCAATATGCACCATTCAAAGCCACATCATCACTTTTCAAACCTTTTCTGACTTCGTTTGCTATTTTTCATGCATTTCATGATTTATTTTGAGCTAAGATGACCCTGAATTGAAAAGCACTGCAAATGAACTCTGAAATGGTTGAAAGTTGGCATGGTATCATCATTTCACCCACATAGCATGTGCTAAAAAGTTGAGAGGGTTACGGCAAAAACTGGATGCACTTCGTGTACAAAATGAACAATCTCTTTCGAAATGTCAGGCTTTTGGACGAAAACTCATCAGTTACAAAAGGATTTCAAATTTTTAAACGTATTTCAACTCAAGACTTTTTATGCATTCAATATGCACCATTCAAAGCCACATCATCACTTTTCAAACCTTTTCTGACTTCATTTGCTATTTTTCATGCATTTCATGATTTATTTTGAGCTAAGATGACCCTGAATTGAAAAGCACTGCAAATGAACTCTGAAATGGTTGAAAGTTGGCATGGTATCATCATTTCACCCACGTAGCATGTGATAAAAAGTTGAGAGGGTTACGGCAAAAACTGGATGCAGTTCGTGTACAAAATGAACAATCTCTTTCGAAGTGTCAGGGTTTTGGACGAAAACTCATCAGTTACAAAAGGATTTCAAATTTTTAAACATATTTCAACTCAAGACTTTTAATGCATCCAATATGCACCATTCAAAGCCACATCATCACTTTTCAAACCTTTTCTGACTTCATTTGCTATTTTTCATGCATTTCATGATTTATTTTGAGCTAAGATGACCCTGAATTGAAAAGCACTGCAAATGAACTCTGAAATGGTTGAAAGTTTGCATGGTATCATCATTTCACCCACATAGCATGTGCTAAAAAGTTGAGAGGGTTACGGCAAAAACTGGATGCACTTCGTGTACAAAATGAACAATCTCTTTCGAAGTGTCAGGGTGTTGGACGAAAACTCAGCAGTTACAAAAGGATTTCAAATTTTTAAACATATTTCAACTCAAGACTTTTTATGCATTCAATATGCACCATTCAAAGGCACATCATCACTTTTCAAACCTTCTCTGACTTCATTTGCTATTTTTCATGCATTTCATGATTTATTTTGAGCTAAGATGACCCCGAATTGAAAATTACTGCAAATGAACTCTGAAATGGTTGACAGTTGGCATGGTATCATCATTTCACCCACATAGCATGTGCTAAAAAGTTGAGAGGGTTACGGCAAAAACTGGATGCACTTCGTGTACAAAATGAACAATCTCTTTCGAAGTGTAAGGGTTTTGGACGAAAACTCATCAGTTACAAAAGGATTTCAAATTTTTAAACATATTTCAACTCAAGACTTTTTATGCATTCAATATGCACAATTCAAAGCCACATCATCACTTTTCAAACCTTTTCTGACTTCGTTTGCTATTTTTCATGCATTTCTTGATTTATTTTGAGCTAAGATGACCCTGAATTGAAAAGCACTGCAAATGAACTCTGAAATGGTTGAAAGTTGGCATGGTATCATCATTTCACCCACGTAGCATGTGCTAAAAAGCTGAGAGGGTTACTGCGAAAACTGGATGCACTTCGTGTACAAAATGAACAATCTCTTTCGAAGTGTCAGGGTTTTGGACGAAAACTCGTCAGTTACAAAAGGATTTCAAATTTTTAAACATGTTTCAACTCAAGACTTTTTATGCATTCAATATGCACCATTCAAAGCCACATCATCACTTTTCAAACCTTTTCTGACTTCGTTCGCTATTTTTCATGCATTTCATGATTTATTTTGAGCTAAGATGACCCTGAATTGAAAAGCACTGCAAATGAACTCTGAAATGGTTGAAAGTTGGCATGGTATCATCATTTCACCCACGTAGCATGTGCTAAAAATTTGAGAGGGTTACGGCAAAAACTGCATGCTCTTCATGTACAAAATGAACAATCTCTTTCGATGTGTCAGGGTTTTGGACGAAAACTCAACAGTTACAAAAGGATTTCAAAATTTTAAACATATTTCAACTCAATAATTTTTAAGCATTCAATATGCACCATTCAAAGCCACATCATCACTTTTCAAACCTTTTCTGACTTCGTTTGCTATTTTTCATGCATTTCATGATATATTTTGAGCTAAGATGACCCTGAATTGAAAAGCACTGCAAATGAACTCTGAAATGGTTGAAAGTTGGCATGGTATCAGCATTTCACCCACATAGCATGTGCTAAAAAGTTGAGAGGGTTACGGCAAAAACTTGATGCACTTCGTGTACAAAATGAACAATCTCTTTCGAAGTGTCAGGCTTTTGGACGAAAACACATCAGTTACAAAAGGATTTCAAATTTTTAAACATATTTCAACTCAAGAATTTTTATGCATTCAATATGCACCATTCAAAGCCACATCATCACTTTTCAAACCTTTTCTGACTTCGTTTGCTATTTTTCATGCATTTCATGATTTATTTTGAGCTAAGATGACCCTGAATTGAAAAGCACTGCAAATGAACTCTGAAATGGTTGAAAGTTGGCATGGTATCATCATTTCACCCACATAGCATGTGCTAAAAATTTCAGAGGGTTACGGCAAAAACAAGATGCACTTCCTGTACAAAATGAACAATCTCTTTCGAAGTGTCAGGGTTTTGGACGAAAACTCATCAGTTACAAAAGGATTTCAAATTTTTAAACATATTTAAACTCAAGACTTTTTATGCATTCAATATGCACCATTCAAAGCCACATCATCACTTTTCAAACCTCTTCTGACTTCGTTTGCTATTTTTCATGCATTTCATGATTTATTTGGAGCTAAGATGACCCTGAATTGAAAAGCACTGCAAATGAACTCTGAAATGGTTGAAAGTAGGCATGGTATCATCATTTCACCCACATAGCATGTGCTAAAAAGTTGAGAGGGTTACGGCAAAAACTGGATGCACTTCGTGTACAAAATGAACAATCTCTTTCGAAGTGTCAGGGTTTTGGACGAAAACTCATCAGTTACAAAAGGATTTCAAATTTTTAAACATATTTCAACTCAAGACTTTTTATGCATTCAATATGCACCATTCAAAGCCACATCATCACTTTTCAAACCTTCTCTGACTTCATTTGCTATTTTTCATGCATTTCATGATTTATTTCGAGCTAAGATGACCCTGAATTGAAAAGCACTGCAAATGAACTCTGAAATGGTTGAAAGTTGGCATGGTATAATCATTTCACCCACATAGCATGTGCTAAAAAGTTGAGAGGGTTACGGCAAAAACTGGATGCACTTCGTGTACAAAATGAACAATCTCTTTCGAAATGTCTGGCTTTTGGACGAAAACTCATCAGTTACAAAAGGATTTCAAATTTTTAAACGTATTTCAACTCAAGACTTTTTATGCATTCAATATGCACCATTCAAAGTCACATCATCACTTTTCAAACCTTTTCTGACTTCATTTGCTATTTTTCATGCATTTCATGATTTATTTTGAGCTAAGATGACCCTGAATTGAAAAGCACTGCAAATGAACTCTGAAATGGTTGAAAGTTGGCATGGTATCATAATTTCACCCACATAGCATGTGCTAAAAAGTTGAGAGGGTTACGACAAAAACTGGATGCACTTCGTGTACAAAATGAACAATCTCTTTCGAAGTGTCAAGGTTTTGGACGAAAACTCTTCAGTTACAAAAGGATTTCAAATTTTTAAACATATTTAAACTCAAGACTTTTTATGCATTCAATATGCACCTTTCAAAGCCACATCATCACTTGTCAAACCTTTTCTGACTTCATTTGCTATTTTTCATGCATTTCATGATTTATTTTGAGCTAAGATGACCCTGATTTGAAAAGCACTGCAAGTGAACTCTGAAATGGTTGAAAGTTGGCATGGTATCATCATTTCACCCACATAGCATGTGCTAAAAAGTTGAGAGGGTTACGGCAAAAACTGGATGCACTTCGTGTACAAAATGAACAATCTCTTTCGAAATGTCAGGCTTTTGGACGAAAACCCATCAGTTACAAAAGGATTTCAAATTTTTAAACGTATTTCAACTCAAGACTTTTTATGCATTCAATATGCACCATTCAAAGCCACATCATCACTTTTCAAACCTTTTCTGACTTCATTTGCTATTTTTCATGCATTTCATGATTTATTTTGAGCTAAGATGACCCTGAATTGAAAAGCACTGCAAATGAACTCTGAAATGGTTGAAAGTTGGCATGGTATCATAATTTCACCCACATAGCATGTGCTAAAAAGTTGAGAGGGTTACGACAAAAACTGGATGCACTTCGTGTACAAAATGAACAATCTCTTTCGAAGTGTCAAGGTTTTGGACGAAAACTCTTCAGTTACAAAAGGATTTCAAATTTTTAAACATATTTAAACTCAAGACTTTTTATGCATTCAATATGCACCATTCAAAGCCACATCATCACTTTTCAAACCTTTTCTGACTTCATTTGCTATTTTTCATGCATTTCATGATTTATTTTGAGCTAAGATGACCCTGAATTGAAAAGCACTGCAAGTGAACTCTGAAATGGTTGAAAGTTGGCATGGTATCATCATTTCACCCACATAGCATGTGCTAAAAAGTTGAGAGGGTTACGGCAAAAACTGGATGCACTTCGTGTACAAAATGAACAATCTCTTTCGAAATGTCAGGCTTTTGGACGAAAACTCATCAGTTACAAAAGGATTTCAAATTTTTAAACGTATTTCAACTCAAGACTTTTTATGCATTCAATATGCACCATTCAAAGCCACATCATCACTTTTCAAACCTTTTCTGACTTCATTTGCTATTTTTCATGCATTTCATGATTTATTTTGAGCTAAGATGACCCTGAATTGAAAAGCACTGCAAGTGAACTCTGAAATGGTTGAAAGTTGGCATCGTATCATCATTTCACCCACATAGCATGTGCTAAAAAGTTGAGAGGGTTACGGCAAAAACTGGATGCACTTCGTGTACAAAATGAACAATCTCTTTCGAAATGTCAGGCTTTTGGACGAAAACTCATCAGTTACAAAAGGATTTCAAATTTTTAAACGTATTTCAACTCAAGACTTTTTATGCATTCAATATGCACCATTCAAAGCCACATCATCACTTTTCAAACCTTTTCTGACTTCATTTGCTATTTTTCATGCATTTCATGATTTATTTTGAGCTAAGATGACGCTGAATTGAAAAGCACTGCAAATGAACTCTGAAATGGTTGAAAGTTGGCATGGTATCATCATTTCACCCACGTAGCATGTGCTAAAAATTTGAGAGGGTTACGGCAAAAACTGCATGCTCTTCATTTACAAAATGAACAATCTCTTTCGATGTGTCAGGGTTTTGGACGAAAACTCAACAGTTACAAAAGGATTTCAAAATTTTAAACATATTTCAACTCAATAATTTTTAAGCATTCAATATGCACCATTCAAAGCCACATCATCACTTTTCAAACCTTTTCTGACTTCGTTTGCTATTTTTCATGCATTTCATGATATATTTTGAGCTAAGATGACCATGAATTGAAAAGCACTGCAAATGAACTTTGAAATGGTTGAAAGCTGGCATGGTATCATCATTTCACCCACATAGCATGTGCTAAAAAGTTGAGAGGGTTACGGCAAAAACTGGATGCACTTCGTGTACAAAATGAACAATCTCTTTCGAAGTGTCAGGGTTTTGGACGAAAACACATCAGTTACAAAAGGATTTCAAATTTTTAAACATATTTCAACTCAAGAATTTTTATGCATTCAATATGCACCATTCAAAGCCACATCATCACTTTTCAAACCTTTTCTGACTTCGTTTGCTATTTTTCATGCATTTCATGATTTATTTTGAGCTAAGATGACCCTGAATTGAAAAGCACTGCAAATGAACTCTGAAATGGTTGAAAGTTGGCATGGTATCGTCATTTCACCCACATAGCATGTTCTAAAAAGTTGAGAGGGTTACGGCAAAAACTGGATGCACTTCGTGTACAAAATGAACAATCTCTTTCGAAGTGTCAGGGTTTTGGACGAAAACTCATCAGTTACAAAAGGATTTCAAATTTTTAAACATATTTCAACTCAAGAATTTTTATGCATTCAATATGCACCATTCAAAGCCACATCATCACTTTTCAAACCTTTTCTGACTTCGTTTGCTATTTTTCATGCATTTCATGATTTATTTGGAGCTAAGATGACCCTGAATTGAAAAGCACTGCAAATGAACTCTGAAATGGTTGAAAGTAGGCATGGTATCATCATTTCACCCACATAGCATGTGCTAAAAAGTTGACAGGGTTACGGCAAAAACTGGATGCACTTCGTGTACAAAATGAACAATCTCTTTCGAAGTGTCAGGGTTTTGGACGAAAACTCATCAGTTACAAAAGGATTTCAAATTTTTAAACATATTTCAACTCAAGACTTTTTATGCATTCAATATGCACCATTCAAAGCCACATCATCACTTTTCAAACCTTTTCTGACTTCATTTGCTATTTTTCATGCATTTCATGATTTATTTTGAGCTAAGATGACCCTGAATTGAAAAGCACTGCAAATGAACTCTGAAATGGTTGAAAGTTGGCATGGTATCATAATTTCACCCACATAGCATGTGCTAAAAAGTTGAGAGGGTTACGACAAAAACTGGATGCACTTCGTGTACAAAATGAACAATCTCTTTCGAAGTGTCAAGGTTTTGGACGAAAACTCATCAGTTACAAAAGGATTTTAAATTTTTAAACATATTTAAACTCAAGACTTTTTATGCATTCAATATGCACCATTCAAAGCCACGTCATCACTTTTCAAACCTTTTCTGACTTCATTTGCTATTTTTCATGCATTTCATGATTTATTTTGAGCTAAGATGACCCTGAATTGAAAAGCACTGCAAATGAACTCTGAAATGGTTGAAAGTTGGCATGGTATCATCATTTCACCCACATAGCATGTGCTAAAAAGTTGAGAGGGTTACGGCAAAAACTGGATGCACTTCGTGTACAAAATGAACAATCTCTTTCGAAATGTCAGGCTTTTGGACGAAAACTCATCAGTTACAAAAGGATTTCAAATTTTTAAACGTATTTCAACTCAAGACTTTTTATGCATTCAATATGCTCCATTCAAAGCCACATCATCACTTTTCAAACCTTTTCTGACTTCATTTGCTATTTTTCATGCATTTCATGATTTATTTTGAGCTAAGATGACCCTGAATTGAAAAGCACTGCAAATGAACTCTGAAATGGTTGAAAGTTGGCATGGTATCATCATTTCACCCACGTAGCATGTGCTAAAAATTTGAGAGGGTTACGGCAAAAACTGCATGCTCTTCATGTACAAAATGATCAATCTCTTTCGATGTGTCAGGGTTTTGGACGAAAACTCAACAGTTACAAAAGGATTTCAAAATTTTAAACATATTTCAACTCAATAATTTTTAAGCATTCAATATGCACCATTCAAAGCCACATCATCACTTTTCAAACCTTTTCTGACTTCGTTTGCTATTTTTCATGCATTTCATGATATATTTTGAGCTAAGATGACCCTGTATTGAAAAGCACTGCAAATGAACTTTGAAATGGTTGAATGTTGGCATGGTATCATCATTTCACCCACATAGGATGTGCTAAAAAGTTGAGAGGGTTACGGCAAAAACTGGATGCACTTCGTGTACAAAATGAACAATCTCTTTCGAAGTGTCAGGGTTTTGGACGAAAACTCATCAGTTACAAAAGGATTTCAAATTTTTAAACATATTTCAACTCAAGAATTTTTATGCATTCAATATGCACCATTCAAAGCCACATCATCACTTTTCAAACCTTTTCTGACTTCGTTTGCCATTTTTCATGCATTTCATGATTTATTTTGAGCTAAGATGACCCTGAATTGAAAAGCAGTGCAAATGAACTCTGAAATGGTTGAAAGTTGGCATGGTATCATCATTTCACCCACGTAGCATGTGCTAAAAAGTTGAGAGGGTTACGACAAAAACTGGATGCACTTCGTGTACAAAATGAACAATCTCTTTCGAAGTGTCAGGGTTTTGGACGAAAACTCATCAGTTACAAAAGGATTTCAAATTTTTAAACATATTTCAACTCAAGACTTTTTATGCATTCAATATGCACCATTCAAAGCCACATCATCACTTTTCAAACCTTTTCTGACTTCATTTGCTATTTTTCATGCATTTCATGATTTATTTTGAGCTAAGATGACCCTGAATTGAAAAGCACTGCAAATGAACTCTGAAATGGTTGAAAGTTGGCATGGTATCATCATTTCACCCACATAGCATGTGCTAAAAAGTTGAGAGGGTTACGACACAAACTGGATGCACTTCGTGTACAAAATGAACAATCTCTTTCGAAGTGTCAGGGTGTTGGACGAAAACTCAGCAGTTACAAAAGGATTTCAAATTTTTAAACATATTTCAACTCAAGACTTTTTATGCATTCAATATGCACCATTCAAAGGCACATCATCACTTTTCAAACCTTCTCTGACTTCATTTGCTATTTTTCATGCATTTCATGATTTATTTTGAGCTAAGATGACCCTGAATTGAAAAGTACTGCAAATGAACTCTGAAATGGTTGAAAGTTGGCATGGTATCATCATTTCACCCACATAGCATGTGCTAAAAAGTTGAGAGGGTGACGGAAAAAACTGGATGCACTTCGTGTACAAAATGAACAATCTCTTTCGAAGTGTAAGGGTTTTGGACGAAAACTCATCAGTTACAAAAGGATTTCAAATTTTTAAACATATTTCAACTCAAGACTTTTTATGCATTCAATATGCACCATTCAAAGCCACATCATCACTTTTCAAACCTTTTCTGACTTCGTTTGCTATTTTTCATGCATTTCATGATTTATTTTGAGCTAAGATGACCCTGAATTGAAAAGCACTGCAAATGAACTCTGAAATGGTTGAAAGTTGGCATGGTATCATCATTTCACCCACATAGCATGTCCTGAAAAGTTGAGAGGGTTACGGCAAAAACTGGATGCACTTCGTGTACAAAATGAACAATCTCTTTCGAAGTGTCATGCTTTTGGACGAAAACTCATCAGTTACAAAAGGATTTCAAATTTTTAAACATATTTCAACTCAAGACTTTTTATGCATTCAATATGCACCATTCAAAGCCACATCATTACTTTTCAAACCTTCTCTGACATCATTTGCTATTTTTCATGCATTTCATGATTTATTTTGAGCTAAGATGACCCTGAATTGAAAAGCACTGCAAATGAACTCTGAAATGGTTGAAAGTTGGCATGGTATCATCATTTCACCCACATAGCATGTCCTGAAAAGTTGAGAGGGTTACGGCAAAAACTGGATGCACTTCGTGTACAAAATGAACAATCTCTTTCGAAGTGTCATACTTTTGGACGAAAACTCATCAGTTACAAAAGGATTTCAAATTTTTAAACATATTTCAACTCAAGACTTTTTATGCATTCAATATGCACCATTCAAAGCCACATCATTACTTTTCAAACCTTCTCTGACATCATTTGCTATTTTTCATGCATTTCATGATTTATTTTGAGCTAAGATGACCCTGAATTGAAAAGTACTGCAAATGAACTCTGAAATGGTTGAAAGTTGGCATGGTATCATCATTTCACCCACATAGCATGTCCTAAAAAGTTGAGAGGGTTACGGCAAAAACTGGACGCACTTCGTGTACAAAATGAACAATCTCTTTCGAAGTGTCAGGGTTTTGGACGAAAACTCATCAGTTACAAAAGGATTTCAAAATTTTAAACATATTTCAACTCATGACTTTTTATGCATTCAATATGCACCATTCAAAGCCACATCATCACTTTTCAAACCTTTTCTGACTTCATTTGCTATTTTTCATGCATTTCATGATTTATTTTGAGCTAAGATGACCCTGAATTGAAAAGCACTGCAAATGAACTCTGAACTGGTTGAAAGTTGGCATGGTATCATCATTTCACCCACATAGCATGTCCTGAAAAGTTGAGAGGGTTACGGCAAAAACTGGATGCACTTCGTGTACAAAATGAACAATCTCTTTCGAAGTGTCATGCTTTTGGACGAAAACTCATCAGTTACAAAAGGATTTCAAATTTTTAAACATATTTCAACTCAAGACTTTTTATGCATTCAATATGCACCATTCAAAGCCACATCATTACTTTTCAAACCTTCTCTGACATCATTTGCTATTTTTCATGCATTTCATGATTTATTTTGAGCTAAGATGACCCTGAATTGAAAAGCACTGCAAATGAACTCTGAAATGGTTGAAAGTTGGCATGGTATCATCATTTCACCCACATAGCATGTCCTGAAAAGTTGAGAGGGTTACGGCAAAAACTGGATGCACTTCGTGTACAAAATGAACAATCTCTTTCGAAGTGTCATACTTTTGGACGAAAACTCATCAGTTACAAAAGGATTTCAAATTTTTAAACATATTTCAACTCAAGACTTTTTATGCATTCAATATGCACCATTCAAAGCCACATCATTACTTTTCAAACCTTCTCTGACATCATTTGCTATTTTTCATGCATTTCATGATTTATTTTGAGCTAAGATGACCCTGAATTGAAAAGCACTGCAAATGAACTCTGAAATGGTTGAAAGTTGGCATGGTATCTTCATTTCACCCACATAGCATGTGCTAAAAAGTTGAGAGGGTTACGGCAAAAACTGGATGCACTTCGTCTACAAAATGAACAATCTCTTTCGAAGTGTCAGGGTTTTGGACGAAAACTCGTCAGTTACTAAAGGATTTCAAAATTTTAAACATATTTCAACTCATGACTTTTTATGCATTCAATATGCACCATTCAAAGCCACATCATCACTTTTCAAACCTTTTCTGACTTCATTTGCTATTTTTCATGCATTTCATGATTTATTTTGAGCTAAGATGACCCTGAATTGAAAAGCACTGCAAATGAACTCTGAACTGGTTGAAAGTTGGCATGGTATCATCATTTCACCCACATAGCATGTCCTGAAAAGTTGAGAGGGTTACGGCAAAAACTGGATGCACTTCGTGTACAAAATGAACAATCTCTTTCGAAGTGTCATGCTTTTGGACGAAAACTCATCAGTTACAAAAGGATTTCAAATTTTTAAACATATTTCAACTCAAGACTTTTTATGCATTCAATATGCACCATTCAAAGCCACATCATTACTTTTCAAACCTTCTCTGACATCATTTGCTATTTTTCATGCATTTCATGATTTATTTTGAGCTAAGATGACCCTGAATTGAAAAGCACTGCAAATGAACTCTGAAATGGTTGAAAGTTGGCATGGTATCTTCATTTCACCCACATAGCATGTGCTAAAAAGTTGAGAGGGTTACGGCAAAAACTGGATGCACTTCGTCTACAAAATGAACAATCTCTTTCGAAGTGTCAGGGTTTTGGACGAAAACTCGTCAGTTACTAAAGGATTTCAAACTTTTAAACATATTTCAACTCAAGAATTTTTATGCATTCAATATGCACCATTCAAAGCCACATCATCACTTTTCAAACCTTTTCTGACTTCGTTTGCTATTTTTCATGCATTTCATGATTTATTTTGAGCTAAGATGACCCTGAATTGAAAAGCACTGCAAATGAACTCTGAAATGGTTGAAAGTTGGCATGGTATCATCATTTCACCCACATAGCATGTGCTAAAAATTTCAGAGGGTTACGGCAAAAACAGGATGCACTTCCTGTACAAAATGAACAATCTCTTTCGAAGTGTCAGGGTTTTGGACGAAAACTCAACATTTACAAAAGGATTTCAAAATTTTAAATATATTTCAACTCAATAATTTTTAAGCATTCAATATGCACCATTCAAAGCCACATCATCACTTTTCAAACCTTTTCTGACTTCGTTTGCTATTTTTCATGCATTTCATGATATATTTTGAGCTAAGATGACCCTGAATTGAAAAGTACTGCAAATGAACTCTGAAATGGTTGAAAGTTGGCATGGTATCATCATTTCACCCACATAGCATGTGCTAAAAAGTTGAGAGGGTTACGGCAAAAACTGGATGCACTTCGTGTACAAAATGAACAATCTCTTTCGAAGTGTCAGGGTTTTGGACGAAAACTCATCAGTTACAAAAGGATTTCAAATTTTTAAACATATTTCAACTCAAGACTTTTTATGCATTCAATATGCACCATTCAAAGCCACATCATCACTTTTCAAACCTTTTCTGACTTCGTTTGCTATTTTTCATGCATTTCATGATTTATTTTGAGCTAAGATGACCCTGAATTGAAAAGCACTGCAAATGAACTCTGAAATGGTTGAAAGTTGGCATGGTATCATCATTTCACCCACGTAGCATGTGCTAAAAATCTGAGAGGGTTACTGCAAAAACTGGATACACTTCGTGTACAAAATGAACAATCTCTTTCGAAGTGTCAGGGTTTTGGACGAAAACTCGTCAGTTACAAAAGGATTTCAAATTTTTAAACATATTTCAACTCAAGACTTTTTATGCATTCAATATGCACCATTCAAAGCCACATCATCACTTTTCAAACCTTTTCTGACTTCGTTTGCTATTTTTCATGCATTTCATGATTTATTTTGAGCTAAGATGACCCTGAATTGAAAAGCACTGCAAATGAACTCTGAAATGGTTGAAAGTTGGCATGGTATCATCATTTCACCCACATAGCATGTGCTAAAAATTTGAGAGGGTTACGGCAAAAACTGCATGCTCTTCGTGTACAAAATGAACAATCTCTTTCGATGTGTCAGGGTTTTGGACGAAAACTCAACAGTTACTAAAGGATTTCAAATTTTTAAACATATTTCAACTCAATAATTTTTAAGCATTCAATATGCACCATTCAAAGCCACATCATCACTTTTCAAACCTTTTCTGACTTCGTTTGCTATTTTTCATGCATTTCATGATATATTTTGAGCTAAGATGACCCTGAATTGAAAAGCACTGCAAATGAACTCTGAAATGGTTGAAAGTTGGCATGGTATCATCATTTCACCCACATAGCATGTGCTAAAAATTTGAGAGGGTTACGGCAAAAACTGCATGCTCTTCGTGTACAAAATGAACAATCTCTTTCGATGTGTCAGGGTTTTGGACGAAAACTCAACAGTTACAAAAGGATTTCAAATTTTTAAACATATTTCAACTCAATAATTTTTAAGCATTCAATATGCACCATTCAAAGCCACATCATCACTTTTCAAACCTTTTCTGACTTCGTTTGCTATTTTTCATACATTTCATGATTTATTTTGAGCTAAGATGACCCTGAATTGAAAAGCACTGCAAATGAACTCTGAAATGGTTGAAAGTTGGCATGGTATCATCATTTCACCCACATAGCATGTGCTAAAAAGTTGAGAGGGTTAAGGCAAAAACTGGATGCACTTCGTGTACAAAATGAACAATCTCTTTCGAAGTGTCAGGGTTTTGGACGAAAACACAACAGTTACAAAAGGATTTCAAATTTTTAAACATATTTCAACTCAAGAATTTTTATGCATTCAATATGCACCATTCAAAGCCACATCATCACTTTTCAAACATTTTCTGACTTCGTTTGCTATTTTTCATGCATTTCATGATTTATTTGGAGCTAAGATGACCCTGAATTGAAAAGCACTGCAAATGAACTCTGAAATGGTTGAAAGTTGGCATGGTATCATCATTTCACCCACGTAGCATGTGCTAAAAATCTGAGAGGGTTACTGCAAAAACTGGATACACTTCGTGTACAAAATGAACAATCTCTTTCGAAGTGTCAGGGTTTTGGACGAAAACTCGTCAGTTACAAAAGGATTTCGAATTTTTAAACATATTTCAACTCAAGACTTTTTATGCATTCAATATGCACCATTCAAAGCCACATCATCACTTTTCAAACCTTTTCTGACTTCGTTTGCTATTTTTCATGCATTTAATGATTTATTTTGAGCTAAGATGACCCTGAATTGAAAAGCACTGCAAATGAACTCTGAAATGGTTGAAAGTTGGCATGGTATCATCATTTCACCCACATAGCATGTGCTAAAAATTTGAGAGGGTTACGGCAAAAACTGCATGCTCTTCGTGTACAAAATGAACAATCTCTTTCGATGTGTCAGGGTTTTGGACGAAAACTCAACAGTTACAAAAGGATTTCAAATTTTTAAACATATTTCAACTCAATAATTTTTAAGCATTCAATATGCACCATTCAAAGCCACATCATCACTTTTCAAACCTTTTCTGACTTCGTTTGCTATTTTTCATGCATTTCATGATATATTTTGAGCTAAGATGACCCTGAATTGAAAAGCACTGCAAATGAACTCTGAAATGGTTGAAAGTTGGCATGGTATCATCATTTCACCCACATAGCATGTGCTAAAAATTTGAGAGGGTTACGGCAAAAACTGCATGCTCTTCGTGTACAAAATGAGCAATCTCTTTCGATGTGTCAGGGTTTTGGACGAAAACTCAACAGTTACAAAAGGATTTCAAAATTTTAAACATATTTCAACTCAATAATTTTTAAGCATTCAATATGCACCATTCAAAGCCACATCATCACTTTTCAAACCTTTTCTGACTTCGTTTGCTATTTTTCATGCATTTCATGATATATTTTGAGCTAAGATGACCCTGAATTGAAAAGCACTGCAAATGAACTCTGAAATGGTTGAAAGTTGGCATGGTATCATCATTTCACCCACATAGCATGTGCTAAAAAGTTGAGAGGGTTACGGCAAAAACTGGATGCACTTCGTGTACAAAATGAACAATCTCTTTCGAAATGTCAGGCTTTTGGACGAAAACTCATCAGTTACAAAAGGATTTCAAATTTTTAAACGTATTTCAACTCAAGACTTTTTATGCATTCAATATGCACCATTCAAAGCCACATCATCACTTTTCAAACCTTTTCTGACTTCATTTGCTATTTTTCATGCATTTCATGATTTATTTTGAGCTAAGATGACGCTGAATTGAAAAGCACTGCAAATGAACTCTGAAATGGTTGAAAGTTGGCATGGTATCATCATTTCACCCACGTAGCATGTGCTAAAAATTTGAGAGGGTTACGGCAAAAACTGCATGCTCTTCATTTACAAAATGAACAATCTCTTTCGATGTGTCAGGGTTTTGGACGAAAACTCAACAGTTACAAAAGGATTTCAAAATTTTAAACATATTTCAACTCAATAATTTTTAAGCATTCAATATGCACCATTCAAAGCCACATCATCACTTTTCAAACCTTTTCTGACTTCGTTTGCTATTTTTCATGCATTTCATGATATATTTTGAGCTAAGATGACCCTGAATTGAAAAGCACTGCAAATGAACTTTGAAATGGTTGAAAGCTGGCATGGTATCATCATTTCACACACATAGCATGTGCTAAAAAGTTGAGAGGGTTACGGCAAAAACTGGATGCACTTCGTGTACAAAATGAACAATCTCTTTCGAAGTGTCAGGGTTTTGGACGAAAACACATCAGTTACAAAAGGATTTCAAATTTTTAAACATATTTCAACTCAAGAATTTTTATGCATTCAATATGCACCATTCAAAGCCGCATCATCACTTTTCAAACCTTTTCTGACTTCGTTTGCTATTTTTCATGCATTTCATGATTTATTTTGAGCTAAGATGACCCTGAATTGAAAAGCACTGCAAATGAACTCTGAAATGGTTGAAAGTTGGCATGGTATCGTCATTTCACCCACATAGCATGTGCTAAAAAGTTGAGAGGGTTACGGCAAAAACTGGATGCACTTCGTGTACAAAATGAACAATCTCTTTCGAAGTGTCAGGGTTTTGGACGAAAACTCATCAGTTACAAAAGGATTTCAAATTTTTAAACATATTTCAACTCAAGAATTTTTATGCATTCAATATGCACCATTCAAAGCCACATCATCACTTTTCAAACCTTTTCTGACTTCGTTTGCTATTTTTCATGCATTTCATGATTTATTTGGAGCTAAGATGACCCTGAATTGAAAAGCACTGCAAATGAACTCTGAAATGGTTGAAAGTAGGCATGGTATCATCATTTCACCCACATAGCATGTGCTAAAAAGTTGACAGGGTTACGGCAAAAACTGGATGCACTTCGTGTACAAAATGAACAATCTCTTTCGAAGTGTCAGGGTTTTGGACGAAAACTCATCAGTTACAAAAGGATTTCAAATTTTTAAACATATTTCAACTCAAGACTTTTTATGCATTCAATATGCACCATTCAAAGCCACATCATCACTTTTCAAACCTTTTCTGACTTCATTTGCTATTTTTCATGCATTTCATGATTTATTTTGAGCTAAGATGACCCTGAATTGAAAAGCACTGCAAATGAACTCTGAAATGGTTGAAAGTTGGCATGGTATCATAATTTCACCCACATAGCATGTGCTAAAAAGTTGAGAGGGTTACGACAAAAACTGGATGCACTTCGTGTACAAAATGAACAATCTCTTTCGAAGTGTCAAGGTTTTGGACGAAAACTCATCAGTTACAAAAGGATTTTAAATTTTTAAACATATTTAAACTCAAGACTTTTTATGCATTCAATATGCACCATTCAAAGCCACGTCATCACTTTTCAAACCTTTTCTGACTTCATTTGCTATTTTTCATGCATTTCATGATTTATTTTGAGCTAAGATGACCCTGAATTGAAAAGCACTGCAAATGAACTCTGAAATGGTTGAAAGTTGGCATGGTATCATCATTTCACCCACATAGCATGTGCTAAAAAGTTGAGAGGGTTACGGCAAAAACTGGATGCACTTCGTGTACAAAATGAACAATCTCTTTCGAAATGTCAGGCTTTTGGACGAAAACTCATCAGTTACAAAAGGATTTCAAATTTTTAAACGTATTTCAACTCAAGACTTTTTATGCATTCAATATGCTCCATTCAAAGCCACATCATCACTTTTCAAACCTTTTCTGACTTCATTTGCTATTTTTCATGCATTTCATGATTTATTTTGAGCTAAGATGACCCTGAATTGAAAAGCACTGCAAATGAACTCTGAAATGGTTGAAAGTTGGCATGGTATCATCATTTCACCCACGTAGCATGTGCTAAAAATTTGAGAGGGTTACGGCAAAAACTGCATGCTCTTCATGTACAAAATGATCAATCTCTTTCGATGTGTCAGGGTTTTGGACGAAAACTCAACAGTTACAAAAGGATTTCAAAATTTTAAACATATTTCAACTCAATAATTTTTAAGCATTCAATATGCACCATTCAAAGCCACATCATCACTTTTCAAACCTTTTCTGACTTCGTTTGCTATTTTTCATGCATTTCATGATATGTTTTGAGCTAAGATGACCCTGTATTGAAAAGCACTGCAAATGAACTTTGAAATGGTTGAAAGTTGGCATGGTATCATCATTTCACCCACATAGGATGTGCTAAAAAGTTGAGAGGGTTACGGCAAAAACTGGATGCACTTCGTGTACAAAATGAACAATCTCTTTCGAAGTGTCAGGGTTTTGGACGAAAACTCATCAGTTACAAAAGGATTTCAAATTTTTAAACATATTTCAACTCAAGAATTTTTATGCATTCAATATGCACCATTCAAAGCCACATCATCACTTTTCAAACCTTTTCTGACTTCGTTTGCCATTTTTCATGCATTTCATGATTTATTTTGAGCTAAGATGACCCTGAATTGAAAAGCAGTGCAAATGAACTCTGAAATGGTTGAAAGTTGGCATGGTATCATCATTTCACCCACGTAGCATGTGCTAAAAAGTTGAGAGGGTTACGACAAAAACTGGATGCACTTCGTGTACAAAATGAACAATCTCTTTCGAAGTGTCAGGGTTTTGGACGAAAACTCATCAGTTACAAAAGGATTTCAAATTTTTAAACATATTTCAACTCAAGACTTTTTATGCATTCAATATGCACCATTCAAAGCCACATCATCACTTTTCAAACCTTTTCTGACTTCATTTGCTATTTTTCATGCATTTCATGATTTATTTTGAGCTAAGATGACTTTGAATTGAAAGGCACTGCAAATGAACTCTGAAATGGTTGAAAGTTGGCATGGTATCATCATTTCACCCACATAGCATGTGCTAAAAAGTTGAGAGGGTTACGACACAAACTGGATGCACTTCGTGTACAAAATGAACAATCTCTTTCGAAGTGTCAGGGTGTTGGACGAAAACTCAGCAGTTACAAAAGGATTTCAAATTTTTAAACATATTTCAACTCAAGACTTTTTATGCATTCAATATGCACCATTCAAAGGCACATCATCACTTTTCAAACCTTCTCTGACTTCATTTGCTATTTTTCATGCATTTCATGATTTATTTTGAGCTAAGATGACCCTGAATTGAAAAGTACTGCAAATGAACTCTGAAATGGTTGAAAGTTGGCATGGTATCATCATTTCACCCACATAGCATGTGCTAAAAAGTTGAGAGGGTGACGGAAAAAACTGGATGCACTTCGTGTACAAAATGAACAATCTCTTTCGAAGTGTAAGGGTTTTGGACGAAAACTCATCAGTTACAAAAGGATTTCAAATTTTTAAACATATTTCAACTCAAGACTTTTTATGCATTCAATATGCACCATTCAAAGCCACATCATCACTTTTCAAACCTTTTCTGACTTCGTTTGCTATTTTTCATGCATTTCATGATTTATTTTGAGCTAAGATGACCCTGAATTGAAAAGCACTGCAAATGAACTCTGAAATGGTTGAAAGTTGGCATGGTATCATCATTTCACCCACATAGCATGTCCTGAAAAGTTGAGAGGGTTACGGCAAAAACTGGATGCACTTCGTGTACAAAATGAACAATCTCTTTCGAAGTGTCATGCTTTTGGACGAAAACTCATCAGTTACAAAAGGATTTCAAATTTTTAAACATATTTCAACTCAAGACTTTTTATGCATTCAATATGCACCATTCAAAGCCACATCATTACTTTTCAAACCTTCTCTGACATCATTTGCTATTTTTCATGCATTTCATGATTTATTTTGAGCTAAGATGACCCTGAATTGAAAAGCACTGCAAATGAACTCTGAAATGGTTGAAAGTTGGCATGGTATCATCATTTCACCCACATAGCATGTCCTGAAAAGTTGAGAGGGTTACGGCAAAAACTGGATGCACTTCGTGTACAAAATGAACAATCTCTTTCGAAGTGTCATGCTTTTGGACGAAAACTCATCAGTTACAAAAGGATTTCAAATTTTTAAACATATTTCAACTCAAGACTTTTTATGCATTCAATATGCACCATTCAAAGCCACATCATTACTTTTCAAACCTTCTCTGACATCATTTGCTATTTTTCATGCATTTCATGATTTATTTTGAGCTAAGATGACCCTGAATTGAAAAGTACTGCAAATGAACTCTGAAATGGTTGAAAGTTGGCATGGTATCATCATTTCACCCACATAGCATGTCCTAAAAAGTTGAGAGGGTTACGGCAAAAACTGGACGCACTTCGTGTACAAAATGAACAATCTCTTTCGAAGTGTCAGGGTTTTGGACGAAAACTCATCAGTTACAAAAGGATTTCAAAATTTTAAACATATTTCAACTCATGACTTTTTATGCATTCAATATGCACCATTCAAAGCCACATCATCACTTTTCAAACCTTTTCTGACTTCATTTGCTATTTTTCATGCATTTCATGATTTATTTTGAGCTAAGATGACCCTGAATTGAAAAGCACTGCAAATGAACTCTGAACTGGTTGAAAGTTGGCACGGTATCTTCATTTCACCCACATAGCATGTGCTAAAAAGTTGAGAGGGTTACGGCAAAAACTGGATGCACTTCGTCTACAAAATGAACAATCTCTTTCGAAGTGTCAGGGTTTTGGACGAAAACTCGTCAGTTACTAAGGGATTTCAAACTTTTAAACATATTTCAACTCAAGAATTTTTATGCATTCAATATGCACCATTCAAAGCCACATCATCACTTTTCAAACCTTTTCTGACTTCGTTTGCTATTTTTCATGCATTTCATGATTTATTTTGAGCTAAGATGACCCTGAATTGAAAAGCACTGCAAATGAACTCTGAAATGGTTGAAAGTTGGCATGGTATCATCATTTCACCCACATAGCATGTGCTAAAAATTTCAGAGGGTTACGGCAAAAACAGGATGCACTTCCTGTACAAAATGAACAATCTCTTTCGAAGTGTCAGGGTTTTGGACGAAAACTCAACAGTTACAAAAGGATTTCAAAATTTTAAATATATTTCAACTCAATAATTTTTAAGCATTCAATATGCACCATTCAAAGCCACATCATCACTTTTCAAACCTTTTCTGACTTCGTTTGCTATTTTTCATGCATTTCATGATATATTTTGAGCTAAGATGACCCTGAATTGAAAAGTACTGCAAATGAACTCTGAAATGGTTGAAAGTTGGCATGGTATCATCATTTCACCCACATAGCATGTGCTAAAAAGTTGAGAGGGTTACGGCAAAAACTGGATGCACTTCGTGTACAAAATGAACAATCTCTTTCGAAGTGTGAGGGTTTTGGACGAAAACTCATCAGTTACAAAAGGATTTCAAATTTTTAAACATATTTCAACTCAAGACTTTTTATGCATTCAATATGCACCATTCAAAGCCACATCATCACTTTTCAAACCTTTTCTGACTTCGTTTGCTATTTTTCATGCATTTCATGATTTATTTTGAGCTAAGATGACCCTGAATTGAAAAGCACTGCAAATGAACTCTGAAATGGTTGAAAGTTGGCATGGTATCATCATTTCACCCACGTAGCATGTGCTAAAAATCTGAGAGGGTTACTGCAAAAACTGGATACACTTCGTGTACAAAATGAACAATCTCTTTCGAAGTGTCAGGGTTTTGGACGAAAACTCGTCAGTTACAAAAGGATTTCAAATTTTTAAACATATTTCAACTCAAGACTTTTTATGCATTCAATATGCACCATTCAAAGCCACATCATCACTTTTCAAACCTTTTCTGACTTCGTTTGCTATTTTTCATGCATTTCATGATTTATTTTGAGCTAAGATGACCCTGAATTGAAAAGCACTGCAAATGAACTCTGAAATGGTTGAAACTTGGCATGGTATCATCATTTCACCCACATAGCATGTGCTAAAAATTTGAGAGGGTTACGGCAAAAACTGCATGCTCTTCGTGTACAAAATGAACAATCTCTTTCGATGTGTCAGGGTTTTGGACGAAAACTCAACAGTTACTAAAGGATTTCAAATTTTTAAACATATTTCAACTCAATAATTTTTAAGCATTCAATATGCACCATTCAAAGCCACATCATCACTTTTCAAACCTTTTCTGACTTCGTTTGCTATTTTTCATGCATTTCATGATATATTTTGAGCTAAGATGACCCTGAATTGAAAAGCACTGCAAATGAACTCTGAAATGGTTGAAAGTTGGCATGGTATCATCATTTCACCCACATAGCATGTGCTAAAAATTTGAGAGGGTTACGGCAAAAACTGCATGCTCTTCGTGTACAAAATGAACAATCTCTTTCGATGTGTCAGGGTTTTGGACGAAAACTCAACAGTTACAAAAGGATTTCAAATTTTTAAACATATTTCAACTCAATAATTTTTAAGCATTCAATATGCACCATTCAAAGCCACATCATCACTTTTCAAACCTTTTCTGACTTCGTTTGCTATTTTTCATACATTTTATGATTTATTTTGAGCTAAGATGACCCTGAATTGAAAAGCACTGCAAATGAACTCTGAAATGGTTGAAAGTTGGCATGGTATCATCATTTCACCCACATAGCATGTGCTAAAAAGTTGAGAGGGTTAAGGCAAAAACTGGATGCACTTCGTGTACAAAATGAACAATCTCTTTCGAAGTGTCAGGGTTTTGGACGAAAACACAACAGTTACAAAAGGATTTCAAATTTTTAAACATATTTCAACTCAAGAATTTTTATGCATTCAATATGCACCATTCAAAGCCACATCATCACTTTTCAAACATTTTCTGACTTCGTTTGCTATTTTTCATGCATTTCATGATTTATTTGGAGCTAAGATGACCCTGAATTGAAAAGCACTGCAAATGAACTCTGAAATGGTTGAAAGTTGGCATGGTATCATCATTTCACCCACGTAGCATGTGCTAAAAATCTGAGAGGGTTACTGCAAAAACTGGATACACTTCGTGTACAAAATGAACAATCTCTTTCGAAGTGTCAGGGTTTTGGACGAAAACTCGTCAGTTACAAAAGGATTTCAAATTTTTAAACATATTTCAACTCAAGACTTTTTATGCATTCAATATGCACCATTCAAAGCCACATCATCACTTTTCAAACCTTTTCTGACTTCGTTTGCTATTTTTCATGCATTTCATGATTTATTTTGAGCTAAGATGACCCTGAATTGAAAAGCACTGCAAATGAACTCTGAAATGGTTGAAAGTTGGCATGGTATCATCATTTCACCCACATAGCATGTGCTAAAAATTTGAGAGGGTTACGGCAAAAACTGCATGCTCTTCGTGTACAAAATGAACAATCTCTTTCGATGTGTCAGGGTTTTGGACGAAAACTCAACAGTTACAAAAGGATTTCAAATTTTTAAACATATTTCAACTCAATAATTTTTAAGCATTCAATATGCACCATTCAAAGCCACATCATCACTTTTCAAACCTTTTCTGACTTCGTTTGCTATTTTTCATGCATTTCATGATATATTTTGAGCTAAGATGACCCTGAATTGAAAAGCACTGCAAATGAACTCTGAAATGGTTGAAAGTTGGCATGGTATCATCATTTCACCCACATAGCATGTGCTAAAAATTTGAGAGGGTTACGGCAAAAACTGCATGCTCTTCGTGTACAAAATGAACAATCTCTTTTGATGTGTCAGGGTTTTGGACGAAAACTCAACAGTTACAAAAGGATTTCAAATTTTTAAACATATTTCAACTCAATAATTTTTAAGCATTCAATATGCACCATTCAAAGCCACATCATCACTTTTCAAACCTTTTCTGACTTCGTTTGCTATTTTTCATACATTTCATGATTTATTTTGAGCTAAGATGACCCTGAATTGAAAAGCACTGCAAATGAACTCTGAAATGGTTGAAAGTTGGCATGGTATCATCATTTCACCCACATAGCATGTGCTAAAAAGTTGAGAGGGTTAAGGCAAAAACTGGATGCACTTCGTGTACAAAATGAACAATCTCTTTCGAAGTGTCAGGGTTTTGGACGAAAACACAACAGTTACAAAAGGATTTCAAATTTTTAAACATATTTCAACTCAAGAATTTTTATGCATTCAATATGCACCATTCAAAGCCACATCATCACTTTTCAAACCTTTTCTGACTTCGTTTGCTATTTTTCATGCATTTCATGATTTATTTGGAGCTAAGATGACCCTGAATTGAAAAGCACTGCAAATGAACTCTGAAATGGTTGAAAGTTGGCATGGTATCATCATTTCACCCACATAGCATGTGCTAAAAAGTTGAGAGGGTTACGGCAAAAACTGGATGCACTTCGTGTACAAAATGAACAATCTCTTTCGAAGTGTCAGGGTTTTGGACGAAAACTCATCAGTTACAAAAGGATTTCAAATTTTTAAACATATTTCAACTCAAGAATTTTTATGCATTCAATATGCACCATTCAAAGCCACATCATCACTTTTCAAACCTTTTCTGACTTCGTTTGCTATTTTTCATGCATTTCATGATTTATTTGGAGCTAAGATGACCCTGAATTGAAAAGCACTGCAAATGAACTCTGAAATGGTTGAAAGTTGGCATGGTATCATCATTTCACCCACATAGCATGTGATAAAAAGTTGAGAGGTTTACAGCAAAAACTGGATGCACTTCGTGTACAAAATGAACAATCTCTTTCGAAGTGTCAGGGTTTTGGACGAAAACTCATCAGTTACCAAAGGATTTCAAATTTTTAAACATATTTCAACTCAAGACTTTTTATGCATTCAATATGCACCATTCAAAGCCACATCATCACTTTTCAAACCTTTTCTGACTTCGTTTGCTATTTTTCATGCATTTCATGATTTATTTGGAGCTAAGATGACCCTGAATTGAAAAGCACTGTAAATGAACTCTGAAATGGTTGAACGTTGGCATGGTATCATAATTTCACCCACATAGCATGTGCTAAAAAGTTGAGAGGGTTACGGCAAAAACTGGATGCACTTCGTGTACAAAATGAACAATCTCTTTCGAAATGTCAGGCTTTTGGACGAAAACTCATCAGTTACAAAAGGATTTCAAATTTTTAAACGTATTTCAACTCAAGACTTTTTATGCATTCAATATGCACCATTCAAAGCCACATCATCACTTTTCAAACCTTTTCTGACTTCATTTGCTATTTTTCATGCATTTCATGATTTATTTTGAGCTAAGATGACCCTGAATTGAAAAGCACTGCAAATGAACTCTGAAATGGTTGAAAGTTGGCACGGTATCATAATTTCACCCACATAGCATGTGCTAAAAAGTTGAGAGGGTTACGACAAAAACTGGATGCACTTCGTGTACAAAATGAACAATATCTTTCGAAGTGTCAGGGTTTTGGACGAAAACTCATCAGTTACAAAAGGATTTCAAATTTTTACACATATTTAAACTCAAGAATTTTTATGCATTCAATATGCACCATTCAAAGCCACATCATCACTTTTCAAACCTTCTCTGACTTCATTTGCTATTTTTCATGCATTTCATGATTTATTTTGAGCTAAGATGACCCTGAATTGAAAAGCACTGCAAATGAACTCTGAAATGGTTGAAAGTTGGCATGGTATCATCATTTCACCCACATAGCATGTGCTAAAAAGTTGAGAGGGTTATGGCAAAAACTGGATGCAGTTCGTGTACAAAATGAACAATCTTTTTCGAAGTGTCAGGGTTTTGGACGAAAACTCATCAGTTACAAAAGTATTTCAAATTTTTAAACATATTTCAACTCAAGACTTTTTATGCATTCAATATGCACCATTCAAAGCCACATCATCACTTTTCAAACCCTCTCTGACTTCATTTGCTATTTTTCATGCATTTCATGATTTATTTTGAGCTAAGATGACCCTGAATTGAAAAGCACTGCAAATGAACTCTGAAATGGTTGAAAGTTGGCACGGTATCATAATTTCACCCACATAGCATGTGCTAAAAAGTTGAGAGGGTTACGACAAAAACTGGATGCACTTCGTGTACAAAATGAACAATATCTTTCGAAGTGTCAGGGTTTTGGACGAAAACTCATCAGTTACAAAAGGATTTCAAATTTTTACACATATTTAAACTCAAGAATTTTTATGCATTCAATATGCACCATTCAAAGCCACATCATCACTTTTCAAACCTTCTCTGACTTCATTTGCTATTTTTCATGCATTTCATGATTTATTTTGAGCTAAGATGACCCTGAATTGAAAAGCACTGCAAATGAACTCTGAAATGGTTGAAAGTTGGCACGGTATCATAATTTCACCCACATAGCATGTGCTAAAAAGTTGAGAGGGTTACGACAAAAACTGGATGCACTTCGTGTACAAAATGAACAATATCTTTCGAAGTGTCAGGGTTTTGGACGAAAACTCATCAGTTACAAAAGGATTTCAAATTTTTACACATATTTAAACTCAAGAATTTTTATGCATTCAATATGCACCATTCAAAGCCACATCATCACTTTTCAAACCTTCTCTGACTTCATTTGCTATTTTTCATGCATTTCATGATTTATTTTGAGCTAAGATGACCCTGAATTGAAAAGCACTGCAAATGAACTCTGAAATGGTTGAAAGTTGGCATGGTATCATCATTTCACCCACATAGCATGTGCTAAAAAGTTGAGAGGGTTATGGCAAAAACTGGATGCAGTTCGTGTACAAAATGAACAATCTCTTTCGAAGTGTCAGGGTTTTGGACGAAAACTCATCAGTTACAAAAGTATTTCAAATTTTTAAACATATTTCAACTCAAGACTTTTTATGCATTCAATATGCACCATTCAAAGCCACATCATCACTTTTCAAACCCTCTCTGACTTCATTTGCTATTTTTCATGCATTTCATGATTTATTTTGAGCTAAGATGACCCTGAATTGAAAAGCACTGCAAATGAACTCTGAAATGGTTGAAAGTTGGCACGGTATCATAATTTCACCCACATAGCATGTGCTAAAAAGTTGAGAGGGTTACGACAAAAACTGGATGCACTTCGTGTACAAAATGAACAATATCTTTCGAAGTGTCAGGGTTTTGGACGAAAACTCATCAGTTACAAAAGGATTTCAAATTTTTACACATATTTAAACTCAAGAATTTTTATGCATTCAATATGCACCATTCAAAGCCACATCATCACTTTTCAAACCTTCTCTGACTTCATTTGCTATTTTTCATGCATTTCATGATTTATTTTGAGCTAAGATGACCCTGAATTGAAAAGCACTGCAAATGAACTCTGAAATGGTTGAAAGTTGGCATGGTATCATCATTTCACCCACATAGCATGTGCTAAAAATTTGAGAGGGTTACGGCAAAAACTGCATGCTCTTCGTGTACAAAATGAGCAATCTCTTTCGATGTGTCAGGGTTTTGGACGAAAACTCAACAGTTACAAAAGGATTTCAAAATTTTAAACATATTTCAACTCAATAATTTTTAAGCATTCAATATGCACCATTCAAAGCCACATCATCACTTTTCAAACCTTTTCTGACTTCGTTTGCTATTTTTCATGCATTTCATGATATATTTTGAGCTAAGATGACCCTGAATTGAAAAGCACTGCAAATGAACTCTGAAATGGTTGAAAGTTGGCATGGTATCAGCATTTCACCCACATAGCATGTGCTAAAAAGTTGAGAGGGTTACGGCAAAAACTTGATGCACTTCGTGTACAAAATGAACAATCTCTTTCGAAGTGTCAGGCTTTTGGACGAAAACACATCAGTTACAAAAGGATTTCAAATTTTTAAACATATTTCAACTCAAGAATTTTTATGCATTCAATATGCACCATTCAAAGCCACATCATCACTTTTCAAACCTTTTCTGACTTCGTTTGCTATTTTTCATGCATTTCATGATTTATTTGGAGCTAAGATGACCCTGAATTGAAAAGCACTGCAAATGAACTCTGAAATGGTTGAAAGTTGGCACGGTATCATAATTTCACCCACATAGCATGTGCTAAAAAGTTGAGAGGGTTACGACAAAAACTGGATGCACTTCGTGTACAAAATGAACAATATCTTTCGAAGTGTCAGGGTTTTGGACGAAAACTCATCAGTTACAAAAGGATTTCAAATTTTTACACATATTTAAACTCAAGAATTTTTATGCATTCAATATGCACCATTCAAAGCCACATCATCACTTTTCAAACCTTCTCTGACTTCATTTGCTATTTTTCATGCATTTCATGATTTATTTTGAGCTAAGATGACCCTGAATTGAAAAGCACTGCAAATGAACTCTGAAATGGTTGAAAGTTGGCATGGTATCATCATTTCACCCACATAGCATGTGCTAAAAATTTGAGAGGGTTACGGCAAAAACTGCATGCTCTTCGTGTACAAAATGAGCAATCTCTTTCGATGTGTCAGGGTTTTGGACGAAAACTCAACAGTTACAAAAGGATTTCAAAATTTTAAACATATTTCAACTCAATAATTTTTAAGCATTCAATATGCACCATTCAAAGCCACATCATCACTTTTCAAACCTTTTCTGACTTCGTTTGCTATTTTTCATGCATTTCATGATATATTTTGAGCTAAGATGACCCTGAATTGAAAAGCACTGCAAATGAACTCTGAAATGGTTGAAAGTTGGCATGGTATCAGCATTTCACCCACATAGCATGTGCTAAAAAGTTGAGAGGGTTACGGCAAAAACTTGATGCACTTCGTGTACAAAATGAACAATCTCTTTCGAAGTGTCAGGCTTTTGGACGAAAACACATCAGTTACAAAAGGATTTCAAATTTTTAAACATATTTCAACTCAAGAATTTTTATGCATTCAATATGCACCATTCAAAGCCACATCATCACTTTTCAAACCTTTTCTGACTTCGTTTGCTATTTTTCATGCATTTCATGATTTATTTTGAGCTAAGATGACCCTGAATTGAAAAGCACTGCAAATGAACTCTGAAATGGTTGAAAGTTGGCATGGTATCATCATTTCACCCACATAGCATGTGCTAAAAATTTGAGAGGGTTACGGCAAAAACTGCATGCTCTTCGTGTACAAAATGAACAATCTCTTTCGATGTGTCAGGGTTTTGGACGAAAACTCAACAGTTACAAAAGGATTTCAAATTTTTAAACATATTTCAACTCAATAATTTTTAAGCATTCAATATGCACCATTCAAAGCCACATCATCACTTTTCAAACCTTTTCTGACTTCGTTTGCTATTTTTCATGCATTTCATGATATATTTTGAGCTAAGATGACCCTGAATTGAAAAGCACTGCAAATGAACTCTGAAATGGTTGAAAGTTGGCATGGTATCATCATTTCACCCACATAGCATGTGCTAAAAATTTGAGAGGGTTACGGCAAAAACTGCATGCTCTTCGTGTACAAAATGAACAATCTCTTTCGATGTGTCAGGGTTTTGGACGAAAACTCAACAGTTACAAAAGGATTTCAAATTTTTAAACATATTTCAACTCAATAATTTTTAAGCATTCAATATGCACCATTCAAAGCCACATCATCACTTTTCAAACCTTTTCTGACTTCGTTTGCTATTTTTCATACATTTCATGATTTATTTTGAGCTAAGATGACCCTGAATTGAAAAGCACTGCAAATGAACTCTGAAATGGTTGAAAGTTGGCATGGTATCATCATTTCACCCACATAGCATGTGCTAAAAAGTTGAGAGGGTTAAGGCAAAAACTGGATGCACTTCGTGTACAAAATGAACAATCTCTTTCGAAGTGTCAGGGTTTTGGACGAAAACACAACAGTTACAAAAGGATTTCAAATTTTTAAACATATTTCAACTCAAGAATTTTTATGCATTCAATATGCACCATTCAAAGCCACATCATCACTTTTCAAACCTTTTCTGACTTCGTTTGCTATTTTTCATGCATTTCATGATTTATTTGGAGCTAAGATGACCCTGAATTGAAAAGCACTGCAAATGAACTCTGAAATGGTTGAAAGTTGGCATGGTATCATCATTTCACCCACATAGCATGTGCTAAAAAGTTGAGAGGGTTACGGCAAAAACTGGATGCACTTCGTGTACAAAATGAACAATCTCTTTCGAAGTGTCAGGGTTTTGGACGAAAACTCATCAGTTACAAAAGGATTTCAAATTTTTAAACATATTTCAACTCAAGAATTTTTATGCATTCAATATGCACCATTCAAAGCCACATCATCACTTTTCAAACCTTTTCTGACTTCGTTTGCTATTTTTCATGCATTTCATGATTTATTTGGAGCTAAGATGACCCTGAATTGAAAAGCACTGCAAATGAACTCTGAAATGGTTGAAAGTTGGCATGGTATCATCATTTCACCCACATAGCATGTGATAAAAAGTTGAGAGGTTTACAGCAAAAACTGGATGCACTTCGTGTACAAAATGAACAATCTCTTTCGAAGTGTCAGGGTTTTGGACGAAAACTCATCAGTTACCAAAGGATTTCAAATTTTTAAACATATTTCAACTCAAGACTTTTTATGCATTCAATATGCACCATTCAAAGCCACATCATCACTTTTCAAACCTTTTCTGACTTCGTTTGCTATTTTTCATGCATTTCATGATTTATTTGGAGCTAAGATGACCCTGAATTGAAAAGCACTGTAAATGAACTCTGAAATGGTTGAACGTTGGCATGGTATCATAATTTCACCCACATAGCATGTGCTAAAAAGTTGAGAGGGTTACGGCAAAAACTGGATGCACTTCGTGTACAAAATGAACAATCTCTTTCGAAATGTCAGGCTTTTGGACGAAAACTCATCAGTTACAAAAGGATTTCAAATTTTTAAACGTATTTCAACTCAAGACTTTTTATGCATTCAATATGCACCATTCAAAGCCACATCATCACTTTTCAAACCTTTTCTGACTTCATTTGCTATTTTTCATGCATTTCATGATTTATTTTGAGCTAAGATGACCCTGAATTGAAAAGCACTGCAAATGAACTCTGAAATGGTTGAAAGTTGGCACGGTATCATAATTTCACCCACATAGCATGTGCTAAAAAGTTGAGAGGGTTACGACAAAAACTGGATGCACTTCGTGTACAAAATGAACAATATCTTTCGAAGTGTCAGGGTTTTGGACGAAAACTCATCAGTTACAAAAGGATTTCAAATTTTTACACATATTTAAACTCAAGAATTTTTATGCATTCAATATGCACCATTCAAAGCCACATCATCACTTTTCAAACCTTCTCTGACTTCATTTGCTATTTTTCATGCATTTCATGATTTATTTTGAGCTAAGATGACCCTGAATTGAAAAGCACTGCAAATGAACTCTGAAATGGTTGAAAGTTGGCATGGTATCATCATTTCACCCACATAGCATGTGCTAAAAAGTTGAGAGGGTTATGGCAAAAACTGGATGCAGTTCGTGTACAAAATGAACAATCTCTTTCGAAGTGTCAGGGTTTTGGACGAAAACTCATCAGTTACAAAAGTATTTCAAATTTTTAAACATATTTCAACTCAAGACTTTTTATGCATTCAATATGCACCATTCAAAGCCACATCATCACTTTTCAAACCCTCTCTGACTTCATTTGCTATTTTTCATGCATTTCATGATTTATTTTGAGCTAAGATGACCCTGAATTGAAAAGCACTGCAAATGAACTCTGAAATGGTTGAAAGTTGGCACGGTATCATAATTTCACCCACATAGCATGTGCTAAAAAGTTGAGAGGGTTACGACAAAAACTGGATGCACTTCGTGTACAAAATGAACAATATCTTTCGAAGTGTCAGGGTTTTGGACGAAAACTCATCAGTTACAAAAGGATTTCAAATTTTTACACATATTTAAACTCAAGAATTTTTATGCATTCAATATGCACCATTCAAAGCCACATCATCACTTTTCAAACCTTCTCTGACTTCATTTGCTATTTTTCATGCATTTCATGATTTATTTTGAGCTAAGATGACCCTGAATTGAAAAGCACTGCAAATGAACTCTGAAATGGTTGAAAGTTGGCATGGTATCATCATTTCACCCACATAGCATGTGCTAAAAATTTGAGAGGGTTACGGCAAAAACTGCATGCTCTTCGTGTACAAAATGAGCAATCTCTTTCGATGTGTCAGGGTTTTGGACGAAAACTCAACAGTTACAAAAGGATTTCAAAATTTTAAACATATTTCAACTCAATAATTTTTAAGCATTCAATATGCACCATTCAAAGCCACATCATCACTTTTCAAACCTTCTGTGACTTCCTTTGTTATTTTTCATGCATTTCATGATTTATTTCGAGCTAAGATGACCCTGAATTGAAAAGCACTGCAAATGAACTCTGAAATGGTTGAAAGTTGGCATGGTATCATCATTTCACCCACATAGCATGTGCTAAAAAGTTGAGAGGGTTACGGCAAAAACTGGATGCACTTCGTGTACAAAATGAACAATCTCTGTCGAAGTGTCAGGGTTTTCGACGAAAACTCATCAGTTACAAAAGGATTTCAAATTTTTAAACATATTTCAACTCAAGAATTTTTATCCATTCAATATGCACCATTCAAAGCCACATCATCACTTTTCAAACCTTTTCTGACTTCGTTTGCTATTTTTCATGCATTTCATGATTTATTTTGAGCTAAGATGACCCTGAATTGAAAAGCACTGCAAATGAACTCTGAAATGGTTGAAAGTTGGCATGGTATCATCATTTCACCCACATAGCATGTGCTAAAAAGTTGAGAGGGTTACGGAAAAAACTGGATGCACTTCGTGTACAAAATGAACAATCTCTTTCGAAGTGTCAGGGTTTTGGACGAAAACTCATCAGTTACAAAAGGATTTCAAATTTTTAAACATATTTCAACTCAAGACTTTTTATGCATTCAATATGCACCATTCAAAGCCACAACATCACTTTTCAAACCTTTTCTGACTTCATTTGCTATTTTTCATGCATTTCATGATTTATTTTGAGCTAAGATGACCCTGAATTGAAAAGCACTGCAAATGAACTCTGAAATGGTTGAAAGTTGGCATGGTATCATCATTTCACCCACATAGCATGTGCTAAAAAGTTGAGAGGGTTACGGCAAAAACTGGATGCACTTCGTGTACAAAATGAACAATCTCTTTCGAAATGTCAGGGTTTTGGACGAAAACTCATCAGTTACAAAAGGATTTCAAATTTTTAAACATATTTCAACTCAAGAATTTTTATCCATTCAATATGCACCATTCAAAGCCACATCATCACTTTTCAAACCTTTTCTGACTTCGTTTGCTATTTTTCATGCATTTCATGATTTATTTTGAGCTAAGATGACCCTGAATTGAAAAGCACTGCAAATGAACTCTGAAATGGTTGAAAGTTGGCATGGTATCATCATTTCACCCACATAGCATGTGCTAAAAAGTTGAGAGGGTTACGGAAAAAACTGGATGCACTTCGTGTACAAAATGAACAATCTCTTTCGAAGTGTCAGGGTTTTGGACGAAAACTCATCAGTTACAAAAGTATTTCAAATTTTTAAACATATTTCAACTCAAGAATTTTTATGCATTCAATATGCACCATTCAAAGCCACATCATCACTTTTCAAACCTTTTCTGACTTCATTTGCTATTTTTCATGCATTTCATGATTTATTTTGAGCTAATATGACCCTGAATTGAAAAGCACTGCAAATGAACTCTGAAATGGTTGAAAGTTGGCATGGTATCATAATTTCACCCACATAGCATGTGCTAAAAAGTTGAGAGGGTTACGGCAAAAACTGGATGCACTTCGTGTACAAAATGAACAATCTCTTTCGAAGTGTCAGGGTTTTGGACGAAAACTCATCAGTTACAAAAGGATTTCAAATTTTTAAACATATTTCAACTCAAGAATTTTTATCCATTCAATATGCACCATTCAAAGCCACATCATCACTTTTCAAACCTTTTCTGACTTCGTTTGCTATTTTTCATGCATTTCATGATTTATTTTGAGCTAAGATGACCCTGAATTGAAAAGCACTGCAAATGAACTCTGAAATGGTTGAAAGTTGGCATGGTATCATCATTTCACCCACATAGCATGTGCTAAAAAGTTGAGAGGGTTACGGAAAAAACTGGATGCACTTCGTGTACAAAATGAACAATCTCTTTCGAAGTGTCAGGGTTTTGGACGAAAACTCATCAGTTACAAAAGTATTTCAAATTTTTAAACATATTTCAACTCAAGAATTTTTATGCATTCAATATGCACCATTCAAAGCCACATCATCACTTTTCAAACCTTTTCTGACTTCGTTTGCTATTTTTCATGCATTTCATGATATATTTTGAGCTAAGATGACCCTGAATTGAAAAGCACTGCAAATGAACTCTGAAATGGTTGAAAGTTGGCATGGTATCATCATTTCACCCACATAGCATGTGCTAAAAAGTTGAGAGGGTTACGGCAAAAACTGGATGCACTTCGTGTACAAAATGAACAATCTCTTTCGAAGTGTCAGGGTTTTGGACGAAAACTCATCAGTTACAAAAGTATTTCAAATTTTTAAACATATTTCAACTCAAGAATTTTTATGCATTCAATATGCACCATTCAAAGCCACATCATCACTTTTCAAACCTTTTCTGACTTCGTTTGCTATTTTTCATGCATTTCATGATATATTTTGAGCTAAGATGACCCTGAATTGAAAAGCACTGCAAATGAACTCTGAAATGGTTGAAAGTTGGCATGGTATCATCATTTCACCCACATAGCATGTGCTAAAAAGTTGAGAGGGTTACGGCAAAAACTGGATGCACTTCGTGTACAAAATGAACAATCTCTTTCGAAGTGTCAGGGTTTTGGACGAAAACTCATCAGTTACAAAAGGATTTCAAATTTTTAAACATATTTCAACTCAAGAATTTTTATGCATTCAATATGCACCATTCAAAGCCACATCATCACTTTTCAAACCTTTTCTGACTTCGTTTGCTATTTTTCATGCATTTCATGATTTATTTTGAGCTAAGATGACCCTGAATTGAAAAGCACTGCAAATGAACTCTGAAATGGTTGAAAGTTGGCATGGTAGCATCATTTCACCCACATAGCATGTGCTAAAAAGTTGAGAGGGTTACGGCAAAAACTGGATGCACTTCGTGTACAAAATGAACAATCTCTTTCGAAGTGTCAGGGTTTTGGACGAAAACTCATCAGTTACAAAAGGATTTCAAATTTTTAAACATATTTCAACTCAAGAATTTTTATCCATTCAATATGCACCATTCAAAGCCACATCATCACTTTTCAAACCTTTTCTGACTTCGTTTGCTATTTTTCATGCATTTCATGATTTATTTTGAGCTAAGATGACCCTGAATTGAAAAGCACTGCAAATGAACTCTGAAATGGTTGAAAGTTGGCATGGTATCATCATTTCACCCACATAGCATGTGCTAAAAAGTTGAGAGGGTTACGGCAAAAACTGAATGCACTTCGTGTACAAAATGAACAATCTCTTTCGAAGTGTCAGGGTTTTGGACGAAAACTCATCAGTTACAAAAGGATTTCAAATTTTTAAACATATTTCAACTCAAGACTTTTTATGCATTCAATATGCACCATTCAAAGCCACAACATCACTTTTCAAACCTTTTCTGACTTCATTTGCTATTTTTCATGCATTTCATGATTTATTTTGAGCTAAGATGACCCTGAATTGAAAAGCACTGCAAATGAACTCTGAAATGGTTGAAAGTTGGCATGGTATCATCATTTCACCCACATAGCATGTGCTAAAAAGTTGAGAGGGTTACGGCAAAAACTGGATGCACTTCGTGTACAAAATGAACAATCTCTTTCGAAATGTCAGGCTTTTGGACGAAAACTCATCAGTTACAAAAGGATTTCAAATTTTTAAACGTATTTCAACTCAAGACTTTTTATGCATTCAATATGCACCATTCAAAGCCACATCATCACTTTTCAAACCTTTTCTGACTTCGTTTGCTATTTTTCATGCATTTCTTGATTTATTTTGAGCTAAGATGACCCTGAATTGAAAAGCACTGCAAATGAACTCTGAAATGGTTGAAAGTTGGCATGGTATCATCATTTCACCCACATAGCATGTGCTAAAAAGTTGAGAGGGTTACGGCAAAAACTGGATGCACTTCGTGTACAAAATGAACAATCTCTTTCGAAGTGTCAGGGTTTTGTACGAAAACACATCAGTTACAAAAGGATTTCAAATTTTTAAACATATTTCAACTCAAGAATTTTTATGCATTCAATATGCACCATTCAAAGCCACATCATCACTTTTCAAACCTTTTCTGACTTCGTTTGCTATTTTTCATGCATTTCATGATTTATTTTGAGCTAAGATGACCCTGAATTGAAAAGCACTGCAAATGAACTCTGAAATGGTTGAAAGTTGGCATGGTATCATCATTTCACCCACATAGCATGTGCTAAAAAGTTGAGAGGGTTACGGCAAAAACTGGATGCACTTCGTGTACAAAATGAACAATCTCTTTCGAAGTGTCAGGGTTTTGGACGAAAACTCATCAGTTACAAAAGGATTTCAAATTTTTAAACATATTTCAACTCAAGAATTTTTATCCATTCAATATGCACCATTCAAAGCCACATCATCACTTTTCAAACCTTTTCTGACTTCGTTTGCTATTTTTCATGCATTTCATGATTTATTTGGAGCTAAGATGACCCTGAATTGAAAAGCACTGCAAATGAACTCTGAAATGGTTGAAAGTTGGCATGGTATCATCATTTCACCCACATAGCATGTGCTAAAAAGTTGAGAGGGTTACGGCAAAAACTGGATGCACTTCGTGTACAAAATGAACAATCTCTTTCGAAGTGTCAGGGTTTTGGACGAAAACTCATCAGTTACAAAAGTATTTCAAATTTTTAAACATATTTCAACTCAAGAATTTTTATGCATTCAATATGCACCATTCAAAGCCACATCATCACTTTTCAAACCTTTTCTGACTTCGTTTGCTATTTTTCATGCATTTCATGATATATTTTGAGCTAAGATGACCCTGAATTGAAAAGCACTGCAAATGAACTCTGAAATGGTTGAAAGTTGGCATGGTATCATCATTTCACCCACATAGCATGTGCTAAAAAGTTGAGAGGGTTACGGCAAAAACTGGATGCACTTCGTGTACAAAATGAACAATCTCTTTCGAAGTGTCAGGGTTTTGGACGAAAACTCATCAGTTACAAAAGGATTTCAAATTTTTAAACATATTTCAACTCAAGAATTTTTATGCATTCAATATGCACCATTCAAAGCCACATCATCACTTTTCAAACCTTTTCTGACTTCGTTTGCTATTTTTCATGCATTTCATGATTTATTTTGAGCTAAGATGACCCTGAATTGAAAAGCACTGCAAATGAACTCTGAAATGGTTGAAAGTTGGCATGGTATCATCATTTCACCCACATAGCATGTGCTAAAAAGTTGAGAGGGTTACGGCAAAAACTGGATGCACTTCGTGTACAAAATGAACAATCTCTTTCGAAGTGTCAGGGTTTTGGACGAAAACTCATCAGTTACAAAAGGATTTCAAATTTTTAAACATATTTCAACTCAAGAATTTTTATCCATTCAATATGCACCATTCAAAGCCACATCATCACTTTTCAAACCTTTTCTGACTTCGTTTGCTATTTTTCATGCATTTCATGATTTATTTTGAGCTAAGATGACCCTGAATTGAAAAGCACTGCAAATGAACTCTGAAATGGTTGAAAGTTGGCATGGTATCATCATTTCACCCACATAGCATGTGCTAAAAAGTTGAGAGGGTTACGGCAAAAACTGAATGCACTTCGTGTACAAAATGAACAATCTCTTTCGAAGTGTCAGGGTTTTGGACGAAAACTCATCAGTTACAAAAGGATTTCAAATTTTTAAACATATTTCAACTCAAGACTTTTTATGCATTCAATATGCACCATTCAAAGCCACATCATAACTTTTCAAACCTTTTCTGACTTCATTTGCTATTTTTCATGCATTTCATGATTTATTTTGAGCTAAGATGACCCTGAATTGAAAAGCACTGCAAATGAACTCTGAAATGGTTGAAAGTTGGCATGGTATCATCATTTCACCCACATAGCATGTGCTAAAAAGTTGAGAGGGTTACGGCAAAAACTGGATGCACTTCGTGTACAAAATGAACAATCTCTTTCGAAATGTCAGGCTTTTGGACGAAAACTCATCAGTTACAAAAGGATTTCAAATTTTTAAACGTATTTCAACTCAAGACTTTTTATGCATTCAATATGCACCATTCAAAGCCACATCATCACTTTTCAAACCTTTTCTGACTTCGTTTGCTATTTTTCATGCATTTCTTGATTTATTTTGAGCTAAGATGACCCTGAATTGAAAAGCACTGCAAATGAACTCTGAAATGGTTGAAAGTTGGCATGGTATCATCATTTCACCCACATAGCATGTGCTAAAAAGTTGAGAGGGTTACGGCAAAAACTGGATGCACTTCGTGTACAAAATGAACAATCTCTTTCGAAGTGTCAGGGTTTTGTACGAAAACACATCAGTTACAAAAGGATTTCAAATTTTTAAACATATTTCAACTCAAGAATTTTTATGCATTCAATATGCACCATTCAAAGCCACATCATCACTTTTCAAACCTTTTCTGACTTCGTTTGCTATTTTTCATGCATTTCATGATTTATTTTGAGCTAAGATGACCCTGAATTGAAAAGCACTGCAAATGAACTCTGAAATGGTTGAAAGTTGGCATGGTATCATCATTTCACCCACATAGCATGTGCTAAAAAGTTGAGAGGGTTACGGCAAAAACTGGATGCACTTCGTGTACAAAATGAACAATCTCTTTCGAAGTGTCAGGGTTTTGGACGAAAACTCATCAGTTACAAAAGGATTTCAAATTTTTAAACATATTTCAACTCAAGAATTTTTATCCATTCAATATGCACCATTCAAAGCCACATCATCACTTTTCAAACCTTTTCTGACTTCGTTTGCTATTTTTCATGCATTTCATGATTTATTTGGAGCTAAGATGACCCTGAATTGAAAAGCACTGCAAATGAACTCTGAAATGGCTGAAAGTTGGCATGGTATCATCATTTCACCCACATAGCATGTGCTAAAAAGTTGAGAGGGTTACGGCAAAAACTGGATGCACTTCGTGTACAAAATGAACAATCTCTTTCGAAGTGTCAGGGTTTTGGACGAAAACTCATCAGTTACAAAAGGATTTCAAATTCTTAAACATATTTCAACTCAAGACTTTTTATGCATTCAATATGCACCATTCAAAGCCACATCATCACTTTTCAAACCTTTTCTGACTTCATTTGCTATTTTTCATGCATTTCATGATTTATTTTGAGCTAAGATGACCCTGAATTGAAAAGCACTGCAAATGAACTCTGAAATGGTTGAAAGTTGGCATGGTATCATCATTTCACCCACATAGCATGTGCTAAAAAGTTGAGAGGGTTACGGCAAAAACTGGATGCACTTCGTGTACAAAATGAACAATCTCTTTCGAAGTGTCAGGGTTTTGGACGAAAACTCATCAGTTACAAAAGGATTTCAAATTTTTAAACATATTTCAACTCAAGAATTTTTATCCATTCAATATGCACCATTCAAAGCCACATCATCACTTTTCAAACCTTTTCTGACTTCGTTTGCTATTTTTCATGCATTTCATGATTTATTTGGAGCTAAGATGACCCTGAATTGAAAAGCACTGCAAATGAACTCTGAAATGGCTGAAAGTTGGCATGGTATCATCATTTCACCCACATAGCATGTGCTAAAAAGTTGAGAGGGTTACGGCAAAAACTGGATGCACTTCGTGTACAAAATGAACAATCTCTTTCGAAGTGTCAGGGTTTTGGACGAAAACTCATCAGTTACAAAAGGATTTCAAATTCTTAAACATATTTCAACTCAAGACTTTTTATGCATTCAATATGCACCATTCAAAGCCACATCATCACTTTTCAAACCTTTTCTGACTTCATTTGCTATTTTTCATGCATTTCATGATTTATTTTGAGCTAAGATGACCCTGAATTGAAAAGCACTGCAAATGAACTCTGAAATGGTTGAAAGTTGGCATGGTATCATCATTTCACCCACATAGCATGTGCTAAAAAGTTGAGAGGGTTACGGCAAAAACTGGATGCACTTCGTGTACAAAATGAACAATCTCTTTCGAAATGTCAGGCTTTTGGACGAAAACTCATCAGTTACAAAAGGATTTCAAATTTTTAAACGTATTTCAACTCAAGACTTTTTATGCATTCAATATGCACCATTCAAAGCCACATCATCACTTTTCAAACCTTTTTTGACTTCGTTTGCTATTTTTCATGCATTTCTTGATTTATTTTGAGCTAAGATGACCCTGAATTGAAAAGCACTGCAAATGAACTCTGAAATGGTTGAAAGTTGGCATGGTATCATCATTTCACCCACATAGGATGTGCTAAAAAGTTGAGAGGGTTACGGCAAAAACTAGATGCACTTCGTGTACAAAATGAACAATCTCTTTCGAAGTGTCAGGGTTTTGGACGAAAACTCATCAGTTACAAAAGGATTTCAAATTTTTAAACATATATCAACTCAAGAATTTTTATGCATTCAATATGCACCATTCAAAGCCACATCATCACTTTTCAAACCTTTTCTGGCTTCATTTGCTATTTTTCATGCATTTCATGATTTATTTTGAGCTAAGATGACCCTGAATTGAAAAGCACTGCAAATGAACTCTGAAATGGTTGAAAGTTGGCATGGTATCATCATTTCACCCACATAGCATGTGCTAAAAAGTTGAGAGGGTTACGGCTGGATGCACTTCGTGTACAAAATGAACAATCTCTTTCGAAATGTCAGGCTTTTGGACGAAAACTCATCAGTTACAAAAGGATTTCAAATTTTTAAACGTATTTCAACTCAAGACTTTGTATGCATTCAATATGCACCATTCAAAGCCACATCATCACTTTTCAAACCTTTTCTGACTTCGTTTGCTATTTTTCATGCATTTTATGATTTATTTTGAGCTAAGATGCCCCTGAATTGAAAAACACTGCAAATGAACTCTGAAATGGTTGAAAGTTGGCATGGTATCATCATTTCACCCACATAGCATGTGCTAAAAATTTGAGAGGGTTACGGCAAAAACTGCATGCTCTTCGTGTACAAAATGAACAATCTCTTTCGAAGTGTCAGGGTTTTGGACGAAAACTCATCAGTTACAAAAGGATTTCAAATTTTTAAACATATTTCAACTCAAGAATTTTTATGCATTCAATATGCACCATTCAAAGCCACATCATCACTTTTCAAACCTTTTCTGACTTCGTTTGCTATTTTTCATGCATTTCATGATTTATTTTGAGCTAAGATGACCCTGAATTGAAAAGCACTGCAAATGAACTCTGAAATGGTTGAAAGTTGGCATGGTATCATCATTTCACCCACATAGCATGTGCTAAAAAGTTGAGAGGGTTACGGCAAAAACTGGATGCACTTCGTGTACAAAATGAACAATCTCTTTCGAAGTGTCAGGGTTTTGGACGAAAACTCATCAGTTACAAAAGGATTTCAAATTTTTAAACATATTTCAACTCAAGAATTTTTATCCATTCAATATGCACCATTCAAAGCCACATCATCACTTTTCAAACCTTTTCTGACTTCGTTTGCTATTTTTCATGCATTTCATGATTTATTTGGAGCTAAGATGACCCTGAATTGAAAAGCACTGCAAATGAACTCTGAAATGGTTGAAAGTTGGCATGGTATCATCATTTCACCCACATAGCATGTGCTAAAAAGTTGAGAGGGTTACGGCAAAAACTGAATGCACTTCGTGTACAAAATGAACAATCTCTTTCGAAGTGTCAGGGTTTTGGACGAAAACTCATCAGTTACAAAAGGATTTCAAATTTTTAAACATATTTCAACTCAAGACTTTTTATGCATTCAATATGCACCATTCAAAGCCACATCATCACTTTTCAAACCTTTTCTGACTTCATTTGCTATTTTTCATGCATTTCATGATTTATTTTGAGCTAAGATGACCCTGAATTGAAAAGCACTGCAAATGAACTCTGAAATGGTTGAAAGTTGGCATGGTATCATCATTTCACCCACATAGCATGTGCTAAAAAGTTGAGAGGGTTACGGCAAAAACTGGATGCACTTCGTGTACAAAATGAACAATCTCTTTCGAAATGTCAGGCTTTTGGACGAAAACTCATCAGTTACAAAAGGATTTCAAATTTTTAAACGTATTTCAACTCAAGACTTTTTATGCATTCAATATGCACCATTCAAAGCCACATCATCACTTTTCAAACCTTTTCTGACTTCGTTTGCTATTTTTCATGCATTTCTTGATTTATTTTGAGCTAAGATGACCCTGAATTGAAAAGCACTGCAAATGAACTCTGAAATGGTTGAAAGTTGGCATGGTATCATCATTTCACCCACATAGCATGTGCTAAAAAGTTGAGAGGGTTACGGCAAAAACTGGATGCACTTCGTGTACAAAATGAACAATCTCTTTCGAAGTGTCAGGGTTTTGTACGAAAACACATCAGTTACAAAAGGATTTCAAATTTTTAAACATATTTCAACTCAAGAATTTTTATGCATTCAATATGCACCATTCAAAGCCACATCATCACTTTTCAAACCTTTTCTGACTTCGTTTGCTATTTTTCATGCATTTCATGATTTATTTTGAGCTAAGATGACCCTGAATTGAAAAGCACTGCAAATGAACTCTGAAATGGTTGAAAGTTGGCATGGTATCATCATTTCACCCACATAGCATGTGCTAAAAAGTTGAGAGGGTTACGGCAAAAACTGGATGCACTTCGTGTACAAAATGAACAATCTCTTTCGAAGTGTCAGGGTTTTGGACGAAAACTCATCAGTTACAAAAGGATTTCAAATTTTTAAACATATTTCAACTCAAGAATTTTTATCCATTCAATATGCACCATTCAAAGCCACATCATCACTTTTCAAACCTTTTCTGACTTCGTTTGCTATTTTTCATGCATTTCATGATTTATTTGGAGCTAAGATGACCCTGAATTGAAAAGCACTGCAAATGAACTCTGAAATGGCTGAAAGTTGGCATGGTATCATCATTTCACCCACATAGCATGTGCTAAAAAGTTGAGAGGGTTACGGCAAAAACTGGATGCACTTCGTGTACAAAATGAACAATCTCTTTCGAAGTGTCAGGGTTTTGGACGAAAACTCATCAGTTACAAAAGGATTTCAAATTCTTAAACATATTTCAACTCAAGACTTTTTATGCATTCAATATGCACCATTCAAAGCCACATCATCACTTTTCAAACCTTTTCTGACTTCATTTGCTATTTTTCATGCATTTCATGATTTATTTTGAGCTAAGATGACCCTGAATTGAAAAGCACTGCAAATGAACTCTGAAATGGTTGAAAGTTGGCATGGTATCATCATTTCACCCACATAGCATGTGCTAAAAAGTTGAGAGGGTTACGGCAAAAACTGGATGCACTTCGTGTACAAAATGAACAATCTCTTTCGAAGTGTCAGGGTTTTGGACGAAAACTCATCAGTTACAAAAGGATTTCAAATTTTTAAACATATTTCAACTCAAGAATTTTTATCCATTCAATATGCACCATTCAAAGCCACATCATCACTTTTCAAACCTTTTCTGACTTCGTTTGCTATTTTTCATGCATTTCATGATTTATTTGGAGCTAAGATGACCCTGAATTGAAAAGCACTGCAAATGAACTCTGAAATGGCTGAAAGTTGGCATGGTATCATCATTTCACCCACATAGCATGTGCTAAAAAGTTGAGAGGGTTACGGCAAAAACTGGATGCACTTCGTGTACAAAATGAACAATCTCTTTCGAAGTGTCAGGGTTTTGGACGAAAACTCATCAGTTACAAAAGGATTTCAAATTCTTAAACATATTTCAACTCAAGACTTTTTATGCATTCAATATGCACCATTCAAAGCCACATCATCACTTTTCAAACCTTTTCTGACTTCATTTGCTATTTTTCATGCATTTCATGATTTATTTTGAGCTAAGATGACCCTGAATTGAAAAGCACTGCAAATGAACTCTGAAATGGTTGAAAGTTGGCATGGTATCATCATTTCACCCACATAGCATGTGCTAAAAAGTTGAGAGGGTTACGGCAAAAACTGGATGCACTTCGTGTACAAAATGAACAATCTCTTTCGAAATGTCAGGCTTTTGGACGAAAACTCATCAGTTACAAAAGGATTTCAAATTTTTAAACGTATTTCAACTCAAGACTTTTTATGCATTCAATATGCACCATTCAAAGCCACATCATCACTTTTCAAACCTTTTCTGACTTCGTTTGCTATTTTTCATGCATTTCTTGATTTATTTTGAGCTAAGATGACCCTGAATTGAAAAGCACTGCAAATGAACTCTGAAATGGTTGAAAGTTGGCATGGTATCATCATTTCACCCACATAGCATGTGCTAAAAAGTTGAGAGGGTTACGGCAAAAACTGGATGCACTTCGTGTACAAAATGAACAATCTCTTTCGAAGTGTCAGGGTTTTGGACGAAAACTCATCAGTTACAAAAGGATTTCAAATTTTTAAACATATATCAACTCAAGAATTTTTATGCATTCAATATGCACCATTCAAAGCCACATCATCACTTTTCAAACCTTTTCTGGCTTCATTTGCTATTTTTCATGCATTTCATGATTTATTTTGAGCTAAGATGACCCTGAATTGAAAAGCACTGCAAATGAACTCTGAAATGGTTGAAAGTTGGCATGGTATCATCATTTCACCCACATAGCATGTGCTAAAAAGTTGAGAGGGTTACGGCTGGATGCACTTCGTGTACAAAATGAACAATCTCTTTCGAAATGTCAGGCTTTTGGACGAAAACTCATCAGTTACAAAAGGATTTCAAATTTTTAAACGTATTTCAACTCAAGACTTTGTATGCATTCAATATGCACCATTCAAAGCCACATCATCACTTTTCAAACCTTTTCTGACTTCGTTTGCTATTTTTCATGCATTTCATGATTTATTTTGAGCTAAGATGCCCCTGAATTGAAAAACACTGCAAATGAACTCTGAAATGGTTGAAAGTTGGCATGGTATCATCATTTCACCCACATAGCATGTGCTAAAAATTTGAGAGGGTTACGGCAAAAACTGCATGCTCTTCGTGTACAAAATGAACAATCTCTTTCGATGTGTCAGGGTTTTGGACGAAAACTCAACAGTTACAAAAGGATTTCAAAATTTTAAACATATTTCAACTCAATAATTTTTAAGCATTCAATATGCACCATTCAAAGCCACATCATCACTTTTCAAACCTTTTCTGACTTCGTTTGCTATTTTTCATGCATTTCATGATATATTTTGAGCTAAGATGACCCTGAATTGAAAAGCACTGCAAATGAACTCTGAAATGGTTGAAAGTTGGCATGGTATCATCATTTCACCCACATAGCATGTGCTAAAAAGTTGAGAGGGTTACGGCAAAAACTGGATGCACTTCGTGTACAAAATGAACAATCTCTTTCGAAGTGTCAGGGTTTTGGACGAAAACACATCAGTTACAAAAGGATTTCAAATTTTTAAACATATTTCAACTCAAGAATTTTTATGCATTCAATATGCACCATTCAAAGCCACATCATCACTTTTCAAACCTTTTCTGGCTTCATTTGCTATTTTTCATGCATTTCATGATTTATTTTGAGCTAAGATGACCCTGAATTGAAAAGCACTGCAAATGAACTCTGAAATGGTTGAAAGTTGGCATGGTATCATCATTTCACCCACATAGCATGTGCTAAAAAGTTGAGAGGGTTACGGCTGGATGCACTTCGTGTACAAAATGAACAATCTCTTTCGAAATGTCAGGCTTTTGGACGAAAACTCATCAGTTACAAAAGGATTTCAAATTTTTAAACGTATTTCAACTCAAGACTTTGTATGCATTCAATATGCACCATTCAAAGCCACATCATCACTTTTCAAACCTTTTCTGACTTCGTTTGCTATTTTTCATGCATTTCATGATTTATTTTGAGCTAAGATGCCCCTGAATTGAAAAACACTGCAAATGAACTCTGAAATGGTTGAAAGTTGGCATGGTATCATCATTTCACCCACATAGCATGTGCTAAAAATTTGAGAGGGTTACGGCAAAAACTGCATGCTCTTCGTGTACAAAATGAACAATCTCTTTCGAAGTGTCAGGGTTTTGGACGAAAACTCATCAGTTACAAAAGGATTTCAAATTTTTAAACATATTTCAACTCAAGAATTTTTATGCATTCAATATGCACCATTCAAAGCCACATCATCACTTTTCAAACCTTTTCTGACTTCGTTTGCTATTTTTCATGCATTTCATGATTTATTTTGAGCTAAGATGACCCTGAATTGAAAAGCACTGCAAATGAACTCTGAAATGGTTGAAAGTTGGCATGGTATCATCATTTCACCCACATAGCATGTGCTAAAAAGTTGAGAGGGTTACGGCAAAAACTGGATGCACTTCGTGTACAAAATGAACAATCTCTTTCGAAGTGTCAGGGTTTTGGACGAAAACTCATCAGTTACAAAAGGATTTCAAATTTTTAAACATATTTCAACTCAAGAATTTTTATCCATTCAATATGCACCATTCAAAGCCACATCATCACTTTTCAAACCTTTTCTGACTTCGTTTGCTATTTTTCATGCATTTCATGATTTATTTTGAGCTAAGATGACCCTGAATTGAAAAGCACTGCAAATGAACTCTGAAATGGTTGAAAGTTGGCATGGTATCATCATTTCACCCACATAGCATGTGCTAAAAAGTTGAGAGGGTTACGGCAAAAACTGAATGCACTTCGTGTACAAAATGAACAATCTCTTTCGAAGTGTCAGGGTTTTGGACGAAAACTCATCAGTTACAAAAGGATTTCAAATTTTTAAACATATTTCAACTCAAGACTTTTTATGCATTCAATATGCACCATTCAAAGCCACAACATCACTTTTCAAACCTTTTCTGACTTCATTTGCTATTTTTCATGCATTTCATGATTTATTTTGAGCTAAGATGACCCTGAATTGAAAAGCACTGCAAATGAACTCTGAAATGGTTGAAAGTTGGCATGGTATCATCATTTCACCCACATAGCATGTGCTAAAAAGTTGAGAGGGTTACGGCAAAAACTGGATGCACTTCGTGTACAAAATGAACAATCTCTTTCGAAATGTCAGGCTTTTGGACGAAAACTCATCAGTTACAAAAGGATTTCAAATTTTTAAACGTATTTCAACTCAAGACTTTTTATGCATTCAATATGCACCATTCAAAGCCACATCATCACTTTTCAAACCTTTTCTGACTTCGTTTGCTATTTTTCATGCATTTCTTGATTTATTTTGAGCTAAGATGACCCTGAATTGAAAAGCACTGCAAATGAACTCTGAAATGGTTGAAAGTTGGCATGGTATCATCATTTCACCCACATAGCATGTGCTAAAAAGTTGAGAGGGTTACGGCAAAAACTGGATGCACTTCGTGTACAAAATGAACAATCTCTTTCGAAGTGTCAGGGTTTTGTACGAAAACACATCAATTACAAAAGGATTTCAAATTTTTAAACATATTTCAACTCAAGAATTTTTATGCATTCAATATGCACCATTCAAAGCCACATCATCACTTTTCAAACCTTTTCTGACTTCGTTTGCTATTTTTCATGCATTTCATGATTTATTTTGAGCTAAGATGACCCTGAATTGAAAAGCACTGCAAATGAACTCTGAAATGGTTGAAAGTTGGCATGGTATCATCATTTCACCCACATAGCATGTGCTAAAAAGTTGAGAGGGTTACGGCAAAAACTGGATGCACTTCGTGTACAAAATGAACAATCTCTTTCGAAGTGTCAGGGTTTTGGACGAAAACTCATCAGTTACAAAAGGATTTCAAATTTTTAAACATATTTCAACTCAAGAATTTTTATCCATTCAATATGCACCATTCAAAGCCACATCATCACTTTTCAAACCTTTTCTGACTTCGTTTGCTATTTTTCATGCATTTCATGATTTATTTGGAGCTAAGATGACCCTGAATTGAAAAGCACTGCAAATGAACTCTGAAATGGCTGAAAGTTGGCATGGTATCATCATTTCACCCACATAGCATGTGCTAAAAAGTTGAGAGGGTTACGGCAAAAACTGGATGCACTTCGTGTACAAAATGAACAATCTCTTTCGAAGTGTCAGGGTTTTGGACGAAAACTCATCAGTTACAAAAGGATTTCAAATTCTTAAACATATTTCAACTCAAGACTTTTTATGCATTCAATATGCACCATTCAAAGCCACATCATCACTTTTCAAACCTTTTCTGACTTCATTTGCTATTTTTCATGCATTTCATGATTTATTTTGAGCTAAGATGACCCTGAATTGAAAAGCACTGCAAAAGAACTCTGAAATGGTTGAAAGTTGGCATGGTATCATCATTTCACCCACATAGCATGTGCTAAAAAGTTGAGAGGGTTACGGCAAAAACTGGATGCACTTCGTGTACAAAATGAACAATCTCTTTCGAAGTGTCAGGGTTTTGGACGAAAACTCATCAGTTACAAAAGGATTTCAAATTTTTAAACATATTTCAACTCAAGAATTTTTATCCATTCAATATGCACCATTCAAAGCCACATCATCACTTTTCAAACCTTTTCTGACTTCGTTTGCTATTTTTCATGCATTTCATGATTTATTTGGAGCTAAGATGACCCTGAATTGAAAAGCACTGCAAATGAACTCTGAAATGGCTGAAAGTTGGCATGGTATCATCATTTCACCCACATAGCATGTGCTAAAAAGTTGAGAGGGTTACGGCAAAAACTGGATGCACTTCGTGTACAAAATGAACAATCTCTTTCGAAGTGTCAGGGTTTTGGACGAAAACTCATCAGTTACAAAAGGATTTCAAATTCTTAAACATATTTCAACTCAAGACTTTTTATGCATTCAATATGCACCATTCAAAGCCACATCATCACTTTTCAAACCTTTTCTGACTTCATTTGCTATTTTTCATGCATTTCATGATTTATTTTGAGCTAAGATGACCCTGAATTGAAAAGCACTGCAAATGAACTCTGAAATGGTTGAAAGTTGGCATGGTATCATCATTTCACCCACATAGCATGTGCTAAAAAGTTGAGAGGGTTACGGCAAAAACTGGATGCACTTCGTGTACAAAATGAACAATCTCTTTCGAAATGTCAGGCTTTTGGACGAAAACTCATCAGTTACAAAAGGATTTCAAATTTTTAAACGTATTTCAACTCAAGACTTTTTATGCATTCAATATGCACCATTCAAAGCCACATCATCACTTTTCAAACCTTTTCTGACTTCGTTTGCTATTTTTCATGCATTTCTTGATTTATTTTGAGCTAAGATGACCCTGAATTGAAAAGCACTGCAAATGAACTCTGAAATGGTTGAAAGTTGGCATGGTATCATCATTTCACCCACATAGCATGTGCTAAAAAGTTGAGAGGGTTACGGCAAAAACTGGATGCACTTCGTGTACAAAATGAACAATCTCTTTCGAAGTGTCAGGGTTTTGGACGAAAACTCATCAGTTACAAAAGGATTTCAAATTTTAAACATATATCAACTCAAGAATTTTTATGCATTCAATATGCACCATTCAAAGCCACATCATCACTTTTCAAACCTTTTCTGGCTTCATTTGCTATTTTTCATGCATTTCATGATTTATTTTGAGCTAAGATGACCCTGAATTGAAAAGCACTGCAAATGAACTCTGAAATGGTTGAAAGTTGGCATGGTATCATCATTTCACCCACATAGCATGTGCTAAAAAGTTGAGAGGGTTACGGCTGGATGCACTTCGTGTACAAAATGAACAATCTCTTTCGAAATGTCAGGCTTTTGGACGAAAACTCATCAGTTACAAAAGGATTTCAAATTTTTAAACGTATTTCAACTCAAGACTTTGTATGCATTCAATATGCACCATTCAAAGCCACATCATCACTTTTCAAACCTTTTCTGACTTCGTTTGCTATTTTTCATGCATTTCATGATTTATTTTGAGCTAAGATGCCCCTGAATTGAAAAACACTGCAAATGAACTCTGAAATGGTTGAAAGTTGGCATGGTATCATCATTTCACCCACATAGCATGTGCTAAAAATTTGAGAGGGTTACGGCAAAAACTGCATGCTCTTCGTGTACAAAATGAACAATCTCTTTCGATGTGTCAGGGTTTTGGACGAAAACTCAACAGTTACAAAAGGATTTCAAAATTTTAAACATATTTCAACTCAATAATTTTTAAGCATTCAATATGCACCATTCAAAGCCACATCATCACTTTTCAAACCTTTTCTGACTTCGTTTGCTATTTTTCATGCATTTCATGATATATTTTGAGCTAAGATGACCCTGAATTGAAAAGCACTGCAAATGAACTCTGAAATGGTTGAAAGTTGGCATGGTATCATCATTTCACCCACATAGCATGTGCTAAAAAGTTGAGAGGGTTACGGCAAAAACTGGATGCACTTCGTGTACAAAATGAACAATCTCTTTCGAAGTGTCAGGGTTTTGGACGAAAACACATCAGTTACAAAAGGATTTCAAATTTTTAAACATATTTCAACTCAAGAATTTTTATGCATTCAATATGCACCATTCAAAGCCACATCATCACTTTTCAAACCTCTTCTGACTTCGTTTGCTATTTTTCATGCATTTCATGATTTATTTTGAGCTAAGATGACCCTGAATTGAAAAGCACTGCAAATGAACTCTGAAATGGTTGAAAGTTGGCATGGTATCATCATTTCACCCACATAGCATGTGCTAAAAAGTTGAGAGGGTTACGGCAAAAACTGGATGCACTTCGTGTACAAAATGAACAATCTCTTTCGAAGTGTCAGGGTTTTGGACGAAAACTCATCAGTTACAAAAGGATTTCAAATTTTTAAACATATTTCAACTCAAGAATTTTTATCCATTGAATATGCACCATTCAAAGACACATCATCACTTTTCAAACCTTTTCTGACTTCGTTTGCTATTTTTCATGCATTTCATGATTTGTTTGGAGCTAAGATGACCCTAAATTGAAAAGCACTGCAAATGAACTCTGAAATGGTTTAAAGTTGGCATGGTATCATCATTTCACCCACATAGCATGTGCTAAAAAGTTGAGAGGGTTACGGCAAAAACTGGATGCACTTTGTGTACAAAATGAACAATCTCTTTCGAAGTGTCAGGGTTTTGGACGAAAACTCATCAGTTACAAAAGGATTTCAAATTTTTAAACATATTTCAACTCAAGGCTTTTTATGCATTCAATATGCACCATTCAAAGCCACATCATAACTTTTCAAACCTTTTCTGACTTCATTTGCTATTTTTCATGCATTTCATGATTTATTTTGAGCTAAGATGACCCTGAATTGAAAAGCACTGCAAATGAACTCTGAAATGGTTGAAAGTTGGCATGGTATCATAATTTCACCCACATAGCATGTGCTAAAAAGTTGAGAGGGTTACGACAAAAACTGGATGCACTTCGTGTACAAAATGAACAATCTCTTTCGAAGTGTCAGGGTTTTGGACGAAAACTCATCAGTTACAAAAGGATTTCAAATTTTGAAACATATTTAAACTCAAGACTTTTTATGCATTCAATATGCACCATTCAAAGCCACATCATCACTTTTCAAACCTTTTCTGACTTCATTTGCTATTTTTCATGCATTTCATGATTTATTTTGAGCTAAGATGACCCTGAATTGAAAAGCACTGCAAATGAACTCTGAAATGGTTGAAAGTTGGCATGGTATCATCATTTCACCCACATAGCATGTGCTAAAAAGTTGAGAGGGTTATGGCAAAAACTGGATGCAGTTCGTGTACAAAATGAACAATCTCTTTCGAAGTGTCAGGGTTTTGGACGAAAACTCATCAGTTACAAAAGGATTTCAAACTTTTAAACATATTTCAACTCAAGAATTTTTATGCATTCAATATGCACCATTCAAAGCCACATCATCACTTTTCAAACCTTTTCTGACTTCGTTTGCTATTTTTCATGCATTTCATGATTTATTTGGAGCTAAGATGACCCTGAATTGAAAAGCACTGCAAATGAACTCTGAAATGGTTGAAAGTTGGCATGGTATCATCATTTCACCCACATAGCATGTCCTAAAAAGTTGAGAGGGTTACGGCAAAAACTGGATGCACTTCGTGTACAAAATGAACAATCTCTTTCGAAGTGTCAGGGTTTTGGACGAAAACTCATCAGTTACAAAAGGATTTCAAATTTTTAAACATATTTCAACTCAAGACTTTTTATGCATTCAATATGCACCATTCAAAGCCACAACATCACTTTTCAAACCTTTTCTGACTTTATTTGCTATTTTTCATGCATTTCATGATTTATTTTGAGCTAAGATGACCCTGAATTGAAAAGCACTGCAAATGAACTCTGAAATGGTTGAAAGTTGGCATGGTATCATAATTTCACCCACATAGCATGTGCTAAAAAGTTGAGAGGGTTACGACAAAAACTGGATGCACTTCGTGTACAAAATGAACAATCTCTTTCGAAGTGTCAGGGTTTTGGACGAAAACTCATCAGTTACAAAAGGATTTCAAATTTTGAAACATATTTAAACTCAAGACTTTTTATGCATTCAATATGCACCATTCAAAGCCACATCATCACTTTTCAAACCTTTTCTGACTTCATTTGCTATTTTTCATGCATTTCATGATTTATTTTGAGCTAAGATGACCCTGAATTGAAAAGCACTGCAAATGAACTCTGAAATGGTTGAAAGTTGGCATGGTATCATCATTTCACCCACATAGCATGTGCTAAAAAGTTGAGAGGGTTATGGCAAAAACTGGATGCAGTTCGTGTACAAAATGAACAATCTCTTTCGAAGTGTCAGGGTTTTGGACGAAAACTCATCAGTTACAAAAGGATTTCAAACTTTTAAACATATTTCAACTCAAGAATTTTTATGCATTCAATATGCACCATTCAAAGCCACATCATCACTTTTCAAACCTTTTCTGACTTCGTTTGCTATTTTTCATGCATTTCATGATTTATTTGGAGCTAAGATGACCCTGAATTGAAAAGCACTGCAAATGAACTCTGAAATGGTTGAAAGTTGGCATGGTATCATCATTTCACCCACATAGCATGTCCTAAAAAGTTGAGAGGGTTACGGCAAAAACTGGATGCACTTCGTGTACAAAATGAACAATCTCTTTCGAAGTGTCAGGGTTTTGGACGAAAACTCATCAGTTACAAAAGGATTTCAAATTTTTAAACATATTTCAACTCAAGACTTTTTATGCATTCAATATGCACCATTCAAAGCCACATCATCACTTTTCAAACCTTCTCTGACTTCATTTGCTATTTTTCATGCATTTCATGATTTATTTTGAGCTAAGATGACCCTGAATTGAAAAGCACTGCAAATGAACTCTGAAATGGTTGAAAGTTGGCATGGTATCATCATTTCACCCACATAGCATGTGCAAAAAAGTTGAGAGGGTTACGGAAAAAACTGGATGCACTTCGTGTACAAAATGAACAATCTCTTTCGAAGTGTCAGGGTTTGGGACGAAAACTCATCAGTTACAAAAGTATTTCAAATTTTTAAACATATTTCAACTCAAGAATTTTTATGCATTCAATATGCACCATTCAAAGCCACATCATCACTTTTCAAACCTTTTCTGACTTCGTTTGCTATTTTTCATGCATTTCATGATTTATTTTGAGCTAAGATGACCCTGAATTGAAAAGCACTGCAAATGAACTCTGAAATGGTTGAAAGTTGGCATGGTATCATCATTTCACCCACATAGCATGTGCTAAAAAGTTGAGAGGGTTACGGCAAAAACTGGATGCACTTCGTGTACAAAATGAACAATCTCTTTCGAAGTGTCAGGGTTTTGGACGAAAACTCATCAGTTACAAAAGGATTTCAAATTTTTAAACATATTTCAACTCAAGAATTTTTATCCATTCAATATGCACCATTCAAAGCCACATCATCACTTTTCAAACCTTTTCTGACTTCGTTTGCTATTTTTCATGCATTTCATGATTTATTTGGAGCTAAGATGACCCTGAATTGAAAAGCACTGCAAATGAACTCTGAAATGGCTGAAAGTTGGCATGGTATCATAATTTCACCCACATAGCATGTGCTAAAAAGTTGAGAGGGTTACGGCAAAAACTGGTTGCACTTCGTGTACAAAATGAACAATCTCTTTCGAAGTGTCAGGGTTTTGGACGAAAACTCATCAGTTACAAAAGGATTTCAAATTCTTAAACATATTTCAACTCAAGACTTTTTATGCATTCAATATGCACCATTCAAAGCCACATCATCACTTTTCAAACCTTTTCTGACTTAATTTGCTATTTTTCATGCATTTCATGATTTATTTTGAGCTAAGATGACCCTGAATTGAAAAGCACTGCAAATGAACTCTGAAATGGTTGAAAGTTGGCATGGTATCATCATTTCACCCACTTAGCATGTGCTAAAAAGTTGAGAGGGTTACGGCAAAAACTGGATGCACTTCGTGTACAAAATGAACAATCTCTTTCGAAATGTCAGGCTTTTGGACGAAAACTCATCAGTTACAAAAGGATTTCAAATTTTTAAACGTATTTCAACTCAAGACTTTTTATGCATTCAATATGCACCATTCAAAGCCACATCATCACTTTTCAAACCTTTTCTGACTTCGTTTGCTATGTTTCATGCATTTCTTGATTTATTTTGAGCTAAGATGACCCTGAATTGAAAAGCACTGCAAATGAACTCTGAAATGCTTGAAAGTTGGCATGGTATCATCATTTCACCCACATAGCATGTGCTAAAAAGTTGAGAGGGTTACGGCAAAAACTGGATGCACTTCGTGTACAAAATGAACAATCTCTTTCGAAGTGTCAGGGTTTTGGACGAAAACACATCAGTTACAAAAGGATTTCAAATTTTTAAACATATTTCAACTCAAGAATTTTTATGCATTCAATATGCACCATTCAAAGCCACATCATCACTTTTCAAACCTTTTCTGACTTCGTTTGCTATTTTTCATGCATTTCATGATTTATTTTGAGCTAAGATGACCCTGAATTGAAAAGCACTGCAAATGAACTCTGAAATGGTTGAAAGTTGGCATGGTATCATCATTTCACCCACATAGCATGTGATAAAAAGTTGAGAGGGTTACGGCAAAAACTGGATGCACTTCGTGTACAAAATGAACAATCTCTTTCGAAGTGTCAGGGTTTTGGACGAAAACTCATCAGTTACAAAAGGATTTCAAAATTTTAAACATATTTCAACTCAAGAATTTTTATCCATTCAATATGCACCATTCAAAGCCACATCATCACTTTTCAAACCTTTTCTGACTTCGTTTGCTATTTTTCATGCATTTCATGATTTATTTGGAGCTAAGATGACCCTGAATTGAAAAGCACTGCAAATGAACTCTGAAATGGCTGAAAGTTGGCATGGTATCATCATTTCACCCACATAGCATGTGCTAAAAAGTTGAGAGGGTTACGGCAAAAACTGGATGCACTTCGTGTACAAAATGAACAATCTCTTTCGAAGTGTCAGGGTTTTGGACGAAAACTCATCAGTTACAAAAGGATTTCAAATTCTTAAACATATTTCAACTCAAGACTTTTTATGCATTCAATATGCACCATTCAAAGCCACATCATCACTTTTCAAACCTTTTCTGACTTCATTTGCTATTTTTCATGCATTTCATGATTTATTTTGAGCTAAGATGACCCTGAATTGAAAAGCACTACAAATGAACTCTGAAATGGTTGAAAGTTGGCATGGTATCATCATTTCACCCACATAGCATGTGCTAAAAAGTTGAGAGGGTTACGGCAAAAACTGGATGCACTTCGTGTACAAAATGAACAATCTCTTTCGAAGTGTCAGGGTTTTGGACGAAAACTCATCAGTTACAAAAGGATTTCAAATTTTTAAACATATTTCAACTCAAGAATTTTTATCCATTCAATATGCACCATTCAAAGCCACATCATCACTTTTCAAACCTTTTCTGACTTCGTTTGCTATTTTTCATGCATTTCATGATTTATTTGGAGCTAAGATGACCCTGAATTGAAAAGCACTGCAAATGAACTCTGAAATGGCTGAAAGTTGGCATGGTATCATCATTTCACCCACATAGCATGTGCTAAAAAGTTGAGAGGGTTACGGCAAAAACTGGATGCACTTCGTGTATAAAATGAACAATCTCTTTCGAAGTGTCAGGGTTTTGGACGAAAACTCATCAGTTACAAAAGGATTTCAAATTCTTAAACATATTTCAACTCAAGACTTTTTATGCATTCAATATGCACCATTCAAAGCCACATCATCACTTTTCAAACCTTTTCTGACTTCATTTGCTATTTTTCATGCATTTCATGATTTATTTTGAGCTAAGATGACCCTGAATTGAAAAGCACTGCAAATGAACTCTGAAATGGTTGAAAGTTGGCATGGTATCATCATTTCACCCACATAGCATGTGCTAAAAAGTTGAGAGGGTTACGGCAAAAACTGGATGCACTTCGTGTACAAAATGAACAATCTCTTTCGAAATGTCAGGCTTTTGGACGAAAACTCATCAGTTACAAAAGGATTTCAAATTTTTAAACGTATTTCAACTCAAGACTTTTTATGCATTCAATATGCACCATTCAAAGCCACATCATCACTTTTCAAACCTTTTCTGACTTCGTTTGCTATTTTTCATGCATTTCTTGATTTATTTTGAGCTAAGATGACCCTGAATTGAAAAGCACTGCAAATGAACTCTGAAATGGTTGAAAGTTGGCATGGTATCATCATTTCACCCACATAGCATGTGCTAAAAAGTTGAGAGGGTTACGGCAAAAACTGGATGCACTTCGTGTACAAAATGAACAATCTCTTTCGAAGTGTCAGGGTTTTGGACGAAAACTCATCAGTTACAAAAGGATTTCAAATTTTTAAACATATATCAACTCAAGAATTTTTATGCATTCAATATGCACCATTCAAAGCCACATCATCACTTTTCAAACCTTTTCTGGCTTCATTTGCTATTTTTCATGCATTTCATGATTTATTTTGAGCTAAGATGACCCTGAATTGAAAAGCACTGCAAATGAACTCTGAAATGGTTGAAAGTTGGCATGGTATCATCATTTCACCCACATAGCATGTGCTAAAAAGTTGAGAGGGTTACGGCTGGATGCACTTCGTGTACAAAATGAACAATCTCTTTGGAAATGTCAGGCTTTTGGACGAAAACTCATCAGTTACAAAAGGATTTCAAATTTTTAAACGTATTTCAACTCAAGACTTTGTATGCATTCAATATGCACCATTCAAAGCCACATCATCACTTTTCAAACCTTTTCTGACTTCGTTTGCTATTTTTCATGCATTTCATGATTTATTTTGAGCTAAGATGCCCCTGAATTGAAAAACACTGCAAATGAACTCTGAAATGGTTGAAAGTTGGCATGGTATCATCATTTCACCCACATAGCATGTGCTAAAAATTTGAGAGGGTTACGGCAAAAACTGCATGCTCTTCGTGTACAAAATGAACAATCTCTTTCGATGTGTCAGGGTTTTGGACGAAAACTCAACAGTTACAAAAGGATTTCAAAATTTTAAACATATTTCAACTCAATAATTTTTAAGCATTCAATATGCACCATTCAAAGCCACATCATCACTTTTCAAACCTTTTCTGACTTCGTTTGCTATTTTTCATGCATTTCATGATATATTTTGAGCTAAGATGACCCTGAATTGAAAAGCACTGCAAATGAACTCTGAAATGGTTGAAAGTTGGCATGGTATCATCATTTCACCCACATAGCATGTGCTAAAAAGTTGAGAGGGTTACGGCAAAAACTGGATGCACTTCGTGTACAAAATGAACAATCTCTTTCGAAGTGTCAGGGTTTTGGACGAAAACACATCAGTTACAAAAGGATTTCAAATTTTTAAACATATTTCAACTCAAGAATTTTTATGCATTCAATATGCACCATTCAAAGCCACATCATCACTTTTCAAACCTCTTCTGACTTCGTTTGCTATTTTTCATGCATTTCATGATTTATTTTGAGCTAAGATGACCCTGAATTGAAAAGCACTGCAAATGAACTCTGAAATGGTTGAAAGTTGGCATGGTATCATCATTTCACCCACATAGCATGTGCTAAAAAGTTGAGAGGGTTACGGCAAAAACTGGATGCACTTCGTGTACAAAATGAACAATCTCTTTCGAAGTGTCAGGGTTTTGGACGAAAACTCATCAGTTACAAAAGGATTTCAAATTTTTAAACATATTTCAACTCAAGAATTTTTATCCATTCAATATGCACCATTCAAAGACACATCATCACTTTTCAAACCTTTTCTGACTTCGTTTGCTATTTTTCATGCATTTCATGATTTGTTTGGAGCTAAGATGACCCTAAATTGAAAAGCACTGCAAATGAACTCTGAAATGGTTGAAAGTTGGCATGGTATCATCATTTCACCCACATAGCATGTGCTAAAAAGTTGAGAGGGTTACGGCAAAAACTGGATGCACTTTGTGTACAAAATGAACAATCTCTTTCGAAGTGTCAGGGTTTTGGACGAAAACTCATCAGTTACAAAAGGATTTCAAATTTTTAAACATATTTCAACTCAAGGCTTTTTATGCATTCAATATGCACCATTCAAAGCCACATCATCACTTTTCAAACCTTTTCTGACTTCATTTGCTATTTTTCATGCATTTCATGATTTATTTTGAGCTAAGATGACCCTGAATTGAAAAGCACTGCAAATGAACTCTGAAATGGTTGAAAGTTGGCATGGTATCATAATTTCACCCACATAGCATGTGCTAAAAAGTTGAGAGGGTTACGACAAAAACTGGATGCACTTCGTGTACAAAATGAACAATGTCTTTCGAAGTGTCAGGGTTTTGGACGAAAACTCATCAGTTACAAAAGGATTTCAAATTTTGAAACATATTTAAACTCAAGACTTTTTATGCATTCAATATGCACCATTCAAAGCCACATCATCACTTTTCAAACCTTTTCTGACTTCATTTGCTATTTTTCATGCATTTCATGATTTATTTTGAGCTAAGATGACCCTGAATTGAAAAGCACTGCAAATGAACTCTGAAATGGTTGAAAGTTGGCATGGTATCATCATTTCACCCACATAGCATGTGCTAAAAAGTTGAGAGGGTTATGGCAAAAACTGGATGCAGTTCGTGTACAAAATGAACAATCTCTTTCGAAGTGTCAGTGTTTTGGACGAAAACTCATCAGTTACAAAAGGATTTCAAATTTTTAAACATATTTCAACTCAAGAATTTTTATGCATTCAATATGCACCATTCAAAGCCACATCATCACTTTTCAAACCTTTTCTGACTTCGTTTGCTATTTTTCATGCATTTCATGATTTATTTGGAGCTAAGATGACCCTGAATTGAAAAGCACTGCAAATGAACTCTGAAATGGTTGAAAGTTGGCATGGTATCATCATTTCACCCACATAGCATGTCCTAAAAAGTTGAGAGGGTTACGGCAAAAACTGGATGCACTTCGTGTACAAAATGAACAATCTCTTTCGAAGTGTCAGGGTTTTGGACGAAAACTCATCAGTTACAAAAGGATTTCAAATTTTTAAACATATTTCAACTCAAGACTTTTTATGCATTCAATATGCACCATTCAAAGCCACATCATCACTTTTCAAACCTTCTCTGACTTCATTTGCTATTTTTCATGCATTTCATGATTTATTTTGAGCTAAGATGACCCTGAATTGAAAAGCACTGCAAATGAACTCTGAAATGGTTGAAAGTTGGCATGGTATCATCATTTCACCCACATAGCATGTGCAAAAAAGTTGAGAGGGTTACGGAAAAAACTGGATGCACTTCGTGTACAAAATGAACAATCTCTTTCGAAGTGTCAGGGTTTTGGACGAAAACTCATCAGTTACAAAAGTATTTCAAATTTTTAAACATATTTCAACTCAAGAATTTTTATGCATTCAATATGCACCATTCAAAGCCACATCATCACTTTTCAAACCTTTTCTGACTTCGTTTGCTATTTTTCATGCATTTCATGATTTATTTTGAGCTAAGATGACCCTGAATTGAAAAGCACTGCAAATGAACTCTGAAATGGTTGAAAGTTGGCATGGTATCATCATTTCACCCACATAGCATGTGCTAAAAAGTTGAGAGGGTTACGGCAAAAACTGGATGCACTTCGTGTACAAAATGAACAATCTCTTTCGAAGTGTCAGGGTTTTGGACGAAAACTCATCAGTTACAAAAGGATTTCAAATTTTTAAACATATTTCAACTCAAGAATTTTTATCCATTCAATATGCACCATTCAAAGCCACATCATCACTTTTCAAACCTTTTCTGACTTCGTTTGCTATTTTTCATGCATTTCATGATTTATTTGGAGCTAAGATGACCCTGAATTGAAAAGCACTGCAAATGAACTCTGAAATGGCTGAAAGTTGGCATGGTATCATAATTTCACCCACATAGCATGTGCTAAAAAGTTGAGAGGGTTACGGCAAAAACTGGTTGCACTTCGTGTACAAAATGAACAATCTCTTTCGAAGTTTCAGGGTTTTGGACGAAAACTCATCAGTTACAAAAGGATTTCAAATTCTTAAACATATTTCAACTCAAGACTTTTTATGCATTCAATATGCACCATTCAAAGCCACATCATCACTTTTCAAACCTTTTCTGACTTAATTTGCTATTTTTCATGCATTTCATGATTTATTTTGAGCTAAGATGACCCTGAATTGAAAAGCACTGCAAATGAACTCTGAAATGGTTGAAAGTTGGCATGGTATCATCATTTCACCCACTTAGCATGTGCTAAAAAGTTGAGAGGGTTACGGCAAAAACTGGATGCACTTCGTGTACAAAATGAACAATCTCTTTCGAAATGTCAGGCTTTTGGACGAAAACTCATCAGTTACAAAAGGATTTCAAATTTTTAAACGTATTTCAACTCAAGACTTTTTATGCATTCAATATGCACCATTCAAAGCCACATCATCACTTTTCAAACCTTTTCTGACTTCGTTTGCTATGTTTCATGCATTTCTTGATTTATTTTGAGCTAAGATGACCCTGAATTGAAAAGCACTGCAAATGAACTCTGAAATGGTTGAAAGTTGGCATGGTATCATCATTTCACCCACATAGCATGTGCTAAAAAGTTGAGAGGGTTACGGCAAAAACTGGATGCACTTCGTGTACAAAATTAACAATCTCTTTCGAAGTGTCAGGGTTTTGGACGAAAACTCATCAGTTACAAAAGGATTTCAAATTTTTAAACATATTTCAACTCAAGAATTTTTATGCATTCAATATGCACCATTCAAAGCCACATCATCACTTTTCAAACCTTTTCTGACTTCATTTGCTATTTTTCATGCATTTCATGATTTATTTTGAGCTAAGATGACCCTGAATTGAAAAGCACTGCAAATGAACTCTGAAATGCTTGAAAGTTGGCATGGTATCATCATTTCACCCACATAGCATGTGCTAAAAAGTTGAGAGGGTTACGGCAAAAACTGGATGCACTTCGTGTACAAAATGAACAATCTCTTTCGAAATGTCAGGCTTTTGGACGAAAACTCATCAGTTACAAAAGGATTTCAAATTTTTAAACGTATTTCAACTCAAGACTTTTTATGCATTCAATATGCACCATTCAAAGCCACATCATCACTTTTCAAACCTTTTCTGACTTCGTTTGCTATTTTTCATGCATTTCATGATTTATTTTGAGCTAAGATGACCCAGAATTGAAAAGCACTGCAAATGAACTCTGAAATGGTTGAAAGTTGGCATGGTATCATCATTTCACCCACATAGCATGTGCTAAAAATTTGAGAGGGTTACGGCAAAAACTGCATGCTCTTCGTGTACAAAATGAACAATCTCTTTCGATGTGTCAGGGTTTTGGACGAAAACTCAACAGTTACAAAAGGATTTCAAAATTTTAAACATATTTCAACTCAATAATTTTTAAGCATTCAATATGCACCATTCAAAACCACATCATCACTTTTCAAACCTTTTCTGACTTCGTTTGCTATTTTTCATGCATTTCATGATATATTTTGAGCTAAGATGACCCTGAATTGAAAAGCACTGCAAATGAACTCTGAAATGGTTGAAAGTTGGCATGGTATCATCATTTCACCCACATAGCATGTGCTAAAAAGTTGAGAGGGTTACGGCAAAAACTGGATGCACTTCGTGTACAAAATGAACAATCTCTTTCGAAGTGTCAGGGTTTTGGACGAAAACACATCAGTTACAAAAGGATTTCAAATTTTTAAACATATTTCAACTCAAGAATTTTTATGCATTCAATATGCACCATTCAAAGCCACATCATCACTTTTCAAACCTTTTCTGACTTCGTTTGCTATTTTTCATGCATTTCATGATTTATTTTGAGCTAAGATGACCCTGAATTGAAAAGCACTGCAAATGAACTCTGAAATGGTTGAAAGTTGGCATGGTATCATCATTTCACCCACATAGCATGTGCTAAAAAGTTGAGAGGGTTACGGCAAAAACTGGATGCACTTCGTGTACAAAATGAACAATCTCTTTCGAAGTGTCAGGGTTTTGGACGAAAACTCATCAGTTACAAAAGGATTTCAAATTTTTAAACATATTTCAACTCAAGAATTTTTATCCATTCAATATGCACCATTCAAAGCCACATCATCACTTTTCAAACCTTTTCTGACTTCGTTTGCTATTTTTCATGCATTTCATGATTTATTTGGAGCTAAGATGACCCTGAATTGAAAAGCACTGCAAATGAACTCTGAAATGGTTGAAAGTTGGCATGGTATCATCATTTCACCCACATAGCATGTGCTAAAAAGTTGAGAGGGTTACGGCAAAAACTGGATGCACTTCGTGTACAAAATGAACAATCTCTTTCGAAGTGTCAGGGTTTTGGACGAAAACTCATCAGTTACAAAAGGATTTCAAATTTTTAAACATATTTCAACTCAAGACTTTTTATGCATTCAATATGCACCATTCAAAGCCACATCATCACTTTTCTAACCTTTTCTGACTTCATTTGCTATTTTTCATGCATTTCATGATTTATTTTGAGCTAAGATGACCCTGAATTGAAAAGCACTGCAAATGAACTCTGAAATGGTTGAAAGTTGGCATGGTATCATAATTTCACCCACATAGCATGTGCTAAAAAGTTGAGAGGGTTACGACAAAAACTGGATGCACTTCGTGTACAAAATGAACAATCTCTTTCGAAGTGTCAGGGTTTTGGACGAAAACTCATCAGTTACAAAAGGATTTCAAATTTTTAAACATATTTAAACTCAAGACTTTTTATGCATTCAATATGCACCATTCAAAGCCACATCATCACTTTTCAAACCTTTTCTGACTTCATTTGCTATTTTTCATGCATTTCATGATTTATTTTGAGCTAAGATGACCCTGAATTGAAAAGCACTGCAAATGAACTCTGAAATGGTTGAAAGTTGGCATGGTATCATCATTTCACCCACATAGCATGTGCTAAAAAGTTGAGAGGGTTACGGCAAAAACTGGATGCACTTCGTGTACAAAATGAACAATCTCTTTCGAAGTGTCAGGGTTTTGGACGAAAACTCATCAGTTACAAAAGGATTTCAAATTTTTAAACATATTTCAACTCAAGAATTTTTATGCATTCAATATGCACCATTCAAAGCCACATCATCACTTTTCAAACCTTTTCTGACTTCGTTTGCTATTTTTCATGCATTTCATGATTTATTTGGAGCTAAGATGACCCTGAATTGAAAAGCACTGCAAATGAACTCTGAAATGGTTGAAAGTTGGCATGGTATCATCATTTCACCCACATAGCATGTGCTAAAAAGTTGAGAGGGTTACGGCAAAAACTGGATGCACTTCGTGTACAAAATGAACAATCTCTTTCGAAGTGTCAGGGTTTTGGACGAAAACTCATCAATTACAAAAGGATTTCAAATTTTTAAACATATTTAAACTCAAGACTTTTTATGCATTCAATATGCACCATTCAAAGCCACATCATCACTTTTCAAACCTTTTCTGACTTCGTTTGCTATTTTTCATGCATTTCATGATTTATTTTGAGCTAAGATGACCCTGAATTGAAAAGCACTGCAAATGAACTCTGAAATGGTTGAAAGTTGGCATGGTATCATCATTTCACCCACATAGCATGTGCTAAAAAGTTGAGAGGGTTACGGCAAAAACTGGATGCACTTCGTGTACAAAATGAACAATCTCTTTCGAAGTGTCAGGGTTTTGGACGAAAACTCATCAGTTACAAAAGGATTTCAAATTCTTAAACATATTTCAACTCAAGACTTTTTATGCATTCAATATGCACCATTCAAAGCCACATCATCACTTTTCAAACCTTTTCTGACTTCATTTGCTATTTTTCATGCATTTCATGATTTATTTTGAGCTAAGATGACCCTGAATTGAAAAGCACTGCAAATGAACTCTGAAATGGTTGAAAGTTGGCATGGTATCATCATTTCACCCACATAGCATGTGCTAAAAAGTTGAGAGGGTTACGGCAAAAACTGGATGCACTTCGTGTACAAAATGAACAATCTCTTTCGAAATGTCAGGCTTTTGGACGAAAACTCATCAGTTACAAAAGGATTTCAAAATTTTAAACGTATTTCAACTCAAGACTTTTTATGCATTCAATATGCACCATTCAAAGCCACATCATCACTTTTCAAACCTTTTCTGACTTCGTTTGCTATTTTTCATGCATTTCATGATTTATTTTGAGCTAAGATGACCCTGAATTGAAAAGCACTGCAAATGAACTCTGAAATGGTTGAAAGTTGGCATGGTATCATCATTTCACCCACATAGCATGTGCTAAAAAGTTGAGAGGGTTACGGCAAAAACTGGATGCACTTCGTGTACAAAATGAACAATCTCTTTCGAAGTGTCAGGGTTTTGGACGAAAACTCATCAGTTACAAAAGGATTTCAAATTTTTAAACATATTTCAACTCAAGAATTTTTATCCATTCAATATGCACCATTCAAAGCCACATCATCACTTTTCAAACCTTTTCTGACTTCGTTTGCTATTTTTCATGCATTTCATGATTTATTTGGAGCTAAGATGACCCTGAATTTAAAAGCACTGCAAATGAACTCTGAAATGGCTGAAAGTTGGCATGGTATCATCATTTCACCCACATAGCACGTGCTAAAAAGTTGAGAGGGTTACGGCAAAAACTGGATGCACTTCGTGTACAAAATGAACAATCTCTTTCGAAGTGTCAGGGTTTTGGACGAAAACTCATCAGTTACAAAAGGATTTCAAATTCTTAAACATATTTCAACTCAAGACTTTTTATGCATTCAATATGCACCATTCAAAGCCACATCATAACTTTTCAAACCTTTTCTGACTTCATTTGCTATTTTTCATGCATTTCATGATTTATTTTGAGCTAAGATGACCCTGAATTGAAAAGCACTGCAAATGAACTCTGAAATGGTTGAAAGTTGGCATGGTATCATCATTTCACCCACATAGCATGTGCTAAAAAGTTGAGAGGGTTACGGCAAAAACTGGATGCACTTCGTGTACAAAATGAACAATCTCTTTCGAAATGTCAGGCTTTTGGACGAAAACTCATCAGTTACAAAAGGATTTCAAATTTTTAAACGTATTTCAACTCAAGACTTTTTATGCATTCAATATGCACCATTCAAAGCCACATCATCACTTTTCAAACCTTTTCTGACTTCGTTTGCTATTTTTCATGCATTTCTTGATTTATTTTGAGCTAAGATGACCCTGAATTGAAAAGCACTGCAAATGAACTCTGAAATGGTTGAAAGTTGGCATGGTATCATCATTTCACCCACATAGCATGTGCTAAAAAGTTGAGAGGGTTACGGCAAAAACTGGATGCACTTCGTGTACAAAATAAACAATCTCTTTCGAAGTGTCAGGGTTTTGGACGAAAACTCATCAGTTACAAAAGGATTTCAAATTTTTAAACATATTTCAACTCAAGAATTTTTATGCATTCAATATGCACCATTCAAAGCCACATCATCACTTTTCAAACCTTTTCTGACTTCATTTGCTATTTTTCATGCATTTCATGATTTATTTTGAGCTAAGATGACCCTGAATTGAAAAGCACTGCAAATGAACTCTGAAATGGTTGAAAGTTGGCATGGTATCATCATTTCACCCACATAGCATGTGCTAAAAAGTTGAGAGGGTTACGGCAAAAACTGGATGCACTTCGTGTACAAAATGAACAATCTCTTTCGAAATGTCAGGCTTTTGGACGAAAACTCATCAGTTACAAAAGGATTTCAAATTTTTAAACGTATTTCAACTCAAGACTTTTTATGCATTCAATATGCACCATTCAAGGCCACATCATCACTTTTCAAACCTTTTCTGACTTCGTTTGCTATTTTTCATGCATTTCATGATTTATTTTGAGCTAAGATGACCCTGAATTGAAAAGCACTGCAAATGAACTCTGAAATGGTTGAAAGTTGGCATGGTATCATCATTTCACCCACATAGCATGTGCTAAAAATTTGAGAGGGTTACGGCAAAAACTGCATGCTCTTCGTGTACAAAATGAACAATCTCTTTCGATGTGTCAGGGTTTTGGACGAAAACTCAACAGTTACAAAAGGATTTCAAAATTTTAAACATATTTCAACTCAATAATTTTTAAGCATTCAATATGCACCATTCAAAGCCACATCATCACTTTTCAAACCTTTTCTGACTTCGTTTGCTATTTTTCATGCATTTCATGATATATTTTGAGCTAAGATGACCCTGAATTGAAAAGCACTGCAAATGAACTCTGAAATGGTTGAAAGTTGGCATGGTATCATCATTTCACCCACATAGCATGTGCTAAAAAGTTGAGAGGGTTACGGCAAAAACTGGATGCACTTCGTGTACAAAATGAACAATCTCTTTCGAAGTGTCAGGGTTTTGGACGAAAACACATCAGTTACAAAAGGATTTCAAATTTTTAAACATATTTCAACTCAAGAATTTTTATGCATTCAATATGCACCATTCAAAGCCACATCATCACTTTTCAAACCTTTTCTGACTTCGTTTGCTATTTTTCATGCATTTCATGATTTATTTTGAGCTAAGATGACCCTGAATTGAAAAGCACTGCAAATGAACTCTGAAATGGTTGAAAGTTGGCATGGTATCATCATTTCACCCACATAGCATGTGCTAAAAAGTTGAGAGGGTTATGGCAAAAACTGGATGCACTTCGTGTACAAAATGAACAATCTCTTTCGAAGTGTCAGGGTTTTGGAAGAAAACTCATCAGTTACAAAAGGATTTCAAATTTTTAAACATATTTCAACTCAAGAATTTTTATCCATTCAATATGCACCATTCAAAGCCACATCATCACTTTTCAAACCTTTTCTGACTTCGTTTGCTATTTTTCATGCATTTCATGATTTATTTGGAGCTAAGATGACCCTGAATTGAAAAGCACTGCAAATGAACTCTGAAATGGTTGAAAGTTGGCATGGTATCATCATTTCACCCACATAGCATGTGCTAAAAAGTTGAGAGGGTTACGGCAAAAACTGGATGCACTTCGTGTACAAAATGAACAATCTCTTTCGAAGTGTCAGGGTTTTGGACGAAAACTCATCAGTTACAAAAGGATTTCAAATTTTTAAACATATTTCAACTCAAGAATTTTTATCCATTCAATATGCACCATTCAAAGCCACATCATCACTTTTCAAACCTTTTCTGACTTCGTTTGCTATTTTTCATGCATTTCATGATTTATTTGGAGCTAAGATGACCCTGAATTTAAAAGCACTGCAAATGAACTCTGAAATGGCTGAAAGTTGGCATGGTATCATCATTTCACCCACATAGCTTGTGCTAAAAAGTTGAGAGGGTTACGGCAAAAACTGGATGCACTTCGTGTACAAAATGAACAATCTCTTTCGAAGTGTCAGGGTTTTGGACGAAAACTCATCAGTTACAAAAGGATTTCAAATTCTTAAACATATTTCAACTCAAGACTTTTTATGCATTCAATATGCACCATTCAAAGCCACATCATAACTTTTCAAACCTTTTCTGACTTCATTTGCTATTTTTCATGCATTTCATGATTTATTTTGAGCTAAGATGACCCTGAATTGAAAAGCACTGCAAATGAACTCTGAAATGGTTGAAAGTTGGCATGGTATCATCATTTCACCCACATAGCATGTGCTAAAAAGTTGAGAGGGTTACGGCAAAAACTGGATGCACTTCGTGTACAAAATGAACAATCTCTTTCGAAATGTCAGGCTTTTGGACGAAAACTCAGCAGTTACAAAAGGATTTCAAATTTTTAAACGTATTTCAACTCAAGACTTTTTATGCATTCAATATGCACCATTCAAAGCCACATCATCACTTTTCAAACCTTTTCTGACTTCGTTTGCTATTTTTCATGCATTTCATGATTTATTTTGAGCTAAGATGACCCTGAATTGAAAAGCACTGCAAATGAACTCTGAAATGGTTGAAAGTTGGCATGGTATCATCATTTCACCCACATAGCATGTGCTAAAAATTTGAGAGGGTTACGGCAAAAACTGCATGCTCTTCGTGTACAAAATGAACAATCTCTTTCGATGTGTCAGGGTTTTGGACGAAAACTCAACAGTTACAAAAGGATTTCAAAATTTTAAACATATTTCAACTCAATAATTTTTAAGCATTCAATATGCACCATTCAAAGCCACATCATCACTTTTCAAACCTTTTCTGACTTCGTTTGCTATTTTTCATGCATTTCATGATATATTTTGAGCTAAGATGACCCTGAATTGAAAAGCACTGCAAATGAACTCTGAAATGGTTGAAAGTTGGCATGGTATCATCATTTCACCCACATAGCATGTGCTAAAAAGTTGAGAGGGTTACGGCAAAAACTGGATGCACTTCGTGTACAAAATGAACAATCTCTTTCGAAGTGTCAGGGTTTTGGACGAAAACACATCAGTTACAAAAGGATTTCAAATTTTTAAACATATTTCAACTCAAGAATTTTTATGCATTCAATATGCACCATTCAAAGCCACATCATCACTTTTCAAACCTTTTCTGACTTCGTTTGCTATTTTTCATGCATTTCATGATTTATTTTGAGCTAAGATGACCCTGAATTGAAAAGCACTGCAAATGAACTCTGAAATGGTTGAAAGTTGGCATGGTATCATCATTTCACCCACATAGCATGTGCTAAAAAGTTGAGAGGGTTATGGCAAAAACTGGATGCACTTCGTGTACAAAATGAACAATCTCTTTCGAAGTGTCAGGGTTTTGGACGAAAACTCATCAATTACAAAAGGATTTCAAATTTTTAAACATATTTAAACTCAAGACTTTTTATGCATTCAATATGCACCATTCAAAGCCACATCATCACTTTTCAAACCTTTTCTGACTTCGTTTGCTATTTTTCATGCATTTCATGATTTATTTTGAGCTAAGATGACCCTGAATTGAAAAGCACTGCAAATGAACTCTGAAATGGTTGAAAGTTGGCATGGTATCATCATTTCACCCACATAGCATGTGCTAAAAAGTTGAGAGGGTTACGGCAAAAACTGGATGCACTTCGTGTACAAAATGAACAATCTCTTTCGAAGTGTCAGGGTTTTGGACGAAAACTCATCAGTTACAAAAGGATTTCAAATTCTTAAACATATTTCAACTCAAGACTTTTTATGCATTCAATATGCACCATTCAAAGCCACATCATCACTTTTCAAACCTTTTCTGACTTCATTTGCTATTTTTCATGCATTTCATGATTTATTTTGAGCTAAGATGACCCTGAATTGAAAAGCACTGCAAATGAACTCTGAAATGGTTGAAAGTTGGCATGGTATCATCATTTCACCCACATAGCATGTGCTAAAAAGTTGAGAGGGTTACGGCAAAAACTGGATGCACTTCGTGTACAAAATGAACAATCTCTTTCGAAATGTCAGGCTTTTGGACGAAAACTCATCAGTTACAAAAGGATTTCAAAATTTTAAACGTATTTCAACTCAAGACTTTTTATGCATTCAATATGCACCATTCAAAGCCACATCATCACTTTTCAAACCTTTTCTGACTTCGTTTGCTATTTTTCATGCATTTCATGATTTATTTTGAGCTAAGATGACCCTGAATTGAAAAGCACTGCAAATGAACTCTGAAATGGTTGAAAGTTGGCATGGTATCATCATTTCACCCACATAGCATGTGCTAAAAAGTTGAGAGGGTTACGGCAAAAACTGGATGCACTTCGTGTACAAAATGAACAATCTCTTTCGAAGTGTCAGGGTTTTGGACGAAAACTCATCAGTTACAAAAGGATTTCAAATTTTTAAACATATTTCAACTCAAGAATTTTTATCCATTCAATATGCACCATTCAAAGCCACATCATCACTTTTCAAACCTTTTCTGACTTCGTTTGCTATTTTTCATGCATTTCATGATTTATTTGGAGCTAAGATGACCCTGAATTTAAAAGCACTGCAAATGAACTCTGAAATGGCTGAAAGTTGGCATGGTATCATCATTTCACCCACATAGCACGTGCTAAAAAGTTGAGAGGGTTACGGCAAAAACTGGATGCACTTCGTGTACAAAATGAACAATCTCTTTCGAAGTGTCAGGGTTTTGGACGAAAACTCATCAGTTACAAAAGGATTTCAAATTCTTAAACATATTTCAACTCAAGACTTTTTATGCATTCAATATGCACCATTCAAAGCCACATCATAACTTTTCAAACCTTTTCTGACTTCATTTGCTATTTTTCATGCATTTCATGATTTATTTTGAGCTAAGATGACCCTGAATTGAAAAGCACTGCAAATGAACTCTGAAATGGTTGAAAGTTGGCATGGTATCATCATTTCACCCACATAGCATGTGCTAAAAAGTTGAGAGGGTTACGGCAAAAACTGGATGCACTTCGTGTACAAAATGAACAATCTCTTTCGAAATGTCAGGCTTTTGGACGAAAACTCATCAGTTACAAAAGGATTTCAAATTTTTAAACGTATTTCAACTCAAGACTTTTTATGCATTCAATATGCACCATTCAAAGCCACATCATCACTTTTCAAACCTTTTCTGACTTCGTTTGCTATTTTTCATGCATTTCTTGATTTATTTTGAGCTAAGATGACCCTGAATTGAAAAGCACTGCAAATGAACTCTGAAATGGTTGAAAGTTGGCATGGTATCATCATTTCACCCACATAGCATGTGCTAAAAAGTTGAGAGGGTTACGGCAAAAACTGGATGCACTTCGTGTACAAAATAAACAATCTCTTTCGAAGTGTCAGGGTTTTGGACGAAAACTCATCAGTTACAAAAGGATTTCAAATTTTTAAACATATTTCAACTCAAGAATTTTTATGCATTCAATATGCACCATTCAAAGCCACATCATCACTTTTCAAACCTTTTCTGACTTCATTTGCTATTTTTCATGCATTTCATGATTTATTTTGAGCTAAGATGACCCTGAATTGAAAAGCACTGCAAATGAACTCTGAAATGGTTGAAAGTTGGCATGGTATCATCATTTCACCCACATAGCATGTGCTAAAAAGTTGAGAGGGTTACGGCAAAAACTGGATGCACTTCGTGTACAAAATGAACAATCTCTTTCGAAATGTCAGGCTTTTGGACGAAAACTCATCAGTTACAAAAGGATTTCAAATTTTTAAACGTATTTCAACTCAAGACTTTTTATGCATTCAATATGCACCATTCAAGGCCACATCATCACTTTTCAAACCTTTTCTGACTTCGTTTGCTATTTTTCATGCATTTCATGATTTATTTTGAGCTAAGATGACCCTGAATTGAAAAGCACTGCAAATGAACTCTGAAATGGTTGAAAGTTGGCATGGTATCATCATTTCACCCACATAGCATGTGCTAAAAATTTGAGAGGGTTACGGCAAAAACTGCATGCTCTTCGTGTACAAAATGAACAATCTCTTTCGATGTGTCAGGGTTTTGGACGAAAACTCAACAGTTACAAAAGGATTTCAAAATTTTAAACATATTTCAACTCAATAATTTTTAAGCATTCAATATGCACCATTCAAAGCCACATCATCACTTTTCAAACCTTTTCTGACTTCGTTTGCTATTTTTCATGCATTTCATGATATATTTTGAGCTAAGATGACCCTGAATTGAAAAGCACTGCAAATGAACTCTGAAATGGTTGAAAGTTGGCATGGTATCATCATTTCACCCACATAGCATGTGCTAAAAAGTTGAGAGGGTTACGGCAAAAACTGGATGCACTTCGTGTACAAAATGAACAATCTCTTTCGAAGTGTCAGGGTTTTGGACGAAAACACATCAGTTACAAAAGGATTTCAAATTTTTAAACATATTTCAACTCAAGAATTTTTATGCATTCAATATGCACCATTCAAAGCCACATCATCACTTTTCAAACCTTTTCTGACTTCGTTTGCTATTTTTCATGCATTTCATGATTTATTTTGAGCTAAGATGACCCTGAATTGAAAAGCACTGCAAATGAACTCTGAAATGGTTGAAAGTTGGCATGGTATCATCATTTCACCCACATAGCATGTGCTAAAAAGTTGAGAGGGTTATGGCAAAAACTGGATGCACTTCGTGTACAAAATGAACAATCTCTTTCGAAGTGTCAGGGTTTTGGAAGAAAACTCATCAGTTACAAAAGGATTTCAAATTTTTAAACATATTTCAACTCAAGAATTTTTATCCATTCAATATGCACCATTCAAAGCCACATCATCACTTTTCAAACCTTTTCTGACTTCGTTTGCTATTTTTCATGCATTTCATGATTTATTTGGAGCTAAGATGACCCTGAATTGAAAAGCACTGCAAATGAACTCTGAAATGGTTGAAAGTTGGCATGGTATCATCATTTCACCCACATAGCATGTGCTAAAAAGTTGAGAGGGTTACGGCAAAAACTGGATGCACTTCGTGTACAAAATGAACAATCTCTTTCGAAGTGTCAGGGTTTTGGACGAAAACTCATCAGTTACAAAAGGATTTCAAATTTTTAAACATATTTCAACTCAAGAATTTTTATCCATTCAATATGCACCATTCAAAGCCACATCATCACTTTTCAAACCGTTTCTGACTTCGTTTGCTATTTTTCATGCATTTCATGATTTATTTGGAGCTAAGATGACCCTGAATTTAAAAGCACTGCAAATGAACTCTGAAATGGCTGAAAGTTGGCATGGTATCATCATTTCACCCACATAGCTTGTGCTAAAAAGTTGAGAGGGTTACGGCAAAAACTGGATGCACTTCGTGTACAAAATGAACAATCTCTTTCGAAGTGTCAGGGTTTTGGACGAAAACTCATCAGTTACAAAAGGATTTCAAATTCTTAAACATATTTCAACTCAAGACTTTTTATGCATTCAATATGCACCATTCAAAGCCACATCATAACTTTTCAAACCTTTTCTGACTTCATTTGCTATTTTTCATGCATTTCATGATTTATTTTGAGCTAAGATGACCCTGAATTGAAAAGCACTGCAAATGAACTCTGAAATGGTTGAAAGTTGGCATGGTATCATCATTTCACCCACATAGCATGTGCTAAAAAGTTGAGAGGGTTACGGCAAAAACTGGATGCACTTCGTGTACAAAATGAACAATCTCTTTCGAAATGTCAGGCTTTTGGACGAAAACTCAGCAGTTACAAAAGGATTTCAAATTTTTAAACGTATTTCAACTCAAGACTTTTTATGCATTCAATATGCACCATTCAAAGCCACATCATCACTTTTCAAACCTTTTCTGACTTCGTTTGCTATTTTTCATGCATTTCATGATTTATTTTGAGCTAAGATGACCCTGAATTGAAAAGCACTGCAAATGAACTCTGAAATGGTTGAAAGTTGGCATGGTATCATCATTTCACCCACATAGCATGTGCTAAAAATTTGAGAGGGTTACGGCAAAAACTGCATGCTCTTCGTGTACAAAATGAACAATCTCTTTCGATGTGTCAGGGTTTTGGACGAAAACTCAACAGTTACAAAAGGATTTCAAAATTTTAAACATATTTCAACTCAATAATTTTTAAGCATTCAATATGCACCATTCAAAGCCACATCATCACTTTTCAAACCTTTTCTGACTTCGTTTGCTATTTTTCATGCATTTCATGATATATTTTGAGCTAAGATGACCCTGAATTGAAAAGCACTGCAAATGAACTCTGAAATGGTTGAAAGTTGGCATGGTATCATCATTTCACCCACATAGCATGTGCTAAAAAGTTGAGAGGGTTACGGCAAAAACTGGATGCACTTCGTGTACAAAATGAACAATCTCTTTCGAAGTGTCAGGGTTTTGGACGAAAACACATCAGTTACAAAAGGATTTCAAATTTTTAAACATATTTCAACTCAAGAATTTTTATGCATTCAATATGCACCATTCAAAGCCACATCATCACTTTTCAAACCTTTTCTGACTTCGTTTGCTATTTTTCATGCATTTCATGATTTATTTTGAGCTAAGATGACCCTGAATTGAAAAGCACTGCAAATGAACTCTGAAATGGTTGAAAGTTGGCATGGTATCATCATTTCACCCACATAGCATGTGCTAAAAAGTTGAGAGGGTTATGGCAAAAACTGGATGCACTTCGTGTACAAAATGAACAATCTCTTTCGAAGTGTCAGGGTTTTGGAAAAAAACTCATCAGTTACAAAAGGATTTCAAATTTTTAAACATATTTCAACTCAAGAATTTTTATCCATTCAATATGCACCATTCAAAGCCACATCATCACTTTTCAAACCTTTTCTGACTTCGTTTGCTATTTTTCATGCATTTCATGATTTATTTGGAGCTAAGATGACCCTGAATTGAAAAGCACTGCAAATGAACTCTGAAATGGTTGAAAGTTGGCATGGTATCATCATTTCACCCACATAGCATGTGCTAAAAAGTTGAGAGGGTTACGGCAAAAACTGGATGCACTTCGTGTACAAAATGAACAATCTCTTTCGAAGTGTCAGGGTTTTGGACGAAAACTCATCAGTTACAAAAGGATTTCAAATTTTTAAACATATTTCAACTCAAGAATTTTTATCCATTCAATATGCACCATTCAAAGCCACATCATCACTTTTCAAACCTTTTCTGACTTCGTTTGCTATTTTTCATGCATTTCATGATTTATTTGGAGCTAAGATGACCCTGAATTTAAAAGCACTGCAAATGAACTCTGAAATGGCTGAAAGTTGGCATGGTATCATCATTTCACCCACATAGCTTGTGCTAAAAAGTTGAGAGGGTTACGGCAAAAACTGGATGCACTTCGTGTACAAAATGAACAATCTCTTTCGAAGTGTCAGGGTTTTGGACGAAAACTCATCAGTTACAAAAGGATTTCAAATTCTTAAACATATTTCAACTCAAGACTTTTTATGCATTCAATATGCACCATTCAAAGCCACATCATAACTTTTCAAACCTTTTCTGACTTCATTTGCTATTTTTCATGCATTTCATGATTTATTTTGAGCTAAGATGACCCTGAATTGAAAAGCACTGCAAATGAACTCTGAAATGGTTGAAAGTTGGCATGGTATCATCATTTCACCCACATAGCATGTGCTAAAAAGTTGAGAGGGTTACGGCAAAAACTGGATGCACTTCGTGTACAAAATGAACAATCTCTTTCGAAATGTCAGGCTTTTGGACGAAAACTCATCAGTTACAAAAGGATTTCAAATTTTTAAACGTATTTCAACTCAAGACTTTTTATGCATTCAATATGCACCATTCAAAGCCACATCATCACTTTTCAAACCTTTTCTGACTTCGTTTGCTATTTTTCATGCATTTCTTGATTTATTTTGAGCTAAGATGACCCTGAATTGAAAAGCACTGCAAATGAACTCTGAAATGGTTGAAAGTTGGCATGGTATCATCATTTCACCCACATAGCATGTGCTAAAAAGTTGAGAGGGTTACGGCAAAAACTGGATGCACTTCGTGTACAAAATGAACAATCTCTTTCGAAGTGTCAGGGTTTTGGACGAAAACTCATCAGTTACAAAAGGATTTCAAAATTTTAAACATATTTCAACTCAAGAATTTTTATCCATTCAATATGCACCATTCAAAGCCACATCATCACTTTTCAAACCTTTTCTGACTTCGTTTGCTATTTTTCATGCATTTCATGATTTATTTGGAGCTAAGATGACCCTGAATTTAAAAGCACTGCAAATGAACTCTGAAATGGCTGAAAGTTGGCATGGTATCATCATTTCACCCACATAGCTTGTGCTAAAAAGTTGAGAGGGTTACGGCAAAAACTGGATGCACTTCGTGTACAAAATGAACAATCTCTTTCGAAGTGTCAGGGTTTTGGACGAAAACTCATCAGTTACAAAAGGATTTCAAATTCTTAAACATATTTCAACTCAAGACTTTTTATGCATTCAATATGCACCATTCAAAGCCACATCATAACTTTTCAAACCTTTTCTGACTTCATTTGCTATTTTTCATGCATTTCATGATTTATTTTGAGCTAAGATGACCCTGAATTGAAAAGCACTGCAAATGAACTCTGAAATGGTTGAAAGTTGGCATGGTATCATCATTTCACCCACATAGCATGTGCTAAAAAGTTGAGAGGGTTACGGCAAAAACTGGATGCACTTCGTGTACAAAATGAACAATCTCTGTCGAAATGTCAGGCTTTTGGACGAAAACTCATCAGTTACAAAAGGATTTCAAATTTTTAAACGTATTTCAACTCAAGACTTTTTATGCATTCAATATGCACCATTCAAAGCCACATCATCACTTTTCAAACCTTTTCTGACTTCGTTTGCTATTTTTCATGCATTTCTTGATTTATTTTGAGCTAAGATGACCCTGAATTGAAAAGCACTGCAAATGAACTCTGAAATGGTTGAAAGTTGGCATGGTATCATCATTTCACCCACATAGCATGTGCTAAAAAGTTGAGAGGGTTACGGCAAAACCTGGATGCACTTCGTGTACAAAATAAACAATCTCTTTCGAAGTGTCAGGGTTTTGGACGAAAACTCATCAGTTACAAAAGGATTTCAAATTTTTAAACATATTTCAACTCAAGAATTTTTATGCATTCAATATGCACCATTCAAAGCCACATCATCACTTTTCAAACCTTTTCTGACTTCATTTGCTATTTTTCATGCATTTCATGATTTATTTTGAGCTAAGATGACCCTGAATTGAAAAGCACTGCAAATGAACTCTGAAATGGTTGAAAGTTGGCATGGTATCATCATTTCACCCACATAGCATGTGCTAAAAAGTTGAGAGGGTTACGGCAAAAACTGGATGCACTTCGTGTACAAAATGAACAATCTCTTTCGAAATGTCAGGCTTTTGGACGAAAACTCATCAGTTACAAAAGGATTTCAAATTTTTAAACGTATTTCAACTCAAGACTTTTTATGCATTCAATATGCACCATTCAAAGCCACATCATCACTTTTCAAACCTTTTCTGACTTCGTTTGCTATTTTTCATGCATTTCATGATTTATTTTGAGCTAAGATGACCCTGAATTGAAAAGCACTGCAAATGAACTCTGAAATGGTTGAAAGTTGGCATGGTATCATCATTTCACCCACATAGCATGTGCTAAAAATTTGAGAGGGTTACGGCAAAAACTGCATGCTCTTCGTGTACAAAATGAACAATCTCTTTCGATGTGTCAGGGTTTTGGACGAAAACTCAACAGTTACAAAAGGATTTCAAAATTTTAAACATATTTCAACTCAATAATTTTTAAGCATTCAATATGCACCATTCAAAGCCACATCATCACTTTTCAAACCTTTTCTGACTTCGTTTGCTATTTTTCATGCATTTCATGATATATTTTGAGCTAAGATGACCCTGAATTGAAAAGCACTGCAAATGAACTCTGAAATGGTTGAAAGTTGGCATGGTATCATCATTTCACCCACATAGCATGTGCTAAAAAGTTGAGAGGGTTACGGCAAAAACTGGATGCACTTCGTGTACAAAATGAACAATCTCTTTCGAAGTGTCAGGGTTTTGGACGAAAACACATCAGTTACAAAAGGATTTCAAATTTTTAAACATATTTCAACTCAAGAATTTTTATGCATTCAATATGCACCATTCAAAGCCACATCATCACTTTTCAAACCTTTTCTGACTTCGTTTGCTATTTTTCATGCATTTCATGATTTATTTTGAGCTAAGATGACCCTGAATTGAAAAGCACTGCAAATGAACTCTGAAATGGTTGAAAGTTGGCATGGTATCATCATTTCACCCACATAGCATGTGCTAAAAAGTTGAGAGGGTTATGGCAAAAACTGGATGCACTTCGTGTACAAAATGAACAATCTCTTTCGAAGTGTCAGGGTTTTGGACGAAAACTCATCAGTTACAAAAGGATTTCAAATTTTTAAACATATTTCAACTCAAGAATTTTTATCCATTCAATATGCACCATTCAAAGCCACATCATCACTTTTCAAACCTTTTCTGACTTCGTTTGCTATTTTTCATGCATTTCATGATTTATTTTGAGCTAAGATGACCCTGAATTGAAAAGCACTGCAAATGAACTCTGAAATGGTTGAAAGTTGGCATGGTATCATCATTTCACCCACATAGCATGTGCTAAAAAGTTGAGAGGGTTACGGCAAAAACTGGATGCACTTCGTGTACAAAATGAACAATCTCTTTCGAAGTGTCAGGGTTTTGGACGAAAACTCATCAGTTACAAAAGGATTTCAAATTTTTAAACATATTTCAACTCAAGAATTTTTATCCATTCAATATGCACCATTCAAAGCCACATCATCACTTTTCAAACCTTTTCTGACTTCGTTTGCTATTTTTCATGCATTTCATGATTTATTTGGAGCTAAGATGACCATGAATTTAAAAGCACTGCAAATGAACTCTGAAATGGCTGAAAGTTGGCATGGTATCATCATTTCACCCACATAGCATGTGCTAAAAAGTTGAGAGGGTTACGGCAAAAACTGGATGCACTTCGTGTACAAAATGAACAATCTCTTTCGAAGTGTCAGGGTTTTGGACGAAAACTCATCAGTTACAAAAGGATTTCAAATTCTTAAACATATTTCAACTCAAGACTTTTTATGCATTCAATATGCACCATTCAAAGCCACATCATCACTTTTCAAACCTTTTCTGACTTCATTTGCTATTTTTCATGCATTTCATGATTTATTTTGAGCTAAGATGACCCTGAATTGAAAAGCACTGCAAATGAACTCTGAAATGGTTGAAAGTTGGCATGGTATCATCATTTCACCCACATAGCATGTGCTAAAAAGTTGAGAGGGTTACGGCAAAAACTGGATGCACTTCGTGTACAAAATGAACAATCTCTTTCGAAGTGTCAGGGTTTTGGACGAAAACTCATCAGTTACAAAAGGATTTCAAATTCTTAAACATATTTCAACTCAAGACTTTTTATGCATTCAATATGCACCATTCAAAGCCACATCATCACTTTTCAAACCTTTTCTGACTTCGTTTGCTATTTTTCATGCATTTCATGATTTATTTTGAGCTAAGATGACCCTGAATTGAAAAGCACTGCAAATGAACTCTGAAATGGTTGAAAGTTGGCATGGTATCATCATTTCACCCACATAGCATGTGCTAAAAAGTTGAGAGGGTTATGGCAAAAACTGGATGCACTTCGTGTACAAAATGAACAATCTCTTTCGAAGTGTCAGGGTTTTGGACGAAAACTCATCAGTTACAAAAGGATTTCAAATTTTTAAACATATTTCAACTCAAGAATTTTTATCCATTCAATATGCACCATTCAAAGCCACATCATCACTTTTCAAACCTTTTCTGACTTCGTTTGCTATTTTTCATGCATTTCATGATTTATTTGGAGCTAAGATGACCCTGAATTGAAAAGCACTGCAAATGAACTCTGAAATGGTTGAAAGTTGGCATGGTATCATCATTTCACCCACATAGCATGTGCTAAAAAGTTGAGAGGGTTATGGCAAAAACTGGATGCACTTCGTGTACAAAATGAACAATCTCTTTCGAAGTGTCAGGGTTTTGGACGAAAACTCATCAGTTACAAAAGGATTTCAAATTTTTAAACATATTTCAACTCAAGAATTTTTATCCATTCAATATGCACCATTCAAAGCCACATCATCACTTTTCAAACCTTTTCTGACTTCGTTTGCTATTTTTCATGCATTTCATGATTTATTTGGAGCTAAGATGACCCTGAATTGAAAAGCACTGCAAATGAACTCTGAAATGGTTGAAAGTTGGCATGGTATCATCATTTCACCCACATAGCATGTGCTAAAAAGTTGAGAGGGTTACGGCAAAAACTGGATGCACTTCGTGTACAAAATGAACAATCTCTTTCGAAGTGTCAGGGTTTTGGACGAAAACTCATCAGTTACAAAAGGATTTCAAATTTTTAAACATATTTCAACTCAAGAATTTTTATCCATTCAATATGCACCATTCAAAGCCACATCATCACTTTTCAAACCTTTTCTGACTTCGTTTGCTATTTTTCATGCATTTCATGATTTATTTGGAGCTAAGATGACCCTGAATTTAAAAGCACTGCAAATGAACTCTGAAATGGCTGAAAGTTGGCATGGTATCATCATTTCACCCACATAGCATGTGCTAAAAAGTTGAGAGGGTTACGGCAAAAACTGGATGCACTTCGTGTACAAAATGAACAATCTCTTTCGAAGTGTCAGGGTTTTGGACGAAAACTCATCAGTTACAAAAGGATTTCAAATTCTTAAACATATTTCAACTCAAGACTTTTTATGCATTCAATATGCACCATTCAAAGCCACATCATAACTTTTCAAACCTTTTCTGACTTCATTTGCTATTTTTCATGCATTTCATGATTTATTTTGAGCTAAGATGACCCTGAATTGAAAAGCACTGCAAATGAACTCTGAAATGGTTGAAAGTTGGCATGGTATCATCATTTCACCCACATAGCATGTGCTAAAAAGTTGAGAGGGTTACGGCAAAAACTGGATGCACTTCGTGTACAAAATGAACAATCTCTTTCGAAATGTCAGGCTTTTGGACGAAAACTCATCAGTTACAAAAGGATTTCAAAATTTTAAACGTATTTCAACTCAAGACTTTTTATGCATTCAATATGCACCATTCAAAGCCACATCATCACTTTTCAAACCTTTTCTGACTTCGTTTGCTATTTTTCATGCATTTCTTGATTTATTTTGAGCTAAGATGACCCTGAATTGAAAAGCACTGCAAATGAACTCTGAAATGGTTGAAAGTTGGCATGGTATCATCATTTCACCCACATAGCATGTGCTAAAAAGTTGAGAGGGTTACGGCAAAAACTGGATGCACTTCGTGTACAAAATAAACAATCTCTTTCGAAGTGTCAGGGTTTTGGACGAAAACTCATCAGTTACAAAAGGATTTCAAATTTTTAAACATATTTCAACTCAAGAATTTTTATGCATTCAATATGCACCATTCAAAGCCACATCATCACTTTTCAAACCTTTTCTGACTTCATTTGCTATTTTTCATGCATTTCATGATTTATTTTGAGCTAAGATGACCCTGAATTGAAAAGCACTGCAAATGAACTCTGAAATGGTTGAAAGTTGGCATGGTATCATCATTTCACCCACATAGCATGTGCTAAAAAGTTGAGAGGGTTACGGCAAAAACTGGATGCACTTCGTGTACAAAATGAACAATCTCTTTCGAAATGTCAGGCTTTTGGACGAAAACTCATCAGTTACAAAAGGATTTCAAATTTTTAAACGTATTTCAACTCAAGACTTTTTATGCATTCAATATGCACCATTCAAAGCCACATCATCACTTTTCAAACCTTTTCTGACTTCGTTTGCTATTTTTCATGCATTTCATGATTTATTTTGAGCTAAGATGACCCTGAATTGAAAAGCACTGCAAATGAACTCTGAAATGGTTGAAAGTTGGCATGGTATCATCATTTCACCCACATAGCATGTGCTAAAAAGTTGAGAGGGTTATGGCAAAAACTGGATGCACTTCGTGTACAAAATGAACAATCTCTTTCGAAGTGTCAGGGTTTTGGACGAAAACTCATCAGTTACAAAAGGATTTCAAATTTTTAAACATATTTCAACTCAAGAATTTTTATCCATTCAATATGCACCATTCAAAGCCACATCATCACTTTTCAAACCTTTTCTGACTTCGTTTGCTATTTTTTATGCATTTCATGATTTATTTGGAGCTAAGATGACCCTGAATTGAATAGCACTGCAAATGAACTCTGAAATGGTTGAAAGTTGGCATGGTATCATCATTTCACCCACATAGCATGTGCTAAAAAGTTGAGAGGGTTATGGCAAAAACTGGATGCACTTCGTGTACAAAATGAACAATCTCTTTCGAAGTGTCAGGGTTTTGGACGAAAACTCATCAGTTACAAAAGGATTTCAAATTTTTAAACATATTTCAACTCAAGAATTTTTATCCATTCAATATGCACCATTCAAAGCCACATCATCACTTTTCAAACCTTTTCTGACTTCGTTTGCTATTTTTCATGCATTTCATGATTTATTTGGAGCTAAGATGACCCTGAATTGAAAAGCACTGCAAATGAACTCTGAAATGGTTGAAAGTTGGCATGGTATCATCATTTCACCCACATAGCATGTGCTAAAAAGTTGAGAGGGTTACGGCAAAAACTGGATGCACTTCGTGTACAAAATGAACAATCTCTTTCGAAGTGTCAGGGTTTTGGACGAAAACTCATCAGTTACAAAAGGATTTCAAATTTTTAAACATATTTCAACTCAAGAATTTTTATCCATTCAATATGCACCATTCAAAGCCACATCATCACTTTTCAAACCTTTTCTGACTTCGTTTGCTATTTTTCATGCATTTCATGATTTATTTTGAGCTAAGATGACCCTGAATTGAAAAGCACTGCAAATGAACTCTGAAATGGCTGAAAGTTGGCATGGTATCATCATTTCACCCACATAGCATGTGCTAAAAAGTTGAGAGGGTTACGGCAAAAACTGGATGCACTTCGTGTACAAAATGAACAATCTCTTTCGAAGTGTCAGGGTTTTGGACGAAAACTCATCAGTTACAAAAGGATTTCAAATTCTTAAACATATTTCAACTCAAGACTTTTTATGCATTCAATATGCAACATTCAAAGCCACATCATAACTTTTCAAACCTTTTCTGACTTCATTTGCTATTTTTCATGCATTTCATGATTTATTTTGAGCTAAGATGACCCTGAATTGAAAAGCACTGCAAATGAACTCTGAAATGGTTGAAAGTTGGCATGGTATCATCATTTCACCCACATAGCATGTGCTAAAAAGTTGAGAGGGTTACGGCAAAAACTGGATGCACTTCGTGTACAAAATGAACAATCTCTTTCGAAATGTCAGGCTTTTGGACGAAAACTCATCAGTTACAAAAGGATTTCAAAATTTTAAACGTATTTCAACTCAAGACTTTTTATGCATTCAATATGCACCATTCAAAGCCACATCATCACTTTTCAAACCTTTTCTGACTTCGTTTGCTATTTTTCATGCATTTCTTGATTTATTTTGAGCTAAGATGACCCTGAATTGAAAAGCACTGCAAATGAACTCTGAAATGGTTGAAAGTTGGCATGGTATCATCATTTCACCCACATAGCATGTGCTAAAAAGTTGAGAGGGTTACGGCAAAAACTGGATGCACTTCGTGTACAAAATAAACAATCTCTTTCGAAGTGTCAGGGTTTTGGACGAAAACTCATCAGTTACAAAAGGATTTCAAATTTTTAAACATATTTCAACTCAAGAATTTTTATGCATTCAATATGCACCATTCAAAGCCACATCATTACTTTTCAAACCTTTTCTGACTTCATTTGCTATTTTTCATGCATTTCATGATTTATTTTGAGCTAAGATGACCCTGAATTGAAAAGCACTGCAAATGAACTCTGAAATGGTTGAAAGTTGGCATGGTATCATCATTTCACCCACATAGCATGTGCTAAAAAGTTGAGAGGGTTACGGCAAAAACTGGATGCACTTCGTGTACAAAATGAACAATCTCTTTCGAAATGTCAGGCTTTTGGACGAAAACTCATCAGTTACAAAAGGATTTCAAATTTTTATACGTATTTCAACTCAAGACTTTTTATGCATTCAATATGCACCATTCAAAGCCACATCATCACTTTTCAAACCTTTTCTGACTTCGTTTGCTATTTTTCATGCATTTCATGATTTATTTTGAGCTAAGATGACCCTGAATTGAAAAGCACTGCAAATGAACTCTGAAATGGTTGAAAGTTGGCATGGTATCATCATTTCACCCACATAGCATGTGCTAAAAAGTTGAGAGGGTTACGGCAAAAACTGGATGCACTTCGTGTACAAAATGAACAATCTCTTTCGAAATGTCAGGCTTTTGGACGAAAACTCAGCAGTTACAAAAGGATTTCAAATTTTTAAACGTATTTCAACTCAAGACTTTTTATGCATTCAATATGCACCATTCAAAGCCACATCATCACTTTTCAAACCTTTTCTGACTTCGTTTGCTATTTTTCATGCATTTCTTGATTTATTTTGAGCTAAGATGACCCTGAATTGAAAAGCACTGCAAATGAACTCTGAAATGGTTGAAAGTTGGCATGGTATCATCATTTCACCCACATAGCATGTGCTAAAAAGTTGAGAGGGTTACGGCAAAAACTGGATGCACTTCGTGTACAAAATAAACAATCTCTTTCGAAGTGTCAGGGTTTTGGACGAAAACTCATCAGTTACAAAAGGATTTCAAATTTTTAAACATATTTCAACTCAAGAATTTTTATGCATTCAATATGCACCATTCAAAGCCACATCATTACTTTTCAAACCTTTTCTGACTTCATTTGCTATTTTTCATGCATTTCATGATTTATTTTGAGCTAAGATGACCCTGAATTGAAAAGCACTGCAAATGAACTCTGAAATGGTTGAAAGTTGGCATGGTATCATCATTTCACCCACATAGCATGTGCTAAAAAGTTGAGAGGGTTACGGCAAAAACTGGATGCACTTCGTGTACAAAATGAACAATCTCTTTCGAAATGTCAGGCTTTTGGACGAAAACTCATCAGTTACAAAAGGATTTCAAATTTTTATACGTATTTCAACTCAAGACTTTTTATGCATTCAATATGCACCATTCAAAGCCACATCATCACTTTTCAAACCTTTTCTGACTTCGTTTGCTATTTTTCATGCATTTCATGATTTATTTTGAGCTAAGATGACCCTGAATTGAAAAGCACTGCAAATGAACTCTGAAATGGTTGAAAGTTGGCATGGTATCATCATTTCACCCACATAGCATGTGCTAAAAATTTGAGAGGGTTACGGCAAAAACTGCATGCTCTTCGTGTACAAAATGAACAATCTCTTTCGATGTGTCAGGGTTTTGGACGAAAACTCAACAGTTACAAAAGGATTTCAAAATTTTAAACATATTTCAACTCAATAATTTTTAAGCATTCAATATGCACCATTCAAAGCCACATCATCACTTTTCAAACCTTTTCTGACTTTGTTTGCTATTTTTCATGCATTTCATGATATATTTTGAGCTAAGATGACCCTGAATTGAAAAGCACTGCAAATGAACTCTGAAATGGTTGAAAGTTGGCATGGTATCATCATTTCACCCACATAGCATGTGCTAAAAAGTTGAGAGGGTTACGGCAAAAACTGGATGCACTTCGTGTACAAAATGAACAATCTCTTTCGAAGTGTCAGGGTTTTGGACGAAAACACATCAGTTACAAAAGGATTTCAAATTTTTAAACATATTTCAACTCAAGAATTTTTATGCATTCAATATGCACCATTCAAAGCCACATCATCACTTTTCAAACCTTTTCTGACTTCGTTTGCTATTTTTCATGCATTTCATGATTTATTTTGAGCTAAGATGACCCTGAATTGAAAAGCACTGCAAATGAACTCTGAAATGGTTGAAAGTTGGCATGGTATCATCATTTCACCCACATAGCATGTGCTAAAAAGTTGAGAGGGTTATGGCAAAAACTGGATGCACTTCGTGTACAAAATGAACAATCTCTTTCGAAGTGTCAGGGTTTTGGACGAAAACTCATCAGTTACAAAAGGATTTCAAATTTTTAAACATATTTCAACTCAAGAATTTTTATCTATTCAATATGCACCATTCAAAGCCACATCATCACTTTTCAAACCTTTTCTGACTTCGTTTGCTATTTTTCATGCATTTCATGATTTATTTGGAGCTAAGATGACCCTGAATTGAAAAGCACTGCAAATGAACTCTGACATGGTTGAAAGTTGGCATGGTATCATCATTTCACCCACATAGCATGTGCTAAAAAGTTGAGAGGGTTATGGCAAAAACTGGATGCACTTCGTGTACAAAATGAACAATCTCTTTCGAAGTGTCAGGGTTTTGGACGAAAACTCATCAGTTACAAAAGGATTTCAAATTTTTAAACATATTTCAACTCAAGAATTTTTATCCATTCAATATGCACCATTCAAAGCCACATCATCACTTTTCAAACCTTTTCTGACTTCGTTTGCTATTTTTCATGCATTTCATGATTTATTTGGAGCTAAGATGACCCTGAATTGAAAAGCACTGCAAATGAACTCTGAAATGGTTGAAAGTTGGCATGGTATCATCATTTCACCCACATAGCATGTGCTAAAAAGTTGAGAGGGTTACGGCAAAAACTGGATGCACTTCGTGTACAAAATGAACAATCTCTTTCGAAGTGTCAGGGTTTTGGACGAAAACTCATCAGTTACAAAAGGATTTCAAATTTTTAAACATATTTCAACTCAAGAATTTTTATCCATTCAATATGCACCATTCAAAGCCACATCATCACTTTTCAAACCTTTTCTGACTTCGTTTGCTATTTTTCATGCATTTCATGATTTATTTGGAGCTAAGATGACCCTGAATTTAAAAGCACTGCAAATGAACTCTGAAATGGCTGAAAGTTGGCATGGTATCATCATTTCACCCACATAGCATGTGCTAAAAAGTTGAGAGGGTTACGGCAAAAACTGGATGCACTTCGTGTACAAAATGAACAATCTCTTTCGAAGTGTCAGGGTTTTGGACGAAAACTCATCAGTTACAAAAGGATTTCAAATTCTTAAACATATTTCAACTCAAGACTTTTTATGCATTCAATATGCACCATTCAAAGCCACATCATAACTTTTCAAACCTTTTCTGACTTCATTTGCTATTTTTCATGCATTTCATGATTTATTTTGAGCTAAGATGACCCTGAATTGAAAAGCACTGCAAATGAACTCTGAAATGGTTGAAAGTTGGCATGGTATCATCATTTCACCCACATAGCATGTGCTAAAAAGTTGAGAGGGTTACGGCAAAAACTGGATGCACTTCGTGTACAAAATGAACAATCTCTTTCGAAATGTCAGGCTTTTGGACGAAAACTCATCAGTTACAAAAGGATTTCAAAATTTTAAACGTATTTCAACTCAAGACTTTTTATGCATTCAATATGCACCATTCAAAGCCACATCATCACTTTTCAAACCTTTTCTGACTTCGTTTGCTATTTTTCATGCATTTCTTGATTTATTTTGAGCTAAGATGACCCTGAATTGAAAAGCACTGCAAATGAACTCTGAAATGGTTGAAAGTTGGCATGGTATCATCATTTCACCCACATAGCATGTGCTAAAAAGTTGAGAGGGTTACGGCAAAAACTGGATGCACTTCGTGTACAAAATAAACAATCTCTTTCGAAGTGTCAGGGTTTTGGACGAAAACTCATCAGTTACAAAAGGATTTCAAATTTTTAAACATATTTCAACTCAAGAATTTTTATGCATTCAATATGCACCATTCAAAGCCACATCATCACTTTTCAAACCTTTTCTGACTTCATTTGCTATTTTTCATGCATTTCATGATTTATTTTGAGCTAAGATGACCCTGAATTGAAAAGCACTGCAAATGAACTCTGAAATGGTTGAAAGTTGGCATGGTATCATCATTTCACCCACATAGCATGTGCTAAAAAGTTGAGAGGGTTACGGCAAAAACTGGATGCACTTCGTGTACAAAATGAACAATCTCTTTCGAAATGTCAGGCTTTTGGACGAAAACTCATCAGTTACAAAAGGATTTCAAATTTTTAAACGTATTTCAACTCAAGACTTTTTATGCATTCAATATGCACCATTCAAAGCCACATCATCACTTTTCAAACCTTTTCTGACTTCGTTTGCTATTTTTCATGCATTTCATGATTTATTTTGAGCTAAGATGACCCTGAATTGAAAAGCACTGCAAATGAACTCTGAAATGGTTGAAAGTTGGCATGGTATCATCATTTCACCCACATAGCATGTGCTAAAAATTTGAGAGGGTTACGACAAAAACTGCATTCTCTTCGTGTACAAAATGAACAATCTCTTTCGATGTGTCAGGGTTTTGGACGAAAACTCAACAGTTACAAAAGGATTTCAAAATTTTAAACATATTTCAACTCAATAATTTTTAAGCATTCAATATGCACCATTCAAAGCCACATCATCACTTTTCAAACCTTTTCTGACTTCGTTTGCTATTTTTCATGCATTTCATGATATATTTTGAGCTAAGATGACCCTGAATTGAAAAGCACTGCAAATGAACTCTGAAATGGTTGAAAGTTGGCATGGTATCATCATTTCACCCACATAGCATGTGCTAAAAAGTTGAGAGGGTTACGGCAAAAACTGGATGCACTTCGTGTACAAAATGAACAATCTCTTTCGAAGTGTCAGGGTTTTGGACGAAAACACATCAGTTACAAAAGGATTTCAAATTTTTAAACATATTTCAACTCAAGAATTTTTATGCATTCAATATGCACCATTCAAAGCCACATCATCACTTTTCAAACCTTTTCTGACTTCGTTTGCTATTTTTCATGCATTTCATGATTTATTTTGAGCTAAGATGACCCTGAATTGAAAAGCACTGCAAATGAACTCTGAAATGGTTGAAAGTTGGCATGGTATCATCATTTCACCCACATAGCATGTGCTAAAAAGTTGAGAGGGTTATGGCAAAAACTGGATGCACTTCGTGTACAAAATGAACAATCTCTTTCGAAGTGTCAGGGTTTTGGACGAAAACTCATCAGTTACAAAAGGATTTCAAATTTTTAAACATATTTCAACTCAAGAATTTTTATCCATTCAATATGCACCATTCAAAGCCACATCATCACTTTTCAAACCTTTTCTGACTTCGTTTGCTATTTTTCATGCATTTCATGATTTATTTGGAGCTAAGATGACCCTGAATTGAAAAGCACTGCAAATGAACTCTGACATGGTTGAAAGTTGGCATGGTATCATCATTTCACCCACATAGCATGTGCTAAAAAGTTGAGAGGGTTATGGCAAAAACTGGATGCACTTCGTGTACAAAATGAACAATCTCTTTCGAAGTGTCAGGGTTTTGGACGAAAACTCATCAGTTACAAAAGGATTTCAAATTTTTTAAACATATTTCAACTCAAGAATTTTTATCCATTCAATATGCACCATTCAAAGCCACATCATCACTTTTCAAACCTTTTCTGACTTCGTTTGCTATTTTTCATGCATTTCATGATTTATTTGGAGCTAAGATGACCCTGAATTGAAAAGCACTGCAAATGAACTCTGAAATGGTTGAAAGTTGGCATGGTATCATCATTTCACCCACATAGCATGTGCTAAAAAGTTGAGAGGGTTACGGCAAAAACTGGATGCACTTCGTGTACAAAATGAACAATCTCTTTCGAAGTGTCAGGGTTTTGGACGAAAACTCATCAGTTACAAAAGGATTTCAAATTTTTAAACATATTTCAACTCAAGAATTTTTATCCATTCAATATGCACCATTCAAAGCCACATCATCACTTTTCAAACCTTTTCTGACTTCGTTTGCTATTTTTCATGCATTTCATGATTTATTTGGAGCTAAGATGACCCTGAATTTAAAAGCACTGCAAATGAACTCTGAAATGGCTGAAAGTTGGCATGGTATCATCATTTCACCCACATAGCATGTGCTAAAAAGTTGAGAGGGTTACGGCAAAAACTGGATGCACTTCGTGTACAAAATGAACAATCTCTTTCGAAGTGTCAGGGTTTTGGACGAAAACTCATCAGTTACAAAAGGATTTCAAATTCTTAAACATATTTCAACTCAAGACTTTTTATGCATTCAATATGCACCATTCAAAGCCACATCATAACGTTTCAAACCTTTTCTGACTTCATTTGCTATTTTTCATGCATTTCATGATTTATTTTGAGCTAAGATGACCCTGAATTGAAAAGCACTGCAAATGAACTCTGAAATGGTTGAAAGTTGGCATGGTATCATCATTTCACCCACATAGCATGTGCTAAAAAGTTGAGAGGGTTACGGCAAAAACTGGATGCACTTCGTGTACAAAATGAACAATCTCTTTCGAAATGTCAGGCTTTTGGACGAAAACTCATCAGTTACAAAAGGATTTCAAAATTTTAAACGTATTTCAACTCAAGACTTTTTATGCATTCAATATGCACCATTCAAAGCCACATCATCACTTTTCAAACCTTTTCTGACTTCGTTTGCTATTTTTCATGCATTTCTTGATTTATTTTGAGCTAAGATGACCCTGAATTGAAAAGCACTGCAAATGAACTCTGACATGGTTGAAAGTTGGCATGGTATCATCATTTCACCCACATAGCATGTGCTAAAAAGTTGAGAGGGTTATGGCAAAAACTGGATGCACTTCGTGTACAAAATGAACAATCTCTTTCGAAGTGTCAGGGTTTTGGACGAAAACTCATCAGTTACAAAAGGATTTCAAATTTTTTAAACATATTTCAACTCAAGAATTTTTATCCATTCAATATGCACCATTCAAAGCCACATCATCACTTTTCAAACCTTTTCTGACTTCGTTTGCTATTTTTCATGCATTTCATGATTTATTTGGAGCTAAGATGACCCTGAATTGAAAAGCACTGCAAATGAACTCTGAAATGGTTGAAAGTTGGCATGGTATCATCATTTCACCCACATAGCATGTGCTAAAAAGTTGAGAGGGTTACGGCAAAAACTGGATGCACTTCGTGTACAAAATGAACAATCTCTTTCGAAGTGTCAGGGTTTTGGACGAAAACTCATCAGTTACAAAAGGATTTCAAATTTTTAAACATATTTCAACTCAAGAATTTTTATCCATTCAATATGCACCATTCAAAGCCACATCATCACTTTTCAAACCTTTTCTGACTTCGTTTGCTATTTTTCATGCATTTCATGATTTATTTGGAGCTAAGATGACCCTGAATTGAAAAGCACTGCAAATGAACTCTGACATGGTTGAAAGTTGGCATGGTATCATCATTTCACCCACATAGCATGTGCTAAAAAGTTGAGAGGGTTATGGCAAAAACTGGATGCACTTCGTGTACAAAATGAACAATCTCTTTCGAAGTGTCAGGGTTTTGGACGAAAACTCATCAGTTACAAAAGGATTTCAAAATTTTTAAACATATTTCAACTCAAGAATTTTTATCCATTCAATATGCACCATTCAAAGCCACATCATCACTTTTCAAACCTTTTCTGACTTCGTTTGCTATTTTTCATGCATTTCATGATTTATTTGGAGCTAAGATGACCCTGAATTGAAAAGCACTGCAAATGAACTCTGAAATGGTTGAAAGTTGGCATGGTATCATCATTTCACCCACATAGCATGTGCTAAAAAGTTGAGAGGGTTACGGCAAAAACTGGATGCACTTCGTGTACAAAATGAACAATCTCTTTCGAAGTGTCAGGGTTTTGGACGAAAACTCATCAGTTACAAAAGGATTTCAAATTTTTAAACATATTTCAACTCAAGAATTTTTATCCATTCAATATGCACCATTCAAAGCCACATCATCACTTTTCAAACCTTTTCTGACTTCGTTTGCTATTTTTCATGCATTTCATGATTTATTTGGAGCTAAGATGACCCTGAATTTAAAAGCACTGCAAATGAACTCTGAAATGGCTGAAAGTTGGCATGGTATCATCATTTCACCCACATAGTATGTGCTAAAAAGTTGAGAGGGTTACGGCAAAAACTGGATGCACTTCGTGTACAAAATGAACAATCTCTTTCGAAGTGTCAGGGTTTTGGACGAAAACTCATCAGTTACAAAAGGATTTCAAATTCTTAAACATATTTCAACTCAAGACTTTTTATGCATTCAATATGCACCATTCAAAGCCACATCATAACTTTTCAAACCTTTTCTGACTTCATTTGCTATTTTTCATGCATTTCATGATTTATTTTGAGCTAAGATGACCCTGAATTGAAAAGCACTGCAAATGAACTCTGAAATGGTTGAAAGTTGGCATGGTATCATCATTTCACCCACATAGCATGTGCTAAAAAGTTGAGAGGGTTACGGCAAAAACTGGATGCACTTCGTGTACAAAATGAACAATCTCTTTCGAAATGTCAGGCTTTTGGACGAAAACTCATCAGTTACAAAAGGATTTCAAAATTTTAAACGTATTTCAACTCAAGACTTTTTATGCATTCAATATGCACCATTCAAAGCCACATCATCACTTTTCAAACCTTTTCTGACTTCGTTTGCTATTTTTCATGCATTTCTTGATTTATTTTGAGCTAAGATGACCCTGAATTGAAAAGCACTGCAAATGAACTCTGAAATGGTTGAAAGTTGGCATGGTATCATCATTTCACCCACATAGCATGTGCTAAAAAGTTGAGAGGGTTACGGCAAAAACTGGATGCACTTCGTGTACAAAATAAACAATCTCTTTCGAAGTGTCAGGGTTTTGGACGAAAACTCATCAGTTACAAAAGGATTTCAAATTTTTAAACATATTTCAACTCAAGAATTTTTATGCATTCAATATGCACCATTCAAAGCCACATCATCACTTTTCAAACCTTTTCTGACTTCATTTGCTATTTTTCATGCATTTCATGATTTATTTTGAGCTAATATGACCCTGAATTGAAAAGCACTGCAAATGAACTCTGAAATGGTTGAAAGTTGGCATGGTATCATTATTTCACCCACGTAGCTTGTTCTAAAAAGTAGAGAGGGTTACGGCAAAAACTGGATGCACTTCGTGTACAAAATGAACAATCTCTTTCGAAGTGTCAGGGTTTTGGACGAAAACTCATCAGTTACAAAAGGATTTCAAATTTTTAAACATATTTAAACTCAAGACTTTTTATGCATTCAATATGCACCATTCAAAGCCACATCATCACTTTTCAAACCTTTTCTGACTTCATTTGCTATTTTTCATGCATTTCATGATTTATTTTGAGCTAAGATGACCCTGAATTGAAAAGCACTGCAAATGAACTCTGAAATGGTTGAAAGTTGGCATGGTATCATCATTTCACCCACATAGCATGTGCTAAAAAGTTGAGAGGGTTACGGCAAAAACTGGATGCACTTCGTGTACAAAATGAACAATCTCTTTCGAAATGTCAGGCTTTTGGACGAAAACTCATCAGTTACAAAAGGATTTCAAATTTTTAAACGTATTTCAACTCAAGACTTTTTATGCATTCAATATGCACCATTCAAAGCCACATCATAACTTTTCAAACCTTTTCTGACTTCATTTGCTATTTTTCATGCATTTCATGATTTATTTTGAGCTAAGATGACCCTGAATTGAAAAGCACTGCAAATGAACTCTGAAATGGTTGAAAGTTGGCATGGTATCATCATTTCACCCACATAGCATGTGCTAAAAAGTTGAGAGGGTTACGGCAAAAACTGGATGCACTTCGTGTACAAAATGAACAATCTCTTTCGAAATGTCAGGCTTTTGGACGAAAACTCATCAGTTACAAAAGGATTTCAAATTTTTAAACGTATTTCAACTCAAGACTTTTTATGCATTCAATATGCACCATTCAAAGCCACATCATCACTTTTCAAACCTTTTCTGACTTCGTTTGCTATTTTTCATGCATTTCATGATTTATTTTGAGCTAAGATGACCCTGAATTGAAAAGCACTGCAAATGAACTCTGAAATGGTTGAAAGTTGGCATGGTATCATCATTTCACCCACATAGCATGTGCTAAAAATTTGAGAGGGTTACGGCAAAAACTGCATGCTCTTCGTGTACAAAATGAACAATCTCTTTCGATGTGTCAGGGTTTTGGACGAAAACTCAACAGTTACAAAAGGATTTCAAAATTTTAAACATATTTCAACTCAATAATTTTTAAGCATTCAATATGCACCATTCAAAGCCACATCATCACTTTTCAAACCTTTTCTGACTTCGTTTGCTATTTTTCATGCATTTCATGATATATTTTGAGCTAAGATGACCCTGAATTGAAAAGCACTGCAAATGAACTCTGAAATGGTTGAAAGTTGGCATGGTATCATCATTTCACCCACATAGCATGTGCTAAAAAGTTTAGAGGGTTACGGCAAAAACTGGATGCACTTCGTGTACAAAATGAACAATCTCTTTCGAAGTGTCAGGGTTTTGGACGAAAACACATCAGTTACAAAAGGGTTTCAAATTTTTAAACATATTTCAACTCAAGAATTTTTATGCATTCAATATGCACCATTCAAAGCCACATCATCACTTTTCAAACCTTTTCTGACTTCGTTTGCTATTTTTCATGCATTTCATGATTTATTTTGAGCTAAGATGACCCTGAATTGAAAAGCACTGCAAATGAACTCTGAAATGGCTGAAAGTTGGCATGGTATCATCATTTCACCCACATAGCATGTGCTAAAAAGTTGAGAGGGTTACGGCAAAAACTGGATGCACTTCGTGTACAAAATGAACAATCTCTTTCGAAGTGTCAGGGTTTTGGACGAAAACTCATCAGTTACAAAAGGATTTCAAATTCTTAAACATATTTCAACTCAAGAATTTTTATCCATTCAATATGCACCATTCAAAGCCACATCATCACTTTTCAAACCTTTTCTGACTTCGTTTGCTATTTTTCATGCATTTCATGATTTATTTTGAGCTAAGATGACCCTGAATTGAAAAGCACTGCAAATGAACTCTGAAATGGTTGAAAGTTGGCATGGTATCATCATTTCAACCACATAGCATGTGCTAAAAAGTTGAGAGGGTTACGGCAAAAACTGGATGCACTTCGTGTACAAAATGAACAATCTCTTTCGAAGTGTCAGGGTTTTGGACGAAAACTCATCAGTTACAAAAGGATTTCAAATTTTTAAACATATTTCAACTCAAGAATTTTTATCCATTCAATATGCACCATTCAAAGCCACATCATCACTTTTCAAACCTTTTCTGACTTCGTTTGCTATTTTTCATGCATTTCATGATTTATTTGGAGCTAAGATGACCCTGAATTGAAAAGCACTGCAAATGAACTCTGAAATGGCTGAAAGTTGGCATGGTATCATCATTTCACCCACATAGCATGTGCTAAAAAGTTGAGAGGGTTACGGCAAAAACTGGATGCACTTCGTGTACAAAATGAACAATCTCTTTCGAAGTGTCAGGGTTTTGGACGAAAACTCATCAGTTACAAAAGGATTTCAAATTCTTAAACATATTTAAACTCAAGACTTTTTATGCATTCAATATGCACCATTCAAAGCCACATCATAACTTTTCAAACCTTTTCTGACTTCATTTGCTATTTTTCATGCATTTCATGATTTATTTTGAGCTAAGATGACCCTGAATTGAAAAGCACTGCAAATGAACTCTGAAATGGTTGAAAGTTGGCATGGTATCATCATTTCACCCACATAGCATGTGCTAAAAAGTTGAGAGGGTTACGGCAAAAACTGGATGCACTTCGTGTACAAAATGAACAATCTCTTTCGAAATGTCAGGCTTTTGGACGAAAACTCATCAGTTACAAAAGGATTTCAAATTTTTAAACGTATTTCAACTCAAGACTTTTTATGCATTCAATATGCACCATTCAAAGCCACATCATCACTTTTCAAACCTTTTCTGACTTCGTTTGCTATTTTTCATGCATTTCTTGATTTATTTTGAGCTAAGATGACCCTGAATTGAAAAGCACTGCAAATGAACTCTGAAATGGTTGAAAGTTGGCATGGTATCATCATTTCACCCACATAGCATGTGCTAAAAAGTTGAGAGGGTTACGGCAAAAACTGGATGCACTTCGTGTACAAAATAAACAATCTCTTTCGAAGTATCAGGGTTTTGGACGAAAACTCATCAGTTACAAAAGGATTTCAAATTTTTAAACATATTTCAACTCAAGAATTTTTATGCATTCAATATGCACCATTCAAAGCCACATCATCACTTTTCAAACCTTTTCTGACTTCATTTGCTATTTTTCATGCATTTCATGATTTATTTTGAGCTAAGATGACCCTGAATTGAAAAGCACTGCAAATGAACTCTGAAATGGTTGACAGTTGGCATGGTATCATCATTTCACCCACATAGCATGTGCTAAAAAGTTGAGAGGGTTACGGCAAAAACTGGATGCACTTCGTGTACAAAATGAACAATCTCTTTCGAAATGTCAGGCTTTTGGACGAAAACTCATCAGTTACAAAAGGATTTCAAATTTTTAAACGTATTTCAACTCAAGACTTTTTATGCATTCAATATGCACCATTCAAAGCCACATCATCACTTTTCAAACCTTTTCTGACTTCGTTTGCTATTTTTCATGCATTTCTTGATTTATTTTGAGCTAAGATGACCCTGAATTGAAAAGCACTGCAAATGAACTCTGAAATGGTTGAAAGTTGGCATGGTATCATCATTTCACCCACATAGCATGTGCTAAAAAGTTGAGAGGGTTACGGCAAAAACTGGATGCACTTCGTGTACAAAATAAACAATCTCTTTCGAAGTGTCAGGGTTTTGGACGAAAACTCATCAGTTACAAAAGGATTTCAAAATTTTAAACATATTTCAACTCAAGAATTTTTATGCATTCAATATGCACCATTCAAAGCCACATCATCACTTTTCAAACCTTTTCTGACTTCATTTGCTATTTTTCATGCATTTCATGATTTATTTTGAGCTAAGATGACCCTGAATTGAAAAGCACTGCAAATGAACTCTGAAATGGTTGAAAGTTGGCATGGTATCATCATTTCACCCACATAGCATGTGCTAAAAAGTTGAGAGGGTTACGGCAAAAACTGGATGCACTTCGTGTACAAAATGAACAATCTCTTTCGAAATGTCAGGCTTTTGGACGAAAACTCAGCAATTACAAAAGGATTTCAAATTTTTAAACGTATTTCAACTCAAGACTTTTTATGCATTCAATATGCACCATTCAAAGCCACATCATCACTTTTCAAACCTTTTCTGACTTCGTTTGCTATTTTTCATGCATTTCATGATTTATTTTGAGCTAAGATGACCCTGAATTGAAAAGCACTGCAAATGAACTCTGAAATGGTTGAAAGTTGGCATGGTATCATCATTTCACCCACATAGCATGTGCTAAAAATTTGAGAGGGTTACGGCAAAAACTGCATGCTCTTCGTGTACAAAATGAACAATCTCTTTCGATGTGTCAGGGTTTTGGACGAAAACTCAACAGTTACAAAAGGATTTCAAAATTTTAAACATATTTCAACTCAATAATTTTTAAGCATTCAATATGCACCATTCAAAGCCACATCATCACTTTTCAAACCTTTTCTGACTTCGTTTGCTATTTTTCATGCATTTCATGATATATTTTGAGCTAAGATGACCCTGAATTGAAAAGCACTGCAAATGAACTCTGAAATGGTTGAAAGTTGGCATGGTATCATCATTTCACCCACATAGCATGTGCTAAAAAGTTGAGAGGGTTACGGCAAAAACTGGATGCACTTCGTGTACAAAATGAACAATCTCTTTCGAAGTGTCAGGGTTTTGGACGAAAACACATCAGTTACAAAAGGATTTCAAATTTTTAAACATATTTCAACTCAAGAATTTTTATGCATTCAATATGCACCATTCAAAGCCACATCATCACTTTTCAAACCTTTTCTGACTTCGTTTGCTATTTTTCATGCATTTCATGATTTATTTTGAGCTAAGATGACCCTGAATTGAAAAGCACTGCAAATGAACTCTGAAATGGTTGAAAGTTGGCATGGTATCATCATTTCACCCACATAGCATGTGCTAAAAAGTTGAGAGGGTTACGGCAAAAACTGGATGCACTTCGTGTACAAAATGAACAATCTCTTTCGAAGTGTCAGGGTTTTGGACGAAAACTCATCAGTTACAAAAGGATTTCAAATTTTTAAACATATTTCAACTCAAGAATTTTTATCCATTCAATATGCACCATTCAAAGCCACATCATCACTTTTCAAACCTTTTCTGACTTCGTTTGCTATTTTTCATGCATTTCATGATTTATTTGGAGCTAAGATGACCCTGAATTGAAAAGCACTGCAAATGAACTCTGAAATGGTTGAAAGTTGGCATGGTGTCATCATTTCACCCACATAGCATGTGCTAAAAAGTTGAGAGGGTTACGGCAAAAACTGGATGCACTTCGTGTACAAAATGAACAATCTCTTTCGAAGTGTCAGGGTTTTGGACGAAAACTCATCAGTTACAAAAGGATTTCAAATTTTTAAACATATTTCAACTCAAGACTTTTTATGCATTCAATATGCACCATTCAAAGCCACATCATCACTTTTCTAACCTTTTCTGACTTCATTTGCTATTTTTCATGCATTTCATGATTTATTTTGAGCTAAGATGACCCTGAATTGAAAAGCACTGCAAATGAACTCTGAAATGGTTGAAAGTTGGCATGGTATCATAATTTCACCCACATAGCATGTGCTAAAAAGTTGAGAGGGTTACGACAAAAACTGGATGCACTTCGTGTACAAAATGAACAATCTCTTTCGAAGTGTCAGGGTTTTGGACGAAAACTCATCAGTTACAAAAGGATTTCAAATTTTTAAACATATTTAAACTCAAGACTTTTTATGCATTCAATATGCACCATTCAAAGCCACATCATCACTTTTCAAACCTTTTCTGACTTCATTTGCTATTTTTCATGCATTTCATGATTTATTTTGAGCTAAGATGACCCTGAATTGAAAAGCACTGCAAATGAACTCTGAAATGGTTGAAAGTTGGCATGGTATCATCATTTCACCCACATAGCATGTGCTAAAAAGTTGAGAGGGTTATGGCAAAAACTGGATGCAGTTCGTGTACAAAATGAACAATCTCTTTCGAAGTGTCAGGGTTTTGGACGAAAACTCATCAGTTACAAAAGGATTTCAAATTTTTAAACGTATTTCAACTCAAGAATTTTTATGCATTCAATATGCACCATTCAAAGCCACATCATCACTTTTCAAACCTTTTCTGACTTCGTTTGCTATTTTTCATGCATTTCATGATTTATTTGGTGCTAAGATGACCCTGAATTGAAAAGCACTGCAAATGAACTCTGAAATGGTTGAAAGTTGGCATGGTATCATCATTTCACCCACATAGCATGTGCTAAAAAGTTGAGAGGGTTACGGCAAAAACTGGATGCACTTCGTGTACAAAATGAACAATCTCTTTCGAAGTGTCAGGGTTTTGGACGAAAACTCATCAGTTACAAAAGGATTTCAAATTTTTAAACATATTTAAACTCAAGACTTTTTATGCATTCAATATGCACCATTCAAAGCCACATCATCACTTTTCAAACCTTTTCTGACTTCGTTTGCTATTTTTCATGCATTTCATGATTTATTTTGAGCTAAGATGACCCTGAATTGAAAAGCACTGCAAATGAACTCTGAAATGGTTGAAAGTTGGCATGGTATCATCATTTCACCCACATAGCATGTGCTAAAAAGTTGAGAGGGTTACGGCAAAAACTGGATGCACTTCGTGTACAAAATGAACAATCTCTTTCGAAATGTCAGGGTTTTGGACGAAAACTCATCAGTTACAAAAGGATTTCAAATTTTTAAACATATTTCAACTCAAGAATTTTTATCCATTCAATATGCACCATTCAAAGCCACATCATCACTTTTCAAACCTTTTCTGACTTCGTTTGCTATTTTTCATGCATTTCATGATTTATTTGGAGCTAAGATGACCCTGAATTGAAAAGCACTGCAAATGAACTCTGAAATGGCTGAAAGTTGGCATGGTATCATCATTTCACCCACATAGCATGTGCTAAAAAGTTGAGAGGGTTACGGCAAAAACTGGATGCACTTCGTGTACAAAATGAACAATCTCTTTCGAAGTGTCAGGGTTTTGGACGAAAACTCATCAGTTACAAAAGGATTTCAAATTCTTAAACATATTTCAACTCAAGACTTTTTATGCATTCAATATGCACCATTCAAAGCCACATCATAACTTTTCAAACCTTTTCTGACTTCATTTGCTATTTTTCATGCATTTCATGATTTATTTTGAGCTAAGATGACCCTGAATTGAAAAGCACTGCAAATGAACTCTGAAATGGTTGAAAGTTGGCATGGTATCATCATTTCACCCACATAGCATGTGCTAAAAAGTTGAGAGGGTTACGGCAAAAACTGGATGCACTTCGTGTACAAAATGAACAATCTCTTTCGAAATGTCAGGCTTTTGGACGAAAACTCATCAGTTACAAAAGGATTTCAAATTTTTAAACGTATTTCAACTCAAGACTTTTTATGCATTCAATATGCACCATTCAAAGCCACATCATCACTTTTCAAACCTTTTCTGACTTCGTTTGCTATTTTTCATGCATTTCTTGATTTATTTTGAGCTAAGATGACCCTGAATTGAAAAGCACTGCAAATGAACTCTGAAATGGTTGAAAGTTGGCATGGTATCATCATTTCACCCACATAGCATGTGCTAAAAAGTTGAGAGGGTTACGGCAAAAACTGGATGCACTTCGTGTACAAAATAAACAATCTCTTTCGAAGTGTCAGGGTTTTGGACGAAAACTCATCAGTTACAAAAGGATTTCAAATTTTTAAACATATTTCAACTCAAGACTTTTGATGCATTCAATATGCACCATTCAAAGCCACATCATCACTTTTCAAACCTTTTCTGACTTCATTTGCTATTTTTCATGCATTTCATGATTTATTTTGAGCTATGATGACCCTGAATTGAAAAGCACTGCAAATGAACTCTGAAATGGTTGAAAGTTGGCATGGTATCATCATTTCACCCACATAGCATGTGCTAAAAAGTTGAGAGGGTTACGGCAAAAACTGGATGCACTTCGTGTACAAAATGAACAATCTCTTTCGAAATGTCAGGCTTTTGGACGAAAACTCATCAGTTACAAAAGGATTTCAAATTTTTAAACGTATTTCAACTCAAGACTTTTTATGCATTCAATATGCACCATTCAAAGCCACATCATCACTTTTCAAACCTTTTCTGACTTCGTTTGCTATTTTTCATGCATTTCATGATTTATTTTGAGCTAAGATGACCCTGAATTGAAAAGCACTGCAAATGAACTCTGAAATGGTTGAAAGTTGGCATGGTATCATCATTTCACCCACATAGCATGTGCTAAAAATTTGAGAGGGTTACGGCAAAAACTGCATGCTCTTCGTGTACAAAATGAACAATCTCTTTCGATGTGTCAGGGTTTTGGACGAAAACTCAACAGTTACAAAAGGATTTCAAAATTTTAAACATATTTCAACTCAATAATTTTTAAGCATTCAATATCCTCCATTCAAAGCCACATCATCACTTTTCAAACCTTTTCTGACTTCGTTTGCTATTTTTCATGCATTTCATGATATATTTTGAGCTAAGATGACCCTGAATTGAAAAGCACTGCAAATGAACTCTGAAATGGTTGAAAGTTGGAATGGTATCATCATTTCACCCACATAGCATGTGCTAAAAAGTTGAGAGGGTTACGGCAAAAACTGGATGCACTTCGTGTACAAAATGAACAATCTCTTTCGAAGTGTCAGGGTTTTGGACGAAAACACATCAGTTACAAAAGGATTTCAAATTTTTAAACATATTTCAACTCAAGAATTTTTATGCATTCAATATGCACCATTCAAAGCCACATCATCACTTTTCAAACCTTTTCTAACTTCGTTTGCTATTTTTCATGCATTTCATGATTTATTTTGAGCTAAGATGACCCTGAATTGAAAAGCACTGCAAATGAACTCTGAAATGGTTGAAAGCTGGCATGGTATCATCATTTCACCCACATAGCATGTGCTAAAAAGTTGAGAGGGTTACGGCAAAAACTGGATGCACTTCGTGTACAAAATGAACAATCTCTTTCGAAGTGTCAGGGTTTTGGACGAAAACTCATCAGTTACAAAAGGATTTCAAATTTTTAAACATATTTCAACTCAAGAATTTTTATCCATTCAATATGCACCATTCAAAGACACATCATCACTTTTCAAACCTTTTCTGACTTCGTTTGCTATTTTTCATGCATTTCATGATTTATTTGGAGCTAAGATGACCCTGAATTGAAAAGCACTGCAAATGAACTCTGAAATGGTTGAAAGTTGGCATGGTATCATCATTTCACCCACATAGCATGTGCTAAAAAGTTGAGAGGGTTACGGCAAAAACTGGATGCACTTCGTGTACAAAATGAACAATCTCTTTCGAAGTGTCAGGGTTTTGGACGAAAACTCATCAGTTACAAAAGGATTTCAAATTTTTAAACATATTTCAACTCAAGACTTTTTATGCATTCAATATGCACCATTCAAAGCCACATCATCACTTTTCAAACCTTTTCTGACTTCATTTGCTATTTTTCATGCATTTCATGATTTATTTTGAGCTAAGATGACCCTGAATTGAAAAGCACTGCAAATGAACTCTAAAATGGTTGAAAGTTGGCATGGTATCATAATTTCACCCACATAGCATGTGCTAAAAAGTTGAGAGGGTTACGACAAAAACTGGATGCACTTCGTGTACAAAATGAACAATCTCTTTCGAAGTGTCAGGGTTTTGGACGAAAATTCATCAGTTACAAAAGGATTTCAAATTTTTAAACATATTTAAACTCAAGACTTTTTATGCATTCAATATGCACCATTCAAAGCCACATCATCACTTTTCAAACCTTTTCTGACTTCATTTGCTATTTTTCATGCATTTCATGATTTATTTTGAGCTAAGATGACCCTGAATTGAAAAGCACTGCAAATGAACTCTGAAATGGTTGAAAGTTGGCATGGTATCATCATTTCACCCACATAGCATGTGCTAAAAAGTTGAGAGGGTTATGGCAAAAACTGGATGCAGTTCGTGTACAAAATGAACAATCTCTTTCGAAGTGTCAGGGTTTTGGACGAAAACTCATCAGTTACAAAAGGATTTCAAATTTTTAAACATATTTCAACTCAAGAATTTTTATGCATTCAATATGCACCATTCAAAGCCACATCATCACTTTTCAAACCTTTTCTGACTTCGTTTGCTATTTTTCATGCATTTCATGATTTATTTGGAGCTAAGATGACCCTGAATTGAAAAGCACTGCAAATGAACTATGAAATGGTTGAAAGTTGGCATGGTATCATCATTTCACCCACATAGCATGTGCTAAAAAGTTGAGAGGGTTACGGCAAAAACTGGATGCACTTCGTGTACAAAATGAACAATCTCTTTCGAAGTGTCAGGGTTTTGGACGAAAACTCATCAGTTACAAAAGGATTTCAAATTTTTAAACATATTTCAACTCAAGACTTTTTATGCATTCAATATGCACCATTCAAAGCCACATCATCACTTTTCAAACCTTCTCTGACTTCATTTGCTATTTTTCATGCATTTCATGATTTATTTTGAGCTAAGATGACCCTGAATTGAAAAGCACTGCAAATGAACTCTGAAATGGTTGAAAGTTGGCATGGTATCATCATTTCACCCACATAGCATGTGCAAAAAAGTTGAGAGGGTTACGGAAAAAACTGGATGCACTTCGTGTACAAAATGAACAATCTCTTTCGAAGTGTCAGGGTTTTGGACGAAAACTCATCAGTTACAAAAGTATTTCAAATTTTTAAACATATTTCAACTCAAGAATTTTTATGCATTCAATATGCACCATTCAAAGCCACATCATCACTTTTCAAACCTTTTCTGACTTCGTTTGCTATTTTTCATGCATTTCATGATTTATTTTGAGCTAAGATGACCCTGAATTGAAAAGCACTGCAAATGAACTCTGAAATGGTTGAAAGTTGGCATGGTATCATCATTTCACCCACGTAGCATGTGCTAAAAAGTAGAGAGGGTTACGGCAAAAACTGGATGCACTTCGTGTACAAAATGAACAATCTCTTTCGAAGTGTCAGGGTTTTGGACGAAAACTCATCAGTTACAAAAGGATTTCAAATTTTTAAACATATTTCAACTCAAGACTTTTTATGCATCCAATATGCACCATTCAAAGCCACATCATCACTTTTCAAACCTTTTCTGACTACATTTGCTATTTTCATGCATTTCACGATTTATTTTGAGCTAAGATGACCCTGAATTGAAAAGAACTGCAAATGAACTCTGAAATGGTTGAAAGTTGGCATGGTATGATCATTTCACCCACATAGCATGTGCTAAAAAGTTGAGAGGGTTACGGCAAAAACTGGATGCACTTCGTGTACAAAATGAACAATCTCTTTCGAAGTGTCAGGGTTTTGGACGAAAACTCATCAGTTACAAAAGGATTTCAAATTTTTAAACATATTTCAACTCAAGAATTTTTATCCATTCAATATGCACCATTCAAAGCCACATCATCACTTTTCAAACCTTTTCTGACTTTGTTTGCTATTTTTCATGCATTTCATGATTTATTTGGAGGTAAGATGACCCTGAATTGAAAAGCACTGCAAATGAACTCTGAAATGGTTGAAAGTTGGCATGGTATCATCATTTCACCCACATAGCATGTGATAAAAAGTTGAGAGGGTTACGGCAAAAACTGGATGCACTTCGTGTACAAAATGAACAATCTCTTTCGAAGTGTCAGGGTTTTGGACGAAAACTCATCAGTTACAAAAGGATTTCAAAATTTTAAACATATTTCAACTCAAGAATTTTTATGCATTCAATATGCACCATTCAAAGCCACATCATCACTTTTCAAACCTTTTCTGACTTCGTTTGCTATTTTTCATGCATTTCATGATTTATTTTGAGCTAAGATGACCCTGAATTGAAAAGCACTGCAAATGAACTCTGAAATGGTTGAAAGTTGGCATGGTATCATCATTTCACCCACGTAGCATGTGCTAAAAAGTAGAGAGGGTTACGGCAAAAACTGGATGCACTTCGTGTACAAAATGAACAATCTCTTTCGAAGTGTCAGGGTTTTGGACGAAAACTCATCAGTTACAAAAGGATTTCAAAATTTTAAACATATTTCAACTCAAGACTTTTTATGTATTCAATATGCACCATTCAAAGCCACATCATCACTTTTCAAACCTTTTCTGACTTCGTTTGCTATTTTTCATGCATTTCATGATTTATTTTGAGCTAAGATGACCCTGAATTGAAAAGCACTGCAAATGAACTCTGAAATGGTTGAAAGTTGGCATGGTATCATCATTTCACCCACGTAGCATGTGCTAAAAAGTAGAGAGGGTTACGGCAAAAACTGGATGCACTTCGTGTACAAAATGAACAATCTCTTTCGAAGTGTCAGGGTTTTGGACGAAAACTCAACAGTTACAAAAGGATTTCAAAATTTTAAACATATTTCAACTCAATAATTTTTAAGCATTCAATATGCACCATTCAAAGCCACATCATCACTTTTCAAACCTTTTCTGACTTCGTTTGCTATTTTTCATGCATTTCATGATATATTTTGAGCTAAGATGACCCCGAATTGAAAAGCACTGCAAATGAACTCTGAAATGGTTGAAAGTTGGCATGGTATCATCATTTCACCCACATAGCATGTGCTAAAAAGTTGAGAGGGTTACGGCAAAAACTGGATGCACTTCGTGTACAAAATGAACAATCTCTTTCGAAGTGTCAGGGTTTTGGACGAAAACACATCAGTTACAAAAGGATTTCAAATTTTTAAACATATTTCAACTCAAGAATTTTTATGCATTCAATATGCACCATTCAAAGCCACATCATCACTTTTCAAACCTTTTCTGACTTCGTTTGCTATTTTTCATGCATTTCATGATTTATTTTGAGCTAAGATGACCCTGAATTGAAAAGCACTGCAAATGAACTCTGAAATGGTTGAAAGTTGGCATGGTATCATCATTTCACCCACATAGCATGTGCTAAAAAGTTGAGAGGGTTACGGCAAAAACTGGATGCACTTCGTGTACAAAATGAACAATCTCTTTCGAAGTGTCAGGGTTTTGGACGAAAACTCATCAGTTACAAAAGGATTTCAAATTTTTAAACATATTTCAACTCAAGAATTTTTATCCATTCAATATGCACCATTCAAAGCCACATCATCACTTTTCAAACCTTTTCTGACTTCGTTTGCTATTTTTCATGCATTTCATGATTTATTTGGAGCTAAGATGACCCTGAATTGAAAAGCACTGCAAATGAACTCTGAAATGGTTGAAAGTTGGCATGGTATCATTATTTCACCCACATAGCATGTGCTAAAAAGTTGATAAGGTTACGGCAAAAACTGGATGCACTTCGTGTACAAAATGAACAATCTCTTTCGAGGTGTCAGGGTTTTGGACGAAAACTCATCAGTTACAAAAGGATTTAAAATTTTTAAACATATTTCAACTCAAGACTTTTTATGCATTCAATATGCACCATTCAAAGCCACATCATCACTTTTCAAACCTTTTCTGACTACATTTGCTATTTTCATGCATTTCATGATTTATTTTGAGCTAAGATGACCCTGAATTGAAAAGCACTGCAAATGAACTCTGAAATGGTTGAAAGTTGGCATGGTATCATCATTTCACCCACATAGCATGTGCTAAAAAGTTGAGAGGGTTACGGCAAAAACTGGATGCACTTCGTGTACAAAATGAACAATCTCTTTCGAAGTGTCAGGGTTTTGGACGAAAACTCATCAGTTACAAAAGGATTTCAAATTTTTAAACATATTTCAACTCAAGAATTTTTATCCATTCAATATGCACCATTCAAAGCCACATCATCACTTTTCAAACCTTTTCTGACTTCGTTTGCTATTTTTCATGCATTTCATGATTTATTTGGAGGTAAGATGACCCTGAATTGAAAAGCACTGCAAATGAACTCTGAAATGGTTGAAAGTTGGCATGGTATCATCATTTCACCCACATAGCATGTGATAAAAAGTTGAGAGGGTTACGGCAAAAACTGGATGCACTTCGTGTACAAAATGAACAATCTCTTTCGAAGTGTCAGGGTTTTGGACGAAAACTCATCAGTTACAAAAGGATTTCAAAATTTTAAACATATTTCAACTCAAGACTTTTTATATATTCAATATGCACCATTCAAAGCCACATCATCACTTTTCAAACCTTTTCTGACTTCGTTTGCTATTTTTCATGCATTTCATGATTTATTTTGAGCTAAGATGACACTGAATTGAAAAGCACTGCAAATGAACTCTGAAATGGTTGAAAGTTGGCATGGTATCATCATTTCACCCACGTAGCATGTGCTAAAAAGTAGAGAGGGTTACGGCAAAAACTGGATGCACTTCGTGTACAAAATGAACAATCTCTTTCGAAGTGTCAGGGTTTTGGACGAAAACTCAACAGTTACAAAAGGATTTCAAAATTTTAAACATATTTCAACTCAATAATTTTTAAGCATTCAATATGCACCATTCAAAGCCACATCATCACTTTTCAAACCTTTTCTGACTTCGTTTGCTATTTTTCATGCATTTCATGATATATTTTGAGCTAAGATGACCCTGAATTGAAAAGCACTGCAAATGAACTCTGAAATGGTTGAAAGTTGGCATGGTATCATCATTTCACCCACATAGCATGTGCTAAAAAGTTGAGAGGGTTACGGCAAAAACTGGATGCACTTCGTGTACAAAATGAACAATCTCTTTCGAAGTGTCAGGGTTTTGGACGAAAAGACATCAGTTACAAAAGGATTTCAAATTTTTAAACATATTTCAACTCAAGAATTTTTATGCATTCAATATGCACCATTCAAAGCCACATCATCACTTTTGAAACCATTTCTGACTTCGTTTGCTATTTTTCATGCATTTCATGATTTATTTTGAGCTAAGATGACCCTGAATTGAAAAGCACTGCAAATGAACTCTGAAATGGTTGAAAGTTGGCATGGTATCATCATTTCACCCACATAGCATGTGCTAAAAAGTTGAGAGGGTTACGGCAAAAACTGGATGCACTTCGTGTACAAAATGAACAATCTCTTTCGAAGTGTCAGGGTTTTGGACGAAAACTCATCAGTTACAAAAGGATTTCAAATTTTTAAACATATTTCAACTCAAGAATTTTTATCCATTCAATATGCACCATTCAAAGCCACATCATCACTTTTCAAACCTTTTCTGACTTCGTTTGCTATTTTTCATGCATTTCATGATTTATTTGGAGCTAAGATGACCCTGAATTGAAAAGCACTGCAAATGAACTCTGAAATGGTTGAAAGTTGGTATGGTATCATCATTTCACCCACATAGCATGTGCTAAAAAGTTGAGAGGGTTACGGCAAAAACTGGATGCACTTCGTGTACAAAATGAACAATCTCTTTCGAAGTGTCAGGGTTTTGGACGAAAACTCATCAGTTACAAAAGGATTTCAAATTTTTAAACATATTTCAACTCAAGACTTTTTATGCATTCAATATGCACCATTCAAAGCCACATCATCACTTTTCAAACCTTTTCTGACTTCATTTGCTATTTTACATGCATTTCATGATTTATTTTGAGCTAAGATGACCCTGAATTGAAAAGCACTGCAAATGAACTCTGAAATGGTTGAAAGTTGGCATGGTATCATAATTTCACCCACATAGCATGTGCTAAAAAGTTGAGAGGGTTACGACAAAAACTGGATGCACTTCGTGTACAAAATGAACAATCTCTTTCGAAGTGTCAGGGTTTTGGACGAAAACTCATCAGTTACAAAAGGATTTCAAATTTTTAAACATATTTAAACTCAAGAATTTTTATGCATTCAATATGCACCATTCAAAGCCACATCATCACATTTCAAACCTTTTCTGACTTCATTTGCTATTTTTCATGCATTTCATGATTTATTTTGAGCTAAGATGACCCTGAATTGAAAAGCACTGCAAATGAACTCTGAAATGGTTGAAAGTTGGCATGGTATCATCATTTCACCCACATAGCATGTGCTAAAAAGTTGAGAGGGTTATGGCAAAAACTGGATGCACTTCGTGTACAAAATGAACAATCTCTTTCGAAGTGTCAGGGTTTTGGACGAAAACTCATCAGTTACAAAAGGATTTCAAATTTTTAAACATATTTCAACTCAAGAATTTTTATGCATTCAATATGCACCATTCAAAGCCACATCATCACTTTTCAAACCTTTTCTGACTTCGTTTGCTATTTTTCATGCATTTCATGATTTATTTGGAGCTAAGATGACCCTGAATTGAAAAGCACTGCAAATGAACTATGAAATGGTTGAAAGTTGGCATGGTATCATCATTTCACCCACATAGCATGTGCTAAAAAGTTGAGAGGGTTACGGCAAAAACTGGATGCACTTCGTGTACAAAATGAACAATCTCTTTCGAAGTGTCAGGGTTTTGGACGAAAACTCATCAGTTACAAAAGGATTTCAAATTTTTAAACATATTTCAACTCAAGACTTTTTATGCATTCAATATGCACCATTCAAAGCCACATCATCACTTTTCAAACCTTCTCTGACTTCATTTGCTATTTTTCATGCATTTCATGATTTATTTTGAGCTAAGATGACCCTGAATTGAAAAGCACTGCAAATGAACTCTGAAATGGTTGAAAGTTGGCATGGTATCATCATTTCACCCACATAGCATGTGCAAAAAAGTTGAGAGGGTTACGGAAAAAACTGGATGCACTTCGTGTACAAAATGAACAATCTCTTTCGAAGTGTCAGGGTTTTGGACGAAAACTCATCAGTTACAAAAGTATTTCAAATTTTTAAACATATTTCAACTCAAGAATTTTTATGCATTCAATATGCACCATTCAAAGCCACATCATCACTTTTCAAACCTTTTCTGACTTCGTTTGCTATTTTTCATGCATTTCATGATTTATTTTGAGCTAAGATGACCCTGAATTGAAAAGCACTGCAAATGAACTCTGAAATGGTTGAAAGTTGGCATGGTATCATCATTTCACCCACGTAGCATGTGCTAGAAAGTAGAGAGGGTTACGGCAAAAACTGGATGCACTTCGTGTACAAAATGAACAATCTCTTTCGAAGTGTCAGGGTTTTGGACGAAAACTCATCAGTTACAAAAGGATTTCAAATTTTTAAACATATTTCAACTCAAGACTTTTTATGCATTCAATATGCACCATTCAAAGCCACATCATCACTTTTCAAACCTTTTCTGACTACATTTGCTATTTTCATGCATTTCATGATTTATTTTGAGCTAAGATGACCCTGAATTGAAAAGCACTGCAAATGAACTCTGAAATGGTTGAAAGTTGGCATGGTATCATCATTTCACCCACATAGCATGTGCTAAAAAGTTGAGAGGGTTACGGCAAAAACTGGATGCACTTCGTGTACAAAATGAACAATCTCTTTCGAAGTGTCAGGGTTTTGGACGAAAACTCATCAGTTACAAAAGGATTTCAAATTTTTAAACATATTTCAACTCAAGAATTTTTATCCATTCAATATGCACCATTCAAAGCCACATCATCACTTTTCAAACCTTTTCTGACTTCGTTTGCTATTTTTCATGCATTTCATGATTTATTTGGAGGTAAGATGACCCTGAATTGAAAAGCACTGCAAATGAACTCTGAAATGGTTGAAAGTTGGCATGGTATCATCATTTCACCCACATAACATGTGATAAAAAGTTGAGAGGGTTACGGCAAAAACTGGATGCACTTCGTGTACAAAATGAACAATCTCTTTCGAAGTGTCACGGTTTTGAACGAAAAGTCATCAGTTACAAAAGGATTTCAAAATTTTAAACATATTTCAACTCATGACTTTTTATGTATTCAATATGCACCATTCAAAGCCACATCATCACTTTTCAAACCTTTTCTGACTTCGTTTGCTATTTTTCATGCATTTCATGATTTATTTTGAGCTAAGATGACCCTGAATTGAAAAGCACTGCAAATGAACTCTGAAATGGTTGAAAGTTGGCATGGTATCATCATTTCACCCACGTAGCATGTGCTAAAAAGTAGAGAGGGTTACGGCAAAAACTGGATGCACTTCGTGTACAAAATGAACAATCTCTTTCGAAGTGTCAGGGTTTTGGACGAAAACTCATCAGTTACAAAAGGATTTCAAAATTTTAAACATATTTCAACTCAAGACTTTTTATGCATTCAATATGCACCATTCAAAGCCACATCATCACTTTTCAAACCTTTTCTGACTACATTTGCTATTTTTCATGCATTTCATGATTTATTTTGAGCTAAGATGACCCTGAATTGAAAAGCACTGCAAATGAACTCTGAAATGGTTGAAAGTTGGCATGGTATCATCATTTCACCCACATAGCATGTGCTAAAAAGTTGAGAGGGTTACGGCAAAAACTGGATGCACTTCATGTACAAAATGAACAATCTCTTTCGAAGTGTCAGGGTTTTGGACGAAAACTCATCAGTTACAAAAGGATTTCAAATTTTTAAACATATTTCAACTCAAGAATTTTTATCCATTCAATATGCACCATTCAAAGCCACATCATCACTTTTCAAACCTTTTCTGACTTCGTTTGCTATTTTTCATGCATTTCATGATTTATTTGGAGCTAAGATGACCCTGAATTGAAAAGCACTGCAAATGAACTCTGAAATGGTTGAAAGTTGGCATGGTATCATCATTTCACCCACATAGCATGTGATAAAAAGTTGAGAGGGTTACGGCAAAAACTGGATGCACTTCGTGTACAAAATGAACAATCTCTTTCGAAGTGTCAGGGTTTTGGACGAAAACTCATCAGTTACAAAAGGATTTCAAAATTTTAAACATATTTCAACTCAAGACTTTTTATGCATTCAATATGCACCATTCAAAGCCACATCATCACTTTTCAAACCTTTTCTGACTTCATTTGCTATTTTTCATGCATTTCATGATTTATTTTGAGCTAAGATGACCCTGAATTGAAAAGCACTGCAAATGAACTCTGAAATGGTTGAAAGTTGGCAAGGTATCATAATTTCACCCACATAGCATGTGCTAAAAAGTTGAGAGGGTTACGGCAAAAACTGGATGCACTTCGTGTACAAAATGAACAATCTCATTCGAAGTGTCAGGGTTTTGGACGAAAACTCATCAGTTACAAAAGGATTTCAAAATTTTAAACATATTTCAACTCAAGACTTTTTATGCATTCAATATGCACCATTCAAAGCCACATTATCACTTTTCAAACCTTTTCTGACTACATTTGCTATTTTTCATGCATTTCAAGATTTATTTTGAGCTAAGATGACCCTGAATTGAAAAGCACTGCAAATGAACTCTGAAATGGTTGAAAGTTGGCATGGTATCATCATTTCACCCACATAGCATGTGCTAAAAAGTTGAGAGGGTTACGGCAAAAACTGGATGCACTTCGTGTACAAAATGAACAATCTCTTTCGAAGTGTCAGGGTTTTGGACGAAAACTCATCAGTTACAAAAGGATTTCAAATTTTTAAACATATTTCAACTCAAGAATTTTTATCCATTCAATATGCACCATTCAAAGCCACATCATCACTTTTCAAACCTTTTCTGACTTCATTTGCTATTTTTCATGCATTTCATGATTTATTTTGAGCTAGGATGACCCTGAATTGAAAAGCACTGCAAATTAACTCTGAAATGGTTGAAAGTTGGCATGGTATCATCATTTCACCCACATAGCATGTGATAAAAAGTTGAGAGGGTTACGGCAAAAACTGGATGCACTTCGTGTACAAAATGAACAATCTCTTTCGAAGTGTCAGGGTTTTGGACAATAACTCATCAGTTACAAAAGGATTTCAAAATTTTAAACATATTTCAACTCAAGACTTTTTATGCATTCAATATGCACCATTCAAAGCCACATCATCACTTTTCAAACCTTTTCTGACTTCGTTTGCTATTTTTCATGCATTTCATGATTTATTTTGAGCTAAGATGACCCTGAATTGAAAAGCACTGCAAATGAACTCTGAAATGGTTGAAAGTTGGCATGGTATCATCATTTCACCCACGTAGCATGTGCTAAAAAGTAGAGAGGGTTACGGCAAAAACTGGATGCACTTCGTGTACAAAATGAACAATCTCTTTCGAAGTGTCAGGGTTTTGGACGAAAACTCATCAGTTACAAAAGGATTTCAAATTTTTAAACATATTTCAACTCAAGACTTTTTATGCATTCAATATGCACCATTCAAAGCCACATCATCACTTTTCAAACCTTTTCTGACTACATTTGCTATTTTTCATGCATTTCATGATTTATTTTGAGCTAAGATGACCCTGAATTGAAAAGCACTGCAAATGAACTCTGAAATGGTTGAAAGTTGGCATGGTATCATCATTTCACCCACATAGCATGTGCTAAAAAGTTGAGAGGGTTACGGCAAAAACTGGATGCACTTCGTGTACAAAATGAACAATCTCTTTCGAAGTGTCAGGATTTTGGACGAAAACTCATCAGTTACAAAAGGATTTCAAATTTTTAAACATATTTCAACTCAAGAATTTTTATCCATTCAATATGCACCATTCGAAGCCACATCATCACTTTTCAAACCTTTTCTGACTTCGTTTGCTATTTTTCATGCATTTCATGATTTATTTGGAGCTAAGATGACCCTGAATTGAAAAGCACTGCAAATGAACTCTGAAATGGTTGAAAGTTGGCATGGTATCATCATTTCACCCACATAGCATGTGATAAAAAGTTGAGAGGGTTACGGCAAAAACTAGATGCACTTCGTGTACAAAATGAACAATCTCTTTCGAAGTGTCAGGGTTTTGGACGAAAACTCATCAGTTACAAAAGGATTTCAAAATTTTAAACATATTTCAACTCAAGACTTTTTCTGCATTCAATATGCACCATTCAAAGCCACATCATCACTTTTCAAACCTTTTCTGACTTCATTTGCTATTTTTCATGCATTTCATGATTTATTTTGAGCTAAGATGACCCTGAATTGAAAAGCACTGCAAATGAACTCTGAAATGGTTGAAAGTTGGCATGGTATCATCATTTCACCCACATAGCATGTGCTAAAAAGTTGAGAGGGTTACGGCAAAAACTGGATGCACTTCGTGTACAAAATGAACAATCTCTTTCGAAGTGTCAGGGTTTTGGACGAAAACACATCAGTTACAAAAGGATTTCAAATTTTTAAACATATTTCAACTCAAGACTTTTTATGCATTCAATATGCACCATTCAAAGCCACATCATCACTTTTCAAACCTTTTCTGACTTCGTTTGCTATTTTTCATGCATTTCATGATTTATTTTGAGCTAAGATGACCCTGAATTGAAAAGCACTGCAAATGAACTCTGAAATGGTTGAAAGTTGGCATGGTATCATCATTTCACCCACATAGCATGTGCTAAAAAGTTGAGAGGGTTACGGCAAAAACTGGATGCACTTCGTGTACAAAATGAACAATCTCTTTCGAAGTGTCAGGGATTTGGACGAAAACTCATCAGTTACAAAAGGATTTCAAATTTTTAAACATATTTCAACTCAAGAATTTTTATCCATTCAATATGCACCATTCAAAGCCACATCATCACTTTTCAAACCTTTTCTGACTTCGTTTGCTATTTTTCATGCATTTCATGATTTATTGTGAGCTAAGATGACCCTGAATTGAAAAGCACTGCAAATGAACTCTGAAATGGTTGAAAGTTGGCATGGTATCATCATTTCACCCACATAGCATGTGCTAAAAAGTTGAGAGGGTTACGGCAAAAACTGGATGCACTTCGTGTACAAAATGAACAATCTCTTTCGAAGTGTCAGGGTTTTGGACGAAAACTCATCAGTTACAAAAGGATTTCAAATTTTTAAACATATTTCAACTCAAGACTTTTTATGCATTCAATATGCACCATTCAAAGCCACATCATCACTTTTCAAACCTTTTCTGACTTCATTTGCTATTTTTCATGCATTTCATGATTTATTTTGAGCTAAGATGACCCTGAATTGAAAAGCACTGCAAATGAACTCTGAAATGGTTGAAAGTTGGCATGGTATCATCATTTCACCCACATAGCATGTGCTAAAAAGTTGAGAGGGTTACGGCAAAAACTGGATGCACTTCGTGTACAAAATGAACAATCTCTTTCGAAGTGTCAGGCTTTTGGACGAAAACTCATCAGTTACAAAAGGATTTCAAATTTTTAAACGTATTTCAACTCAAGACTTTTTATGCATTCAATATGCACCATTCAAAGCCACATCATCACTTTTCAAACCTTTTCTGACTTCGTTTGCTATTTTTCATGCATTTCATGATTTATTTTGAGCTAAGATGACCCTGAATTGAAAAGCACTGCAAATGAACTCTGAAATGGTTGAAAGTTGGCATGGTATCATAATTTCACCCACATTGCATGTGCTAAAAAGTTGAGAGGGTTACGGCAAAAACTGGATGCACTTCGTGTACAAAATGAACAATCTCTTTCGAAGTGTCAGGGTTTTGGACGAAAGCACATCAGTTACAAAAGGATTTCAAATTTTTAAACATATTTCAACTCAAGAATTTTTATGCATTCAATATGCACCATTCAAAGCCACATCATCACTTTTCAAACCTTCTCTGACTTCATTTGCTATTTTTCATGCATTTAATGATTTATTTTGAGCTAAGATGACCCTGAATTGAAAAGCACTGCAAATGAACTCTGAAATGGTTGAAAGTTGGCATGGTATCATCATTTCATCCACATAGCATGTGCTACAAAGTTGAGAGGGTTACGGCAAAAACTGGATGCACTTCGTGTACAAAATGAACAATCTCTTTCGAAGTGTCAGGCTTTTGGACGAAAACTCATCAGTTACAAAAGGATTTCAAATTTTTAAACGTATTTCAACTCAAGACTTTTCATGCATTCAATATGCACCATTCAAAGCCACATCATCACTTTTCAAACCTTTTCTGACTTCGTTTGCTATTTTTCATGCATTTCATGATTTATTTTGAGCTAAGATGACCCTGAATTGAAAAGCACTGCAAATGAACTCTGAAATGGTTGAAAGTTGGCATGGTATCATCATTTCACCCACATAGCATGTGCTAAAAAGTTGAGAGGGTTACGGCAAAAACTGGATGCACTTCGTGTACAAAATGAACAATCTCTTTCGAAGTGTCAGGGTTTTGGACGAAAACTCATCAGTTACAAAAGGATTTCAAATTTTTAAACATATTTCAACTCAAGAATTTTTATCCATTCAATATGCACCATTCAAAGCCACATCATCACTTTTCAAACCTTTTCTGACTTCGTTTGCTATTTTTCATGCATTTCATGATTTATTTGGAGCTAAGATGACCCTGAATTGAAAAGCACTGCAAATGAACTCTGAAATGGTTGAAAGTTGGCATGGTATCATCATTTCACCCACATAGCATGTGCTAAAAAGTTGAGAGGGTTACGGCAAAAACTGGATGCACTTCGTGTACAAAATGAACAATCTCTTTCGAAGTGTCAGGGTTTTGGACGAAAACTCATCAGTTACAAAAGGATTTCAAATTTTTAAACATATTTCAACTCAAGACTTTTTATGCATTCAATATGCACCATTCAAAGCCACATCATCACTTTTCAAACCTTTTCTGACTTCATTTGCTATTTTTCATGCATTTCATGATTTATTTTGAGCTAAGATGACCCTGAATTGAAAAGCACTGCAAATGAACTCTGAAATGGTTGAAAGTTGGCATGGTATCATAATTTCACCCACATAGCATGTGCTAAAAAGTTGATGGGGTTACGACAAAAACTGGATGCACTTCGTGTACAAAATGAACAATCTCTTTCGAAGTGTCAGGTTTTGGACGAAAACTCATCAGTTACAAAAGGATTTCAAATTTTTAAACATATTTAAACTCAAGACTTTTTATGCATTCAATATGCACCATTCAAAGCCACATCATCACTTTTCAAACCTTTTCTGACTTCATTTGCTATTTTTCATGCATTTCATGATTTATTTTGAGCTAAGATGACCCTGAATTGAAAAGCACTGCAAATGAACTCTGAAATGGTTGAAAGTTGGCATGGTATCATCATTTCACCCACATAGCATGTGCTAAAAAGTTGAGAGGGTTACGGCAAAAACTGGATGCACTTCGTGTACAAAATGAACAATCTCTTTCGAAGTGTCAGGGTTTTGGACGAAAACTCATCAGTTACAAAAGGATTTCAAATTTTTAAACATATTTCAACTCAAGAATTTTTATCCATTCAATATGCACCATTCAAAGCCACATCATAACTTTTAAAACCTTTTCTGACTTCGTTTGCTATTTTTCATGCATTTCATGATTTATTTGGAGCTAAGATGACCCTGAATTGAAAAGCACTGCAAATGAACTATGAAATGGTTGAAAGTTGGCATGGTATCATCATTTCACCCACATAGCATGTGCTAAAAAGTTGAGAGGGTTACGGCAAAAACTGGATGCACTTCGTGTACAAAATGAACAATCTCTTTCGAAGTGTCAGGGTTTTGGACGAAAACTCATCAGTTACAAAAGGATTTCAAATTTTTAAACATATTTCAAGTCAAGACTTTTTATGCATTCAATATGCACCATTCAAAGCCACATCATCACTTTTCAAACCTTCTCTGACTTCATTTGCTATTTTTCATGCATTTCATGATTTATTTTGAGCTAAGATGACCCTGAATTGAAAAGCACTGCAAATGAACTCTGAAATGGTTGAAAGTTGGCATGGTATCATCATTTCACCCACATAGCATGTGCAAAAAAGTTGAGAGGGTTACGGCAAAAACTGGATGCACTTCGTGTACAAAATGAACAATCTCTTTCGAAGTGTCAGGGTTTTGGACGAAAACTCATCAGTTACAAAAGTATTTCAAATTTTTAAACATATTTCAACTCAAGAATTTTTATGCATTCAATATGCACCATTCAAAGCCACATCATCACTTTTCAAACCTTTTCTGACTTCGTTTGCTATTTTTCATGCATTTCATGATTTATTTTGAGCTAAGATGACCCTGAATTGAAAAGCACTGCAAATGAACTCTGAAATGGTTGAAAGTTGGCATGGTATCATCATTTCACCCACGTAGCATGTGCTAGAAAGTAGAGAGGGTTACGGCAAAAACTGGATGCACTTCGTGTACAAAATGAACAATCTCTTTCGAAGTGTCAGGGTTTTGGACGAAAACTCATCAGTTACAAAAGGATTTCAAATTTTTAAACATATTTCAACTCAAGACTTTTTATGCATTCAATATGCACCATTCAAAGCCACATCATCACTTTTCAAACCTTTTCTGACTACATTTGCTATTTTCATGCATTTCATGATTTATTTTGAGCTAAGATGACCCTGAATTGAAAAGCACTGTAAATGAACTCTGAAATGGTTGAAAGTTGGCATGGTATCATCATTTCACCCACATAGCATGTGCTAAAAAGTTGAGAGGGTTACGGCAAAAACTGGATGCACTTCGTGTACAAAATGAACAATCTCTTTCGAAGTGTCAGGGTTTTGGACGAAAACTCATCAGTTACAAAAGGATTTCAAATTTTTAAACATATTTCAACTCAAGAATTTTTATCCATTCAATATGCACCATTCAAAGCCACATCATCACTTTTCAAACCTTTTCTGACTTCGTTTGCTATTTTTCATGCATTTCATGATTTATTTGGAGGTAAGATGACCCTGAATTGAAAAGCACTGCAAATGAACTCTGAAATGGTTGAAAGTTGGCATGGTATCATCATTTCACCCACATAACATGTGATAAAAAGTTGAGAGGGTTACGGCAAAAACTGGATGCACTTCGTGTACAAAATGAACAATCTCTTTCGAAGTGTCAGGGTTTTGGACGAAAAGTCATCAGTTACAAAAGGATTTCAAAATTTTAAACATATTTCAACTCAAGACTTTTTATGCATTCAATATGCACCATTCAAAGCCACATCATCACTTTTCAAACCTTTTCTGACTTCGTTTGCTATTTTTCATGCATTTCATGATTTATTTTGAGCTAAGATGACCCTGAATTGAAAAGCACTGCAAATGAACTCTGAAATGGTTGAAAGTTGGCATGGTATCATCATTTCACCCACGTAGCATGTGCTAAAAAGTAGAGAGGGTTACGGCAAAAACTGGATGCACTTCGTGTACAAAATGAACAATCTCTTTCGAAGTGTCAGGGTTTTGGACGAAAACTCATCAGTTACAAAAGGATTTCAAATTTTTAAACATATTTCAACTCAAGACTTTTTATGCATTCAATATGCACCATTCAAAGCCACATCATCACTTTTCAAACCTTTTCTGACTACATTTGCTATTTTTCATGCATTTCATGATTTATTTTGAGCTAAGATGACCCTGAATTGAAAAGCACTGTAAATGAACTCTGAAATGGTTGAAAGTTGGCATGGTATCATCATTTCACCCACATAGCATGTGCTAAAAAGATGAGAGGGTTACGGCAAAAACTGGATGCACTTCGTGTACAAAATGAACAATCTCTTTCGAAGTGTCAGGGTTTTGGACGAAAACTCATCAGTTACAAAAGGATTTCAAATTTTTAAACATATTTCAACTCAAGAATTTTTATCCATTCAATATGCACCATTCAAAGCCACATCATCACTTTTCAAACCTTTTCTGACTTCGTTTGCTATTTTTCATGCATTTCATGATTTATTTGGAGCTAAGATGACCCTGAATTGAAAAGCACTGCAAATGAACTCTGAAATGGTTGAAAGTTGGCATGGTATCATCATTTCACCCACATAGCATGTGCTAAAAAGTTGAGAGGGTTACGGCAAAAACTGGATGCACTTCGTGTACAAAATGAACAATCTCTTTCGAAGTGTCAGGGTTTTGGACGAAAACTCATCAGTTACAAAAGGATTTCAAATTTTTAAACATATTTCAACTCAAGACTTTTTATGCATTCAATATGCACCATTCAAAGCCACATCATCACTTTTCAAACCTTTTCTGACTTCATTTGCTATTTTTCATGCATTTCATGATTTATTTTGAGCTAAGATGACCCTGAATTGAAAAGCACTGCAAATGAACTCTGAAATGGTTGAAAGTTGGCATGGTATCATAATTTCACCCACATAGCATGTGCTAAAAAGTTGATGGGGTTACGACAAAAACTGGATGCACTTCGTGTACAAAATGAACAATCTCTTTCGAAGTGTCAGGTTTTGGACGAAAACTCATCAGTTACAAAAGGATTTCAAATTTTTAAACATATTTAAACTCAAGACTTTTTATGCATTCAATATGCACCATTCAAAGCCACATCATCACTTTTCAAACCTTTTCTGACTTCATTTGCTATTTTTCATGCATTTCATGATTTATTTTGAGCTAAGATGACCCTGAATTGAAAAGCACTGCAAATGAACTCTGAAATGGTTGAAAGTTGGCATGGTATCATCATTTCACCCACATAGCATGTGCTAAAAAGTTGAGAGGGTTACGGCAAAAACTGGATGCACTTCGTGTACAAAATGAACAATCTCTTTCGAAGTGTCAGGGTTTTGGACGAAAACTCATCAGTTACAAAAGGATTTCAAATTTTTAAACATATTTCAACTCAAGAATTTTTATCCATTCAATATGCACCATTCAAAGCCACATCATAACTTTTAAAACCTTTTCTGACTTCATTTGCTATTTTTCAAGCATTTCATGATTTATTTGGAGCTAAGATGACCCTGAATTGAAAAGCACTGCAAATGAACTATGAAATGGTTGAAAGTTGGCATGGTATCATCATTTCACCCACATAGCATGTGCTAAAAAGTTGAGAGGGTTACGGCAAAAACTGGATGCACTTCGTGTACAAAATGAACAATCTCTTTCGAAGTGTCAGGGTTTTGGACGAAAACTCATCAGTTACAAAAGGATTTCAAATTTTTAAACATATTTCAAGTCAAGACTTTTTATGCATTCAATATGCACCATTCAAAGCCACATCATCACTTTTCAAACCTTCTCTGACTTCATTTGCTATTTTTCATGCATTTCATGATTTATTTTGAGCTAAGATGACCCTGAATTGAAAAGCACTGCAAATGAACTCTGAAATGGTTGAAAGTTGGCATGGTATCATCATTTCACCCACATAGCATGTGCAAAAAAGTTGAGAGGGTTACGGCAAAAACTGGATGCACTTCGTGTACAAAATGAACAATCTCTTTCGAAGTGTCAGGGTTTTGGACGAAAACTCATCAGTTACAAAAGTATTTCAAATTTTTAAACATATTTCAACTCAAGAATTTTTATGCATTCAATATGCACCATTCAAAGCCACATCATCACTTTTCAAACCTTTTCTGACTTCGTTTGCTATTTTTCATGCATTTCATGATTTATTTTGAGCTAAGATGACCCTGAATTGAAAAGCACTGCAAATGAACTCTGAAATGGTTGAAAGTTGGCATGGTATCATCATTTCACCCACGTAGCATGTGCTAGAAAGTAGAGAGGGTTACGGCAAAAACTGGATGCACTTCGTGTACAAAATGAACAATCTCTTTCGAAGTGTCAGGGTTTTGGACGAAAACTCATCAGTTACAAAAGGATTTCAAATTTTTAAACATATTTCAACTCAAGACTTTTTATGCATTCAATATGCACCATTCAAAGCCACATCATCACTTTTCAAACCTTTTCTGACTACATTTGCTATTTTCATGCATTTCATGATTTATTTTGAGCTAAGATGACCCTGAATTGAAAAGCACTGTAAATGAACTCTGAAATGGTTGAAAGTTGGCATGGTATCATCATTTCACCCACATAGCATGTGCTAAAAAGTTGAGAGGGTTACGGCAAAAACTGGATGCACTTCGTGTACAAAATGAACAATCTCTTTCGAAGTGTCAGGGTTTTGGACGAAAACTCATCAGTTACAAAAGGATTTCAAATTTTTAAACATATTTCAACTCAAGAATTTTTATCCATTCAATATGCACCATTCAAAGCCACATCATCACTTTTCAAACCTTTTCTGACTTCGTTTGCTATTTTTCATGCATTTCATGATTTATTTGGAGGTAAGATGACCCTGAATTGAAAAGCACTGCAAATGAACTCTGAAATGGTTGAAAGTTGGCATGGTATCATCATTTCACCCACATAACATGTGATAAAAAGTTGAGAGGGTTACGGCAAAAACTGGATGCACTTCGTGTACAAAATGAACAATCTCTTTCGAAGTGTCAGGGTTTTGGACGAAAAGTCATCAGTTACAAAAGGATTTCAAAATTTTAAACATATTTCAACTCAAGACTTTTTATGCATTCAATATGCACCATTCAAAGCCACATCATCACTTTTCAAACCTTTTCTGACTTCGTTTGCTATTTTTCATGCATTTCATGATTTATTTTGAGCTAAGATGACCCTGAATTGAAAAGCACTGCAAATGAACTCTGAAATGGTTGAAAGTTGGCATGGTATCATCATTTCACCCACGTAGCATGTGCTAAAAAGTAGAGAGGGTTACGGCAAAAACTGGATGCACTTCGTGTACAAAATGAACAATCTCTTTCGAAGTGTCAGGGTTTTGGACGAAAACTCATCAGTTACAAAAGGATTTCAAATTTTTAAACATATTTCAACTCAAGACTTTTTATGCATTCAATATGCACCATTCAAAGCCACATCATCACTTTTCAAACCTTTTCTGACTACATTTGCTATTTTTCATGCATTTCATGATTTATTTTGAGCTAAGATGACCCTGAATTGAAAAGCACTGTAAATGAACTCTGAAATGGTTGAAAGTTGGCATGGTATCATCATTTCACCCACATAGCATGTGCTAAAAAGATGAGAGGGTTACGGCAAAAACTGGATGCACTTCGTGTACAAAATGAACAATCTCTTTCGAAGTGTCAGGGTTTTGGACGAAAACTCATCAGTTACAAAAGGATTTCAAATTTTTAAACATATTTCAACTCAAGAATTTTTATCCATTCAATATGCACCATTCAAAGCCACATCATCACTTTTCAAACCTTTTCTGACTTCGTTTGCTATTTTTCATGCATTTCATGATTTATTTGGAGCTAAGATGACCCTGAATTGAAAAGCACTGCAAATGAACTCTGAAATGGTTGAAAGTTGGCATGGTATCATCATTTCACCCACATAGCATGTGCTAAAAAGTTGAGAGGGTTACGGCAAAAACTGGATGCACTTCGTGTACAAAATGAACAATCTCTTTCGAAGTGTCAGGGTTTTGGACGAAAACTCATCAGTTACAAAAGGATTTCAAATTTTTAAACATATTTCAACTCAAGACTTTTTATGCATTCAATATGCACCATTCAAAGCCACATCATCACTTTTCAAACCTTTTCTGACTTCATTTGCTATTTTTCATGCATTTCATGATTTATTTTGAGCTAAGATGACCCTGAATTGAAAAGCACTGCAAATGAACTCTGAAATGGTTGAAAGTTGGCATGGTATCATAATTTCACCCACATAGCATGTGCTAAAAAGTTGAGAGGGTTACGACAAAAACTGGATGCACTTCGTGTACAAAATGAACAATCTCTTTCGAAGTGTCAGGTTTTGGACGAAAACTCATCAGTTACAAAAGGATTTCAAATTTTTAAACATATTTAAACTCAAGACTTTTTATGCATTCAATATGCACCATTCAAAGCCACATCATCACTTTTCAAACCTTTTCTGACTTCATTTGCTATTTTTCATGCATTTCATGATTTATTTTGAGCTAAGATGACCCTGAATTGAAAAGCACTGCAAATGAACTCTGAAATGGTTGAAAGTTGGCATGGTATCATCATTTCACCCACATAGCATGTGCTAAAAAGATGAGAGGGTTACGGCAAAAACTGGATGCACTTCGTGTACAAAATGAACAATCTCTTTCGAAGTGTCAGGGTTTTGGACGAAAACTCATCAGTTACAAAAGGATTTCAAATTTTTAAACATATTTCAACTCAAGAATTTTTATCCATTCAATATGCACCATTCAAAGCCACATCATCACTTTTCAAACCTTTTCTGACTTCGTTTGCTATTTTTCATGCATTTCATGATTTATTTGGAGGTAAGATGACCCTGAATTGAAAAGCACTGCAAATGAACTCTGAAATGGTTGAAAGTTGGCATGGTATCATCATTTCACCCACATAACATGTGATAAAAAGTTGAGAGGGTTACGGCAAAAACTGGATGCACTTCGTGTACAAAATGAACAATCTCTTTCGAAGTGTCAGGGTTTTGGACGAAAAGTCATCAGTTACAAAAGGATTTCAAAATTTTAAACATATTTCAACTCAAGACTTTTTATGCATTCAATATGCACCATTCAAAGCCACATCATCACTTTTCAAACCTTTTCTGACTTCGTTTGCTATTTTTCATGCATTTCATGATTTATTTGGAGGTAAGATGACCCTGAATTGAAAAGCACTGCAAATGAACTCTGAAATGGTTGAAAGTTGGCATGGTATCATCATTTCACCCACATAACATGTGATAAAAAGTTGAGAGGGTTACGGCAAAAACTGGATGCACTTCGTGTACAAAATGAACAATCTCTTTCGAAGTGTCAGGGTTTTGGACGAAAAGTCATCAGTTACAAAAGGATTTCAAAATTTTAAACATATTTCAACTCAAGACTTTTTATGCATTCAATATGCACCATTCAAAGCCACATCATCACTTTTCAAACCTTTTCTGACTTCGTTTGCTATTTTTCATGCATTTCATGATTTATTTTGAGCTAAGATGACCCTGAATTGAAAAGCACTGCAAATGAACTCTGAAATGGTTGAAAGTTGGCATGGTATCATCATTTCACCCACGTAGCATGTGCTAAAAAGTAGAGAGGGTTACGGCAAAAACTGGATGCACTTCGTGTACAAAATGAACAATCTCTTTCGAAGTGTCAGGGTTTTGGACGAAAACTCATCAGTTACAAAAGGATTTCAAATTTTTAAACATATTTCAACTCAAGACTTTTTATGCATTCAATATGCACCATTCAAAGCCACATCATCACTTTTCAAACCTTTTCTGACTACATTTGCTATTTTTCATGCATTTCATGATTTATTTTGAGCTAAGATGACCCTGAATTGAAAAGCACTGTAAATGAACTCTGAAATGGTTGAAAGTTGGCATGGTATCATCATTTCACCCACATAGCATGTGCTAAAAAGATGAGAGGGTTACGGCAAAAACTGGATGCACTTCGTGTACAAAATGAACAATCTCTTTCGAAGTGTCAGGGTTTTGGACGAAAACTCATCAGTTACAAAAGGATTTCAAATTTTTAAACATATTTCAACTCAAGAATTTTTATCCATTCAATATGCACCATTCAAAGCCACATCATCACTTTTCAAACCTTTTCTGACTTCGTTTGCTATTTTTCATGCATTTCATGATTTATTTGGAGCTAAGATGACCCTGAATTGAAAAGCACTGCAAATGAACTCTGAAATGGTTGAAAGTTGGCATGGTATCATCATTTCACCCACATAGCATGTGCTAAAAAGTTGAGAGGGTTACGGCAAAAACTGGATGCACTTCGTGTACAAAATGAACAATCTCTTTCGAAGTGTCAGGGTTTTGGACGAAAACTCATCAGTTACAAAAGGATTTCAAATTTTTAAACATATTTCAACTCAAGACTTTTTATGCATTCAATATGCACCATTCAAAGCCACATCATCACTTTTCAAACCTTTTCTGACTTCATTTGCTATTTTTCATGCATTTCATGATTTATTTTGAGCTAAGATGACCCTGAATTGAAAAGCACTGCAAATGAACTCTGAAATGGTTGAAAGTTGGCATGGTATCATAATTTCACCCACATAGCATGTGCTAAAAAGTTGAGAGGGTTACGACAAAAACTGGATGCACTTCGTGTACAAAATGAACAATCTCTTTCGAAGTGTCAGGTTTTGGACGAAAACTCATCAGTTACAAAAGGATTTCAAATTTTTAAACATATTTAAACTCAAGACTTTTTATGCATTCAATATGCACCATTCAAAGCCACATCATCACTTTTCAAACCTTTTCTGACTTCATTTGCTATTTTTCATGCATTTCATGATTTATTTTGAGCTAAGATGACCCTGAATTGAAAAGCACTGCAAATGAACTCTGAAATGGTTGAAAGTTGGCATGGTATCATCATTTCACCCACATAGCATGTGCTAAAAAGATGAGAGGGTTACGGCAAAAACTGGATGCACTTCGTGTACAAAATGAACAATCTCTTTCGAAGTGTCAGGGTTTTGGACGAAAACTCATCAGTTACAAAAGGATTTCAAATTTTTAAACATATTTCAACTCAAGAATTTTTATCCATTCAATATGCACCATTCAAAGCCACATCATCACTTTTCAAACCTTTTCTGACTTCGTTTGCTATTTTTCATGCATTTCATGATTTATTTGGAGGTAAGATGACCCTGAATTGAAAAGCACTGCAAATGAACTCTGAAATGGTTGAAAGTTGGCATGGTATCATCATTTCACCCACATAACATGTGATAAAAAGTTGAGAGGGTTACGGCAAAAACTGGATGCACTTCGTGTACAAAATGAACAATCTCTTTCGAAGTGTCAGGGTTTTGGACGAAAAGTCATCAGTTACAAAAGGATTTCAAAATTTTAAACATATTTCAACTCAAGACTTTTTATGCATTCAATATGCACCATTCAAAGCCACATCATCACTTTTCAAACCTTTTCTGACTTCGTTTGCTATTTTTCATGCATTTCATGATTTATTTGGAGGTAAGATGACCCTGAATTGAAAAGCACTGCAAATGAACTCTGAAATGGTTGAAAGTTGGCATGGTATCATCATTTCACCCACATAACATGTGATAAAAAGTTGAGAGGGTTACGGCAAAAACTGGATGCACTTCGTGTACAAAATGAACAATCTCTTTCGAAGTGTCAGGGTTTTGGACGAAAAGTCATCAGTTACAAAAGGATTTCAAAATTTTAAACATATTTCAACTCAAGACTTTTTATGCATTCAATATGCACCATTCAAAGCCACATCATCACTTTTCAAACCTTTTCTGACTTCGTTTGCTATTTTTCATGCATTTCATGATTTATTTTGAGCTAAGATGACCCTGAATTGAAAAGCACTGCAAATGAACTCTGAAATGGTTGAAAGTTGGCATGGTATCATCATTTCACCCACGTAGCATGTGCTAAAAAGTAGAGAGGGTTACGGCAAAAACTGGATGCACTTCGTGTACAAAATGAACAATCTCTTTCGAAGTGTCAGGGTTTTGGACGAAAACTCATCAGTTACAAAAGGATTTCAAATTTTTAAACATATTTCAACTCAAGACTTTTTATGCATTCAATATGCACCATTCAAAGCCACATCATCACTTTTCAAACCTTTTCTGACTACATTTGCTATTTTTCATGCATTTCATGATTTATTTTGAGCTAAGATGACCCTGAATTGAAAAGCACTGTAAATGAACTCTGAAATGGTTGAAAGTTGGCATGGTATCATCATTTCACCCACATAGCATGTGCTAAAAAGATGAGAGGGTTACGGCAAAAACTGGATGCACTTCGTGTACAAAATGAACAATCTCTTTCGAAGTGTCAGGGTTTTGGACGAAAACTCATCAGTTACAAAAGGATTTCAAATTTTTAAACATATTTCAACTCAAGAATTTTTATCCATTCAATATGCACCATTCAAAGCCACATCATCACTTTTCAAACCTTTTCTGACTTCGTTTGCTATTTTTCATGCATTTCATGATTTATTTGGAGCTAAGATGACCCTGAATTGAAAAGCACTGCAAATGAACTCTGAAATGGTTGAAAGTTGGCATGGTATCATCATTTCACCCACATAGCATGTGCTAAAAAGTTGAGAGGGTTACGGCAAAAACTGGATGCACTTCGTGTACAAAATGAACAATCTCTTTCGAAGTGTCAGGGTTTTGGACGAAAACTCATCAGTTACAAAAGGATTTCAAATTTTTAAACATATTTCAACTCAAGACTTTTTATGCATTCAATATGCACCATTCAAAGCCACATCATCACTTTTCAAACCTTTTCTGACTTCATTTGCTATTTTTCATGCATTTCATGATTTATTTTGAGCTAAGATGACCCTGAATTGAAAAGCACTGCAAATGAACTCTGAAATGGTTGAAAGTTGGCATGGTATCATAATTTCACCCACATAGCATGTGCTAAAAAGTTGAGAGGGTTACGACAAAAACTGGATGCACTTCGTGTACAAAATGAACAATCTCTTTCGAAGTGTCAGGTTTTGGACGAAAACTCATCAGTTACAAAAGGATTTCAAATTTTTAAACATATTTAAACTCAAGACTTTTTATGCATTCAATATGCACCATTCAAAGCCACATCATCACTTTTCAAACCTTTTCTGACTTCATTTGCTATTTTTCATGCATTTCATGATTTATTTTGAGCTAAGATGACCCTGAATTGAAAAGCACTGCAAATGAACTCTGAAATGGTTGAAAGTTGGCATGGTATCATCATTTCACCCACATAGCATGTGCTAAAAAGTTGAGAGGGTTACGGCAAAAACTGGATGCACTTCGTGTACAAAATGAACAATCTCTTTCGAAGTGTCAGGGTTTTGGACGAAAACTCATCAGTTACAAAAGGATTTCAAATTTTTAAACATATTTCAACTCAAGAATTTTTATGCATTCAATATGCACCATTCAAAGCCACATCATCACTTTTCAAACCTTTTCTGACTTCGTTTGCTATTTTTCATGCATTTCATGATTTATTTGGAGCTAAGATGACCCTGAATTGAAAAGCACTGCAAATGAACTATGAAATGGTTGAAAGTTGGCATGGTATCATCATTTCACCCACATAGCATGTGCTAAAAAGTTGAGAGGGTTACGGCAAAAACTGGATGCACTTCGTGTACAAAATGAACAATCTCTTTCGAAGTGTCAGGGTTTTGGACGAAAACTCATCAGTTACAAAAGGATTTCAAATTTTTAAACATATTTCAAGTCAAGACTTTTTATGCATTCAATATGCACCATTCAAAGCCACATCATCACTTTTCAAACCTTCTCTGACTTCATTTGCTATTTTTCATGCATTTCATGATTTATTTTGAGCTAGGATGACCCTGAATTGAAAAGCACTGCAAATTAACTCTGAAATGGTTGAAAGTTGGCATGGTATCATCATTTCACCCACATAGCATGTGCTAAAAAGTTGAGAGGGTTACGGCAAAAACTGGATGCACTTCGTGTACAAAATGAACAATCTCTTTCGAAGTGTCAGGGTTTTGGACGAAAACTCATCAGTTACAAAAGGATTTCAAATTTTTAAACATATTTCAACTCAAGAATTTTTATCCATTCAATATGCACCATTCAAAGCCACATCATAACTTTTAAAACCTTTTCTGACTTCGTTTGCTATTTTTCATGCATTTCATGATTTATTTGGAGCTAAGATGACCCTGAATTGAAAAGCACTGCAAATGAACTATGAAATGGTTGAAAGTTGGCATGGTATCATCATTTCACCCACATAGCATGTGCTAAAAAGTTGAGAGGGTTACGGCAAAAACTGGATGCACTTCGTGTACAAAATGAACAATCTCTTTCGAAGTGTCAGGGTTTTGGACGAAAACTCATCAGTTACAAAAGGATTTCAAATTTTTAAACATATTTCAAGTCAAGACTTTTTATGCATTCAATATGCACCATTCAAAGCCACATCATCACTTTTCAAACCTTCTCTGACTTCATTTGCTATTTTTCATGCATTTCATGATTTATTTTGAGCTAAGATGACCCTGAATTGAAAAGCACTGCAAATGAACTCTGAAATGGTTGAAAGTTGGCATGGTATCATCATTTCACCCACGTAGCATGTGCTAAAAAGTAGAGAGGGTTACGGCAAAAACTGGATGCACTTCGTGTACAAAATGAACAATCTCTTTCGAAGTGTCAGGGTTTTGGACGAAAACTCATCAGTTACAAAAGTATTTCAAATTTTTAAACATATTTCAACTCAAGAATTTTTATGCATTCAATATGCACCATTCAAAGCCACATCATCACTTTTCAAACCTTTTCTGACTTCGTTTGCTATTTTTCATGCATTTCATGATTTATTTTGAGCTAAGATGACCCTGAATTGAAAAGCACTGCAAATGAACTCTGAAATGGTTGAAAGTTGGCATGGTATCATCATTTCACCCACGTAGCATGTGCTAGAAAGTAGAGAGGGTTACGGCAAAAACTGGATGCACTTCGTGTACAAAATGAACAATCTCTTTCGAAGTGTCAGGGTTTTGGACGAAAACTCATCAGTTACAAAAGGATTTCAAATTTTTAAACATATTTCAACTCAAGACTTTTTATGCATTCAATATGCACCATTCAAAGCCACATCATCACTTTTCAAACCTTTTCTGACTACATTTGCTATTTTCATGCATTTCATGATTTATTTTGAGCTAAGATGACCCTGAATTGAAAAGCACTGTAAATGAACTCTGAAATGGTTGAAAGTTGGCATGGTATCATCATTTCACCCACATAGCATGTGCTAAAAAGTTGAGAGGGTTACGGCAAAAACTGGATGCACTTCGTGTACAAAATGAACAATCTCTTTCGAAGTGTCAGGGTTTTGGACGAAAACTCATCAGTTACAAAAGGATTTCAAATTTTTAAACATATTTCAACTCAAGAATTTTTATCCATTCAATATGCACCATTCAAAGCCACATCATCACTTTTCAAACCTTTTCTGACTTCGTTTGCTATTTTTCATGCATTTCATGATTTATTTGGAGGTAAGATGACCCTGAATTGAAAAGCACTGCAAATGAACTCTGAAATGGTTGAAAGTTGGCATGGTATCATCATTTCACCCACATAACATGTGATAAAAAGTTGAGAGGGTTACGGCAAAAACTGGATGCACTTCGTGTACAAAATGAACAATCTCTTTCGAAGTGTCAGGGTTTTGGACGAAAAGTCATCAGTTACAAAAGGATTTCAAAATTTTAAACATATTTCAACTCAAGACTTTTTATGCATTCAATATGCACCATTCAAAGCCACATCATCACTTTTCAAACCTTTTCTGACTTCGTTTGCTATTTTTCATGCATTTCATGATTTATTTTGAGCTAAGATGACCCTGAATTGAAAAGCACTGCAAATGAACTCTGAAATGGTTGAAAGTTGGCATGGTATCATCATTTCACCCACGTAGCATGTGCTAAAAAGTAGAGAGGGTTACGGCAAAAACTGGATGCACTTCGTGTACAAAATGAACAATCTCTTTCGAAGTGTCAGGGTTTTGGACGAAAACTCATCAGTTACAAAAGGATTTCAAATTTTTAAACATATTTCAACTCAAGACTTTTTATGCATTCAATATGCACCATTCAAAGCCACATCATCACTTTTCAAACCTTTTCTGACTACATTTGCTATTTTTCATGCATTTCATGATTTATTTTGAGCTAAGATGACCCTGAATTGAAAAGCACTGTAAATGAACTCTGAAATGGTTGAAAGTTGGCATGGTATCATCATTTCACCCACATAGCATGTGCTAAAAAGATGAGAGGGTTACGGCAAAAACTGGATGCACTTCGTGTACAAAATGAACAATCTCTTTCGAAGTGTCAGGGTTTTGGACGAAAACTCATCAGTTACAAAAGGATTTCAAATTTTTAAACATATTTCAACTCAAGAATTTTTATCCATTCAATATGCACCATTCAAAGCCACATCATCACTTTTCAAACCTTTTCTGACTTCGTTTGCTATTTTTCATGCATTTCATGATTTATTTGGAGCTAAGATGACCCTGAATTGAAAAGCACTGCAAATGAACTCTGAAATGGTTGAAAGTTGGCATGGTATCATCATTTCACCCACATAGCATGTGCTAAAAAGTTGAGAGGGTTACGGCAAAAACTGGATGCACTTCGTGTACAAAATGAACAATCTCTTTCGAAGTGTCAGGGTTTTGGACGAAAACTCATCAGTTACAAAAGGATTTCAAATTTTTAAACATATTTCAACTCAAGACTTTTTATGCATTCAATATGCACCATTCAAAGCCACATCATCACTTTTCAAACCTTTTCTGACTTCATTTGCTATTTTTCATGCATTTCATGATTTATTTTGAGCTAAGATGACCCTGAATTGAAAAGCACTGCAAATGAACTCTGAAATGGTTGAAAGTTGGCATGGTATCATAATTTCACCCACATAGCATGTGCTAAAAAGTTGAGAGGGTTACGACAAAAACTGGATGCACTTCGTGTACAAAATGAACAATCTCTTTCGAAGTGTCAGGTTTTGGACGAAAACTCATCAGTTACAAAAGGATTTCAAATTTTTAAACATATTTAAACTCAAGACTTTTTATGCATTCAATATGCACCATTCAAAGCCACATCATCACTTTTCAAACCTTTTCTGACTTCATTTGCTATTTTTCATGCATTTCATGATTTATTTTGAGCTAAGATGACCCTGAATTGAAAAGCACTGCAAATGAACTCTGAAATGGTTGAAAGTTGGCATGGTATCATCATTTCACCCACATAGCATGTGCTAAAAAGTTGAGAGGGTTACGGCAAAAACTGGATGCACTTCGTGTACAAAATGAACAATCTCTTTCGAAGTGTCAGGGTTTTGGACGAAAACTCATCAGTTACAAAAGGATTTCAAATTTTTAAACATATTTCAACTCAAGAATTTTTATGCATTCAATATGCACCATTCAAAGCCACATCATCACTTTTCAAACCTTTTCTGACTTCGTTTGCTATTTTTCATGCATTTCATGATTTATTTGGAGCTAAGATGACCCTGAATTGAAAAGCACTGCAAATGAACTATGAAATGGTTGAAAGTTGGCATGGTATCATCATTTCACCCACATAGCATGTGCTAAAAAGTTGAGAGGGTTACGGCAAAAACTGGATGCACTTCGTGTACAAAATGAACAATCTCTTTCGAAGTGTCAGGGTTTTGGACGAAAACTCATCAGTTACAAAAGGATTTCAAATTTTTAAACATATTTCAAGTCAAGACTTTTTATGCATTCAATATGCACCATTCAAAGCCACATCATCACTTTTCAAACCTTCTCTGACTTCATTTGCTATTTTTCATGCATTTCATGATTTATTTTGAGCTAGGATGACCCTGAATTGAAAAGCACTGCAAATTAACTCTGAAATGGTTGAAAGTTGGCATGGTATCATCATTTCACCCACATAGCATGTGCTAAAAAGTTGAGAGGGTTACGGCAAAAACTGGATGCACTTCGTGTACAAAATGAACAATCTCTTTCGAAGTGTCAGGGTTTTGGACAAAAACTCATCAGTTACAAAAGGATTTCAAAATTTTAAACATATTTCAACTCAAGACTTTTTATGCATTCAATATGCACCATTCAAAGCCACATCATCACTTTTCAAACCTTTTCTGACTTCGTTTGCTATTTTTCATGCATTTCATGATTTATTTTGAGCTAAGATGACCCTGAATTGAAAAGCACTGCAAATGAACTCTGAAATGGTTGAAAGTTGGCATGGTATCATCATTTCACCCACGTAGCATGTGCTAAAAAGTAGAGAGGGTTACGGCAAAAACTGGATGCACTTCGTGTACAAAATGAACAATCTCTTTCGAAGTGTCAGGGTTTTGGACGAAAACTCATCAGTTACAAAAGGATTTCAAATTTTTAAACATATTTCAACTCAAGAATTTTTATCCATTCAATATGCACCATTCAAAGCCACATCATCACTTTTCAAACCTTTTCTGACTTCATTTGCTATTTTTCATGCATTTCATGATTTATTTTGAGCTAGGATGACCCTGAATTGAAAAGCACTGCAAATTAACTCTGAAATGGTTGAAAGTTGGCATGGTATCATCATTTCACCCACATAGCATGTGATAAAAAGTTGAGAGGGTTACGGCAAAAACTGGATGCACTTCGTGTACAAAATGAACAATCTCTTTCGAAGTGTCAGGGTTTTGGACAATAACTCATCAGTTACAAAAGGATTTCAAAATTTTAAACATATTTCAACTCAAGACTTTTTATGCATTCAATATGCACCATTCAAAGCCACATCATCACTTTTCAAACCTTTTCTGACTTCGTTTGCTATTTTTCATGCATTTCATGATTTATTTTGAGCTAAGATGACCCTGAATTGAAAAGCACTGCAAATGAACTCTGAAATGGTTGAAAGTTGGCATGGTATCATCATTTCACCCACGTAGCATGTGCTAAAAAGTAGAGAGGGTTACGGGAAAAACTGGATGCACTTCGTGTACAAAATGAACAATCTCTTTCGAGGTGTCAGGGTTTTGGACGAAAACTCATCAGTTACAAAAGGATTTCAAATTTTTAAACATATTTCAACTCAAGACTTTTTATGCATTCAATATGCACCATTCAAAGCCACATCATCACTTTTCAAACCTTTTCTGACTACATTTGCTATTTTTCATGCATTTCATGATTTATTTTGAGCTAAGATGACCCTGAATTGAAAAGCACTGCAAATGAACTCTGAAATGGTTGAAAGTTGGCATGGTATCATCATTTCACCCACATAGCATGTGCTAAAAAGTTGAGAGGGTTACGGCAAAAACTGGATGCACTTCGTGTACAAAATGAACAATCTCTTTCGAAGTGTCAGGGTTATGGACGAAAACTCATCAGTTACAAAAGGATTTCCAATTTTTAAACATATTTCAACTCAAGACTTTTTATGCATTCAATATGCACCATTCAAAGCCACATCATCACTTTTCAAACCTTTTCTGACTTCATTTGCTATTTTTCATGCATTTCATCATTTATTTTGAGGTAAGATGACCCTGAATTGAAAAGCACTGCAAATGAACTCTGAAATGGTTGAAAGTTGGCATGGTATCATCATTTCACCCACATAGCATGTGATAAAAAGTTGAGAGGGTTACGGCAAAAACTGGATGCACTTCGTGTACAAAATGAACAATCTCTTTCGAAGTGTCAGGGTTTTGGACGAAAACTCATCAGTTACAAAAGGATTTCAAAATTTTAAACATATTTCAACTCAAGACTTTTTATGCATTCAATATGCACCATTCAAAGCCACATCATCACTTTTCAAACCTTTTCTGACTTCATTTGCTATTTTTCATGCATTTCATGATTTATTTTGAGCTAAGATGACCCTGAATTGAAAAGCACTACAAATGAACTCTGAAATGGTTGAAAGTTGGCATGGTATCATCATTTCACCCACATAGCATGTGCTAAAAAGTTGAGAGGGTTACGGCAAAAACTGGATGCATTTCGTGTACAAAATGAACAATCTTTTTCGAAGTGTCAGGCTTTTGGACGAAAACTCATCAGTTACAAAAGGATTTCAAATTTTTAAACGTATTTCAACTCAAGACTTTTTATGCATTCAATATGCACCATTCAAAGCCACATCATCACTTTTCAAACCTTTTCTGACTTCGTTTGCTATTTTTCATGCATTTCATGATTTATTTTGAGCTAAGATGACCCTGAATTGAAAAGCACTGCAAATGAACTCTGAAATGGTTGAAAGTTGGCATGGTATCATAATTTCACCCACATTGCATGTGCTAAAAAGTTGAGAGGGTTACGGCAAAAACTGGATGCACTTCGTGTACAAAATGAACAATCTCTTTCGAAGTGTCAGGGTTTTGGACGAAAACTCATCAGTTACAAAAGGATTTCAAATTTTTAAACATATTTCAACTCAAGAATTTTTATCCATTCAATATGCACCATTCAAAGCCACATCATCACTTTTCAAACCTTTTCTGACTTCGTTTGCTATTTTTCATGCATTTCATGATTTATTTTGAGCTAAGATGACCCTGAATTGAAAAGCACTGCAAATGAACTCTGAAATGGTTGAAAGTTGGCATGGTATCATCATTTCACCCACATAGCATGTGCTAAAAAGTTGAGAGGGTTACGGCAAAAACTGGATGCACTTCGTGTACAAAATGAACAATCTCTTTCGAAGTGTCAGGGTTTTGGACGAAAACTCATCAGTTACAAAAGGATTTCAAATTTTTAAACATATTTCAACTCAAGACTTTTTATGCATTCAATATGCACCATTCAAAGCCACATCATCACTTTTCAAACCTTCTCTGACTTCATTTGCTATTTTTCATGCATTTAATGATTTATTTTGAGCTAAGATGACCCTGAATTGAAAAGCACTGCAAATGAACTCTGAAATGGTTGAAAGTTGGCATGGTATCATCATTTCACCCACATAGCATGTGCTAAAAAGTTGAGAGGGTTACGGCAAAAACTGGATGCACTTCGTGTACAAAATGAACAATCTCTTTCGAAGTGTCAGGCTTTTGGACGAAAACTCATCAGTTACAAAAGGATTTCAAATTTTTAAACGTATTTCAACTCAAGACTTTTCATGCATTCAATATGCACCATTCAAAGCCACATCATCACTTTTCAAACCTTTTCTGACTTCGTTTGCTATTTTTCATGCATTTCATGATTTATTTTGAGCTAAGATGACCCTGAATTGAAAAGCACTGCAAATGAACTCTGAAATGGTTGAAAGTTGGCATGGTATCATAATTTCACCCACATTGCATGTGCTAAAAAGTTGAGAGGGTTACGGCAAAAACTGGATGCACTTCGTGTACAAAATGAACAATCTCTTTCGAAGTGTCAGGGTTTTGGACGAAAACTCATCAGTTACAAAAGGATTTCAAATTTTTAAACATATTTCAACTCAAGACTTTTTATGCATTCAATATGCACCATTCAAAGCCACATCATCACTTTTCAAACCTTTTCTGACTTCATTTGCTATTTTTCATGCATTTCATGATTTATTTTGAGCTAAGATGACCCTGAATTGAAAAGCACTGCAAATGAACTCTGAAATGGTTGAAAGTTGGCATGGTATCATCATTTCACCCACATAGCATGTGCTAAAAAGTTGAGAGGGTTATGGCAAAAACTGGATGCAGTTCGTGTACAAAATGAACAATCTCTTTCGAAGTGTCAGGGTTTTGGACGAAAACTCATCAGTTACAAAAGGATTTCAAATTTTTAAACATATTTCAACTCAAGAATTTTTATGCATTCAATATGCACCATTCAAAGCCACATCATCACTTTTCAAACCTTTTCTGACTTCGTTTGCTATTTTTCATGCATTTCATGATTTATTTTGAGCTAAGATGACCCTGAATTGAAAAGCACTGCAAATGAACTCTGAAATGGTTGAAAGTTGGCATGGTATCATAATTTCACCCACATTGCATGTGCTAAAAAGTTGAGAGGGTTACGGCAAAAACTGGATGCACTTCGTGTACAAAATGAACAATCTCTTTCGAAGTGTCAGGGTTTTGGACGAAAACTCATCAGTTACAAAAGGATTTCAAATTTTTAAACATATTTAAACTCAAGACTTTTTATGCATTCAATATGCACCATTCAAAGCCACATCATCACTTTTCAAACCTTTTCTGACTTCGTTTGCTATTTTTCATGCATTTCATGATTTATTTTGAGCTAAGATGACCCTGAATTGAAAAGCACTGCAAATGAACTCTGAAATGGTTGAAAGTTGGCATGGTATCATCATTTCACCCACATAGCATGTGCTAAAAAGTTGAGAGGGTTACGGCAAAAACTGGATGCACTTCGTGTACAAAATGAACAATCTCTTTCGAAGTGTCAGGGTTTTGGACGAAAACTCATCAGTTACAAAAGGATTTCAAATTTTTAAACATATTTCAACTCAAGAATTTTTATCCATTCAATATGCACCATTCAAAGCCACATCATCACTTTTCAAACCTTTTCTGACTTCGTTTGCTATTTTTCATGCATTTCATGATTTATTTGGAGCTAAGATGACCCTGAATTGAAAAGCACTGCAAATGAACTCTGAAATGGTTGAAAGTTGGCATGGTATCATCATTTCACCCACATAGCATGTGCTAAAAAGTTGAGAGGGTTACGGCAAAAACTGGATGCACTTCGTGTACAAAATGAACAATCTCTTTCGAAGTGTCAGGCTTTTGGACGAAAACTCATCAGTTACAAAAGGATTTCAAATTTTTAAACGTATTTCAACTCAAGACTTTTCATGCATTCAATATGCACCATTCAAAGCCACATCATCACTTTTCAAACCTTTTCTGACTTCGTTTGCTATTTTTCATGCATTTCATGATTTATTTTGAGCTAAGATGACCCTGAATTGAAAAGCACTGCAAATGAACTCTGAAATGGTTGAAAGTTGGCATGGTATCATCATTTCAACCACATTGCATGTGCTAAAAAGTTGAGAGGGTTACGGCAAAAACTGGATGCACTTCGTGTACAAAATGAACAATCTCTTTCGAAGTGTCAGGGTTTTGGACGAAAACTCATCAGTTACAAAAGGATTTCAAATTTTTAAACGTATTTAAACTCAAGACTTTTCATGCATTCAATATGCACCATTCAAAGCCACATCATCACTTTTCAAACCTTTTCTGACTTCATTTGCTATTTTTCATGCATTTCATGATTTATTTTGAGCTAAGATGACCCTGAATTGAAAAGCACTGCAAATGAACTCTGAAATGGTTGAAAGTTGGCATGGTATCATAATTTCACCCACATAGCATGTGCTAAAAAGTTGAGAGGGTTACGGCAAAAACTGGATGCACTTCGTGTACAAAATGAACAATCTCTTTCGAAGTGTGAGGGTTTTGGACGAAAACTCATCAGTTACAAAAAGATTTCAAATTTTTAAACATATTTCAACTCAAGACTTTTTATGCATTCAATATGCACCATTCAAAGCCACATCATCACTTTTCAAACCTTTTCTGACTTCGTTTGCTATTTTTCATGCATTTCATGATTTATTTTGAGCTAAGATGACCCTGAATTGAAAAGCACTGCAAATGAACTCTGAAATGGTTGAAAGTTGGCATGGTATCATCATTTCACCCACATTGCATGTGCTAAAAAGTTGAGAGGGTTACGGCAAAAACTGGATGCACTTCGTGTACAAAATGAACAATCTCTTTCGAAGTGTCAGGGTTTTGGACGAAAACTCATCAGTTACAAAAGGATTTCAAATTTTTAAACATATTTAAACTCAAGACTTTTTATGCATTCAATATGCACCATTCAAAGCCACATCATCACTTTTCAAACCTTTTCTGACTTCGTTTGCTATTTTTCATGCATTTCATGATTTATTTTGAGCTAAGATGACCCTGAATTGAAAAGCACTGCAAATGAACTCTGAAATGGTTGAAAGTTGGCATGGTATCATCATTTCACCCACATAGCATGTGCTAAAAAGTTGAGAGGGTTACGGCAAAAACTGGATGCACTTCGTGTACAAAATGAACAATCTCTTTCGAAGTGTCAGGGTTTTGGACGAAAACTCATCAGTTACAAAAGGATTTCAAATTTTTAAACATATTTCAACTCAAGACTTTTTATCCATTCAATATGCACCATTCAAAGCCACATCATCACTTTTCAAACCTTCTCTGACTTCATTTGCTATTTTTCATGCATTTCATGATTTATTTTGAGCTAAGATGACCCTGAATTGAAAAGCACTGCAAATGAACTCTGAAATGGTTGAAAGTTGGCATGGTATCATCATTTCACCCACATAGCATGTGCTAAAAAGTTGAGAGGGTTATGGCAAAAACTGGATGCAGTTCGTGTACAAAATGAACAATCTCTTTCGAAGTGTCAGGGTTTTGGACGAAAACTCATCAGTTACAAAAGGATTTCAAATTTTTAAACATATTTCAACTCAAGAATTTTTATGCATTCAATATGCACCATTCAAAGCCACATCATCACTTTTCAAACCTTTTCTGACTTCGTTTGCTATTTTTCATGCATTTCATGATTTATTTTGAGCTAAGATGACCCTGAATTGAAAAGCACTGCAAATGAACTCTGAAATGGTTGAAAGTTGGCATGGTATCATAATTTCACCCACATTGCATGTGCTAAAAAGTTGAGAGGGTTACGGCAAAAACTGGATGCACTTCGTGTACAAAATGAACAATCTCTTTCGAAGTGTCAGGGTTTTGGACGAAAACTCATCAGTTACAAAAGGATTTCAAATTTTTAAACATATTTAAACTCAAGACTTTTTATGCATTCAATATGCACCATTCAAAGCCACATCATCACTTTTCAAACCTTTTCTGACTTCGTTTGCTATTTTTCATGCATTTCATGATTTATTTTGAGCTAAGATGACCCTGAATTGAAAAGCACTGCAAATGAACTCTGAAATGGTTGAAAGTTGGCATGGTATCATCATTTCACCCACATAGCATGTGCTAAAAATTTGAGAGGGTTTCGGCAAAAACTGGATGCACTTCGTGTACAAAATGAACAATCTCTTTCGAAGTGTCAGGGTTTTGGACGAAAACTCATCAGTTACAAAAGGATTTCAAATTTTTAAACATATTTCAACTCAAGAATTTTTATCCATTCAATATGCACCATTCAAAGCCACATCATCACTTTTCAAACCTTTTCTGACTTCGTTTGCTATTTTTCATGCATTTCATGATTTATTTGGAGCTAAGATGACCCTGAATTGAAAAGCACTGCAAATGAACTCTGAAATGGTTGAAAGTTGGCATGGTATCATCATTTCACCCACATAGCATGTGCTAAAAAGTTGAGAGGGTTACGGCAAAAACTGGATGCACTTCGTGTACAAAATGAACAATCTCTTTCGAAGTGTCAGGGTTTTGGACGAAAACTCATCAGTTACAAAAGGATTTCAAATTTTTAAACATATTTCAACTCAAGACTTTTTATGCATTCAATATGCACCATTCAAAGCCACATCATCACTTTTCAAACCTTCTCTGACTTCATTTGCTATTTTTCATGCATTTAATGATTTATTTTGAGCTAAGATGACCCTGAATTGAAAAGCACTGCAAATGAACTCTGAAATGGTTGAAAGTTGGCATGGTATCATCATTTCAACCACATAGCATGTGCTAAAAAGTTGAGAGGGTTACGGCAAAAACTGGATGCACTTCGTGTACAAAATGAACAATCTCTTTCGAAGTGTCAGGCTTTTGGACGAAAACTCATCAGTTACAAAAGGATTTCAAATTTTTAAACGTATTTCAACTCAAGTCTTTTCATGCATTCAATATGCACCATTCAAAGCCACATCATCACTTTTCAAACCTTTTCTGACTTCGTTTGCTATTTTTCATGCATTTCATGATTTATTTTGAGCTAAGATGACCCTGAATTGAAAAGCACTGCAAATGAACTCTGAAATGGTTGAAAGTTGGCATGGTATCATCATTTCACCCACATAGCATGTGCTAAAAAGTTGAGAGGGTTATGGCAAAAACTGGATGCAGTTCGTGTACAAAATGAACAATCTCTTTCGAAGTGTCAGGGTTTTGGACGAAAACTCATCAGTTACAAAAGGATTTCAAATTTTTAAACATATTTCAACTCAAGAATTTTTATGCATTCAATATGCACCATTCAAAGCCACATCATCACTTTTCAAACCTTTTCTGACTTCGTTTGCTATTTTTCATGCATTTCATGATTTATTTTGAGCTAAGATGACCCTGAATTGAAAAGCACTGCAAATGAACTCTGAAATGGTTGAAAGTTGGCATGGTATCATAATTTCACCCACATTGCATGTGCTAAAAAGTTGAGAGGGTTACGGCAAAAACTGGATGCACTTCGTGTACAAAATGAACAATCTCTTTCGAAGTGTCAGGGTTTTGGACGAAAACTCATCAGTTACAAAAGGATTTCAAATTTTTAAACATATTTAAACTCAAGACTTTTTATGCATTCAATATGCACCATTCAAAGCCACATCATCACTTTTCAAACCTTTTCTGACTTCGTTTGCTATTTTTCATGCATTTCATGATTTATTTTGAGCTAAGATGACCCTGAATTGAAAAGCACTGCAAATGAACTCTGAAATGGTTGAAAGTTGGCATGGTATCATCATTTCACCCACATAGCATGTGCTAAAAAGTTGAGAGGGTTACGGCAAAAACTGGATGCACTTCGTGTACAAAATGAACAATCTCTTTCGAAGTGTCAGGGTTTTGGACGAAAACTCATCAGTTACAAAAGGATTTCAAATTTTTAAACATATTTCAACTCAAGACTTTTTATCCATTCAATATGCACCATTCAAAGCCACATCATCACTTTTCAAACCTTTTCTGACTTCATTTGCTATTTTTCATGCATTTCATGATTTATTTCGAGCTAAGATGACCCTGAATTGAAAAGCACTGCAAATGAACTCTGAAATGGTTGAAAGTTGGCATGGTATCATCATTTCACCCACATAGCATGTGCTAAAAAGTTGAGAGGGTTATGGAAAAAACTGGATGCACTTCGTGTACAAAATGAACAATCTCTTTCGAAGTGTCAGGGTTTTGGACGAAAACTCATCAGTTACAAAAGGATTTCAAATTTTTAAACATATTTCAACTCAAGACTTTTTATGCATTCAATATGCACCATTCAAAGCCACATCATCACTTTTCAAACCTTTTCTGACTTCGTTTGCTATTTTTCATGCATTTCATGATTTATTTTGAGCTAAGATGACCCTGAATTGAAAAGCACTGCAAATGAACTCTGAAATGGTTGAAAGTTGGCATGGTATCATCATTTCACCCACATAGCATGTGCTAAAAAGTTGAGAGGGTTACGGGAAAAACTGGATGCACTTCGTGTACAAAATGAACAATCTCTTTCGAAGTGTCAGGGTTTTGGACGAAAACTCATCAGTTACAAAAGGATTTCAAATTTTTAAACATATTTCAACTCAAGACTTTTAATGCATTCAATATGCACCATTCAAAGCCACATCATCACTTTTCAAACCTTCTCTGACTTCATTTGCTATTTTTCATGCATTTCATGATTTATTTGGAGCTAAGATGACCCTGAATTGATAAGCACTGCAAATGAACTCTGAAATGGTTGAAAGTTGGCATGGTATCATCATTTCACCCACATAGCATGTGCTAAAAAGTTGAGAGGGTTACGGCAAAAACTGGATGCACTTCGTGTACAAAATGAACAATCTCTTTCGAAGTGTCAGGGTTTTGGACGAAAACTCATCAGTTACAAAAGGATTTCAAATTTTTAAACATATTTCAACTCAAGACTTTTTATCCATTCAATATGCACCATTCAAAGCCACATCATCACTTTTCAAACCTTTTCTGACTTCATTTGCTATTTTTCATGCATTTCATGATTTATTTCGAGCTAAGATGACCCTGAATTGAAAAGCACTGCAAATGAACTCTGAAATGGTTGAAAGTTGGCATGGTATCATCATTTCACCCACATAGCATGTGCTAAAAAGTTGAGAGGGTTATGGAAAAAACTGGATGCACTTCGTGTACAAAATGAACAATCTCTTTCGAAGTGTCAGGGTTTTGGACGAAAACTCATCAGTTACAAAAGGATTTCAAATTTTTAAACATATTTCAACTCAAGACTTTTTATGCATTCAATATGCACCATTCAAAGCCACATCATCACTTTTCAAACCTTTTCTGACTTCATTTGCTATTTTTCATGCATTTCATGATTTATTTTGAGCTAAGATGACCCTGAATTGAAAAGCACTGCAAATGAACTCTGAAATGGTTGAAAGTTGGCATGGTATCATCATTTCACCCACATAGCATGTGCTAAAAAGTTGAGAGGGTTACGGGAAAAACTGGATGCACTTCGTGTACAAAATGAACAATCTCTTTCGAAGTGTCAGGCTTTTGGACGAAAACTCATCAGTTACAAAAGGATTTCAAATTTTTAAACGTATTTCAACTCAAGCCTTTTTATGCATTCAATATGCACCATTCAAAGCCACATCATCACTTTTCAAACCTTTTCTGACTTCGTTTGCTATTTTTCATGCATTTCATGATTTATTTTGAGCTAAGATGACCCTGAATTGAAAAGCACTGCAAATGAACTCTGAAATGGTTGAAAGTTGGCATGGTATCATAATTTCACCCACATTTCATGTGCTAAAAAGTTGAGAGGGTTACGGCAAAAACTGGATGCACTTCGTGTACAAAATGAACAATCTCTTTCGAAGTGTCAGGGTTTTGGACGAAAACACATCAGTTACAAAAGGATTTCAAATTTTTAAACATATTTAAACTCAAGAATTTTTATGCATTCAATATGCACCATTCAAAGCCACATCATCACTTTTCAAACCTTTTCTGACTTCGTTTGCTATTTTTCATGCATTTCATGATTTATTTTGAGCTAAGATGACCCTGAATTGAAAAGCACTGCAAATGAACTCTGAAATAGTTGAAAGTTGGCATGGTATCATCATTTCACCCACATAGCATGTGCTAAAAAGTTGAGAGGGTTACGGCAAAAACTGGATGCACTTCGTGTACAAAATGAACAATCTCTTACGAAGTGTCAGGGTTTTGGACGAAAACTCATCAGTTACAAAAGGATTTCAAATTTTTAAACATATTTCAACTCAAGACTTTTAATGCATTCAATATGCACCATTCAAAGCCACATCATCACTTTTCAAACCTTCTCTGACTTCATTTGCTATTTTTCATGCATTTCATGATTTATTTGGAGCTAAGATGACCCTGAATTGATAAGCACTGCAAATGAACTCTGAAATGGTTGAAAGTTGGCATGGTATCATCATTTCACCCACATAGCATGTGCTAAAAAGTTGAGAGGGTTACGGCAAAAACTGGATGCACTTCGTGTACAAAATGAACAATCTCTTTCGAAGTGTCAGGCTTTTGGACGAAAACTCATCAGTTACAAAAGGATTTCAAATTTTTAAACGTATTTCAACTCAAGACTTTTCATGCATTCAATATGCACCATTCAAAGCCACATCATCACTTTTCAAACCTTTTCTGACTTCGTTTGCTATTTTTCATGCATTTCATGATTTATTTTGAGCTAAGATGACCCTGAATTGAAAAGCACTGCAAATGAACTCTGAAATGGTTGAAAGTTGGCATGGTATCATAATTTCACCCACATTTCATGTGCTAAAAAGTTGAGAGGGTTACGGCAAAAACTGGATGCACTTCGTGTACAAAATGAACAATCTCTTTCGAAGTGTCAGGGTTTTGGACGAAAACACATCAGTTACAAAAGGATTTCAAATTTTTAAACATATTTCAACTCAAGACTTTTTATGCATTCAATATGCACCATTCAAAGCCACATTATCACTTTTCAAACCTTTTCTGACTTCGTTTGCTATTTTTCATGCATTTCATGATTTATTTTGAGCTAAGATGACCCTGAATTGAAAAGCACTGCAAATGAACTCTGAAATGGTTGAAAGTTGGCATGGTATCATCATTTCACCCACATAGCATGTGCTAAAAAGTTGAGAGGGTTACGGGAAAAACTGGATGCACTTCGTGTACAAAATGAACAATCTCTTTCGAAGTGTCAGGGTTTTGGACGAAAACTCATCAGTTACAAAAGGATTTCAAATTTTTAAACATATTTCAACTCAAGACTTTTAATGCATTCAATATGCACCATTCAAAGCCACATCATCACTTTTCAAACCTTCTCTGACTTCATTTGCTATTTTTCATGCATTTCATGATTTATTTGGAGCTAAGATGACCCTGAATTGATAAGCACTGCAAATGAACTCTGAAATGGTTGAAAGTTGGCATGGTATCATCATTTCACCCACATAGCATGTGCTAAAAAGTTGAGAGGGTTACGGCAAAAACTGGATGCACTTCGTGTACAAAATGAACAATCTCTTTCGAAGTGTCAGGCTTTTGGACGAAAACTCATCAGTTACAAAAGGATTTCAAATTTTTAAACGTATTTCAACTCAAGACTTTTCATGCATTCAATATGCACCATTCAAAGCCACATCATCACTTTTCAAACCTTTTCTGACTTCGTTTGCTATTTTTCATGCATTTCATGATTTATTTTGAGCTAAGATGACCCTGAATTGAAAAGCACTGCAAATGAACTCTGAAATGGTTGAAAGTTGGCATGGTATCATAATTTCACCCACATTTCATGTGCTAAAAAGTTGAGAGGGTTACGGCAAAAACTGGATGCACTTCGTGTACAAAATGAACAATCTCTTTCGAAGTGTCAGGGTTTTGGACGAAAACACATCAGTTACAAAAGGATTTCAAATTTTTAAACATATTTCAACTCAAGACTTTTTATGCATTCAATATGCACCATTCAAAGCCACATTATCACTTTTCAAACCTTTTCTGACTTCGTTTGCTATTTTTCATGCATTTCATGATTTATTTTGAGCTAAGATGACCCTGAATTGAAAAGCACTGCAAATGAACTCTGAAATGGTTGAAAGTTGGCATGGTATCATCATTTCACCCACATAGCATGTGCTAAAAAGTTGAGAGGGTTACGGGAAAAACTGGATGCACTTCGTGTACAAAATGAACAATCTCTTTCGAAGTGTCAGGGTTTTGGACGAAAACTCATCAGTTACAAAAGGATTTCAAATTTTTAAACGTATTTCAACTCAAGACTTTTCATGCATTCAATATGCACCATTCAAAGCCACATCATCACTTTTCAAACCTTTTCTGACTTCGTTTGCTATTTTTCATGCATTTCATGATTTATTTGGAGCTAAGATGACCCTGAATTGAAAAGCACTGCAAATGAACTCTGAAATGGTTGAAAGTTGGCATGGTATCATAATTTCACCCACATTTCATGTGCTAAAAAGTTGAGAGGGTTACGGCAAAAACTGGATGCACTTCGTGTACAAAATGAACAATCTCTTTCGAAGTGTCAGGGTTTTGGACGAAAACACATCAGTTACAAAAGGATTTCAAATTTTTAAACATATTTCAACTCAAGAATTTTTATGCATTCAATATGCACCATTCAAAGCCACATCATCACTTTTCAAACCTTTTCTGACTTCGTTTGCTATTTTTCATGCATTTCATGATTTATTTTGAGCTAAGATAACCCTGAATTGAAAAGCACTGCAAATGAACTCTGAAATGGTTGAAAGTTGGCATGGTATCATCATTTCACCCACATAGCTTGTGCTAAAAAGTTGAGAGGGTTACGGCAAAAACTGGATGCACTTCGTGTACAAAATGAACAATCTCTTTCGAAGTGTCAGGGTTTTGGACGAAAACTCATCAGTTACAAAAGGATTTCAAATTTTTAAACATATTTCAACTCAAGACTTTTTATGCATTCAATATGCACCATTCAAAGCCACATCATCACTTTTCAAACCTTCTCTGACTTCGTTTGCTATTTTTCATGCATTTAATGATTTATTTTGAGCTAAGATGACCCTGAATTGAAAAGCACTGCAAATGAACTCTGAAATGGTTGAAAGTTGGCATGGTATCATCATTTCACCCACATAGCATGTGCTAAAAAGTTGAGAGGGTTACGGCAAAAACTGGATGCACTTCGTGTACAAAATGAACAATCTCTTTCGAAGTGTCAGGCTTTTGGACGAAAACTCATCAGTTACAAAAGGATTTCGAATTTTTAAACGTATTTCAACTCAAGACTTTTCATGCATTCAATATGCACCATTCAAAGCCACATCATCACTTTTCAAACCTTTTCTGACTTCGTTTGCTATTTTTCATGCATTTCATGATTTATTTTGAGCTAAGATGACCCTGAATTGAAAAGCACTGCAAATGAACTCTGAAATGGTTGAAAGTTGGCATGGTATCATAATTTCACCCACATTTCATGTGCTAAAAAGTTGAGAGGGTTACGGCAAAAACTGGATGCACTTCGTGTACAAAATGAACAATCTCTTTCGAAGTGTCAGGGTTTTGGACGAAAACACATCAGTTACAAAAGGATTTCAAATTTTTAAACATATTTCAACTCAAGAATTTTTATGCATTCAATATGCACCATTCAAAGCCACATCATCACTTTTCAAACCTTTTCTGACTTCGTTTGCTATTTTTCATGCATTTCATGATTTATTTTGAGCTAAGATGACCCTGAATTGAAAAGCACTGCAAATGAACTCTGAAATGGTTGAAAGTTGGCATGGTATCATCATTTCACCCACATAGCATGTGCTAAAAAGTTGAGAGGGTTACGGCAAAAACTGGATGCACTTCGTGTACAAAATGAACAATCTCTTTCGAAGTGTCAGGGTTTTGGACGAAAACTCATCAGTTACAAAAGGATTTCAAATTTTTAAACATATTTCAGCTCAAGAATTTTTATCCATTCAATATGCACCATTCAAAGCCACATCATCACTTTTCAAACCTTTTCTGACTTCGTTTGCTATTTTTCATGCATTTCATGATTTATTTGGAGCTAAGATGACCCTGAATTGAAAAGCACTGCAAATGAACTCTGAAATGGTTGAAAGTTGGCATGGTATCATCATTTCACCCACATAGCATGTGCTAAAAAGTTGAGAGGGTTACGGCAAAAACTGGATGCACTTCGTGTACAAAATGAACAATCTCTTTCGAAGTGTCAGGGTTTTGGACGAAAACTCATCAGTTACAAAAGGATTTCAAATTTTTAAACATATTTCAACTCAAGACTTTTTATGCATTCAATATGCACCATTCAAAGCCACATCATCACTTTTCAAACCTTCTCTGACTTCATTTGCTATTTTTCATGCATTTAATGATTTATTTTGAGCTAAGATGACCCTGAATTGAAAAGCACTGCAAATGAACTCTGAAATGGTTGAAAGTTGGCATGGTATCATCATTTCACCCACGTAGCATGTGCTAAAAAGTTGAGAGGGTTACGGCAAAAACTGGATGCACTTCGTGTACAAAATGAACAATCTCTTTCGAAGTGTCAGGCTTTTGGACGAAAACTCATCAGTTACAAAAGGATTTCAAATTTTTAAACGTATTTCAACTCAAGACTTTTCATGCATTCAATATGCACCATTCAAAGCCACATCATCACTTTTCAAACCTTTTCTGACTTCGTTTGATATTTTTCATGCATTTCATGATTTATTTTGAGCTAAGATGACCCTGAATTGAAAAGCACTGCAAATGAACTCTGAAATGGTTGAAAGTTGGCATGGTATCATAATTTCACCCACATTGCATGTGCTAAAAAGTTGAGAGGGTTACGGCAAAAACTGGATGCACTTCGTGTACAAAATGAACAATCTCTTTCGAAGTGTCAGGGTTTTGGACGAAAACTCATCAGTTACAAAAGGATTTCAAATTTTTAAACATATTTAAACTCAAGACTTTTTATGCATTCAATATGCACCATTCAAAGCCACATCATCACTTTTCAAACCTTTTCTGACTTCATTTGCTATTTTTCATGCATTTCATGATTTATTTTGAGCTAAGATGACCCTGAATTGAAAAGCACTGCAAATGAACTCTGAAATGGTTGAAAGTTGGCATGGTATCATAATTTCACCCACATAGCATGTGCTAAAAAGTTGAGAGGGTTACGAGAAAAACTGGATGCACATCGTGTACAAAATGAACAATTTCTTTCGAAGTGTCAGGGTTTTGGACGAAAACTCATTAGTTACAAAAGGATTTCAAATTTTTAAACATATTTAAACTCAAGACTTTTTATGCATTCAATATGCACCATTCAAAGCCACATCATCACTTTTCAAACCTTTTCTGACTTCATTTGCTATTTTTCATGCATTTCATGATTTATTTTGAGCTAAGATGACCCTGAATTGAAAAGCACTGCAAATGAACTCTGAAATGGTTGAAAGTTGGCATGGTATCATCATTTCACCCACATAGCATGTGCTAAAAAGTTGAGAGGGTTATGGCAAAAACTGGATGCAGTTCGTGTACAAAATGAACAATCTCTTTCGAACTGTCAGGGTTTTGGACGAAAACTCATCAGTTACAAAAGGATTTCAAATTTTTAAACATATTTCAACTCAAGAATTTTTATGCATTCAATATGCACCATTCAAATCCACATCATCACTTTTCAAATCTTTTCTGACTTCGTTTGCTATTTTTCATGCATTTCATGATTTATTTGGAGCTAAGATGACCCTGAATTGAAAAGCACTGCAAATGAACTCTGAAATGGTTGAAAGTTGGCATGGTATCATCATTTCACCCACATAGCATGTGCTAAAAAGTTGAGAGGGTTACGGCAAAAACTGGATGCACTTCGTGTACAAAATGAACAATCTCTTTCGAAGTGTCAGGGTTTTGGACGAAAAGTCATCAGTTACAAAAGGATTTCAAAATTTTAAACATATTTCAACTCAAGACTTTTTATGTATTCAATATGCACCATTCAAAGCCACATCATCACTTTTCAAACCTTTTCTGACTTCGTTTGCTATTTTTCATGCATTTCATGATTTATTTTGAGCTAAGATGACCCTGAATTGAAAAGCACTGCAAATGAACTCTGAAATGGTTGAAAGTTGGCATGGTATCATCATTTCACCCACGTAGCATGTGCTAAAAAGTAGAGAGGGTTACGGCAAAAACTGGATGCACTTCGTGTACAAAATGAACAATCTCTTTCGAAGTGTCAGGGTTTTGGACGAAAACTCATCAGTTACAAAAGGATTTCAAATTTTTAAACATATTTCAACTCAAGACTTTTTATGCATTCAATATGCACCATTCAAAGCCACATCATCACTTTTCAAACCTTTTCTGACTTCATTTGCTATTTTTCATGCATTTCATGATTTATTTTGAGCTAAGATGACCCTGAATTGAAAAGCACTGCAAATGAACTCTGAAATGGTTGAAAGTTGGCATGGTATCATCATTTCACCCACATAGCATGTGCTAAAAAGTTGAGAGGGTTACGGCAAAAACTGGATGCACTTTGTGTACAAAATGAACAATCTCTTTCGAAGTGTCACGGTGTTGGACGAAAACTCAGCAGTTACAAAAGGATTTCAAATTTTTAAACATATTTCAACTCAAGAATTTTTATGCATTCAATATGCACCATTCAAAGCCACATCATCACTTTTCAAACCTTCTCTGACTTCATTTGCTATTTTTCATGCATTTCATGATTTATTTTGAGCTAAGATGACCCTGAATTGAAAAGTACTGCAAATGAACTCTGAAATGTTTGAAAGTTGGCATGGTATCATCATTTCACCCACATAGCTTGTGCTAAAATGTTGAGAGGGTTACGACAAAAACTGGATGCACTTCGTGTACAAAATGAACAATCTCTTTCGAAGTGTAAGGGTTTTGGACGAAAACTCATCAGTTACAAAAGGATTTCAAATTTTTAAACATATTTCAACTCAAGACTTTTTATGCATTCAATATGCACCATTCAAAGCAACATCATCACTTTTCAAACCTTTTCTGACTTCGTTTGCTATTTTTCATGCATTTCATGATTTATTTTGAGCTAAGATGACCCTGAATTGAAAAGCACTGCAAATGAACTCTGAAATGGTTGAAAGTTGGCATGGTATCATAATTTCACCCACATTGCATGTGCTGAAAAGTTGAGAGGGTTACGGCAAAAACTGGATGCACTTCGTGTACAAAATGAACAATCTCTTTCGAAGTGTCAGGCTTTTGGACGAAAACTCATCAGTTACAAAAGGATTTCAAATTTTTAAACATATTTAAACTCAAGACTTTTTATGCATTCAATATGCACCATTCAAAGCCACATCATCACTTTTCAAACCTTTTCTGACTTCGTTTGCTATTTTTCATGCATTTCATGATTTATTTTGAGCTAAGATGACCCTGAATTGAAAAGCACTGCAAATGAACTCTGAAATGGTTGAAAGTTGGCATGGTATCATAATTTCACCCACCTAGCATGTGCTAAAAAGTTGAGAGGGTTACGAGAAAAACTGGATGCACTTCGTGTACAAAATGAACAATTTCTTTCGAAGTGTCAGGGTTTTGGATGAAAACTCATTAGTTACAAAAGGATTTCAAATTTTTAAACATATTTAAACTCAAGACTTTTTATGCATTCAATATGCACCATTCAAAGCCACATCATCACTTTTCAAACCTTTTCTGACTTCATTTGCTATTTTTCATGCATTTCATGATTTATTTTGAGCTAAGATGACCCTGAATTGAAAAGCACTGCAAATGAACTCTGAAATGGTTGAAAGTTGGCATGGTATCATCATTTCACCCACATAGCATGTGCTAAAAAGTTGAGAGGGTTATGGCAAAAACTGGATGCAGTTCGTGTACAAAATGAACAATCTCTTTCGAAGTGTCAGGGTTTTGGACGAAAACTCATCAGTTACAAAAGGATTTCAAATTTTTAAACATATTTCAACTCAAGAATTTTTATGCATTCAATATGCACCATTCAAATCCACATCATCACTTTTCAAATCTTTTCTGACTTCGTTTGCTATTTTTCATGCATTTCATGATTTATTTGGAGCTAAGATGACCCTGAATTGAAAAGCACTGCAAATGAACTCTGAAATGGTTGAAAGTTGGCATGGTATCATCATTTCACCCACATAGCATGTGCTAAAAAGTTGAGAGGGTTACGGCAAAAACTGGATGCACTTCGTGTACAAAATGAACAATCTCTTTCGAAGTGTCAGGGTTTTGGACGAAAAGTCATCAGTTACAAAAGGATTTCAAAATTTTAAACATATTTCAACTCAAGACTTTTTATGTATTCAATATGCACCATTCAAAGCCACATCATCACTTTTCAAACCTTTTCTGACTTCGTTTGCTATTTTTCATGCATTTCATGATTTATTTTGAGCTAAGATGACCCTGAATTGAAAAGCACTGCAAATGAACTCTGAAATGGTTGAAAGTTGGCATGGTATCATCATTTCACCCACGTAGCATGTGCTAAAAAGTAGAGAGGGTTACGGCAAAAACTGGATGCACTTCGTGTACAAAATGAACAATCTCTTTCGAAGTGTCAGGGTTTTGGACGTAAACTCATCAGTTACAAAAGGATTTCAAATTTTTAAACATATTTCAACTCAAGACTTTTTATGCATTCAATATGCACCATTCAAAGCCACATCATCACTTTTCAAACCTTTTCTGACTTCATTTGCTATTTTTCATGCATTTCATGATTTATTTTGAGCTAAGATGACCCTGAATTGAAAAGCACTGCAAATGAACTCTGAAATGGTTGAAAGTTGGCATGGTATCATCATTTCACCCACATAGCATGTGCTAAAAAGTTGAGAGGGTTACGGCAAAAACTGGATGCACTTTGTGTACAAAATGAACAATCTCTTTCGAAGTGTCACGGTGTTGGACGAAAACTCAGCAGTTACAAAAGGATTTCAAATTTTTAAACATATTTCAACTCAAGAATTTTTATGCATTCAATATGCACCATTCAAAGCCACATCATCACTTTTCAAACCTTCTCTGACTTCATTTGCTATTTTTCATGCATTTCATGATTTATTTTGAGCTAAGATGACCCTGAATTGAAAAGTACTGCAAATGAACTCTGAAATGTTTGAAAGTTGGCATGGTATCATCATTTCACCCACATAGCTTGTGCTAAAAAGTTGAGAGGGTTACGACAAAAACTGGATGCACTTCGTGTACAAAATGAACAATCTCTTTCGAAGTGTAAGGGTTTTGGACGAAAACTCATCAGTTACAAAAGGATTTCAAATTTTTAAACATATTTCAACTCAAGACTTTTTATGCATTCAATATGCACCATTCAAAGCAACATCATCACTTTTCAAACCTTTTCTGACTTCGTTTGCTATTTTTCATGCATTTCATGATTTATTTTGAGCTAAGATGACCCTGAATTGAAAAGCACTGCAAATGAACTCTGAAATGGTTGAAAGTTGGCATGGTATCATCATTTCACCCACATAGCATGTGCTGAAAAGTTGAGAGGGTTACGGCAAAAACTGGACGCACTTCGTGTACAAAATGAACAATCTCTTTCGAAGTGTCAGGCTTTTGGACGAAAACTCATCAGTTACAAATGGATTTCAAATTTTTAAACATATTTCAACTCAAGACTTTTTATGCATTCAATATGCACCATTCAAAGCCACATCATCACTTTTCAAACCTTTTCTGACTTCGTTTGCTATTTTTCATGCATTTCATGATTTATTTTGAGCTAAGATGACCCTGAATTGAAAAGCACTGCAAATGAACTCTGAAATGATTGAAAGTTGGCATGGTATCATCATTTCACCCACGTAGCATGTGCTAAAAAGTAGAGAGGGTTACGGCAAAAACTGGATGCACTTCGTGTACAAAATGAACAATCTCTTTCGAAGTGTCAGGGTTTTGGACGAAAACTCATCAGTTACAAAAGGATTTCAAATTTTTAAACATATTTCAACTCAAGACTTTTTATGCATTCAATATGCACCATTCAAAGCCACATCATCACTTTTCAAACCTTTTCTGACTTCATTTGCTATTTTTCATGCATTTCATGATTTATTTTGAGCTAAGATGACCCTGAATTGAAAAGCACTGCAAATGAACTCTGAAATAGTTGAAAGTTGGCATGGTATCATCATTTCACCCACATAGCTTGTGCTAAAAAGTTGAGAGGGTTACGGCAAAAACTGGATGCACTTCGTGTACAAAATGAACAATCTCTTTCGAAGTGTCAGGCTTTTGGACGAAAACTCAGCAGTTACAAATGGATTTCAAATTTTTAAACATATTTCAACTCAAGACTTTTTATGCATTCAATATGCACCATTCAAAGCCACATCATCACTTTTCAAACCTTTTCTGACTTCATTTGCTATTTTTCATGCATTTCATGATTTATTTTGAGCTAAGATGACCCTGAATTGAAAAGCACTGCAAATGAACTCTGAAATGGTTGAAAGTTGGCATGGTATCATCATTTCACCCACATAGCATGTGCTAAAAAGTTGAGAGGGTTACGGCAAAAACTGGATGCACTTCGTGTACAAAATGAACAATCTCTTTCGAAGTGTCAGGGTTTTGGACGAAAACTCATCAGTTACAAAAGGATTTCAAATTTTTAAACATATTTCAACTCAAGACTTTTTATGCATTCAATATGCACCATTCAAAGCCACATCATCACTTTTCAAACCTTTTCTGACTTCATTTGCTATTTTTCATGCATTTCATGATTTATTTTGAGCTAAGATGACCCTGAATTGAAAAGCACTGCAAATGAACTCTGAAATGGTTGAAAGTTGGCATGGTATCATCATTTCACCCACATAGCATGTGCTAAAAAGTTGAGAGGGTTACGGCAAAAACTGGATGCACTTCGTGTACAAAATGAACAATTTCTTTCGAAGTGTCACGGTTTTGGACGAAAACTCATCAGTTACAAAAGGATTTCAAATTTTTAAACATATTTAAACTCAAGACTTTTTATGCATTCAATATGCACCATTCAAAGCCACATCATCACTTTTCAAACCTTTTCTGACTTCATTTGCTATTTTTCATGCATTTCATGATTTATTTTGAGCTAAGATGACCCTGAATTGAAAAGCACTGCAAATGAACTCTGAAATGGTTGAAAGTTGGCATGGTATCATCATTTCACCCACATAGCATGTGCTAAAAAGTTGAGAGGGTTATGGCAAAAACTGGATGCAGTTCGTGTACAAAATGAACAATCTCTTTCGAAGTGTCAGGGTTTTGGACGAAAACTCATCAGTTACAAAAGGATTTCAAATTTTTAAACATATTTCAACTCAAGAATTTTTATGCATTCAATATGCACCATTCAAAGCCACATCATCACTTTTCAAATCTTTTCTGACTTCGTTTGCTATTTTTCATGCATTTCATGATTTATTTGGAGCTAAGATGACCCTGAATTGAAAAGCACTGCAAATGAACTCTGAAATGGTTGAAAGTTGGCATGGTATCATCATTTCACCCACATAGCATGTGCTAAAAAGTTGAGAGGGTTACGGCAAAAACTGGATGCACTTCGTGTACAAAATGAACAATCTCTTTCGAAGTGTCAGGGTTTTGGACGAAAAGTCATCAGTTACAAAAGGATTTCAAATTTTTAAACATATTTCAACTCAAGACTTTTTATGTATTCAATATGCACCATTCAAAGCCACATCATCACTTTTCAAACCTTTTCTGACTTCGTTTGCTATTTTTCATGCATTTCATGATTTATTTTGAGCTAAGATGACCCTGAATTGAAAAGCACTGCAAATGAACTCTGAAATGGTTGAAAGTTGGCATGGTATCATCATTTCACCCACGTAGCATGTGCTAAAAAGTAGAGAGGGTTACGGCAAAAACTGGATGCACTTCGTGTACAAAATGAACAATCTCTTTCGAAGTGTCAGGGTTTTGGACGTAAACTCATCAGTTACAAAAGGATTTCAAATTTTTAAACATATTTCAACTCAAGACTTTTTATGCATTCAATATGCACCATTCAAAGCCACATCATCACTTTTCAAACCTTTTCTGACTTCATTTGCTATTTTTCATGCATTTCATGATTTATTTTGAGCTAAGATGACCCTGAATTGAAAAGCACTGCAAATGAACTCTGAAATGGTTGAAAGTTGGCATGGTATCATCATTTCACCCACATAGCATGTGCTAAAAAGTTGAGAGGGTTACGGCAAAAACTGGATGCACTTTGTGTACAAAATGAACAATCTCTTTCGAAGTGTCACGGTGTTGGACGAAAACTCAGCAGTTACAAAAGGATTTCAAATTTTTAAACATATTTCAACTCAAGAATTTTTATGCATTCAATATGCACCATTCAAAGCCACATCATCACTTTTCAAACCTTCTCTGACTTCATTTGCTATTTTTCATGCATTTCATGATTTATTTTGAGCTAAGATGACCCTGAATTGAAAAGTACTGCAAATGAACTCTGAAATGTTTGAAAGTTGGCATGGTATCATCATTTCACCCACATAGCTTGTGCTAAAAAGTTGAGAGGGTTACGACAAAAACTGGATGCACTTCGTGTACAAAATGAACAATCTCTTTCGAAGTGTAAGGGTTTTGGACGAAAACTCATCAGTTACAAAAGGATTTCAAATTTTTAAACATATTTCAACTCAAGACTTTTTATGCATTCAATATGCACCATTCAAAGCAACATCATCACTTTTCAAACCTTTTCTGACTTCGTTTGCTATTTTTCATGCATTTCATGATTTATTTTGAGCTAAGATGACCCTGAATTGAAAAGCACTGCAAATGAACTCTGAAATGGTTGAAAGTTGGCATGGTATCATCATTTCACCCACATAGCATGTGCTGAAAAGTTGAGAGGGTTACGGCAAAAACTGGACGCACTTCGTGTACAAAATGAACAATCTCTTTCGAAGTGTCAGGCTTTTGGACGAAAACTCATCAGTTACAAATGGATTTCAAATTTTTAAACATATTTCAACTCAAGACTTTTTATGCATTCAATATGCACCATTCAAAGCCACATCATCACTTTTCAAACCTTTTCTGACTTCGTTTGCTATTTTTCATGCATTTCATGATTTATTTTGAGCTAAGATGACCCTGAATTGAAAAGCACTGCAAATGAACTCTGAAATGATTGAAAGTTGGCATGGTATCATCATTTCACCCACGTAGCATGTGCTAAAAAGTAGAGAGGGTTACGGCAAAAACTGGATGCACTTCGTGTACAAAATGAACAATCTCTTTCGAAGTGTCAGGGTTTTGGACGAAAACTCATCAGTTACAAAAGGATTTCAAATTTTTAAACATATTTCAACTCAAGACTTTTTATGCATTCAATATGCACCATTCAAAGCCACATCATCACTTTTCAAACCTTTTCTGACTTCATTTGCTATTTTTCATGCATTTCATGATTTATTTTGAGCTAAGATGACCCTGAATTGAAAAGCACTGCAAATGAACTCTGAAATAGTTGAAAGTTGGCATGGTATCATCATTTCACCCACATAGCTTGTGCTAAAAAGTTGAGAGGGTTACGGCAAAAACTGGATGCACTTCGTGTACAAAATGAACAATCTCTTTCGAAGTGTCAGGCTTTTGGACGAAAACTCAGCAGTTACAAATGGATTTCAAATTTTTAAACATATTTCAACTCAAGACTTTTTATGCATTCAATATGCACCATTCAAAGCCACATCATCACTTTTCAAACCTTTTCTGACTTCATTTGCTATTTTTCATGCATTTCATGATTTATTTTGAGCTAAGATGACCCTGAATTGAAAAGCACTGCAAATGAACTCTGAAATGGTTGAAAGTTGGCATGGTATCATCATTTCACCCACATAGCATGTGCTAAAAAGTTGAGAGGGTTACGGCAAAAACTGGATGCACTTCGTGTACAAAATGAACAATCTCTTTCGAAGTGTCAGGGTTTTGGACGAAAACTCATCAGTTACAAAAGGATTTCAAATTTTTAAACATATTTCAACTCAAGACTTTTTATGCATTCAATATGCACCATTCAAAGCCACATCATCACTTTTCAAACCTTTTCTGACTTCATTTGCTATTTTTCATGCATTTCATGATTTATTTTGAGCTAAGATGACCCTGAATTGAAAAGCACTGCAAATGAACTCTGAAATGGTTGAAAGTTGGCATGGTATCATCATTTCACCCACATAGCATGTGCTAAAAAGTTGAGAGGGTTACGGCAAAAACTGGATGCACTTCGTGTACAAAATGAACAATTTCTTTCGAAGTGTCACGGTTTTGGACGAAAACTCATCAGTTACAAAAGGATTTCAAATTTTTAAACATATTTAAACTCAAGACTTTTTATGCATTCAATATGCACCATTCAAAGCCACATCATCACTTTTCAAACCTTTTCTGACTTCATTTGCTATTTTTCATGCATTTCATGATTTATTTTGAGCTAAGATGACCCTGAATTGAAAAGCACTGCAAATGAACTCTGAAATGGTTGAAAGTTGGCATGGTATCATCATTTCACCCACATAGCATGTGCTAAAAAGTTGAGAGGGTTATGGCAAAAACTGGATGCAGTTCGTGTACAAAATGAACAATCTCTTTCGAAGTGTCAGGGTTTTGGACGAAAACTCATCAGTTACAAAAGGATTTCAAATTTTTAAACATATTTCAACTCAAGAATTTTTATGCATTCAATATGCACCATTCAAAGCCACATCATCACTTTTCAAATCTTTTCTGACTTCGTTTGCTATTTTTCATGCATTTCATGATTTATTTGGAGCTAAGATGACCCTGAATTGAAAAGCACTGCAAATGAACTCTGAAATGGTTGAAAGTTGGCATGGTATCATCATTTCACCCACATAGCATGTGCTAAAAAGTTGAGAGGGTTACGGCAAAAACTGGATGCACTTCGTGTACAAAATGAACAATCTCTTTCGAAGTGTCAGGGTTTTGGACGAAAACTCATCAGTTACAAAAGGATTTCAAATTTTTAAACATATTTCAACTCAAGACTTTTTATGCATTCAATATGCACCATTCAAAGCCACATCATCACTTTTCAAACCTTCTCTGACTTCATTTGCTATTTTTCATGCATTTCATGATTTATTTTGAGCTAAGATGACCCTGAATTGAAAAGCACTGCAAATGAACTCTGAAATGGTTTAAAGTTGGCATGGTATCATCATTTCACCCACATAGCATGTGCTAAAAAGTTGAGAGGGTTACGGAAAAAACTGGATGCACTTCATGTACAAACTGAACAATCTCTTTCGAAGTGTCAGGGTTTTGGACGAAAACTCATCAGTTACAAAAGTATTTCAAATTTTTAAACATATTTCGACTCAAGAATTTTTATGCATTCAATATGCACCATTCAAAGCCACATCATCACTTTTCAAACCTTTTCTGACTTCGTTTGCTATTTTTCATGCATTTCATGATTTATTTTGAGCTAAGATGACCCTGAATTGAAAAGCACTGCAAATGAACTCTGAAATGGTTGAAAGTTGGCATGGTATCATTATTTCACCCACGTAGCATGTGCTAAAAAGTAGAGAGGGTTACGGCAAAAACTGGATGCACTTCGTGTACAAAATGAACAATCTCTTTCGAAGTGTCAGGGTTTTGGACGAAAACTCATCAGTTACAAAAGGATTTCAAATTTTTAAACATATTTCAACTCAATACTTTTTATGCATTCAATATGCACCATTCAAAGCCACATCATCACTTTTCAAACCTTTTCTGACTTCATTTGCTATTTTTCATGCATTTCATGATTTATTTTGAGCTAATATGACCCTGAATTGAAAAGCACTGCAAATGAACTCTGAAATGGTTGAAAGTTGGCATGGTATCATCATTTCACCCACATAGCATGTGCTAAAAAGTTGAGAGGGTTACGGCAAAAACTGGATGCACTTCGTGTACAAAATGAACAATCTCTTTCGAAGTGTCTGGGTTTTGGACGAAAACTCATCAGTTACAAAAGGATTTCAAATTTTTAAACATATTTCAACTCAAGACTTTTTATGCATTCAATATGCACCATTCAAAGCCACATCATCACTTTTCGAACCTTCTCTGACTTCATTTGCTATTTTTCATGCATTTCATGATTTATTTTGAGCTAAGATGACCCTGAATTGAAAAGCACTGCAAATGAACTCTGAAATGGTTGAAAGTTGGCATGGTATCATCATTTCACCCACATAGCATGTGCTAAAAAGTTGAGAGGGTTACTGAAAAAACTGGATGCACTTCGTGTACAAACTGAACAATCTCTTTCGAAGTGTCAGGGTTTTGGAGAAAAACTCATCAGTTACAAAAGTATTTCAAATTTTTAAACATATTTCAACTCAAGAATTTTTATGCATTCAATATGCACCATTCAAAGCCACATCATCACTTTTCAAACCTTTTCTGACTTCGTTTGCTATTTTTCATGCATTTCATGATTTATTTTGAGCTAAGATGACCCTGAATTGAAAAGCACTGCAAATGAACTCTGAAATGATTGAAAGTTGGCATGGTATCATCATTTCACCCACGTAGCATGTGCTAAAAAGTAGAGAGGGTTACGGCAAAAACTGGATGCACTTCGTGTACAAAATGAACAATCTCTTTCGAAGTGTCAGGGTTTTGGACGAAAACTCATCAGTTACAAAAGGATTTCAAATTTTTAAACATATTTCAACTCAAGACTTTTTATGCATTCAATATGCACCATTCAAAGCCACATCATCACTTTTCAAACCTTTTCTGACTACATTTGCTATTTTCATGCATTTCATGATTTATTTTGAGCTAAGATGACCCTGAATTGAAAAGCACTGCAAATGAACTCTGAAATGGTTGAAAGTTGGCATGGTATCATCATTTCACCCACATAGCATGTGCTAAAAAGTTGAGAGGGTTACGGCAAAAACTGGATGCACTTCGTGTACAAAATGAACAATCTCTTTTGAAGTGTCAGGGTTTTGGACGAAAACTCATCAGTTACAAAAGGATTTCAAATTTTTAAACATATTTCAACTCAATACTTTTTATGCATTCAATATGCACCATTCAAAGCCACATCATCACTTTTCAAACCTTTTCTGACTTCATTTGCTATTTTTCATGCATTTCATGATTTATTTTGAGCTAAGATGACCCTGAATTGAAAAGCACTGCAAATGAACTCTGAAATGGTTGAAAGTTGGCATGGTATCATCATTTCACCCACATAGCATGTGCTAAAAAGTTGAGAGGGTTATGGCAAAAACTGGATGCAGTTCGTGTACAAAATGAACAATCTCTTTCGAAGTGTCAGGGTTTTGGACGAAAACTCATCAGTTACAAAAGGATTTCAAATTTTTAAACATATTTCAACTCAAGAATTTTTATGCATTCAATATGCACCATTCAAAGCCACATCATCACTTTTCAAATCTTTTCTGACTTCGTTTGCTATTTTTCATGCATTTCATGATTTATTTGGAGCTAAGATGACCCTGAATTGAAAAGCACTGCAAATGAACTCTGAAATGGTTGAAAGTTGGCATGGTATCATCATTTCACCCACATAGCATGTGCTAAAAAGTTGAGAGGGTTACGGCAAAAACTGGATGCACTTCGTGTACAAAATGAACAATCTCTTTCGAAGTGTCAGGGTTTTGGACGAAAACTCATCAGTTACAAAAGGATTTCAAATTTTTAAACATATTTCAACTCAAGACTTTTTATGCATTCAATATGCACCATTCAAAGCCACATCATCACTTTTCAAACCTTCTCTGACTTCATTTGCTATTTTTCATGCATTTCATGATTTATTTTGAGCTAAGATGACCCTGAATTGAAAAGCACTGCAAATGAACTCTGAAATGGTTTAAAGTTGGCATGGTATCATCATTTCACCCACATAGCATGTGCTAAAAAGTTGAGAGGGTTACGGAAAAAACTGGATGCACTTCATGTACAAACTGAACAATCTCTTTCGAAGTGTCAGGGTTTTGGACGAAAACTCATCAGTTACAAAAGTATTTCAAATTTTTAAACATATTTCAACTCAAGAATTTTTATGCATTCAATATGCACCATTCAAAGCCACATCATCACTTTTCAAACCTTTTCTGACTTCGTTTGCTATTTTTCATGCATTTCATGATTTATTTTGAGCTAAGATGACCCTGAATTGAAAAGCACTGCAAATGAACTCTGAAATGGTTGAAAGTTGGCATGGTATCATTATTTCACCCACGTAGCATGTGCTAAAAAGTAGAGAGGGTTACGGCAAAAACTGGATGCACTTCGTGTACAAAATGAACAATCTCTTTCGAAGTGTCAGGGTTTTGGACGAAAACTCATCAGTTACAAAAGGATTTCAAATTTTTAAACATATTTCAACTCAATACTTTTTATGCATTCAATATGCACCATTCAAAGCCACATCATCACTTTTCAAACCTTTTCTGACTTCATTTGCTATTTTTCATGCATTTCATGATTTATTTTGAGCTAATATGACCCTGAATTGAAAAGCACTGCAAATGAACTCTGAAATGGTTGAAAGTTGGCATGGTATCATCATTTCACCCACATAGCATGTGCTAAAAAGTTGAGAGGGTTACGGCAAAAACTGGATGCACTTCGTGTACAAAATGAACAATCTCTTTCGAAGTGTCTGGGTTTTGGACGAAAACTCATCAGTTACAAAAGGATTTCAAATTTTTAAACATATTTCAACTCAAGACTTTTTATGCATTCAATATGCACCATTCAAAGCCACATCATCACTTTTCGAACCTTCTCTGACTTCATTTGCTATTTTTCATGCATTTCATGATTTATTTTGAGCTAAGATGACCCTGAATTGAAAAGCACTGCAAATGAACTCTGAAATGGTTGAAAGTTGGCATGGTATCATCATTTCACCCACATAGCATGTGCTAAAAAGTTGAGAGGGTTACTGAAAAAACTGGATGCACTTCGTGTACAAACTGAACAATCTCTTTCGAAGTGTCAGGGTTTTGGAGAAAAACTCATCAGTTACAAAAGTATTTCAAATTTTTAAACATATTTCAACTCAAGAATTTTTATGCATTCAATATGCACCATTAAAAGCCACATCATCACTTTTCAAACCTTTTCTGACTTCGTTTGCTATTTTTCATGCATTTCATGATTTATTTTGAGCTAAGATGACCCTGAATTGAAAAGCACTGCAAATGAACTCTGAAATGATTGAAAGTTGGCATGGTATCATCATTTCACCCACGTAGCATGTGCTAAAAAGTAGAGAGGGTTACGGCAAAAACTGGATGCACTTCGTGTACAAAATGAACAATCTCTTTCGAAGTGTCAGGGTTTTGGACGAAAACTCATCAGTTACAAAAGGATTTCAAATTTTTAAACATATTTCAACTCAAGACTTTTTATGCATTCAATATGCACCATTCAAAGCCACATCATCACTTTTCAAACCTTTTCTGACTACATTTGCTATTTTCATGCATTTCATGATTTATTTTGAGCTAAGATGACCCTGAATTGAAAAGCACTGCAAATGAACTCTGAAATGGTTGAAAGTTGGCATGGTATCATCATTTCACCCACATAGCATGTGCTAAAAAGTTGAGAGGGTTACGGCAAAAACTGGATGCACTTCGTGTACAAAATGAACAATCTCTTTCGAAGTGTCAGGGTTTTGGACGAAAACTCATCAGTTACAAAAGGATTTCAAATTTTTAAACATATTTCAACTCAATACTTTTTATGCATTCAATATGCACCATTCAAAGCCACATCATCACTTTTCAAACCTTTTCTGACTACATTTGCTATTTTTCATGCATTTCATGATTTATTTTGAGCTAAGATGACCCTGAATTGAAAAGCACTGCAAATGAACTCTGAAATGGTTGAAAGTTGGCATGGTATCATCATTTCACCCACATAGCATGTGCTAAAAAGTTGAGAGGGTTACGGCAAAAATTGGATGCACTTCGTGTACAAAATGAACAATCTCTTTCGAAGTGTCAGGGTTTTGGACGAAAACTCATCAGTTACAAAAGGATTTCAAATTTTTAAACATATTTCAACTCAATACTTTTTATGCATTCAATATGCACCATTCAAAGCCACATCATCACTTTTCAAACCTTTTCTGACTTCATTTGCTATTTTTCATGCATTTCATGATTTATTTTGAGCTAATATGACCCTGAATTGAAAAGCACTGCAAATGAACTCTGAAATGGTTGAAAGTTGGCATGGTATCATCATTTCACCCACATAGCATGTGCTAAAAAGTTGAGAGGGTTACGGCAAAAATTGGATGCACTTCGTGTACAAAATGAACAATCTCTTTCGAAGTGTCAGGGTTTTGGACGAAAACTCATCAGTTACAAAAGGATTTCAAATTTTTAAACAAATTTCAACTCAAGACTTTTTATGCATTCAATATGCACCATTCAAAGCCACATCATCACTTTTCGAACCTTCTCTGACTTCATTTGCTATTTTTCATGCATTTCATGATTTATTTTGAGCTAAGATGACCCTGAATTGAAAAGCACTGCAAATGAACTCTGAAATGGTTGAAAGTTGGCATGGTATCATCATTTCACCCACATAGCATGTGCTAAAAAGTTGAGAGGGTTACTGAAAAAACTGGATGCACTTCGTGTACAAACTGAACAATCTCTTTCGAAGTGTCAGGGTTTTGGAGAAAAACTCATCAGTTACAAAAGTATTTCAAATTTTTAAACATATTTCAACTCAAGAATTTTTATGCATTCAATATGCACCATTCAAAGCCACATCATCACTTTTCAAACCTTTTCTGACTTCGTTTGCTATTTTTCATGCATTTCATGATTTATTTTGAGCTAAGATGACCCTGAATTGAAAAGCACTGCAAATGAACTCTTAAATGGTTGAAAGTTGGCATGGTATCATTATTTCACCCACGTAGCATGTGCTAAAAAGTTGAGAGGGTTACGGCAAAAACTGGACGCACTTTGTGTTCAAAATGAACAATCTCTTTCGAAGTGTCAGGGTTTTGGACGAAAACTCATCAGTTACAAATGGATTTCAAATTTTTAAACATATTTCAACTCAAGACTTTTTATGCATTCAATATGCACCATTCAAAGCCACATCATCACTTTTCAAACCTTTTCTGACTTCGTTTGCTATTTTTCATGCATTTCATGATTTATTTTGAGCTAAGATGACCCTGAATTGAAAAGCACTGCAAATGAACTCTGAAATGATTGAAAGTTGGCATGGTATCATCATTTCACTCACGTAGCATGTGCTAAAAAGTAGAGAGGGTTACGGCAAAAACTGGATGCACTTCGTGTACAAAATGAACAATCTATTTCGAAGTGTCAGGGTTTTGGACGAAAACTCATCAGTTACAAAAGGATTTCAAATTTTTAAACATATTTCAACTCAAGACTTTTTATGCATTCAATATGCACCATTCAAAGCCACATCATCACTTTTCAAACCTTTTCTGACTTCATTTGCTATTTTTCATGCATTTCATGATTTATTTTGAGCTAAGATGACCCTGAATTGAAAAGCACTGCAAATGAACTCTGAAATGGTTGAAAGTTGGCATGGTATCATCATTTCACCCACATAGCTTGTGCTAAAAAGTTGAGAGGGTTACGGCAAAAACTGGATGCACTTCGTGTACAAAATGAACAATCTCTTTCGAAGTGTCAGGCTTTTGGACGAAAAATCAGCAGTTACAAATGGATTTCAAATTTTTAAACATATTTCAACTCAAGACTTTTTATGCATTCAATATGCACCATTCAAAGCCACATCATCACTTTTCAAACCTTTTCTGACTTCATTTGCTATTTTTCATGCATTTCATGATTTATTTTGAGCTAAGATGACCCTGAATTGAAAAGCACTGCAAATGAACTCTGAAATGGTTGAAAGTTGGCATGGTATCATCATTTCACCCACGTAGCATGTGCTAAAAAGTAGAGAGGGTTACGGCAAAAACTGGATGCACTTCGTGTACAAAATGAACAATCTCTTTCGAAGTGTCACGGTTTTGGACGAAAACTCATCAGTTACAAAAGGATTTCAAATTTTTAAACATATTTAAACTCAAGACTTTTTATGCATTCAATATGCACCATTCAAAGCCACATCATCACTTTTCAAACCTTTTCTGACTTCATTTGCTATTTTTCATGCATTTCATGATTTATTTTGAGCTAAGATGACCCTGAATTGAAAAGCACTGCAAATGAACTCTGAAATGGTTGAAAGTTGGCATGGTATCATCATTTCACCCACATAGCATGTGCTAAAAAGTTGAGAGGGTTACGGCAAAAACTGGATGCACTTCGTGTACAAAATGAACAATCTCTTTCGAAGTGTCAGGGTGTTGGACGAAAACTCAGCAGTTACAAAAGGATTTCAAATTTTTAAACATATTTCAACTCAGGACTTTTTATGCATTCAATATGCACCATTCAAAGCCACATCATCACTTTTCAAACCTTCTCTGACTTCATTTGCTATTTTTCATGCATTTCATGATTTATTTTGAGCTAAGATGACCCTGAATTGAAAAGTACTGCAAATGAACTCTGAAATGTTTCAAAGTTGGCATGGTATCATCATTTCACCCACATAGCTTGTGCTAAAAAGTTGAGAGGGTTACGGCAAAAACTGGATGCACTTCGTGTACAAAATGAACAATCTCTTTCGAAGTGTAAGGGTTTTGGACGAAAACTCATCAGTTACAAAAGGATTTCAAATTTTTAAACATATTTCAACTCAAGACTTTTTATGCATTCAATATGCACCATTCAAAGCCACATCATCACTTTTCAAACCTTTTCTGACTTCGTTTGCTATTTTTCATGCATTTCATGATTTATTTTGAGCTAAGATGACCCTGAATTGAAAAGCACTGCAAATGAACTCTGAAATGGTTGAAAGTTGGCATGGTATCATCATTTCACCCACATAGCATGTCCTGAAAAGTTGAGAGGGTTACGGCAAAAACTGGACGCACTTCGTGTACAAAATGAACAATCTCTTTCGAAGTGTCAGGCTTTTGGACGAAAACTCATCAGTTACAAAAGGATTTCAAATTTTTAAACATATTTCAACTCAAGACTTTTTATGCATTCAATATGCACCATTCAAAGCCACATCATCACTTTTCAAACCTTTTCTGACTTCATTTGCTATTTTTCATGCATTTCATGATTTATTTTGAGCTAAGATGACCCTGAATTGAAAAGCACTGCAAATGAACTCTGAAATGGTTGAAAGTTGGCATGGTATCATCATTTCACCCACATAGCATGTGCTAAAAAGTAGAGAGGGTTACGGCAAAAACTGGATGCACTTCGTGTACAAAATGAACAATCTCTTTCGAAGTGTCAGGGTTTTGGACGAAAACTCATCAGTTACAAAAGGATTTCAAATTTTTAAACATATTTCAACTCAATACTTTTTATGCATTCAATATGCACCATTCAAAGCCACATCATCACTTTTCAAACCTTTTCTGACTTCATTTGCTATTTTTCATGCATTTCATGATTTATTTTGAGCTAATATGACCCTGAATTGAAAAGCACTGCAAATGAACTCTGAAATGGTTGAAAGTTGGCATGGTATCATCATTTCACCCACATAGCATGTGCTAAAAAGTTGAGAGGGTTACGGCAAAAACTGGATGCACTTCGTGTACAAAATGAACAATCTCTTTCGAAGTGTCAGGGTTTTGGACGAAAACTCATCAGTTACAAAAGGATTTCAAATTTTTAAACATATTTCAACTCAAGACTTTTTATGCATTCAATATGCACCATTCAAAGCCACATCATCACTTTTCAAACCTTCTCTGACTTCATTTGCTATTTTTCATGCATTTCATGATTTATTTTGAGCTAAGATGACCCTGAATTGAAAAGCACTGCAAATGAACTCTGAAATGGTTGAAAGTTGGCATGGTATCATCATTTCACCCACATAGCATGTGCTAAAAAGTTGAGAGGGTTACTGAAAAAACTGGATGCACTTAGTGTACAAACTGAACAATCTCTTTCGAAGTGTCAGGGTTTTGGAGAAAAACTCATCAGTTACAAAAGTATTTCAAATTTTTAAACATATTTCAACTCAAGACTTTTTATGCATTCAATATGCACCATTCAAAGCCACATCATCACTTTTCAAACCTTCTCTGACTTCATTTGCTATTTTTCATGCATTTCATGATTTATTTTGAGCTAAGATGACCCTGAATTGAAAAGCACTGCAAATGAACTCTGAAATGGTTGAAACTTGGCGTGGTATCATCATTTCACCCACATAGCATGTGCTAAAAAGTTGAGAGGGTTACGGAAAAAACTGGATGCACTTCGTGTACAAAATGAACAATCTCTTTCGAAGTGTCAGGGTTTTGGACGAAAACTCATCAGTTACAAAAGTATTTCAAATTTTTAAACATATTTCAACTCAGGACTTTTTATGCATTCAATATGCACCATTCAAAGCCACATCATCACTTTTCAAACCTTCTCTGACTTCATTTGCTATTTTTCATGCATTTCATGATTTATTTTGAGCTAAGATGACCCTGAATTGAAAAGTACTGCAAATGAACTCTGAAATGTTTCAAAGTTGGCATGGTATCATCATTTCACCCACATAGCTTGTGCTAAAAAGTTGAGAGGGTTACGGCAAAAACTGGATGCACTTCGTGTACAAAATGAACAATCTCTTTCGAAGTGTAAGGGTTTTGGACGAAAACTCATCAGTTACAAAAGGATTTCAAATTTTTAAACATATTTCAACTCAAGACTTTTTATGCATTCAATATGCACCATTCAAAGCCACATCATCACTTTTCAAACCTTTTCTGACTTCGTTTGCTATTTTTCATGCATTTCATGATTTATTTTGAGCTAAGATGACCCTGAATTGAAAAGCACTGCAAATGAACTCTGAAATGGTTGAAAGTTGGCATGGTATCATCATTTCACCCACATAGCATGTCCTGAAAAGTTGAGAGGGTTACGGCAAAAACTGGACGCACTTCGTGTACAAAATGAACAATCTCTTTCGAAGTGTCAGGCTTTTGGACGAAAACTCATCAGTTACAAAAGGATTTCAAATTTTTAAACATATTTCAACTCAAGACTTTTTATGCATTCAATATGCACCATTCAAAGCCACATCATCACTTTTCAAACCTTTTCTGACTTCATTTGCTATTTTTCATGCATTTCATGATTTATTTTGAGCTAAGATGACCCTGAATTGAAAAGCACTGCAAATGAACTCTGAAATGGTTGAAAGTTGGCATGGTATCATCATTTCACCCACATAGCATGTGCTAAAAAGTAGAGAGGGTTACGGCAAAAACTGGATGCACTTCGTGTACAAAATGAACAATCTCTTTCGAAGTGTCAGGGTTTTGGACGAAAACTCATCAGTTACAAAAGGATTTCAAATTTTTAAACATATTTCAACTCAATACTTTTTATGCATTCAATATGCACCATTCAAAGCCACATCATCACTTTTCAAACCTTTTCTGACTTCATTTGCTATTTTTCATGCATTTCATGATTTATTTTGAGCTAATATGACCCTGAATTGAAAAGCACTGCAAATGAACTCTGAAATGGTTGAAAGTTGGCATGGTATCATCATTTCACCCACATAGCATGTGCTAAAAAGTTGAGAGGGTTACGGCAAAAACTGGATGCACTTCGTGTACAAAATGAACAATCTCTTTCGAAGTGTCAGGGTTTTGGACGAAAACTCATCAGTTACAAAAGGATTTCAAATTTTTAAACATATTTCAACTCAAGACTTTTTATGCATTCAATATGCACCATTCAAAGCCACATCATCACTTTTCAAACCTTCTCTGACTTCATTTGCTATTTTTCATGCATTTCATGATTTATTTTGAGCTAAGATGACCCTGAATTGAAAAGCACTGCAAATGAACTCTGAAATGGTTGAAAGTTGGCATGGTATCATCATTTCACCCACATAGCATGTGCTAAAAAGTTGAGAGGGTTACTGAAAAAACTGGATGCACTTAGTGTACAAACTGAACAATCTCTTTCGAAGTGTCAGGGTTTTGGAGAAAAACTCATCAGTTACAAAAGTATTTCAAATTTTTAAACATATTTCAACTCAAGACTTTTTATGCATTCAATATGCACCATTCAAAGCCACATCATCACTTTTCAAACCTTCTCTGACTTCATTTGCTATTTTTCATGCATTTCATGATTTATTTTGAGCTAAGATGACCCTGAATTGAAAAGCACTGCAAATGAACTCTGAAATGGTTGAAACTTGGCATGGTATCATCATTTCACCCACATAGCATGTGCTAAAAAGTTGAGAGGGTTACGGAAAAAACTGGATGCACTTCGTGTACAAAATGAACAATCTCTTTCGAAGTGTCAGGGTTTTGGACGAAAACTCATCAGTTACAAAAGTATTTCAAATTTTTAAACATATTTCAACTCAAGAATTTTTATGCATTCAATATGCACCATTCAAAGCCACATCATCACTTTTCAAACCTTTTCTGACTTCGTTTGCTATTTTTCATGCATTTCATGATTTATTTTGAGCTAAGATGACCCTGAATTGAAAAGCACTGCAAATGAACTCTGAAATGATTGAAAGTTGGCATGGTATCATCATTTCACCCACGTAGCATGTGCTAAAAAGTAGAGAGGGTTACGGCAAAAACTGGATGCACTTCGTGTACAAAATGAACAATCTCTTTCGAAGTGTGAGGGTTTTGGACGAAAACTCATCAGTTACAAAAGGATTTCAAATTTTTAAACATATTTCAACTCAAGACTTTTTATGCATTCAATATGCACCATTCAAAGCCACATCATCACTTTTCAAACCTTTTCTGACTTCATTTGCTATTTTTCATGCATTTCATGATTTATTTTGAGCTAAGATGACCCTGAATTGAAAAGCACTGCAAATGAACTCTGAAATGGTTGACAGTTGGCATGGTATCATCATTTCACCCACATACCATGTGCTAAAAAGTTGAGAGGGTTACGGCAAAAACTGGATGCACTTCGTGTACAAAATGAACAATCTCTTTCGAAGTGTCAGGGTGTTGGACGAAAACTCAGCAGTTACAAAAGGATTTCAAAATTTTAAACATATTTCAACTCAGGACTTTTTATGCATTCAATATGCACCATTCAAAGCCACATCATCACTTTTCAAACCTTCTCTGACTTCATTTGCTATTTTTCATGCATTTCATGATTTATTTTGAGCTAAGATGACCCTGAATTGAAAAGTACTGCAAATGAACTCTGAAATGTTTCAAAGTTGGCATGGTATCATCATTTCACCCACATAGCTTGTGCTAAAAAGTTGAGAGGGTTACGGCAAAAACTGGATGCACTTCGTGTACAAAATGAACAATCTCTTTCGAAGTGTAAGGGTTTTGGACGAAAACTCATCAGTTACAAAAGGATTTCAAATTTTTAAACATATTTCAACTCAAGACTTTTTTTGCATTCAATATGCACCATTCAAAGCCACATCATCACTTTTCAAACCTTTTTTGACTTCGTTTGCTATTTTTCATGCATTTCATGATTTATTTTGAGCTAAGATGACCCTGAATTGAAAAGCACTGCAAATGAACTCTGAAATGGTTGAAAGTTGGCATGGTATCATCATTTCACCCACATAGCATGTCCTGAAAAGTTGAGAGGGTTACGGCAAAAACTGGACGCACTTCGTGTACAAAATGAACAATCTCTTTCGAAGTGTCAGGCTTTTGGACGAAAACTCATCAGTTACAAAAGGATTTCAAATTTTTAAACATATTTCAACTCAAGACTTTTTATGCATTCAATATGCACGATTCAAAGCCACATCATCACTTTTCAAACCTTTTCTGACTTCATTTGCTATTTTTCATGCATTTCATGATTTATTTTGAGCTAAGATGACCCTGAATTGAAAAGCACTACAAATGAACTCTGAAATGGTTGAAAGTTGGCATGGTATCATCATTTCACCCACATAGCATGTGCTAAAAAGTTGAGAGGGTTACGGCAAAAACTGGATGCACTTCGTGTACAAAATGAACAATCTCTTTCGAAGTGTCAGGGTTTTGGACGAAAACTCATCAGTTACAAAAGGATTTCAAATTTTTAAACATATTTCAACTCAAGACTTTTTATGCATTCAATATGCACCATTCAAAGCCACATCATCACTTTTCAAACCTTTTCTGACTTCATTTGCTATTTTTCATGCATTTCATGATTTATTTTGAGCTAAGATGACCCTGAATTGAAAAGCACTGCAAATGAACTATGAAATGGTTGAAAGTTGGCATGGTATCATCATTTCACCCAAATAGCATGTGCTAAAAAGTTGAGAGGGTTACGGCAAAAACTGGATGCACTTCGTGTACAAAATGAACAATCTCTTTCGAAATGTCAGGCTTTTGGACGAAAACTCATCAGTTACAAAAGGATTTCAAATTTTTAAACGTATTTCAACTCAAGACTTTTTATGCATTCAATATGCACCATTCAAAGCCGCATCATCACTTTTCAAACCTTTTCTGACTTCATTTGCTATTTTTCATGCATTTCATGATTTATTTTGAGCTAAGATGACCCTGAATTGAAAAGCACTGCAAATGAACTCTGAAATGGTTGAAAGTTGGCATGGTATCATAATTTCACCCACATAGCATGTGCTAAAAAGTTGAGAGGGTTACGGCAAAAACTGGATGCACTTCGTGTACAAAATGAACAATCTCTATCGAAGTGTCAGGGTTTTGGACGAAAACTCATCAGTTACAAAAGGATTTCAAATTTTTAAACATATTTAAACTCAAGACTTTTTATGCATTCAATATGCACCATTCAAAGCCACATCATCACTTTTCAAACCTTTTCTGACTTCATTTGCTATTTTTCATGCATTTCATGATTTATTTTGAGCTAAGATGACCCTGAATTGAAAAGCACTGCAAATGAACTCTGAAATGGTTGAAAGTTGGCATGGTATCATCATTTCACCCACATAGCATGTGCTAAAAAGTTGAGAGGGTTATGGCAAAAACTGGATGCAGTTCGTGTACAAAATGAACAATCTCTTTCGAAGTGTCAGGGTTTTGGACGAAAACTCATCAGTTACAAAAGGATTTCAAATTTTTAAACATATTTCAACTCAAGAATTTTTATGCATTCAATATGCACCATTCAAAGCCACATCATCACTTTTCAAACCTTTTCTGACTTCGTTTGCTATTTTTCATGCATTTCATGATTTATTTGGAGCTAAGATGACCCTGAATTGAAAAGCACTGCAAATGAACTCTGAAATGGTTGAAAGTTGGCATGGTATCATCATTTCACCCACATAGCATGTGCTAAAAAGTTGAGAGGGTTACGGCAAAAACTGGATGCACTTCGTGTACAAAATGAACAATCTCTTTCGAAGTGTCAGGGTTTTGGACGAAAACTCATCAGTTACAAAAGGATTTCAAATTTTTAAACATATTTCAACTCAAGACTTTTTATGCATTCAATATGCACCATTCAAAGCCACATCATCACTTTTCAAACCTTCTCTGACTTCATTTGCTATTTTTCATGCATTTCATGATTTATTTTGAGCTAAGATGACCCTGAATTGAAAAGCACTGCAAATGAACTCTGAAATGGTTGAAAGTTGGCATGGTATCATCATTTCACCCACATAACATGTGCTAAAAAGTTGAGAGGGTTACGGAAAAAACTGGATGCACTTCGTGTACAAACTGAACAATCTCTTTCGAAGTGTCAGGGTTTTGGACGAAAACTCATCAGTTACAAAAGTATTTCAAATTTTTAAACATATTTCAACTCAAGAATTTTTATGCATTCAGTATGCACCATTCAAAGCCACATCATCACTTTTCAAACCTTTTCTGACTTCGTTTGCTATTTTTCATGCATTTCATGATTTATTTTGAGCTAAGATGACCCTGAATTGAAAAGCACTGCAAATGAACTCTGAAATGGTTGAAAGTTGGCATGGTATCATTATTTCACCCACGTAGCATGTGCTAAAAAGTAGAGAGGGTTACGGCAAAAACTGGATGCACTTCGTGTACAAAATGAACAATCTCTTTCGAAGTGTCAGGGTTTTGGACGAAAACTCATCAGTTACAAAAGGATTTCAAATTTTTAAACATATTTCAACTCAAGACTTTTTATGCATTCAATATGCACCATTCAAAGCCACATCATCACTTTTCAAACCTTTTCTGACTTAATTTGCTATTTTTCATGCATTTCATGATTTATTTTGAGCTAATATGACCCTGAATTGAAAAGCACTGCAAATGAACTCTGAAATGGTTGAAAGTTGGCATGGTATCATCATTTCACCCACATAGCATGTGCTAAAAAGTTGAGAGGGTTACGGCAAAAACTGGATGCACTACGTGTACAAAATGAACAATCTCTTTCGACGTGTCAGGGTGTTGGACGAAAACTCAGCAGTTACAAAAGGATTTCAAATTTTTAAACATATTTCAACTCAAGACTTTTTATGCAATCAATATGCACCATTCAAAGCCACATCATCACTTTTCAAACCTTCTCTGATTTCATTTGCTATTTTTCATGCATTTCATGATTTATTTTGAGCTAAGATGACCCTGAATTGAAAAGTACTGCAAATGAACTCTGAAATATTTGAAAGTTGGCATGGTATCATCATTTCACCCACATAGCTTGTGCTAAAAAGTTGAGAGGGTTACGGCAAAAACTGGATGCACTACGTGTTCAAAATGAACAATCTCTTTCGAAGTGTCAGGGTGTTGGACGAAAACTCAGCAGTTACAAAAGGATTTCAAATTTTTAAACATATTTCAACTCAAGACTTTTTATGCAATCAATATGCATCATTCAAAGCCACATCATCACTTTTCAAACCTTCTCTGACTTCATTTGCTATTTTTCATGCATTTCATGATTTATTTTGAGCTAAGATGACCCTGAATTGAAAAGCACTGCAAATGAACTCTGAAATGGTTGAAAGTTGGCATGGTATCATCATTTCACCCACATAGCATGTCCTGAAAAGTTGAGAGGGTTACGGCAAAAACTGGACGCACTTCGTGTACAAAATGAACAATCTCTTTCGAAGTGTCAGGCTTTTGGACGAAAACTCATCAGTTACAAAAGGATTTCAAATTTTTAAACATATTTCAACTCAAGACTTTTTATGCATTCAATATGCACCATTCAAAGCCACATCATCACTTTTCAAACCTTTTCTGACTTCATTTGCTATTTTTCATGCATTTCATGATTTATTTTGAGCTAAGATGACCCTGAATTGAAAAGCACTGCAAATGAACTCTGAAATGGTTGAAACTTGGCATGGTATCATCATTTCACCCACATAGCATGTGCTAAAAAGTTGAGAGGGTTACGGCAAAAACTGGATGCACTTCGTGTACAAAATGAACAATCTCTTTCGAAGTGTCAGGGTTTTGGACGAAAACTCATCAGTTACAAAAGGATTTCAAATTTTTAAACATATTTCAACTCAAGACTTTTTATGCATTCAATATGCACCATTCAAAGCCACATCATCACTTTTCAAACCTTCTCTGACTTCATTTGCTATTTTTCATGCATTTCATGATTTATTTTGAGCTAAGATGACCCTGAATTGAAAAGCACTGCAAATGAACTCTGAAATGGTTGAAAGTTGGCATGGTATCATCATTTCACCCACATAGCATGTGCTAAAAAGTTGAGAGGGTTACGGAAAAAACTGGATGCACTTCGTGTACAAACTGAACAATCTCTTTCGAAGTGTTAGGGTTTTGGACGAAAACTCATCAGTTACAAAAGTATTTCAAATTTTTAAACATATTTCAACTCAAGAATTTTTATGCATTCAATATGCACCATTCAAAGCCACATCATCACTTTTCAAACCTTTTCTGACTTCGTTTGCTATTTTTCATGCATTTCATGATTTATTTTGAGCTAAGATGACCCTGAATTGAAAAGCACTGCAAATGAACTCTGAAATGGTTGAAAGTTGGCATGGTATCATCATTTCACCCACGTAGCATGTGCTAAAAAGTAGAGAGGGTTACGGCAAAAACTGGATGCACTTCGTGTACAAAATGAACAATCTCTTTCGAAGTGTCAGGGTTTTGGACGAAAACTCATCAGTTACAAAAGGATTTCAAATTTTTAAACATATTTCAACTCAAGACTTTTTATGCATTCAATATGCACCATTCAAAGCCGCATCATCACTTTTCAAACCTTTTCTGACTTAATTTGCTATTTTTCATGCATTTCATGATTTATTTTGAGCTAATATGACCCTGAATTGAAAAGCACTGCAAATGAACTCTGAAATGGTTGAAAGTTGGCATGGTATCATCATTTCACCCACATAGCATGTGCTAAAAAGTTGAGAGGGTTACGGCAAAAACTGGATGCACTACGTGTACAAAATGAACAATCTCTTTCGAAGTGTCAGGGTGTTGGACGAAAACTCAGCAGTTACAAAAGGATTTCAAATTTTTAAACATATTTCAACTCAAGACTTTTTATGCAATCAATATGCACCATTCAAAGCCACATCATCACTTTTCAAACCTTCTCTGACTTCATTTGCTATTTTTCATGCATTTCATGATTTATTTTGAGCTAAGATGACCCTGAATTGAAAAGTACTGCAAATGAACTCTGAAATGTTTGAAAGTTGGCATGGTATCATCATTTCACCCACATAGCTTGTGCTAAAAAGTTGAGAGGGTTTCGGCAAAAACTGGATGCACTTCGTGTACAAAATGAACAATCTCTTTCGAAGTGTAAGGGTTTTGGACGAAAACTCATCAGTTACAAAAGGATTTCAAATTTTTAAACATATTTCAACTCAAGACTTTTTATGCATTCAATATGCACCATTCAAAGCCACATCATCACTTTTCAAACCTTTTCTGACTTCGTTTGCTATTTTTCATGCATTTCATGATTTATTTTGAGCTAAGATGACCCTGAATTGAAAAGCACTGCAAATGAACTCTGAAATGGTTGAAAGTTGGCATGGTATCATCATTTCACCCACATAGCATGTCCTGAAAAGTTGAGAGGGTTACGGCAAAAACTGGACGCACTTCGTGTACAAAATGAACAATCTCTTTCGAAGTGTCAGGCTTTTGGACGAAAACTCATCAGTTACAAAAGGATTTCAAATTTTTAAACATATTTCAATTCAAGACTTTTTATGCATTCAATATGCACCATTCAAAGCCACATCATCACTTTTCAAACCTTTTCTGACTTCATTTGCTATTTTTCATGCATTTCATGATTTATTTTGAGCTAAGATGACCCTGAATTGAAAAGCACTGCAAATGAACTCTGAAATGGTTGAAACTTGGCATGGTATCATCATTTCACCCACATAGCATGTGCTAAAAAGTTGAGAGGGTTACGGCAAAAACTGGATGCACTTCGTGTACAAAATGAACAATCTCTTTCGAAGTGTCAGGGTTTTGGACGAAAACTCATCAGTTACAAAAGGATTTCAAATTTTTAAACATATTTCAACTCAAGACTTTTTATGCATTCAATATGCACCATTCAAAGCGACATCATCACTTTTCAAACCTTCTCTGACTTCATTTGCTATTTTTCATGCATTTCATGATTTATTTTGAGCTAAGATGACCCTGAATTGAAAAGCACTGCAAATGAACTCTGAAATGGTTGAAAGTTGGCATGGTATCATCATTTCACCCACATAGCATGTGCTAAAAAGTTGAGAGGGTTACGGAAAAAACTGGATGCACTTCGTGTACAAACTGAACAATCTCTTTCGAAGTGTTAGGGTTTTGGACGAAAACTCATCAGTTACAAAAGTATTTCAAATTTTAAACATATTTCAACTCAAGAATTTTTATGCATTCAATATGCACCATTCAAAGCCACATCATCACTTTTCAAACCTTTTCTGACTTCGTTTGCTATTTTTCATGCATTTCATGATTTATTTTGAGCTAAGATGACCCTGAATTGAAAAGCACTGCAAATGAACTCTGAAATGGTTGAAAGTTGGCATGGTATCATCATTTCACCCACGTAGCATGTGCTAAAAAGTAGAGAGGGTTACGGCAAAAACTGGATGCACTTCGTGTACAAAATGAACAATCTCTTTCGAAGTGTCAGGGTTTTGGACGAAAACTCATCAGTTACAAAAGGATTTCAAATTTTTAAACATATTTCAACTCAAGACTTTTTATGCATTCAATATGCACCATTCAAAGCCACATCATCACTTTTCAAACCTTTTCTGACTTAATTTGCTATTTTTCATGCATTTCATGATTTAATTTGAGCTAATATGACCCTGAATTGAAAAGCACTGCAAATGAACTCTGAAATGGTTGAAAGTTGGCATGGTATCATCATTTCACCCACATAGCATGTGCTAAAAAGTTGAGAGGGTTACGGAAAAAACTGGATGCACTTCGTGTACAAACTGAACAATCTCTTTCGAAGTGTTAGGGTTTTGGACGAAAACTCATCAGTTACAAAAGTATTTCAAATTTTTAAACATATTTCAACTCAAGAATTTTTATGCATTCAATATGCACCATTCAAAGCCACATCATCACTTTTCAAACCTTTTCTGACTTCGTTTGCTATTTTTCATGCATTTCATGATTTATTTTGAGCTAAGATGACCCTGAATTGAAAAGCACTGCAAATGAACTCTGAAATGGTTGAAAGTTGGCATGGTATCATCATTTCACCCACGTAGCATGTGCTAAAAAGTAGAGAGGGTTACGGCAAAAACTGGATGCACTTCGTGTACAAAATGAACAATCTCTTTCGAAGTGTCAGGGTTTTGGACGAAAACTCATCAGTTACAAAAGGATTTCAAATTTTTAAACATATTTCAACTCAAGACTTTTTATGCATTCAATATGCACCATTCAAAGCCACATCATCACTTTTCAAACCTTTTCTGACTTAATTTGCTATTTTTCATGCATTTCATGATTTAATTTGAGCTAATATGACCCTGAATTGAAAAGCACTGCAAATGAACTCTGAAATGGTTGAAAGTTGGCATGGTATCATCATTTCACCCACATAGCATGTGCTAAAAAGTTGAGAGGGTTACGGCAAAAACTGGATGCACTACGTGTACAAAATGAACAATCTCTTTCGAAGTGTCAGGGTGTTGGACGAAAACTCAGCAGTTACAAAAGGATTTCAAATTTTTAAACATATTTCAACTCAAGACTTTTTATGCAATCAATATGCACCATTCAAAGCCACATCATCACTTTTCAAACCTTCTCTGACTTCATTTGCTATTTTTCATGCATTTCATGATTTATTTTGAGCTAAGATGACCCTGAATTGAAAAGTACTGCAAATGAACTCTGAAATGTTTGAAAGTTGGCATGGTATCATCATTTCACCCACATAGCTTGTGCTAAAAAGTTGAGAGGGTTACGGCAAAAACTGGATGCACTTCGTGTACAAAATGAACAATCTCTTTCGAAGTGTAAGGGTTTTGGACGAAAACTCATCAGTTACAAAAGGATTTCAAATTTTTAAACATATTTCAACTCAAGACTTTTTATGCATTCAATATGCACCATTCAAAGCCACATAATCACTTTTCAAACCTTTTCTGACTTCGTTTGCTATTTTTCATGCATTTCATGATTTATTTTGAGCTAAGATGACCCTGAATTGAAAAGCACTGCAAATGAACTCTGAAATGGTTGAAAGTTGGCATAGTATCATCATTTCACCCACATAGCATGTGCTAAAAAGTTGAGAGGGTTACGGCAAAAACTGGATGCACTTCGTGTACAAAATGAACAATCTCTTTCGAAGTGTCAGGGTTTTGGACGAAAACTCATCAGTTACAAAAGGATTTCAAATTTTTAAACATATTTCAACTCAAGAAATTTATGCATTCAATATGCACCATTCAAAGCCACATCATCACTTTTCAAACCTTTTCTGACTTCGTTTGCTATTTTTCATGCATTTCATGATTTATTTTGAGCTAAGATGACCCTGAATTGAAAAGCACTGCAAATGAACTCTGAAATGGTTGAAAGTTGGCATGGTATCATCATTTCACCCAAATAGCATGTGATAAAAAGTTGAGAGGGTTACGGCAAAAACTGGATGCACTTCGTGTACAAAATGAACAATCTCTTTCGAAGTGTCAGGGTTTTGGACGAAAACTCATCAGTTACAAAAGGATTTCAAATTTTTAAACATATTTCAACTCAAGACTTTTTATGCATTCAATATGCACCATTCAAAGCCACATCATCACTTTTCAAACCTTTTCTGACTTCATTTGCTATTTTTCATGCATTTCATGATTTATTTTGAGCTAAGATGACCCTGAATTGAAAAGCACTGCAAATGAACTCTGAAATGGTTGAAAGTTGGCATGGTATCATCATTTCACCCACATAGCATGTGCTAAAAAGTTGAGAGGGTTACGGCAAAAACTGGATGCACTTCGTGTACAAAATGAACAATCTCTTTCGAAATGTCAGGGTTTTGGACGAAAACTCATCAGTTACAAAAGGATTTCAAATTTTTAAACGTATTTCAACTCAAGACTTTTTATGCATTCAATATGCACCATTCAAAGCCGCATCATCACTTTTCAAACCTTTTCTGACTTCATTTGCTATTTTTCATGCATTTCATGATTTATTTTGAGCTAAGATGACCCTGAATTGAAAAGCCCTGCAAATGAACTCTGAAATGGTTGAAAGTTGGCATGGTATGATAATTTCACCCACATAGCATGTGCTAAAAAGTTGAGAGGGTTACGACAAAAACTGGATGCACTTCGTGTACAAAATGAACAATCTCTTTCGAAGTGTCAGGGTTTTGGACGAAAACTCATCAGTTACAAAAGGATTTCAAATTTTTAAACATATTTCAACTCAAGACTTTTTATGCATTCAATATGCACCATTCAAAGCCACATCATCACTTTTCAAACCTTTTCTGACTTCATTTGCTATTTTTCATGCATTTCATGATTTATTTTGAGCTAAGATGACCCTGAATTGAAAAGCACTGCAAATGAACTCTGAAATGGTTGAAAGTTGGCATGGTATCATCATTTCACCCACATAGCATGTGCTAAAAAGTTGAGAGGGTTATGGCAAAAACTGGATGCAGTTCGTGTACAAAATGAAGAATCTCTTTCGAAGTGTCAGGGTTTTGGACGAAAACTCATCAGTTACAAAAGGATTTCAAATTTTTAAACATATTTCAACTCAAGAATTTTTATGCATTCAATATGCACCATTCAAAGCCACATCATCACTTTTCAAACCTTTTCTGACTTCGTTTGCTATTTTTCATGCATTTCATGATTTATTTGTAGCTAAGATGACCCTGAATTGAAAAGCACTGCAAATGAACTCTGAAATGGTTCAAAGTTGGCATGGTATCATCATTTCACGCACATGGCATGTGCTAAAAAGTTGAGAGGGTTACGGCAAAAACTGGATGCACTTCGTGTACAAAATGAACAATCTCTTTCGAAGTGTCAGGGTTTTGGACGAAAACTCATCAGTTACAAAAGGATTTCAAATTTTTAAACATATTTCAACTCAAGACTTTTTATGCATTCAATATGCACCATTCAAAGCCACATCATCACTTTTCAAACCTTCTCTGACTTCATTTGCTATTTTTCATGCATTTCATGATTTATTTTGAGCTAAGATGACCCTGAATTGAAAAGCACTGCAAATGAACTCTGAAATGGTTGAAAGTTGGCATGGTATCATCATTTCACCCACATAGCATGTGCTAAAAAGTTGAGAGGGTTACGGAAAAAACTGGATGCACTTCGTGTACAAACTGAACAATCTCTTTCGAAGTGTCTGGGTTTTGGACGAAAACTCATCAGTTACAAAAGTATTTCAAATTTTTAAACATATTTCAACTCAAGAATTTTTATGCATTCAATATGCACCATTCAAAGCCACATCATCACTTTTCAAACCTTTTCTGACTTCGTTTGCTATTTTTCATGCATTTCATGATTTATTTTGAGCTAAGATGACCCTGAATTGAAAAGCACTGCAAATGAACTCTGAAATGGTTGAAAGTTGGCATGGTATCATTATTTCACCCACGTAGCATGTTCTAAAAAGTAGAGAGGGTTACGGCAAAAACTGGATGCACTTCGTGTACAAAATGAACAATCTCTTTCGAAGTGTCAGGGTTTTGGACGAAAACTCATCAGTTACAAAAGGATTTCAAATTTTTAAACATATTTCAACTCAAGACTTTTTATGCATTCAATATGCACCATTCAAAGCCACATCATCACTTTTCAAACCTTTTCTGACTTCATTTGCTATTTTTCATGCATTTCATGATTTATTTTGAGCTAATATGACCCTGAATTGAAAAGCACTGCAAATGAACTCTGAAATGGTTGAAAGTTGGCATGGTATCATCATTTCACCCACATAGCATGTGCTAAAAAGTTGAGAGGGTTACGGCAAAAACTGGATGCACTTCGTGTACAAAATGAACAATCTCTTTCGAAGTGTCAGGGTGTTGGACGAAAACTCAGCAGTTACAAAAGGATTTCAAATTTTTAAACATATTTCAACTCAAGACTTTTTATGCATTCAATATGCACCATTCAAAGCCACATCATCACTTTTCAAACCTTCTCTGACTTCATTTGCTATTTTTCATGCATTTCATGATTTATTTTGAGCTAAGATGACCCTGAATTGAAAAGTACTGCAAATGAACTCTGAAATGTTTGAAAGTTGGCATGGTATCATCATTTCACCCACATAGCTTGTGCTAAAAAGTTGAGAGGGTTACGGCAAAAACTGGATGCACTTCGTGTACAAAATGAACAATCTCTTTCGAAGTGTAAGGGTTTTGGACGAAAACTCATCAGTTACAAAAGGATTTCAAATTTTTAAACATATTTCAACTCAAGACTTTTTATGCATTCAATATGCACCATTCAAAGCCACATCATCACTTTTCAAACCTTTTCTGACTTCGTTTGCTATTTTTCATGCATTTCATGATTTATTTTGAGCTAAGATGACCCTGAATTGAAAAGCACTGCAAATGAACTCTGAAATGGTTGAAAGTTGGCATGGTATCATCATTTCACCCACATAGCATGTCCTGAAAAGTTGAGAGGGTTACGGCAAAAACTGGACGCACTTCGTGTACAAAATGAACAATCTCTTTCGAAGTGTCAGGCTTTTGGACGAAAACTCATCAGTTACAAAAGGATTTCAAATTTTTAAACATATTCCAACTCAAGACTTTTTATGCATTCAATATGCACCATTCAAAGCCACATCATCACTTTTCAAACCTTTTCTGACTTCATTTGCTATTTTTCATGCATTTCATGATTTATTTTGAGCTAAGATGACCCTGAATTGAAAAGCACTGCAAATGAACTCTAAAATGGTTGAAACTTGGCATGGTATCATCATTTCACCCACATAGCATGTGCTAAAAAGTTGAGAGGGTTACGGCAAAAACTGGATGCACTTCGTGTACAAAATGAACAATCTCTTTCGAAGTGTCAGGGTTTTGGACGAAAACTCATCAGTTACAAAAGGATTTCAAATTTTTAAACATATTTCAACTCAAGACTTTTTATGCATTCAATATGCACCATTCAAAGCCACATCATCACTTTTCAAACCTTCTCTGACTTCATTTGCTATTTTTCATGCATTTCATGATTTATTTTGAGCTAAGATGACCCTGAATTGAAAAGCACTGCAAATGAACTCTGAAATGGTTGACAGTTGGCATGGTATCATAATTTCACCCACATAGCATGTGCTAAAAAGTTGAGAGGGTTACGGAAAAAACTGGATGCACTTCGTGTACAAACTGAACAATCTCTTTCGAAGTGTCAGGGTTTTGGACGAAAACTCATCAGTTACAAAAGTATTTCAAATTTTTAAACATATTTCAACTCAAGAATTTTTATGCATTCAATATGCACCATTCAAAGCCACATCATCACTTTTCAAACCTTCTCTGACTTCGTTTGCTATTTTTCATGCATTTCATGATTTATTTTGAGCTAAGATGACCCTGAATTGAAAAGCACTGCAAATGAACTCTGAAATGGTTGAAAGTTGGCATGGTATCATCATTTCACCCTCGTAGCATGTGCTAAAAAGTAGAGAGGGTTACGGCAAAAACTGGATGCACTTCGTGTACAAAATGAACAATCTTTTTCGAAGTGTCAGGGTTTTGGACGAAAACTCATCAGTTACAAAAGGATTTCAAATTTTTAAACATATTTCAACTCAAGACTTTTTATGCATTCAATATGCACCATTCAAAGCCACATCATCACTTTTCAAATCTTTTCTGACTTCATTTGCTATTTTTCATGCATTTCATGATTTATTTTGAGCTAATATGACCCTGAATTGAAAAGCACTGCAAATGAACTCTGAAATGGTTGAAAGTTGGCATGGTATCATCATTTCACCCACATAGCATGTGCTAAAAAGTTGAGAGGGTTACGGCAAAAACTGGACGCACTTCGTGTACAAAATGAACAATCTCTTTCGAAGTGTAAGGGTTTTGGACGAAAACTCATCAGTTACAAAAGGATTTCAAATTTTTAAACATATTTAAACTCAAGACTTTTTATGCATTCAATATGCACCATTCAAAGCCACATCATCACTTTTCAAACCTTTTCTGACTTCATTTGCTATTTTTCATGCATTTCATGATTTATTTTGAGCTAAGATGACCCTGAATTGAAAAGCACTGCAAATGAACTCTGAAATGGTTGAAAGTTGGCATGGTATCATCATTTCACCCACATAGCACGTGCTAAAAAGTTGAGAGGGTTACGGCAAAACCTGGATGCACTTCGTGTACAAAATGAACAATCTCTTTCGAAGTGTAAGGGTTTTGGACGAAAACTCATCAGTTACAAAAGGATTTCAAATTTTTAAACATATTTCAACTCAAGACTTTTTATGCATTCAATATGCACCATTCAAAGCCACATCATCACTTTTCAAACCTTTTCTGACTTCGTTTGCTATTTTTCATGCATTTCATGATTTATTTTGAGCTAAGATGACCCTGAATTGAAAAGCACTGCAAATGAACTCTGAAATGGTTGAAAGTTGGCATGGTATCATCATTTCACCCACATAGCATGTCCTGAAAAGTTGAGAGGGTTACGGCAAAAACTGGACGCACTTCGTGTACAAAATGAACAATCTCTTTCGAAGTGTCAGGCTTTTGGACGAAAACTCAGCAGTTACAAAAGGATTTCAAATTTTTAAACATATTTAAACTCAAGACTTTTTATGCATTCAATATGCACCATTCAAAGCCACATCATCACTTTTCAAACCTTTTCTGACTTCATTTGCTATTTTTCATGCATTTCATGATTTATTTTGAGCTAAGATGACCCTGAATTGAAAAGCACTGCAAATGAACTCTGAAATGGTTGAAAGTTGGCATGGTATCATCATTTCACCCACATAGCATGTGCTAAAAAGTTGAGAGGGTTACGGCAAAAACTGGATGCACTTCGTGTACAAAATGAACAATCTCTTTCGAAGTGTAAGGGTTTTGGACGAAAACTCATCAGTTACAAAAGGATTTCAAATTTTTAAACATATTTCAACTCAAGACTTTTTATGCATTCAATATGCACCATTCAAAGCCACATCATCACTTTTCAAACCTTTTCTGACTTCGTTTGCTATTTTTCATGCATTTCATGATTTATTTTGAGCTAAGATGACCCTGAATTGAAAAGCACTGCAAATGAACTCTGAAATGGTTGAAAGTTGGCATGGTATCATCATTTCACCCACATAGCATGTCCTGAAAAGTTGAGAGGGTTACGGCAAAAACTGGACGCACTTCGTGTACAAAATGAACAATCTCTTTCGAAGTGTCAGGCTTTTGGACGAAAACTCATCAGTTACAAAAGGATTTCAAATTTTTAAACATATTTCAACTCAAGACTTTTTATGCATTCAATATGCACCATTCAAAGCCACATCATCAATTTTGAAACCTTCTCTGACTTCATTTGCTATTTTTCATGCATTTCATGATTTATTTTGAGCTAAGATGACCCTGAATTGAAAAGCACTGCAAATGAACTCTGAAATGGTTGAAACATGGCATGGTATCATCATTTCACCCACATAGCATGTGATAAAAAGTTGAGAGGGTTACGGCAAAAACTGGATGCACTTCGTGTACAAACTGAACAATCTCTTTTGAAGTGTCAGGGTTTTGGACGAAAACTCATCAGTTACAAAAGTATTTCAAATTTTTAAACATATTTCAACTCAAGAATTTTTATGCATTCAATATGCACCATTCAAAGCCACATCATCACTTTTCAAACCTTTTCTGACTTCGTTTGCTATTTTTCATGCATTTCATGATTTATTTTGAGCTAAGATGACCCTGAATTGAAAAGCACTGCAAATGAACTCTGAAATGGTTGAAAGTTGGCATGGTATCATTATTTCACCCACGTAGCATGTTCTAAAAAGTTGAGAGGGTTACGGCAAAAACTGGATGCACTTCGTGTACAAAATGAACAATCTCTTTCGAAGTGTCAGGGTTTTGGACGAAAACTCATCAGTTACAAAAGGATTTCAAATTTTTAAACATATTTCAACTCAAGACTTTTTATGCATTCAATATGCACCATTCAAAGCCACATCATCACTTTTCAAACCTTTTCTGACTTCATTTGCTATTTTTCATGCATTTCATGATTTATTTTGAGCTAATATGACCCTGAATTGAAAAGCACTGCAAATGAACTCTGAAATGGTTGAAAGTTGGCATGGTATCATCATTTCACCCACATAGCATGTGCTAAAAAGTTGAGAGGGTTACGGAAAAAACTAGATGCACTTCGTGTACAAAATGAACAATCTCTTTCGAAGTGTCAGGGTTTTGGACGAAAACTCATCAGTTACAAAAGGATTTCAAATTTTTAAACATATTTCAACTCAAGAATTTTTATGCATTCAATATGCACCATTCAAAGCCACATCATCACTTTTCAAACCTTTTCTGACTTCGTTTGCTATTTTTCATGCATTTCATGATTTATTTTGAGCTAAGATGACCCTGAATTGAAAAGCACTGCAAATGAACTCTGAAATGGTTGAAAGTTGGCATGGTATCATCATTTCACCCACGTAGCATGTGCTAAAAAGTTGAGAGGGTTACGGCAAAAACTGGATGCACTTCGTGTACAAAATGAACAATCTCTTTCGAAGTGTCAGGGTTTTGGACGAAAACTCATCAGTTACAAAAGGATTTCAAATTTTTAAACATATTTCAACTCAAGACTTTTTATGCATTCAATATGCACCATTCAAAGCCACATCATCACTTTTCAAACCTTTTCTGACTTCATTTGCTATTTTTCATGCATGTCATGATTTATTTTGAGCTAAGATGACCCTGAATTGAAAAGCACTGCAAATGAACTCTGAAATGGTTGAAAGTTGGCATGGTATCATCATTTCACCCACATAGCATGTGCTGAAAAGTTGAGGGGGTTACGGCAAAAACTGGATGCACTTCCTGTACAAAATGAACAATCTCTTTGGAAGTGTCAGGGTTTTGGACGAAAACTCATCAGTTACAAAAGGATTTCAAAATTTGAAACATATTTCAACTCATAACTTTTTATGCATTCAATATGCACCATTCAAAGCCGCATCATCACTTTTCAAACCTTTTCTGACTTCATTTGCTATTTTTCATGCATTTCATGATTTATTTTGAGCTAAGATGACCCTGAATTGAAAAGCACTGCAAATGAACTCTGAAATGGTTGAAAGTTGGCATGGTATCATGATTTCACCCACATAGCATGTGCTAAAAAGTTGAGAGGGTTACGGCAAAAACTGGATGCACTACGTGAACAAAATGAACAATCTCTTTCGAAGTGTCAACGTTTTGGACGAAAACTCGTCAGTTACAAAACGATTTCAAACTTTTAAACATATTTCAACTCAAGAATTTTTATGCATTCAATATGCACCATTCAAAGCCACATCATCACTTTTCAAACCTTTTCTGACTTCGTTTGCTATTTTTCATGCATTTCATGATTTATTATGAGCTAATATGACCCTGAATTGAAAAGCACTGCAAATGAACTCTGAAATGGTTGAAATTTGGCATGGTATCATCATTTCACCCACATAGCATGTGCTAAAAAGTTGAGAGGGTTACGGCAAAAACTGGATGCACTTCCTGTACAAAATGAACAATCTCTTTCGAAGTGTCAGGGTTTTGGACGAAAACTCATCAGTTACAAAAGGATTTCAAATTTTTAAACATATTTCAACTAAAGACTTGTTAAGCATTCAATATGCACCATTCAAAGCCACATCATCACTTTTCAAACCTTTTCTGACTTCGTTTGCTATTTTTCATGCATTTCATGATATATTTTGAGCTAAGATGAACCTGAATTGAAAAGCACTGCAAATGAACTCTGAAATGGTTGAAAGTTGGCATGGTATCATCATTTCACCCACATAGCATGTGCTAAAAAGTTGAGAGTGTTACGGCAAAAACTGGATGCACTTCGTGTACAAAATGAACAATCTCTTTCGAAGTGTCAGGGTGTTGGACGAAAACTCAGCAGTTACAAAAGGATTTCAAATTTTTAAACATATTTCAACTCAAGACTTTTTATGCAATCAATATGCACCATTCAAAGCCACATCATCACTTTTCAAACCTTCTCTGACTTCATTTGCTATTTTTCATGCATTTCATGATTTATTTTGAGCTAAGATGACCCTGAATTGAAAAGTACTGCAAATGAACTCTGAAATGTTTGAAAGTTGGCATGGTATCATCATTTCACCCACATAGCTTGTGCTAAAAAGTTGAGAGGGTTACGGCAAAAACTGGATGCACTTCGTGTACAAAATGAACAATCTCTTTCGAAGTGTCAGGGTTTTGGACGAAAACTCGTCAGTTACAAAAGGATTTCAAAATTTTAAACATATTTCAACTCAAGAATTTTTATGCATTCAATATGCACCATTCAAAGCCACATCATCACTTTTCAAACCTTTTCTGACTTCGTTTGCTATTTTTCATGCATTTCATGATTTATTTTGAGCTAAGATGACCCTGAATTGAAAAGCACTGCAAATGAACTCTGAAATGGTTGAAAGTTGGCATGGTATCATCATTTCACCCACATAGCATGTGCTGAAAAGTTGAGAGGGTTACGGCAAAAACTGGACGCACTTCGTGTACAAAATGAACAATCTCTTTCGAAGTGTCAGGGTTTTGGACGAAAACTCATCAGTTACAAAAGGATTTCAAATTTTTAAACATATTTCAACTCAAGACTTTTTATGCATTCAATATGCACCATTCAAAGCCACATCATCACTTTTCAAACCTTTTCTGACTTCGTTTGCTATTTTTCATGCATTTCATGATATATTTTGAGCTAAGATGACCCTGAATTGAAAAGCACTGCAAATCAACTCTGAAATGGTTGAAAGTTGGCATGGTATCATCATTTCACCCACATAGCATGTGCTAAAAAGTTGAGAGGGTTACGGCAAAAACTGGATGCACTTCGTGTACAAAATGAACAATCTCTTACGAAGTGTCAGGGTTTTGGACGAAAACTCATCAGTTACAAAAGGATTTCAAATTTTTAAACATATTTCAACTCAAGAATTTTTATGCATTCAATATGCACCATTCAAAGCCACATCATCACTTTTCAAACCTTTTCTGACTTCGTTTGCTATTTTTCATGCATTTCTTGATTTATTTTGAGCTAAGATGACCCTGAAATGAAAAGCACTGCAAATGAACTCTGAAATGGTTGAAAGTTGGCATGGTATCATCATTTCACCCACATAGCATGTGCTAAAAAGTTGAGAGGGTTACGGCAAAAACTAGATGCACTTCGTGTACAAAATGAATAATCTCTTTCGAAGTGTCAGGGTTTTGGACGAAAACTCATCAGTTACAAAAGGATTTCAAATTTTTAAACATATTTCAACTCAAGACTTTTTATGCATTCAACATGCACCATTCAAAGCCACATCATCACTTTTCAAACCTTCTCTGACTTCATTTGCTATTTTTCATGCATTTCAGGATTTATTTTGAGCTAAGATGACCCTGAATTGAAAAGCACTGCAAATAAACTCTGAAATGGTTGAAAGTTGGCATGGTATCATCATTTCACCCACATTGCATGTGCTAAAAAGTTGAGAGGGTTACGGCAAAAACTGGATGCACTTCGTGTACAAAATGAACAATCTCTTTCGAAGTGTCAGGGTTTTGGACGAAAACTCATCAGTTACAAAAGGATTTCAAATTTTTAAACATATTTCAACTCAAGAATTTTTATGCATTCAATATGCACCATTCAAAGCCACATCATCACTTTTCAAACCTTTTCTGACTTCGTTTGCTATTTTTCATGCATTTCATGATATATTTTGAGCTAAGATGACCCTGAATTGAAAAGCACTGCAAATCAACTCTGAAATGGTTCAAAGTTGGCATGGTATCATCATTTCACCCACATAGCATGTGCTAAAAATTTGAGAGGGTTACGGCAAAAACTGGATGCACTTCGTGTACAAAATGAACAATCTCTTTCGTAGTGTCAGGGTTCTGGACGAAAACTCATCAGTTACAAAAGGATTTCAAATTTTTAAACATATTTCAACTCAAGACTTTTTATGCATTCAATATGCACCATTCAAAGCCACATCATCACTTTTCAAACCTTTTTGACTTTGTTTGCTATTTTTCATGCATTTCTTGATTTATTTTCAGCTAAGATGACCCTGAATTGAAAAGCACTGCAAATGAACTCTGAAATGGTTGAAAGTTGGCATGGTATCATCATTTCACCCACATAGCATGTGCTAAAAATTTGAGAGGGTTACGGCAAAAACTGGATGCACTTCGTGTACAAAATGAACAATCTCTTTCGAAGTGTCAGGGTTTTGGACGAAAACTCATCAGTTACAAAAGGATTTCAAATTTTTAAACATATTTCAACTCAAGACTTTTTATGCATTCAATATGCACCATTCAAAGCCACATCATCACTTTTCAAACCTTCTCTGACTTCATTTGCTATTTTTCATGCATGTCATGATTTATTTTGAGCTAAGATGACCCTGAATTGAAAAGTACTGCAAATGAACTCTGAAATGGTTGAAAGTTGGCATGGTATCATCATTTCACCCACATAGCATGTGCTGAAAAGTTGAGGGGGTTACGGCAAAAACTGGATGCACTTCCTGTACAAAATGAACAATCTCTTTCGAAGTGTCAGGGTTTTGGACGAAAACACATCAGTTACAAAAGGATTTCAAAATTTTAAACATATTTCAACTCATAACTTTTTATGCATTCAATATGCACCATTCAAAGCCGCATCATCACTTTTCAAACCTTTTCTGACTTCATTTGCTATTTTTCATGCATTTCATGATTTATTTTGAGCTAAGATGACCCTGAATTGAAAAGCACTGCAAATGAACTCTGAAATGGTTGAAAGTTGGCATGGTATCATGATTTCACCCACATAGCATGTGCTAAAAAGTTGAGAGGGTTACGGCAAAAACTGGATGCACTACGTGAACAAAATGAACAATCTCTTTCGAAGTGTCAAGGTTTTGGACGAAAACTCGTCAGTTACAAAACGATTTCAAAGTTTTAAACATATTTCAACTCAAGAATTTTTATGCATTCAATATGCACCATTCAAAGCCACATCATCACTTTTCAAACCTTTTCTGACTTCGTTTGCTATTTTTCATGCATTTCATGATTTATTTTGAGCTAATATGACCTTGAATTGAAAAGCACTGCAAATGAACTCTGAAATGGTTGAAATTTGGCATGGTATCATCATTTCACCCACATAGCATGTGCTAAAAAGTTGAGAGGGTTACGGCAAAAACTGGATGCACTTCCTGTACAAAATGAACAATCTCTTTCGAAGTGTCAGGGTTTTGGACGAAAACTCATTAGTTACAAAAGGATTTCAAATTTTTAAACATATTTCAACTAAAGACTTTTTAAGCATTCAATATGCACCATTCAAAGCCACATCATCACTTTTCAAACCTTTTCTGACTTCGTTTGCTATTTTTCATGCATTTCATGATATATTTTGAGCTAAGATGACCCTGAATTGAAAAGCACTGCAAATGAACTCTGAAATGGTTGAAAGTTGGTATGGTATCATCATTTCACCCACATAGCATGTGCTAAAAAGTTGAGAGGGTTACGGCAAAAACTGGATGCACTTCGTGTACAAATTGAACAATCTCTTTCGAAGTGTCAGGGTTTTGGACGAAAACTCATCAGTTACAAAAGGATTTCAAATTTTTAAACATATTTCAACTCATGACTTTTTATGCATTCAATATGCACCATTCAAAGCCACATCATCACTTTTCAAACCTTTTCTGACTTCATTTGCTATTTTTCATGCATTTCATGATTTATTTTGAGCTAAGATGACCCTGAATTGAAAAGCACTGCAAATGAACCCTGAAATGGTTGAAAGTTGGCATGGTATCATCATTTCACCCACATTGCATGTGCTAAAAAGTTGAGAGGGTTACGGCAAAAACTGGATGCACTTCGTGTACAAAATGAACAATCTCTTTCGAAGTGTCAGGGTTTTGGACGAAAACTCGTCAGTTACAAAAGGATTTCAAAATTTTAAACATATTTCAACTCAAGAATTTTTATGCATTCAATATGCACCATTCAAAGCCAAATCATCACTTTTCAAACCTTTTCTAACTTCGTTTGCTATTTTTCATGCATTTCATGATTTATTTTGAGCTAAGATGACCCTGAATTGAAAAGCACTGCAAATGAACTCTGAAATGGTTGAAAGTTGGCATGGTATCATCATTTCACCCACATAGCATGTGCTAAAAATTTGAGAGGGTTACGGCAAAAACTGGATGCACTTCGTGTACAAAATGAACAATCTCTTTCGAAGTGTCAGGGTTTTGGACGAAAACTCATCAGTTACAAAAGGATTTCAAATTTTTAAACATATTTCAACTCAAGACTTTTTATGCATTCAATATGCACCATTCAAAGCCACATCATCACTTTTCAAACCTTTTCTGACTTCGTTTGCTATTTTTCATGCATTTCATGATATATTTTGAGCTAAGATGACCCTGAATTGAAAAGCACTGCAAATGAACTCTGAAATGGTTGAAAGTTGGCACGGTATCATCATTTCACCCACATAGCATGTGCTAAAAAGTTGAGAGGGTTACGGCAAAAACTGGATGCACTTCGTGTACAAGATGAACAATCTCTTACGAAATGTCAGGGTTTTGGACGAAAACTCATCAGTTACAAAAGGATTTCAAATTTTTAAACATATTTCAACTCAAGAATTTTTATGCATTCAATATGCACCATTCAAAGCCACATCATCACTTTTCAAACCTTTTCTGACTTCGTTTGCTATTTTTCATGCATTTCATGATTTATTTTGAGCTAAGATGACCCTGAATTGAAAAGCACTGCAAATGAACTCTGAAATGGTTGAAAGTTGGCATGGTATCATCATTTCACCCACGTAGCATGTGCTAAAAAGTTGAGAGGGTTACGGCAAAAACTGGATGCACTTCGTGTACAAAATGAACAATCTCTTTCGAAGTGTCAGGGTTTTGGACGAAAACTCATCAGTTACAAAAGGATTTCAAATTTTTAAACATATTTCAACTCAAGACTTTTTATGCATTCAATATGCACCATTCAAAGCCACATCATCACTTTTCAAACCTTTTCTGACTTCATTTGCTATTTTTCATGCATGTCATGATTTATTTTGAGCTAAGATGACCCTGAATTGAAAAGCACTGCAAATGAACTCTGAAATGGTTGAAAGTTGGCATGGTATCATCATTTCACCCACATAGCATGTGCTGAAAAGTTGAGGGGGTTACGGCAAAAACTGGATGCACTTCCTGTACAAAATGAACAATCTCTTTGGAAGTGTCAGGGTTTTGGACGAAAACTCATCAGTTACAAAAGGATTTCAAAATTTGAAACATATTTCAACTCATAACTTTTTATGCATTCAATATGCACCATTCAAAGCCGCATCATCACTTTTCAAACCTTTTCTGACTTCATTTGCTATTTTTCATGCATTTCATGATTTATTTTGAGCTAAGATGACCCTGAATTGAAAAGCACTGCAAATGAACTCTGAAATGGTTGAAAGTTGGCATGGTATCATGATTTCACCCACATAGCATGTGCTAAAAAGTTGAGAGGGTTACGGCAAAAACTGGATGCACTACGTGAACAAAATGAACAATCTCTTTCGAAGTGTCAACGTTTTGGACGAAAACTCGTCAGTTACAAAACGATTTCAAACTTTTAAACATATTTCAACTCAAGAATTTTTATGCATTCAATATGCACCATTCAAAGCCACATCATCACTTTTCAAACCTTTTCTGACTTCGTTTGCTATTTTTCATGCATTTCATGATTTATTTTGAGCTAATATGACCCTGAATTGAAAAGCACTGCAAATGAACTCTGAAATGGTTGAAATTTGGCATGGTATCATCATTTCACCCACATAGCATGTGCTAAAAAGTTGAGAGGGTTACGGCAAAAACTGGATGCACTTCCTGTACAAAATGAACAATCTCTTTCGAAGTGTCAGGGTTTTGGACGAAAACTCATCAGTTACAAAAGGATTTCAAATTTTTAAACATATTTCAACTAAAGACTTGTTAAGCATTCAATATGCACCATTCAAAGCCACATCATCACTTTTCAAACCTTTTCTGACTTCGTTTGCTATTTTTCATGCATTTCATGATATATTTTGAGCTAAGATGAACCTGAATTGAAAAGCACTGCAAATGAACTCTGAAATGGTTGAAAGTTGGCATGGTATCATCATTTCACCCACATAGCATGTGCTAAAAAGTTGAGAGTGTTACGGCAAAAACTGGATGCACTTCGTGTACAAAATGAACAATCTCTTTCGAAGTGTCAGGGTGTTGGACGAAAACTCAGCAGTTACAAAAGGATTTCAAATTTTTAAACATATTTCAACTCAAGACTTTTTATGCAATCAATATGCACCATTCAAAGCCACATCATCACTTTTCAAACCTTCTCTGACTTCATTTGCTATTTTTCATGCATTTCATGATTTATTTTGAGCTAAGATGACCCTGAATTGAAAAGTACTGCAAATGAACTCTGAAATGTTTGAAAGTTGGCATGGTATCATCATTTCACCCACATAGCTTGTGCTAAAAAGTTGAGAGGGTTACGGCAAAAACTGGATGCACTTCGTGTACAAAATGAACAATCTCTTTCGAAGTGTCAGGGTTTTGGACGAAAACTCGTCAGTTACAAAAGGATTTCAAAATTTTAAACATATTTCAACTCAAGAATTTTTATGCATTCAATATGCACCATTCAAAGCCACATCATCACTTTTCAAACCTTTTCTGACTTCGTTTGCTATTTTTCATGCATTTCATGATTTATTTTGAGCTAAGATGACCCTGAATTGAAAAGCACTGCAAATGAACTCTGAAATGGTTGAAAGTTGGCATGGTATCATCATTTCACCCACATAGCATGTGCTGAAAAGTTGAGAGGGTTACGGCAAAAACTGGACGCACTTCGTGTACAAAATGAACAATCTCTTTCGAAGTGTCAGGGTTTTGGACGAAAACTCATCAGTTACAAAAGGATTTCAAATTTTTAAACATATTTCAACTCAAGACTTTTTATGCATTCAATATGCACCATTCAAAGCCACATCATCACTTTTCAAACCTTTTCTGACTTCGTTTGCTATTTTTCATGCATTTCATGATATATTTTGAGCTAAGATGACCCTGAATTGAAAAGCACTGCAAATCAACTCTGAAATGGTTGAAAGTTGGCATGGTATCATCATTTCACCCACATAGCATGTGCTAAAAAGTTGAGAGGGTTACGGCAAAAACTGGATGCACTTCGTGTACAAAATGAACAATCTCTTACGAAGTGTCAGGGTTTTGGACGAAAACTCATCAGTTACAAAAGGATTTCAAATTTTTAAACATATTTCAACTCAAGAATTTTTATGCATTCAATATGCACCATTCAAAGCCACATCATCACTTTTCAAACCTTTTCTGACTTCGTTTGCTATTTTTCATGCATTTCTTGATTTATTTTGAGCTAAGATGACCCTGAAATGAAAAGCACTGCAAATGAACTCTGAAATGGTTGAAAGTTGGCATGGTATCATCATTTCACCCACATAGCATGTGCTAAAAAGTTGAGAGGGTTACGGCAAAAACTAGATGCACTTCGTGTACAAAATGAATAATCTCTTTCGAAGTGTCAGGGTTTTGGACGAAAACTCATCAGTTACAAAAGGATTTCAAATTTTTAAACATATTTCAACTCAAGACTTTTTATGCATTCAACATGCACCATTCAAAGCCACATCATCACTTTTCAAACCTTCTCTGACTTCATTTGCTATTTTTCATGCATTTCAGGATTTATTTTGAGCTAAGATGACCCTGAATTGAAAAGCACTGCAAATAAACTCTGAAATGGTTGAAAGTTGGCATGGTATCATCATTTCACCCACATTGCATGTGCTAAAAAGTTGAGAGGGTTACGGCAAAAACTGGATGCACTTCGTGTACAAAATGAACAATCTCTTTCGAAGTGTCAGGGTTTTGGACGAAAACTCATCAGTTACAAAAGGATTTCAAATTTTTAAACATATTTCAACTCAAGAATTTTTATGCATTCAATATGCACCATTCAAAGCCACATCATCACTTTTCAAACCTTTTCTGACTTCGTTTGCTATTTTTCATGCATTTCATGATATATTTTGAGCTAAGATGACCCTGAATTGAAAAGCACTGCAAATCAACTCTGAAATGGTTCAAAGTTGGCATGGTATCATCATTTCACCCACATAGCATGTGCTAAAAATTTGAGAGGGTTACGGCAAAAACTGGATGCACTTCGTGTACAAAATGAACAATCTCTTTCGTAGTGTCAGGGTTCTGGACGAAAACTCATCAGTTACAAAAGGATTTCAAATTTTTAAACATATTTCAACTCAAGACTTTTTATGCATTCAATATGCACCATTCAAAGCCACATCATCACTTTTCAAACCTTTTTGACTTTGTTTGCTATTTTTCATGCATTTCTTGATTTATTTTCAGCTAAGATGACCCTGAATTGAAAAGCACTGCAAATGAACTCTGAAATGGTTGAAAGTTGGCATGGTATCATCATTTCACCCACATAGCATGTGCTAAAAATTTGAGAGGGTTACGGCAAAAACTGGATGCACTTCGTGTACAAAATGAACAATCTCTTTCGAAGTGTCAGGGTTTTGGACGAAAACTCATCAGTTACAAAAGGATTTCAAATTTTTAAACATATTTCAACTCAAGACTTTTTATGCATTCAATATGCACCATTCAAAGCCACATCATCACTTTTCAAACCTTCTCTGACTTCATTTGCTATTTTTCATGCATGTCATGATTTATTTTGAGCTAAGATGACCCTGAATTGAAAAGTACTGCAAATGAACTCTGAAATGGTTGAAAGTTGGCATGGTATCATCATTTCACCCACATAGCATGTGCTGAAAAGTTGAGGGGGTTACGGCAAAAACTGGATGCACTTCCTGTACAAAATGAACAATCTCTTTCGAAGTGTCAGGGTTTTGGACGAAAACACATCAGTTACAAAAGGATTTCAAAATTTTAAACATATTTCAACTCATAACTTTTTATGCATTCAATATGCACCATTCAAAGCCGCATCATCACTTTTCAAACCTTTTCTGACTTCATTTGCTATTTTTCATGCATTTCATGATTTATTTTGAGCTAAGATGACCCTGAATTGAAAAGCACTGCAAATGAACTCTGAAATGGTTGAAAGTTGGCATGGTATCATGATTTCACCCACATAGCATGTGCTAAAAAGTTGAGAGGGTTACGGCAAAAACTGGATGCACTACGTGAACAAAATGAACAATCTCTTTCGAAGTGTCAAGGTTTTGGACGAAAACTCGTCAGTTACAAAACGATTTCAAACTTTTAAACATATTTCAACTCAAGAATTTTTATGCATTCAATATGCACCATTCAAAGCCACATCATCACTTTTCAAACCTTTTCTGACTTCGTTTGCTATTTTTCATGCATTTCATGATTTATTTTGAGCTAATATGACCTTGAATTGAAAAGCACTGCAAATGAACTCTGAAATGGTTGAAATTTGGCATGGTATCATCATTTCACCCACATAGCATGTGCTAAAAAGTTGAGAGGGTTACGGCAAAAACTGGATGCACTTCCTGTACAAAATGAACAATCTCTTTCGAAGTGTCAGGGTTTTGGACGAAAACTCATTAGTTACAAAAGGATTTCAAATTTTTAAACATATTTCAACTAAAGACTTTTTAAGCATTCAATATGCACCATTCAAAGCCACATCATCACTTTTCAAACCTTTTCTGACTTCGTTTGCTATTTTTCATGCATTTCATGATATATTTTGAGCTAAGATGACCCTGAATTGAAAAGCACTGCAAATGAACTCTGAAATGGTTGAAAGTTGGTATGGTATCATCATTTCACCCACATAGCATGTGCTAAAAAGTTGAGAGGGTTACGGCAAAAACTGGATGCACTTCGTGTACAAATTGAACAATCTCTTTCGAAGTGTCAGGGTTTTGGACGAAAACTCATCAGTTACAAAAGGATTTCAAATTTTTAAACATATTTCAACTCATGACTTTTTATGCATTCAATATGCACCATTCAAAGCCACATCATCACTTTTCAAACCTTTTCTGACTTCATTTGCTATTTTTCATGCATTTCATGATTTATTTTGAGCTAAGATGACCCTGAATTGAAAAGCACTGCAAATGAACCCTGAAATGGTTGAAAGTTGGCATGGTATCATCATTTCACCCACATTGCATGTGCTAAAAAGTTGAGAGGGTTACGGCAAAAACTGGATGCACTTCGTGTACAAAATGAACAATCTCTTTCGAAGTGTCAGGGTTTTGGACGAAAACTCGTCAGTTACAAAAGGATTTCAAAATTTTAAACATATTTCAACTCAAGAATTTTTATGCATTCAATATGCACCATTCAAAGCCAAATCATCACTTTTCAAACCTTTTCTAACTTCGTTTGCTATTTTTCATGCATTTCATGATTTATTTTGAGCTAAGATGACCCTGAATTGAAAAGCACTGCAAATGAACTCTGAAATGGTTGAAAGTTGGCATGGTATCATCATTTCACCCACATAGCATGTGCTAAAAATTTGAGAGGGTTACGGCAAAAACTGGATGCACTTCGTGTACAAAATGAACAATCTCTTTCGAAGTGTCAGGGTTTTGGACGAAAACTCATCAGTTACAAAAGGATTTCAAATTTTTAAACATATTTCAACTCAAGACTTTTTATGCATTCAATATGCACCATTCAAAGCCACATCATCACTTTTCAAACCTTTTCTGACTTCGTTTGCTATTTTTCATGCATTTCATGATATATTTTGAGCTAAGATGACCCTGAATTGAAAAGCACTGCAAATGAACTCTGAAATGGTTGAAAGTTGGCACGGTATCATCATTTCACCCACATAGCATGTGCTAAAAAGTTGAGAGGGTTACGGCAAAAACTGGATGCACTTCGTGTACAAGATGAACAATCTCTTACGAAATGTCAGGGTTTTGGACGAAAACTCATCAGTTACAAAAGGATTTCAAATTTTTAAACATATTTCAACTCAAGAATTTTTATGCATTCAATATGCACCATTCAAAGCCACATCATCACTTTTCAAACCTTTTCTGACTTCGTTTGCTATTTTTCATGCATTTCTTGATTTATTTTGAGCTAAGATGACCCTGAAATGAAAAGCACTGCAAATGAACTCTGAAATGGTGGAAAGTTGGCATGGTATCATCATTTCACCCACATAGCATGTGCTAAAAAGTTGAGAGGGTTACGGCAAAAACTGGATGCACTTCGTGTACAAAATGAACAATCTCTTTCGAAGTGTCAGGGTTTTGGACGAAAACTCATCAGTTACAAAAGGATTTCAAATTTTTAAACATATTTCAACTCAAGACTTTTTATGCATTCAACATGCACCATTCAAAGCCACATCATCACTTTTCAAACCTTTTCTGACTTCATTTGCTATTTTTCATGCATTTCAGGATTTATTTTGAGCTAAGATGACCCTGAATTGAAAAGCACTGCAAATAAACTCTGAAATGGTTGAAAGTTGGCAGGGTATCATCATTTCACCCACATTGCATGTGCTAAAAAGTTGAGAGGGTTACGGCAAAAACTGGATGCACTTCGTGTACAAAATGAACAATCTCTTTCGAAGTGTCAGGGTTTTGGACGAAAACTCATCAGTTACAAAAGGATTTCAAATTTTTAAACATATTTCAACTCAAGAATTTTTATGCATTCAATATGCACCATTCAAAGCCACATCATCACTTTTCAAACCTTTTCTGACTTCGTTTGCTATTTTTCATGCATTTCATGATATATTTTGAGCTAAGATGACCCTGAATTGAAAAGCACTGCAAATCAACTCTGAAATGGTTCAAAGTTGGCATGGTATCATCATTTCACCCACATAGCATGTGCTAAAAATTTGAGAGGGTTACGGCAAAAACTGGATGCACTTCGTGTACAAAATGAACAATCTCTTTCGTAGTGTCAGGGTTCTGGACGAAAACTCATCAGTTACAAAAGGATTTCAAATTTTTAAACATATTTTAACTAAAGACTTTTTATGCATTCAATATGCACCATTCAAAGCCACATCATCACTTTTCAAACCTTTTCTGACTTCATTTGCTATTTTTCATGCATTTCAGGATTTATTTTGAGCTAAGATGACCCTGAAATGAAAAGCACTGCAAATGAACTCTGAAATGGTGGAAAGTTGGCATGGTATCATCATTTCACCCACATAGCATGTGCTAAAAAGTTGAGAGGGTTACGGCAAAAACTGGATGCACTTCGTGTACAAAATGAACAATCTCTTTCGAAGTGTCAGGGTTTTGGACGAAAACTCGTCAGTTACAAAAGGATTTCAAATTTTTAAACATATTTCAACTCAAGAATTTTTATGCATTCAATATGCACCATTCAAAGCCACATCATCACTTTTCAAACCTTTTCTGACTTCGTTTGCTATTTTTCATGCATTTCATGATATATTTTGAGCTAAGATGACCCTGAATTGAAAAGCACTGCAAATCAACTCTGAAATGGTTCAAAGTTGGCATGGTATCATCATTTCACCCACATAGCATGTGCTAAAAATTTGAGAGGGTTACGGCAAAAACTGGATGCACTTCGTGTACAAAATGAACAATCTCTTTCGAAGTGTCAGGGTTCTGGACGAAAACTCGTCAGTTACAAAAGGATTTCAAATTTTTAAACATATTTCAACTAAAGACTTTTTATGCATTCAATATGCACCATTCAAAGCCACATCATCACTTTTCAAACCTTCTCTGACTTCGTTTGCTATTTTTCATGCATTTCATGATATATTTTGAGCTATGATGACCCTGAATTGAAAAGCACTGCAAATCAACTCTGAAATGGTTGAAAGTTGGCATGGTATCATCATTTCACCCACATAGCATGTGCTAAAAATTTGAGAGGGTTACGGCAAATACTGGATGCACTTCGTGTACAAAATGAACAATCTCTTTCGTAGTGTCAGGGTTCTGGACGAAAACTCATCAGTTACAAAAGGATTTCAAATTTTTAAACATATTTTAACTAAAGACTTTTTATGCATTCAATATGCACCATTCAAAGCCACATCATCACTTTTCAAACCTTTTCTGACTTCATTTGCTATTTTTCATGCATTTCATGATTTATTTTGAGCTAAGATGACCCTGAATTGAAAAGCACTGCAAATGAACTCTGAAATGGTTGAAAGTTGGCATGGTATCATCATTTCACCCACATTGCATGTGCTAAAAAGTTGAGAGGGTTACGGCAAAAACTGGATGCACTACGTGAACAAAATGAACAATCTCTTTCGAAGTGTCAAGGTTTTGGACGAAAACTCGTCAGTTACAAAAGGATTTCAAAATTTTAAACATATTTCAACTCAAGAATTTTTATGCATTCAATATGCACCATTCAAAGCCACATCATCACTTTTCAAACCTTTTCTAACTTCGTTTGCTATTTTTCATGCATTTCATGATATATTTTGAGCTAAGATGACCCTGAATTGAAAAGCACTGCAAATGAACTCTGAAATGGTTGAAAGTTGGCATGGTATCATCATTTCACCCACATAGCATGTGCTAAAAAGTTGAGAGGGTTACGGCAAAAACTGGATGCACTTCGTGTACAAAATGAACAATCTCTTACGAAGTGTCAGGGTTTTGGACGAAAACTCATCAGTTACAAAAGGATTTCAAATTTTTAAACATATTTCAACTCAAGAATTTTTATGCATTCAATATGCACCATTCAAAGCCACATCATCACTTTTCAAACCTTTTCTGACTTCGTTTGCTATTTTTCATGCATTTCTTGATTTATTTTGAGCTAAGATGACCCTGAAATGAAAAGCACTGCAAATGAACTCTGAAATGGTTGAAAGTTGGCATGGTATCATCATTTCACCCACATAGCATGTGCTAAAAAGTTGAGAGGGTTACGGCAAAAACTGGATGCACTTCGTGTACAAAATGAACAATCTCTTTCGAAGTGTCAGGGTTTTGGACGAAAACTCATCAGTTACAAAAGGATTTCAAATTTTTAAACATATTTCAACTCAAGACTTTTTATGCATTCAACATGCACCATTCAAAGCCACATCATCACTTTTCAAACCTTTTCTGACTTCATTTGCTATTTTTCATGCATTTCAGGATTTATTTTGAGCTAAGATGACCCTGAATTGAAAAGCACTGCAAATAAACTCTGAAATGGTTGAAAGTTGGCATGGTATCATCATTTCACCCACATTGCATGTGCTAAAAAGTTGAGAGGGTTACGGCAAAAACTGGATGCACTTCGTGTACAAAATGAACAATCTCTTTCGAAGTGTCAGGGTTTTGGACGAAAACTCATCAGTTACAAAAGGATTTCAAATTTTTAAACATATTTCAACTCAAGACTTTTTATGCATTCAACATGCACCATTCAAAGCCACATCATCACTTTTCAAACCTTCTCTGACTTCATTTGCTATTTTTCATGCATTTCAGGATTTATTTTGAGCTAAGATGACCCTGAATTGAAAAGCACTGCAAATAAACTCTGAAATGGTTGAAAGTTGGCATGGTATCATCATTTCACCCACATTGCATGTGCTAAAAAGTTGAGAGGGTTACGGCAAAAACTGGATGCACTTCGTGTACAAAATGAACAATCTCTTTCGAAGTGTCAGGGTTTTGGACGAAAACTCATCAGTTACAAAAGGATTTCAAATTTTTAAACATATTTCAACTCAAGAATTTTTATGCATTCAATATGCACCATTCAAAGCCACATCATCACTTTTCAAACCTTTTCTGACTTCATTTGCTATTTTTCATGCATTTCATGATTTATTTTCAGCTAAGATGACCCTGAATTGAAAAGCACTGCAAATGAACTCTGAAATGGTTGAAAGTTGGCATGGTATCATCATTTCACACACATAGCATGTGCTAAAAATTTGAGAGGGTTACGGCAAAAACTGGATGCACTTCGTGTACAAAATGAACAATCTCTTTCGAAGTGTCAGGGTTTTGGACGAAAACTCGTCAGTTACAAAAGGATTTCAAATTTTTAAACATATTTCAACTAAAGACTTTTTATGCATTCAATATGCACCATTCAAAGCCACATCATCACTTTTCAAACCTTCTCTGACTTCGTTTGCTATTTTTCATGCATTTCATGATATATTTTGAGCTATGATGACCCTGAATTGAAAAGCACTGCAAATCAACTCTGAAATGGTTGAAAGTTGGCATGGTATCATCATTTCACCCACATAGCATGTGCTAAAAATTTGAGAGGGTTACGGCAAATACTGGATGCACTTCGTGTACAAAATGAACAATCTCTTTCGTAGTGTCAGGGTTCTGGACGAAAACTCATCAGTTACAAAAGGATTTCAAATTTTTAAACATATTTTAACTAAAGACTTTTTATGCATTCAATATGCACCATTCAAAGCCACATCATCACTTTTCAAACCTTTTCTGACTTCATTTGCTATTTTTCATGCATTTCATGATTTATTTTGAGCTAAGATGACCCTGAATTGAAAAGCACTGCAAATGAACTCTGAAATGGTTGAAAGTTGGCATGGTATCATCATTTCACCCACATTGCATGTGCTAAAAAGTTGAGAGGGTTACGGCAAAAACTGGATGCACTACGTGAACAAAATGAACAATCTCTTTCGAAGTGTCAAGGTTTTGGACGAAAACTCGTCAGTTACAAAAGGATTTCAAAATTTTAAACATATTTCAACTCAAGAATTTTTATGCATTCAATATGCACCATTCAAAGCCACATCATCACTTTTCAAACCTTTTCTAACTTCGTTTGCTATTTTTCATGCATTTCATGATATATTTTGAGCTAAGATGACCCTGAATTGAAAAGCACTGCAAATGAACTCTGAAATGGTTGAAAGTTGGCATGGTATCATCATTTCACCCACATAGCATGTGCTAAAAAGTTGAGAGGGTTACGGCAAAAACTGGATGCACTTCGTGTACAAAATGAACAATCTCTTACGAAGTGTCAGGGTTTTGGACGAAAACTCATCAGTTACAAAAGGATTTCAAATTTTTAAACATATTTCAACTCAAGAATTTTTATGCATTCAATATGCACCATTCAAAGCCACATCATCACTTTTCAAACCTTTTCTGACTTCGTTTGCTATTTTTCATGCATTTCTTGATTTATTTTGAGCTAAGATGACCCTGAAATGAAAAGCACTGCAAATGAACTCTGAAATGGTTGAAAGTTGGCATGGTATCATCATTTCACCCACATAGCATGTGCTAAAAAGTTGAGAGGGTTATGGCAAAAACTGGATGCACTTCGTGTACAAAATGAACAATCTCTTTCGAAGTGTCAGGGTTTTGGACGAAAACTCATCAGTTACAAAAGGATTTCAAATTTTTAAACATATTTCAACTCAAGACTTTTTATGCATTCAACATGCACCATTCAAAGCCACATCATCACTTTTCAAACCTTTTCTGACTTCATTTGCTATTTTTCATGCATTTCAGGATTTATTTTGAGCTAAGATGACCCTGAATTGAAAAGCACTGCAAATAAACTCTGAAATGGTTGAAAGTTGGCATGGTATCATCATTTCACCCACATTGCATGTGCTAAAAAGTTGAGAGGGTTACGGCAAAAACTGGATGCACTTCGTGTACAAAATGAACAATCTCTTTCGAAGTGTCAGGGTTTTGGACGAAAACTCGTCAGTTACAAAAGGATTTCAAATTTTTAAACATATTTCAACTAAAGACTTTTTATGCATTCAATATGCACCATTCAAAGCCACATCATCACTTTTCAAACCTTCTCTGACTTCGTTTGCTATTTTTCATGCATTTCATGATATATTTTGAGCTATGATGACCCTGAATTGAAAAGCACTGCAAATCAACTCTGAAATGGTTGAAAGTTGGCATGGTATCATCATTTCACCCACATAGCATGTGCTAAAAATTTGAGAGGGTTACGGCAAATACTGGATGCACTTCGTGTACAAAATGAACAATCTCTTTCGTAGTGTCAGGGTTCTGGACGAAAACTCATCAGTTACAAAAGGATTTCAAATTTTTAAACATATTTTAACTAAAGACTTTTTATGCATTCAATATGCACCATTCAAAGCCACATCATCACTTTTCAAACCTTTTCTGACTTCATTTGCTATTTTTCATGCATTTCATGATTTATTTTGAGCTAAGATGACCCTGAATTGAAAAGCACTGCAAATGAACTCTGAAATGGTTGAAAGTTGGCATGGTATCATCATTTCACCCACATTGCATGTGCTAAAAAGTTGAGAGGGTTACGGCAAAAACTGGATGCACTACGTGAACAAAATGAACAATCTCTTTCGAAGTGTCAAGGTTTTGGACGAAAACTCGTCAGTTACAAAAGGATTTCAAAATTTTAAACATATTTCAACTCAAGAATTTTTATGCATTCAATATGCACCATTCAAAGCCACATCATCACTTTTCAAACCTTTTCTAACTTCGTTTGCTATTTTTCATGCATTTCATGATATATTTTGAGCTAAGATGACCCTGAATTGAAAAGCACTGCAAATGAACTCTGAAATGGTTGAAAGTTGGCATGGTATCATCATTTCACCCACATAGCATGTGCTAAAAAGTTGAGAGGGTTACGGCAAAAACTGGATGCACTTCGTGTACAAAATGAACAATCTCTTACGAAGTGTCAGGGTTTTGGACGAAAACTCATCAGTTACAAAAGGATTTCAAAATTTTAAACATATTTCAACTCAAGAATTTTTATGCATTCAATATGCACCATTCAAAGCCACATCATCACTTTTCAAACCTTTTCTGACTTCGTTTGCTATTTTTCATGCATTTCTTGATTTATTTTGAGCTAAGATGACCCTGAAATGAAAAGCACTGCAAATGAACTCTGAAATGGTTGAAAGTTGGCATGGTATCATCATTTCACCCACATAGCATGTGCTAAAAAGTTGAGAGGGTTATGGCAAAAACTGGATGCACTTCGTGTACAAAATGAACAATCTCTTTCGAAGTGTCAGGGTTTTGGACGAAAACTCATCAGTTACAAAAGGATTTCAAATTTTTAAACATATTTCAACTCAAGACTTTTTATGCATTCAACATGCACCATTCAAAGCCACATCATCACTTTTCAAACCTTTTCTGACTTCATTTGCTATTTTTCATGCATTTCAGGATTTATTTTGAGCTAAGATGACCCTGAATTGAAAAGCACTGCAAATAAACTCTGAAATGGTTGAAAGTTGGCATGGTATCATCATTTCACCCACATTGCATGTGCTAAAAAGTTGAGAGGGTTACGGCAAAAACTGGATGCACTTCGTGTACAAAATGAACAATCTCTTTCGAAGTGTCAGGGTTTTGGACGAAAACTCATCAGTTACAAAAGGATTTCAAATTTTTAAACATATTTCAACTCAAGACTTTTTATGCATTCAACATGCACCATTCAAAGCCACATCATCACTTTTCAAACCTTCTCTGACTTCATTTGCTATTTTTCATGCATTTCAGGATTTATTTTGAGCTAAGATGACCCTGAATTGAAAAGCACTGCAAATAAACTCTGAAATGGTTGAAAGTTGGCATGGTATCATCATTTCACCCACATTGCATGTGCTAAAAAGTTGAGAGGGTTACGGCAAAAACTGGATGCACTTCGTGTACAAAATGAACAATCTCTTTCGAAGTGTCAGGGTTTTGGACGAAAACTCATCAGTTACAAAAGGATTTCAAATTTTTAAACATATTTCAACTCAAGAATTTTTATGCATTCAATATGCACCATTCAAAGCCACATCATCACTTTTCAAACCTTTTCTGACTTCGTTTGCTATTTTTCATGCATTTCATGATATATTTTGAGCTAAGATGACGCTGAATTGAAAAGCACTGCAAATCAACTCTGAAATGGTTCAAAGTTGGCATGGTATCATCATTTCACCCACATAGCATGTGCTAAAAATTTGAGAGGGTTACGGCAAAAACTGGATGCACTTCGTGTACAAAATGAACAATCTCTTTCGTAGTATCAGGGTTCTGGACGAAAACTCATCAGTTACAAAAGGATTTTAAATTTTTAAACATATTTCAACTCAAGACTTTTTATGCATTCAATATGCACCATTCAAAGCCACATCATCACTTTTCAAACCTTTTCTGACTTTGTTTGCTATTTTTCATGCATTTCATGATTTATTTTCAGCTAAGATGACCCTGAATTGAAAAGCACTGCAAATGAACTCTGAAATGGTTGAAAGTTGGCATGGTATCATCATTTCACCCACATAGCATGTGCTAAAAATTTGAGAGGGTTACGGCAAAAACTGGATGCACTTCGTGTACAAAATGAACAATCTCTTTCGAAGTGTCAGGGTTTTGGACGAAAACTCATCAGTTACAAAAGGATTTCAAATTTTTAAACATATTTCAACTCAAGACTTTTTATGCATTCAATATGCACCATTCAAAGCCACATCATCACTTTTCAAACCTTCTCTGACTTCATTTGCTATTTTTCATGCATGTCATGATTTATTTTGAGCTAAGATGACCCTGAATTGAAAAGTACTGCAAATGAACTCTGAAATGGTTGAAAGTTGGCATGGTATCATCATTTCACCCACATAGCATGTGCTGAAAAGTTGAGGGGGTTACGGCAAAAACTGGATGCACTTCCTGTACAAAATGAACAATCTCTTTCGAAGTGTCAGGGTTTTGGACGAAAACTCATCAGTTACAAAAGGATTTCAAAATTTTAAACATATTTCAACTCATAACTTTTTATGCATTCAATATGCACCATTCAAAGCCGCATCATCACTTTTCAAACCTTTTCTGACTTCATTTGCTATTTTTCATGCATTTCATGATTTATTTTGAGCTAAGATGACCCTGAATTGAAAAGCACTGCAAATGAACTCTGAAATGGTTGAAAGTTGGCATGGTATCATGATTTCACCCACATAGCATGTGCTAAAAAGTTGAGAGGGTTACGGCAAAAACTGGATGCACTACGTGAACAAAATGAACAATCTCTTTCGAAGTGTCAAGGTTTTGGACGAAAACTCGTCAGTTACAAAACGATTTCAAACTTTTAAACATATTTCAACTCAAGAATTTTTATGCATTCAATATGCACCATTCAAAGCCACATCATCACTTTTCAAACCTTTTCTGACTTCGTTTGCTATTTTTCATGCATTTAATGATTTATTTTGAGCTAATATGACCCTGAATTGAAAAGCACTGCAAATGAACTCTGAAATGGTTGAAATTTGGCATGGTATCATCATTTCACCCACATAGCATGTGCTAAAAAGTTGAGAGGGTTACGGCAAAAACTGGATGCACTTCGTGTACAAATTGAACAATCTCTTTCGAAGTGTCAGGGTTTTGGACGAAAACTCATCAGTTACAAAAGGATTTCAAATTTTTAAACATATTTCAACTAAAGACTTTTTAAGCATTCAATATGCACCATTCAAAGCCACATCATCACTTTTCAAACCTTTTCTCACTTCGTTTGCTATTTTTCATGCATTTCATGATATATTTTGAGCTAAGATGACCCTGAATTGAAAAGCACTGCAAATGAACTCTGAAATGGTTGAAAGTTGGCATGGTATCATCATTTCACCCACATAGCATGTGCTAAAAAGTTGAGAGGGTTACGGCAAAAACTGGATGCACTTCGTGTACAAATTGAACAATCTCTTTCGAAGTGTCAGGGTTTTGGACGAAAACTCATCAGTTACAAAAGGATTTCAAATTTTTAAACATATTTCAACTCATGACTTTTTATGCATTCAATATGCACCATTCAAAGCCACATCATCACTTTTCAAACCTTTTCTGACTTCATTTGCTATTTTTCATGCATTTCATGATTTATTTTGAGCTAAGATGACCCTGAATTGAAAAGCACTGCAAATGAACCCTGAAATGGTTGAAAGTTGGCATGGTATCATCATTTCACCCACATTGCATGTGCTAAAAAGTTGAGAGGGTTACGGCAAAAACTGGATGCACTTCGTGTACAAAATGAACAATCTCTTTCGAAGTGTCAGGGTTTTGGACGAAAACTCGTCAGTTACAAAAGGATTTCAAAATTTTAAACATATTTCAACTCAAGAATTTTTATGCATTCAATATGCACCATTCAAAGCCAAATCATCACTTTTCAAACCTTTTCTGACTTCGTTTGCTATTTTTCATGCATTTCATGATTTATTTTGAGCTAAGATGACCCTGAATTGAAAAGCACTGCAAATGAACTCTGAAATGGTTGAAAGTTGGCATGGTATCATCATTTCACCCACATAGCATGTGCTAAAAATTTGAGAGGGTTACGGCAAAAACTGGATGCACTTCGTGTACAAAATGAACAATCTCTTTCGAAGTGTCAGGGTTTTGGACGAAAACTCATCAGTTACAAAAGGATTTCAAATTTTTAAACATATTTCAACTCAAGACTTTTTATGCATTCAATATGCACCATTCAAAGCCACATCATCACTTTTCAAACCTTTTCTGACTTTGTTTGCTATTTTTCATGCATTTCATGATATATTTTGAGCTAAGATGACCCTGAATTGAAAAGCACTGCAAATGAACTCTGAAATGGTTGAAAGTTGGCATGGTATCATCATTTCACCCACATAGCATGTGCTAAAAAGTTGAGAGGGTTACGGCAAAAACTGGATGCACTTCGTGTACAAAATGAACAATCTCTTACGAAGTGTCAGGGTTTTGGACGAAAACTCATCAGTTACAAAAGGATTTCAAATTTTTAAACATATTTCAACTCAAGAATTTTTATGCATTCAATATGCACCATTCAAAGCCACATCATCACTTTTCAAACCATTTCTGACTTCGTTTGCTATTTTTCATGCATTTCTTGATTTATTTTGAGCTAAGATGACCCTGAAATGAAAAGCACTGCAAATGAACTCTGAAATGGTTGAAAGTTATCATGGTATCATCATTTCACCCACATAGCATGTGCTAAAAAGTTGAGAGGGTTACGGCAAAAACTGGATGCACTTCGTGTACAAAATGAACAATCTCTTTCGAAGTGTCAGGGTTTTGGACGAAAACTCATCAGTTACAAAAGGATTTCAAATTATTAAACATATTTCAACTCAAGACTTTTTATGCATTCAACATGCACCATTCAAAGCCACATCATCACTTTTCAAACCTTTTCTGACTTCATTTGCTATTTTTCATGCATTTCAGGATTTATTTTGAGCTAAGATGACCCTGAATTGAAAAGCACTGCAAATAAACTCTGAAATGGTTGAAAGTTGGCATGGTATCATCATTTCACCCACATTGCATGTGCTAAAAAGTTGAGAGGGTTACGGCAAAAACTGGATGCACTTCGTGTACAAAATGAACAATCTCTTTCGAAGTGTCAGGGTTTTGGACGAAAACTCATCAGTTACAAAAGGATTTCAAATTTTTAAACATATTTCAACTCAAGAATTTTTATGCATTCAATATGCACCATTCAAAGCCACATCATCACTTTTGAAACCTTTTCTGACTTCGTTTGCTATTTTTCATGCATTTCATGATATATTTTGAGCTAAGATGACCCTGAATTGAAAAGCACTGCAAATCAACTCTGAAATGGTTCAAAGTTGGCATGGTATCATCATTTCACCCACATAGCATGTGCTAAAAATTTGAGAGGGTTACGGCAAAAACTGGATGCACTTCGTGTACAAAATGAACAATCTCTTTCGTAGTGTCAGGGTTCTGGACGAAAACTCATCAGTTACAAAAGGATTTCAAATTTTTAAACATATTTTAACTAAAGACTTTTTATGCATTCAATATGCACCATTCAAAGCCACATCATCACTTTTCAAACCTTTTCTGACTTCATTTGCTATTTTTCATGCATTTCATGATTTATTTTCAGCTAAGATGACCCTGAATTGAAAAGCACTGCAAATGAACTCTGAAATGGTTGAAAGTTGGCATGGTATCATCATTTCACACACATAGCATGTGCTAAAAATTTGAGAGGGTTACGGCAAAAACTGGATGCACTTCGTGTACAAAATGAACAATCTCTTTCGAAGTGTCAGGGTTTTGGACGAAAACTCGTCAGTTACAAAAGGATTTCAAATTTTTAAACATATTTCAACTAAAGACTTTTTATGCATTCAATATGCACCATTCAAAGCCACATCATCACTTTTCAAACCTTCTCTGACTTCGTTTGCTATTTTTCATGCATTTCATGATATATTTTGAGCTATGATGACCCTGAATTGAAAAGCACTGCAAATCAACTCTGAAATGGTTGAAAGTTGGCATGGTATCATCATTTCACCCACATAGCATGTGCTAAAAATTTGAGAGGGTTACGGCAAAAACTGGATGCACTTCGTGTACAAAATGAACAATCTCTTTCGTAGTGTCAGGGTTCTGGACGAAAACTCATCAGTTACAAAAGGATTTCAAATTTTTAAACATATTTTTACTAAAGACTTTTTATGCATTCAATATGCACCATTCAAAGCCACATCATCACTTTTCAAACCTTTTCTGACTTCATTTGCTATTTTTCATGCATTTCTTGATTTATTTTGAGCTAAGATGACCCTGAAATGAAAACCACTGCAAATGAAATCTGAAATGGTTGAAAGTTGGCATGGTATCATCATTTCACCCACATAGCATGTGCTAAAAAGTTGAGAGGGTTACGGCAAAAACTGGATGCACTTCGTGTACAAAATGAACAATCTCTTTCGAAGTGTCAGGGTTTTGGACGAAAACTCATCAGTTACAAAAGGATTTCAAATTTTTAAACATATTTCAACTCAAGACTTTTTATGCATTCAACATGCACCATTCAAAGCCACATCATCACTTTTCAAACCTTTTCTGACTTCATTTGCTATTTTTCATGCATTTCAGGATTTATTTTGAGCTAAGATGACCCTGAATTGAAAAGCACTGCAAATAAACTCTGAAATGGTTGAAAGTTGGCATGGTATCATCATTTCACCCACATTGCATGTGCTAAAAATTTGAGAGGGTTACGGCAAAAACTGGATGCACTTCGTGTACAAAATGAACAATCTCTTTCGAAGTGTCAGGGTTTTGGACGAAAACTCATCAGTTACAAAAGGATTTCAAATTTTTAAACATATTTCAACTCAAGAATTTTTATGCATTCAACATGCACCATTCAAAGCCACATCATCACTTTTCAAACCTTTTCTGACTTCGTTTGCTATTTTTCATGCATTTCGATATATTTTGAGCTAAGATGACCCTGAATTGAAAAGCACTGCAAATCAACTCTGAAATGGTTCAAAGTTGGCATGGTATCATCATTTCACCCACATAGCATGTGCTAAAAAGTTGAGAGGGTTACGGCAAAAACTGGATGCACTTCGTGTACAAAATGAACAATCTCTTTCGAAGTGTCAGGGTTTTGGACGAAAACTCATCAGTTACAAAAGGATTTCAAATTTTTAAACATATTTCAACTCAAGACTTTTTATGCATTCAACATGCACCATTCAAAGCCACATCATCACTTTTCAAACCTTTTCTGACTTCATTTGCTATTTTTCATGCATTTCAGGATTTATTTTGAGCTAAGATGACCCTGAATTGAAAAGCACTGCAAATAAACTCTGAAATGGTTGAAAGTTGGCATGGTATCATCATTTCACCCACATTGCATGTGCTAAAAAGTTGAGAGGGTTACGGCAAAAACTGGATGCACTTCGTGTACAAAATGAACAATCTCTTTCGAAGTGTCAGGGTTTTGGACGAAAACTCATCAGTTACAAAAGGATTTCAAATTTTTAAACATATTTCAACTCAAGAATTTTTATGCATTCAACATGCACCATTCAAAGCCACATCATCACTTTTCAAACCTTTTCTGACTTCGTTTGCTATTTTTCATGCATTTCATGATATATTTTGAGCTAAGATGACCCTGAATTGAAAAGCACTGCAAATCAACTCTGAAATGGTTCAAAGTTGGCATGGTATCATCATTTCACCCACATAGCATGTGCTAAAAATTTGAGAGGGTTACGGCAAAAACTGGATGCACTTCGTGTACAAAATGAACAATCTCTTTCGTAGTGTCAGGGTTCTGGACGAAAACTCATCAGTTACAAAAGGATTTCAAATTTTTAAACATATTTTAACTAAAGACTTTTTATGCATTCAATATGCACCATTCAAAGCCACATCATCACTTTTCAAACCTTTTCTGACTTCATTTGCTATTTTTCATGCATTTCATGATTTATTTTCAGCTAAGATGACCCTGAATTGAAAAGCACTGCAAATGAACTCTGAAATGGTTGAAAGTTGGCATGGTATCATCATTTCACACACATAGCATGTGCTAAAAATTTGAGAGGGTTACGGCAAAAACTGGATGCACTTCGTGTACAAAATGAACAATCTCTTTCGAAGTGTCAGGGTTTTGGACGAAAACTCGTCAGTTACAAAAGGATTTCAAATTTTTAAACATATTTCAACTAAAGACTTTTTATGCATTCAATATGCACCATTCAAAGCCACATCATCACTTTTCAAACCTTCTCTGACTTCGTTTGCTATTTTTCATGCATTTCATGATATATTTTGAGCTATGATGACCCTGAATTGAAAAGCACTGCAAATCAACTCTGAAATGGTTGAAAGTTGGCATGGTATCATCATTTCACCCACATAGCATGTGCTAAAAATTTGAGAGGGTTACGGCAAAAACTGGATGCACTTCGTGTACAAAATGAACAATCTCTTTCGTAGTGTCAGGGTTCTGGACGAAAACTCATCAGTTACAAAAGGATTTCAAATTTTTAAACATATTTTTACTAAAGACTTTTTATGCATTCAATATGCACCATTCAAAGCCACATCATCACTTTTCAAACCTTTTCTGACTTCATTTGCTATTTTTCATGCATTTCTTGATTTATTTTGAGCTAAGATGACCCTGAAATGAAAACCACTGCAAATGAAATCTGAAATGGTTGAAAGTTGGCATGGTATCATCATTTCACCCACATAGCATGTGCTAAAAAGTTGAGAGGGTTACGGCAAAAACTGGATGCACTTCGTGTACAAAATGAACAATCTCTTTCGAAGTGTCAGGGTTTTGGACGAAAACTCATCAGTTACAAAAGGATTTCAAATTTTTAAACATATTTCAACTCAAGACTTTTTATGCATTCAACATGCACCATTCAAAGCCACATCATCACTTTTCAAACCTTTTCTGACTTCATTTGCTATTTTTCATGCATTTCAGGATTTATTTTGAGCTAAGATGACCCTGAATTGAAAAGCACTGCAAATAAACTCTGAAATGGTTGAAAGTTGGCATGGTATCATCATTTCACCCACATTGCATGTGCTAAAAATTTGAGAGGGTTACGGCAAAAACTGGATGCACTTCGTGTACAAAATGAACAATCTCTTTCGAAGTGTCAGGGTTTTGGACGAAAACTCATCAGTTACAAAAGGATTTCAAATTTTTAAACATATTTCAACTCAAGAATTTTTATGCATTCAACATGCACCATTCAAAGCCACATCATCACTTTTCAAACCTTTTCTGACTTCGTTTGCTATTTTTCATGCATTTCATGATATATTTTGAGCTAAGATGACCCTGAATTGAAAAGCACTGCAAATCAACTCTGAAATGGTTCAAAGTTGGCATGGTATCATCATTTCACCCACATAGCATGTGCTAAAAAGTTGAGAGGGTTACGGCAAAAACTGGATGCACTTCGTGTACAAAATGAACAATCTCTTTCGAAGTGTCAGGGTTTTGGACGAAAACTCATCAGTTACAAAAGGATTTCAAATTTTTAAACATATTTCAACTCAAGACTTTTTATGCATTCAACATGCACCATTCAAAGCCACATCATCACTTTTCAAACCTTTTCTGACTTCATTTGCTATTTTTCATGCATTTCAGGATTTATTTTGAGCTAAGATGACCCTGAATTGAAAAGCACTGCAAATAAACTCTGAAATGGTTGAAAGTTGGCATGGTATCATCATTTCACCCACATTGCATGTGCTAAAAAGTTGAGAGGGTTACGGCAAAAACTGGATGCACTTCGTGTACAAAATGAACAATCTCTTTCGAAGTGTCAGGGTTTTGGACGAAAACTCATCAGTTACAAAAGGATTTCAAATTTTTAAACATATTTCAACTCAAGAATTTTTATGCATTCAACATGCACCATTCAAAGCCACATCATCACTTTTCAAACCTTTTCTGACTTCGTTTGCTATTTTTCATGCATTTCATGATATATTTTGAGCTAAGATGACCCTGAATTGAAAAGCACTGCAAATCAACTCTGAAATGGTTCAAAGTTGGCATGGTATCATCATTTCACCCACATAGCATGTGCTAAAAATTTGAGAGGGTTACGGCAAAAACTGGATGCACTTCGTGTACAAAATGAACAATCTCTTTCGTAGTGTCAGGGTTCTGGACGAAAACTCATCAGTTACAAAAGGATTTCAAATTTTTAAACATATTTTAACTAAAGACTTTTTATGCATTCAATATGCACCATTCAAAGCCACATCATCACTTTTCAAACCTTTTCTGACTTCATTTGCTATTTTTCATGCATTTCATGATTTATTTTCAGCTAAGATGACCCTGAATTGAAAAGCACTGCAAATGAACTCTGAAATGGTTGAAAGTTGGCATGGTATCATCATTTCACACACATAGCATGTGCTAAAAATTTGAGAGGGTTACGGCAAAAACTGGATGCACTTCGTGTACAAAATGAACAATCTCTTTCGAAGTGTCAGGGTTTTGGACGAAAACTCGTCAGTTACAAAAGGATTTCAAATTTTTAAACATATTTCAACTAAAGACTTTTTATGCATTCAATATGCACCATTCAAAGCCACATCATCACTTTTCAAACCTTCTCTGACTTCGTTTGCTATTTTTCATGCATTTCATGATATATTTTGAGCTATGATGACCCTGAATTGAAAAGCACTGCAAATCAACTCTGAAATGGTTGAAAGTTGGCATGGTATCATCATTTCACCCACATAGCATGTGCTAAAAATTTGAGAGGGTTACGGCAAAAACTGGATGCACTTCGTGTACAAAATGAACAATCTCTTTCGTAGTGTCAGGGTTCTGGACGAAAACTCATCAGTTACAAAAGGATTTCAAATTTTTAAACATATTTTAACTAAAGACTTTTTATGCATTCAATATGCACCATTCAAAGCCACATCATCACTTTTCAAACCTTTTCTGACTTCATTTGCTATTTTTCATGCATTTCATGATTTATTTTGAGCTAAGATGACCCTGAATTGAAAAGCACTGCAAATGAACTCTGAAATGGTTGAAAGTTGGCATGGTATCATCATTTCACCCACATTGCATGTGCTAAAAAGTTGAGAGGGTTACGGCAAAAACTGGATGCACTACGTGAACAAAATGAACAATCTCTTTCGAAGTGTCAGGGTTTTGGACGAAAACTCATCAGTTACAAAAGGATTTCAAATTTTTAAACATATTTCAACTCAAGAATTTTTATGCATTCAATATGCACCATTCAAAGCCACATCATCACTTTTCAAACCTTTTCTGACTTCGTTTGCTATTTTTCATGCATTTCATGATATATTTTGACCTAAGATGACGCTGAATTGAAAAGCACTGCAAATCAACTCTGAAATGGTTCAAAGTTGGCATGGTATCATCATTTCACCCACATAGCATGTGCTAAAAATTTGAGAGGGTTACGGCAAAAACTGGATGCACTTCGTGTACAAAATGAACAATCTCTTTCGTAGTGTCAGGGTTCTGGACGAAAACTCATCAGTTACAAAAGGATTTCAAATTTTTAAACATATTTCAACTCAAGACTTTTTATGCATTCAATATGCACCATTCAAAGCCACATCATCACTTTTCAAACCTTTTCTGACTTTGTTTGCTATTTTTCATGCATTTCATGATTTATTTTCAGCTAAGATGACCCTGAATTGAAAAGCACTGCAAATGAACTCTGAAATGGTTGAAAGTTGGCATGGTATCATCATTTCACCCACATAGCATGTGCTAAAAATTTGAGAGGGTTACGGCAAAAACTGGATGCACTTCGTGTACAAAATGAACAATCTCTTTCGAAGTGTCAGGGTTTTGGACGAAAACTCATCAGTTACAAAAGGATTTCAAATTTTTAAACATATTTCAACTCAAGACTTTTTATGCATTCAATATGCACCATTCAAAGCCACATCATCACTTTTCAAACCTTCTCTGACTTCATTTGCTATTTTTCATGCATGTCATGATTTATTTTGAGCTAAGATGACCCTGAATTGAAAAGTACTGCAAATGAACTCTGAAATGGTTGAAAGTTGGCATGGTATCATCATTTCACCCACATAGCATGTGCTGAAAAGTTGAGGGGGTTACGGCAAAAACTGGATGCACTTCCTGTACAAAATGAACAATCTCTTTCGAAGTGTCAGGGTTTTGGACGAAAACTCATCAGTTACAAAAGGATTTCAAAATTTTAAACATATTTGAACTCATAACTTTTTATGCATTCAATATGCACCATTCAAAGCCGCATCATCACTTTTCAAACCTTTTCTGACTTCATTTGCTATTTTTCATGCATTTCATGATTTATTTTGAGCTAAGATGACCCTGAATTGAAAAGCACTGCAAATGAACTCTGAAATGGTTGAAAGTTGGCATGGTATCATGATTTCACCCACATAGCATGTGCTAAAAAGTTGAGAGGGTTACGGCAAAAACTGGATGCACTACGTGAACAAAATGAACAATCTCTTTCGAAGTGTCAAGGTTTTGGACGAAAACTCGTCAGTTACAAAACGATTTCAAACTTTTAAACATATTTCAACTCAAGAATTTTCATGCATTAAATATGCACCATTCAAAGCCACATCATCACTTTTCAAACCTTTTCTGACTTCGTTTGCTATTTTTCATGCATTTCATGATTTATTTTGAGCTAATATGACCCTGAATTGAAAAGCACTGCAAATGAACTCTGAAATGGTTGAAATTTGGCATGGTATCATCATTTCACCCACATAGCATGTGCTAAAAAGTTGAGAGGGTTACGGCAAAAACTGGATGCACTTCCTGTACAAAATGAACAATCTCTTTCGAAGTGTCAGGGTTTTGGACGAAAACTCATCAGTTACAAAAGGATTTCAAATTTTTAAACATATTTCAACTAAAGACTTTTTAAGCATTCAATATGCACCATTCAAAGCCACATCATCACTTTTCAAACCTTTTCTGACTTCGTTTGCTATTTTTCATGCATTTCATGATATATTTTGAGCTAAGATGACCCTGAATTGAAAAGCACTGCAAATGAACTCTGAAATGGTTGAAAGTTGGCATGGTATCATCATTTCACCCACATAGCATGTGCTAAAAAGTTGAGAGGGTTACGGCAAAAACTGGATGCACTTCGTGTACAAATTGAACAATCTCTTTCGAAGTGTCAGGGTTTTGGACGAAAACTCATCAGTAACAAAAGGATTTCAAATTTTTAAACATATTTCAACTCATGACTTTTTATGCATTCAATATGCACCATTCAAAGCCACATCATCACTTTTCAAACCTTTTCTGACTTCATTTGCTATTTTTCATGCATTTCATGATTTATTTTGAGCTAAGATGACCCTGAATTGAAAAGCACTGCAAATGAACCCTGAAATGGTTGAAAGTTGGCATGGTATCATCATTTCACCCACATTGCATGTGCTAAAAAGTTGAGAGGGTTACGGCAAAAACTGGATGCACTTCGTGTACAAAATGAACAATCTCTTTCGAAGTGTCAGGGTTTTGGACGAAAACTCGTCAGTTACAAAAGGATTTCAAAATTTTAAACATATTTCAACTCAAGAATTTTTATGCATTCAATATGCACCATTCAAAGCCAAATCATCACTTTTCAAACCTTTTCTGACTTCGTTTGCTATTTTTCATGCATTTCATGATTTATTTTGAGCTAAGATGACCCTGAATTGAAAAGCACTGCAAATGAACTCTGAAATGGTTGAAAGTTGGCATGGTATCATCATTTCACCCACATAGCATGTGCTAAAAATTTGAGAGGGTTACGGCAAAAACTGGATGCACTTCGTGTACAAAATGAACAATCTCTTTCGAAGTGTCAGGGTTTTGGACGAAAACTCATCAGTTACAAAAGGATTTCAAATTTTTAAACATATTTCAACTCAAGACTTTTTATGCATTCAATATGCACCATTCAAAGCCACATCATCACTTTTCAAACCTTTTCTGACTTCGTTTGCTATTTTTCATGCATTTCATGATATATTTTGAGCTAAGATGACCCTGAATTGAAAAGCACTGCAAATGAACTCTTAAATGGTTGAAAGTTGGCGTGGTATCATCATTTCACCCACATAGCATGTGCTAAAAAGTTGAGAGGGTTACGGCAAAAACTGGATGCACTTCGTGTACAAAATGAACAATCTCTTACGAAGTGTCAGGGTTTTGGACGAAAACTCATCAGTTACAAAAGGATTTCAAATTTTTAAACATATTTCAACTCAAGAATTTTTATGCATTCAATATGCACCATTCAAATCCACATCATCACTTTTCAAACCTTTTCTGACTTCGTTTGCTATTTTTCATGCATTTCTTGATTTATTTTGAGCTAAGATGACCCTGAAATGAAAAGCACTGCAAATGAACTCTGAAATGGTTGAAAGTTGGCATGGTATCATCATTTCACCCACATAGCATGTGCTAAAAAGTTGAGAGGGTTACGGCAAAAACTGGATGCACTTCGTGTACAAAATTAACAATCTCTTTCGAAGTGTCAGGGTTTTGGACGAAAACTCATCAGTTACAAAAGGATTTCAAATTTTTAAACATATTTCAACTCAAGACTTTTTATGCATTCAACATGCACCATTCAAAGCCACATCATCACTTTTCAAACCTTTTCTGACTTCATTTGCTATTTTTCATGCATTTCAGGATTTATTTTGAGCTAAGATGACCCTGAATTGAAAAGCACTGCAAATAAACTCTGAAATGGTTGAAAGTTGGCATGGTATCATCATTTCACCCACATTGCATGTGCTAAAAAGTTGAGAGGGTTACGGCAAAAACTGGATGCACTTCGTGTACAAAATGAACAATCTCTTTCGAAGTGTCAGGGTTTTGGACGAAAACTCATCAGTTACAAAAGGATTTCAAATTTTTAAACATATTTCAACTCAAGAATTTTTATGCATTCAATATGCACCATTCAAAGCCACATCATCACTTTTCAAACCTTTTCTGACTTCGTTTGCTATTTTTCATGCATTTCATGATATATTTTGAGCTAAGATGACCCTGAATTGAAAAGCACTGCAAATCAACTCTGAAATGGTTCAAAGTTGGCATGGTATCATCATTTCACCCACATAGCATGTGCTAAAAATTTGAGAGGGTTACGGCAAAAACTGGATGCACTTCGTGTACAAAATGAACAATCTCTTTCGTAGTGTCAGGGTTCTGGACGAAAACTCATCAGTTACAAAAGGATTTCAAATTTTTAAACATATTTTAACTAAAGACTTTTTATGCATACAATATGCACCATTCAAAGCCACATCATCACTTTTCAAACCTTTTCTGACTTCATTTGCTATTTTTCATGCATTTCATGATTTATTTTCAGCTAAGATGACCCTGAATTGAAAAGCACTGCAAATGAACTCTGAAATGGTTGAAAGTTGGCATGGTATCATCATTTCACACACATAGCATGTGCTAAAAATTTGAGAGGGTTACGGCAAAAACTGGATGCACTTCGTGTACAAAATGAACAATCTCTTTCGAAGTGTCAGGGTTTTGGACGAAAACTCGTCAGTTACAAAAGGATTTCAAATTTTTAAACATATTTCAACTAAAGACTTTTTATGCATTCAATATGCACCATTCAAAGCCACATCATCACTTTTCAAACCTTCTCTGACTTCGTTTGCTATTTTTCATGCATTTCATGATATATTTTGAGCTATGATGACCCTGAATTGAAAAGCACTGCAAATCAACTCTGAAATGGTTGAAAGTTGGAATGGTATCATCATTTGACCCACATAGCATGTGCTAAAAATTTGAGAGGGTTACGGCAAAAACTGGATGCACTTCGTGTACAAAATGAACAATCTCTTTCGTAGTGTCAGGGTTCTGGACGAAAACTCATCAGTTACAAAAGGATTTCAAATTTTTAAACATATTTTAACTAAAGACTTTTTATGCATTCAATATGCACCATTCAAAGCCACATCATCACTTTTCAAACCTTTTCTGACTTCATTTGCTATTTTTCATGCATTTCATGATTTATTTTGAGCTAAGATGACCCTGAATTGAAAAGCACTGCAAATGAACTCTGAAATGGTTGAAAGTTGGCATGGTATCATCATTTCACCCACATAGAATGTGCTAAAAATTTGAGAGGGTTACGGCAAAAACTGGATGCACTTCATGTACAAAATGAACAATCTCTTTCGAAGTGTCAGGGTTTTGGACGAAAACTCGTCAGTTACAAAAGGATTTCAAATTTTTAAACATATTTCAACTAAAGACTTTTTATGCATTCAATATGCACCATTCAAAGCCACATCATCACTTTTCAAACCTTCTCTGACTTCGTTTGCTATTTTTCATGCATTTCATGATTTATTTTGAGCTAAGATGACCCTGAATTGAAAAGCACTGCAAATGAACTCTGAAATGGTTGAAAGTTGGCATGGTATCATCATTTCACCCACATAGCATGTGCTTAAAATTTGAGAGTGTTACGGCAAAAACTGGATGCACTTCCTGTACAAAATGAACAATCTCTTTCGAAGTGTCAGGGTTTTGGACGAAAACTCAATAGTTACAAAAGGATTTCAAAATTTTAAACATATTTCAACTCAATAATTTTTAAGCATTCAATATGCACCATTCAAAGCCACATCATCACTTTTCAAACCTTTTCTGACTTCGTTTGCTATTTTTCATGCATTTCATGATATATTTTGAGCTAAGATGACCCTGAATTGAAAAGCACTGCAAATGAACTCTGAAATGGTTGAAAGTTGGCATGGTATCATCATTTCACCCACATAGCATGTGCTAAAAAGTTGAGAGGGTTACGGCAAAAACTGGATGCACTTCGTGTACAAAATGAACAATCTCTTTCGAAGTGTCAGGTTTTGGACGAAAACTCATCAGTTACAAAAGGATTTCAAATTTTTAAACATATTTCAACTCAAGAATTTATATGCATTCAATATGCACCATTCAAAGCCACATCATCACTTTTCAAACCTTTTCTGACTTCGTTTGCTATTTTTCATGCATTTCTTGATTTATTTTGAGCTAAGATGACCCTGAATTGAAAAGCACTGCAAATGAACTCTGAAATGGTTGAAAGTTGGCATGGTATCATCATTTCACCCACATAGCATGTGCTAAAAAGTTGAGAGGGTTACGGCAAAAACTGGATGCACTTCATGTACAAAATGAACAATCTCTTTCGAAGTGTCAGGGTTTTGGACGAAAACTCATCAGTTACAAAAGGATTTCAAATTTTTAAGCATATTTCAACTCAAGACTTTTTATGCATTCAATATGCACCATTCAAAGCCACATCATCACTTTTCAAACCTTTTCTGACTTCGTTTGCTATTTTTCATGCATTTCATGATTTATTTTGAGCTAAGATGACCCTGAATTGAAAAGCACTACAAATGAACTCTGAAATGGTTGAAAGTTGGCATGGTATCATCATTTCACCCACATAGCATGTGCTAAAAAGTTGAGAGGGTTACGGCAAAAACTGGATGCACTTCGTGTACAAAATGAACAATCTCTTACGAAGTGTCAGGGTTTTGGACGAAAACTCATCAGTTACAAAAGGATTTCAAATTTTTAAACATATTTCAACTCAAGAATTTTTATGCATTCAATATGCACCATTCAAAGCCACATCATCACTTTTCAAACCTTTTCTGACTTCGTTTGCTATTTTTCATGCATTTCTTGATTTATTTTGAGCTAAGATGACCCTGAATTGAAAAGCACTGCAAATGAACTCTGAAATGGTTGAAAGTTGGCATGGTATCATCATTTCACCCACATAGAATGTGCTAAAAAGTTGAGAGGGTTACGGCAAAAACTGGATGCACTTCGTGTACAAAATGAACAATCTCTTTCGAAGTGTCAGGGTTTTGGACGAAAACTCATCAGTTACAAAAGGATTTCAAATTTTTAAACATATTTCAACTCAAGAATTTATATGCATTCAATATGCACCATTCAAAGCCACATCATCACTTTTCAAACCTTTTCTGACTTCGTTTGCTATTTTTCATGCATTTCTTGATTTATTTTGAGCTAAGATGACCCTGAATTGAAAAGCACTGCAAATGAACTCTGAAATGGTTGAAAGTTGGCATGGTATCATCATTTCACCCACATAGCATGTGCTAAAAAGTTGAGAGGGTTACGGCAAAAACTGGATGCACTTCATGTACAAAATGAACAATCTCTTTCGAAGTGTCAGGGTTTTGGACGAAAACTCATCAGTTACAAAAGGATTTCAAATTTTTAAACATATTTCAACTCAAGAATTTATATGCATTCAATATGCACCATTCAAAGCCACATCATCACTTTTCAAACCTTCTCTGACTTCGTTTGCTATTTTTCATGCATTTCATGATTTATTTTGAGCTAAGATGACCCTGAATTGAAAAGCACTGCAAATGAACTCTGAAATGGTTGAAAGTTGGCATGGTATCATCATTTCACCCACATAGAATGTGCTAAAAATTTGAGAGGGTTACGGCAAAAACTGGATGCACTTCGTGTACAAAATGAACAATCTCTTTCGAAGTGTCAGGGTTTTGGACGAAAACTCGTCAGTTACAAAAGGATTTCAAAATTTTAAACATATTTCAACTAAAGACTTTTTATGCATTCAATATGCACCATTCAAAGCCACATCATCACTTTTCAAACCTTCTCTGACTTCGTTTGCTATTTTTCATGCATTTCATGATTTATTTTGAGCTAAGATGACCCTGAATTGAAAAGCACTGCAAATGAACTCTGAAATGGTTGAAAGTTGGCATGGTATCATCATTTCACCCACATAGCATGTGCTTAAAATTTGAGAGTGTTACGGCAAAAACTGGATGCACTTCCTGTACAAAATGAACAATCTCTTTCGAAGTGTCAGGGTTTTGGACGAAAACTCAATAGTTACAAAAGGATTTCAAAATTTTAAACATATTTCAACTCAATAATTTTTAAGCATTCAATATGCACCATTCAAAGCCACATCATCACTTTTCAAACCTTTTCTGACTTCGTTTGCTATTTTTCATGCATTTCATGATATATTTTGAGCTAAGATGACCCTGAATTGAAAAGCACTGCAAATGAACTCTGAAATGGTTGAAAGTTGGCATGGTATCATCATTTCACCCACATAGCATGTGCTAAAAAGTTGAGAGGGTTACGGCAAAAACTGGATGCACTTCGTGTACAAAATGAACAATCTCTTTCGAAGTGTCAGGGTTTTGGACGAAAACTCATCAGTTACAAAAGGATTTCAAATTTTTAAACATATTTCAACTCAAGAATTTATATGCATTCAATATGCACCATTCAAAGCCACATCATCACTTTTCAAACCTTTTCTGACTTCGTTTGCTATTTTTCATGCATTTCTTGATTTATTTTGAGCTAAGATGACCCTGAATTGAAAAGCACTGCAAATGAACTCTGAAATGGTTGAAAGTTGGCATGGTATCATCATTTCACCCACATAGCATGTGCTAAAAAGTTGAGAGGGTTACGGCAAAAACTGGATGCACTTCATGTACAAAATGAACAATCTCTTTCGAAGTGTCAGGGTTTTGGACGAAAACTCATCAGTTACAAAAGGATTTCAAATTTTTAAGCATATTTCAACTCAAGACTTTTTATGCATTCAATATGCACCATTCAAAGCCACATCATCACTTTTCAAACCTTTTCTGACTTCGTTTGCTATTTTTCATGCATTTCATGATTTATTTTGAGCTAAGATGACCCTGAATTGAAAAGCACTACAAATGAACTCTGAAATGGTTGAAAGTTGGCATGGTATCATCATTTCACCCACATAGCATGTGCTAAAAAGTTGAGAGGGTTACGGCAAAAACTGGATGCACTTCGTGTACAAAATGAACAATCTCTTACGAAGTGTCAGGGTTTTGGACGAAAACTCATCAGTTACAAAAGGATTTCAAATTTTTAAACATATTTCAACTCAAGAATTTATATGCATTCAATATGCACCATTCAAAGCCACATCATCACTTTTCAAACCTTTTCTGACTTCGTTTGCTATTTTTCATGCATTTCTTGATTTATTTTGAGCTAAGATGACCCTGAATTGAAAAGCACTGCAAATGAACTCTGAAATGGTTGAAAGTTGGCATGGTATCATCATTTCACCCACATAGCATGTGCTAAAAAGTTGAGAGGGTTACGGCAAAAACTGGATGCACTTCATGTACAAAATGAACAATCTCTTTCGAAGTGTCAGGGTTTTGGACGAAAACTCATCAGTTACAAAAGTATTTCAAATTTTTAAGCATATTTCAACTCAAGACTTTTTATGCATTCAATATGCACCATTCAAAGCCACATCATCACTTTTCAAACCTTTTCTGACTTCGTTTGCTATTTTTCATGCATTTCATGATTTATTTTGAGCTAAGATGACCCTGAATTGAAAAGCACTACAAATGAACTCTGAAATGGTTGAAAGTTGGCATGGTATCATCATTTCACCCACATAGCATGTGCTAAAAAGTTGAGAGGGTTACGGCAAAAACTGGATGCACTTCGTGTACAAAATGAACAATCTCTTACGAAGTGTCAGGGTTTTGGACGAAAACTCATCAGTTACAAAAGGATTTCAAATTTTTAAACATATTTCAACTCAAGAATTTTTATGCATTCAATATGCACCATTCAAAGCCACATCATCACTTTTCAAACCTTTTCTGACTTCGTTTGCTATTTTTCATGCATTTCTTGATTTATTTTGAGCTAAGATGACCCTGAATTGAAAAGCACTGCAAATGAACTCTGAAATGGTTGAAAGTTGGCATGGTATCATCATTTCACCCACATAGAATGTGCTAAAAAGTTGAGAGGGTTACGGCAAAAACTGGATGCACTTCGTGTACAAAATGAACAATCTCTTTCGAAGTGTCAGGGTTTTGGACGAAAACTCATCAGTTACAAAAGGATTTCAAATTTTTAAACATATTTCAACTCAAGAATTTATATGCATTCAATATGCACCATTCAAAGCCACATCATCACTTTTCAAACCTTTTCTGACTTCGTTTGCTATTTTTCATGCATTTCTTGATTTATTTTGAGCTAAGATGACCCTGAATTGAAAAGCACTGCAAATGAACTCTGAAATGGTTGAAAGTTGGCATGGTATCATCATTTCACCCACATAGCATGTGCTAAAAAGTTGAGAGGGTTACGGCAAAAACTGGATGCACTTCATGTACAAAATGAACAATCTCTTTCGAAGTGTCAGGGTTTTGGACGAAAACTCATCAGTTACAAAAGGATTTCAAATTTTTAAACATATTTCAACTCAAGAATTTATATGCATTCAATATGCACCATTCAAAGCCACATCATCACTTTTCAAACCTTCTCTGACTTCGTTTGCTATTTTTCATGCATTTCATGATTTATTTTGAGCTAAGATGACCCTGAATTGAAAAGCACTGCAAATGAACTCTGAAATGGTTGAAAGTTGGCATGGTATCATCATTTCACCCACATAGAATGTGCTAAAAATTTGAGAGGGTTACGGCAAAAACTGGATGCACTTCGTGTACAAAATGAACAATCTCTTTCGAAGTGTCAGGGTTTTGGACGAAAACTCGTCAGTTACAAAAGGATTTCAAATTTTTAAACATATTTCAACTAAAGACTTTTTATGCATTCAATATGCACCATTCAAAGCCACATCATCACTTTTCAAACCTTCTCTGACTTCGTTTGCTATTTTTCATGCATTTCATGATTTATTTTGAGCTAAGATGACCCTGAATTGAAAAGCACTGCAAATGAACTCTGAAATGGTTGAAAGTTGGCATGGTATCATCATTTCACCCACATAGCATGTGCTTAAAATTTGAGAGTGTTACGGCAAAAACTGGATGCACTTCCTGTACAAAATGAACAATCTCTTTCGAAGTGTCAGGGTTTTGGACGAAAACTCAATAGTTACAAAAGGATTTCAAAATTTTAAACATATTTCAACTCAATAATTTTTAAGCATTCAATATGCACCATTCAAAGCCACATCATCACTTTTCAAACCTTTTCTGACTTCGTTTGCTATTTTTCATGCATTTCATGATATATTTTGAGCTAAGATGACCCTGAATTGAAAAGCACTGCAAATGAACTCTGAAATGGTTGAAAGTTGGCATGGTATCATCATTTCACCCACATAGCATGTGCTAAAAAGTTGAGAGGGTTACGGCAAAAACTGGATGCACTTCGTGTACAAAATGAACAATCTCTTTCGAAGTGTCAGGGTTTTGGACGAAAACTCATCAGTTACAAAAGGATTTCAAATTTTTAAACATATTTCAACTCAAGAATTTATATGCATTCAATATGCACCATTCAAAGCCACATCATCACTTTTCAAACCTTTTCTGACTTCGTTTGCTATTTTTCATGCATTTCTTGATTTATTTTGAGCTAAGATGACCCTGAATTGAAAAGCACTGCAAATGAACTCTGAAATGGTTGAAAGTTGGCATGGTATCATCATTTCACCCACATAGCATGTGCTAAAAAGTTGAGAGGGTTACGGCAAAAACTGGATGCACTTCATGTACAAAATGAACAATCTCTTTCGAAGTGTCAGGGTTTTGGACGAAAACTCATCAGTTACAAAAGGATTTCAAATTTTTAAGCATATTTCAACTCAAGACTTTTTATGCATTCAATATGCACCATTCAAAGCCACATCATCACTTTTCAAACCTTTTCTGACTTCGTTTGCTATTTTTCATGCATTTCATGATTTATTTTGAGCTAAGATGACCCTGAATTGAAAAGCACTACAAATGAACTCTGAAATGGTTGAAAGTTGGCATGGTATCATCATTTCACCCGCATAGCATGTGCTAAAAAGTTGAGAGGGTTACGGCAAAAACTGGATGCACTTCGTGTACAAAATGAACAATCTCTTACGAAGTGTCAGGGTTTTGGACGAAAACTCATCAGTTACAAAAGGATTTCAAATTTTTAAACATATTTCAACTCAAGAATTTTTATGCATTCAATATGCACCATTCAAAGCCACATCATCACTTTTCAAACCTTTTCTGACTTCGTTTGCTATTTTTCATGCATTTCTTGATTTATTTTGAGCTAAGATGACCCTGAATTGAAAAGCACTGCAAATGAACTCTGAAATGGTTGAAAGTTGGCATGGTATCATCATTTCACCCACATAGAATGTGCTAAAAAGTTGAGAGGGTTACGGCAAAAACTGGATGCACTTCGTGTACAAAATGAACAATCTCTTTCGAAGTGTCAGGGTTTTGGACGAAAACTCATCAGTTACAAAAGGATTTCAAATTTTTAAACATATTTCAACTCAAGAATTTATATGCATTCAATATGCACCATTCAAAGCCACATCATCACTTTTCAAACCTTTTCTGACTTCGTTTGCTATTTTTCATGCATTTCTTGATTTATTTTGAGCTAAGATGACCCTGAATTGAAAAGCACTGCAAATGAACTCTGAAATGGTTGAAAGTTGGCATGGTATCATCATTTCACCCACATAGCATGTGCTAAAAAGTTGAGAGGGTTACGGCAAAAACTGGATGCACTTCATGTACAAAATGAACAATCTCTTTCGAAGTGTCAGGGTTTTGGACGAAAACTCATCAGTTACAAAAGGATTTCAAATTTTTAAACATATTTCAACTCAAGAATTTATATGCATTCAATATGCACCATTCAAAGCCACATCATCACTTTTCAAACCTTCTCTGACTTCGTTTGCTATTTTTCATGCATTTCATGATTTATTTTGAGCTAAGATGACCCTGAATTGAAAAGCACTGCAAATGAACTCTGAAATGGTTGAAAGTTGGCATGGTATTATCATTTCACCCACATAGAATGTGCTAAAAATTTGAGAGGGTTACGGCAAAAACTGGATGCACTTCGTGTACAAAATGAACAATCTCTTTCGAAGTGTCAGGGTTTTGGACGAAAACTCGTCAGTTACAAAAGGATTTCAAATTTTTAAACATATTTCAACTAAAGACTTTTTATGCATTCAATATGCACCATTCAAAGCCACATCATCACTTTTCAAACCTTCTCTGACTTCGTTTGCTATTTTTCATGCATTTCATGATTTATTTTGAGCTAAGATGACCCTGAATTGAAAAGCACTGCAAATGAACTCTGAAATGGTTGAAAGTTGGCATGGTATCATCATTTCACCCACATAGCATGTGCTTAAAATTTGAGAGTGTTACGGCAAAAACTGGATGCACTTCCTGTACAAAATGAACAATCTCTTTCGAAGTGTCAGGGTTTTGGACGAAAACTCAATAGTTACAAAAGGATTTCAAAATTTTAAACATATTTCAACTCAATAATTTTTAAGCATTCAATATGCACCATTCAAAGCCACATCATCACTTTTCAAACCTTTTCTGACTTCGTTTGCTATTTTTCATGCATTTCATGATATATTTTGAGCTAAGATGACCCTGAATTGAAAAGCACTGCAAATGAACTCTGAAATGGTTGAAAGTTGGCATGGTATCATCATTTCACCCACATAGCATGTGCTAAAAAGTTGAGAGGGTTACGGCAAAAACTGGATGCACTTCGTGTACAAAATGAACAATCTCTTTTGAAGTGTCAGGTTTTGGACGAAAACTCATCAGTTACAAAAGGATTTCAAATTTTTAAACATATTTCAACTCAAGAATTTATATGCATTCAATATGCACCATTCAAAGCCACATCATCACTTTTCAAACCTTTTCTGACTTCGTTTGCTATTTTTCATGCATTTCTTGATTTATTTTGAGCTAAGATGACCCTGAATTGAAAAGCACTGCAAATGAACTCTGAAATGGTTGAAAGTTGGCATGGTATCATCATTTCACCCACATAGCATGTGCTAAAAAGTTGAGAGGGTTACGGCAAAAACTGGATGCACTTCATGTACAAAATGAACAATCTCTTTCGAAGTGTCAGGGTTTTGGACGAAAACTCATCAGTTACAAAAGGATTTCAAATTTTTAAACATATTTCAACTCAAGAATTTATATGCATTCAATATGCACCATTCAAAGCCACATCATCACTTTTCAAACCTTCTCTGACTTCGTTTGCTATTTTTCATGCATTTCATGATTTATTTTGAGCTAAGATGACCCTGAATTGAAAAGCACTGCAAATGAACTCTGAAATGGTTGAAAGTTGGCATGGTATTATCATTTCACCCACATAGAATGTGCTAAAAATTTGAGAGGGTTACGGCAAAAACTGGATGCACTTCGTGTACAAAATGAACAATCTCTTTCGAAGTGTCAGGGTTTTGGACGAAAACTCGTCAGTTACAAAAGGATTTCAAATTTTTAAACATATTTCAACTAAAGACTTTTTATGCATTCAATATGCACCATTCAAAGCCACATCATCACTTTTCAAACCTTCTCTGACTTCGTTTGCTATTTTTCATGCATTTCATGATTTATTTTGAGCTAAGATGACCCTGAATTGAAAAGCACTGCAAATGAACTCTGAAATGGTTGAAAGTTGGCATGGTATCATCATTTCACCCACATAGCATGTGCTTAAAATTTGAGAGTGTTACGGCAAAAACTGGATGCACTTCCTGTACAAAATGAACAATCTCTTTCGAAGTGTCAGGGTTTTGGACGAAAACTCAATAGTTACAAAAGGATTTCAAAATTTTAAACATATTTCAACTCAATAATTTTTAAGCATTCAATATGCACCATTCAAAGCCACATCATCACTTTTCAAACCTTTTCTGACTTCGTTTGCTATTTTTCATGCATTTCATGATATATTTTGAGCTAAGATGACCCTGAATTGAAAAGCACTGCAAATGAACTCTGAAATGGTTGAAAGTTGGCATGGTATCATCATTTCACCCACATAGCATGTGCTAAAAAGTTGAGAGGGTTACGGCAAAAACTGGATGCACTTCGTGTACAAAATGAACAATCTCTTTTGAAGTGTCAGGTTTTGGACGAAAACTCATCAGTTACAAAAGGATTTCAAATTTTTAAACATATTTCAACTCAAGAATTTATATGCATTCAATATGCACCATTCAAAGCCACATCATCACTTTTCAAACCTTTTCTGACTTCGTTTGCTATTTTTCATGCATTTCTTGATTTATTTTGAGCTAAGATGACCCTGAATTGAAAAGCACTGCAAATGAACTCTGAAATGGTTGAAAGTTGGCATGGTATCATCATTTCACCCACATAGCATGTGCTAAAAAGTTGAGAGGGTTACGGCAAAAACTGGATGCACTTCATGTACAAAATGAACAATCTCTTTCGAAGTGTCAGGGTTTTGGACAAAAACTCATCAGTTACAAAAGGATTTCAAATTTTTAAGCATATTTCAACTCAAGACTTTTTATGCATTCAATATGCACCATTCAAAGCCACATCATCACTTTTCAAACCTTTTCTGACTTCGTTTGCTATTTTTCATGCATTTCATGATTTATTTTGAGCTAAGATGACCCTGAATTGAAAAGCACTACAAATGAACTCTGAAATGGTTGAAAGTTGGCATGGTATCATCATTTCACCCACATAGCATGTGCTAAAAAGTTGAGAGGGTTACGGCAAAAACTGGATGCACTTCATGTACAAAATGAACAATCTCTTTCGAAGTGTCAGGGTTTTGGACGAAAACTCATCAGTTACAAAAGGATTTCAAATTTTTAAGCATATTTCAACTCAAGACTTTTTATGCATTCAATATGCACCATTCAAAGCCACATCATCACTTTTCAAACCTTTTCTGACTTCGTTTGCTATTTTTCATGCATTTCATGATTTATTTTGAGCTAAGATGACCCTGAATTGAAAAGCACTACAAATGAACTCTGAAATGGTTGAAAGTTGGCATGGTATCATCATTTCACCCGCATAGCATGTGCTAAAAAGTTGAGAGGGTTACGGCAAAAACTGGATGCACTTCGTGTACAAAATGAACAATCTCTTACGAAGTGTCAGGGTTTTGGACGAAAACTCATCAGTTACAAAAGGATTTCAAATTTTTAAACATATTTCAACTCAAGAATTTTTATGCATTCAATATGCACCATTCAAAGCCACATCATCACTTTTCAAACCTTTTCTGACTTCGTTTGCTATTTTTCATGCATTTCTTGATTTATTTTGAGCTAAGATGACCCTGAATTGAAAAGCACTGCAAATGAACTCTGAAATGGTTGAAAGTTGGCATGGTATCATCATTTCACCCACATAGAATGTGCTAAAAAGTTGAGAGGGTTACGGCAAAAACTGGATGCACTTCGTGTACAAAATGAACAATCTCTTTCGAAGTGTCAGGGTTTTGGACGAAAACTCATCAGTTACAAAAGGATTTCAAATTTTTAAACATATTTCAACTCAAGAATTTATATGCATTCAATATGCACCATTCAAAGCCACATCATCACTTTTCAAACCTTTTCTGACTTCGTTTGCTATTTTTCATGCATTTCTTGATTTATTTTGAGCTAAGATGACCCTGAATTGAAAAGCACTGCAAATGAACTCTGAAATGGTTGAAAGTTGGCATGGTATCATCATTTCACCCACATAGCATGTGCTAAAAAGTTGAGAGGGTTACGGCAAAAACTGGATGCACTTCATGTACAAAATGAACAATCTCTTTCGAAGTGTCAGGGTTTTGGACGAAAACTCATCAGTTACAAAAGGATTTCAAATTTTTAAACATATTTCAACTCAAGAATTTATATGCATTCAATATGCACCATTCAAAGCCACATCATCACTTTTCAAACCTTCTCTGACTTCGTTTGCTATTTTTCATGCATTTCATGATTTATTTTGAGCTAAGATGACCCTGAATTGAAAAGCACTGCAAATGAACTCTGAAATGGTTGAAAGTTGGCATGGTATCATCATTTCACCCACATAGAATGTGCTAAAAATTTGAGAGGGTTACGGCAAAAACTGGATGCACTTCGTGTACAAAATGAACAATCTCTTTCGAAGTGTCAGGGTTTTGGACGAAAACTTGTCAGTTACAAAAGGATTTCAAATTTTTAAACATATTTCAACTAAAGACTTTTTATGCATTCAATATGCACCATTCAAAGCCACATCATCACTTTTCAAACCTTCTCTGACTTCGTTTGCTATTTTTCATGCATTTCATGATTTATTTTGAGCTAAGATGACCCTGAATTGAAAAGCACTGCAAATGAACTCTGAAATGGTTGAAAGTTGGCATGGTATCATCATTTCACCCACATAGCATGTGCTTAAAATTTGAGAGTGTTACGGCAAAAACTGGATGCACTTCCTGTACAAAATGAACAATCTCTTTCGAAGTGTCAGGGTTTTGGACGAAAACTCAATAGTTACAAAAGGATTTCAAAATTTTAAACATATTTCAACTCAATAATTTTTAAGCATTCAATATGCACCATTCAAAGCCACATCATCACTTTTCAAACCTTTTCTGACTTCGTTTGCTATTTTTCATGCATTTCATGATATATTTTGAGCTAAGATGACCCTGAATTGAAAAGCACTGCAAATGAACTCTGAAATGGTTGAAAGTTGGCATGGTATCATCATTTCACCCACATAGCATGTGCTAAAAAGTTGAGAGGGTTACGGCAAAAACTGGATGCACTTCGTGTACAAAATGAACAATCTCTTTCGAAGTGTCAGGGTTTTGGACGAAAACTCATCAGTTACAAAAGGATTTCAAATTTTTAAACATATTTCAACTCAAGAATTTATATGCATTCAATATGCACCATTCAAAGCCACATCATCACTTTTCAAACCTTTTCTGACTTCGTTTGCTATTTTTCATGCATTTCTTGATTTATTTTGAGCTAAGATGACCCTGAATTGAAAAGCACTGCAAATGAACTCTGAAATGGTTGAAAGTTGGCATGGTATCATCATTTCACCCACATAGCATGTGCTAAAAAGTTGAGAGGGTTACGGCAAAAACTGGATGCACTTCATGTACAAAATGAACAATCTCTTTCGAAGTGTCAGGGTTTTGGACGAAAACTCATCAGTTACAAAAGGATTTCAAATTTTTAAGCATATTTCAACTCAAGACTTTTTATGCATTCAATATGCACCATTCAAAGCCACATCATCACTTTTCAAACCTTTTCTGACTTCGTTTGCTATTTTTCATGCATTTCATGATTTATTTTGAGCTAAGATGACCCTGAATTGAAAAGCACTACAAATGAACTCTGAAATGGTTGAAAGTTGGCATGGTATCATCATTTCACCCGCATAGCATGTGCTAAAAAGTTGAGAGGGTTACGGCAAAAACTGGATGCACTTCGTGTACAAAATGAACAATCTCTTACGAAGTGTCAGGGTTTTGGACGAAAACTCATCAGTTACAAAAGGATTTCAAATTTTTAAACATATTTCAACTCAAGAATTTTTATGCATTCAATATGCACCATTCAAAGCCACATCATCACTTTTCAAACCTTTTCTGACTTCGTTTGCTATTTTTCATGCATTTCTTGATTTATTTTGAGCTAAGATGACCCTGAATTGAAAAGCACTGCAAATGAACTCTGAAATGGTTGAAAGTTGGCATGGTATCATCATTTCACCCACATAGAATGTGCTAAAAAGTTGAGAGGGTTACGGCAAAAACTGGATGCACTTCGTGTACAAAATGAACAATCTCTTTCGAAGTGTCAGGGTTTTGGACGAAAACTCATCAGTTACAAAAGGATTTCAAATTTTTAAACATATTTCAACTCAAGAATTTATATGCATTCAATATGCACCATTCAAAGCCACATCATCACTTTTCAAACCTTTTCTGACTTCGTTTGCTATTTTTCATGCATTTCTTGATTTATTTTGAGCTAAGATGACCCTGAATTGAAAAGCACTGCAAATGAACTCTGAAATGGTTGAAAGTTGGCATGGTATCATCATTTCACCCACATAGCATGTGCTAAAAAGTTGAGAGGGTTACGGCAAAAACTGGATGCACTTCATGTACAAAATGAACAATCTCTTTCGAAGTGTCAGGGTTTTGGACGAAAACTCATCAGTTACAAAAGGATTTCAAATTTTTAAACATATTTCAACTCAAGAATTTATATGCATTCAATATGCACCATTCAAAGCCACATCATCACTTTTCAAACCTTCTCTGACTTCGTTTGCTATTTTTCATGCATTTCATGATTTATTTTGAGCTAAGATGACCCTGAATTGAAAAGCACTGCAAATGAACTCTGAAATGGTTGAAAGTTGGCATGGTATTATCATTTCACCCACATAGAATGTGCTAAAAATTTGAGAGGGTTACGGCAAAAACTGGATGCACTTCGTGTACAAAATGAACAATCTCTTTCGAAGTGTCAGGGTTTTGGACGAAAACTCGTCAGTTACAAAAGGATTTCAAATTTTTAAACATATTTCAACTAAAGACTTTTTATGCATTCAATATGCACCATTCAAAGCCACATCATCACTTTTCAAACCTTCTCTGACTTCGTTTGCTATTTTTCATGCATTTCATGATTTATTTTGAGCTAAGATGACCCTGAATTGAAAAGCACTGCAAATGAACTCTGAAATGGTTGAAAGTTGGCATGGTATCATCATTTCACCCACATAGCATGTGCTTAAAATTTGAGAGTGTTACGGCAAAAACTGGATGCACTTCCTGTACAAAATGAACAATCTCTTTCGAAGTGTCAGGGTTTTGGACGAAAACTCAATAGTTACAAAAGGATTTCAAAATTTTAAACATATTTCAACTCAATAATTTTTAAGCATTCAATATGCACCATTCAAAGCCACATCATCACTTTTCAAACCTTTTCTGACTTCGTTTGCTATTTTTCATGCATTTCATGATATATTTTGAGCTAAGATGACCCTGAATTGAAAAGCACTGCAAATGAACTCTGAAATGGTTGAAAGTTGGCATGGTATCATCATTTCACCCACATAGCATGTGCTAAAAAGTTGAGAGGGTTACGGCAAAAACTGGATGCACTTCGTGTACAAAATGAACAATCTCTTTTGAAGTGTCAGGTTTTGGACGAAAACTCATCAGTTACAAAAGGATTTCAAATTTTTAAACATATTTCAACTCAAGAATTTATATGCATTCAATATGCACCATTCAAAGCCACATCATCACTTTTCAAACCTTTTCTGACTTCGTTTGCTATTTTTCATGCATTTCTTGATTTATTTTGAGCTAAGATGACCCTGAATTGAAAAGCACTGCAAATGAACTCTGAAATGGTTGAAAGTTGGCATGGTATCATCATTTCACCCACATAGCATGTGCTAAAAAGTTGAGAGGGTTACGGCAAAAACTGGATGCACTTCATGTACAAAATGAACAATCTCTTTCGAAGTGTCAGGGTTTTGGACAAAAACTCATCAGTTACAAAAGGATTTCAAATTTTTAAGCATATTTCAACTCAAGACTTTTTATGCATTCAATATGCACCATTCAAAGCCACATCATCACTTTTCAAACCTTTTCTGACTTCGTTTGCTATTTTTCATGCATTTCATGATTTATTTTGAGCTAAGATGACCCTGAATTGAAAAGCACTACAAATGAACTCTGAAATGGTTGAAAGTTGGCATGGTATCATCATTTCACCCACATAGCATGTGCTAAAAAGTTGAGAGGGTTACGGCAAAAACTGGATGCACTTCATGTACAAAATGAACAATCTCTTTCGAAGTGTCAGGGTTTTGGACGAAAACTCATCAGTTACAAAAGGATTTCAAATTTTTAAGCATATTTCAACTCAAGACTTTTTATGCATTCAATATGCACCATTCAAAGCCACATCATCACTTTTCAAACCTTTTCTGACTTCGTTTGCTATTTTTCATGCATTTCATGATTTATTTTGAGCTAAGATGACCCTGAATTGAAAAGCACTACAAATGAACTCTGAAATGGTTGAAAGTTGGCATGGTATCATCATTTCACCCGCATAGCATGTGCTAAAAAGTTGAGAGGGTTACGGCAAAAACTGGATGCACTTCGTGTACAAAATGAACAATCTCTTACGAAGTGTCAGGGTTTTGGACGAAAACTCATCAGTTACAAAAGGATTTCAAATTTTTAAACATATTTCAACTCAAGAATTTTTATGCATTCAATATGCACCATTCAAAGCCACATCATCACTTTTCAAACCTTTTCTGACTTCGTTTGCTATTTTTCATGCATTTCTTGATTTATTTTGAGCTAAGATGACCCTGAATTGAAAAGCACTGCAAATGAACTCTGAAATGGTTGAAAGTTGGCATGGTATCATCATTTCACCCACATAGAATGTGCTAAAAAGTTGAGAGGGTTACGGCAAAAACTGGATGCACTTCGTGTACAAAATGAACAATCTCTTTCGAAGTGTCAGGGTTTTGGACGAAAACTCATCAGTTACAAAAGGATTTCAAATTTTTAAACATATTTCAACTCAAGAATTTATATGCATTCAATATGCACCATTCAAAGCCACATCATCACTTTTCAAACCTTTTCTGACTTCGTTTGCTATTTTTCATGCATTTCTTGATTTATTTTGAGCTAAGATGACCCTGAATTGAAAAGCACTGCAAATGAACTCTGAAATGGTTGAAAGTTGGCATGGTATCATCATTTCACCCACATAGCATGTGCTAAAAAGTTGAGAGGGTTACGGCAAAAACTGGATGCACTTCATGTACAAAATGAACAATCTCTTTCGAAGTGTCAGGGTTTTGGACGAAAACTCATCAGTTACAAAAGGATTTCAAATTTTTAAACATATTTCAACTCAAGAATTTATATGCATTCAATATGCACCATTCAAAGCCACATCATCACTTTTCAAACCTTCTCTGACTTCGTTTGCTATTTTTCATGCATTTCATGATTTATTTTGAGCTAAGATGACCCTGAATTGAAAAGCACTGCAAATGAACTCTGAAATGGTTGAAAGTTGGCATGGTATTATCATTTCACCCACATAGAATGTGCTAAAAATTTGAGAGGGTTACGGCAAAAACTGGATGCACTTCGTGTACAAAATGAACAATCTCTTTCGAAGTGTCAGGGTTTTGGACGAAAACTCGTCAGTTACAAAAGGATTTCAAATTTTTAAACATATTTCAACTAAAGACTTTTTATGCATTCAATATGCACCATTCAAAGCCACATCATCACTTTTCAAACCTTCTCTGACTTCGTTTGCTATTTTTCATGCATTTCATGATTTATTTTGAGCTAAGATGACCCTGAATTGAAAAGCACTGCAAATGAACTCTGAAATGGTTGAAAGTTGGCATGGTATCATCATTTCACCCACATAGCATGTGCTTAAAATTTGAGAGTGTTACGGCAAAAACTGGATGCACTTCCTGTACAAAATGAACAATCTCTTTCGAAGTGTCAGGGTTTTGGACGAAAACTCAATAGTTACAAAAGGATTTCAAAATTTTAAACATATTTCAACTCAATAATTTTTAAGCATTCAATATGCACCATTCAAAGCCACATCATCACTTTTCAAACCTTTTCTGACTTCGTTTGCTATTTTTCATGCATTTCATGATATATTTTGAGCTAAAATGACCCTGAATTGAAAAGCACTGCAAATGAACTCTGAAATGGTTGAAAGTTGGCATGGTATCATCATTTACCCCACATAGCATGTGCTAAAAAGTTGAGAGGGTTACGGCAAAAACTGGATGCACTTCGTGTACAAAATGAACAATCTCTTTCGAAGTGTCAGGTTTTGGACGAAAACTCATCAGTTACAAAAGGATTTCAAATTTTTAAACATATTTCAACTCAAGAATTTATATGCATTCAATATGCACCATTCAAAGCCACATCATCACTTTTCAAACCTTTTCTGACTTCGTTTGCTATTTTTCATGCATTTCTTGATTTATTTTGAGCTAAGATGACCCTGAATTGAAAAGCACTGCAAATGAACTCTGAAATGGTTGAAAGTTGGCATGGTATCATCATTTCACCCACATAGCATGTGCTAAAAAGTTGAGAGGGTTACGGCAAAAACTGGATGCACTTCATGTACAAAATGAACAATCTCTTTCGAAGTGTCAGGGTTTTGGACGAAAACTCATCAGTTACAAAAGGATTTCAAATTTTTAAGCATATTTCAACTCAAGACTTTTTATGCATTCAATATGCACCATTCAAAGCCACATCATCACTTTTCAAACCTTTTCTGACTTCGTTTGCTATTTTTCATGCATTTCATGATTTATTTTGAGCTAAGATGACCCTGAATTGAAAAGCACTACAAATGAACTCTGAAATGGTTGAAAGTTGGCATGGTATCATCATTTCACCCACATAGCATGTGCTAAAAAGTTGAGAGGGTTACGGCAAAAACTGGATGCACTTCGTGTACAAAATGAACAATCTCTTACGAAGTGTCAGGGTTTTGGACGAAAACTCATCAGTTACAAAAGGATTTCAAATTTTTAAACATATTTCAACTCAAGAATTTTTATGCATTCAATATGCACCATTCAAAGCCACATCATCACTTTTCAAACCTTTTCTGACTTCGTTTGCTATTTTTCATGCATTTCTTGATTTATTTTGAGCTAAGATGACCCTGAATTGAAAAGCACTGCAAATGAACTCTGAAATGGTTGAAAGTTGGCATGGTATCATCATTTCACCCACATAGAATGTGCTAAAAAGTTGAGAGGGTTACGGCAAAAACTGGATGCACTTCGTGTACAAAATGAACAATCTCTTTCGAAGTGTCAGGGTTTTGGACGAAAACTCATCAGTTACAAAAGGATTTCAAATTTTTAAACATATTTCAACTCAAGAATTTATATGCATTCAATATGCACCATTCAAAGCCACATCATCACTTTTCAAACCTTTTCTGACTTCGTTTGCTATTTTTCATGCATTTCTTGATTTATTTTGAGCTAAGATGACCCTGAATTGAAAAGCACTGCAAATGAACTCTGAAATGGTTGAAAGTTGGCATGGTATCATCATTTCACCCACATAGCATGTGCTAAAAAGTTGAGAGGGTTACGGCAAAAACTGGATGCACTTCATGTACAAAATGAACAATCTCTTTCGAAGTGTCAGGGTTTTGGACGAAAACTCATCAGTTACAAAAGGATTTCAAATTTTTAAACATATTTCAACTCAAGAATTTATATGCATTCAATATGCACCATTCAAAGCCACATCATCACTTTTCAAACCTTCTCTGACTTCGTTTGCTATTTTTCATGCATTTCATGATTTATTTTGAGCTAAGATGACCCTGAATTGAAAAGCACTGCAAATGAACTCTGAAATGGTTGAAAGTTGGCATGGTATCATCATTTCACCCACATAGAATGTGCTAAAAATTTGAGAGGGTTACGGCAAAAACTGGATGCACTTCGTGTACAAAATGAACAATCTCTTTCGAAGTGTCAGGGTTTTGGACGAAAACTCGTCAGTTACAAAAGGATTTCAAATTTTTAAACATATTTCAACTAAAGACTTTTTATGCATTCAATATGCACCATTCAAAGCCACATCATCACTTTTCAAACCTTCTCTGACTTCGTTTGCTATTTTTCATGCATTTCATGATTTATTTTGAGCTAAGATGACCCTGAATTGAAAAGCACTGCAAATGAACTCTGAAATGGTTGAAAGTTGGCATGGTATCATCATTTCACCCACATAGCATGTGCTTAAAATTTGAGAGTGTTACGGCAAAAACTGGATGCACTTCCTGTACAAAATGAACAATCTCTTTCGAAGTGTCAGGGTTTTGGACGAAAACTCAATAGTTACAAAAGGATTTCAAAATTTTAAACATATTTCAACTCAATAATTTTTAAGCATTCAATATGCACCATTCAAAGCCACATCATCACTTTTCAAACCTTTTCTGACTTCGTTTGCTATTTTTCATGCATTTCATGATATATTTTGAGCTAAGATGACCCTGAATTGAAAAGCACTGCAAATGAACTCTGAAATGGTTGAAAGTTGGCATGGTATCATCATTTCACCCACATAGCATGTGCTAAAAAGTTGAGAGGGTTACGGCAAAAACTGGATGCACTTCGTGTACAAAATGAACAATCTCTTTCGAAGTGTTAGGTTTTGGACGAAAACTCATCAGTTACAAAAGGATTTCAAATTTTTAAACATATTTCAACTCAAGAATTTATATGCATTTAATATGCACCATTCAAAGCCACATCATCACTTTTCAAACCTTTTCTGACTTCGTTTGCTATTTTTCATGCATTTCTTGATTTATTTTGAGCTAAGATGACCCTGAATTGAAAAGCAATGCAAATGAACTCTGAAATGGTTGAAAGTTGGCATGGTATCATCATTTCACCCACATAGCATGTGCTAAAAAGTTGAGAGGGTTACGGCAAAAACTGGATGCACTTCATGTACAAAATGAACAATCTCTTTCGAAGTGTCAGGGTTTTGGACGAAAACTCGTCAGTTACAAAAGGATTTCAAATTTTTAAACATATTTCAACTAAAGACTTTTTATGCATTCAATATGCACCATTCAAAGCCACATCATCACTTTTCAAACCTTCTCTGACTTCGTTTGCTATTTTTCATGCATTTCATGATTTATTTTGAGCTAAGATGACCCTGAATTGAAAAGCACTGCAAATGAACTCTGAAATGGTTGAAAGTTGGCATGGTATCATCATTTCACCCACATAGCATGTGCTTAAAATTTGAGAGTGTTACGGCAAAAACTGGATGCACTTCCTGTACAAAATGAACAATCTCTTTCGAAGTGTCAGGGTTTTGGACGAAAACTCAATAGTTACAAAAGGATTTCAAAATTTTAAACATATTTCAACTCAATAATTTTTAAGCATTCAATATGCACCATTCAAAGCCACATCATCACTTTTCAAACCTTTTCTGACTTCGTTTGCTATTTTTCATGCATTTCATGATATATTTTGAGCTAAGATGACCCTGAATTGAAAAGCACTGCAAATGAACTCTGAAATGGTTGAAAGTTGGCATGGTATCATCATTTCACCCACATAGCATGTGCTAAAAAGTTGAGAGGGTTACGGCAAAAACTGGATGCACTTCGTGTACAAAATGAACAATCTCTTTCGAAGTGTTAGGTTTTGGACGAAAACTCATCAGTTACAAAAGGATTTCAAATTTTTAAACATATTTCAACTCAAGAATTTATATGCATTTAATATGCACCATTCAAAGCCACATCATCACTTTTCAAACCTTTTCTGACTTCGTTTGCTATTTTTCATGCATTTCTTGATTTATTTTGAGCTAAGATGACCCTGAATTGAAAAGCAATGCAAATGAACTCTGAAATGGTTGAAAGTTGGCATGGTATCATCATTTCACCCACATAGCATGTGCTAAAAAGTTGAGAGGGTTACGGCAAAAACTGGATGCACTTCATGTACAAAATGAACAATCTCTTTCGAAGTGTCAGGGTTTTGGACGAAAACTCATCAGTTACAAAAGGATTTCAAATTTTTAAGCATATTTCAACTCAAGACTTTTTATGCATTCAATATGCACCATTCAAAGCCACATCATCACTTTTCAAACCTTTTCTGACTTCGTTTGCTATTTTTCATGCATTTCATGATTTATTTTGAGCGAAGATGACCCTGAATTGAAAAGCACTACAAATGAACTCTGAAATGGTTGAAAGTTGGCATGGTATCATCATTTCACCCACATAGCATGTGCTAAAAAGTTGAGAGGGTTACGGCAAAAACTGGATGCACTTCGTGTACAAAATGAACAATCTCTTACGAAGTGTCAGGGTTTTGGACGAAAACTCATCAGTTACAAAAGGATTTCAAATTTTTAAACATATTTCAACTCAAGAATTTTTATGCATTCAATATGCACCATTCAAAGCCACATCATCACTTTTCAAACCTTTTCTGACTTCGTTTGCTATTTTTCATGCATTTCTTGATTTATTTTGAGCTAAGATGACCCTGAATTGAAAAGCACTGCAAATGAACTCTGAAATGGTTGAAAGTTGGCATGGTATCATCATTTCACCCACATAGAATGTGCTAAAAAGTTGAGAGGGTTACGGCAAAAACTGGATGCACTTCGTGTACAAAATGAACAATCTCTTTCGAAGTGTCAGGGTTTTGGACGAAAACTCATCAGTTACAAAAGGATTTCAAATTTTGAAACATATTTCAACTCAAGACTTTTTATGCATTCAATATGCACCATTCAAAGCCACATCATCACATTTCAAACCTTTTCTGACTTCATTTGCTATTTTTCATGCATTTCAGGATTTATTTTGAGCTAAGATGACCCTGAATTGAAAAGCACTGCAAATGAACTCTGAAATGGTTGAAAGTTGGCATGGTATCATCATTTCACCCACATTGCATGTGCTAAAAAGTTGAGAAGGTTACGGCAAAAACTGGATGCACTTCGTGTACAAAATGAACAATCTCTTTCGAAGTGTCAGGGTTTTGGACGAAAACTCATCAGTTACAAAAGGATTTCAAATTTTTAAACATATTTCAACTCAAGACTTTTTATGCATTCAATATGCACCATTCAAAGCCACATCATCACTTTTCAAACCTTTTCTGACTTCGTTTGCTATTTTTCATGCATTTCATGATTTATTTTGAGCTAAGATGACCCTGAATTGAAAAGCACTCCAAATGAACTCTGAAATGGTTGAAAGTTGGCATGGTATCATCATTTCACCCACATAGCATGTGCTAAAAAGTTGAGAGGGTTACGGCAAAAACTGGATGCACTTCATGTACAAAATGAACAATCTCTTTCGAAGTGTCAGGGTTTTGGACGAAAACTCATCAGTTACAAAAGGATTTCAAATTTTTAAGCATATTTCAACTCAAGAATTTTTATGCATTCAATATGCACCATTCAAAGCCACATCATCACTTTTCAAACCTTTTCTGACTTCGTTTGCTATTTTTCATGCATTTCATGATTTATTTTGAGCTAAGATGACCCTGAATTGAAAAGCACTACAAATGAACTCTGAAATGGTTGAAAGTTGGCATGGTATCATCATTTCACCCACATAGCATGTGCTAAAAAGTTGAGAGGGTTACGGCAAAAACTGGATGCACTTCGTGTACAAAATGAACAATCTCTTACGAAGTGTCAGGGTTTTGGACGAAAACTCATCAGTTACAAAAGGATTTCAAATTTTTAACAATATTTCAACTCAAGAATTTTTATGCATTCAATATGCACCATTCAAAGCCACATCATCACTTTTCAAACCTTTTCTGACTTCGTTTGCTATTTTTCATGCATTTCTTGATTTATTTTGAGCTAAGATGACCCTGAATTGAAAAGCACTGCAAATGAACTCTGAAATGGTTGAAAGTTGGCATGGTATCATCATTTCACCCACATAGAATGTGCTAAAAAGTTGAGAGGGTTACGGCAAAAACTGGATGCACTTCGTGTACAAAATGAACAATCTCTTTCGAAGTGTCACGGTTTTGGACGAAAACTCATCAGTTACAAAAGGATTTCAAATTTTTAAACATATTTCAACTCAAGAATTTTTATGCATTCAATATGCACCATTCAAAGCCACATCATCACTTTTCAAACCTTTTCTGACTTCGTTTGCTATTTTTCATGCATTTCTTGATTTATTTTGAGCTAAGATGACCCTGAATTGAAAAGCACTGCAAATGAACTCTGAAATGGTTGAAAGTTGGCATGGTATCATCATTTCACCCACATAGAATGTGCTAAAAAGTTGAGAGGGTTACGGCAAAAACTGGATGCACTTCGTGTACAAAATGAACAATCTCTTTCGAAGTGTGAGGGTTTTGGACGAAAACTCATCAGTTACAAAAGGATTTCAAATTTTTAAACATATTTCAACTCAAGACTTTTTATGCATTCAATATGCACCATTCAAAGCCACATCATCACATTTCAAACCTTTTCTGACTTCATTTGCTATTTTTCATGCATTTCAGGATTTATTTTGAGCTAAGATGACCCTGAATTGAAAAGCACTGCAAATGAACTCTGAAATGGTTGAAAGTTGGCATGGTATCATCATTTCACCCACATTGCATGTGCTAAAAAGTTGAGAGGGTTACGGCAAAAACTGGATGCACTTCGTGTACAAAATGAACAATCTCTTTCGAAGTGTCAGGGTTTTGGACGAAAACTCATCAGTTACAAAAGGATTTCAAATTTTTAAACATATTTCAACTCAAGACTTTTTATGCATTCAATATGCACCATTCAAAGCCACATCATCACTTTTCAAACCTTTTCTGACTTCGTTTGCTATTTTTCATGCATTTCATGATTTATTTTGAGCTAAGATGACCCTGAATTGAAAAGCACTCCAAATGAACTCTGAAATGGTTGAAAGTTGGCATGGTATCATCATTTCACACACATAGCATGTGCTAAAAAGTTGAGAGGGTTACGGCAAAAACTGGATGCACTTCATGTACAAAATGAACAATCTCTTTCGAAGTGTCAGGGTTTTGGACGAAAACTCATCAGTTACAAAAGGATTTCAAATTTTTAAGCATATTTCAACTCAAGAATTTTTATGCATTCAATATGCACCATTCAAAGCCACATCATCACTTTTCAAACCTTTTCTGACTTCGTTTGCTATTTTTCATGCATTTCATGATTTATTTTGAGCTAAGATGACCCTGAATTGAAAAGCACTACAAATGAACTCTGAAATGGTTGAAAGTTGGCATGGTATCATCATTTCACCCACATAGCATGTGCTAAAAAGTTGAGAGGGTTACGGCAAAAACTGGATGCACTTCGTGTACAAAATGAACAATCTCTTACGAAGTGTCAGGGTTTTGGACGAAAACTCATCAGTTACAAAAGGATTTCAAATTTTTAAACATATTTCAACTCAAGAATTTTTATGCATTCAATATGCACCATTCAAAGCCACATCATCACTTTTCAAACCTTTTCTGACTTCGTTTGCTATTTTTCATGCATTTCTTGATTTATTTTGAGCTAAGATGACCCTGAATTGAAAAGCACTGCAAATGAACTCTGAAATGGTTGAAAGTTGGCATGGTATCATCATTTCACCCACATAGAATGTGCTAAAAAGTTGAGAGGGTTACGGCAAAAACTGGATGCACTTCGTGTACAAAATGAACAATCTCTTTCGAAGTGTCAGGGTTTTGGACGAAAACTCATCAGTTACAAAAGGATTTCAAATTTTTAAACATATTTCAACTCAAGAATTTATATGCATTCAATATGCACCATTCAAAGCCACATCATCACTTTTCAAACCTTTTCTGACTTCGTTTGCTATTTTTCATGCATTTCTTGATTTATTTTGAGCTAAGATGACCCTGAATTGAAAAGCACTGCAAATGAACTCTGAAATGGTTGAAAGTTGGCATGGTATCATCATTTCACCCACATAGCATGTGCTAAAAAGTTGAGAGGGTTACGGCAAAAACTGGATGCACTTCATGTACAAAATGAACAATCTCTTTCGAAGTGTCAGGGTTTTGGACGAAAACTCATCAGTTACAAAAGGATTTCAAATTTTTAAGCATATTTCAACTCAAGACTTTTTATGCATTCAATATGCACCATTCAAAGCCACATCATCACTTTTCAAACCTTTTCTGACTTCGTTTGCTATTTTTCATGCATTTCATGATTTATTTTGAGCTAAGATGACCCTGAATTGAAAAGCACTACAAATGAACTCTGAAATGGTTGAAAGTTGGCATGGTATCATCATTTCACCCACATAGCATGTGCTAAAAAGTTGAGAGGGTTACGGCAAAAACTGGATGCACTTCGTGTACAAAATGAACAATCTCTTACGAAGTGTCAGGGTTTTGGACGAAAACTCATCAGTTACAAAAGGATTTCAAATTTTTAAACATATTTCAACTCAAGACTTTTTATGCATTCAATATGCACCATTCAAAGCCACATCATCACTTTTCAAACCTTTTCTGACTTCGTTTGCTATTTTTCATGCATTTCATGATTTATTTTGAGCTAAGATGACCCTGAATTGAAAAGCACTCCAAATGAACTCTGAAATGGTTGAAAGTTGGCATGGTATCATCATTTCACCCACATAGCATGTGCTAAAAAGTTGAGAGGGTTACGGCAAAAACTGGATGCACTTCGTGTACAAAATGAACAATCTCTTTCGAAGTGTCAGGGTTTTGGACGAAAACTCATCAGTTACAAAAGGATTTCAAATTTTTAAGCATATTTCAACTCAAGAATTTTTATGCATTCAATATGCACCATTCAAAGCCACATCATCACTTTTCAAACCTTTTCTGACTTCGTTTGCTATTTTTCATGCATTTCATGATTTATTTTGAGCTAAGATGACCCTGAATTGAAAAGCACTACAAATGAACTCTGAAATGGTTGAAAGTTGGCATGGTATCATCATTTCACCCACATAGCATGTGCTAAAAAGTTGAGAGGGTTACGGCAAAAACTGGATGCACTTCGTGTACAAAATGAACAATCTCTTACGAAGTGTCAGGGTTTTGGACGAAAACTCATCAGTTACAAAAGGATTTCAAATTTTTAAACATATTTCAACTCAAGAATTTTTATGCATTCAATATGCACCATTCAAAGCCACATCATCACTTTTCAAACCTTTTCTGACTTCGTTTGCTATTTTTCATGCATTTCTTGATTTATTTTGAGCTAAGATGACCCTGAATTGAAAAGCACTGCAAATGAACTCTGAAATGGTTGAAAGTTGGAATGGTATCATCATTTCACCCACATAGAATGTGCTAAAAAGTTGAGAGGGTTACGGCAAAAACTGGATGCACTTCGTGTACAAAATGAACAATCTCTTTCGAAGTGTCAGGGTTTTGGACGAAAACTCATCAGTTACAAAAGGATTTCAAATTTTTAAACATATTTCAACTCAAGAATTTATATGCATTCAATATGCACCATTCAAAGCCACATCATCACTTTTCAAACCTTTTCTGACTTCGTTTGCTATTTTTCATGCATTTCTTGATTTATTTTGAGCTAAGATGACCCTGAATTGAAAAGCACTGCAAATGAACTCTGAAATGGTTGAAAGTTGGCATGGTATCATCATTTCACCCACATAGCATGTGCTAAAAAGTTGAGAGGGTTACGGCAAAAACTGGATGCACTTCGTGTACAAAATGAACAATCTCTTTCGAAGTGTCAGGGTTTTGGACGAAAACTCATCAGTTACAAAAGGATTTCAAATTTTTAAGCATATTTCAACTCAAGACTTTTTATGCATTCAATATGCACCATTCAAAGCCACATCATCACTTTTCAAACCTTTTCTGACTTCGTTTGCTATTTTTCATGCATTTCATGATTTATTTTGAGCTAAGATGACCCTGAATTGAAAAGCACTACAAATGAACTCTGAAATGGTTGAAAGTTGGCATGGTATCATCATTTCACCCACATAGCATGTGCTAAAAAGTTGAGAGGGTTACGGCAAAAACTGGATGCACTTCGTGTACAAAATGAACAATCTCTTTCGAAGTGTCAGGGTTTTGGACGAAAACTCGTCAGTTACAAAAGGATTTCAAATTTTTAAACATATTTCAACTAAAGACTTTTTATGCATTCAATATGCACCATTCAAAGCCACATCATCACTTTTCAAACCTTCTCTGACTTCGTTTGCTATTTTTCATGCATTTCATGATTTATTTTGAGCTAAGATGACCCTGAATTGAAAAGCACTGCAAATGAACTCTGAAATGGTTGAAAGTTGGCATGGTATCATCATTTCACCCACATAGCATGTGCTAAAAAGTTGAGAGGGTTACGGCAAAAACTGGATGCACTTCGTGTACAAAATGAACAATCTCTTACGAAGTGTCAGGGTTTGGGACGAAAACTCATCAGTTACAAAAGGATTTCAAATTTTTAAACATATTTCAACTCAAGAATTTTTATGCATTCAATATGCACCATTCAAAGCCACATCATCACTTTTCAAACCTTTTCTGACTTCGTTTGCTATTTTTCATGCATTTCTTGATTTATTTTGAGCTAAGATGACCCTGAATTGAAAAGCACTGCAAGTGAACTCTGAAATGGTTGAAAGTTGGCATGGTATCATCATTTCACCCACATAGAATGTGCTAAAAAGTTGAGAGGGTTACGGCAAAAACTGGATGCACTTCGTGTACAAAATGAACAATCTCTTTCGAAGTGTCAGGGTTTTGGACGAAAACTCATCAGTTACAAAAGGATTTCAAATTTTTAAGCATATTTCAACTCAAGAATTTTTATGCATTCAATATGCACCATTCAAAGCCACATCATCACTTTTCAAACCTTTTCTGACTTCGTTTGCTATTTTTCATGCATTTCATGATTTATTTTGAGCTAAGATGACCCTGAATTGAAAAGCACTGCAAATGAACTCTGAAATGGTTGAAAGTTGGCATGGTATCATCATTTCACCCACATAGCATGTGCTAAAAAGTTGAGAGGGTTACGGCAAAAACTGGATGCACTTCGTGTACAAAATGAACAATCTCTTACGAAGTGTCAGGGTTTTGGACGAAAACTCATCAGTTACAAAAGGATTTCAAATTTTTAAACATATTTCAACTCAAGAATTTTAATGCATTCAATATGCACCATTCAAAGCCACATCATCACTTTTCAAACCTTTTCTGACTTCGTTTGCTATTTTTCATGCATTTCTTGATTTATTTTGAGCTAAGATGACCCTGAATTGAAAAGCACTGCAAATGAACTCTGAAATGGTTGAAAGTTGGCATGGTATCATCATTTCACCCACATAGAATGTGCTAAAAAGTTGAGAGGGTTACGGCAAAAACTGGATGCACTTCGTGTACAAAATGAACAATCTCTTTCGAAGTGTCAGGGTTTTGGACGAAAACTCATCAGTTACAAAAGGATTTCAAATTTTTAAACATATTTCAACTCAAGAATTTTTATGCATTCAATATGCACCATTCAAAGCCACATCATAACTTTTCAAACCTTTTCTGACTTCGTTTGCTATTTTTCATGCATTTCAGGATTTATTTTGAGCTAAGATGACCCTGAATTGAAAAGCACTGCAAATGAACTCTGAAATGGTTGAAAGTTGGCATGGTATCATCATTTCACCCACATAGCATGTGCTAAAAAGTTGAGAGGGTTACGGCAAAAACTGGATGCACTTCGTGTACAAAATGAACAATCTCTTTCGAAGTGTCAGGGTTTTGGACGAAAACTCATCAGTTACAAAAGGATTTCAAATTTTTAAACATATTTCAACTCAAGACTTTTTATGCATTCAATATGCACCATTCAAAGCCACATCATCACTTTTCAAACCTTTTCTGACTTCGTTTGCTATTTTTCATGCATTTCATGATTTATTTTGAGCTAAGATGACCCTGAATTGAAAAGCACTCCAAATGAACTCTGAAATGGTTGAAAGTTGGCATGGTATCATCATTTCACCCACATAGCATGTGCTAAAAAGTTGAGAGGGTTACGGCAAAAACTGGATGCACTTCGTGTACAAAATGAACAATCTCTTACGAAGTGTGAGGGTTTTGGACGAAAACTCATCAGTTACAAAAGGATTTCAAATTTTTAAACATATTTCAACTCAAGAATTTTTATGCATTCAATATGCACCATTCAAAGCCACATCATAACTTTTCAAACCTTTTCTGACTTCGTTTGCTATTTTTCATGCATTTCTTGATTTATTTTGAGCTAAGATGACCCTGAATTGAAAAGCACTGCAAATGAACTCTGAAATGGTTGAAAGTTGGCATGGTATCATCATTTCACCCACATAGCATGTGCTAAAAAGTTGAGAGGGTTACGGCAAAAACTGGATGCACTTCGTGTACAAAATGAACAATCTCTTTCGAAGTGTCAGGGTTTTGGACGAAAACTCATCAGTTACAAAAGGATTTCAAATTTTTAAACATATTTCAACTCAAGACTTTTTATGCATTCAATATGCACCATTCAAAGCCACATCATCACATTTCAAACCTTTTCTGACTTCATTTGCTATTTTTCATGCATTTCAGGATTTATTTTGAGCTAAGATGACCCTGAATTGAAAAGCACTGCAAATGAACTCTGAAATGGTTGAAAGTTGGCATGGTATCATCATTTCACCCAAATTGCATGTGCTAAAAAGTTGAGAGGGTTACGGCAAAAACTGGATGCACTTCGTGTACAAAATGAACAATCTCTTTCGAAGTGTCAGGGTTCTGGACGAAAACTCGTCAGTTACAAAAGGATTTCAAATTTTTAAACATATTTCAACTCAAGTATTTTTATGCATTCAATATGCACCATTCAAAGCCAAATCATCACTTTTCAAACCTTTTCTGACTTCGTTTGCTATTTTTCATGCATTTCATGATTTATTTTGAGCTAAGATGACCCTGAATTGAAAAGCACTGCAAATGAACTCTGAAATGGTTGAAAGTTGGCATGGTATCATCATTTCACCCACATAGCATGTGCTAAAAATTTGAGAGGGTTACGGCAAAAACTGGATGCACTTCGTGTACAAAATGAACAATCTCTTTCGAAGTGTCAGGGTTCTGGACGAAAACTCATCAGTTACAAAAGGATTTCAAATTTTTAAACATATTTCAACTAAAGACTTTTTATGCATTAAATATGCACCATTCAAAGCCACATCATCACTTTTCAAACCTTTTCTGACTTCTTTGCTATTTTTCATGCATTTCATGATTTATTTTGAGCTAAGATGACCCTGAATTGAAAAGCACTGCAAATGAACTCTGAAATTGTTGAAAGTTGGCATGGTATCATCATTTCACCCACATAGCATGTGCTAAAAATTTGAGAGGGTTACGGCAAAAACTGGATGCACTTCGTGTACAAAATGAACAATCTCCTTCGAAGTGTCAGGGTTCTGGACGAAAACTCGTCAGTTACAAAAGGATTTCAAATTTTTAAACATATTTCAACTCAAGACTTTTTATGCATTCAATATGCACCATTCAAAGCCAGATCATCACTTTTCAAACCTTTTCTGACTTTGTTTGCTATTTTTCATGCATTTCATGATTTATTTTGAGCTAAGATGACCCTGAATTGAAAAGCACTGCAAATGAACTCTGAAATGGTTGAAAGTTGGCATGGTATCATCATTTCACCCACATAGCATGTGCTAAAAATTTGAGAGGGTTACGGCAAAAACTGGATGCACTTCGTGTACAAAATGAACAATCTCTTTCGAAGTGTCAGGGTTTTGGACGAAAACTCAACAGTTACAAAAGGATTTCAAAATTTTAAACATATTTCAACTCAAGAATTTTTATGCATTCAATATGCACCATTCAAAGCCACATCATCACTTTTCAAACCTTCTCTGACTTTGTTTGCTATTTTTCATGCATTTCATGATTTATTTTGAGCTAAGATGACCCTGAATTGAAAAGCACTGCAAATGAACTCTGAAATGGTTGAAAGTTGGCATGGTATCATCATTTCACCCACATAGCATGTGCTAAAAAGTTGAGAGGGTTACGGCAAAAACTGGATGCACTTCCTGTACAAAATGAACAATCTCTTTCGAAGTGTCAGGGTTTTGGACGAAAACTCAACAGTTACAAAAGGATTTCAAATTTTTAAACATATTTCAACTCAAGACTTTTTATGCATTCAATATGCACCATTCAAAGCCACATCATCACTTTTCAAACCTTTTCTGACTTCGTTTGCTATTTTTCATGCATTTCATGATTTATTTTGAGCTAAGATGACCCTGAATTGAAAAGCACTGCAAATGAACTCTGAAATGGTTGAAAGTTGGCATGGTATCATCATTTCACCCACATAGCATGTGATAAAAAGTTGAGAGGGTTACGGCAAAAACTGGATGCACTTCGTGTACAAAATGAACAATCTCTTTCGAAGTGTCAGGGTTTTGGACGAAAACTCATCAGTTACAAAAGGATTTCAAATTTTTAAACATATTTCAACTCAAGAATTTTTATGCATTCAATATGAACCATTCAAAGCCACATCATCACTTTTCAAACCTTTTCTGACTTCGTTTGCTATTTTTCATGCATTTCATGATTTATTTTGAGCAAAGATGACCCTGAATTGAAAAGCACTGCAAATGAACTCTGAAATGGTTGAAAGTTGGCATGGTATCATCATTTCACCCACATTGCATGTGCTAAAAAGTTGAGAGGGTTACGGCAAAAACTGGATGCACTTCGTGTACAAAATGAACAATCTCTTTCGAAGTGTCAGTGTTTTGGACGAAAACTCGTCAGTTACAAAAGGATTTCAAATTTGTAAACATATTTCAACTCAAGAATTTTTATGCATTCAATATGCACCATTCAAAGCCACATCATCACTTTTCAAACCTTCTCTGACTTCGTTTGCTATTTTTCATGCATTTCATGATTTATTTTGAGCTAAGATGACCCTGAATTGAAAAGCACTGCAAATGAACTCTGAAATGGTTGAAAGTTGGCATGGTATCATCATTTCACCCACATAGCATGTGCTTAAAATTTGAGAGGGTTACGGCAAAAACTGGATGCACTTCGTGTACAAAATGAACAATCTCTTTCGAAGTGTCAGGGTTCTGGACGAAAACTCGTCAGTTACAAAAGGATTTCAAATTTTTATACATATTTCAACTCAAGACTTTTTATGCATTCAATATGCACCATTCAAAGCCACATCATCACTTTTCAAACCTTTTCTGACTTTGTTTGCTATTTTTCATGCATTTCATGATTTATTTTGAGCTAAGATGACCCTGAATTGAAAAGCACTGCAAATGAACTCTGAAATGGTTGAAAGTTGGCATGGTATCATCATTTCACCCACATAGCATGTGCTAAAAAGTTGAGAGGGTTACGGCAAAAACTGGATGCACTTCCTGTACAAAATGAACAATCTCTTTCGAAGTGTCAGGGTTTTGGACGAAAACTCAACAGTTACAAAAGGATTTCAAATTTTTAAACATATTTCAACTCAAGACTTTTTATGCATTCAATATGCACCATTCAAAGCCACATCATCACTTTTCAAACCTTTTCTGACTTCGTTTGCTATTTTTCATGCATTTCATGATTTATTTTGAGCTAAGATGACCCTGAATTGAAAAGCACTGCAAATGAACTCTAAAATGGTTGAAAGTTGGCATGGTATCATCATTTCACCCACATAGCATGTGATAAAAAGTTGAGAGGGTTACGGCAAAAACTGGATGCACTTCGTGTACAAAATGAACAATCTCTTTCGAAGTGTCAGGGTTTTGGACGAAAACTCATCAGTTACAAAAGGATTTCAAATTTTTAAACATATTTCAACTCAAGAATTTTTATGCATTCAATATGAACCATTCAAAGCCACATCATCACTTTTCAAACCTTTTCTGACTTCGTTTGCTATTTTTCATGCATTTCATGATTTATTTTGAGCAAAGATGACCCTGAATTGAAAAGCACTGCAAATGAACTCTGAAATGGTTGAAAGTTGGCATGGTATCATCATTTCACCCACATTGCATGTGCTAAAAAGTTGAGAGGGTTACGGCAAAAACTGGATGCACTTCGTGTACAAAATGAACAATCTCTTTCGAAGTGTCAGGGTTTTGGACGAAAACTCGTCAGTTACAAAAGGATTTCAAATTTGTAAACATATTTCAACTCAAGAATTTTTATGCATTCAATATGCACCATTCAAAGCCACATCATCACTTTTCAAACCTTCTCTGACTTCGTTTGCTATTTTTCATGCATTTCATGATTTATTTTGAGCTAAGATGACCCTGAATTGAAAAGCACTGCAAATGAACTCTGAAATGGTTGAAAGTTGGCATGGTATCATCATTTCACCCACATAGCATGTGCTTAAAATTTGAGAGGGTTACGGCAAAAACTGGATGCACTTCGTGTACAAAATGAACAATCTCTTTCGAAGTGTCAGGGTTCTGGACGAAAACTCGTCAGTTACAAAAGGATTTCAAATTTTTATACATATTTCAACTCAAGACTTTTTATGCATTCAATATGCACCATTCAAAGCCACATCATCACTTTTCAAACCTTTTCTGACTTTGTTTGCTATTTTTCATGCATTTCATGATTTATTTTGAGCTAAGATGACCCTGAATTGAAAAGCACTGCAAATGAACTCTGAAATGGTTGAAAGTTGGCATGGTATCATCATTTCACCCACATAGCATGTGCTAAAAAGTTGAGAGGGTTACGGCAAAAACTGGATGCACTTCCTGTACAAAATGAACAATCTCTTTCGAAGTGTCAGGGTTTTGGACGAAAACTCAACAGTTACAAAAGGATTTCAAATTTTTAAACATATTTCAACTCAAGACTTTTTATGCATTCAATATGCACCATTCAAAGCCACATCATCACTTTTCAAACCTTTTCTGACTTCGTTTGCTATTTTTCATGCATTTCATGATTTATTTTGAGCTAAGATGACCCTGAATTGAAAAGCACTGCAAATGAACTCTGAAATGGTTGAAAGTTGGCATGGTATCATCATTTCACCCACATAGCATGTGATAAAAAGTTGAGAGGGTTACGGCAAAAACTGGATGCACTTCGTGTACAAAATGAACAATCTCTTTCGAAGTGTCAGGGTTTTGGACGAAAACTCATCAGTTACAAAAGGATTTCAAATTTTTAAACATATTTCAACTCAAGAATTTTTATGCATTCAATATGAACCATTCAAAGCCACATCATCACTTTTCAAACCTTTTCTGACTTCGTTTGCTATTTTTCATGCATTTCATGATTTATTTTGAGCAAAGATGACCCTGAATTGAAAAGCACTGCAAATGAACTCTGAAATGGTTGAAAGTTGGCATGGTATCATCATTTCACCCACATTGCATGTGCTAAAAAGTTGAGAGGGTTACGGCAAAAACTGGATGCACTTCGTGTACAAAATGAACAATCTCTTTCGAAGTGTCAGGGTTTTGGACGAAAACTCGTCAGTTACAAAAGGATTTCAAATTTGTAAACATATTTCAACTCAAGAATTTTTATGCATTCAATATGCACCATTCAAAGCCACATCATCACTTTTCAAACCTTCTCTGACTTCGTTTGCTATTTTTCATGCATTTCATGATTTATTTTGAGCTAAGATGACCCTGAATTGAAAAGCACTGCAAATGAACTCTGAAATGGTTGAAAGTTGGCATGGTATCATCATTTCACCCACATAGCATGTGCTTAAAATTTGAGAGGGTTACGGCAAAAACTGGATGCACTTTGTGTACAAAATGAACAATCTCTTTCGAAGTGTCAGGGTTCTGGACGAAAACTCGTCAGTTACAAAAGGATTTCAAATTTTTATACATATTTCAACTCAAGACTTTTTATGCATTCAATATGCACCATTCAAAGCCACATCATCACTTTTCAAACCTTTTCTGACTTTGTTTGCTATTTTTCATGCATTTCATGATTTATTTTGAGCTAAGATGACCCTGAATTGAAAAGCACTGCAAATGAACTCTGAAATGGTTGAAAGTTGGCATGGTATCATCATTTCACCCACATAGCATGTGCTAAAAAGTTGAGAGGGTTACGGCAAAAACTGGATGCACTTCCTGTACAAAATGAACAATCTCTTTCGAAGTGTCAGGGTTTTGGACGAAAACTCAACAGTTACAAAAGGATTTCAAATTTTTAAACATATTTCAACTCAAGACTTTTTATGCATTCAATATGCACCATTCAAAGCCACATCATCACTTTTCAAACCTTTTCTGACTTCGTTTGCTATTTTTCATGCATTTCATGATTTATTTTGAGCTAAGATGACCCTGAATTGAAAAGCACTGCAAATGAACTCTGAAATGGTTGAAAGTTGGCATGGTATCATCATTTCACCCACATAGCATGTGATAAAAAGTTGAGAGGGTTACGGCAAAAACTGGATGCACTTCGTGTACAAAATGAACAATCTCTTTCGAAGTGTCAGGGTTTTGGACGAAAACTCATCAGTTACAAAAGGATTTCAAATTTTTAAACATATTTCAACTCAAGAATTTTTATGCATTCAATATGAACCATTCAAAGCCACATCATCACTTTTCAAACCTTTTCTGACTTCGTTTGCTATTTTTCATGCATTTCATGATTTATTTTGAGCAAAGATGACCCTGAATTGAAAAGCACTGCAAATGAACTCTGAAATGGTTGAAAGTTGGCATGGTATCATCATTTCACCCACATTGCATGTGCTAAAAAGTTGAGAGGGTTACGGCAAAAACTGGATGCACTTCGTGTACAAAATGAACAATCTCTTTCGAAGTGTCAGGGTTTTGGACGAAAACTCGTCAGTTACAAAAGGATTTCAAATTTGTAAACATATTTCAACTCAAGAATTTTTATGCATTCAATATGCACCATTCAAAGCCACATCATCACTTTTCAAACCTTCTCTGACTTCGTTTGCTATTTTTCATGCATTTCATGATTTATTTTGAGCTAAGATGACCCTGAATTGAAAAGCACTGCAAATGAACTCTGAAATGGTTGAAAGTTGGCATGGTATCATCATTTCACCCACATAGCATGTGCTTAAAATTTGAGAGGGTTACGGCAAAAACTGGATGCACTTCGTGTACAAAATGAACAATCTCTTTCGAAGTGTCAGGGTTCTGGACGAAAACTCGTCAGTTACAAAAGGATTTCAAATTTTTATACATATTTCAACTCAAGACTTTTTATGCATTCAATATGCACCATTCAAAGCCACATCATCACTTTTCAAACCTTTTCTGACTTTGTTTGCTATTTTTCATGCATTTCATGATTTATTTTGAGCTAAGATGACCCTGAATTGAAAAGCACTGCAAATGAACTCTGAAATGGTTGAAAGTTGGCATGGTATCATCATTTCACCCACATAGCATGTGCTAAAAAGTTGAGAGGGTTACGGCAAAAACTGGATGCACTTCCTGTACAAAATGAACAATCTCTTTCGAAGTGTCAGGGTTTTGGACGAAAACTCAACAGTTACAAAAGGATTTCAAATTTTTAAACATATTTCAACTCAAGACTTTTTATGCATTCAATATGCACCATTCAAAGCCACATCATCACTTTTCAAACCTTTTCTGACTTCGTTTGCTATTTTTCATGCATTTCATGATTTATTTTGAGCTAAGATGACCCTGAATTGAAAAGCACTGCAAATGAACTCTGAAATGGTTGAAAGTTGGCATGGTATCATCATTTCACCCACATAGCATGTGATAAAAAGTTGAGAGGGTTACGGCAAAAACTGGATGCACTTCGTGTACAAAATGAACAATCTCTTTCGAAGTGTCAGGGTTTTGGACGAAAACTCATCAGTTACAAAAGGATTTCAAATTTTTAAACATATTTCAACTCAAGAATTTTTATGCATTCAATATGAACCATTCAAAGCCACATCATCACTTTTCAAACCTTTTCTGACTTCGTTTGCTATTTTTCATGCATTTCATGATTTATTTTGAGCAAAGATGACCCTGAATTGAAAAGCACTGCAAATGAACTCTGAAATGGTTGAAAGTTGGCATGGTATCATCATTTCACCCACATTGCATGTGCTAAAAAGTTGAGAGGGTTACGGCAAAAACTGGATGCACTTCGTGTACAAAATGAACAATCTCTTTCGAAGTGTCAGGGTTTTGGACGAAAACTCGTCAGTTACAAAAGGATTTCAAATTTGTAAACATATTTCAACTCAAGAATTTTTATGCATTCAATATGCACCATTCAAAGCCACATCATCACTTTTCAAACCTTCTCTGACTTCGTTTGCTATTTTTCATGCATTTCATGATTTATTTTGAGCTAAGATGACCCTGAATTGAAAAGCACTGCAAATGAACTCTGAAATGGTTGAAAGTTGGCATGGTATCATCATTTCACCCACATAGCATGTGCTTAAAATTTGAGAGGGTTACGGCAAAAACTGGATGCACTTCGTGTACAAAATGAACAATCTCTTTCGAAGTGTCAGGGTTCTGGACGAAAACTCGTCAGTTACAAAAGGATTTCAAATTTTTATACATATTTCAACTCAAGACTTTTTATGCATTCAATATGCACCATTCAAAGCCACATCATCACTTTTCAAACCTTTTCTGACTTTGTTTGCTATTTTTCATGCATTTCATGATTTATTTTGAGCTAAGATGACCCTGAATTGAAAAGCACTGCAAATGAACTCTGAAATGGTTGAAAGTTGGCATGGTATCATCATTTCACCCACATAGCATGTGCTAAAAAGTTGAGAGGGTTACGGCAAAAACTGGATGCACTTCCTGTACAAAATGAACAATCTCTTTCGAAGTGTCAGGGTTTTGGACGAAAACTCAACAGTTACAAAAGGATTTCAAATTTTTAAACATATTTCAACTCAAGACTTTTTATGCATTCAATATGCACCATTCAAAGCCACATCATCACTTTTCAAACCTTTTCTGACTTCGTTTGCTATTTTTCATGCATTTCATGATTTATTTTGAGCTAAGATGACCCTGAATTGAAAAGCACTGCAAATGAACTCTGAAATGGTTGAAAGTTGGCATGGTATCATCATTTCACCCACATAGCATGTGATAAAAAGTTGAGAGGGTTACGGCAAAAACTGGATGCACTTCGTGTACAAAATGAACAATCTCTTTCGAAGTGTCAGGGTTTTGGACGAAAACTCATCAGTTACAAAAGGATTTCAAATTTTTAAACATATTTCAACTCAAGAATTTTTATGCATTCAATATGAACCATTCAAAGCCACATCATCACTTTTCAAACCTTTTCTGACTTCGTTTGCTATTTTTCATGCATTTCATGATTTATTTTGAGCAAAGATGACCCTGAATTGAAAAGCACTGCAAATGAACTCTGAAATGGTTGAAAGTTGGCATGGTATCATCATTTCACCCACATTGCATGTGCTAAAAAGTTGAGAGGGTTACGGCAAAAACTGGATGCACTTCGTGTACAAAATGAACAATCTCTTTCGAAGTGTCAGGGTTTTGGACGAAAACTCGTCAGTTACAAAAGGATTTCAAATTTGTAAACATATTTCAACTCAAGAATTTTTATGCATTCAATATGCACCATTCAAAGCCACATCATCACTTTTCAAACCTTCTCTGACTTCGTTTGCTATTTTTCATGCATTTCATGATTTATTTTGAGCTAAGATGACCCTGAATTGAAAAGCACTGCAAATGAACTCTGAAATGGTTGAAAGTTGGCATGGTATCATCATTTCACCCACATAGCATGTGCTTAAAATTTGAGAGGGTTACGGCAAAAACTGGATGCACTTCGTGTACAAAATGAACAATCTCTTTCGAAGTGTCAGGGTTCTGGACGAAAACTCGTCAGTTACAAAAGGATTTCAAATTTTTATACATATTTCAACTCAAGACTTTTTATGCATTCAATATGCACCATTCAAAGCCACATCATCACTTTTCAAACCTTTTCTGACTTTGTTTGCTATTTTTCATGCATTTCATGATTTATTTTGAGCTAAGATGACCCTGAATTGAAAAGCACTGCAAATGAACTCTGAAATGGTTGAAAGTTGGCATGGTATCATCATTTCACCCACATAGCATGTGCTAAAAAGTTGAGAGGGTTACGGCAAAAACTGGATGCACTTCCTGTACAAAATGAACAATCTCTTTCGAAGTGTCAGGGTTTTGGACGAAAACTCAACAGTTACAAAAGGATTTCAAATTTTTAAACATATTTCAACTCAAGACTTTTTATGCATTCAATATGCACCATTCAAAGCCACATCATCACTTTTCAAACCTTTTCTGACTTCGTTTGCTATTTTTCATGCATTTCATGATTTATTTTGAGCTAAGATGACCCTGAATTGAAAAGCACTGCAAATGAACTCTGAAATGGTTGAAAGTTGGCATGGTATCATCATTTCACCCACATAGCATGTGATAAAAAGTTGAGAGGGTTACGGCAAAAACTGGATGCACTTCGTGTACAAAATGAACAATCTCTTTCGAAGTGTCAGGGTTTTGGACGAAAACTCATCAGTTACAAAAGGATTTCAAATTTTTAAACATATTTCAACTCAAGAATTTTTATGCATTCAATATGAACCATTCAAAGCCACATCATCACTTTTCAAACCTTTTCTGACTTCGTTTGCTATTTTTCATGCATTTCATGATTTATTTTGAGCAAAGATGACCCTGAATTGAAAAGCACTGCAAATGAACTCTGAAATGGTTGAAAGTTGGCATGGTATCATCATTTCACCCACATTGCATGTGCTAAAAAGTTGAGAGGGTTACGGCAAAAACTGGATGCACTTCGTGTACAAAATGAACAATCTCTTTCGAAGTGTCAGGGTTTTGGACGAAAACTCGTCAGTTACAAAAGGATTTCAAATTTGTAAACATATTTCAACTCAAGAATTTTTATGCATTCAATATGCACCATTCAAAGCCACATCATCACTTTTCAAACCTTCTCTGACTTCGTTTGCTATTTTTCATGCATTTCATGATTTATTTTGAGCTAAGATGACCCTGAATTGAAAAGCACTGCAAATGAACTCTGAAATGGTTGAAAGTTGGCATGGTATCATCATTTCACCCACATAGCATGTGCTTAAAATTTGAGAGGGTTACGGCAAAAACTGGATGCACTTCGTGTACAAAATGAACAATCTCTTTCGAAGTGTCAGGGTTCTGGACGAAAACTCGTCAGTTACAAAAGGATTTCAAATTTTTATACATATTTCAACTCAAGACTTTTTATGCATTCAATATGCACCATTCAAAGCCACATCATCACTTTTCAAACCTTTTCTGACTTTGTTTGCTATTTTTCATGCATTTCATGATTTATTTTGAGCTAAGATGACCCTGAATTGAAAAGCACTGCAAATGAACTCTGAAATGGTTGAAAGTTGGCATGGTATCATCATTTCACCCACATAGCATGTGCTAAAAAGTTGAGAGGGTTACGGCAAAAACTGGATGCACTTCCTGTACAAAATGAACAATCTCTTTCGAAGTGTCAGGGTTTTGGACGAAAACTCAACAGTTACAAAAGGATTTCAAATTTTTAAACATATTTCAACTCAAGACTTTTTATGCATTCAATATGCACCATTCAAAGCCACATCATCACTTTTCAAACCTTTTCTGACTTCGTTTGCTATTTTTCATGCATTTCATGATTTATTTTGAGCTAAGATGACCCTGAATTGAAAAGCACTGCAAATGAACTCTGAAATGGTTGAAAGTTGGCATGGTATCATCATTTCACCCACATAGCATGTGATAAAAAGTTGAGAGGGTTACGGCAAAAACTGGATGCACTTCGTGTACAAAATGAACAATCTCTTTCGAAGTGTCAGGGTTTTGGACGAAAACTCATCAGTTACAAAAGGATTTCAAATTTTTAAACATATTTCAACTCAAGAATTTTTATGCATTCAATATGAACCATTCAAAGCCACATCATCACTTTTCAAACCTTTTCTGACTTCGTTTGCTATTTTTCATGCATTTCATGATTTATTTTGAGCAAAGATGACCCTGAATTGAAAAGCACTGCAAATGAACTCTGAAATGGTTGAAAGTTGGCATGGTATCATCATTTCACCCACATTGCATGTGCTAAAAAGTTGAGAGGGTTACGGCAAAAACTGGATGCACTTCGTGTACAAAATGAACAATCTCTTTCGAAGTGTCAGGGTTTTGGACGAAAACTCGTCAGTTACAAAAGGATTTCAAATTTGTAAACATATTTCAACTCAAGAATTTTTATGCATTCAATATGCACCATTCAAAGCCACATCATCACTTTTCAAACCTTCTCTGACTTCGTTTGCTATTTTTCATGCATTTCATGATTTATTTTGAGCTAAGATGACCCTGAATTGAAAAGCACTGCAAATGAACTCTGAAATGGTTGAAAGTTGGCATGGTATCATCATTTCACCCACATAGCATGTGCTAAAAAGTTGAGAGGGTTACGGCAAAAACTGGATGCACTTCGTGTACAAAATGAACAATCTCTTACGAAGTGTCAGGGTTTTGGACGAAAACTCATCAGTTACAAAAGGATTTCAAATTTTTAAACATATTTCAACTCAAGAATTTTAATGCATTCAATATGCACCATTCAAAGCCACATCATCACTTTTCAAACCTTTTCTGACTTCGTTTGCTATTTTTCATGCATTTCTTGATTTATTTTGAGCTAAGATGACCCTGAATTGAAAAGCAATGCAAATGAACTCTGAAATGGTTGAAAGTTGGCATGGTATCATCATTTCACCCACATAGCATGTGCTTAAAATTTGAGAGGGTTACGGCAAAAACTGGATGCACTTCGTGTACAAAATGAACAATCTCTTTCGAAGTGTCAGGGTTCTGGACGAAAACTCGTCAGTTACAAAAGGATTTCAAATTTTTATACATATTTCAACTCAAGACTTTTTATGCATTCAATATGCACCATTCAAAGCCACATCATCACTTTTCAAACCTTTTCTGACTTTGTTTGCTATTTTTCATGCATTTCATGATTTATTTTGAGCTAAGATGACCCTGAATTGAAAAGCACTGCAAATGAACTCTGAAATGGTTGAAAGTTGGCATGGTATCATCATTTCACCCACATAGCATGTGCTAAAAAGTTGAGAGGGTTACGGCAAAAACTGGATGCACTTCCTGTACAAAATGAACAATCTCTTTCGAAGTGTCAGGGTTTTGGACGAAAACTCAACAGTTACAAAAGGATTTCAAATTTTTAAACATATTTCAACTCAAGACTTTTTATGCATTCAATATGCACCATTCAAAGCCACATCATCACTTTTCAAACCTTTTCTGACTTCGTTTGCTATTTTTCATGCATTTCATGATTTATTTTGAGCTAAGATGACCCTGAATTGAAAAGCACTGCAAATGAACTCTGAAATGGTTGAAAGTTGGCATGGTATCATCATTTCACCCACATAGCATGTGATAAAAAGTTGAGAGGGTTACGGCAAAAACTGGATGCACTTCGTGTACAAAATGAACAATCTCTTTCGAAGTGTCAGGGTTTTGGACGAAAACTCATCAGTTACAAAAGGATTTCAAATTTTTAAACATATTTCAACTCAAGAATTTTTATGCATTCAATATGAACCATTCAAAGCCACATCATCACTTTTCAAACCTTTTCTGACTTCGTTTGCTATTTTTCATGCATTTCATGATTTATTTTGAGCAAAGATGACCCTGAATTGAAAAGCACTGCAAATGAACTCTGAAATGGTTGAAAGTTGGCATGGTATCATCATTTCACCCACATTGCATGTGCTAAAAAGTTGAGAGGGTTACGGCAAAAACTGGATGCACTTCGTGTACAAAATGAACAATCTCTTTCGAAGTGTCAGGGTTTTGGACGAAAACTCGTCAGTTACAAAAGGATTTCAAATTTGTAAACATATTTCAACTCAAGAATTTTTATGCATTCAATATGCACCATTCAAAGCCACATCATCACTTTTCAAACCTTCTCTGACTTCGTTTGCTATTTTTCATGCATTTCATGATTTATTTTGAGCTAAGATGACCCTGAATTGAAAAGCACTGCAAATGAACTCTGAAATGGTTGAAAGTTGGCATGGTATCATCATTTCACCCACATAGCATGTGCTTAAAATTTGAGAGGGTTACGGCAAAAACTGGATGCACTTCGTGTACAAAATGAACAATCTCTTTCGAAGTGTCAGGGTTCTGGACGAAAACTCGTCAGTTACAAAAGGATTTCAAATTTTTATACATATTTCAACTCAAGACTTTTTATGCATTCAATATGCACCATTCAAAGCCACATCATCACTTTTCAAACCTTTTCTGACTTTGTTTGCTATTTTTCATGCATTTCATGATTTATTTTGAGCTAAGATGACCCTGAATTGAAAAGCACTGCAAATGAACTCTGAAATGGTTGAAAGTTGGCATGGTATCATCATTTCACCCACATAGCATGTGCTAAAAATTTGAGAGGGTTACGGCAAAAACTGGATGCACTTCGTGTACAAAATGAACAATCTCTTTCGAAGTGTCAGGGTTTTGGACGAAAACTCAACAGTTACAAAAGGATTTCAAAATTTTAAACATATTTCAACTCAAGAATTTTTATGCATTCAATATGCACCATTCAAAGCCACATCATCACTTTTCAAACCTTCTCTGACTTGGTTTGCTATTTTTCATGCATTTCATGATTTATTTTGAGCTAAGATGACCCTGAATTGAAAAGCACTGCAAATGAACTCTGAAATGGTTGAAAGTTGGCATGGTATCATCATTTCACCCACATAGCATGTGCTAAAAAGTTGAGAGGGTTACGGCAAAAACTGGATGCACTTCCTGTACAAAATGAACAATCTCTTTCGAAGTGTCAGGGTTTTGGACGAAAACTCAACAGTTACAAAAGGATTTCAAATTTTTAAACATATTTCAACTCAAGACTTTTTATGCATTCAATATGCACCATTCAAAGCCACATCATCACTTTTCAAACCTTTTCTGACTTCGTTTGCTATTTTTCATGCATTTCATGATATATTTTGAGCTAAGATGACCCTGAATTGAAAAGCACTGCAAATGAACTCTGAAATGGTTGAAAGTTGGCATGGTATCATCATTTCACCCACATAGCATGTTCTAAAAAGTTGAGAGGGTTACGGCAAAAACTGGATGCACTTCGTGTACAAAATGAACAATCTCTTTCGAAGTGTCAGGGTTTTGGACGAAAACTCATCAGTTACAAAAGGATTTCAAATTTTTAAACATATTTCAACTCAAGACTTTTTATGCATTCAATATGCACCATTCAAAGCCACATCATCACTTTTCAAACCTTTTCTGACTTCGTTTGCTATTTTTCATGCATTTCATGATTTATTTTGAGCTAAGATGACCCTGAATTGAAAAGCACTGCAAATGAACTCTGAAATGGTTGAAAGTTGGCATGCTATCATCATTTCACCCACATAGCATGTGATAAAAAGTTGAGAGGGTTACGGCAAAAACTGGATGCACTTCGTGTACAAAATGAACAATCTCTTTCGAAGTGTCAGGGTTTTGGACGAAAACTCATCAGTTACAAAAGGATTTCAAATTTTTAAACATATTTCAACTCAAGAATTTTTATGCATTCAATATGAACCATTCAAAGCCACATCATCACTTTTCAAACCTTTTCTGACTTCGTTTGCTATTTTTCATGCATTTCATGATTTATTTTGAGCTAAGATGACCCTGAATTGAAAAGCACTGCAAATGAACTCTGAAATGGTTGAAAGTTGGCATGGTATCATCATTTCACCCACATTGCATGTGCTAAAAAGTTGAGAGGGTTACGGCAAAAACTGGATGCACTTCGTGTACAAAATGAACAATCTCTTTCGAAGTGTCAGGGTTTTGGACGAAAACTCGTCAGTTACAAAAGGATTTCAAATTTTTAAACATATTTCAACTCAAGAATTTTTATGCATTCAATATGAACCATTCAAAGCCACATCATCACTTTTCAAACCTTTTCTGACTTCGTTTGCTATTTTTCATGCATTTCATGATTTATTTTGAGCAAAGATGACCCTGAATTGAAAAGCACTGCAAATGAACTCTGAAATGGTTGAAAGTTGGCATGGTATCATCATTTCACCCACATTGCATGTGCTAAAAAGTTGAGAGGGTTACGGCAAAAACTGGATGCACTTCGTGTACAAAATGAACAATCTCTTTCGAAGTGTCAGGGTTTTGGACGAAAACTCGTCAGTTACAAAAGGATTTCAAATTTGTAAACATATTTCAACTCAAGAATTTTTATGCATTCAATATGCACCATTCAAAGCCACATCATCACTTTTCAAACCTTCTCTGACTTCGTTTGCTATTTTTCATGCATTTCATGATTTATTTTGAGCTAAGATGACCCTGAATTGAAAAGCACTGCAAATGAACTCTGAAATGGTTGAAAGTTGGCATGGTATCATCATTTCACCCACATAGCATGTGCTTAAAATTTGAGAGGGTTACGGCAAAAACTGGATGCACTTCGTGTACAAAATGAACAATCTCTTTCGAAGTGTCAGGGTTCTGGACGAAAACTCGTCAGTTACAAAAGGATTTCAAATTTTTATACATATTTCAACTCAAGACTTTTTATGCATTCAATATGCACCATTCAAAGCCACATCATCACTTTTCAAACCTTTTCTGACTTTGTTTGCTATTTTTCATGCATTTCATGATTTATTTTGAGCTAAGATGACCCTGAATTGAAAAGCACTGCAAATGAACTCTGAAATGGTTGAAAGTTGGCATGGTATCATCATTTCACCCACATAGCATGTGCTAAAAAGTTGAGAGGGTTACGGCAAAAACTGGATGCACTTCCTGTACAAAATGAACAATCTCTTTCGAAGTGTCAGGGTTTTGGACGAAAACTCAACAGTTACAAAAGGATTTCAAATTTTTAAACATATTTCAACTCAAGACTTTTTATGCATTCAATATGCACCATTCAAAGCCACATCATCACTTTTCAAACCTTTTCTGACTTCGTTTGCTATTTTTCATGCATTTCATGATTTATTTTGAGCTAAGATGACCCTGAATTGAAAAGCACTGCAAATGAACTCTGAAATGGTTGAAAGTTGGCATGGTATCATCATTTCACCCACATAGCATGTGATAAAAAGTTGAGAGGGTTACGGCAAAAACTGGATGCACTTCGTGTACAAAATGAACAATCTCTTTCGAAGTGTCAGGGTTTTGGACGAAAACTCATCAGTTACAAAAGGATTTCAAATTTTTAAACATATTTCAACTCAAGAATTTTTATGCATTCAATATGAACCATTCAAAGCCACATCATCACTTTTCAAACCTTTTCTGACTTCGTTTGCTATTTTTCATGCATTTCATGATTTATTTTGAGCAAAGATGACCCTGAATTGAAAAGCACTGCAAATGAACTCTGAAATGGTTGAAAGTTGGCATGGTATCATCATTTCACCCACATTGCATGTGCTAAAAAGTTGAGAGGGTTACGGCAAAAACTGGATGCACTTCGTGTACAAAATGAACAATCTCTTTCGAAGTGTCAGGGTTTTGGACGAAAACTCGTCAGTTACAAAAGGATTTCAAATTTGTAAACATATTTCAACTCAAGAATTTTTATGCATTCAATATGCACCATTCAAAGCCACATCATCACTTTTCAAACCTTCTCTGACTTCGTTTGCTATTTTTCATGCATTTCATGATTTATTTTGAGCTAAGATGACCCTGAATTGAAAAGCACTGCAAATGAACTCTGAAATGGTTGAAAGTTGGCATGGTATCATCATTTCACCCACATAGCATGTGCTTAAAATTTGAGAGGGTTACGGCAAAAACTGGATGCACTTCGTGTACAAAATGAACAATCTCTTTCGAAGTGTCAGGGTTCTGGACGAAAACTCGTCAGTTACAAAAGGATTTCAAATTTTTATACATATTTCAACTCAAGACTTTTTATGCATTCAATATGCACCATTCAAAGCCACATCATCACTTTTCAAACCTTTTCTGACTTTGTTTGCTATTTTTCATGCATTTCATGATTTATTTTGAGCTAAGATGACCCTGAATTGAAAAGCACTGCAAATGAACTCTGAAATGGTTGAAAGTTGGCATGGTATCATCATTTCACCCACATAGCATGTGCTAAAAATTTGAGAGGGTTACGGCAAAAACTGGATGCACTTCGTGTACAAAATGAACAATCTCTTTCGAAGTGTCAGGGTTTTGGACGAAAACTCAACAGTTACAAAAGGATTTCAAAATTTTAAACATATTTCAACTCAAGAATTTTTATGCATTCAATATGCACCATTCAAAGCCACATCATCACTTTTCAAACCTTCTCTGACTTGGTTTGCTATTTTTCATGCATTTCATGATTTATTTTGAGCTAAGATGACCCTGAATTGAAAAGCACTGCAAATGAACTCTGAAATGGTTGAAAGTTGGCATGGTATCATCATTTCACCCACATAGCATGTGCTAAAAAGTTGAGAGGGTTACGGCAAAAACTGGATGCACTTCCTGTACAAAATGAACAATCTCTTTCGAAGTGTCAGGGTTTTGGACGAAAACTCAACAGTTACAAAAGGATTTCAAATTTTTAAACATATTTCAACTCAAGACTTTTTATGCATTCAATATGCACCATTCAAAGCCACATCATCACTTTTCAAACCTTTTCTGACTTCGTTTGCTATTTTTCATGCATTTCATGATATATTTTGAGCTAAGATGACCCTGAATTGAAAAGCACTGCAAATGAACTCTGAAATGGTTGAAAGTTGGCATGGTATCATCATTTCACCCACATAGCATGTTCTAAAAAGTTGAGAGGGTTACGGCAAAAACTGGATGCACTTCGTGTACAAAATGAACAATCTCTTTCGAAGTGTCAGGGTTTTGGACGAAAACTCATCAGTTACAAAAGGATTTCAAATTTTTAAACATATTTCAACTCAAGACTTTTTATGCATTCAATATGCACCATTCAAAGCCACATCATCACTTTTCAAACCTTTTCTGACTTCGTTTGCTATTTTTCATGCATTTCATGATTTATTTTGAGCTAAGATGACCCTGAATTGAAAAGCACTGCAAATGAACTCTGAAATGGTTGAAAGTTGGCATGGTATCATCATTTCACCCACATAGCATGTGATAAAAAGTTGAGAGGGTTACGGCAAAAACTGGATGCACTTCGTGTACAAAATGAACAATCTCTTTCGAAGTGTCAGGGTTTTGGACGAAAACTCATCAGTTACAAAAGGATTTCAAATTTTTAAACATATTTCAACTCAAGAATTTTTATGCATTCAATATGAACCATTCAAAGCCACATCATCACTTTTCAAACCTTTTCTGACTTCGTTTGCTATTTTTCATGCATTTCATGATTTATTTTGAGCTAAGATGACCCTGAATTGAAAAGCACTGCAAATGAACTCTGAAATGGTTGAAAGTTGGCATGGTATCATCATTTCACCCACATTGCATGTGCTAAAAAGTTGAGAGGGTTACGGCAAAAACTGGATGCACTTCGTGTACAAAATGAACAATCTCTTTCGAAGTGTCAGGGTTTTGGACGAAAACTCGTCAGTTACAAAAGGATTTCAAATTTTTAAACATATTTCAACTCAAGAATTTTTATGCATTCAATATGCACCATTCAAAGCCACATCATCACTTTTCAAACCTTCTCTGACTTCGTTTGCTATTTTTCATGCATTTCATGATTTATTTTGAGCTAAGATGACCCTGAATTGAAAAGCACTGCAAATGAACTCTGAAATGGTTGAAAGTTGGCATGGTATCATCATTTCACCCACATAGCATGTGCTTAAAATTTGAGAGGGTTACGGCAAAAACTGGATGCACTTCGTGTACAAAATGAACAATCTCTTTCGAAGTGTCAGGGTTCTGGACGAAAACTCGTCAGTTACAAAAGGATTTCAAATTTTTATACATATTTCAACTCAAGACTTTTTATGCATTCAATATGCACCATTCAAAGCCACATCATCACTTTTCAAACCTTTTCTGACTTTGTTTGCTATTTTTCATGCATTTCATGATTTATTTTGAGCTAAGATGACCCTGAATTGAAAAGCACTGCAAATGAACTCTGAAATGGTTGAAAGTTGGCATGGTATCATCATTTCACCCACATAGCATGTGCTAAAAATTTGAGAGGGTTACGGCAAAAACTGGATGCACTTCGTGTACAAAATGAACAATCTCTTTCGAAGTGTCAGGGTTTTGGACGAAACCTCAACAGTTACAAAAGGATTTCAAAATTTTAAACATATTTCAACTCAAGAATTTTTATGCATTCAATATGCACCATTCAAAGCCACATCATCACTTTTCAAACCTTCTCTGACTTTGTTTGCTATTTTTCATGCATTTCATGATTTATTTTGAGCTAAGATGACCCTGAATTGAAAAGCACTGCAAATGAACTCTGAAATGGATGAAAGTTGGCATGGTATCATCATTTCACCCACATAGCATGTGCTAAAAAGTTGAGAGGGTTACGGCAAAAACTGGATGCACTTCCTGTACAAAATGAACAATCTCTTTCGAAGTGTCAGGGTTTTGGACGAAAACTCAACAGTTACAAAAGGATTTCAAAATTTTAAACATATTTCAACTCAAGAATTTTTATGCATTCAATATGCACCATTCAAAGCCACATCATCACTTTTCAAACCTTCTCTGACTTTGTTTGCTATTTTTCATGCATTTCATGATTTATTTTGAGCTAAGATGACCCTGAATTGAAAAGCACTGCAAATGAACTCTGAAATGGTTGAAAGTTGGCATGGTATCATCATTTCACCCACATAGCATGTGCTAAAAAGTTGAGAGGGTTACGGCAAAAACTGGATGCACTTCCTGTACAAAATGAACAATCTCTTTCGAAGTGTCAGGGTTTTGGACGAAAACTCAACAGTTACAAAAGGATTTCAAATTTTTAAACATATTTCAACTCAAGACTTTTTATGCATTCAATATGCACCATTCAAAGCCACATCATCACTTTTCAAACCTTTTGACTTCGTTTGCTATTTTTCATGCATTTCATGATATATTTTGAGCTAAGATGACCCTGAATTGAAAAGCACTGCAAATGAACTCTGAAATGGTTGAAAGTTGGCATGGTATCATCATTTCACCCACATAGCATGTGCTAAAAAGTTGAGAGGGTTACGGCAAAAACTGGATGCACTTCGTGTACAAAATGAACAATCTCTTTCGAAGTGTCAGGGTTTTGGACGAAAACTCATCAGTTACAAAAGGATTTCAAATTTTTAAACATATTTCAACTCAAGACTTTTTATGCATTCAATATGCACCATTCAAAGCCACATCATCACTTTTCAAACCTTTTCTGACTTCGTTTGCTATTTTTCATGCATTTCATGATTTATTTTGAGCTAAGATGACCCTGAATTGAAAAGCACTGCAAATGAACTCTGAAATGGTTGAAAGTTGGCATGGTATCATCATTTCACCCACATAGCATGTGATAAAAAGTTGAGAGGGTTACGGCAAAAACTGGATGCACTTCGTGTACAAAATGAACAATCTCTTTCGAAGTGTCAGGGTTTTGGACGAAAACTCATCAGTTACAAAAGGATTTCAAATTTTTAAACATATTTCAACTCAAGAATTTTTATGCATTCAATATGAACCATTCAAAGCCACATCATCACTTTTCAAACCTTTTCTGACTTCGTTTGCTATTTTTCATGCATTTCATGATTTATTTTGAGCAAAGATGACCCTGAATTGAAAAGCACTGCAAATGAACTCTGAAATGGTTGAAAGTTGGCATGGTATCATCATTTCACCCACATTGCATGTGCTAAAAAGTTGAGAGGGTTACGGCAAAAACTGGATGCACTTCGTGTACAAAATGAACAATCTCTTTCGAAGTGTCAGGGTTTTGGACGAAAACTCGTCAGTTACAAAAGGATTTCAAATTTTTAAACATATTTCAACTCAAGAATTTTTATGCATTCAATATGCACCATTCAAAGCCACATCATCACTTTTCAAACCTTCTCTGACTTCGTTTGCTATTTTTCATGCATTTCATGATTTATTTTGAGCTAAGATGACCCTGAATTGAAAAGCACTGCAAATGAACTCTGAAATGGTTGAAAGTTGGCATGGTATCATCATTTCACCCACATAGCATGTGCTTAAAATTTGAGAGGGTTACGGCAAAAACTGGATGCACTTCGTGTACAAAATGAACAATCTCTTTCGAAGTGTCAGGGTTCTGGACGAAAACTCGTCAGTTACAAAAGGATTTCAAATTTTTATACATATTTCAACTCAAGACTTTTTATGCATTCAATATGCACCATTCAAAGCCACATCATCACTTTTCAAACCTTTTCTGACTTTGTTTGCTATTTTTCATGCATTTCATGATTTATTTTGAGCTAAGATGACCCTGAATTGAAATGCACTGCAAATGAACTCTGAAATGGTTGAAAGTTGGCATGGTATCATCATTTCACCCACATAGCATGTGCTAAAAATTTGAGAGGGTTACGGCAAAAACTGGATGCACTTCGTGTACAAAATGAACAATCTCTTTCGAAGTGTCAGGGTTTTGGACGAAAACTCAACAGTTACAAAAGGATTTCAAAATTTTAAACATATTTCAACTCAAGAATTTTTATGCATTCAATATGCACCATTCAAAGCCACATCATCACTTTTCAAACCTTCTCTGACTTTGTTTGCTATTTTTCATGCATTTCATGATTTATTTTGAGCTAAGATGACCCTGAATTGAAAAGCACTGCAAATGAACTCTGAAATGGTTGAAAGTTGGCATGGTATCATCATTTCACCCACATAGCATGTGCTAAAAAGTTGAGAGGGTTACGGCAAAAACTGGATGCACTTCCTGTACAAAATGAACAATCTCTTTCGAAGTGTCAGGGTTTTGGACGAAAACTCAACAGTTACAAAAGGATTTCAAATTTTTAAACATATTTCAACTCAAGACTTTTTATGCATTCAATATGGACCATTCAAAGCCACATCATCACTTTTCAAACCTTTTCTGACTTCGTTTGCTATTTTTCATGCATTTCATGATATATTTTGAGCTAAGATGACCCTGAATTGAAAAGCACTGCAAATGAACTCTGAAATGGTTGAAAGTTGGCATGGTATCATCATTTCACCCACATAGCATGTGCTAAAAAGTTGAGAGGGTTACGGCAAAAACTGGATGCACTTCGTGTACAAAATGAACAATCTCTTTCGAAGTGTCAGGGTTTTGGACGAAAACTCATCAGTTACAAAAGGATTTCAAAATTTTAAACATATTTCAACTCAAGACTTTTTATGCATTCAATATGCACCATTCAAAGCCACATCATCACTTTTCAAACCTTTTCTGACTTCGTTTGCTATTTTTCATGCATTTCATGATTTATTTTGAGCTAAGATGACCCTGAATTGAAAAGCACTGCAAATGAACTCTGAAATGGTTGAAAGTTGGCATGGTATCATCATTTCACCCACATAGCATGTGCTAAAAAGTTGAGAGGGTTACGGCAAAAACTGGATGCACTTCGTGTACAAAATGAACAATCTCTTTCGAAGTGTCAGGGTTTTGGACGAAAACTCATCAGTTACAAAGGGATTTCAAATTTTTAAACATATTTCAACTCAAGACTTTTTATGCATTCAATATGCACCATTCAAAGCCACATCATCACTTTTCAAACCTTTTCTGACTTCGTTTGCTATTTTTCATGCATTTCATGATTTATTTTGAGCTAAGATGACCCTGAATTGAAAAGCACTGCAAATGAACTCTGAAATGGTTGAAAGTTGGCATGGTATCATCATTTCACCCACATAGCTTGTGCTAAAAAGTTGAGAGGGTTACGGCAAAAACTGGATGCACTTCGTGTACAAAATGAACAATCTCTTTCGAAGTGTCAGGGTTTTGGACGAAAACTCATCAGTTACAAAAGGATTTCAAATTTTTAAACATATTTCAACTCAAGAATTTTTATGCATTCAATATGAACCATTCAAAGCCACATCATCACTTTTCAAACCTTTTCTGACTTCGTTTGCTATTTTTCATGCATTTCATGATTTATTTTGAGTTAAGATGACCCTGAATTGAAAAGCACTGCAAATGAACTCTGAAATGGTTGAAAGTTGGCATGGTATCATCATTTCACCCACATTGCATGTGCTAAAAAGTTGAGAGGGTTACGGCAAAAACTGGATGCACTTCGTGTACAAAATGAACAATCTCTTTCGAAGTGTCAGGGTTTTGGACGAAAACTCGTCAGTTACAAAAGGATTTCAAATTTTTAAACATATTTCAACTCAAGAATTTTTATGCATTCAATATGCACCATTCAAAGCCACATCATCACTTTTCAAACCTTCTCTGACTTCGTTTGCTATTTTTCATGCATTTCATGATTTATTTTGAGCTAAGATGACCCTGAATTGAAAAGCACTGCAAATGAACTCTGAAATGGTTGAAAGTTGGCATGGTATCATCATTTCACCCACATAGCATGTGCTTAAAATTTGAGAGGGTTACGGCAAAAACTGGATGCACTTCGTGTACAAAATGAACAATCTCTTTCGAAGTGTCAGGGTTCTGGACGAAAACTCGTCAGTTACAAAAGGATTTCAAATTTTTATACATATTTCAACTCAAGACTTTTTATGCATTCAATATGCACCATTCAAAGCCACATCATCACTTTTCAAACCTTTTCTGAATTTGTTTGCTATTTTTCATGCATTTCATGATTTATTTTGAGCTAAGATGACCCTGAATTGAAATGCACTGCAAATGAACTCTGAAATGGTTGAAAGTTGGCATGGTATCATCATTTCACCCACATAGCATGTGCTAAAAATTTGAGAGGGTTACGGCAAAAACTGGATGCACTTCGTGTACAAAATGAACAATCTCTTTCGAAGTGTCAGGGTTTTGGACGAAAACTCAACAGTTACAAAAGGATTTCAAAATTTTAAACATATTTCAACTCAAGAATTTTTATGCATTCAATATGCACCATTCAAAGCCACATCATCACTTTTCAAACCTTCTCTGACTTTGTTTGCTATTTTTCATGCATTTCATGATTTATTTTGAGCTAAGATGACCCTGAATTGAAAAGCACTGCAAATGAACTCTGAAATGGTTGAATGTTGGCATGGTATCATCATTTCACCCACATAGCATGTGCTAAAAAGTTGAGAGGGTTACGGCAAAAACTGGATGCACTTCCTGTACAAAATGAACAATCTCTTTCGAAGTGTCAGGGTTTTGGACGAAAACTCAACAGTTACAAAAGGATTTCAAATTTTTAAACATATTTCAACTCAAGACTTTTTATGCATTCAATATGGACCATTCAAAGCCACATCATCACTTTTCAAACCTTTTCTGACTTCGTTTGCTATTTTTCATGCATTTCATGATATATTTTGAGCTAAGATGACCCTGAATTGAAAAGCACTGCAAATGAACTCTGAAATGGTTGAAAGTTGGCATGGTATCATCATTTCACCCACATAGCATGTGCTAAAAAGTTGAGAGGGTTACGGCAAAAACTGGATGCACTTCGTGTACAAAATGAACAATCTCTTTCGAAGTGTCAGGGTTTTGGACGAAAACTCATCAGTTACAAAAGGATTTCAAAATTTTAAACATATTTCAACTCAAGACTTTTTATGCATTCAATATGCACCATTCAAAGCCACATCATCACTTTTCAAACCTTTTCTGACTTCGTTTGCTATTTTTCATGCATTTCATGATTTATTTTGAGCTAAGATGACCCTGAATTGAAAAGCACTGCAAATGAACTCTGAAATGGTTGAAAGTTGGCATGGTATCATCATTTCACCCACATAGCATGTGCTAAAAAGTTGAGAGGGTTACGGCAAAAATTGGATGCACTTCGTGTACAAAATGAACAATCTCTTTCGAAGTGTCAGGGTTTTGGACGAAAACTCATCAGTTACAAAAGGATTTCAAATTTTTAAACATATTTCAACTCAAGAATTTTTATGCATTCAATATGAACCATTCAAAGCCACATCATCACTTTTCAAACCTTTTCTGACTTCGTTTGCTATTTTTCATGCATTTCATGATTTATTTTGAGCTAAGATGACCCTGAATTGAAAAGCACTGCAAATGAACTCTGAAATGGTTGAAAGTTGGCATGGTATCATCATTTCACCCACATAGCATGTGCTAAAAAGTTGAGAGGGTTACGGCAAAAACTGGATGCACTTCGTGTACAAAATGAACAATCTCTTTCGAAGTGTCAGGGTTTTGGACGAAAACTCGTCAGTTACAAAAGGATTTCAAATTTTTAAACATATTTCAACTCAAGAATTTTTATGCATTCAATATGCACCATTCAAAGCCACATCATCACTTTTCAAACCTTCTCTGACTTCGTTTGCTATTTTTCATGCATTTCATGATATATTTTGAGCTAAGATGACCCTGAATTGAAAAGCACTGCAAATGAACTCTGAAATGGTTGAAAGTTGGCATGGTATCATCATTTCACCCACATAGCATGTGCTAAAAAGTTGAGAGGGTTACGGCAAAAACTGGATGCACTTCGTGTACAAAATGAACAATCTCTTTCGAAGTGTCAGGGTTTTGGACGAAAACTCAACAGTTACAAAAGGATTTCAAAATTTTAAACATATTTCAACTCAATAATTTTTAAGCATTCAATATGCACCATTCCAAGCCACATCATCACTTTTCAAACCTTTTCTGACTTCGTTTGCTATTTTTCATGCATTTCATGATATATTTTGAGCTAAGATGACCCTGAATTGAAAAGCACTGCAAATGAACTCTAAAATGGTTGAAAGTTGGCATGGTATCATCATTTCACCCACATAGCATGTGCTAAAAAGTTGAGAGGGTTACGGCAAAAACTGGATGCACTTCGTGTACAAAATGAACAATCTCTTTCGAAGTGTCAGGGTTTTGGACGAAAACTCATCAGTTACAAAAGGATTTCAAATTTTTAAACATATTTCAACTCAAGACTTTTTATGCATTCAATATGCACCATTCAAAGCCACATCATCACTTTTCAAACCTTTTCTGACTTCGTTTGCTATTTTTCATGCATTTCATGATTTATTTTGAGCTAAGATGACCCTGAATTGAAAAGCACTGCAAATGAACTCTGAAATGGTTGAAAGTTGGCATGGTATCATCATTTCACCCACATAGCATGTGCTAAAAAGTTGAGAGGGTTACGGCAAAAACTGGATGCACTTCGTGTACAAAATGAACAATCTCTTTCGAAGTGTCAGGGTTTTGGACGAAAACTCATCAGTTACAAAAGGATTTCAAATTTTTAAACATATTTGAACTCAAGAGTTTTTATGCATTCAATATGAACCATTCAAAGCCACATCATCACTTTTCAAACCTTTTCTGACTTCGTTTGCTATTTTTCATGCATTTCATGATTTATTTTGAGCTAAGATGACCCTGAATTGAAAAGCACTGCAAATGAACTCTGAAATGGTTGAAAGTTGGCATGGTATCATCATTTCACCCACATTGCATGTGCTAAAAAGTTGAGAGGGTTACGGCAAAAACTGGATGCACTTCGTGTACAAAATGAACAATCTCTTACGAAGTGTCAGGGTTTTGGACGAAAACTCATCAGTTACAAAAGGATTTCAAATTTTTAAACATATTTCAACTCAAGAATTTTTATGCATTCAATATGCACCATTCAAAGCCACATCATCACTTTTCAAACCTTTTCTGACTTCGTTTGCTATTTTTCATGCATTTCTTGATTTATTTTGAGCTAAGATGACCCTGAATTGAAAAGCACTACAAATGAACTCTGAAATGGTTGAAAGTTGGCATGGTATCATCATATCACCCACATAGCATGTGCTAAAAAGTTGAGAGGGTTACGGCAAAAACTGGATGCACCTCGTGTACAAAATGAACAATCTCTTTCGAAGTGACAGGGTTTTGGACGAAAACTCATCAGTTACAAAAGGATTTCAAATTTTTAAACATATTTCAACTCAAGACTTTTTATGCATTCAATATGCACCATTCAAAGCCACATCATCACTTTTCAAACCTTTTCTGACTTCATTTGCTATTTTTCATGCATTTCAGGATTTATTTTGAGCTAAGATGACCCTGAATTGAAAAGCACTGCAAATGAACTCTGAAATGGTTGAAAGTTGGCATGGTATCATCATTTCACCCACATAGCATGTGCTAAAAATTTGAGAGGGTTACGGCAAAAACTGGATGCACTTCGTGTACAAAATGAACAATCTCTTTCGAAGTGTCAGGGTTTTGGACGAAAACTCAACAGTTACAAAAGGATTTCAAAATTTTAAACATATTTCAACTCAATAATTTTTAAGCATTCAATATGCACCATTCAAAGCCACATCATCACTTTTCAAACCTTTTCTGACTTCGTTTGCTATTTTTCATGCATTTCATGATATATTTTGAGCTAAGATGACCCTGAATTGAAAAGCACTGCAAATGAACTGTGAAATGGTTGAAAGTTGGCATGGTATCATCATTTCACCCACATAGCATGTGCTAAAAAGTGGAGAGGGTTACGGCAAAAACTGGATGCACTTCGTGTACAAAATGAACAATCTCTTTCGAAGTGTCAGGGTTTTGGACGAAAACTCATCAGTTACAAAAGGATTTCAAATTTTTAAACATATTTCAACTCAAGACTTTTTATGCATTCAATATGCACCATTCAAAGCCACATCATCACTTTTCAAACCTTTTCTGACTTCGTTTGCTATTTTTCATGCATTTCATGATTTATTTTGAGCTAAGATGACCCTGAATAGAAAAGCACTGCAAATGAACTCTGAAATGGTTGAAAGTTGGCATGGTATCATCATTTCACCCACATAGCATGTGCTAAAAAGTTGAGAGGGTTACGGCAAAAACTGGATGCACTTCGTGTACAAAATGAACAATCTCTTTCGAAGTGTCAGGGTTTTGGACGAAAACTCATCAGTTACAAAAGGATTTCAAAATTTTAAACATATTTCAACTCAAGACTTTTTATGCATTCAATATGCACCATTCAAAGCCACATCATCACTTTTCAAACCTTTTCTGACTTCGTTTGCTATTTTTCATGCATTTCATGATTTATTTTGAGCTAAGATGACCCTGAATTGAAAAGCACTGCAAATGAACTCTGAAATGGTTGAAAGTTGGCATGGTATCATCATTTCACCCACATAGCATGTGCTAAAAAGTTGAGAGGGTTACGGCAAAAACTGGATGCACTTCGTGTACAAAATGAACAATCTCTTTCGAAGTGTCAGGGTTTTGGACGAAAACTCATCAGTTACAAAAGGATTTCAAATTTTTAAACATATTTCAACTCAAGAATTTTTATGCATTCAATATGAACCATTCAAAGCCACATCATCACTTTTCAAACCTTTTCTGACTTCGTTTGCTATTTTTCATGCATTTCATGATTTATTTTGAGCTAAGATGACCCTGAATTGAAAAGCACTGCAAATGAACTCTGAAATGGTTGAAAGTTGGCATGGTATCATCATTTCACCCACATTGCATGTGCTAAAAAGTTGAGAGGTTTACGGCAAAAACTGGATGCACTTCGTGTACAAAATGAACAATCTCTTTCGAAGTGTCAGGGTTTTGGACGAAAACTCGTCAGTTACAAAAGGATTTCAAATTTTTAAACATATTTCAACTCAAGAATTTTTATGCATTCAATATGCACCATTCAAAGCCACATCATCACTTTTCAAACCTTCTCTGACTTCGTTTGCTATTTTTCATGCATTTCATGATTTATTTTGAGCTAAGATGACCCTGAATTGAAAAGCACTGCAAATGAACTCTGAAATGGTTGAAAGTTGGCATGGTATCATCATTTCACCCACATAGCATGTGCTTAAAATTTGAGAGGGTTACGGCAAAAACTGGATGCACTTCCTGTACAAAATGAACAATCTCTTTCGAAGTGTCAGGGTTTTGGACGAAAACTCAACAGTTACAAAAGGATTTCAAAATTTTAAACATATTTCAACTCAATAATTTTTAAGCATTCAATATGCACCATTCAAAGCCACATCATCACTTTTCAAACCTTTTCTGACTTCGTTTGCTATTTTTCATGCATTTCATGATATATTTTGAGCTAAGATGACCCTGAATTGAAAAGCACTGCAAATGAACTCTGAAATGGTTGAAAGTTGGCATGGTATCATCATTTCACCCACATAGCATGTGCTAAAAATTTGAGAGGGTTACGGCAAAAACTGGATGCACTTCGTGTACAAAATGAACAATCTCTTTCGAAGTGTCAGGGTTTTGGACGAAAACTCATCAGTTACAAAAGGATTTCAAAATTTTAAACATATTTCAACTAAAGACTTTTTATGCATTCAATATGCACCATTCAAAGCCACATCATCACTTTTCAAACCTTTTCTGACTTCATTTGCTATTTTTCATGCATTTCATGATTTATTTTGAGCTAAGATGTCCCTGAATTGAAAAGCACTGCAAATGAACTCTGAAATGGTTGAAAGTTGGCATTGTATCATCATTTCACCCACATAGCATGTGCTAAAAATTTGAGAGGGTTACGGCAAAAACTGGATGCACTTCGTGTACAAAATGAACAATCTCTTTCGAAGTGTCAGGGTTTTAGACGAAAACTCGTCAGTTACAAAAGGATTTCAAATTTTTAAACATATTTCAACTCAAGAATTTTTATGCATTCAATATGCACCATTCAAAGCCACATCATCATTTTTCAAACCTTCTCTGACTTCGTTTGCTATTTTTCATGCATTTCATGATTTATTTTGAGCTAAGATGACCCTGAATTGAAAAGCACTGCAAATGAACTCTGAAATGGTTGAAAGTTGGCATGGTATCATCATTTCACCCACATAGCATGTTCTTAAAATTTGAGAGGGTTACGGCAAAAACTGGATGCACTTCCTGTACAAAATGAACAATCTCTTTCGAAGTGTCAGGGTTTTGGACGAAAACTCAACAGTTACAAAAGGATTTCAAAATTTTAAACATATTTCAACTCAATAATTTTTAAGCATTCAATATGCACCATTCAAAGCCACATCATCACTTTTCAAACCTTTTCTGACTTCGTTTGCTATTTTTCATGCATTTCATGATATATTTTGAGCTAAGATGACCCTGAATTGAAAAGCACTGCAAATGAACTCTGAAATGGTTGAAAGTTGGCATGGTATCATCATTTCACCCACATAGCATGTGCTAAAAAGTTGAGAGGGTTACGGCAAAAACTGGATGCACTTCGTGTACAAAATGAACAATCTCTTTCGAAGTGTCAGGGTTTTGGACGAAAACTCGTCAGTTACAAAAGGATTTCAAATTTTTAAACATATTTCAACTCAAGAATTTTTATGCATTCAATACGCACCATTCAAGGCCACATCATCACTTTTCAAACCTTCTCTGACTTCGTTTGCTATTTTTCATGCATTTCATGATTTATTTTGAGCTAAGATGACCCTGAATTGAAAAGCACTGCAAATGAACTCTGAAATGGTTGAAAGTTGGCATGGTATCATCATTTAACCCACATAGCATGTGCTAAAAAGTTGAGAGGGTTACGGCAAAAACTGGATGCACTTCGTGTACAAAATGAACAATCTCTTTCGAAGTGTCAGGGTTCTGGACGAAAACTCATCAGTTACAAAAGGATTTCAAATTTTTAAACATATTTCAACTCAAGAATTTTTATGCATTCAATATGAACCATTCAAAGCCACATCATCACTTTTCAAACCTTTTCTGACTTCGTTTGCTATTTTTCATGCATTTCATGATTTATTTTGAGCTAAGATGACCCTGAATTGAAAAGCACTGCAAATGAACTCTGAAATGGTTGAAAGTTGGCATGGTATCATCATTTCACCCACATAGCATGTGCTAAAAAGTTGAGAGGGTTACGGCAAAAACTGGATGCACTTCGTGTACAAAATGAACAATCTCTTACGAAGTGTCAGGGTTTTGGACAAAAACTCGTCAGTTACAAAAGGATTTCAAATTTTTAAACATATTTCAACTCAAGAATTTTTATGCATTCAATATGCACCATTCAAAGCCACATCATCACTTTTCAAACCTTTTCTGACTTCGTTTGCTATTTTTCATGCATTTCTTGATTTATTTTGAGCTAAGATGACCCCGAATTGAAAAGCACTACAAATGAACTCTGAAATAGTTGAAAGTTGGCATGGTATCATCATTTCACCCACATAGCATGTGCTAAAAAGTTGAGAGGGTTACGGCAAAAACTGGATGCACTTCGTGTACAAAATGAACAATCTCTTTCGAAGTGTCAGGGTTTTGGACGAAAACTCATCAGTTACAAAAGGATTTCAAATTTTTAAACATATTTCAACTCAAGACTTTTTATGCATTCAATATGCACCATTCAAAGCCACATCATCACTTTTCAAACCTTTTCTGACTTCATTTGCTATTTTTCATGCATTTCAGGATTTATTTTGAGCTAAGATGACCCTGAATTGAAAAGCACTGCAAATGAACTCTGAAATGGTTGAAAGTTGGCATGGTATCATCATTTCACCCACATTGCATGTGCTAAAAAGTTGAGAGGGTTACGGCAAAAACTGGATGCACTTCGTGTACAAAATGAACAATCTCTTTCGAAGTGTCAGGGTTTTGGACGAAAACTCGTCAGTTACAAAAGGATTTCAAATTTTTAAACATATTTCAACTCAAGAATTTTTATGCATTCAATATGCACCATTCAAAGCCACATCATCACTTTTCAAACCTTTTCTGACTTCGTTTGCTATTTTTCATGCATTTCATGATATATTTTGAGCTAAGACGACCCTGAATTGAAAAGCACTGCAAATCAACTCTGAAATGGTTGAAAGTTGGCATGGTATCATCATTTCACCCACATAGCATGTGCTTAAAATTTGAGAGGGTTACGGCAAAAACTGGATGCACTTCCTGTACAAAATGAACAATCTCTTTCGAAGTGTCAGGGTTTTGGACGAAAACTCGTCAGTTACAAAAGGATTTCAAATTTTTAAACATATTTCAACTCAAGAATTTTTATGCATTCAATACGCACCATTCAAGGCCACATCATCACTTTTCAAACCTTCTCTGACTTCGTTTGCTATTTTTCATGCATTTCATGATTTATTTTGAGCTAAGATGACCCTGAATTGAAAAGCACTGCAAATGAACTCTGAAATGGTTGAAAGTTGGCATGGTATCATCATTTCACCCACATAGCATGTGCTAAAAATTTGAGAGGGTTACGGCAAAAACTGGATGCACTTCGTGTACAAAATGAACAATATCTTTCGAAGTGTCAGGGTTTTGGACGAAAACTCATCAGTTACAAAAGGATTTCAAATTTTTAAACATATTTCAACTCAAGAATTTTTATGCATTCAATACGCACCATTCAAGGCCACATCATCACTTTTCAAACCTTTTCTGACTTCGTTTGCTATTTTTCATGCATTTCATGATTTATTTTGAGCTAAGATGACCCTGAATTGAAAAGCACTGCAAATGAACTCTGAAGTGGTTGAAAGTTGGCATGATATCATAATTTCACCCACATAGCATGTGCTAAAAAGTTGAGAGGGTGACGGCAAAAACTGGATGCACTTCGTGTACAAAATGAACAATCTCTTTCGAAGTGTCAGGGTTTTGGACGAAAACTCGTCAGTTACAAAAGGATTTCAAATTTTTAAACATATTTCAACTCAAGAATTTTTATGCATTCAATATGCACCATTCAAAGCCACATCATCATTTTTCAAACCTTCTCTGACTTCGTTTGCTATTTTTCATGCATTTCATGATTTATTTTGAGCTAAGATGACCCTGAATTGAAAAGCACTGCAAATGAACTCTGAAATGGTTGAAAGTTGGCATGGTATCATCATTTCACCCACATAGCATGTGCTTAAAATTTGAGAGGGTTACGGCAAAAATTGGATGCACTTCCTGTACAAAATGAACAATCTCTTTCGAAGTGTCAGGGTTTTGGACGAAAACTCAACAGTTACAAAAGGATTTCAAAATTTTAAACATATTTCAACTCAATAATTTTTAAGCATTCAATATGCACCATTCAAAGCCACATCATCACTTTTCAAACCTTTTCTGACTGCGTTTGCTATTTTTCATGCATTTCATGATATATTTTGAGCTAAGATGACCCTGAATTGAAAAGCACTGCAAATGAACTCTGAAATGGTTGAAAGTTGGCATGGTATCATCATTTCACCCACATAGCATGTGCTAAAAAGTTGAGAGGGTTACGGCAAAAACTGGATGCACTTCGTGTACAAAATGAACAATCTCTTTCGAAGTGTCAGGGTTTTGGACGAAAACTCGTCAGTTACAAAAGGATTTCAAATTTTTAAACATATTTCAACTCAAGAATTTTTATGCATTCAATACGCACCATTCAAGGCCATATCATCACTTTTCAAACCTTCTCTGACTTCGTTTGCTATTTTTCATGCATTTCATGATTTATTTTGAGCTAAGATGACCCTGAATTGAAAAGCACTGCAAATGAACTCTGAAATGGTTGAAAGTTGGCATGGTATCATCATTTAACCCACATAGCATGTGCTAAAAAGTTGAGAGGGTTACGGCAAAAACTGGATGCACTTCGTGTACAAAATGAACAATCTCTTTCGAAGTGTCAGGGTTCTGGACGAAAACTCATCAGTTACAAAAGGATTTCAAATTTTTAAACATATTTCAACTCAAGAATTTTTATGCATTCAATATGAACCATTCAAAGCCACATCATCACTTTTCAAACCTTTTCTGACTTCGTTTGCTATTTTTCATGCATTTCATGATTTATTTTGAGCTAAGATGACCCTGAATTGAAAAGCACTGCAAATGAACTCTGAAATGGTTGAAAGTTGGCATGGTATCATCATTTCACCCACATTGCATGTGCTAAAAAGTTGAGAGGGTTACGGCAAAAACTGGATGCACTTCGTGTACAAAATGAACAATCTCTTTCGAAGTGTCAGGGTTTTGGACGAAAACTCGTCAGTTACAAAAGGATTTCAAATTTTTAAACATATTTCAACTCAAGAATTTTTATGCATTCAATATGCACCATTCAAAGCCACATCATCACTTTTCAAACCTTTTCTGACTTCGTTTGCTATTTTTCATGCATTTCATGATATATTTTGAGCTAAGATGACCCTGAATTGAAAAGCACTGCAAATCAACTCTGAAATGGTTGAAAGTTGGCATGGTATCATCATTTCACCCACATAGCATGTGCTTAAAATTTGAGAGGGTTACGGCAAAAACTGGATGCACTTCCTGTACAAAATGAACAATCTCTTTCGAAGTGTCAGGGTTTTGGACGAAAACTCGTCAGTTACAAAAGGATTTCAAATTTTTAAACATATTTCAACTCAAGAATTTTTATGCATTCAATACGCACCATTCAAGGCCACATCATCACTTTTCAAACCTTCTCTGACTTCGTTTGCTATTTTTCATGCATTTCATGATTTATTTTGAGCTAAGATGACCCTGAATTGAAAAGCACTGCAAATGAACTCTGAAATGGTTGAAAGTTGGCATGGTATCATCATTTCACCCACATAGCATGTGCTAAAAATTTGAGAGGGTTACGGCAAAAACTGGATGCACTTCGTGTACAAAATGAACAATATCTTTCGAAGTGTCAGGGTTTTGGACGAAAACTCATCAGTTACAAAAGGATTTCAAATTTTTAAACATATTTCAACTCAAGAATTTTTATGCATTCAATACGCACCATTCAAGGCCACATCATCACTTTTCAAACCTTTTCTGACTTCGTTTGCTATTTTTCATGCATTTCATGATTTATTTTGAGCTAAGATGACCCTGAATTGAAAAGCACTGCAAATGAACTCTGAAGTGGTTGAAAGTTGGCATGATATCATAATTTCACCCACATAGCATGTGCTAAAAAGTTGAGAGGGTGACGGCAAAAACTGGATGCACTTCGTGTACAAAATGAACAATCTCTTTCGAAGTGTCAGGGTTTTGGACGAAAACTCGTCAGTTACAAAAGGATTTCAAATTTTTAAACATATTTCAACTCAAGAATTTTTATGCATTCAATATGCACCATTCAAAGCCACATCATCATTTTTCAAACCTTCTCTGACTTCGTTTGCTATTTTTCATGCATTTCATGATTTATTTTGAGCTAAGATGACCCTGAATTGAAAAGCACTGCAAATGAACTCTGAAATGGTTGAAAGTTGGCATGGTATCATCATTTCACCCACATAGCATGTGCTTAAAATTTGAGAGGGTTACGGCAAAAACTGGATGCACTTCCTGTACAAAATGAACAATCTCTTTCGAAGTGTCAGGGTTTTGGACGAAAACTCAACAGTTACAAAAGGATTTCAAAATTTTAAACATATTTCAACTCAATAATTTTTAAGCATTCAATATGCACCATTCAAAGCCACATCATCACTTTTCAAACCTTTTCTGACTTCGTTTGCTATTTTTCATGCATTTCATGATATATTTTGAGCTAAGATGACCCTGAATTGAAAAGCACTGCAAATGAACTCTGAAATGGTTGAAAGTTGGCATGGTATCATCATTTCACCCACATAGCATGTGCTAAAAAGTTGAGAGGGTTACGGCAAAAACTGGATGCACTTCGTGTACAAAATGAACAATCTCTTTCGAAGTGTCAGGGTTTTGGACGAAAACTCGTCAGTTACAAAAGGATTTCAAATTTTTAAACATATTTCAACTCAAGAATTTTTATGCATTCAATACGCACCATTCAAGGCCATATCATCACTTTTCAAACCTTCTCTGACTTCGTTTGCTATTTTTCATGCATTTCATGATTTATTTTGAGCTAAGATGACCCTGAATTGAAAAGCACTGCAAATGAACTCTGAAATGGTTGAAAGTTGGCATGGTATCATCATTTAACCCACATAGCATGTGCTAAAAAGTTGAGAGGGTTACGGCAAAAACTGGATGCACTTCGTGTACAAAATGAACAATCTCTTTCGAAGTGTCAGGGTTCTGGACGAAAACTCATCAGTTACAAAAGGATTTCAAATTTTTAAACATATTTCAACTCAAGAATTTTTATGCATTCAATATGAACCATTCAAAGCCACATCATCACTTTTCAAACCTTTTCTGACTTCGTTTGCTATTTTTCATGCATTTCATGATTTATTTTGAGCTAAGATGACCCTGAATTGAAAAGCACTGCAAATGAACTCTGAAATGGTTGAAAGTTGGCATGGTATCATCATTTCACCCACATAGCATGTGCTAAAAAGTTGAGAGGGTTACGGCAAAAACTGGATGCACTTCGTGTACAAAATGAACAATCTCTTACGAAGTGTCAGGGTTTTGGACGAAAACTCGTCAGTTACAAAAGGATTTCAAATTTTTAAACATATTTCAACTCAAGAATTTTTATGCATTCAATATGCACCATTCAAAGCCACATCATCACTTTTCAAACCTTTTCTGACTTCGTTTGCTATTTTTCATGCATTTCTTGATTTATTTTGAGCTAAGATGACCCCGAATTGAAAAGCACTACAAATGAACTCTGAAATAGTTGAAAGTTGGCATGGTATCATCATTTCACCCACATAGCATGTGCTAAAAAGTTGAGAGGGTTACGGCAAAAACTGGATGCACTTCGTGTACAAAATGAACAATCTCTTTCGAAGTGTCAGGGTTTTGGACGAAAACTCATCAGTTACAAAAGGATTTCAAATTTTTAAACATATTTAAACTCAAGACTTTTTATGCATTCAATATGCACCATTCAAAGCCACATCATCACTTTTCAAACCTTTTCTGACTTCATTTGCTATTTTTCATGCATTTCAGGATTTATTTTGAGCTAAGATGACCCTGAATTGAAAAGCACTGCAAATGAACTCTGAAATGGTTGAAAGTTGGCATGGTATCATCATTTCACCCACATTGCATGTGCTAAAAAGTTGAGAGGGTTACGGCAAAAACTGGATGCACTTCGTGTACAAAATGAACAATCTCTTTCGAAGTGTCAGGGTTTTGGACGAAAACTCGTCAGTTACAAAAGGATTTCAAATTTTTAAACATATTTCAACTCAAGAATTTTTATGCATTCAATATGCACCATTCAAAGCCACATCATCACTTTTCAAACCTTTTCTGACTTCGTTTGCTATTTTTCATGCATTTCATGATATATTTTGAGCTAAGATGACCCTGAATTGAAAAGCACTGCAAATCAACTCTGAAATGGTTGAAAGTTGGCATGGTATCATCATTTCACCCACATAGCATGTGCTTAAAATTTGAGAGGGTTACGGCAAAAACTGGATGCACTTCCTGTACAAAATGAACAATCTCTTTCGAAGTGTCAGGGTTTTGGACGAAAACTCGTCAGTTACAAAAGGATTTCAAATTTTTAAACATATTTCAACTCAAGAATTTTTATGCATTCAATACGCACCATTCAAGGCCACATCATCACTTTTCAAACCTTCTCTGACTTCGTTTGCTATTTTTCATGCATTTCATGATTTATTTTGAGCTAAGATGACCCTGAATTGAAAAGCACTGCAAATGAACTCTGAAATGGTTGAAAGTTGGCATGGTATCATCATTTCACCCACATAGCATGTGATAAAAATTTGAGAGGGTTACGGCAAAAACTGGATGCACTTCGTGTACAAAATGAACAATATCTTTCGAAGTGTCAGGGTTTTGGACGAAAACTCATCAGTTACAAAAGGATTTCAAATTTTTAAACATATTTCAACTCAAGAATTTTTATGCATTCAATACGCACCATTCAAGGCCACATCATCACTTTTCAAACCTTCTCTGACTTCGTTTGCTATTTTTCATGCATTTCATGATTTATTTTGAGCTAAGATGACCCTGAATTGAAAAGCACTGCAAATGAACTCTGAAATGGTTGAAAGTTGGCATGGTATCATCATTTCACCCACATAGCATGTGCTAAAAATTTGAGAGGGTTACGGCAAAAACTGGATGCACTTCGTGTACAAAATGAACAATCTCTTTCGAAGTGTCAGGGTTCTGGACGAAAACTCATCAGTTACAAAAGGATTTCAAATTTTTAAACATATTTCAACTAAAGACTTTTTATGCATTCAATATGCACCATTCAAAGCCACATCATCACTTTTCAAACCTTTTCTGACTTCGTTTGCTATTTTTCATGCATTTCATGATTTATTTTGAGCTAAGATGTCCCTGAATTGAAAAGCACTGCCAATGAACTCTGAAATGGTTGAAAGTTGGCATGGTATCATCATTTCACCCACATAGCATGTGCTAAAAATTTGAGAGGGTTACGGCAAAAACTGGATGCACTTCGTGTACAAAATGAACAATCTCTTTCGAAGTGTCAGGGTTTTGGACGAAAACTCGTCAGTTACAAAAGGATTTCAAATTTTTAAACATATTTCAACTCAAGAATTTTTATGCATTCAATATGCACCATTCAAAGCCACATCATCACTTTTCAAACCTTCTCTGACTTCGTTTGCTATTTTTCATGCATTTCATGATTTATTTTGAGCTAAGATGACCCTGAATTGAAAAGCACTGCAAATGAACTCTGAAATGGTTGAAAGTTGGCATGGTATCATCATTTCACCCACATAGCATGTGCTTAAAATTTGAGAGGGTTACGGCAAAAACTGGATGCACTTCCTGTACAAAATGAACAATCTCTTTCGAAGTGTCAGGGTTTTGGACGAAAACTCGTCAGTTACAAAAGGATTTCAAAATTTTAAACATATTTCAACTCAAGAATTTTTATGCATTCATAATTGAACCATTCAAAGCCACATCATCACTTTTCAAACCTTTTCTGACTTCGTTTGCTATTTTTCATGCATTTCTTGATTTATTTTGAGCTAAGATGACCCTGAATTGAAAAGCACTGCAAATGAACTCTGAAATGGTTGAAAGTTGGCATGGTATCATCATTTCACCCACATAGCATGTGCTAAAAAGTTGAGAGGGTTACGGCAAAAACTGGATGCACTTCCTGTACAAAATGAACAATCTCTTTCGAAGTGTCAGGGTTTTGGACGAAAACTCAACAGTTACAAAAGGATTTCAAAATTTTAAACATATTTCAACTCAATAATTTTTAAGCATTCAATATGCACCATTCAAAGCCACATCATCACTTTTCAAACCTTTTCTGACTTCGTTTGCTATTTTTCATGCATTTCATGATATATTTTGAGCTAAGGTGACCCTGAATTGAAAAGCACTGCAAATGAACTCTGAAATGGTTGAAAGTTGGCATGGTATCATCATTTCACCCACATAGCATGTGCTAAAAAGTTGAGAGGGTTACGGCAAAAACTGGATGCACTTCCTGTACAAAATGAACAATCTCTTTCGAAGTGTCAGGGTTTTGGACGAAAACTCAACAGTTACAAAAGGATTTCAAAATTTTAAACATATTTCAACTCAATAATTTTTAAGCATTCAATATGCACCATTCAAAGCCACATCATCACTTTTCAAACCTTTTCTGACTTCGTTTGCTATTTTTCATGCATTTCATGATATATTTTGAGCTAAGGTGACCCTGAATTGAAAAGCACTGCAAATGAACTCTGAAATGGTTGAAAGTTGGCATGGTATCATCATTTCACCCACATAGCATGTGCTAAAAAGTTGAGAGGGTTACGGCAAAAACTGGATGCACTTCGTGTACAAAATGAACAATCTCTTTCGAAGTGTCAGGGTTATGGACGAAAACTCGTCAGTTACAAAAGGATTTCAAATTTTTAAACATATTTCAACTCAAGAATTTTTATGCATTCAATACGCACCATTCAAGGCCACATCATCACTTTTCAAACCTTCTCTGACTTCGTTTGCTATTTTTCATGCATTTCATGATTTATTTTGAGCTAAGATGACCCTGAATTGAAAAGCACTGCAAATGAACTCTGAAATGGTTGAAAGTTGGCATGGTATCATCATTTAACCCACATAGCATGTGCTAAAAAGTTGAGAGGGTTACGGCAAAAACTGGATGCACTTCGTGTACAAAATGAACAATCTCTTTCGAAGTGTCAGGGTTCTGGACGAAAACTCGTCAGTTACAAAAGGATTTCAAATTTTTAAACATATTTCAACTCAAGAATTTTTATGCATTCATAATTGAACCATTCAAAGCCACATCATCACTTTTCAAACCTTTTCTGACTTCGTTTGCTATTTTTCATGCATTTCTTGATTTATTTTGAGCTAAGATGACCCTGAATTGAAAAGCACTGCAAATGAACTCTGAAATGGTTGAAAGTTGGCATGGTATCATCATTTCACCCACATAGCATGTGCTAAAAAGTTGAGAGGGTTACGGCAAAAACTGGATGCACTTCGTGTACAAAATGAACAATCTCTTACGAAGTGTCAGGGTTTTGGACGAAAACTCGTCAGTTACAAAAGGATTTCAAATTTTTAAACATATTTCAACTCAAGACTTTTTATGCATTCAATATGCACCATTAAAAGCCACATCATCACTTTTCAAACCTTTTCTGACTTCATTTGCTATTTTTCATGCATTTCTTGATTTATTTTGAGCTAAGATGACCCCGAATTGAAAAGCACTGCAAATGAACTCTGAAATGGTTGAAAGTTGGCATGGTATCATCATTTCACCCACATTGCATGTGCTAAAAAGTTGAGAGGGTTACGGCAAAAACTGGATGCACTTCGTGTACAAAATGAACAATCTCTTTCGAAGTGTCAGGGTTTTGGACGAAAACTCGTCAGTTACAAAGGGATTTCAAATATTTAAACATATTTCAACTCAAGAATTTTTATGCATTCAATATGCACCATTCAAAGCCACATAATCACTTTTCAAACCTTTTCTGACTTCGTTTGCTATTTTTCATGCATTTCATGATATATTTTGAGCTAAGATGACCCTGAATTGAAAAGCACTGCAAATCAACTCTGAAATGGTTGAAAGTTGGCATGGTATCATCATTTCACCCACATTGCATGTGCTTAAAATTTGAGAGGGTTACGGCAAAAACTGGATGCACTTCGTGTACAAAATGAACAATCTCTTTCGAAGTGTCAGGGTTTTGGACGAAAACTCAACAGTTACAAAAGGATTTCAAAATTTGAAACATATTTCAACTCAATAATTTTTAAGCATTCAATATGCACCATTCAAAGCCACATCATCACTTTTCAAACCTTTTCTGACTTCGTTTGCTATTTTTCATGCATTTCATGATATATTTTGAGCTAAGATGACCCTGAATTGAAAAGCACTGCAAATGAACTCTGAAATGGTTGAAAGTTGGCATGGTATCATCATTTCACCCACATAGCATGTGCTAAAAAGTTGAGAGGGTTACGGCAAAAACTGGATGCACTTCGTGTACAAAATGAACAATCTCTTTCGAAGTGTCAGGGTTTTGGACGAAAACTCATCAGTTACAAAAGGATTTCAAATTTTTAAACATATTTCAACTCAAGACTTTTTATGCATTCAATACGCACCATTCAAAGCCACATCATCACTTTTCAAACCTTTTCTGACTTCATTTGCTATTTTTCATGCATTTCAGGATTTATTTTGAGCTAAGATGACCCTGAATTGAAAAGCTCTGCAAATGAACTCTGAAATGGTTGAAAGTTGGCATGGTATCATCATTTCACGCACATTGCATGTGCTAAAAAGTTGAGAGGGTTACGGCAAAAACTGGATGCACTTCGTGTACAAAATGAACAATCTCTTTCGAAGTGTCAGGGTTCTGGACGAAAACTCGTCAGTTACAAAAGGATTTCAAATTTTTAAACATATTTCAACTCAAGAATTTTTATGCATTCAATATGCACCATTCAAAGCCACATCATCACTTTTCAAACCTTTTCTGACTTCGTTTGCTATTTTTCATGCATTTCATGATATATTTTGAGCTAAGATGACCCTGAATTGAAAAGCACTGCAAATCAACTCTGAAATGGTTGAAAGTTGGCATGGTATCATCATTTCACCCACATAGCATGTGCTAAAAATTTGAGAGGGTTACGGCAAAAACTGGATGCACTTCGTGTACAAAATGAACAATCTCTTTCGAAGTGTCAGGGTTTTGGACGAAAACTCGTCAGTTACAAAAGGATTTCAAATTTTTAAACATATTTCAACTCAAGAATTTTTATGCATTCAATATGCACCATTCAAAGCCACATCATCACTTTTCAAACCTTCTCTGACTTCGTTTGCTATTTTTCATGCATTTCATGATTTATTTTGAGCTAAGATGACCCTGAATTGAAAAGCACTGCAAATGAACTCTGAAATGGTTGAAAGTTGGCATGGTATCATCATTTCACCCACATAGCATGTGCTTAAAATTTGAGAGGGTTACGGCAAAAACTGGACGCACTTCCTGTACAAAATGAACAATCTCTTTCGAAGTGTCAGGGTTTTGGACGAAAACTCAACAGTTACAAAAGGATTTCAAAATTTGAAACATATTTCAACTCAATAATTTTTAAGCATTAAATATGCACCATTCAAAGCCACATCATCACTTTTCAAACCTTTTCTGACTTCGTTTGCTATTTTTCATGCATTTCATGATATATTTTGAGCTAAGATGACCCTGAATTGAAAAGCACTGCAAATGACCTCTGAAATGGTTGAAAGTTGGCATGGTATCATCATTTCACCCACATAGCATGTGCTAAAAAGTTGAGAGGGTTACGGCAAAATCTGGATGCACGTCGTGTACAAAATGAACAATCTCTTTCGAAGTGTCATGGTTTTGGACGAAAACTCATCAGTTACAAAAGGATTTCAAATTTTTAAACATATTTCAACTCAAGACTTTTTATGCATTCAATACGCACCATTCAAGGCCACATCATCACTTTTCATACCTTTTCTGACTTCGTTTGCTATTTTTCATGCATTTCATGATTTATTTTGAGCTAAGATGACCCTGAATTGAAAATCACTGCAAATGAACTCTGAAATGGTTGAAAGTTGGCATGATATCATCATTTGACCCACATAGCATGTGCTAAAAAGTTGAGAGGGTTACGGCAAAAACTGGATGCACTTCGTGTACAAAATGAACAATCTCTTTCGAAGTGTCAGGGTTTTGGACGAAAACTCATCAGTTACAAAAGGATTTCAAATTTTTAAACATATTTCAACTCAAGAATTTTTATGCATTCAATATGAACCATTCAAAGCCACATCATCACTTTTCAAACCTTTTCTGACTTCGTTTGCTATTTTTCATGCATTTCATGATATATTTTGAGCTAAGATGACCCTGAATTGAAAAGCACTGCAAATCAACTCTGAAATGGTTGAAAGTTGGCATGGTATCATCATTTCACCCACATAGCATGTGCTAAAAATTTGAGAGGGTTACGGCAAAAACTGGATGCACTTCGTGTACAAAATGAACAATCTCTTTCGAAGTGTCAGGGTTTTGGACGAAAACTCGTCAGTTACAAAAGGATTTCAAATTTTTAAACATATTTCAACTCAAGAATTTTTATGCATTCAATATGCACCATTCAAAGCCACATCATCACTTTTCAAACCTTCTCTGACTTCGTTTGCTATTTTTCATGCATTTCATGATTTATTTTGAGCTAAGATGACCCTGAATTGAAAAGCAGTGCAAATGAACTCTGAAATGGTTGAAAGTTGGCATGGTATCATCATTTCACCCACATAGCATGTGCTTAAAATTTGAGAGGGTTACGGCAAAAACTGGATGCACTTCCTGTACAAAATGAACAATCTCTTTCGAAGTGTCAGGGTTTTGGACGAAAACTCGTCAGTTACAAAAGGATTTCAAATTTTTAAACATATTTCAACTCAAGAATTTTTATGCATTCAATATGCACCATTCAAAGCCACATCATCACTTATCAAACGTTCTCTGACTTCGTTTGCTATTTTTCATGCATTTCATGATTTATTTTGAGCTAAGATGACCCTGAATTGAAAAGCACTGCAAATGAACTCTGAAATGGTTGAAAGTTGGCATGGTATCATCATTTCACCCACATAGCATGTGCTTAAAATTTGAGAGGGTTACGGCAAAAACTGGATGCACTTCCTGTACAAAATGAACAATCTCTTTCGAAGTGTCAGGGTTTTGGACGAAAACTCAACAGTTACAAAAGGATTTCAAAATTTGAAACATATTTCAACTCAATAATTTTTAAGCATTCAATATGCACCATTCAAAGCCACATCATCACTTTTCAAACCTTTTCTTACTTCGTTTGCTATTTTTCATGCATTTCATGATATATTTTGAGCTAAGATGACCCTGAATTGAAAAGCACTGCAAATGAACTCTGAAATGGTTGAAAGTTGGCATGGTATCATCATTTCACCCACATAGCATGTGCTAAAAAGTTGAGAGGGTTACGGCAAAAACTGGATGCACTTCGTGTACAAAATGAACAATCTCTTTCGAAGTGTCAGGGTTTTGGACGAAAACTCATCAGTTACAAAAGGATTTCAAATTTTTAAACATATTTCAACTCAAGACTTTTTATGCATTCAATATGCACCATTCAAAGCCACATCATCACTTTTCAAACCTTTTCTGACTTCATTTGCTATTTTTCATGCATTTCAGGATTTATTTTGAGCTAAGATGACCCTGAATTGAAAAGCACTGCAAATGAACTCTGAAATGGTTGAAAGTTGGCATGGTATCATCATTTCACCCACATTGCATGTGCTAAAAAGTTGAGAGGGTTACGGCAAAAACTGGATGCACTTCGTGTACAAAATGAACAATCTCTTTCGAAGTGTCAGGGTTTTGGACGAAAACTCGTCAGTTACAAAAGGATTTCAAATTTTTAAACATATTTCAACTCAAGACTTTTTATGCATTCAATATGCACCATTCAAAGCCACATCATCACTTTTCAAACCTTTTCTGACTTCATTTGCTATTTTTCATGCATTTCAGGATTTATTTTGAGCTAAGATGACCCTGAATTGAAAAGCACTGCAAATGAACTCTGAAATGGTTGAAAGTTGGCATGGTATCATCATTTCACCCACATTGCATGTGCTAAAAAGTTGAGAGGGTTACGGCAAAAACTGGATGCACTTCGTGTACAAAATGAACAATCTCTTTCGAAGTGTCAGGGTTTTGGACGAAAACTCGTCAGTTACAAAAGGATTTCAAATTTTTAAACATATTTCAACTCAAGAATTTTTATGCATTCAATATGCACCATTCAAAGCCACATCATCACTTTTCAAACCTTTTCTGACTTCGTTTGCTATTTTTCATGCATTTCATGATATATTTTGAGCTAAGATGACCCTGAATTGAAAAGCACTGCAAATCAACTCTGAAATGGTTGAAAGTTGGCATGGTATCATCATTTCACCCACATAGCATGTGCTAAAAGATTGAGAGGGTTACGGCAAAAACTGGATGCACTTCGTGTACAAAATGAACAATCTCTTTCGAAGTGTCAGGGTTTTGGACGAAAACTCGTCAGTTACAAAAGGATTTCAAATTTTTAAACATATTTCATCTCAAGAATTTTTATGCATTCAATATGCACCATTCAAAGCCACATCATCACTTTTCAAACCTTCTCTGACTTCGTTTGCTATTTTTCATGCATTTCATGATTTATTTTGAGCTCAGATGACCCTGAATTGAAAAGCACTGCAAATGAACTCTGAAATGGTTGAAAGTTGGCATGGTATCATCATTTCACCCACATAGCATGTGCTTAAAATTTGAGAGGGTTACGGCAAAAACTGGATGCACTTCCTGTACAAAATGAACAATCTCTTTCGAAGTGTCAGGGTTTTGGACGAAAACTCAACAGTTACAAAAGGATTTCAAAATTTGAAACATATTTCAACTCAATAATTTTTAAGCATTCAATATGCACCATTCAAAGCCACATCATCACTTTTCAAACCTTTTCTGACTTCGTTTGCTATTTTTCATGCATTTCATGATATATTTTGAGCTAAGATGACCCTGAATTGAAAAGCACTGCAAATGAACTCTGAAATGGTTGAAAGTTGGCATGGTATCATCATTTCACCCACATAGCATGTGCTAAAAAGTTGAGAGGGTTACGGCAAAAACTGGATGCACTTCGTGTACAAAATGAACAATCTCTTTCGAAGTGTCAGGGTTTTGGACGAAAACTCATCAGTTACAAAAGGATTTCAAATTTTTAAACATATTTCAACTCAAGACTTTTTATGCATTCAATATGCACCAGTCAAAGCCACATCATCACTTTTCATACCTTTTCTGACTTCGTTTGCTATTTTTCATGCATTTCATGATTTATTTTGAGCTAAGATGACCCTGAATTGAAAAGCACTGCAAATGAACTCTGAAATGGTTGAAAGTTGGCATGGTATCATCATTTCACCCACATTGCATGTGCTAAAAAGTTGAGAGGGTTACGGCAAAAACTGGATGCACTTCGTGTACAAAATGAACAATCTCTTTCGAAGTGTCAGGGTTTTGGACGAAAACTCGTCAGTTACAAAAGGATTTCAAATTTTTAAACATATTTCAACTCAAGAATTTTTATGCATTCAATATGCACCATTCAAAGCCACATCATCACTTTTCAAACCTTCTCTGACTTCGTTTGCTATTTTTCATGCATTTCATGATATATTTTGAGCTAAGATGACCCTGAATTGAAAAGCACTGCAAATGAACTCTGAAATGGTTGAAAGTTGGCATGGTATCATCATTTCACCCACATAGCATGTGCTAAAAAGTTGAGAGGGTTACGGCAAAAACTGGATGCACTTCGTGTACAAAATGAACAATCTCTTTCGAAGTGTCAGGGTTTTGGACGAAAACTCATCAGTTACAAAAGGATTTCAAATTTTTAAACATATTTCAACTCAAGACTTTTTATGCATTCAATATGCACCATTCAAAGCCACATCATCACTTTTCAAACTTTTTCTGACTTCGTTTGCTATTTTTCATGCATTTCATGATATATTTTGAGCTAAGATGACCCTGAATTGAAAAGCACTGCAAATCAACTCTGAAATGGTTGAAAGTTGGCATGGTATCATCATTTCACCCACATAGCATGTGCTAAAAATTTGAGAGGGTTACGGCAAAAACAGGATGCACTTCGTGTACAAAATGAACAATCTCTTTCGAAGTGTCAGGGTTTTGGACGAAAACTCGTCAGTTACAAAAGGATTTCAAATTTTTAAACATATTTCATCTCAAGAATTTTTATGCATTCAATATGCACCATTCAAAGCCACATCATCACTTTTCAAACCTTCTCTGACTTCGTTTGCTATTTTTCATGCATTTCATGATTTATTTTGAGCTCAGATGACCTTGAATTGAAAAGCACTGCAAATGAACTCTGAAATGGTTGAAAGTTGGCATGGTATCATCATTTCACCCACATAGCATGTGCTTAAAATTTGAGAGGGTTACGGCAAAAACTGGATGCACTTCCTGTACAAAATGAACAATCTCTTTCGAAGTGTCAGGGTTTTGGACGAAAACTCAACAGTTACAAAAGGATTTCAAAATTTGAAACATATTTCAACTCAATAATTTTTAAGCATTCAATATGCACCATTCAAAGCCACATCATCACTTTTCAAACCTTTTCTGACTTCGTTTGCTATTTTTCATGCATTTCATGATATATTTTGAGCTAAGATGACCCTGAATTGAAAAGCACTGCAAATGAACTCTGAAATGGTTGAAAGTTGGCATGGTATCATCATTTCACCCACATAGCATGTGCTAAAAAGTTGAGAGGGTTACGGCAAAAACTGGATGCACTTCGTGTACAAAATGAACAATCTCTTTCGAAGTGTCAGGGTTTTGGACGAAAACTCATCAGTTACAAAAGGATTTCAAATTTTTAAACATATTTCAACTCAAGACTTTTTATGCATTCAATATGCACCAGTCAAAGCCACATCATCACTTTTCATACCTTTTCTGACTTCGTTTGCTATTTTTCATGCATTTCATGATTTATTTTGAGCTAAGATGACCCTGAATTGAAAAGCACTGCAAATGAACTCTGAAATGGTTGAAAGTTGGCATGGTATCACCATTTTACCCACATAGCATGTGCTAAAAAGTTGAGAGGGTTACGGCAAAAACTGGATGCACTTCGTATACAAAATGAACAATCTCTTTCGAAGTGTCAGGGTTTTGGACGAAAACTCGTCAGTTACAAAAGGATTTCAAATTTTTAAACATATTTCAACTCAAGAATTTTTATGCATTCAATATGCACCATTCAAAGCCACATCATCACTTTTCAAACCTTCTCTGACTTCGTTTGCTATTTTTCATGCATTTCATGATATATTTTGAGCTAAGATGACCCTGAATTGAAAAGCACTGCAAATGAACTCTGAAATGGTTGAAAGTTGGCATGGTATCATCATTTCACCCACATAGCATGTGCTAAAAAGTTGAGAGGATTACGGCAAAAACTGGATGCACTTCGTGTACAAAATGAACAATCTCTTTCGAAGTGTCAGGGTTTTGGACGAAAACTCATCAGTTACAAAAGGATTTCAAATTTTTAAACATATTTCAACTCAAGACTTTTTATGCATTCAATATGCACCATTCAAAGCCACATCATCACTTTTCAAACCTTTTCTAACTTCATTTGCTATTTTTCATGCATTTCAGGATTTATTTTGAGCTAAGATGACCCTAAATTGAAAAGCACTGCAAATGAACTCTGAAATGGTTGAAAGTTGGCATGGTATCATCATTTCACCCACATTGCATGTGCTAAAAAGTTGAGAGGGTTACGGCAAAAACTGGATGCACTTCGTGTACAAAATGAACAATCTCTTTCGAAGTGTCAGGGTTTTGGACGAAAACTCGTCAGTTACAAAAGGATTTCAAATTTTTAAACATATTTCAACTCAAGACTTTTTATGCATTCAATATGCACCATTCAAAGCCACATCATCACTTTTCAAACCTTTTCTGACTTCATTTGTTATTTTTCATGCATTTCAGGATTTATTTTGAGCTAAGATGACCCTGAATTGAAAAGCACTGCAAATGAACTCTGAAATGGTTGAAAGTTGGCATGGTATCATCATTTCACCCACATTGCATGTGCTAAAAAGTTGAGAGGGTTACGGCAAAAACTGGATGCACTTCGTGTACAAAATGAACAATCTCTTTCGAAGTGTCAGGGTTTTGGACGAAAACTCGTCAGTTACAAAAGGATTTCAAATTTTTAAACATATTTCAACTCAAGAATTTTTATGCATTCAATATGCACCATTCAAAGCCACATCATCACTTTTCAAACCTTTTCTGACTTCGTTTGCTATTTTTCATGCATTTCATGATATATTTTGAGCTAAGATGACCCTGAATTGAAAAGCACTGCAAATCAACTCTGAAATGGTTGAAAGTTGGCATGGTATCATCATTTCACCCACATAGCATGTGCTAAAAATTTGAGAGGGTTACGGCAAAAACTGGATGCACTTCGTGTACAAAATGAACAATCTCTTTCGAAGTGTCAGGGTTTTGGACGAAAACTCGTCAGTTACAAAAGGATTTCAAATTTTTAAACATATTTCAACTCAAGAATTTTTATGCATTCAATATGCACCATTCAAAGCCACATCATCACTTTTCAAACCTTTTCTGACTTCGTTTGCTATTTTTCATGCATTTCATGATTTATTTTGAGCTAAGATGACCCTGAATTGAAAAGCACTGCAAATGAACTCTGAAATGGTTGAAAGTTGGCATGGTATCATCATTTCACCCACATAGCATGTGCTAAAAAGTTGAGAGGGTTACGGCAAAAACTGGATGCACTTCGTGTACAAAATGAACAATCTCTTTCGAAGTGTCAGGGTTTTGGACGAAAACTCATCAGTTACAAAAGGATTTCAAATTTTTAAACATATTTCAACTCAAGACTTTTTATGCATTCAATATGCACCAGTCAAAGCCACATCATCACTTTTCATACCTTTTCTGACTTCGTTTGCTATTTTTCATGCATTTCATGATTTATTTTGAGCTAAGATGACCCTGAATTGAAAAGCACTGCAAATGAACTCTGAAATGGTTGAAAGTTGGCATGGTATCACCATTTTACCCACATAGCATGTGCTAAAAAGTTGAGAGGGTTACGGCAAAAACTGGATGCACTTCGTGTACAAAATGAACAATCTCTTTCGAAGTGTCAGGGTTTTGGACGAAAACTCGTCAGTTACAAAAGGATTTCAAATTTTTAAACATATTTCAACTCAAGAATTTTTATGCATTCAATATGCACCATTCAAAGCCACATCATCACTTTTCAAACCTTCTCTGACTTCGTTTGCTATTTTTCATGCATTTCATGATTTATTTTGAGCTCAGATGACCTTGAATTGAAAAGCACTGCAAATGAACTCTGAAATGGTTGAAAGTTGGCATGGTATCATCATTTCACCCACATAGCATGTGCTTAAAATTTGAGAGGGTTACGGCAAAAACTGGATGCACTTCCTGTACAAAATGAACAATCTCTTTCGAAGTGTCAGGGTTTTGGACGAAAACTCAACAGTTACAAAAGGATTTCAAAATTTGAAACATATTTCAACTCAATAATTTTTAAGCATTCAATATGCACCATTCAAAGCCACATCATCACTTTTCAAACCTTTTCTGACTTCGTTTGCTATTTTTCATGCATTTCATGATATATTTTGAGCTAAGATGACCCTGAATTGAAAAGCACTGCAAATGAACTCTGAAATGGTTGAAAGTTGGCATGGTATCATCATTTCACCCACATAGCATGTGCTAAAAAGTTGAGAGGGTTACGGCAAAAACTGGATGCACTTCGTGTACAAAATGAACAATCTCTTTCGAAGTGTCAGGGTTTTGGACGAAAACTCATCAGTTACAAAAGGATTTCAAATTTTTAAACATATTTCAACTCAAGACTTTTTATGCATTCAATATGCACCAGTCAAAGCCACATCATCACTTTTCATACCTTTTCTGACTTCGTTTGCTATTTTTCATGCATTTCATGATTTATTTTGAGCTAAGATGACCCTGAATTGAAAAGCACTGCAAATGAACTCTGAAATGGTTGAAAGTTGGCATGGTATCACCATTTTACCCACATAGCATGTGCTAAAAAGTTGAGAGGGTTACGGCAAAAACTGGATGCACTTCGTGTACAAAATGAACAATCTCTTTCGAAGTGTCAGGGTTTTGGACGAAAACTCGTCAGTTACAAAAGGATTTCAAATTTTTAAACATATTTCAACTCAAGAATTTTTATGCATTCAATATGCACCATTCAAAGCCACATCATCACTTTTCAAACCTTCTCTGACTTCGTTTGCTATTTTTCATGCATTTCATGATTTATTTTGAGCTAAGATGACCCTGAATTGAAAAGCACTGCAAATTAACTCTGAAATGGTTGAAAGTTGGCATGGTATCATCATTTCACCCACATAGCATGTGCTAAAAAGTTGAGAGGGTTACAGCAAAAACTGGATGCACTTCGTGTACAAAATGAACAATCTCTTTCGAAGTGTCAGTGTTTTGGACGAAAACTCATCAGTTACAAAAGGATTTCAAATTTTTAAACATATTTCAACTCAAGACTTTTTATGCATTCAATATGCACCATTCAAAGCCACATCATCACTTTTCAAACCTTTTCTGACTTCCTTTGCTATTTTTCATGCATTTCATGATTTATTTTGAGCTAAGATGACCCTGAATTGAAAAGCAATGCAAATGAACTCTGAAATGGTTGAAAGTTGGCATGGTATCATCATTTCACCCACATAGCATGTGCTAAAAAGTTGAGAGGGTTACGGCAAAAACTGGATGCACTTCATGTACAAAATGAACAATCTCTTTCGAAGTGTCAGGGTTTTGGACGAAAACTCAGGAGTTACAAAAGGATTTCAAATTTTTAAACATATTTCAACTCAAGACTTTTTATGCATTCAATATGCACCATTCAAAGCCACATCATCACTTTTCAAACCTTTTCTGACTTCATTTGCTATTTTTCATGCATTTCATGATTTATTTTGAGCTAAGATGACCCTGAATTGAAAAGCACTGCAAATGAACTCTGAAATGGTTGAAAGTTGGCATGGTATCATCATTTCACCCACATATATAGCATGTGCTAAAAATTTGAGAGCGTTACGGCAAAAACTGCATGCACTTCGTGTACAAAATGAACAATCTCTTTCGATGTGTAAGGGTTTTGGACGAAAACTCATCAGTTACAAAAGGATTTCAAATTTTTAAACATATTTCAACTCAAGACTTTTTATGCATTCAATATGCACCATTCAAAGCCACATCATCACTTTTCAAACCTTTTCTGACTTCATTTGCTATTTTCCATGCATTTCATGATTTATTTTGAGCTAAGATGACCCTGAATTGAAAAGCACTGCAAATGAACTCTGAAATGGTTGAAAGTTGGCATGGTATCATCATTTCACCCACATAGCATGTGCTAAAAAGTTGAGAGGGTTACGGCAAAAACTGGATGCACTTCGTGTACAAAATGAACAATCTCTTTCGAAGTGTCAGGGTTTTGGACGAAAACTCACCAGTTACAAAAGGATTTCAAATTTTTAAACATATTTCAACTCAAGACTTTTTATGCATTCAATATGCACCATTCAAAGCCACATCATCACTTTTCAAACCTTTTCTGACTTCATTTGCTATTTTTCATGCATTTCATGATTTATTTTGAGCTAAGATGACCCTGAATTGAAAAGCACTGCAAATGAACTCTGAAATGGTTGAAAGTTGGAATGGTATCATCATTTCACCCAAATATATAGCATGTGCTAAAAATTTGAGAGGGTTACGGCAAAAACTGCATGCACTTCGTGTACAAAATGAACAATCTCTTTCGATGTGTCAGGGTTTTGGACGAAAACTCAACAGTTACAAAAGGATTTCAAAATTTTAAACATATTTCAACTCAATAATTTTTAAGCATTCAATATGCACCATTCAAAGCCACATCATCACTTTTCAAACCTTTTCTGACTTCGTTTGCTATTTTTCATGCATTTCATGATATATTTTGAGCTAAGATGACCCTGAATTGAAAAGCACTGCAAATGAACTCTGAAATGGTTGAAAGTTGGCATGGTATCATCATTTCAACCACATAGCATGTGCTAAAAAGTTGAGAGGGTTACGGCAAAAACTGCATGCACTTCGTGTACAAAATGAACAATCTCTTTCGATGTGTCAGGGTTTTGGACGAAAACTCAACAGTTACAAAAGGATTTCAAAATTTTAAACATATTTCAACTCAATAATTTTTAAGCATTCAATATGCAGCATTCAAAGCCACATCATCACTTTTCAAACCTTTTCTGACTTCGTTTGCTATTTTTCATGCATTTCATGATATATTTTGAGCTAAGATGACCCTGAATTGAAAAGCACTGCAAATGAACTCTGAAATGGTTGAAAGTTGGCATGGTATCATCATTTCAAGCACATAGCATGTGCTAAAAAGTTGAGAGGGTTACGGCAAAAACTGAATGCACTTCGTGTACAAAATGAACAATCTCTTTCGAAGTGTCATCGTTTTGGACGAAAACTCATCAGTTACAAAAGGATTTCAAATTTTTAAACATATTTCAACTCAAGAATTTGTATGCATTCAATATGCACCATTCAAAGCCACATCATCACTTTTCAAACCTTTTCTGACTTCGTTTGCTATTTTTCATGCATTTCATGATCTATTTTGAGCTAAGATGACCCTGAATTGAAAAGCACTGCAAATGAACTCTGAAATGGTTGAAAGTTGGCATGATATCATAATTTCACCCACATAGCATGTGCTAAAAAGTTGAGAGGGTTACGGCAAAAACTGGATGCACTTCGTGTACAAAATGAACAATCTCTTTCGAAGTGTCAGGGTTTTGGACGAAAACTCGTCAGTTACAAAAGGATTTCAAATTTTTAAACATATTTCAACTCAAGAATTTTTATGCATTCAATATGCACCATTCAAAGCCACATCATCACTTTTCAAACCTTCTCTGACTTCGTTTGCTATTTTTCATGCATTTCATGATTTATTTTGAGCTAAGATGACCCTGAATTGAAAAGCACTGCAAATTAACTCTGAAATGGTTGAAAGTTGGCATGGTATCATCATTTCACCCACATAGCATGTGCTAAAAAGTTGAGAGGGTTACAGCAAAAACTGGATGCACTTCGTGTACAAAATGAACAATCTCTTTCGAAGTGTCAGTGTTTTGGACGAAAACTCATCAGTTACAAAAGGATTTCAAATTTTTAAACATATTTCAACTCAAGACTTTTTATGCATTCAATATGCACCATTCAAAGCCACATCATCACTTTTCAAACCTTTTCTGACTTCCTTTGCTATTTTTCATGCATTTCATGATTTATTTTGAGCTAAGATGACCCTGAATTGAAAAGCAATGCAAATGAACTCTGAAATGGTTGAAAGTTGGCATGGTATCATCATTTCACCCACATAGCATGTGCTAAAAAGTTGAGAGGGTTACGGCAAAAACTGGATGCACTTCATGTACAAAATGAACAATCTCTTTCGAAGTGTCAGGGTTTTGGACGAAAACTCAGGAGTTACAAAAGGATTTCAAATTTTTAAACATATTTCAACTCAAGAATTTTTATGCATTCAATATGCACCATTCAAAGCCACATCATCACTTTTCAAACCTTTTCTGACTTCATTTGCTATTTTTCATGCATTTCATGATTTATTTTGAGCTAAGATGACCCTGAATTGAAAAGCACTGCAAATGAACTCTGAAATGGTTGAAAGTTGGCATGGTATCATCATTTCACCCACATATATAGCATGTGCTAAAAATTTGAGAGCGTTACGGCAAAAACTGCATGCACTTCGTGTACAAAATGAACAATCTCTTTCGATGTGTCAGGGTTTTGGACGAAAACTCATCGGTTACAAAAGGATTTCAAATTTTTAAACATATTTCAACTCAAGACTTTTTATGCATTCAATATGCACCATTCAAAGGCACATCATCACTTTTCAAACCTTTTCTGACTTCATTTGCTATTTTCCATGCATTTCATGATTTATTTTGAGCTAAGATGACCCTGAATTGAAAAGCACTGCAAATGAACTCTGAAATGGTTGAAAGTTGGCATGGTATCATCATTTCACCCACATAGCATGTGCTAAAAAGTTGAGAGGGTTACGGCAAAAACTGGATGCACTTCGTGTACAAAATGAACAATCTCTTTCGAAGTGTCAGGGTTTTGGACGAAAACTCACCAGTTACAAAAGGATTTCAAATTTTTAAACATATTTCAACTCAAGACTTTTTATGCATTCAATATGCACCATTCAAAGCCACATCATCACTTTTCAAACCTTTTCTGACTTCATTTGCTATTTTTCATGCATTTCATGATTTATTTTGAGCTAAGATGACCCTGAATTGAAAAGCACTGCAAATGAACTCTGAAATGGTTGAAAGTTGGAATGGTATCATCATTTCACCCAAATATATAGCATGTGCTAAAAATTTGAGAGGGTTACGGCAAAAACTGCATGCACTTCGTGTACAAAATGAACAATCTCTTTCGATGTGTCAGGGTTTTGGACGAAAACTCAACAGTTACAAAAGGATTTCAAAATTTTAAACATATTTCAACTCAATAATTTTTAAGCATTCAATATGCACCATTCAAAGCCACATCATCACTTTTCAAACCTTTTCTGACTTCGTTTGCTATTTTTCATGCATTTCATGATATATTTTGAGCTAAGATGACCCTGAATTGAAAAGCACTGCAAATGAACTCTGAAATGGTTGAAAGTTGGCATGGTATCATCATTTCAACCACATAGCATGTGCTAAAAAGTTGAGAGGGTTACGGCAAAAACTGCATGCACTTCGTGTACAAAATGAACAATCTCTTTCGATGTGTCAGGGTTTTGGACGAAAACTCAACAGTTACAAAAGGATTTCAAAATTTTAAACATATTTCAACTCAATAATTTTTAAGCATTCAATATGCACCATTCAAAGCCACATCATCACTTTTCAAACCTTTTCTGACTTCGTTTGCTATTTTTCATGCATTTCATGATATATTTTGAGCTAAGATGACCCTGAATTGAAAAGCACTGCAAATGAACTCTGAAATGGTTGAAAGTTGGCATGGTATCATCATTTCAAGCACATAGCATGTGCTAAAAAGTTGAGAGGGTTACGGCAAAAACTGAATGCACTTCGTGTACAAAATGAACAATCTCTTTCGAAGTGTCATCGTTTTGGACGAAAACTCATCAGTTACAAAAGGATTTCAAATTTTTAAACATATTTCAACTCAAGAATTTGTATGCATTCAATATGCACCATTCAAAGCCACATCATCACTTTTCAAACCTTTTCTGACTTCGTTTGCTATTTTTCATGCATTTCATGATCTATTTTGAGCTAAGATGACCCTGAATTGAAAAGCACTGCAAATGAACTCTGAAATGGTTGAAAGTTGGCATGATATCATAATTTCACCCACATAGCATGTGCTAAAAAGTTGAGAGGGTTACGGCAAAAACTGGATGCACTTCGTGTACAAAATGAACAATCTCTTTCGAAGTGTCAGGGTTTTGGACGAAAACTCAGCAGTTACAAAAGGATTTCAAATTTTTAAACATATTTCAACTCAAGACTTTTAATGCATTCAATATGCACCATTCAAAGCCACATCATCACTTTTCAAACCTTTTCTGACTTCGTTTGCTATTTTTCATGCATTTCATGATTTATTTTGAGCTAAGATGACCCTGAATTGAAAAGCACTGCAAATGAACTCTGAAATGGTTGAAAGTTGGCATGGTATCATCATTTCACCCACATAGCATGTGCTAAAAAGTTGAGAGGGTTACGGCAAAAACTGGATGCACTTCGTGTACAAAATGAACAATCTCTTTCGAAGTGTCAGGGTTTTGGACGAAAACTCATCAGTTACAAAAGGATTTCAAATTTTTAAACATATTTCAACTCAAGACTTTTTATGCATTCAATATGCACCATTCAAAGCCACATCATCACTTTTCAAACCTTTTCTGACTTCATTTGCTATTTTTCATGCATTTCATGATTTATTTTGAGCTAAGATGACCCTGAATTGAAAAGCACTGCAAATGAACTCTGAAATGGTTGAAAGTTGGCATGGTATCATCATTTCACCCACATATATAGCATGTGCTAAAAATTTGAGAGGGTTACGGCAAAAACTGCATGCACTTCGTGTACAAAATGAACAATCTCTTTCGATGTGTCAGGGTTTTGGACGAAAACTCAACAGTTACAAAAGGATTTCAAAATTTTAAACATATTTCAACTCAATAATTTTTAAGAATTCAATATGCACCATTCAAAGCCACATCATCACTTTTCAAACCTTTTCTGACTTCGTTTGCTATTTTTCATGCATTTCATGATATATTTTGAGCTAAGATGACCCTGAATTGAAAAGCACTGCAAATGAACTCTGAAATGGTTGAAAGTTGGCATGGTATCATCATTTCAACCACATAGCATGTGCTAAAAAGTTGAGAGGGTTACGGCAAAAACTGCATGCACTTCGTGTACAAAATGAACAATCTCTTTCGATGTGTCAGGGTTTTGGACGAAAACTCAACAGTTACAAAAGGATTTCAAAATTTTAAACATATTTCAACTCAATAATTTTTAAGCATTCAATATGCACCATTCAAAGCCACATCATCACTTTTCAAACCTTTTCTGACTTCGTTTGCTATTTTTCATGCATTTCATGATATATTTTGAGCTAAGATGACCCTGAATTGAAAAGCACTGCAAATGAACTCTGAAATGGTTGAAAGTTGGCATGGTATCATCATTTCAACCACATAGCATGTGCTAAAAAGTTGAGAGGGTTACGACAAAAACTGGATGCACTTCGTGTACAAAATGAACAATCTCTTTCGAAGTGTCATCGTTTTGGAAGAAAACTCATCAGTTACAAAAGGATTTCAAATTTTTAAACATATTTCAACTCAAGAATTTGTATGCATTCAATATGCACCATTCAAAGCCACATCATCACTTTTCAAACCTTTTCTGACTTCGTTTGCTATTTTTCATGCATTTCATGATTTATTTTGAGCTAAGATGACCCTGAATTGAAAAGCACTGCAAATGAACTCTGAAATGGTTGAAAGTTGGCATGATATCATAATTTCACCCACATAGCATGTGCTAAAAAGTTGAGAGGGTTACGGCAAAAACTGGATGCACTTCGTGTACAAAATGAACAATCTCTTTCGAAGTGTCCGGGTTTTGGACGAAAACTCGTCAGTTACAAAAGGATTTCAAATTTTTAAACATATTTCAACTCAAGAATTTTTATGCATTCAATATGCACCATTCAAAGCCACATCATCACTTTTCGAACCTTCTCTGACTTCGTTTGCTATTTTTCATGCATTTCATGATTTATTTTGAGCTAAGATGACCCTGAATTGAAAAGCACTGCAAATGAACTCTGAAATGGTTGAAAGTTGGCATGGTATCATTATTTCACCCACATAGCATGTGCTTAAAATTTGAGAGGGTTATGGCAAAAACTGGATGCACTTCCTGTACAAAATGAACAATCTCTTTCGAAGTGTCATCGTTTTGGACGAAAACTCATCAGTTACAAAAGGATTTCAAAATTTTAAACATATTTCAACTCAATAATTTTTAAGCATTCAATATGCACCATTCAAAGCCACATCATCACTTTTCAAACCTTTTCTGACTTCATTTGCTATTTTTCATGCATTTCATGATTTATTTTGAGCTAAGATGACCCTGAATTGAAAAGCACTGCAAATGAACTCTGAAATGGTTGAAAGTTGGCATGGTATCATCATTTCACCCACATATATAGCATGTCCTAAAAAGTTGAGAGGGTTACGGCAAAAACTGGATGCACTTCGTGTACAAAATGAACAATCTCTTTCGAAGTGTCAGGGTTTTGGACGAAAACTCATCAGTTACAAAAGGATTTCAAATTTTTAAACATATTTCAACTCAAGAATTTTTATGCATTCAATATGCACCATTCAAAGCCACATCATCACTTTTCAAACCTTTTCTGACTTCGTTTGCTATTTTTCATGCATTTCATGATTTATTTTGAGCTAAGATGACCCTGAATTTTAAAGCACTGCAAATGAACTCTGAAATGGTTGAAAGTTGGCATGGTATCATAATTTCACCCACATAGCATGTGCTAAAAAGTTGAGAGGGTTACGGCAAAAACTGGATGCACTTCATGTACAAAATGAACAATCTCTTTCGAAGTGTCAGGGTTTTGGACGAAAACTCAGCAGTTACAAAAGGATTTCAAATTTTTAAACATATTTCAACTCAAGAATTTTTATGCATTCAATATGCACCATTCAAAGCCACATCATCACTTTTCAAACCTTCTCTGACTTCGTTTGCTATTTTTCATGCATTTCATGATTTATTTTGAGCTAAGATGACCCTGAATTGAAAAGCACTGCAAATGAACTCTGAAATGGTTGAAAGTTGGCATGGTATCATCATTTCACCCACATAGCATGTGCTTAAAATTTGAGAGGGTTACGGCAAAAACTGGATGCACTTCCTGCACAAAATGAACAATCTCTTTCGAAGTGTCATCGTTTTGGACGAAAACTCATCAGTTACAAAAGGATTTCAAATTTTTAAACATATTTCAACTCAAGAATTTGTATGCATTCAATATGCACCATTCAAAGCCACATCATCACTTTTCAAACCTTTTCTGACTTCGTTTGCTATTTTTCATGCATTTCATGATTTATTTTGAGCTAAGATGACCCTGAATTGAAAAGCACTGCAAATGAACTCTGAAATGGTTGAAAGTTGGCATGATATCATAATTTCACCCACATAGCATGTGCTAAAAAGTTGAGAGGGTTACGGCAAAAACTGGATGCACTTCGTGTACAAAATGAACAATCTCTTTCGAAGTGTCCGGGTTTTGGACGAAAACTCGTCAGTTACAAAAGGATTTCAAATTTTTAAACATATTTCAACTCAAGAATTTTTATGCATTCAATATGCACCATTCAAAGCCACATCATCACTTTTCGAACCTTCTCTGACTTCGTTTGCTATTTTTCATGCATTTCATGATTTATTTTGAGCTAAGATGACCCTGAATTGAAAAGCACTGCAAATGAACTCTGAAATGGTTGAAAGTTGGCATGGTATCATTATTTCACCCACATAGCATGTGCTTAAAATTTGAGAGGGTTACGGCAAAAACTGGATGCACTTCCTGTACAAAATGAACAATCTCTTTCGAAGTGTCAGGGTTTTGGACGAAAACTCAACAGTTACAAAAGGATTTCAAAATTTTAAACATATTTCAACTCAATAATTTTTAAGAATTCAATATGCACCATTCAAAGCCACATCATCACTTTTCAAACCTTTTCTGACTTCGTTTGCTATTTTTCATGCATTTCATGATATATTTTGAGCTAAGATGACCCTGAATTGAAAAGCACTGCAAATGAACTCTGAAATGGTTGAAAGTTGGCATGGTATCATCATTTCAACCACATAGCATGTGCTCAAAAGTTGAGAGGGTTACGGCAAAAACTGGATGCACTTCGTGTACAAAATGAACAATCTCTTTCGAAGTGTCATCGTTTTGGACGAAAACTCATCAGTTACAAAAGGATTTCAAAATTTTAAACATATTTCAACTCAATAATTTTTAAGCATTCAATATGCACCATTCAAAGCCACATCATCACTTTTCAAACCTTTTCTGACTTCATTTGCTATTTTTCATGCATTTCATGATTTATTTTGAGCTAAGATGACCCTGAATTGAAAAGCACTGCAAATGAACTCTGAAATGGTTGAAAGTTGGCATGGTATCATCATTTCACCCACATATATAGCATGTCCTAAAAAGTTGAGAGGGTTACGGCAAAAACTGGATGCACTTCGTGTACAAAATGAACAATCTCTTTCGAAGTGTCAGGGTTTTGGACGAAAACTCATCAGTTACAAAAGGATTTCAAATTTTTAAACATATTTCAACTCAAGAATTTTTATGCATTCAATATGCACCATTCAAAGCCACATCATCACTTTTCAAACATTTTCTGACTTCGTTTGCTATTTTTCATGCATTTCATGATTTATTTTGAGCTAAGATGACCCTGAATTGAAAAGCACTGCAAATGAACTCTGAAATGGTTGAAAGTTGGCATGATATCATAATTTCACCCACATATATAGCATGTGCTAAAAATTTGAGAGGGTTACGGCAAAAACTGGATGCACTTCGTGTACAAAATGAACAATCTCTTTCGAAGTGTCAGGGTTTTGGACGAAAACTCGTCAGTTACAAAAGGATTTCAAATTTTTAAACATATTTCAACTCAAGAATTTTTATGCATTCAATATGCACCATTCAAAGCGACATCATCACTTTTCAAACCTTCTCTGACTTCGTTTGCTATTTTTCATGCATTTCATGATTTATTTTGAGCTAAGATGACCCTGAATTGAAAAGCACTGCAAATGAACTCTGAAATGGTTGAAAGTTGGCATGGTATCATCATTTCACCCACATAGCATGTGCTTAAAATTTGAGAGGGTTACGGCAAAAACTGGATGCACTTCCTGCACAAAATGAACAATCTCTTTCGAAGTGTCAGCGTTTTGGACGAAAACTCAACAGTTACAAAAGGATTTCAAAATTTTAAACATATTTCAACTCAATAATTTTTAAGCATTCAATATGCACCATTCAAAGCCACATCATCACTTTTCAAACCTTTTCTGACTTCATTTGCTATTTTTCATGCATTTCATGATTTATTTTGAGCTAAGATGACCCTGAATTGAAAAGCACTGCAAATGAACTCTGAAATGGTTGAAAGTTGGCATGGTATCATCATTTCACCCACATATATAGCATGTCCTAAAAAGTTGAGAGGGTTACGGCAAAAACTGGATGCACTTCGTGTACAAAATGAACAATCTCTTTCGAAGTGTCAGGGTTTTGGACGAAAACTCATCAGTTACAAAAGGATTTCAAATTTTTAAACATATTTCAACTCAAGACTTTTTATGCATTCAATATGCACCATTCAAAGCCACATCATCACTTTTCAAACCTTTTCTGACTTCATTTGCTATTTTTCATGCATTTCATGATTTATTTTGAGCTAAGATGACCCTGAATTGAAAAGCACTGCAAATGAACTCTGAAATGGTTGAAAGTTGGCATGGTATCATCATTTCACCCACATATATAGCATGTGCTAAAAATTTGAGAGGGTTACGGCAAAAACTGCATGCACTTCGTGTACAAAATGAACAATCTCTTTCGATGTGTCAGGGTTTTGGACGAAAACTCAACAGTTACAAAAGGATTTCAAAATTTTAAACATATTTCAACTCAATAATTTTTAAGCATTCAATATGCACCATTCAAAGCCACATCATCACTTTTCAAACCTTTTCTGACTTCGTTTGCTATTTTTCATGCATTTCATGATATATTTTGAGCTAAGATGACCCTGAATTGAAAAGCACTGCAAATGAACTCTGAAATGGTTGAAAGTTGGCATGGTATCATCATTTCACCCACATATATAGCATGTCCTAAAAAGTTGAGAGGGTTACGGCAAAAACTGGATGCACTTCGTGTACAAAATGAACAATCTCTTTCGAAGTGTCAGGGTTTCGGACGAAAACTCATCAGTTACAAAAGGATTTCAAATTTTTAAACATATTTCAACTCAAGACTTATTATGCATTCAATATGCACCATTCAAAGCCACATCATCACTTTTCAAACCTTTTCTGACTTCATTTGCTATTTTTCATGCATTTCATGATTTATTTTGAGCTAAGATGACCCTGAATTGAAAAGCACTGCAAATGAACTCTGAAATGGTTGAAAGTTGGCATGGTATCATCATTTCACCCACATATATAGCATGTGCTAAAAATTTGAGAGGGTTACGGCAAAAACTGCATGCACTTCGTGTACAAAATGAACAATCTCTTTCGATGTGTCAGGGTTTTGGACGAAAACTCAACAGTTACAAAAGGATTTCAAAATTTTAAACATATTTCAACTCAATAATTTTTAAGCATTCAATATGCACCATTCAAAGCCACATCATCACTTTTCAAACCTTTTCTGACTTCGTTTGCTATTTTTCATGCATTTCATGATATATTTTGAGCTAAGATGACCCTGAATTGAATAGCACTGCAAATGAACTCTGAAATGGTTGAAAGTTGGCATGGTATCATCATTTCAACCACATAGCATGTGCTAAAAAGTTGAGAGGGTTACGGCAAAAACTGGATGCACTTCGTGTAGAAAATGAACTATCTCTTTCGAAGTGTCATCGTTTTGGACGAAAACTCATCAGTTACAAAAGGATTTCAAATTTTTAAACATATTTCAACTCAAGAATTTGTATGCATTCAATATGCACCATTCAAAGCCACATCATCACTTTTCAAACCGTTTCTGACTTCGTTTGCTATTTTTCATGCATTTCATGATTTATTTTGAGCTAAGATGACCCTGAATTGAAAAGCACTGCAAATGAACTCTGAAATGGTTGAAAGTTGGCATGGTATCATCATTTCACCCACATAGCATGTGCTAAAAAGTTGAGAGGGTTACGGCAAAAACTGGATGCACTTCGTGTACAAAATGAACAATCTCTTTCGAAGTGTCAGGGTTTTGGACGAAAACTCATCAGTTACAAAAGGATTTCAAATTTTTAAACATATTTCAACTCAAGAATTTTTATGCATTCAATATGCACCATTCAAAGCCACATCATCACTTTTCAAACCTTTTCTGACTTCGTTTGCTATTTTTCATGCATTTCATGATTTATTTTGAGCTAAGATGACCCTGAATTTTAAAGCACTGCAAATGAACTCTGAAATGGTTGAAAGTTGGCATGGTATCATAATTTCACCCACATAGCATGTGCTAAAAAGTTGAGAGGGTTACGGCAAAAACTGGATGCACTTCATGTACAAAATGAACAATCTCTTTCGAAGTGTCAGGGTTTTGGACGAAAACTCAGCAGTTACAAAAGGATTTCAAATTTTTAAACATATTTCAACTCAAGACTTTTTATGCATTCAATATGCACCATTCAAAGCCACATCATCACTTTTCAAACCTTTTCTGACTTCGTTTGCTATTTTTCATGCATTTCATGATTTATTTTGAGCTAAGATGACCCTGAATTGAAAACCACTGCAAATGAACTCTGAAATGGTTGAAAGTTGGCATGGTATCATCATTTCAACCACATAGCATGTGCTAAAAAGTTGAGAGGGTTACGGCAAAAACTGGATGCACTTCGTGTACAAAATGAACAATCTCTTTCGAAGTGTCAGGGTTTTGGACGAAAACTCATCAGTTACAAAAGGATTTCAAATTTTTAAACATATTTCAACTCAAGACTTTTTATGCATTCAATATGCACCATTCAAAGCCACATCATCACTTTTCAAACCTTTTCTGACTTCATTTGCTATTTTTCATGCATTTCATGATTTATTTTGAGCTAAGATGACCCTGAATTGAAAAGCACTGCAAATGAACTCTGAAATGGTTGAAAGTTGGCATGGTATCATCATTTCACCCACATATATAGCATGTGCTAAAAATTTGAGAGGGTTACGGCAAAAACTGCATGCACTTCGTGTACAAAATGAACAATCTCTTTCGATGTGTCAGGGTTTTGGACGAAAACTCAACAGTTACAAAAGGATTTCAAAATTTTAAACATATTTCAACTCAATAATTTTTAAGCATTCAATATGCACCATTCAAAGCCACATCATCACTTTTCAAACCTTTTCTGACTTCGTTTGCTATTTTTCATGCATTTCATGATATATTTTGAGCTAAGATGACCCTGAATTGAAAAGCACTGCAAATGAACTCTGAAATGGTTGAAAGTTGGCATGGTATCATCATTTCACCCACATATATAGCATGTCCTAAAAATTTGAGAGGGTTACGGCAAAAACTGGATGCACTTCGTGTACAAAATGAACAATCTCTTTCGAAGTGTCAGGGTTTCGGACGAAAACTCATCAGTTACAAAAGGATTTCAAATTTTTAAACATATTTCAACTCAAGACTTTTTATGCATTCAATATGCACCATTCAAAGCCACATCATCACTTTTCAAACCTTTTCTGACTTCATTTGCTATTTTTCATGCATTTCATGATTTATTTTGAGCTAAGATGACCCTGAATTGAAAAGCACTGCAAATGAACTCTGAAATGGTTGAAAGTTGGCATGGTATCATCATTTCACCCACATATATAGCATGTGCTAAAAATTTGAGAGGGTTACGGCAAAAACTGCATGCACTTCGTGTACAAAATGAACAATCTCTTTCGATGTGTCAGGGTTTTGGACGAAAACTCAACAGTTACAAAAGGATTTCAAAATTTTAAACATATTTCAACTCAATAATTTTTAAGCATTCAATATGCACCATTCAAAGCCACATCATCACTTTTCAAACCTTTTCTGACTTCGTTTGCTATTTTTCATGCATTTCATGATATATTTTGAGCTAAGATGACCCTGAATTGAAAAGCACTGCAAATGAACTCTGAAATGGTTGAAAGTTGGCATGGTATCATCATTTCAACCACATCGCATGTGCTAAAAAGTTGAGAGGGTTACGGCAAAAACTGGATGCACTTCGTGTAGAAAATGAACAATCTCTTTCGAAGTGTCATCGTTTTGGACGAAAACTCATCAGTTACAAAAGGATTTCAAATTTTTAAACATATTTCAACTCAAGAATTTGTATGCATTCAATATGCACCATTCAAAGCCACATCATCACTTTTCAAACCGTTTCTGACTTCGTTTGCTAGTTTTCATGCATTTCATGATTTATTTTGAGCTAAGATGACCCTGAATTGAAAAGCACTGCAAATGAACTCTGAAATGGTTGAAAGTTGGCATGGTATCATCATTTCACCCACATAGCATGTGCTAAAAAGTTGAGAGGGTTACGGCAAAAACTGGATGCACTTCGTGTACAAAATGAACAATCTCTTTCGAAGTGTCAGGGTTTTGGACGAAAACTCATCAGTTACAAAAGGATTTCAAATTTTTAAACATATTTCAACTCAAGAATTTTTATGCATTCAATATGCACCATTCAAAGCCACATCATCACTTTTCAAACCTTTTCTGACTTCGTTTGCTATTTTTCATGCATTTCATGATTTATTTTGAGCTAAGATGACCCTGAATTTTAAAGCACTGCAAATGAACTCTGAAATGGTTGAAAGTTGGCATGGTATCATAATTTCACCCACATAGCATGTGCTAAAAAGTTGAGAGGGTTACGGCAAAAACTGGATGCACTTCATGTACAAAATGAACAATCTCTTTCGAAGTGTCAGGGTTTTGGACGAAAACTCAGCAGTTACAAAAGGATTTCAAATTTTTAAACATATTTCAACTCAAGACTTTTTATGCATTCAATATGCACCATTCAAAGCCACATCATCACTTTTCAAACCTTTTCTGACTTCGTTTGCTATTTTTCATGCATTTCATGATTTATTTTGAACTAAGATGACCCTGAATTGAAAACTACTGCAAATGAACTCTGAAATGGTTGAAAGTTGGCATGGTATCATCATTTCAACCACATAGCATGTGCTAAAAAGTTGAGAGGGTTACAGCAAAAACTGGATGCACTTCGTGTACAAAATGAACAATCTCTTTCGAAGTGTCATCGTTTTGGACGAAAACTCATCAGTTACAAAAGGATTTCAAATTTTTAAACATATTTCAACTCAAGAATTTTTATGCATTCAATATGCACCATTCAAAGCCACATCATCACTTTTCAAACCTTTTCTGACTTCGTTTGCTATTTTTCATGCATTTCATGATTTATTTTGAGCTAAGATGACCCTGAATTGAAAAGCACTGCAAATGAACTCTGAAATGGTTGAAAGTTGGCATGATATCATAATTTCACCCACATAGCATGTGCTAAAAAGTTGAGAGGGTTACGGCAAAAACTGGATGCACTTCGTGTACAAAATGAACAATCTCTTTCGAAGTGTCATGGTTTTGGACGAAAACTCGTCAGTTACAAAAGGATTTCAAATTTTTAAACATATTTCAACTCAAGAATTTTTATGCATTCAATATGCACCATTCAAAGCCACATCATCACTTTTCGAACCTTCTCTTACTTCGTTTGCTATTTTTCATGCATTTCATGATTTATTTTGAGCTAAGATGACCCTGAATTGAAAAGCACTGCAAATGAACTCTGAAATGGTTGAAAGTTGGCATGGTATCATCATTTCACCCACATAGCATGTGCTTAAAATTTGAGAGGGTTACGGCAAAAACTGGATGCACTTCCTGTACAAAATGAACAATCTCTTTCGAAGTGTCAGGGTTTTGGACGAAAACTCAACAGTTACAAAAGGATTTCAAAATTTTAAACATATTTCAACTCAATAATTTTTAAGAATTCAATATGCACCATTCAAAGCCACATCATCACTTTTCAAACATTTTCTGACTTCGTTTGCTATTTTTCATGCATTTCATGATATATTTTGAGCTAAGATGACCCTGAATTGAAAAGCACTGCAAATGAACTCTGAAATGGTTGAAAGTTGGCATGGTATCATCATTTCACCCACATAGCATGTGCTAAAAAGTTGAGTGGGTTACGGCAAAAACTGGATGCACTTCGTGTACAAAATGAACAATCTCTTTCGAAGTGTCAGGGTTTTGGACGAAAACTCGTCAGTTACAAAAGGATTTCAAATTTTTAAACATATTTCAACTCAAGAATTTTTATGCATTCAATATGCACCATTCAAAGGCACATCATCACTTTTCAAACCTTCTCTGACTTCGTTTGCTATTTTTCATGCATTTCATGATTTATTTTGAGCTAAGATGACCCTGAATTGAAAAGCACTGCAAATGAACTCTGAAATGGTTGAAAGTTGGCATGGTATCATCATTTCACCCACATAGCATGTGCTTAAAATTTGAGAGGGTTACGGCAAAAACTGGATGCACTTCCTGTACAAAATGAACAATCTCTTTTGAAGTGTCAGGGTTTTGGACGAAAACTCAACAGTTACAAAAGGATTTCAAAATTTTAAACATATTTCAACTCAATAATCTTTAAGCATTCAATATGCACCATTCAAAGCCACATCATCACTTTTCAAACCTTTTCTGACTTCATTTGCTATTTTTCATGCATTTCATGATTTATTTTGAGCTAAGATGACCCTGAATTGAAAAGCACTGCAAATGAACTCTGAAATGGTTGAAAGTTGGCATGGTATCATCATTTCACCCACATATATAGTGCTTAAAATTTGAGAGGGTTACGGCAAAAACTGGATGCACTTCCTGTACAAAATGAACAATCTCTTTCGAAGTGTCAGGGTTTTGGACGAAAACTCAACAGTTACAAAAGGATTTCAAAATTTTAAACATATTTCAACTCAATAATTTTTAAGAATTCAATATGCACCATTCAAAGCCACATCATCACTTTTCAAACCTTTTCTGACTTCGTTTGCTATTTTTCATGCATTTCATAATATATTTTGAGCTAAGATGACCCTGAATTGAAAAGCACTGCAAATGAACTCTGAAATGGTTGAAAGTTGGCATGGTATCATCATTTCACCCACATAGCATGTGCTAAAAAGTTGAGTGGGTTACGGCAAAAACTGGATGCACTTCGTGTACAAAATGAACAATCTCTTTCGAAGTGTCAGGGTTTTGGACGAAAACTCATCAGTTACAAAAGGATTTCAAATTTTTAAACATATTTCAACTCAAGAATTTTTATGCATTCAATATGCACCATTCAAAGCCACATCATCACTTTTCAAACCTTTTCTGACTTCGTTTGCTATTTTTCATGCATTTCATGATTTATTTTGAGCTAAGATGACCCTGAATTGAAAAGCACTGCAAATGAACTCTGAAATGGTTGAAAGTTGGCATGGTATCATCATTTCACCCACATAGCATGTGCTAAAAAGTTGAGAGGGTTACGGCAAAAACTGGATGCACTTCGTGTACAAAATGAACAATCTCTTTCGAAGTGTCAGGGTTTTGGACGAAAACTCATCAGTTACAAAAGGATTTCAAATTTTTAAACATATTTCAACTAAAGAATTTTTATGCATTCAATATGCACCATTCAAAGCCACATCATCACTTTTCAAACCTTTTCTGACTTCGTTTGCTATTTTTCATGCATTTCATGATTTATTTTGAGCTAAGATGACCCTGAATTGAAAAGAACTGCAAATGAACTCTGAAGTGGTTGAAAGTTGGCATGATATCATAATTTGACCCACATAGCATGTGCTAAAAAGTTGAGAGGGTTACGGCAAAAACTGGATGCACTTCGTGTACAAAATGAACAATCTCTTTCGAAGTGTCAGGGTTTTGGACGAAAACTCGTCAGTTACAAAAGGATTTCAAATTTTTAAACATATTTCAACTCAAGAATTTTTATGCATTCAATATGCACCATTCAAAGCCACATCATCACTTTTCGAACCTTCTCTGACTTCGTTTGCTATTTTTCATGCATTTCATGATTTATTTTGAGCTAAGATGACCCTGAATTGAAAAGCACTGCAAATGAACTCTGAAATGGTTGAAAGTTGGCATGGTATCATCATTTCACCCACATAGCATGTGCTTAAAATTTGAGAGGGTTACGGCAAAAACTGGATGCACTTCCTGTACAAAATGAACAATCTCTTTCGAAGTGTCAGGGTTTTGGACGAAAACTCAACAGTTCCAAAAGGATTTCAAAATTTTAAACATATTTCAACTCAATAATTTTTAAGAATTCAATATGCACCATTCAAAGCCACATCATCACTTTTCAAACCTTTTCTGACTTCGTTTGCTATTTTTCATGCATTTCATGATATATTTTGAGCTAAGATGACCCTGAATTGAAAAGCACTGCAAATGAACTCTGAAATGGTTGAAAGTTGGCATGGTATCATCATTTCACCCACATAGCATGTGCTAAAAAGTTGAGTGGGTTACGGCAAAAACTGGATGCACTTCGTGTACAAAATGAGCAATCTCTTTCGAAGTGTCAGGGTTTTGGACGAAAACTCGAGTTACAAAAGGATTTCAAATTTTTAAACATATTTCAACTCAAGAATTTTTATGCATTCAATATGCACCATTCAAAGCCACATCATCACTTTTCAAACCTTTTCTGACTTCGTTTGCTATTTTTCATGCATTTCATGATTTATTTTGAGCTAAGATGACCCTGAATTTTAAAGCACTGCAAATGAACTCTGAAATGGTTGAAAGTTGGCATGGTATCATAATTTCACCCACATAGCATGTGCTAAAAAGTTGAGAGGGTTACGGCAAAAACTGGATGCACTTCATGTACAAAATGAACAATCTCTTTCGAAGTGTGAGGGTTTTGGACGAAAACTCAGCAGTTACAAAAGGATTTCAAATTTTTAAACATATTTAACCTCAAGACTTTTTATGCATTCAATATGCACCATTCAAAGCCACATCATCACTTTTCAAACCTTTTCTGACTTCGTTTGCTATTTTTCATGCATTTCATGATTTATTTTGAGCTAAGATGACCCTGAATTGAAAACCACTGCAAATGAACTCTGAAATGGTTGAAAGTTGGCATGGTATCATCATTTCAACCACATAGCATGTGCTAAAAAGTTGAGAGGGTTACGGCAAAAACTGGATGCACTTCGTGTACAAAATGAACAATCTCTTTCGAAGTGTCATCGTTTTGGACGAAAACTCATCAGTTACAAAAGGATTTCAAATTTTTAAACATATTTCAACTCAAGAATTTGTATGCATTCAATATGCACCATTCAAGGCCACATCATCACTTTTCAAACCTTTTCTGACTTCGTTTGCTATTTTTCATGCATTTCATGATTTATTTTGAGCTAAGATGACCCTGAATTGAAAAGCACTGCAAATGAACTCTGAAATGGTTGAAAGTTGGCATGATATCATCATTTCACCCACATAGCATGTGCTAAAAAGTTGAGAGGGTTACGGCAAAAACTGGATGCACTTCGTGTACAAAATGAACAATCTCTTTCGAAGTGTCAGGGTTTTGGACGAAAACTCATCAGTTACAAAAGGATTTCAAATTTTTAAACATATTTCAACTCAAGAATTTTTATGCATTCAATATGCACCATTCAAAGCCACATCATCACTTTTCAAACCTTTTCTGACTTCGTTTGCTATTTTTCATGCATTTCATGATTTATTTTGAGCTAAGATGACCCTGAATTGAAAAGCACTGCAAATGAACTCTGAAATGGTTGAAAGTTGGCATGGTATCATCATTTCACCCACATAGCATGTGCTAAAAAGTTGAGAGGGTTACGGCAAAAACTGGATGCACTTCGTGTACAAAATGAACAATCTCTTTCTAAGTGTCAGGGTTTTGGACGAAAACTCATCAGTTACAAAAGGATTTCAAATTTTTAAACATATTTCAACTCAAGAATTTTTATGCATTCAATATGCACCATTCAAAGCCACATCATCACTTTTCAAACCTTTTCTGACTTCGTTTGCTATTTTTCATGCATTTCATGATTTATTTTGAGCTAAGATGACCCTGAATTGAAAAGCACTGCAAATGAACTCTGAAGTGGTTGAAAGTTGGCATGATATCATAATTTCACCCACATAGCATGTGCTAAAAAGTTGAGAGGGTTACGGCAAAAACTGGATGCACTTCGTGTACAAAATGAACAATCTCTTTCGAAGTGTCAGGGTTTTGGACGAAAACTCGTCAGTTACAAAAGGATTTCAAATTTTTAAACATATTTCAACTCAAGAATTTTTATGCATTCAATATGCACCATTCAAAGCCACATCATCACTTTTCGAACCTTCTCTGACTTCGTTTGCTATTTTTCATGCATTTCATGATTTATTTTGAGCTAAGATGACCCTGAATTGAAAAGCACTGCAAATGAACTCTGAAATAGTTGAAAGTTGGCATGGTATCATCATTTCACCCACATAGCATGTGCTTAAAATTTGAGAGGGTTACGGCAAAAACTGGATGCACTTCCTGTACAAAATGAACAATCTCTTTCGAAGTGTCAGGGTTTTGGACGAAAACTCAACAGTTACAAAAGGATTTCAAAATTTTAAACATATTTCAACTCAATAATTTTTAAGAATTCAATATGCACCATTCAAAGCCACATCATCACTTTTCAAACCTTTTCTGACTTCGTTTGCTATTTTTCATGCATTTCATGATATATTTTGAGCTAAGATGACCCTGAATTGAAAAGCACTGCAAATGAACTCTGAAATGGTTGAAAGTTGGCATGGTATCATCATTTCACCCACATAGCATGTGCTAAAAAGTTGAGTGGGTTACGGCAAAAATTGGATGCACTTCGTGTACAAAATGAGCAATCTCTTTCGAAGTGTCAGGGTTTTGGACGAAAACTCATCAGTTACAAAAGGATTTCAAATTTTTAAACATATTTCAACTCAAGAATTTTTATGCATTCAATATGCACCATTCAAAGCCACATCATCACTTTTCAAACCTTTTCTGACTTCGTTTGCTATTTTTCATGCATTTCATGATTTATTTTGAGCTAAGATGACCCTGAATTTTAAAGCACTGCAAATGAACTCTGAAATGGTTGAAAGTTGGCATGGTATCATAATTTCACCCACATAGCATGTGCTAAAAAGTTGAGAGGGTTACGGCAAAAACTGGATGCACTTCATGTACAAAATGAACAATCTCTTTCGAAGTGTGAGGGTTTTGGACGAAAACTCAGCAGTTACAAAAGGATTTCAAATTTTTAAACATATTTCAACTCAAGACTTTTTATGCATTCAATATGCACCATTCAAAGCCACATCATCACTTTTCAAACCTTTTCTGACTTCGTTTGCTATTTTTCATGCATTTCATGATTTATTTTGAGCTAAGATGACCCTGAATTGAAAACCACTGCAAATGAACTCTGAAATGGTTGAAAGTTGGCATGGTATCATCATTTCAACCACATAGCATGTGCTAAAAAGTTGAGAGGGTTACGGCAAAAACTGGATGCACTTCGTGTACAAAATGAACAATCTCTTTCGAAGTGTCATCGTTTTGGACGAAAACTCATCAGTTACAAAAGGATTTCAAATTTTCAAACATATTTGAACTCAAGAATTTGTATGCATTCAATATGCACCATTCAAGGCCACATCATCACTTTTCAAACCTTTTCTGACTTCGTTTGCAATTTTTCATGCATTTCATGATTTATTTTGAGCTAAGATGACCCTGAATTGAAAAGCACTGCAAATGAACTCTGAAATGGTTGAAAGTTGGCATGATATCATCATTTCACCCACATAGCATGTGCTAAAAAGTTGAGAGGGTTACGGCAAAAACTGGATGCACTTCGTGTACAAAATGAACAATCTCTTTCGAAGTGTCAGGGTTTTGGACGAAAACTCATCAGTTACAAAAGGATTTCAAATTTTTAAACATATTTCAACTCAAGACTTTTTATGCATTCAATATGCACCATTCAAAGCCACATCATCACTTTTCAAACCTTTTCTGACTTTGTTTGGTATTTTTCATGCATTTCATGATTTATTTTGAGCTAAGATGACCCTGAATTGAAAAGCACTGCAAATGAACTCTGAAATGGTTGAAAGTTGGCATGGTATCATCATTTCAACCACATAGCATGTGCTCAAAAGTTGAGAGGGTTACGGCAAAAACTGGATGCACTTCGTGTACAAAATGAACAATCTCTTTCGAAGTGTCATCGTTTTGGACGAAAACTCATCAGTTACAAAAGGATTTCAAATTTTTAAACATATTTCAACTCAAGAATTTGTATGCATTCAATATGCACCATTCAAGGCCACATCATCACTTTTCAAACCTTTTCTGACTTCGTTTGCTATTTTTCATGCATTTCATGATTTATTTTGAGCTAAGATGACCCTGAATTGAAAAGCACTGCAAATGAACTCTGAAATGGTTGAAAGTTGGCATGATATCATCATTTCACCCACATAGCATGTGCTAAAAAGTTGAGAGGGTTACGGCAAAAACTGGATGCACTTCGTGTACAAAATGAACAATCTCTTTCGAAGTGTCAGGGTTTTGGACGAAAACTCATCAGTTACAAAAGGATTTCAAATTTTTAAACATATTTCAACTCAAGAATTTTTATGCATTCAATATGCACCATTCAAAGCCACATCATCACTTTTCAAACCTTTTCTGACTTCGTTTGCTATTTTTCATGCATTTCATGATTTATTTTGAGCTAAGATGACCCTGAATTTTAAAGCACTGCAAATGAACTCTGAAATGGTTGAAAGTTGGCATGGTATCATAATTTCACCCACATAGCATGTGCTAAAAAGTTGAGAGGGTTACGGCAAAAACTGGATGCACTTCATGTACAAAATGAACAATCTCTTTCGAAGTGTGAGGGTTTTGGACGAAAACTCAGCAGTTACAAAAGGATTTCAAATTTTTAAACATATTTCAACTCAAGACTTTTTATGCATTCAATATGCACCATTCAAAGCCACATCATCACTTTTCAAACCTTTTCTGACTTCGTTTGCTATTTTTCATGCATTTCATGATTTATTTTGAGCTAAGATGACCCTGAATTGAAAACCACTGCAAATGAACTCTGAAATGGTTGAAAGTTGGCATGGTATCATCATTTCAACCACATAGCATGTGCTAAAAAGTTGAGAGGGTTACGGCAAAAACTGGATGCACTTCGTGTACAAAATGAACAATCTCTTTCGAAGTGTCATCGTTTTGGACGAAAACTCATCAGTTACAAAAGGATTTCAAATTTTTAAACATATTTCAACTCAAGAATTTGTATGCATTCAATATGCACCATTCAAGGCCACATCATCACTTTTCAAACCTTTTCTGACTTCGTTTGCTATTTTTCATGCATTTCATGATTTATTTTGAGCTAAGATGACCCTGAATTGAAAAGCACTGCAAATGAACTCTGAAATGGTTGAAAGTTGGCATGATATCATCATTTCACCCACATAGCATGTGCTAAAAAGTTGAGAGGGTTACGGCAAAAACTGGATGCACTTCGTGTACAAAATGAACAATCTCTTTCGAAGTGTCAGGGTTTTGGACGAAAACTCATCAGTTACAAAAGGATTTCAAATTTTTAAACATATTTCAACTCAAGACTTTTTATGCATTCAATATGCACCATTCAAAGCCACATCATCACTTTTCAAACCTTTTCTGACTTTGTTTGGTATTTTTCATGCATTTCATGATTTATTTTGAGCTAAGATGACCCTGAATTGAAAAGCACTGCAAATGAACTCTGAAATGGTTGAAAGTTGGCATGGTATCATCATTTCAACCACATAGCATGTGCTCAAAAGTTGAGAGGGTTACGGCAAAAACTGGATGCACTTCGTGTACAAAATGAACAATCTCTTTCGAAGTGTCATCGTTTTGGACGAAAACTCATCAGTTACAAAAGGATTTCAAATTTTTAAACATATTTCAACTCAAGAATTTGTATGCATTCAATATGCACCATTCAAGGCCACATCATCACTTTTCAAACCTTTTCTGACTTCGTTTGCTATTTTTCATGCATTTCATGATTTATTTTGAGCTAAGATGACCCTGAATTGAAAAGCACTGCAAATGAACTCTGAAATGGTTGAAAGTTGGCATGATATCATCATTTCACCCACATAGCATGTGCTAAAAAGTTGAGATGGTTACGGCAAAAACTGGATGCACTTCGTGTACAAAATGAACAATCTCTTTCGAAGTGTCAGGGTTTTGGACGAAAACTCATCAGTTACAAAAGGATTTCAAATTTTTAAACATATTTCAACTCAGGAATTTTTATGCATTCAATATGCACCATTCAAAGCCACATCATCACTTTTCAAACCTTTTCTGACTTCGTTTGCTATTTTTCATGCATTTCATGATTTATTTTGAGCTAAGATGACCCTGAATTTTAAAGCACTGCAAATGAACTCTGAAATGGTTGAAAGTTGGCATGGTATCATAATTTCACCGACATAGCATGTGCTAAAAAGTTGAGAGGGTTACGGCAAAAACTGGATGCACTTCATGTACAAAATGAACAATCTCTTTCGAAGTGTGAGGGTTTTGGACGAAAACTCAGCAGTTACAAAAGGATTTCAAATTTTTAAACATATTTCAACTCAAGACTTTTTATGCATTCAATATGCACCATTCAAAGCCACATCATCACTTTTCAAACCTTTTCTGACTTCGTTTGCTATTTTTCATGCATTTCATGATTTATTTTGAGCTAAGATGACCCTGAATTGAAAACCACTGCAAATGAACTCTGAAATGGTTGAAAGTTGGCATGGTATCATCATTTCAACCACATAGCATGTGCTAAAAAGTTGAGAGGGTTACGGCAAAAACTGGATGCACTTCGTGTACAAAATGAACAATCTCTTTCGAAGTGTCATCGTTTTGGACGAAAACTCATCAGTTACATAAGGATTTCAAATTTTTAAACATATTTCAACTCAAGAATTTGTATGCATTCAATATGCACCATTCAAGGCCACATCATCACTTTTCAAACCTTTTCTGACTTCGTTTGCTATTTTTCATGCATTTCATGATTTATTTTGAGCTAAGATGACCCTGAATTGAAAAGCACTGCAAATGAACTCTGAAATGGTTGAAAGTTGGCATGATATCATCATTTCACCCACATAGCATGTGCTAAAAAGTTGAGAGGGTTACGGCAAAAACTGGATGCACTTCGTGTACAAAATGAACAATCTCTTTCGAAGTGTCAGGGTTTTGGACGAAAACTCATCAGTTACAAAAGGATTTCAAATTTTTAAACATATTTCAACTCAAGACTTTTTATGCATTCAATATGCACCATTCAAAGCCACATCATCACTTTTCAAACCTTTTCTGACTTTGTTTGGTATTTTTCATGCATTTCATGATTTATTTTGAGCTAAGATGACCCTGAATTGAAAAGCACTGCAAATGAACTCTGAAATGGTTGAAAGTTGGCATGGTATCATCATTTCAACCACATAGCATGTGCTCAAAAGTTGAGAGGGTTACGGCAAAAACTGGATGCACTTCGTGTACAAAATGAACAATCTCTTTCGAAGTGTCATCGTTTTGGACGAAAACTCATCAGTTACAAAAGGATTTCAAATTTTTAAACATATTTCAACTCAAGAATTTGTATGCATTCAATATGCACCATTCAAGGCCACATCATCACTTTTCAAACCTTTTCTGACTTCGTTTGCTATTTTTCATGCATTTCATGATTTATTTTGAGCTAAGATGACCCTGAATTGAAAAGCACTGCAAATGAACTCTGAAATGGTTGAAAGTTGGCATGATATCATCATTTCACCCACATAGCATGTGCTAAAAAGTTGAGAGGGTTACGGCAAAAACTGGATGCACTTCGTGTACAAAATGAACAATCTCTTTCGAAGTGTCAGGGTTTTGGACGAAAACTCATCAGTTACAAAAGGATTTCAAATTTTTAAACATATTTCAACTCAAGAATTTTTATGCATTCAATATGCACCATTCAAAGCCACATCATCACTTTTCAAACCTTTTCTGACTTCGTTTGCTATTTTTCATGCATTTCATGATTTATTTTGAGCTAAGATGACCCTGAATTGAAAAGCACTGCAAATGAACTCTGAAATGGTTGAAAGTTGGCATGGTATCATCATTTCACCCACATAGCATGTGCTAAAAAGTTGAGAGGGTTACGGCAAAAACTGGATGCACTTCGTGTACAAAATGAACAATCTCTTTCGAAGTGTCAGGGTTTTGGACGAAAACTCATCAGTTACAAAAGGATTTCAAATTTTTAAACATATTTCAACTCAAGAATTTTTATGCATTCAATATGCACCATTCAAAGCCACATCATCACTTTTCAAACCTTTTCTGACTTCGTTTGCTATTTTTCATGCATTTCATGATTTATTTTGAGCTAAGATGACCCTGAATTGAAAAGCACTGCAAATGAACTCTGAAGTGGTTGAAAGTTGGAATGATATCATAATTTCACCCACATAGCATGTGCTAAAAAGTTGAGAGGGTTACGGCAAAAACTGGATGCACTTCGTGTACAGAATGAACAATCTTTTTCGAAGTGTCAGGGTTTTGGACGAAAACTCGTCAGTTACAAAAGGATTTCAAATTTTTAAACATATTTCAACTCAAGAATTTTTATGCATTCAATATGCACCATTCAAAGCCACATCATCACTTTTCGAACCTTCTCTGACTTCGTTTGCTATTTTTCATGCATTTCATGATTTATTTTGAGCTAAGATGACCCTGAATTGAAAAGCACTGCAAATGAACTCTGAAATGGTTGAAAGTTGGCATGGTATCATCATTTCACCCACATAGCATGTGCTTAAAATTTGAGAGGGTTACGGCAAAAACTGGATGCACTTCCTGTACAAAATGAACAATCTCTTTCGAAGTGTCAGGGTTTTGGACGAAAACTCAACAGTTACAAAAGGATTTCAAAATTTTAAACATATTTCAAATCAATAATTTTTAAGAATTCAATATGCACCATTCAAAGCCACATCATCACTTTTCAAACCTTTTCTGACTTCGTTTGCTATTTTTCATGCATTTCATGATATATTTTGAGCTAAGATGACCCTGAATTGAAAAGCACTGCAAATGAACTCTGAAATGGTTGAAAGTTGGCATGGTATCATCATTTCACCCACATAGCATGTGCTAAAAAGTTGAGTGGGTTACGGCAAAAACTGGATGCACTTCGTGTACAAAATGAGCAATCTCTTTCGAAGTGTCAGGGTTTTGGACGAAAACTCATCAGTTACAAAAGGATTTCAAATTTTTAAACATATTTCAACTCAACAATTTTTATGCATTCAATATGCACCATTCAAAGCCACATCATCACTTTTCAAACCTTTTCTGACTTCGTTTGCTATTTTTCATGCATTTCATGATTTATTTTGAGCTAAGATGACCCTGAATTTTAAAGCACTGCAAATGAACTCTGAAATGGTTGAAAGTTGGCATGGTATCATAATTTCACCCACATAGCATGTGCTAAAAAGTTGAGAGGGTTACGGCAAAAACTGGATGCACTTCATGTACAAAATGAACAATCTCTTTCGAAGTGTGAGGGTTTTGGACGAAAACTCAGCAGTTACAAAAGGATTTCAAATTTTTAAACATATTTCAACTCAAGACTTTTTATGCATTCAATATGCACAATTCAAAGCCACATCATCACTTTTCAAACCTTTTCTGACTTCGTTTGCTATTTTTCATGCATTTCATGATTTATTTTGAGCTAAGATGACCCTGAATTGAAAACCACTGCAAATGAACTCTGAAATGGTTGAAAGTTGGCATGGTATCATCATTTCAACCACATAGCATGTGCTAAAAAGTTGAGAGGGTTACGGCAAAAACTGGATGCACTTCGTGTACAAAATGAACAATCTCTTTCGAAGTGTCATCGTTTTGGACGAAAACTCATCAGTTACAAAAGGATTTCAAATTTTTAAACATATTTCAACTCAAGAATTTGTATGCATTCAATATGCACCATTCAAGGCCACATCATCACTTTTCAAACCTTTTCTGACTTCGTTTGCTATTTTTCATGCATTTCATGATTTATTTTGAGCTAAGATGACCCTGAATTGAAAAGCACTGCAAATGAACTCTGAAATGGTTGAAAGTTGGCATGATATCATCATTTCACCCACATAGCATGTGCTAAAAAGTTGAGAGGGTTACGGCAAAAACTGGATGCACTTCGTGTACAAAATGAACAATCTCTTTCGAAGTGTCAGGGTTTTGGACGAAAACTCATCAGTTACAAAAGGATTTCAAATTTTTAAACATATTTCAACTCAAGACTTTTTATGCATTCAATATGCACCATTCAAAGCCACATCATCACTTTTCAAACCTTTTCTGACTTTGTTTGGTATTTTTCATGCATTTCATGATTTATTTTGAGCTAAGATGACCCTGAATTGAAAAGCACTGCAAATGAACTCTGAAATGGTTGAAAGTTGGCATGGTATCATCATTTCAACCACATAGCATGTGCTCAAAAGTTGAGAGGGTTACGGCAAAAACTGGATGCACTTCGTGTACAAAATGAACAATCTCTTTCGAAGTGTCATCGTTTTGGACGAAAACTCATCAGTTACAAAAGGATTTCAAATTTTTAAACATATTTCAACTCAAGAATTTGTATGCATTCAATATGCACCATTCAAGGCCACATCATCACTTTTCAAACCTTTTCTGACTTCGTTTGCTATTTTTCATGCATTTCATGATTTATTTTGAGCTAAGATGACCCTGAATTGAAAAGCACTGCAAATGAACTCTGAAATGGTTGAAAGTTGGCATGATATCATCATTTCACCCACATAGCATGTGCTAAAAAGTTGAGAGGGTTACGGCAAAAACTGGATGCACTTCGTGTACAAAATGAACAATCTCTTTCGAAGTGTCAGGGTTTTGGACGAAAACTCATCAGTTACAAAAGGATTTCAAATTTTTAAACATATTTCAACTCAAGAATTTTTATGCATTCAATATGCACCATTCAAAGCCACATCATCACTTTTCAAACCTTTTCTGACTTCGTTTGCTATTTTTCATGCATTTCATGATTTATTTTGAGCTAAGATGACCCTGAATTTTAAAGCACTGCAAATGAACTCTGAAATGGTTGAAAGTTGGCATGGTATCATCATTTCACCCACATAGCATGTGCTAAAAAGTTGAGAGGGTTACGGCAAAAACTGGATGCACTTAATGTACAAAATGAACAATCTCTTTCGAAGTGTCAGGGTTTTGGACGAAAACTCAGCAGTTACAAAAGGATTTCAAATTTTTAAACATATTTCAACTCAAGACTTTTTATGCATTCAATATGCACCATTCAAAGCCACATCATCACTTTTCAAACCTTTTCTGACTTCGTTTGCTATTTTTCATGCATTTCATGATTTATTTTGAGCTAAGATGACCCTGAATTGAAAAGCACTGCAAATGAACTCTGAAATGGTTGAAAGTTGGCATGGTATCATCATTTCAACCACATAGCATGTGCTAAAAAGTTGAGAGGGTTACGGCAAAAACTGGATGCACTTCGTGTACAAAATGAACAATCTCTTTCGAAGTGTCATCGTTTTGGACGAAAACTCATCAGTTACAAAAGGATTTCAAATTTTTAAACATATTTCAACTCAAGAATTTTTATGCATTCAATATGCACCATTCAAAGCCACATCATCACTTTTCAAACCTTTTCTGACTTCGTTTGCTATTTTTCATGCATTTCATGATTTATTTTGAGCTAAGATGACCCTGAATTGAAAAGCACTGCAAATGAACTCTGAAATGGTTGAAAGTTGGCATGATATCATAATTTCACCCACATAGCATGTGCTAAAAAGTTGAGAGGGTTACGGCAAAAACTGGATGCACTTCGTGTACAAAATGAACAATCTCTTTCGAAGTGTCAGGGTTTTGGACGAAAACTCGTCAGTTACAAAAGGATTTCAAATTTTTAAACATATTTCAACTCAAGAATTTTTATGCATTCAATATGCACCATTCAAAGCCACATCATCACTTTTCGAACCTTCTCTGACTTCGTTTGCTATTTTTCATGCATTTCATGATTTATTTTGAGCTAAGATGACCCTGAATTGAAAAGCACTGCAAATGAACTCTGAAATGGTTGAAAGTTGGCATGGTATCATCATTTCACCCACATAGCATGTGCTTAAAATTTGAGAGGGTTACGGCAAAAACTGGATGCACTTCCTGTACAAAATGAACAATCTCTTTCGAAGTGTCAGGGTTTTGGACGAAAACTCAACAGTTACAAAAGGATTTCAAAATTTTAAACATATTTCAACTCAATAATTTTTAAGAATTCAATATGCACCATTCAAAGCCACATCATCACTTTTCAAACCTTTTCTGACTTCGTTTGCTATTTTTCATGCATTTCATGATATATTTTGAGCTAAGATGACCCTGAATTGAAAAGCACTGCAAATGAACTCTGAAATGGTTGAAAGTTGGCATGGTATCATCATTTCACCCACATAGAATGTGCTAAAAAGTTGAGTGGGTTACGGCAAAAACTGGATGCACTTCGTGTACAAAATGAACAATCTCTTTCGAAGTGTCAGGGTTTTGGACGAAAACTCATCAGTTACAAAAGGATTTCAAATATTTAAACATATTTCAACTCAAGAATTTTAAGCATTCAATATACACCATTCAAAGCCACATCATCACTTTTCAAACCTTTTCTGACTTCGTTTGCTATTTTTCATGCATTTCATGATTTATTTTGAGCTAAGATGACCCTGAATTGAAAAGCACTGCAAATGAACTCTGAAATGGTTGAAAGTTGGCATGGTATCATCATTTCACCCACATAGCATGTGCTAAAAGTTGAGAGGGTTACGGCAAAAACTGGATGCACTTCATGTACAAAATGAACAATCTCTTTCGAAGTGTCAGGGTTTTGGACGAAAACTCAGCAGTTACAAAAGGATTTCAAATTTTTAAACATATTTCAACTCAAGACTTTTTATGCATTCAATATGCACCATTCAAAGCCACATCATCACTTTTCAAACCTTTTCTGACTTTGTTTGGTATTTTTCATGCATTTCATGATTTATTTTGAGCTAAGATGACCCTGAATTGAAAAGCACTGCAAATGAACTCTGAAATGGTTGAAAGTTGGCATGGTATCATCATTTCACCCACATAGCATGTGCTAAAAGTTGAGAGGGTTACGGCAAAAACTGGATGCACTTCATGTACAAAATGAACAATCTCTTTCGAAGTGTCAGGGTTTTGGACGAAAACTCAGCAGTTACAAAAGGATTTCAAATTTTTAAACATATTTCAACTCAAGACTTTTTATGCATTCAATATGCACCATTCAAAGCCACATCATCACTTTTCAAACCTTTTCTGACTTCGTTTGCTATTTTTCATGCATTTCATGATTTATTTTGAGCTAAGATGACCCTGAATTGAAAAGCACTGCAAATGAACTCTGAAATGGTTGAAAGTTGGCATGATATCATCATTTCACCCACATAGCATGTGCTAAAAAGTTGAGAGGGTTACGGCAAAAACTGGATGCACTTCGTGTACAAAATGAACAATCTCTTTCGAAGTGTCATCGTTTTGGACGAAAACTCATCAGTTACAAAAGGATTTCAAATTTTTAAACATATTTCAACTCAAGAATTTGTATGCATTCAATATGCACCATTCAAAGCCACATCATCACTTTTCAAACCTTTTCTGACTTCGTTTGCTATTTTTCATGCATTTCATGATTTATTTTGAGCTAAGATGACCCTGAATTGAAAAGCACTGCAAATGAACTCTGAAATGGTTGAAAGTTGGCATGATATCATCATTTCACCCACATAGCATGTGCTAAAAAGTTGAGAGGGTTACGGCAAAAACTGGATGCACTTCGTGTACAAAATGAACAATCTCTTTCGAAGTGTCAGGGTTTTGGACGAAAACTCATTAGTTACAAAAGGATTTCAAATTTTTAAACATATTTCAACTCAAGAATTTTTATGCATTCAATATGCACCATTCAAAGCCACATCATCACTTTTCAAACCTTTTCTGACTTCGTTTGCTATTTTTCATGCATTTCATGATTTATTTTGAGCTAAGATGACCCTGAATTTTAAAGCACTGCAAATGAACTCTGAAATGGTTGAAAGTTGGCATGGTATCATCATTTCACCCACATAGCATGTGCTAAAAAGTTGAGAGGGTTACGGCAAAAACTGGATGCACTTCATGTACAAAATGAACAATCTCTTTCGAAGTGTCAGGGTTTTGGACGAAAACTCAGCAGTTACAAAAGGATTTCAAATTTTTAAACATATTTCAACTCAAGACTTTTTATGCATTCAATATGCACCATTCAAAGCCACATCATCACTTTTCAAACCTTTTCTGACTTCGTTTGCTATTTTTCATGCATTTCATGATTTATTTTGAGCAAAGATGACCCTGAATTGAAAAGCACTGCAAATGAACTCTGAAATGGTTGAAAGTTGGCATGGTATCATCATTTCAACCACATAGCATGTGCTAAAAAGTTGAGAGGGTTACGGCAAAAACTGGATGCACTTCGTGTACAAAATGAACAATCTCTTTCGAAGTGTCATCGTTTTGGACGAAAACTCATCAGTTACAAAAGGATTTCAAATTTTTAAACATATTTCAACTCAAGAATTTTTATGCATTCAATATGCACCATTCAAATCCACATCATCACTTTTCAAACCTTCTCTGACTTCGTTTGCTATTTTTCATGCATTTCATGATTTATTTTGAGCTAAGATGACCCTGAATTGAAAAGCACTGCAAATGAACTCTGAAATGGTTGAAAGTTGGCATGGTATCATCATTTCACCCACATAGCATGTGCTTAAAATTTGAGAGGGTTACGGCAAAAACTGGATGCACTTCGTGTACAAAATGAACAATCTCTTTCGAAGTGTCAGGGTTTTGGACGAAAACTCAACAGTTACAAAAGGATTTCAAAATTTTAAACATATTTCAACTCAATAATTTTTAAGAATTCAATATGCACCATTCAAAGCCACATCATCACTTTTCAAACCTTCTCTGACTTCGTTTGCTATTTTTCATGCATTTCATGATTTATTTTGAGCTAAGATGACCCTGAATTGAAAAGCACTGCAAATGAACTCTGAAATGGTTGAAAGTTGGCATGGTATCATCATTTCACCCACATAGCATGTGCTTAAAATTTGAGAGGGTTACGGCAAAAACTGGATGCACTTCCTGTACAAAATGAACAATCTCTTTCGAAGTGTCAGGGTTTTGGACGAAAACTCAACAGTTACAAAAGGATTTCAAAATTTTAAACATATTTCAACTCAATAATTTTTAAGAATTCAATATGCACCATTCAAAGCCACATCATCACTTTTCAAACCTTTTCTGACTTCGTTTGCTATTTTTCATGCATTTCATGATATATTTTGAGCTAAGATGACCCTGAATTGAAAAGCACTGCAAATGAACTCTGAAATGGTTGAAAGTTGGCATGGTATCATCATTTCACCCACATAGCATGTGCTAAAAAGTTGAGTGGGTTACGGCAAAAACTGGATGCACTTCGTGTACAAAATGAACAATCTCTTTCGAAGTGTCAGGGTTTTGGACGAAAACTCATCAGTTACAAAAGGATTTCAAATTTTTAAACATATTTCAACTCAAGAATTTTTATGCATTCAATATGCACCATTCAAAGCCACATCATCACTTTTCAAACCTTTTCTGACTTCGTTTGCTATTTTTCATGCATTTCATGATTTATTTTGAGCTAAGATGACCCTGAATTGAAAAGCACTGCAAATGAACTCTGAAGTGGTTGAAAGTTGGCATGATATCATAATTTCACCCACATAGCATGTGCTAAAAAGTTGAGAGGGTTACGGCAAAAACTGGATGCACTTCGTGTACAAAATGAACAATCTCTTTCGAAGTGTCAGGGTTTTGGACGAAAACTCGTCAGTTACAAAAGGATTTCAAATTTTTAAACATATTTCAACTCAAGAATTTTTATGCATTCAATATGCACCATTCAAAGCCACATCATCACTTTTCGAACCTTCTCTGACTTCGTTTGCTATTTTTCATGCATTTCATGATTTATTTTGAGCTAAGATGACCCTGAATTGAAAAGCACTGCAAATGAACTCTGAAATGGTTGAAAGTTGGCATGGTATCATCATTTCACCCACATAGCATGTGCTTAAAATTTGAGAGGGTTACGGCAAAAACTGGATGCACTTCCTGTACAAAATGAACAATCTCTTTCGAAGTGTCAGGGTTTTGGACGAAAACTCAACAGTTACAAAAGGATTTCAAAATTTTAAACATATTTCAACTCAATAATTTTTAAGAATTCAATATGCACCATTCAAAGCCACATCATCACTTTTCAAACCTTTTCTGACTTCGTTTGCTATTTTTCATGCATTTCATGATATATTTTGAGCTAAGATGACCCTGAATTGAAAAGCACTGCAAATGAACTCTGAAATGGTTGAAAGTTGGCATGGTATCATCATTTCACCCACATAGAATGTGCTAAAAAGTTGAGTGGGTTACGGCAAAAACTGGATGCACTTCGTGTACAAAATGAACAATCTCTTTCGAAGTGTCAGGGTTTTGGACGAAAACTCATCAGTTACAAAAGGATTTCAAATATTTAAACATATTTCAACTCAAGAATTTTAAGCATTCAATATACACCATTCAAAGCCACATCATCACTTTTCAAACCTTTTCTGACTTCGTTTGCTATTTTTCATGCATTTCATGATTTATTTTGAGCTAAGATGACCCTGAATTGAAAAGCACTGCAAATGAACTCTGAAATGGTTGAAAGTTGGCATGGTATCATCATTTCACCCACATAGCATGTGCTAAAAGTTGAGAGGGTTACGGCAAAAACTGGATGCACTTCATGTACAAAATGAACAATCTCTTTCGAAGTGTCAGGGTTTTGGACGAAAACTCAGCAGTTACAAAAGGATTTCAAATTTTTAAACATATTTCAACTCAAGACTTTTTATGCATTCAATATGCACCATTCAAAGCCACATCATCACTTTTCAAACCTTTTCTGACTTTGTTTGGTATTTTTCATGCATTTCATGATTTATTTTGAGCTAAGATGACCCTGAATTGAAAAGCACTGCAAATGAACTCTGAAATGGTTGAAAGTTGGCATGGTATCATCATTTCACCCACATAGCATGTGCTAAAAGTTGAGAGGGTTACGGCAAAAACTGGATGCACTTCATGTACAAAATGAACAATCTCTTTCGAAGTGTCAGGGTTTTGGACGAAAACTCAGCAGTTACAAAAGGATTTCAAATTTTTAAACATATTTCAACTCAAGACTTTTTATGCATTCAATATGCACCATTCAAAGCCACATCATCACTTTTCAAACCTTTTCTGACTTCGTTTGCTATTTTTCATGCATTTCATGATTTATTTTGAGCTAAGATGACCCTGAATTGAAAAGCACTGCAAATGAACTCTGAAATGGTTGAAAGTTGGCATGATATCATCATTTCACCCACATAGCATGTGCTAAAAAGTTGAGAGGGTTACGGCAAAAACTGGATGCACTTCGTGTACAAAATGAACAATCTCTTTCGAAGTGTCATCGTTTTGGACGAAAACTCATCAGTTACAAAAGGATTTCAAATTTTTAAACATATTTCAACTCAAGAATTTGTATGCATTCAATATGCACCATTCAAAGCCACATCATCACTTTTCAAACCTTTTCTGACTTCGTTTGCTATTTTTCATGCATTTCATGATTTATTTTGAGCTAAGATGACCCTGAATTGAAAAGCACTGCAAATGAACTCTGAAATGGTTGAAAGTTGGCATGATATCATCATTTCACCCACATAGCATGTGCTAAAAAGTTGAGAGGGTTACGGCAAAAACTGGATGCACTTCGTGTACAAAATGAACAATCTCTTTCGAAGTGTCAGGGTTTTGGACGAAAACTCATTAGTTACAAAAGGATTTCAAATTTTTAAACATATTTCAACTCAAGAATTTTTATGCATTCAATATGCACCATTCAAAGCCACATCATCACTTTTCAAACGTTTTCTGACTTCGTTTGCTATTTTTCATGCATTTCATGATTTATTTTGAGCTAAGATGACCCTGAATTTTAAAGCACTGCAAATGAACTCTGAAATGGTTGAAAGTTGGCATGGTATCATCATTTCACCCACATAGCATGTGCTAAAAAGTTGAGAGGGTTACGGCAAAAACTGGATGCACTTCATGTACAAAATGAACAATCTCTTTCGAAGTGTCAGGGTTTTGGACGAAAACTCAGCAGTTACAAAAGGATTTCAAATTTTTAAACATATTTCAACTCAAGACTTTTTATGCATTCAATATGCACCATTCAAAGCCACATCATCACTTTTCAAACCTTTTCTGACTTCGTTTGCTATTTTTCATGCATTTCATGATTTATTTTGAGCAAAGATGACCCTGAATTGAAAAGCACTGCAAATGAACTCTGAAATGGTTGAAAGTTGGCATGGTATCATCATTTCAACCACATAGCATGTGCTAAAAAGTTGAGAGGGTTACGGCAAAAACTGGATGCACTTCGTGTACAAAATGAACAATCTCTTTCGAAGTGTCATCGTTTTGGACGAAAACTCATCAGTTACAAAAGGATTTCAAATTTTTAAACATATTTCAACTCAAGAATTTTTATGCATTCAATATGCACCATTCAAATCCACATCATCACTTTTCAAACCTTCTCTGACTTCGTTTGCTATTTTTCATGCATTTCATGATTTATTTTGAGCTAAGATGACCCTGAATTGAAAAGCACTGCAAATGAACTCTGAAATGGTTGAAAGTTGGCATGGTATCATCATTTCACCCACATAGCATGTGCTTAAAATTTGAGAGGGTTACGGCAAAAACTGGATGCACTTCGTGTACAAAATGAACAATCTCTTTCGAAGTGTCAGGGTTTTGGACGAAAACTCAACAGTTACAAAAGGATTTCAAAATTTTAAACATATTTCAACTCAATAATTTTTAAGAATTCAATATGCACCATTCAAAGCCACATCATCACTTTTCAAACCTTCTCTGACTTCGTTTGCTATTTTTCATGCATTTCATGATTTATTTTGAGCTAAGATGACCCTGAATTGAAAAGCACTGCAAATGAACTCTGAAATGGTTGAAAGTTGGCATGGTATCATCATTTCACCCACATAGCATGTGCTTAAAATTTGAGAGGGTTACGGCAAAAACTGGATGCACTTCCTGTACAAAATGAACAATCTCTTTCGAAGTGTCAGGGTTTTGGACGAAAACTCAACAGTTACAAAAGGATTTCAAAATTTTAAACATATTTCAACTCAATAATTTTTAAGAATTCAATATGCACCATTCAAAGCCACATCATCACTTTTCAAACCTTTTCTGACTTCGTTTGCTATTTTTCATGCATTTCATGATATATTTTGAGCTAAGATGACCCTGAATTGAAAAGCACTGCAAATGAACTCTGAAATGGTTGAAAGTTGGCATGGTATCATCATTTCACCCACATAGCATGTGCTAAAAAGTTGAGTGGGTTACGGCAAAAACTGGATGCACTTCGTGTACAAAATGAACAATCTCTTTCGAAGTGTCAGGGTTTTGGACGAAAACTCATCAGTTACAAAAGGATTTCAAATTTTTAAACATATTTCAACTCAAGAATTTTTATGCATTCAATATGCACCATTCAAAGCCACATCATCACTTTTCAAACCTTTTCTGACTTCGTTTGCTATTTTTCATGCATTTCATGATTTATTTTGAGCTAAGATGACCCTGAATTGAAAAGCACTGCAAATGAACTCTGAAGTGGTTGAAAGTTGGCATGATATCATAATTTCACCCACATAGCATGTGCTAAAAAGTTGAGAGGGTTACGGCAAAAACTGGATGCACTTCGTGTACAAAATGAACAATCTCTTTCGAAGTGTCAGGGTTTTGGACGAAAACTCGTCAGTTACAAAAGGATTTCAAATTTTTAAACATATTTCAACTCAAGAATTTTTATGCATTCAATATGCACCATTCAAAGCCACATCATCACTTTTCGAACCTTCTCTGACTTCGTTTGCTATTTTTCATGCATTTCATGATTTATTTTGAGCTAAGATGACCCTGAATTGAAAAGCACTGCAAATGAACTCTGAAATGGTTGAAAGTTGGCATGGTATCATCATTTCACCCACATAGCATGTGCTTAAAATTTGAGAGGGTTACGGCAAAAACTGGATGCACTTCCTGTACAAAATGAACAATCTCTTTCGAAGTGTCAGGGTTTTGGACGAAAACTCAACAGTTACAAAAGGATTTCAAAATTTTAAACATATTTCAACTCAATAATTTTTAAGAATTCAATATGCACCATTCAAAGCCACATCATCACTTTTCAAACCTTTTCTGACTTCGTTTGCTATTTTTCATGCATTTCATGATATATTTTGAGCTAAGATGACCCTGAATTGAAAAGCACTGCAAATGAACTCTGAAATGGTTGAAAGTTGGCATGGTATCATCATTTCACCCACATAGCATGTGCTAAAAAGTTGAGTGGGTTACGGCAAAAACTGGATGCACTTCGTGTACAAAATGAACAATCTCTTTCGAAGTGTCAGGGTTTTGGACGAAAACTCATCAGTTACAAAAGGATTTCAAATTTTTAAATATATTTCAACTCAAGAATTTTTATGCATTCAATATGCACCATTCAAAGCCACATCATCACTTTTCAAACCTTTTCTGACTTCGTTTGCTATTTTTCATGCATTTCATGATTTATTTTGAGCTAAGATGACCCTGAATTGAAAAGCACTATAAATGAACTCTGAAATGGTTGAAAGTTGGCATGGTATCATCATTTCACCCACATAGCATGTGCTAAAAAGTTGAGAGGGTTACGGCAAAAACTGGATGCACTTCATGTACAAAATGAACAATCTCTTTCGAAGTGTCAGGGTTTTGGACGAAAACTCAGCAGTTACAAAAGGATTTCAAATTTTTAAACATATTTCAACTCAAGACTTTTTATGCATTCAATATGCACCATTCAAAGCCACATCATCACTTTTCAAACCTTTTCTGACTTCGTTTGGTATTTTTCATGCATTTCATGATTTATTTTGAGCTAAGATGACCTTGAATTGAAAAGCACTGCAAATGAACTCTGAAATGGTTGAAAGTTGGCATGGTATCATCATTTCAACCACATAGCATGTGCTCAAAGGTTGAGAGGGTTACGGCAAAAACTGGATGCACTTCGTGTACAAAATGAACAATCTCTTTCGAAGTGTCATCGTTTTGGACGAAAACTCATCAGTTACAAAAGGATTTCAAAATTTTAAACATATTTCAACTCAATAATTTTTAAGCATTCAATATGCACCATTCAAAGCCACATCATCACTTTTCAAACCTTTTCTGACTTCGTTTGCTATTTTTCATGCATTTCATGATTTATTTTGAGCTAAGATGACCCTGAATTGAAAAGCACTGCAAATGAACTCTGAAATGGTTGAAAGTTGGCATGATATCATAATTTCACCCACATATATAGCATGTGCTAAAAATTTGAGCGGGTTACGGCAAAAACTGCATGCACTTTGTGTACAAAATGACCAATCTCTTTCGATGTGTCAGGGTTTTGGACGAAAACTCAACAGTTACAAAAGGATTTCAAAATTTTAAACATATTTCAACTCAATAATTTTTAAGCATTCAATATGCACCATTCAAAGCCACATCATCACTTTTCAAACCTTTTCTGACTTCGTTTGCTATTTTTCATGCATTTCATGATATATTTTGAGCTAAGATGACCCTGAATTGAAAAGCACTGCAAATGAACTCTGAAATGGTTGAAAGTTGGCATGGTATCATCATTTCAACCACATAGCATGTGCTAAAAAGTTGAGAGGGTTACGGCAAAAACTGGATGCACTTCGTGTACAAAATGAACAATCTGTTTCGAAGTGTCATCGTTTTGGACGAAAACTCATCAGTTACAAAAGGATTTCAAATTTTTAAACATATTTCAACTCAAGAATTTGTATGCATTCAATATGCACCATTCAAAGCCACATCATCACTTTTCAAACCTTTCCTGACTTCGTTTGCTATTTTTCACGCATTTCATGATTTATTTTGAGCTAAGATGACCCTGAATTGAAAAGCACTGCAAATGAACTCTGAAATGGTTGACAGTTGGCATGGTATCATCATTTCACCCACATAGCATGTGCTAAAAAGTTGAGAGGGTTACGGCAAAAACTGGATGCACTTCGTGTACAAAATGAACAATCTCTTTCGAAGTGTCAGGGTTTTGGACGAAAACTCATCAGTTACGAAAGGATTTCAAATTTTTAAACATATTTCAACTCAAGAATTTTTATGCATTCAATATGCACCATTCAAAGCCACATCATCACTTTTCAAACCTTTTCTGACTTCGTTTGCTATTTTTCATGCATTTCATGATTTATTTTGAGCTAAGATGACCCTGAATTTTAAAGCACTGCAAATGAACTCTGAAATGGTTGAAAGTTGGCATGGTATCATCATTTCACCCACATAGCATGTGCTAAAAAGTTGAGAGGGTTACGGCAAAAACTGGATGCACTTCATGTACAAAATGAACAATCTCTTTCGAAGTGTCAGGGTTTTGGACGAAAACTCAGCAGTTACAAAAGGATTTCAAATTTTGAAACATATTTCAACTCAAGACTTTTTATGCATTCAATATGCACCATTCAAAGCCACATCATCACTTTTCAAACCTTTTCTGACTTCGTTTGCTATTTTTCATGCATTTCATGATTTATTTTGAGCTAAGATGACCCTGAATTGAAAAGCACTGCAAATGAACTCTGAAATGGTTGAAAGTTGGCATGGTATCATCATTTCACCCACATAGCATGTGCTAAAAAGTTGAGAGGGTTACGGCAAAAACTGGATGCACTTCGTGTACAAAATGAACAATCTCTTTCGAAGTGTCATCGTTTTGGACGAAAACTCATTAGTTACAAAAGGATTTCAAAATTTTAAACATATTTCAACTCAATAATTTTTAAGCATTCAATATGCACCATTCAAAGCCACATCATCACTTTTCAAACCTTTTCTGACTTCATTTGCTATTTTTCATGCATTTCATGATTTATTTTGAGCTAAGATGACCCTGAATTGAAAAGCACTGCAAATGAACTCTGAAATGGTTGAAAGTTGGCATGGTATCATCATTTCACCCACATAGCATGTGCTAAAAAGTTGAGAGGGTTACGGCAAAAACTGGATGCACTTCATGTACAAAATGAACAATCTCTTTCGAAGTGTCAGGGTTTTGGACGAAAACTCAGCAGTTACAAAAGGATTTCAAATTTTGAAACATATTTCAACTCAAGACTTTTTATGCATTCAATATGCACCATTCAAAGCCACATCATCACTTTTCAAACCTTTTCTGACTTCGTTTGCTATTTTTCATGCATTTCATGATTTATTTTGAGCTAAGATGACCCTGAATTGAAAAGCACTGCAAATGAACTCTGAAATGGTTGAAAGTTGGCATGGTATCATCATTTCACCCACATAGCATGTGCTAAAAAGTTGAGAGGGTTACGGCAAAAACTGGATGCACTTCGTGTACAAAATGAACAATCTCTTTCGAAGTGTCATCGTTTTGGACGAAAACTCATCAGTTACAAAAGGATTTCAAAATTTTAAACATATTTCAACTCAATAATTTTTAAGCATTCAATATGCACCATTCAAAGCCACATCATCACTTTTCAAACCTTTTCTGACTTCATTTGCTATTTTTCATGCATTTCATGATTTATTTTGAGCTAAGATGACCCTGAATTGAAAAGCACTGCAAATGAACTCTGAAATGGTTGAAAGTTGGCATGGTATCATCATTTCACCCACATATATAGCATGTCCTAAAAAGTTGAGAGGGTTACGGCAAAAACTGGATGCACTTCGTGTAGAAAATGAACAATCTCTTTCGAAGTGTCAGGGTTTTGGACGAAAACTCATCAGTTACAAAAGGATTTCAAATTTTGAAACATATTTCAACTCAAGACTTTTTATGCATTCAATATGCACCATTCAAAGCCACATCATCACTTTTCAAACCTTTTCTGACTTCGTTTGCTATTTTTCATGCATTTCATGATTTATTTTGAGCTAAGATGACCCTGAATTGAAAAGCACTGCAAATGAACTCTGAAATGGTTGAAAGTTGGCATGATATCATAATTTCACCCACATATATAGCATGTGCTAAAAATTTGAGAGGGTTACGGCAAAAACTGGATGCACTTCGTGTACAAAATGAACAATCTCTTTCGAAGTGTCAGGGTTTTGGACGAAAACTCGTCAGTTACAAAAGGATTTCAAATTTTTAAACATATTTCAACTCAAGAATTTTTATGCATTCAATATGCACCATTCAAAGCCACATCATCACTTTTCAAACCTTCTCTGACTTTGTTTGCTATTTTTCATGCATTTCATGATTTATTTTGAGCTAAGATGACCCTGAATTGAAAAGCACTGCAAATGAACTCTGAAATGGTTGAAAGTTGGCATGGTATCATCATTTCACCCACATAGCATGTGCTTAAAATTTGAGAGGGTTACGGCAAAAACTGGATGCACTTCCTGTACAAAATGAACAATCTCTTTCGAAGTGTCAGGGTTTTGGACGAAAACTCAACAGTTACAAAAGGATTTCAAAATTTTAAACATATTTCAACTCAATAATTTTTAAGCATTCAATATGCACCATTCAAAGCCACATCATCACTTTTCAAACCTTTTCTGACTTCATTTGCTATTTTTCATGCATTTCATGATTTATTTTGAGCTAAGATGACCCTGAATTGAAAAGCACTGCAAATGAACTCTGAAATGGTTGAAAGTTTGCATGGTATCATCATTTCACCCACATATATAGCATGTCCTAAAAAGTTGAGAGGGTTACGGCAAAAACTGGATGCACTTCGTGTACAAAATGAACAATCTCTTTCGAAGTGTCAGGGTTTTGGACGAAAACTCATCAGTTACAAAAGGATTTCAAATTTTTAAACATATTTCAACTCAAGACTTTTTATGCATTCAATATGCACCATTCAAAGCCACATCATCACTTTTCAAACCTTTTCTGACTTCATTTGCTATTTTTCATGCATTTCATGATTTATTTTGAGCTAAGATGACCCTGAATTGAAAAGCACTGCAAATGAACTCTGAAATGGTTGAAAGTTGGCATGGTATCATCATTTCACCCACATATATAGCATGTGCTAAAAATTTGAGAGGGTTACGGCAAAAACTGCATGCACTTCGTGTACAAAATGAACAATCTCTTTCGATGTGTCAGGGTTTTGGACGAAAACTTAACAGTTACAAAAGGATTTCAAAATTTTAAACATATTTCAACTCAATAATTTTTAAGCATTCAATATGCACCATTCAAAGCCACATCATCACTTTTCAAACCTTTTCTGACTTCGTTTGCTATTTTTCATGCATTTCATGATATATTTTGAGCTAAGATGACCCTGAATTGAAAAGCACTGCAAATGAACTCTGAAATGGTTGAAAGTTGGCATGGTATCATCATTTCAACCACATAGCATGTGCTAAAAAGTTGAGAAGGTTACAGCAAAAACTGGATGCACTTCGTGTACAAAATGAATAATCTCTTTCGAAGTGTCATCGTTTTGGACGAAAACTCATCAGTTACAAAAGGATTTCAAATTTTTAAACATATTTCAACTCAAGAATTTGTATGCATTCAATATGCACCATTAAAAGCCACATCATCACTTTTCAAACCTTTTCTGACTTCGTTTGCTATTTTTCATGCATTTCATGATTTATTTTGAGCTAAGATGACCCTGAATTGAAAAGCACTGCAAATGAACTCTGAAATGGTTGAAAGTTGGCATGGTATCATCATTTCACCCACATAGCATGTGCTTAAAATTTGAGAGGGTTACGGCAAAAACTGGATGCACTTCCTGTACAAAATGAACAATCTCTTTCGAAGTGTCAGGGTTTTGGACGAAAACTCAACAGTTACAAAAGGATTTCAAAATTTTAAACATATTTCAACTCAATAATTTTTAACCATTCAATATGCACCATTCAAAGCCACATCATCACTTTTCAAACCTTTTCTGACTTCATTTGCTATTTTTCATCTATTTCATGATTTATTTTGAGCTAAGATGACCCTGAATTGAAAAGCACTGCAAATGAACTCTGAAATGGTTGAAAGTTGGCATGGTATCATCATTTCACCCACATATATAGCATGTCCTAAAAAGTTGAGAGGGTTACGGCAAAAACTGGATGCACTTCGTGTACAAAATGAACAATCTCTTTCGAAGTGTCAGGGTTTTGGACGAAAACTCATCAGTTACAAAAGGATTTCAAATTTTTAAACATATTTCAACTCAAGACTTTTTATGCATTCAATATGCACCATTCAAAGCCACATCATCAGTTTTCAAACCTTTTCTGACTTCATTTGCTATTTTTCATGCATTTCATGATTTATTTTGAGCTAAGATGACCCTGAATTGAAAAGCACTGCAAATGAACTCTGAAATGGTTGAAAGTTGGCATGGTATCATCATTTCACCCACATATATAGCATGTGCTAAAAATTTGAGAGGGTTACGGCAAAAACTGCATGCACTTCGTGTACAAAATGAACAATCTCTTTCGATGTGTCAGGGTTTTGGACGAAAACTCAACAGTTACAAAAGGATTTCAAAATTTTAAACATATTTCAACTCAATAATTTTTAAGTATTCAATATGCACCATTCAAAGCCACATCATCACTTTTCAAACCTTTTCTGACTTCGTTTGCTATTTTTCATGCATTTCATGATATATTTTGAGCTAAGATGACCCTGAATTGAAAAGCACTGCAAATGAACTCTGAAATGGTTGAAAGTTCGCATGGTATCATCATTTCAACCACATAGCATGTGCTAAAAAGTTGAGAGGGTTACGGCAAAAACTGGATGCACTTCGTGTACAAAATGAACAATCTCTTTCGAAGTGTCATCGTTTTGGACGAAAACTCATCAGTTACAAAAGGATTTCAAATTTTTAAACATATTTCAACTCAAGAATTTGTATGCATTCAATATGCACCATTCAAAGCCACATCATCACTTTTCAAACCTTTTCTGACTTCGTTTGCTATTTTTCATGCATTTCATGATTTATTTTGAGCTAAGATGACCCTGAATTGAAAAGCACTGCAAATGAACTCTGAAATGGTTGAAAGTTGGCATGGTATCATCATTTCACCCACATATATAGCATGTGCTAAAAATTTGAGAGGGTTACGGCAAAAACTGCATGCACTTCGTGTACAAAATGAACAATCTCTTTCGATGTGTCAGGGTTTTGGACGAAAACTCAACAGTTACAAAAGGATTTCAAAATTTTAAACATATTTCAACTCAATAATTTTTAAGCATTCAATATGCACCATTCAAAGCCACATCATCACTTTTCAAACCTTTTCTGACTTCATTTGCTATTTTTCATGCATTTCATGATTTATTTTGAGCTAAGATGACCCTGAATTGAAAAGCACTGCAATTGAACTCTGAAATGGTTGAAAGTTGGCATGGTATCATCATTTCACCCACATAGCATGTGCTAAAAAGTTGAGAGGGTTACGGCAAAAACTGGATGCACTTCGTGTACAAAATGAACAATCTCTTTCGAAATGTTTGGGTTTTGGACGAAAACTCATCAGTTACAAAAGGATTTCAAATTTTTAAACATATTTCAACTCAAGACCTTTTATGCATTCAATATGCACCATTCAAAGCCACATCATCACTTTTCAAACCTTTTTTGACTTCGTTTGCTATTTTTCATGCATTTCATGATTTATTTTGAGCTAAGATGACCCTGAATTAAAAAGCACTGCAAATGAACTCTGAAATGGTTGAAAGTTGGCATGGTATCATCATTTCACCCACATAGCATGTGCTAAAAAGTTGAGAGGGTTACGGCAAAAACTGGATGCACTTTGTGTACAAAATGAACAATCTCTTTCGAAGTGTCAGGGTTTTGGACGAAAACTCATCAGTTACAAAAGGATTTCAAATTTTTAAACATATTTCAACTCAAGCCTTTATATGCATTCAATATGCACCATTCAAAGCCACATCATCACTTTTCAAACCTTTTCTGACTTCATTTGCTATTTTTCATGCATTTCATCATTTATTTTGAGCTAAGATGACCCTGAATTGAAAAGCACTGCAAATGAACTCTGAAATGGTTGAAAGTTGGCATGGTATCATAATTTCACCCACATAGCATGTGCTAAAAAGTTGAGAGGGTTACGGCAAAAACTGGATGCACTTTGTGCACAAAATGAACAATCTCTTTCGAAGTGTCAGGGTTTTGGACGAAAACTCATCTGTTACAAAAGGATTTCAAATTTTTAAACATATTTCAACTCAAGACCTTTTATGCATTCAATATGCACCATTCAAAGCCACATCATCACTTTTCAAACCTTTTTTGACTTCGTTTGCTATTTTTCATGCATTTCATGATTTATTTTGAGCTAAGATGACCCTGAATTAAAAAGCACTGCAAATGAACTCTGAAATGGTTGAAAGTTGGCATGGTATCATCATTTCACCCACATAGCATGTGCTAAAAAGTTGAGAGGGTTACGGCAAAAACTGGATGCACTTTGTGTACAAAATGAACAATCTCTTTCGAAGTGTCAGGGTTTTGGACGAAAACTCATCAGTTACAAAAGGATTTCAAATTTTTAAACATATTTCAACTCAAGCCTTTATATGCATTCAATATGCACCATTCAAAGCCACATCATCACTTTTCAAACCTTTTCTGACTTCATTTGCTATTTTTCATGCATTTCATCATTTATTTTGAGCTAAGATGACCCTGAATTGAAAAGCACTGCAAATGAACTCTGAAATGGTTGAAAGTTTGCATGGTATCATAATTTCACCCACATAGCATGTGCTAAAAAGTTGAGAGGGTTACGGCAAAAACTGGATGCACTTTGTGCACAAAATGAACAATCTCTTTCGAAGTGTCAGGGTTTTGGACGAAAACTCATCTGTTACAAAAGGATTTCAAATTTTTAAACATATTTCAACTCAAGACTTTATATGCATTCAATATGCACCATTCAAAGCCACATCATCACTTTTCAAACCTTTTCTGACTTCGTTTGCTATTTTTCATGCATTTCATGATTTATTTTGAGCTAAGATGACCCTGAATTGAAAAGCACTGCAAATGAACTCTGAAATGGTTGAAAGTTGGCATGGTATCATCATTTCACCCACATAGCATGTGCTAAAAAGTTGAGAGGGTTACGGCAAAAACTGGATGCACTTCGTGTACAAAAAGAACAATCTCTTCCGAAGTGTCACGGTTTTGGACGAAAACTCATCAGTTACAAAAGGATTTCAAATTTCTAAACATATTTCAACTCAAGACCTTTTATGCATTCAATATGCACCATTCAAGCCACATCATCACTTTTCAAACTTTTTCTGACTTCATTTGCTATTTTTCATGCATTTCATGATTTATTTTGAGCTAAGATGACCCTGAATTGAAAAGCACTGCAAATGAACTCTGAAATAGTTGAAAGTTGGCATGGTATCATCATTTCACCCACATAGCATGTGCTAAAAAGTTGAGAGGGTTACGGCAAAAACTGGATGCACTTCGTGTACAAAATGAACAATCTCTTTCGAAGTGTCAGGGTTTTGGACGAAAACTCATCAGTTACAAAAGGATTTCAAATTTTTAAACATATTTCAACTCAAGACCTTTTATGCATTCAATATGCACCATTCAAAGACACATCATAACTTTTCAAACCTTTTCTGACTTCGTTTGCTATTTTTCATGCATTTCATGATTTATTTTGAGCTAAGATGACCCTGAATTAAAAAGCACTGCAAATGAACTCTGAAATGGTTGAAAGTTGGCATGGTATCATCATTTCACCCACATAGCATGTGCTAAAAAGTTGAGAGGGTTACGGCAAAAACTGGATGCAGTTCGTGTACAAAATGAACAATCTCTTTCGAAGTGTCAGGGTTTTGGACGAAAACTCATCAGTTACAAAAGGATTTCAAATTTTTAAACATATTTCAACTCAAGACTTTTTATGCATTCAATATGCACCATTCAAAGCCACATCATCAGTTTTCAAACCTTTTCTGACTTCATTTGCTACTTTTCATGCATTTCATGATTTATTTTGAGCTAAGATGACCCTGAATTGAAAAGCACTGCAAATGAACTCTGAAATGGTTGAAAGTTGGCATGGTATCATCATTTCACCCACATATATAGCATGTGCTAAAAATTTGAGAGGGTTACGGCAAAAACTGCATGCACTTCGTGTACAAAATGAACAATCTCTTTCGATGTGTCAGGGTTTTGGACGAAAACTCAACAGTTACAAAAGGATTTCAAAATTTTAAACATATTTCAACTCAATAATTTTTAAGTATTCAATATGCACCATTCAAAGCCACATCATCACTTTTCAAACCTTTTCTGACTTCGTTTGCTATTTTTCATGCATTTCATGATATATTTTGAGCTAAGATGACCCTGAATTGAAAAGCACTGCAAATGAACTCTGAAATGGTTGAAAGTTGGCATGGTATCATCATTTCAACCACATAGCATGTGCTAAACAGTTGAGAGGGTTACGGCAAAAACTGGATGCACTTCGTGTACAAAATGAACAATCTCTTTCGAAGTGTCATCGTTTTGGACGAAAACTCATCAGTTACAAAAGGATTTCAAATTTTTAAACATATTTCAACTCAAGAATTTGTATGCATTCAATATGCACCATTCAAAGCCACATCATCACTTTTCAAACCTTTTCTGACTTCGTTTGCTATTTTTCATGCATTTCATGATTTATTTTGAGCTAAGATGACCCTGAATTGAAAAGCACTGCAAATGAACTCTGAAATGGTTGAAAGTTGGCATGGTATCATCATTTCACCCACATATATAGCATGTGCTAAAAATTTGAGAGGGTTACGGCAAAAACTGCATGCACTTCGTGTACAAAATGAACAATCTCTTTCGATGTGTCAGGGTTTTGGACGAAAACTCAACAGTTACAAAAGGATTTCAAAATTTTAAACATATTTCAACTCAATAATTTTTAAGCATTCAATATGCACCATTCAAAGCCACATCATCACTTTTCAAACCTTTTCTGACTTCATTTGCTATTTTTCATGCATTTCATGATTTATTTTGAGCTAAGATGACCCTGAATTGAAAAGCACTGCAATTGAACTCTGAAATGGTTGAAAGTTGGCATGGTATCATCATTTCACCCACATAGCATGTGCTAAAAAGTTGAGAGGGTTACGGCAAAAACTGGATGCACTTCGTGTACAAAATGAACAATCTCTTTCGAAATGTTTGGGTTTTGGACGAAAACTCATCAGTTACAAAAGGATTTCAAATTTTTAAACATATTTCAACTCAAGACCTTTTATGCATTCAATATGCACCATTCAAAGCCACATCATCACTTTTCAAACCTTTTTTGACTTCGTTTGCTATTTTTCATGCATTTCATGATTTATTTTGAGCTAAGATGACCCTGAATTAAAAAGCACTGCAAATGAACTCTGAAATGGTTGAAAGTTGGCATGGTATCATCATTTCACCCACATAGCATGTGCTAAAAAGTTGAGAGGGTTACGGCAAAAACCGGATGCACTTTGTGTACAAAATGAACAATCTCTTTCGAAGTGTCAGGGTTTTGGACGAAAACTCATCAGTTACAAAAGGATTTCAAATTTTTAAACATATTTCAACTCAAGCCTTTATATGCATTCAATATGCACCATTCAAAGCCACATCATCACTTTTCAAACCTTTTCTGACTTCATTTGCTATTTTTCATGCATTTCATCATTTATTTTGAGCTAAGATGACCCTGAATTGAAAAGCACTGCAAATGAACTCTGAAATGGTTGAAAGTTGGCATGGTATCATAATTTCACCCACATAGCATGTGCTAAAAAGTTGAGAGGGTTACGGCAAAAACTGGATGCACTTTGTGCACAAAATGAACAATCTCTTTCGAAGTGTCAGGGTTTTGGACGAAAACTCATCTGTTACAAAAGGATTTCAAATTTTTAAACATATTTCAACTCAAGACTTTATATGCATTCAATATGCACCATTCAAAGCCACATCATCACTTTTCAAACCTTTTCTGACTTCGTTTGCTATTTTTCATGCATTTCATGATTTATTTTGAGCTAAGATGACCCTGAATTGAAAAGCACTGCAAATGAACTCTGAAATGGTTGAAAGTTGGCATGGTATCATCATTTCACCCACATAGCATGTGCTAAAAAGTTGAGAGGGTTACGGCAAAAACTGGATGCACTTCGTGTACAAAAAGAACAATCTCTTCCGAAGTGTCACGGTTTTGGACGAAAACTCATCAGTTACAAAAGGATTTCAAATTTCTAAACATATTTCAACTCAAGACCTTTTATGCATTCAATATGCACCATTCAAGCCACATCATCACTTTTCAAACTTTTTCTGACTTCATTTGCTATTTTTCATGCATTTCATGATTTATTTTGAGCTAAGATGACCCTGAATTGAAAAGCACTGCAAATGAACTCTGAAATGGTTGAAAGTTGGCATGGTATCATCATTTCACCCACATAGCATGTGCTAAAAAGTTGAGAGGGTTACGGCAAAAACTGGATGCACTTCGTGTACAAAATGAACAATCTCTTTCGAAGTGTCAGGGTTTTGGACGAAAACTCATCAGTTACAAAAGGATTTCAATTTTTTAAACATATTTCAACTCAAGACCTTTTATGCATTCAATATGCACCATTCAAAGACACATCATAACTTTTCAAACCTTTTCTGACTTCGTTTGCTATTTTTCATGCATTTCATGATTTATTTTGAGCTAAGATGACCCTGAATTAAAAAGCACTGCAAATGAACTCTGAAATGGTTGAAAGTTGGCATGGTATCATCATTTCACCCACATAGCATGTGCTAAAAAGTTGAGAGGGTTACGGCAAAAACTGGATGCAGTTCGTGTACAAAATGAACAATCTCTTTCGAAGTGTCAGGGTTTTGGACGAAAACTCATCAGTTACAAAAGGATTTCAAATTTTTAAACATATTTCAACTCAAGCCTTTATATGCATTCAATATGCACCATTCAAAGCCACATCATCACTTTTCAAACCTTTTCTGACTTCATTTGCTATTTTTCATGCATTTCATGATTTATTTTGAGCTAAGATGACCCTGAATTGAAAAGCACTGCAAATGAACTCTGAAATGGTTGAAAGTTGGCATGGTATCATAATTTCACCCACATAGCATGTGCTAAAAAGTTGAGAGGGTTACGGCAAAAACTGGATGCACTTTGTGCACAAAATGAACAATCTCTTTCGAAGTGTCAGGGTTTTGGACGAAAACTCATCTGTTACAAAAGGATTTCAAATTTTTAAACATATTTCAACTCAAGACTTTATATGCATTCAATATGCACCATTCAAAGCCACATCATCACTTTTCAAACCTTTTCTGACTTCGTTTGCTATTTTTCATGCATTTCATGATTTATTTTGAGCTAAGATGACCCTGAATTGAAAAGCACTGCAAATGAACTCTGAAATGGTTGAAAGTTGGCATGGTATCATCATTTCACCCACATAGCATGTGCTAAAAAGTTGAGAGGGTTACGGCAAAAACTGGATGCACTTCGTGTACAAAAAGAACAATCTCTTCCGAAGTGTCACGGTTTTGGACGAAAACTCATCAGTTACAAAAGGATTTCAAATTTCTAAACATATTTCAACTCAAGACCTTTTATGCATTCAATATGCACCATTCAAGCCACATCATCACTTTTCAAACTTTTTCTGACTTCATTTGCTATTTTTCATGCATTTCATCATTTATTTTGAGCTAAGATGACCCTGAATTGAAAAGCACTGCAAATGAACTCTGAAATGGTTGAAAGTTGGCATGGTATCATCATTTCACCCACATAGCATGTGCTAAAAAGTTGAGAGGGTTACGGCAAAAACTGGATGCACTTCGTGTACAAAATGAACAATCTCTTTCGAAATGTTAGGGTTTTGGCCGAAAACTCATCAGTTACAAAAGGATTTCAAATTTTTAAACATATTTCAACTCAAGACTTTTTATGCATTCAATATGCACCATTCAAAGCCACATCATCACTTTTCAAACCTTTTCTGACTTCATTTGCTATTTTTCATGCATTTCATGATTTATTTTGAGCTAAGATGACCCTGAATTGAAAAGCACTGCAAATGAACTCTGAAATGGTTGAAAGTTGGCATGGTATCATCATTTCACCCACATAGCATGTGCTAAAAAGTTGAGAGGGTTACGGCAAAAATTGGATGCACTTCGTGTACAAAATGAACAATCTCTTTCGAAGTGTCAGGGTTTTGGACGAAAACTCATCAGTTACAAAAGGATTTCAAATTTTTAAACATATTTCAACTCAAGACTTTTTATGCATTCAATATGCACCATTCAAAGCCACATCATCACTTTTCAAACCTTTTCTGACTTCATTTGCTATTTTTCATGCATTTCATCATTTATTTTGAGCTAAGATGACCCTGAATTGAAAAGCACTGCAAATGAACTCTGAAATGGTTGAAAGTTGGCATGGTATCATCATTTCACCCACATAGCATGTGCTAAAAAGTTGAGAGGGTTACGGCAAAAACTGGATGCAGTTCGTGTACAAAATGAACAATCTCTTTCGAAGAGTCACAGTTTTGGACGAAAACTCAACAGTTACAAAAGGATTTCAAATTTCTAAACATATTTCAACTCAAGACCTTTTATGCATTCAATATGCACCATTCAAAGCCACATCATCACTTTTCAAACCATTTCTGACTTCATTTGCTATTTTTCATGCATTTCATGATTTATTTTGAGCTAAGATGACCCTGAATTGAAAAGCACTGCAAATGAACTCTGAAATGGTTGAAAGTTGGCATGGTATCATCATTTCACCCACATAGCATGTGCTAAAAAGTTGAGAGGGTTACGGCAAAAACTGGATGCACTTCGTGTACAAAATGAACAATCTCTTTCGAAATGTTATGGTTTTGGACGAAAACTCATCAGTTACAAAATCATTTCAAATTTTTAAACATATTTCAACTAAAGACTTTTTATGCATTCAATATGCACCATTCAAAGCCACATCATCACTTTTCAAACCTTTTCTGACTTCGTTTGCTATTTTTCATGCATTTCATGATTTATTTTGAGCTAAGATGACCCTGAATTGAAAAGCACTGCAAATGAACTCTGAAATGGTTGAAAGTTGGCATGGTATCATCATTTCACCCACATAGCTTGTGCTAAAAAGTTCAGAGGGTTACGGCAAAAACTGGATGTAGTTCGTGTACAAAATGAACAATCTCTTTCGAAGAGTCACGGTTTTGAACGAAAACTCAACAGTTACAAAAGGATTTCAAATTTCTAAACATATTTCAACTCAATACCTTTTATGCATTCAATATGCACCATTCAAAGCCACATCATCACTTTTCAAACCTTTTCTGACTTCATTTGCTATTTTTCATGCATTTCATGATTTATTTTGAGCTAAGATGACCCTGAATTGAAAAGCACTGCAAATGAACTCTGAAATGGTTGAAAGTTGGCATGGTATCATCATTTCACCCACATAGCATGTGCTAAAAAGTTGAGAGGGTTACGGCAAAAACTGGATGCACTTCGTGTACAAAATGAACAATCTCTTTCGAAATGTTAGGGTTTTGGACGAAAACTCATCAGTTACAAAAGGATTTCAAATTTTTAAACATATTTCAACTCAAGACTTTTTATGCATTCAATATGCACCATTCAAAGCCACATCATCACTTTTCAAACCTTTTCTGACTTCATTTGCTATTTTTCATGCATTTCATGATTTATTTTGAGCTAAGATGACCCTGAATTGAAAAGCACTGCAAATGAACTCTGAAATGGTTGAAAGTTGGCATGGTATCATCATTTCACCCACATAGCATGTGCTAAAAAGTTGAGAGGGTTACGGCAAAAATTAGATGCACTTAGTGTACAAAATGAACAATCTCTTTCGAAGTGTCAGGGTTTTGGACGAAAACTCATCAGTTACAAAAGGATTTCAAATTTTTAAACATATTTCAACTCAAGACTTTTTATGCATTCAATATGCACCATTCAAAGCCACATCATCACTTTTCAAACCTTTTCTGACTTCATTTGCTATTTTTCATGCATTTCATCATTTATTTTGAGCTAAGATGACCCTGAATTGAAAAGCACTGCAAATGAACTCTGAAATGGTTGAAAGTTGGCATCGTATCATCATTTCACCCACATAGCATGTGCTAAAAAGTTGAGAGGGTTACGGCAAAAACTGGATGCAGTTCGTGTACAAAATGAACAATCTCTTTCGAAGAGTCATAGTTTTTGACGAAAACTCAACAGTTACAAAAGGATTTCAAATTTCTAAACATATTTCAACTCAAGACCTTTTATGCATTCAATATGCACCATTCAAAGCCACATCATCACTTTTCAAACTTTTTCTGACTTCATTTGCTATTTTTCATGCATTTCATGATTTATTTTGAGCTAAGATGACCCTGAATTGAAAAGCACTGCAAATGAACTCTGAAATGGTTGAAAGTTGGCATGGTATCATCATTTCACCCACATAGCATGTGCTAAAAAGTTGAGAGGGTTACGGCAAAAACTGGATGCACTTCGTGTACAAAATGAACAATCTCTTTCGAAGTGTCAGGGTTTTGGACGAAAACTCATCAGTTACAAAAGGATTTCAAATTTTTAAACATATTTCAACTCAAGACCTTTTATGCATTCAATATGCACCATTCAAAGCCACATCATAACTTTTCAAACCATTTCTGACTTCGTTTGCTATTTTTCATGCATTTCATGATTTATTTTGAGCTAAGATGACCCTGAATTAAAAAGCACTGCAAATGAACTCTGAAATGGTTGAAAGTTGGCATGGTATCATCATTTGACCCACATAGCATGTGCTAAAAAGTTGAGAGGGTTACGGCAAAAACTGGATGCACTTTGTGTACAAAATGAACAATCTCTTTCGAAGTGTCAGGGTTTTGGACGAAAACTCGTCAGTTACAAAAGGATTTCAAATTTTTAAACATATTTCAACTCAAGCCTTTATATGCATTCAATATGCACCATTCAAAGCCACATCATCACTTTTCAAACCTTTTCTGACTTCATTTGCTATTTTTCATGCATTTCATGATTTATTTTGAGCTAAGATGACCCTGAATTGAAAAGCACTGCAAATGAACGGTGAAATGGTTGAAAGTTGGCATGGTATCATAATTTCACCCACATAGCATGTGCTAAAAAGTTGAGAGGGTTACGGCAAAAACTGGATGCACTTTGTGCACAAAATGAACAATCTCTTTCGAAGTGTCAGGGTTTTGGACGAATACTCATCTGTTACAAAAGGATTTCAAATTTTTAAACATATTTCAACTCAAGACTTTATATGCATTCAATATGCACCATTCAAAGCCACATCATCACTTTTCAAACCTTTTCTGACTTCGTTTGCTATTTTTCATGCATTTCATGATTTATTTTGAGCTAAGATGACCCTGAATTGAAAAGCACTGCAAATGAACTCTGAAATGGTTGAAAGTTGGCATGGTATCATCATTTCACCCACATAGCATGTGCTAAAAAGTTGAGAGGGTTACGGCAAAAACTGGATGCACTTCGTGTACAAAAAGAACAATCTCTTCCGAAGTGTCACGGTTTTGGACGAAAACTCATCAGTTACAAAAGGATTTCAAATTTCTAAACATATTTCAACTCAAGACCTTTTATGCATTCAATATGCACCATTCAAGCCACATCATCACTTTTCAAACTTTTTCTGACTTCATTTGCTATTTTTCATGCATTTCATCATTTATTTTGAGCTAAGATGACCCTGAATTGAAAAGCACTGCAAATGAACTCTGAAATGGTTGAAAGTTGGCATGGTATCATCATTTCACCCACATAGCATGTGCTAAAAAGTTGAGAGGGTTACGGCAAAAACTGGATGCACCTCGTGTACAAAATGAACAATCTCTTTCGAAGTGTCAGGGTTTTGGACGAAAACTCATCAGTTACAAAAGGATTTCAAATTTTTAAACATATTTCAACTCAAGACCTTTTATGCATTCAATATGCACCATTCAAAGCCACATCATAACTTTTCAAACCTTTTTTGACTTCGTTTGCTATTTTTCATGCATTTCATGATTTATTTTGAGCTAAGATGACCCTGAATTAAAAAGCACTGCAAATGAACTCTGAAATGGTTGAAAGTTGGCATGGTATCATCATTTCACCCACATAGCATGTGCTAAAAAGTTGAGAGGGTTACGGCAAAAACTGGATGCACTTCATGTACAAAATGAACAATCTCTTTCGAAGTGTCAGGGTTTTGGACGAAAACTCATCAGTTACAAAAGGATTTCAAATTTTGAAACATATTTCAACTCAAGACTTTTTATGCATTCAATATGCACCATTCAAAGCCACATCATCACTTTTCAAACCTTTTCTGACTTCGTTTGCTATTTTTCATGCATTTCATGATTTATTTTGAGCTAAGATGACCCTGAATTGAAAAGCACTGCAAATGAACTCTGAAATGGTTGAAAGTTGGCATGGTATCATCATTTCACCCACATAGCATGTGCTAAAAAGTTGAGAGGGTTACGGCAAAAACTGGATGCACTTCGTGTACAAAATGAACAATCTCTTTCGAAGTGTCATCGTTTTGGACGAAAACTCATCAGTTACAAAAGGATTTCAAAATTTTAAACATATTTCAACTCAATAATTTTTAAGCATTCAATATGCACCATTCAAAGCCACATCATCACTTTTCAAACCTTTTCTGACTTCATTTGCTATTTTTCATGCATTTCATGATTTATTTTGAGCTAAGATGACCCTGAATTGAAAAGCACTGCAAATGAACTCTGAAATGGTTGAAAGTTGGCATGGTATCATAATTTCACCCACATAGCATGTGCTAGAAAGTTGAGAGGGTTACGGCAAAAACTGGATGCACTTTGTGCACAAAATGAACAATCTCTTTCGAAGTGTCAGGGTTTTGGACGAAAACTCATCTGTTACAAAAGGATTTCAAATTTTTAAACATATTTCAACTCAAGACTTTATATGCATTCAATATGCACCATTCAAAGCCACATCATCACTTTTCAAACCTTTTCTGACTTCGTTTGCTATTTTTCATGCATTTCATGATTTATTTTGAGCTAAGATGACCCTGAATTGAAAAGCACTGCAAATGAACTCTGAAATGGTTGAAAGTTGGCATGGTATCATCATTTCACCCACATAGCATGTGCTAAAAAGTTGAGAGGGTTACGGCAAAAACTGGATGCACTTCGTGTACAAAAAGAACAATCTCTTCCGAAGTGTCACGGTTTTGGACGAAAACTCATCAGTTACAAAAGGATTTCAAATTTCTAAACATATTTCAACTCAAGACCTTTTATGCATTCAATATGCACCATTCAAGCCACATCATCACTTTTCAAACTTTTTCTGACTTCATTTGCTATTTTTCATGCATTTCATGATTTATTTTGAGCTAAGATGACCCTGAATTGAAAAGCACTGCAAATGAACTCTGAAATGGTTGAAAGTTGGCATGGTATCATCATTTCACCCACATAGCATGTGCTAAAAAGTTGAGAGGGTTACGGCAAAAACTGGATGCACTTCGTGTACAAAATGAACAATCTCTTTCGAAGTGTCAGGGTTTTGGACGAAAACTCATCAGTTACAAAAGGATTTCAAATTTCTAAACATATTTCAACTCAAGAGCTTTTATGCATTAAATATGGACCATAAAAACCACATCATCACTTTTCAAACCTTTTCTGACTTCATTTGCTATTTTTCATGCATTTCATGATTTATTTTGAGCTAAGATGACCCTGAATTGAAAAGCACTGCAAATGAACTCTGAAATGGTTGAAAGTTGGCATGGTATCATCATTTCACCCACATAGCATGTGCTAAAAAGTTGAGAGGGTTACGGCAAAAACTGGATGCACTTCGTGTACAAAATGAACAATCTCTTTCGAAGTGTCACGGTTTTGGAGGAAAACTCATCAGTTACAAAAGGATTTCAAATTTGTAAACATATTTCAACTCAAGACCTTTTATGCATTCAATATGCACCATTCAAAGCCACATCATCACTTTTCAAACCTTTTCTGACTTCATTTGCTATTTTTCATGCATTTCATGATTTCTTTTGAGCTAAGATGACCCTGAATTGAAAAGCACTGCAAATGAACTCTGAAATGGTTGAAAGTCGGCATGGTATCATCATTTCACCCACATAGCATGTGCTAAAAAGTTGAGAGGGTTACGGCAAAAACTGGATGCACTTCGTGTACAAGATGAACAATCTCTTTCGAAATGTTTGGGTTTTGGACGAAAACTCATCAGTTACAAAAGGATTTCAAATTTTTAAACATATTTCAACACAAGACTTTTTATGCATTCAATATGAACCATTCAAAGCCACATCATCACTTTTCAAACCTTTTCTGACTTCATTTGCTATTTTTCATGCATTTCATGATTTATTTTGAGCTAAGATGACCCTGAATTGAAAAGCACTGCAAATGAACTCTGAAATGGTTGAAAGTTGGCATGGTATCATCATTTCACCCACATAGCATGTGCTAAAAAGTTGAGAGGGTTACGGCAAAAACTGGATGCACTTCGTGTACAAAAAGAACAATCTCTTCCGAAGTGTCACGGTTTTGGACGAAAACTCATCAGTTACAAAAGGATTTCAAATTTCTAAACATATTTCAACTCAAGACCTTTTATGCATTCAATATGCACCATTCAAGACACATCATCACTTTTCAAACTTTTTCTGACTTCATTTGCTATTTTTCATGCATTTCATGATTTATTTTGAGCTAAGATGACCCTGAATTGAAAAGCACTGCAAATGAACTCTGAAATGGTTGAAAGTTGGCATGGTATCATCATTTCACCCACATAGCATGTGCTAAAAAGTTGAGAGGGTTACGGCAAAAACTGGATGCACTTCGTGTACAAAATGAACAATCTCTTTCGAAGTGTCAGGGTTTTGGACGAAAACTCATCAGTTACAAAAGGATTTCAAATTTCTAAACATATTTCAACTCAAGAGCTTTTATGCATTAAATATGGACCATAAAAACCACATCATCACTTTTCAAACCTTTTCTGACTTCATTTGCTATTTTTCATGCATTTCATGATTTATTTTGAGCTAAGATGACCCTGAATTGAAAAGCACTGCAAATGAACTCTGAAATGGTTGAAAGTTGGCATGGTATCATCATTTCACCCACATAGCATGTGCTAAAAAGTTGAGAGGGTTACGGCAAAAACTGGATGCACTTCGTGTACAAAATGAAGAATCTCTTTCGAAGTGTCACGGTTTTGGAGGAAAACTCATCAGTTACAAAAGGATTTCAAATTTGTAAACATATTTCAACTCAAGACCTTTTATGCATTCAATATGCACCATTCAAAGCCACATCATCACTTTTCAAACCTTTTCTGACTTCATTTGCTATTTTTCATGCATTTCATGATTTCTTTTGAGCTAAGATGACCCTGAATTGAAAAGCACTGCAAATGAACTCTGAAATGGTTGAAAGTTGGCATGGTATCATCATTTCACCCACATAGCATGTGCTAAAAATTTGAGAGGGTTACGGCAAAAACTGGATGCACTTCGTGTACAAGATGAACAATCTCTTTCGAAATGTTTGGGTTTTGGACGAAAACTCATCAGTTACAAAAGGATTTCAAATTTTTAAACATATTTCAACTCAAGACTTTTTATGCATTCAATATGAACCATTCAAAGCCACATCATCACTTTTCAAACCTTTTCTGACTTCATTTGCTATTTTTCATGCATTTCATGATTTATTTTGAGCTAAGATGACCCTGAATTGAAAAGCACTGCAAATGAACTCTGAAATGGTTGAAAGTTGGCATGGTAACATCATTTCACCCACATAGCATGTGCTAAAAAGTAGAGAGGGTTACGGCAAAAACTGGATGCACTTCGTGTACAAAATGAACAATCTCTTTCGAAGTGTCAGGGTTATGGACGAAAACTCATCAGTTACAAAAGGATTTCCAATTTTTAAACATATTTCAACTCAAGACTTTTTATGCATTCAATATGCACCATTCAAAGCCACATCATCACTTTTCAAACCTTGTCTGACTTCATTTGCTATTTTTCATGCATTTCATCATTTATTTTGAGGTAAGATGACCCTGAATTGAAAAGCACTGCAAATGAACTCTGAAATGGTTGAAAGTTGGCATGGTATCATCATTTCACCCACATAGAATGTGCTAAAAAGTTGAGAGGGTTACGGCAAAAACTGGATGCAGTTCGTGTACAAAATGAACAATCCCTTTCGAAGAGTCACGGTTTTGGACGAAAACTCAACAGTTACAAAAGGATTTCAAATTTCTAAACATATTTCAACTCAAGACCTTTTATGCATTCAATATGCACCATTCAAAGCCACATCATCACTTTTCAAACCTTTTCTGACTTCATTTGCTATTTTTCATGCATTTCATGATTTATTTTGAGCTAAGATGACCCTGAATTGAAAAGCACTTCAAATGAACTCTGAAATGGTTGAAAGTTGGCATGGTATCATCATTTCACCCACATAGCATGTGCTAAAAAGTTGAGAGGATTACGGCAAAAACTGGATGCACTTCGTGTACAAAATGAACAATCTCTTTCGAAGTGTCAGGGTTTTGGACGAAAACTCAACAGTTACAAAAGGATTTCAAATTTCTAAACATATTTCAACTCAAGAATTTTTATGCATTCAATATGCACCATTCAAAGCCACATCATCACTTTTCAAACCTTTTCTGACTTCGTTTGCTATTTTTCATGCATTTCATGATATATTTTGAGCTAAGATGACCCTGAATTGAAAAGCACTGCAAATGAACTCTGAAATGGTTGAAAGTTGGCATGGTATCATCATTTCACCCACATAGCATGTGCTAAATAGTTGAGAGGGTTACGGCAAAAACTGGATGCACTTCGTGTACAAAATGAACAATCTCTTTCGAAGTGTCAGGGTTTTGGACGAAAACTCATCAGTTACAAAAGGATTTCAAATTTTTAAACATATTTCAACTCAAGACCTTTTATGCATTCAATATGCACCATTCAAAGCCACATCATAACTTTTCAAACCTTTTTTGACTTCGTTTGCTATTTTTCATGCATTTCATGATTTATTTTGAGCTAAGATGACCCTGAATTAAAAAGCACTGCAAATGAACTCTGAAATGGTTGAAAGTTGGCATGGTATCATAATTTCACCCACATAGCATGTGCTAAAAAGTTGAGAGGGTTACGGCAAAAACTGGATGCACTTTGTGTACAAAATGAACAATCTCTTTCGAAGTGTCAGGGTTTTGGACGAAAACTCGTCAGTTACCAAAGGATTTCAAATTTTTAAACATATTTCAACTCAAGCCTTTATATGCATTCAATATGCACCATTCAAAGCCACATCATCACTTTTCAAACCTTTTCTGACTTCATTTGCTATTTTTCATGCATTTCATGATTTATTTTGAGCTAAGATGACCCTGAATTGAAAAGCACTGCAAATGAACTCTGAAATGGTTGAAAGTTGGCATGGTATCATAATTTCACCCACATAGCATGTGCTAAAAAGTTGAGAGGGTTACGGCAAAAACTGGATGCACTTTGTGCACAAAATGAACAATCTCTTTCGAAGTGTCTGGGTTTTGGACGAAAACTCATCTGTTACAAAAGGATTTCATATTTTTAAACATATTTCAACTCAAGACTTTATATGCATTCAATATGCACCATTCAAAGCCACATCATCACTTTTCAAACCTTTTCTGACTTCGTTTGCTATTTTTCATGCATTTCATGATTTATTTTGAGCTAAGATGACCCTGAATTGAAAAGCACTGCAAATGAACTCTGAAATGGTTGAAAGTTGGCATGGTATCATCATTTCACCCACATAGCATGTGCTAAAAAGTTGAGAGGGTTACGGCAAAAACTGGATGCACTTCGTGTACAAAAAGAACAATCTCTTCCGAAGTGTCACGGTTTTGGACGAAAACTCATCAGTTACAAAAGGATTTCAAATTTCTAAACATATTACAACTCAAGACCTTTTATGCATTCAATATGCACCATTCAAGCCACATCATCACTTTTCAAACTTTTTCTGACTTCATTTGCTATTTTTCATGCATTTCATGATTTATTTTGAGCTAAGATGACCCTGAATTGAAAAGCACTGCAAATGAACTCTGAAATGGTTGAAAGTTGGCATGGTATCATCATTTCACCCACATAGCATGTGCTAAAAAGGTGAGAGGGTTACGGCAAAAACTGGATGCACTTCGTGTACAAAATGAACAATCTCTTTCGAAGTGTCACGGTTTTGGAGGAAAACTCATTAGTTACAAAAGGATTTCAAATTTGTAAACATATTTCAACTCAAGACCTTTTATGCATTCAATATGCACCATTCAAAGCCACATCATCACTTTTCAAACCTTTTCTGACTTCATTTGCTATTTTTCATGCATTTCATGATTTCTTTTGAGCTAAGATGACCCTGAATTGAAAAGCACTGCAAATGAACTCTGAAATGGTTGAAAGTTGGCATGGTATCATAATTTCACCCACATAGCATGTGCTAAAAAGTTGAGAGGGTTACGGCAAAAACTGGATGCACTTCGTGTACAAAATGAACAATCTCTTTCGAAGTGTCACGGTTTTGGAGGAAAACTCATTAGTTACAAAAGGATTTCAAATTTGTAAACATATTTCAACTCAAGACCTTTTATGCATTCAATATGCACCATTCAAAGCCACATCATCACTTTTCAAACCTTTTCTGACTTCATTTGCTATTTTTCATGCATTTCATGATTTCTTTTGAGCTAAGATGACCCTGAATTGAAAAGCACTGCAAATGAACTCTGAAATGGTTGAAAGTCGGCATGGTATCATCATTTCACCCACATAGCATGTGCTAAAAAGTTGAGAGGGTTACGGCAAAAACTGGATGCACTTCGTGTACAAGATGAACAATCTCTTTCGAAATGTTTGGGTTTTGGACGAAAACTCATCAGTTACAAAAGGATTTCAAATTTTTAAACATATTTCAACTCAAGACTTTTTATGCATTCAATATGAACCATTCAAAGCCACATCATCACTTTTCAAACCTCTTCTGACTTCATTTGCTATTTTTCATGCATTTCATGATTTATTTTGAGCTAAGATGACCCTGAATTGAAAAGCACTGCAAATGAACTCTGAAATAGTTGAAAGTTGGCATGGTATCATCATTTCACCCACATAGCATGTGCTAAAAAGTTGAGAGGGTTACGGCAAAAACTGGATGCACTTCGTGTACAAAATGAACAATCTCTTTCGAAGTGTCAGGGTTATGGACGAAAATTCATCAGTTACAAAAGGATTTCCAATTTTTAAACATATTTCAACTCAAGACTTTTTATGCATTCAATATGCACCATTCAAAGCCACATCATCACTTTTCAAACCTTTTCTGACTTCATTTGCTATTTTTCATGCATTTCATCATTTATTTTGAGGTAAGATGACCCTGAATTGAAAAGCACTGCAAATGAACTCTGAAATGGTTGAAAGTTGGCATGGTATCATCATTTCACCCACATAGAATGTGCTACAAAGTTGAGAGGGTTACGGCAAAAACTGGATGCAGTTCGTGTACAAAATGAACAATCCCTTTCGAAGAGTCACGGTTTTGGACGAAAACTCAACAGTTACAAAAGGATTTCAAATTTCTAAACATATTTCAACTCAAGACCTTTTATGCATTCAATATGCACCATTCAAAGCCACATCATCACTTTTCAAACCTTTTCTGACTTCATTTGCTATTTTTCATGCATTTCATGATTTATTTTGAGCTAAGATGACCCTGAATTGAAAAGCACTTCAAATGAACTCTGAAATGGTTGAAAGTTGGCATGGTATCATCATTTCACCCACATAGCATGTGCTAAAAAGTTGAGAGGGTTACGGCAAAAACTGGATGCACTTCGTGTACAAAATGAACAATCTCTTTCGAAGTGTTAGGGTTTTGGACGAAAACTCAACAGTTACAAAAGGATTTCAAATTTCTAAACATATTTCAACTCAAGAATTTTTATGCATTCAATATGCACCATTCAAAGCCACATCATCACTTTTCAAACCTTTTCTGACTTCGTTTGCTATTTTTCATGCATTTCATGATATATTTTGAGCTAAGATGACCCTGAATTGAAAAGCACTGCAAATGAACTCTGAAATGGTTGAAAGTTGGCATGGTATCATCATTTCACCCACATAGCATGTGCTAAAAAGTTGAGAGGGTTACGGCAAAAACTGGATGCACTTCGTGTACAAAATGAACAATCTCTTTCGAAGTGTCAGGGTTTTGGACGAAAACTCATCAGTTACAAAAGGATTTCAAATTTTTAAACATATTTCAACTCAAGAATTTTTATGCATTCAAAATGCACCATTCAAAGCCACATCATCACTTTTCAAACCTTTTCTGACTTCGTTTGCTATTTTTCATGCATTTCATGATATATTTTGAGCTAAGATGACCCTGAATTGAAAAGCACTGCAAATGAACTCTGAAATGGTTGAAAGTTGGCATGGTATCATCATTTCACCCACATAGCATGTGCTAAAAAGTTGAGAGGGTTACGGCAAAAACTGGATGCACTTCGTGTACAAAATGAACAATCTCTTTCGAAGTGTCAGGGTTTTGGACGAAAACTCATCAGTTACAAAAGGATTTCAAATTTTTAAACATATTTCAACTCAATACTTTTTATGCATTCAATATGCACCATTCAAAGCCACATCATCACTTTTCAAACCTTTTCTGACTTCATTTGCTATTTTTCATGCATTTCATGATTTATTTTGAGCTAAGATGACCCTGAATTGAAAAGCACTGCAAATGAACTCTGAAATGGTTGAAAGTTGGCATGGTATCATCATTTCACCCACATAGCATGTGCTAAAAAGTTGAGAGGGTTACGGCAAAAACTGGATGCACTTCGTGTACAAAATGAACAATCTCTTTCGAAGAGTCACGGTTTTGGAGGAAAACTCAACAGTTACAAAAGGATTTCAAATTTCTAAACATATTTCAACTCAAGACCTTTTATGCATTCAATATGCACCATAAAAACCACATCATCACTTTTCAAACCTTTTCTTACTTCATTTGCTATTTTTCATGCATTTCATGATTTATTTTGAGCTAAGATGACCCTGAATTGAAAAGCACTGCAAATGAACTCTGAAATGGTTGAAAGTTGGCATGGTATCATCATTTCACCCACATAGCATGTGCTAAAAAGTTGAGAGGGTTACGGCAAAAACTGGATGCACTTCGTGTACAAAATGAACAATCTCTTTCGAAGTGTCACGGTTTTGGAGGAAAACTCATCAGTTACAAAAGGATTTCAAATTTGTAAACATATTTCAACTCAAGACCTTTTATGCATTCAATATGCACCATTCAAAGCCACATCATCACTTTTCAAACCTTTTCTGACTTCATTTGCTATTTTTCATGCATTTCATGATTTCTTTTGAGCTAAGATGACCCTGAATTGAAAAGCACTGCAAATGAACTCTGAAATGGTTGAAAGTCGGCATGGTATCATCATTTCACCCACATAGCATGTGCTAAAAAGTTGAGAGGGTTACGGCAAAAACTGGATGCACTTCGTGTACAAAATGAACAATCTCTTTCGAAATGTTTGGGTTTTGGACGAAAACTCATCAGTTACAAAAGGATTTCAAATTTTTAAACATATTTCAACTCAAGACTTTTTATGCATTCAATATGAACCATTCAAAGCCACATCATCACTTTTCAAACCTTTTCTGACTTCATTTGCTATTTTTCATGCATTTCATGATTTATTTTGAGCTAAGATGACCCTGAATTGAAAAGCACTGCAAATGAACTCTGAAATGGTTGAAAGTTGGCATGGTATCATCATTTCACCCACATAGCATGTGCTAAAAAGTAGAGAGGGTTACGGCAAAAACTGGATGCACTTCGTGTACAAAATGAACAATCTCTTTCGAAGTGTCAGGGTTATGGACGAAAACTCATCAGTTACAAAAGGATTTCCAATTTTTAAACATATTTCAACTCAAGACTTTTTATGCATTCAATATGCACCATTCAAAGCCACATCATCACTTTTCAAACCTTTTCTGACTTCATTTGCTATTTTTCATGCATTTCATCATTTATTTTGAGGTAAGATGACCCTGAATTGAAAAGCACTGCAAATGAACTCTGAAATGGTTGAAAGTTGGCATGGTATCATCATTTCACCCACATAGCATGTGCTAAAAAGTTGAGAGGGTTACGGCAAAAACTGGATGCAGTTCTTGTACAAAATGAACAATCCCTTTCGAAGAGTCACGGTTTTGGACGAAAACTCAACAGTTACAAAAGGATTTCAAATTTCTAAACATATTTCAACTCAAGACCTTTTATGCATTCAATATGCACCATTCAAAGCCACATCATCACTTTTCAAACCTTTTCTGACTTCATTTGCTATTTTTCATGCATTTCATGATTTATTTTGAGCTAAGATGACCCTGAATTGAAAAGCACTGCAAATGAACTCTGAAATGGTTGAAAGTTTGCATGGTATCATAATTTCACCCACATAGCATGTGCTAAAAAGTTGAGAGGGTTACGCCAAAAACTGGTTGCAGTTCGTGTACAAAATGAACAATCTCTTTCGAAGTGTCAGGGTTTTGGACGAAAACTCATCAGTTACAAAAGGATTTCAAATTTTTAAACATATTTCAACTCAAGACCTTTTATGCATTCAATATGCACCATTCAAAGCCACATCATAACTTTTCAAACCTTTTTTGACTTCGTTTGCTATTTTTCATGCATTTCATGATTTATTTTGAGCTAAGATGACCCTGAATTAAAAAGCACTGCAAATGAACTCTGAAATGGTTGAAAGTTGGCATGGTATCATCATTTCACCCACATAGCATGTGCTAAAAAGTTGAGAGGGTTACGGCAAAAACTGGATGCACTTTGTGTACAAAATGAACAATCTCTTTCGAAGTGTCAGGGTTTTGGACGAAAACTCATCAGTTACAAAAGGATTTCAAATTTTTAAACATATTTCAACTCAAGCCTTTATATGCATTCAATATGCACCATGCAAAGCCACATCATCACTTTTCAAACCTTTTCTGACTTCATTTGCTATTTTTCATGCATTTCATGATTTATTTTGAGCTAAGATGACCCTGAATTGAAAAGCACTGCAAATGAACTCTGAAATGTTTGAAAGTTGGCATCGTATCATCATTTCACCCACATAGCATGTGCTAAAAAGTTGAGAGGGTTACGGCAAAAACTGGATGCACTTCGTGTACAAAATGAACAATCTCTTTCGAAGAGTCACGGTTTTGGACGAAAACTCAACAGTTACAAAAGGATTTCAAATTTCTAAACATATTTCAACTCAAGACCTTTTATTCATTCAATATGCACCATTCAAGCCACATCATCACTTTTCAAACCTTTTCTGACTTCATTTGCTATTTTTCATGCATTTCATGATTTATTTTGAGCTAAGATGACCCTGAATTGAAAAGCACTGCAAATGAACTCTGAAATGGTTGAAAGTTTGCATGGTATCATCATTTCACCCACATAGCATGTGCTAAAAAGTTGAGAGGGTTACGCCAAAAACTGGTTGCAGTTCGTGTACAAAATGAACAATCTCTTTCGAAGTGTCAGGGTTTTGGACGAAAACTCATCAGTTACAAAAGGATTTCAAATTTTTAAACATATTTCAACTCAAGACCTTTTATGCATTCAATATGCACCATTCAAAGCCACATCATAACTTTTCAAACCTTTTTTGACTTCGTTTGCTATTTTTCATGCATTTCATGATTTATTTTGAGCTAAGATGACCCTGAATTAAAAAGCACTGCAAATGAACTCTGAAATGGTTGAAAGTTGGCATGGTATCATCATTTCACCCACATAGCATGTGCTAAAAAGTTGAGAGGGTTACGGCAAAAACTGGATGCACTTTGTGTACAAAATGAACAATCTCTTTCGAAGTGTCAGGGTTTTGGACGAAAACTCATCAGTTACAAAAGGATTTCAAATTTTTAAACATATTTCAACTCAAGCCTTTATATGCATTCAATATGCACCATGCAAAGCCACATCATCACTTTTCAAACCTTTTCTGACTTCATTTGCTATTTTTCATGCATTTCATGATTTATTTTGAGCTAAGATGACCCTGAATTGAAAAGCACTGCAAATGAACTCTGAAATGTTTGAAAGTTGGCATGGTATCATCATTTCACCCACATAGCATGTGCTAAAAAGTTGAGAGGGTTACGGCAAAAACTGGATGCACTTCGTGTACAAAATGAACAATCTCTTTCGAAATGTTTGGGTTTTGGACGAAAACTCATCAGTTACAAAAGGATTTCAAATTTTTAAACATATTTCAACTCAAGACTTTTTATGCATTCAATATGAACCATTCAAAGCCACATCATCACTTTTCAAACCTTTTCTGACTTCATTTGCTATTTTTCATGCATTTCATGATTTATTTTGAGCTAAGATGACCCTGAATTGAAAAGCACTGCAAATGAACTCTGAAATGGTTGAAAGTTGGCATGGTATCATCATTTCACCCACATAGCATGTGCTAAAAAGTAGAGAGGGTTACGGCAAAAACTGGATGCACTTCGTGTACAAAATGAACAATCTCTTTCGAAGTGTCAGGGTTATGGACGAAAACTCATCAGTTACAAAAGGATTTCCAATTTTTAAACATATTTCAACTCAAGACTTTTTATGCATTCAATATGCACCATTCAAAGCCACATCATCACTTTTCAAACCTTTTCTGACTTCATTTGCTATTTTTCATGCATTTCATCATTTATTTTGAGGTAAGATGACCCTGAATTGAAAAGCACTGCAAATGAACTCTGAAATGGTTGAAAGTTGGCATGGTATCATCATTTCACCCACATAGCATGTGCTAAAAAGTTGAGAGGGTTACGGCAAAAACTGGATGCAGTTCGTGTACAAAATGAACAATCCCTTTCGAAGAGTCACGGTTTTGGACGAAAACTCAACAGTTACAAAAGGATTTCAAATTTCTAAACATATTTCAACTCAAGACCTTTTATGCATTCAATATGCACCATTCAAAGCCACATCATCACTTTTCAAACCTTTTCTGACTTCATTTGCTATTTTTCATGCATTTCATGATTTATTTTGAGCTAAGATGACCCTGAATTGAAAAGCACTGCAAATGAACTCTGAAATGGTTGAAAGTTTGCATGGTATCATAATTTCACCCACATAGCATGTGCTAAAAAGTTGAGAGGGTTACGCCAAAAACTGGTTGCAGTTCGTGTACAAAATGAACAATCTCTTTCGAAGTGTCAGGGTTTTGGACGAAAACTCATCAGTTACAAAAGGATTTCAAATTTTTAAACATATTTCAACTCAAGACCTTTTATGCATTCAATATGCACCATTCAAAGCCACATCATAACTTTTCAAACCTTTTTTGACTTCGTTTGCTATTTTTCATGCATTTCATGATTTATTTTGAGCTAAGATGACCCTGAATTAAAAAGCACTGCAAATGAACTCTGAAATGGTTGAAAGTTGGCATGGTATCATCATTTCACCCACATAGCATGTGCTAAAAAGTTGAGAGGGTTACGGCAAAAACTGGATGCACTTTGTGTACAAAATGAACAATCTCTTTCGAAGTGTCAGGGTTTTGGACGAAAACTCATCAGTTACAAAAGGATTTCAAATTTTTAAACATATTTCAACTCAAGCCTTTATATGCATTCAATATGCACCATGCAAAGCCACATCATCACTTTTCAAACCTTTTCTGACTTCATTTGCTATTTTTCATGCATTTCATGATTTATTTTGAGCTAAGATGACCCTGAATTGAAAAGCACTGCAAATGAACTCTGAAATGTTTGAAAGTTGGCATGGTATCATCATTTCACCCACATAGCATGTGCTAAAAAGTTGAGAGGGTTACGGCAAAAACTGGATGCACTTCGTGTACAAAATGAACAATCTCTTTCGAAGAGTCACGGTTTTGGACGAAAACTCAACAGTTACAAAAGGATTTCAAATTTCTAAACATATTTCAACTCAAGACCTTTTATTCATTCAATATGCACCATTCAAGCCACATCATCACTTTTCAAACCTTTTCTGACTTCATTTGCTATTTTTCATGCATTTCATGATTTATTTTGAGCTAAGATGACCCTGAATTGAAAAGCACTGCAAATGAACTCTGAAATGGTTGAAAGTTTGCATGGTATCATCATTTCACCCACATAGCATGTGCTAAAAAGTTGAGAGGGTTACGCCAAAAACTGGTTGCAGTTCGTGTACAAAATGAACAATCTCTTTCGAAGTGTCAGGGTTTTGGACGAAAACTCATCAGTTACAAAAGGATTTCAAATTTTTAAACATATTTCAACTCAAGACCTTTTATGCATTCAATATGCACCATTCAAAGCCACATCGTAACTTTTCAAACCTTTTTTGACTTCGTTTGCTATTTTTCATGCATTTCATGATTTATTTTGAGCTAAGATGACCCTGAATTAAAAAGCACTGCAAATGAACTCTGAAATGGTTGAAAGTTGGCATGGTATCATCATTTCACCCACATAGCATGTGCTAAAAAGTTGAGAGGGTTACGGCAAAAACTGGATGCACTTTGTGTACAAAATGAACAATCTCTTTCGAAGTGTCAGGGTTTTGGACGAAAACTCATCAGTTACAAAAGGATTTCAAATTTTTAAACATATTTCAACTCAATACTTTTTATGCATTCAATATGCACCATTCAAAGCCACATCATCACTTTTCAAACCTTTTCTGACTTCATTTGCTATTTTTCATGCATTTCATGATTTATTTTGAGCTAAGATGACCCTGAATTGAAAAGCACTTCAAATGAACTCTGAAATGGTTGAAAGTTGGCATGGTATCATCATTTCACCCACATAGCATGTGCTAAAAAGTTGAGAGGGTTACGGCAAAAACTGGATGCACTTTGTGTACAAAATGAACAATCTCTTTCGAAGTGTCAGGGTTTTGGACGAAAACTCATCTGTTACAAAAGGATTTCAAATTTTTAAACATATTTCAACTCAAGACTTTATATTAATTCAATATGCACCATTCAAAGCCACATCATCACTTTTCAAACCTTTTCTGACTTCGTTTGCTATTTTTCATGCATTTCATGATTTATTTTGAGCTAAGATGACCCTGAATTGAAAAGCACTGCAAATGAACTCTGAAATGGTTGAAAGTTGGCATGGTATCATCATTTCACCCACATAGCATGTGCTAAAAAGTAGAGAGGGTTACGGAAAAAACTGGATGCACTTCGTGTACAAAATGAACAATCTCTTTCGAAGTGTCAGGGTTATGGACGAAAACTCATCAGTTACAAAAGGATTTCCAATTTTTAAACATATTTCAACTCAAGACTTTTTATGCATTCAATATGCACCATTCAAAGCCACATCATCACTTTTCAAACCTTTTCTGACTTCATTTGCTATTTTTCATGCATTTCATCATTTATTTTGAGGTAAGATGACCCTGAATTGAAAAGCACTGCAAATGAACTCTGAAATGGTTGAAAGTTGGCATGGTATCATCATTTCACCCACATAGCATGTGGTAAAAAGTTGAGAGGGTTACGGCAAAAACTGGATGCAGTTCGTGTACAAAATGAACAATCCCTTTCGAAGAGTCACGGTTTTGGACGAAAACTCAACAGTTACAAAAGGATTTCAAATTTCTAAACATATTTCAACTCAAGACCTTTTATGCATTCAATATGCACCATTCAAAGCCACATCATCACTTTTCAAACCTTTTCTGACTTCATTTGCTATTTTTCATGCATTTCATGATTTATTTTGAGCTAAGATGACCCTGAATTGAAAAGCACTGCAAATGAACTCTGAAATGGTTGAAAGTTTGCATGGTATCATAATTTCACCCACATAGCATGTGCTAAAAAGTTGAGAGGGTTACGCCAAAAACTGGTTGCAGTTCGTGTACAAAATGAACAATCTCTTTCGAAGTGTCAGGGTTTTGGACGAAAACTCATCAGTTACAAAAGGATTTCAAATTTTTAAACATATTTCAACTCAAGACCTTTTATGCATTCAATATGCACCATTCAAAGCCACATCATAACTTTTCAAACCTTTTTTGACTTCGTTTGCTATTTTTCATGCATTTCATGATTTATTTTGAGCTAAGATGACCCTGAATTAAAAAGCACTGCAAATGAACTCTGAAATGGTTGAAAGTTGGCATGGTATCATCATTTCACCCACATAGCATGTGCTAAAAAGTTGAGAGGGTTACGGCAAAAACTGGATGCACTTTGTGTACAAAATGAACAATCTCTTTCGAAGTGTCAGGGTTTTGGACGAAAACTCATCAGTTACAAAAGGATTTCAAATTTTTAAACATATTTCAACTCAAGCCTTTATATGCATTCAATATGCACCATGCAAAGCCACATCATCACTTTTCAAACCTTTTCTGACTTCATTTGCTATTTTTCATGCATTTCATGATTTATTTTGAGCTAAGATGACCCTGAATTGAAAAGCACTGCAAATGAACTCTGAAATGTTTGAAAGTTGGCATGGTATCATCATTTCACCCACATAGCATGTGCTAAAAAGTTGAGAGGGTTACGGCAAAAACTGGATGCACTTCGTGTACAAAATGAACAATCTCTTTCGAAGAGTCACGGTTTTGGACGAAAACTCAACAGTTACAAAAGGATTTCAAATTTCTAAACATATTTCAACTCAAGACCTTTTATTCATTCAATATGCACCATTCAAGCCACATCATCACTTTTCAAACCTTTTCTGACTTCATTTGCTATTTTTCATGCATTTCATGATTTATTTTGAGCTAAGATGACCCTGAATTGAAAAGCACTGCAAATGAACTCTGAAATGGTTGAAAGTTTGCATGGTATCATCATTTCACCCACATAGCATGTGCTAAAAAGTTGAGAGGGTTACGCCAAAAACTGGTTGCAGTTCGTGTACAAAATGAACAATCTCTTTCGAAGTGTCAGGGTTTTGGACGAAAACTCATCAGTTACAAAAGGATTTCAAATTTTTAAACATATTTCAACTCAAGACCTTTTATGCATTCAATATGCACCATTCAAAGCCACATCATAACTTTTCAAACCTTTTTTGACTTCGTTTGCTATTTTTCATGCATTTCATGATTTATTTTGAGCTAAGATGACCCTGAATTAAAAAGCACTGCAAATGAACTCTGAAATGGTTGAAAGTTGGCATGGTATCATCATTTCACCCACATAGCATGTGCTAAAAAGTTGAGAGGGTTACGGCAAAAACTGGATGCACTTTGTGTACAAAATGAACAATCTCTTTCGAAGTGTCAGGGTTTTGGACGAAAACTCATCAGTTACAAAAGGATTTCAAATTTTTAAACATATTTCAACTCAATACTTTTTATGCATTCAATATGCACCATTCAAAGCCACATCATCACTTTTCAAACCTTTTCTGACTTCATTTGCTATTTTTCATGCATTTCATGATTTATTTTGAGCTAAGATGACCCTGAATTGAAAAGCACTTCAAATGAACTCTGAAATGGTTGAAAGTTGGCATGGTATCATCATTTCACCCACATAGCATGTGCTAAAAAGTTGAGAGGGTTACGGCAAAAACTGGATGCACTTTGTGTACAAAATGAACAATCTCTTTCGAAGTGTCAGGGTTTTGGACGAAAACTCATCAGTTACAAAAGGATTTCAAAATTTTAAACATATTTCAACTCAATACTTTTTATGCATTCAATATGCACCATTCAAAGCCACATCATCACTTTTCAAACCTTTTCTGACTTCGTTTGCTATTTTTCATGCATTTCATGATTTATTTTGAGCTAAGATGACCCTGAATTGAAAAGCACTTCAAATGAACTCTGAAATGGTTGAAAGTTGGCATGGTATCATCATTTCACCCACATAGCATGTGCTAAAAAGTTGAGAGGGTTACGCCAAAAACTGGTTGCAGTTCGTGTACAAAATGAACAATCTCTTTCGAAGTGTCAGGGTTTTGGACGAAAACTCATCAGTTACAAAAGGATTTCAAATTTTTAAACATATTTCAACTCAAGACCTTTTATGCATTCAATATGCACCATTCAAAGCCACATCATAACTTTTCAAACCTTTTTTGACTTCGTTTGCTATTTTTCATGCATTTCATGATTTATTTTGAGCTAAGATGACCCTGAATTAAAAAGCACTGCAAATGAACTCTGAAATGGTTGAAAGTTGGCATGGTATCATCATTTCACCCACATAGCATGTGCTAAAAAGTTGAGAGGGTTACGGCAAAAACTGGATGCACTTTGTGTACAAAATGAACAATCTCTTTCGAAGTGTCAGGGTTTTGGACGAAAACTCATCAGTTACAAAAGGATTTCAAATTTTTAAACATATTTCAACTCAATACTTTTTATGCATTCAATATGCACCATTCAAAGCCACATCATCACTTTTCAAACCTTTTCTGACTTCATTTGCTATTTTTCATGCATTTCATGATTTATTTTGAGCTAAGATGACCCTGAATTGAAAAGCACTTCAAATGAACTCTGAAATGGTTGAAAGTTGGCATGGTATCATCATTTCACCCACATAGCATGTGCTAAAAAGTTGAGAGGGTTACGGCAAAAACTGGATGCACTTTGTGTACAAAATGAACAATCTCTTTCGAAGTGTCAGGGTTTTGGACGAAAACTCATCAGTTACAAAAGGATTTCAAAATTTTAAACATATTTCAACTCAATACTTTTTATGCATTCAATATGCACCATTCAAAGCCACATCATCACTTTTCAAACCTTTTCTGACTTCGTTTGCTATTTTTCATGCATTTCATGATTTATTTTGAGCTAAGATGACCCTGAATTGAAAAGCACTTCAAATGAACTCTGAAATGGTTGAAAGTTGGCATGGTATCATCATTTCACCCACATAGCATGTGCTAAAAAGTTGAGAGGGTTACGGCAAAAACTGGATGCACTTTGTGTACAAAATGAACAATCTCTTTCGAAGTGTCAGGGTTTTGGACGAAAACTCATCTGTTACAAAAGGATTTCAAATTTTTAAACATATTTCAACTCAAGACTTTATATGAATTCAATATGCACCATTCAAAGCCACATCATCACTTTTCAAACCTTTTCTGACTTCGTTTGCTATTTTTCATGCATTTCATGATTTATTTTGAGCTAAGATGACCCTGAATTGAAAAGCACTGCAAATGAACTCTGAAATGGTTGAAAGTTGGCATGGTATCATCATTTCACCCACATAGCATGTGCTAAAAAGTTGAGAGGGTTACGGCAAAAACTGGATGCACTTCGTGTACAAAAAGAACAATCTCTTCCGAAGTGTCACGGTTTTGGACGAAAACTCATCAGTTACAAAAGGATTTCAAATTTCTAAACATATTTCAACTCAAGACCTTTTATGCATTCAATATGCACCATTCAAGCCACATCATCACTTTTCAAACTTTTTCTGACTTCATTTGCTATTTTTCATGCATTTCATGATTTATTTTGAGCTAAGATGACCCTGAATTGAAAAGCACTGCAAATGAACTCTGAAATGGTTGAAAGTTGGCATGGTATCATCATTTCACCCACATAGCATGTGCTAAAAAGTTGAGAGGGTTACGGCAAAAACTGGATGCACTTTGTGTACAAAATGAACAATCTCTTTCGAAGTGTCAGGGTTTTGGACGAAAACTCATCAGTTACAAAAGGATTTCAAATTTTTAAACATATTTCAACTCAATACTTTTTATGCATTCAATATGCACCATTCAAAGCCACATCATCACTTTTCAAACCTTTTCTGACTTCATTTGCTATTTTTCATGCATTTCATGATTTATTTTGAGCTAAGATGACCCTGAATTGAAAAGCACTTCAAATGAACTCTGAAATGGTTGAAAGTTGGCATGGTATCATCATTTCACCCACATAGCATGTGCTAAAAAGTTGAGAGGGTTACGGCAAAAACTGGATGCACTTTGTGTACAAAATGAACAATCTCTTTCGAAGTGTCAGGGTTTTGGACGAAAACTCATCAGTTACAAAAGGATTTCAAAATTTTAAACATATTTCAACTCAATACTTTTTATGCATTCAATATGCACCATTCAAAGCCACATCATCACTTTTCAAACCTTTTCTGACTTCGTTTGCTATTTTTCATGCATTTCATGATTTATTTTGAGCTAAGATGACCCTGAATTGAAAAGCACTTCAAATGAACTCTGAAATGGTTGAAAGTTGGCATGGTATCATCATTTCACCCACATAGCATGTGCTAAAAAGTTGAGAGGGTTACGGCAAAAACTGGATGCACTTTGTGTACAAAATGAACAATCTCTTTCGAAGTGTCAGGGTTTTGGACGAAAACTCATCTGTTACAAAAGGATTTCAAATTTTTAAACATATTTCAACTCAAGACTTTATATGAATTCAATATGCACCATTCAAAGCCACATCATCACTTTTCAAACCTTTTCTGACTTCGTTTGCTATTTTTCATGCATTTCATGATTTATTTTGAGCTAAGATGACCCTGAATTGAAAAGCACTGCAAATGAACTCTGAAATGGTTGAAAGTTGGCATGGTATCATCATTTCACCCACATAGCATGTGCTAAAAAGTTGAGAGGGTTACGGCAAAAACTGGATGCACTTCGTGTACAAAAAGAACAATCTCTTCCGAAGTGTCACGGTTTTGGACGAAAACTCATCAGTTACAAAAGGATTTCAAATTTCTAAACATATTTCAACTCAAGACCTTTTATGCATTCAATATGCACCATTCAAGCCACATCATCACTTTTCAAACTTTTTCTGACTTCATTTGCTATTTTTCATGCATTTCATGATTTATTTTGAGCTAAGATGACCCTGAATTGAAAAGCACTGCAAATGAACTCTGAAATGGTTGAAAGTTGGCATGGTATCATAATTTCACCCACATAGCATGTGCTAAAAAGTTGAGAGGGTTACGGCAAAAACTGGATGCACTTCGTGTACAAAATGAACAATCTCTTTCGAAGTGTCAGGGTTTTGGACGAAAACTCATCAGTTACAAAAGGATTTCAAATTTCTAAACATATTTCAACTCAAGAGCTTTTATGCATTAAATATGCACCATAAAAACCACATCATCACTTTTCAAACCTTTTCTTACTTCATTTGCTATTTTTCATGCATTTCATGATTTATTTTGAGCTAAGATGACCCTGAATTGAAAAGCACTGCAAATGAACTCTGAAATGGTTGAAAGTTGGCATGGTATCATCATTTCACCCACATAGCATGTGCTAAAAAGTTGAGAGGGTTACGGCAAAAACTGGATGCACTTCGTGTACAAAATGAACAATCTCTTTCGAAGTGTCAGGGTTTTGGAGGAAAACTCATCAGTTACAAAAGGATTTCAAATTTGTAAACATATTTCAACTCAAGACCTTTTATGCATTCAATATGCACCATTCAAAGCCACATCATCACTTTTCAAACCTTTTCTGACTTCATTTGCTATTTTTCATGCATTTCATGATTTCTTTTGAGCTAAGATGACCCTGAATTGAAAAGCACTGCAAATGAACTCTGAAATGGTTGAAAGTCGGCATGGTATCATCATTTCACCCACATAGCATGTGCTAAAAAGTTGAGAGGGTTACGGCAAAAACTGGATGCACTTCGTGTACAAAATGAACAATCTCTTTCGAAATGTTTGGGTTTTGGACGAAAACTCATCAGTTACAAAAGGATTTCAAATTTTTAAACATATTTCAACTCAAGACTTTTTATGCATTCAATATGAACCATTCAAAGCCACATCATCACTTTTCAAACCTTTTCTGACTTCATTTGCTATTTTTCATGCATTTCATGATTTATTTTGAGCTAAGATGACCCTGAATTGAAAAGCACTGCAAATGAACTCTGAAATGGTTGAAAGTTGGCATGGTATCATAATTTCACCCACATAGCATGTGCTAAAAAGTTGAGAGGGTTACGGCAAAAACTGGATGCACTTTGTGTACAAAATGAACAATCTCTTTCGAAGTGTCAGGGTTTTGGACGAAAACTCATCTGTTACAAAAGGATTTCAAATTTTTAAACATATTTCAACTCAAGACTTTATATGCATTCAATATGCACCATTCAAAGCCACATCATCACTTTTCAAACCTTTTCTGACTTCGTTTGCTATTTTTCATGCATTTCATGATTTATTTTGAGCTAAGATGACCCTGAATTGAAAAGCACTGCAAATGAACTCTGAAATGGTTGAAAGTTGGCATGGTATCATCATTTCACCCACATAGCATGTGCTAAAAAGTTGAGAGGGTTACGGCAAAAACTGGATGCACTTCGTGTACAAAAAGAACAATCTCTTCCGAAGTGTCACGGTTTTGGACGAAAACTCATCAGTTACAAAAGGATTTCAAATTTCTAAACATATTTCAACTCAAGACCTTTTATGCATTCAATATGCACCATTCAAGCCACATCATCACTTTTCAAACTTTTTCTGACTTCATTTGCTATTTTTCATTCATTTCATGATTTATTTTGAGCTAAGATGACCCTGAATTGAAAAGCACTGCAAATGAACTCTGAAATGGTTGAAAGTTGGCATGGTATCATCATTTCACCCACATAGCATGTGCTAAAAAGTTGAGAGGGTTACGGCAAAAACTGGATGCACTTCGTGTACAAAATGAACAATCTCTTTCGAAGTGTCAGGGTTTTGGACGAAAACTCATCAGTTACAAAAGGATATCAAATTTCTAAACATATTTCAACTCAAGAGCTTTTATGGATTAAATATGCACCATAAAAACCACATCATCACTTTTCAAACCTTTTCTGACTTCATTTGCTATTTTTCATGCATTTCATGATTTATTTTGAGCTAAGATGACCCTGAATTGAAAAGCACTGCAAATGAACTCTGAAATGGTTGAAAGTTGGCATGGTATCATCATTTCACCCACATAGCATGTGCTAAAAAGTTGAGAGGGTTACGGCAAAAACTGGATGCACTTCGTGTACAAAATGAACAATCTCTTTCGAAGTGTCACGGTTTTGGAGGAAAACTCATCAGTTACAAAAGGATTTCAAATTTGTAAACATATTTCAACTCAAGACCTTTTATGCATTCAATATGCACCATTCAAAGCCACATCATCACTTTTCAAACCTTTTCTGACTTCATTTGCTATTTTTCATGCATTTCATGATTTCTTTTGAGCTAAGATGACCCTGAATTGAAAAGCACTGCAAATGAACTCTGAAATGGTTGAAAGTCGGCATGGTATCATCATTTCACCCACATAGCATGTGCTAAAAAGTTGAGAGGGTTACGGCAAAAACTGGATGCACTTCGTGTACAAAATGAACAATCTCTTTCGAAATGTTTGGGTTTTGGACGAAAACTCATCAGTTACAAAAGGATTTCAAATTTTTAAACATATTTCAACTCAAGACTTTTTATGCATTCAATATGAACCATTCAAAGCCACATCATCACTTTTCAAACCTTTTCTGACTTCATTTGCTATTTTTCATGAATTTCATGATTTATTTTGAGCTAAGATGACCCTGAATTGAAAAGCACTGCAAATGAACTCTGAAATGGTTGAAAGTTGGCATGGTATCATCATTTCACCCACATAGCATGTGCTAAAAAGTTGAGAGGGTTACGGCAAAAACTGGATGCACTTCGTGTACAAAATGAACAATCTCTTTCGAAGTGTCAGGGTTATGGACGAAAACTCATCAGTTACAAAAGGATTTCCAATTTTTAAACATATTTCAACTCAAGACTTTTTATGCATTCAATATGCACCATTCAAAGCCACATCATCACTTTTCAAACCTTTTCTAACTTCATTTGCTATTTTTCATGCATTTCATCATTTATTTTGAGGTAAGATGACCCTGAATTGAAAAGCACTGCAAATGAACTCTGAAATGGTTGAAAGTTGGCATGGTATCATCATTTCACCCACATAGCATGTGCTAAAAAGTTGAGAGGGTTACGGCAAAAACTGGATGCAGTTCGTGTACAAAATGAACAATCCCTTTCGAAGAGTCACGGTTTTGGACGAAAATTCAACAGTTACAAAAGGATTTCAAATTTCTAAACATATTTCAACTCAAGACCTTTTATGCATTCAATATGCACCATTCAAAGCCACATCATCACTTTTCAAACCTTTTCTGACTTCATTTGCTATTTTTCATGCATTTCAAGATTTATTTTGAGCTAAGATGACCCTGAATTGAAAAGCTCTGCAAATGAACTCTGAAATGGTTGAAAGTTGGCATGGTATCATCATTTCACTCACATAGCATGTGCTAAAAAGTTGAGAGGGTTACGGCAAAAACTGGATGCACTTCGTGTACAAAATGAACAATCTCTTTCGAAGTGTCAGGGTTTTGGACGAAAACTCAACAGTTACAAAAGGATTTCAAATTTCTAAACATATTTCAACTCAAGAATTTTTATGCATTCAATATGCACCATTCAAAGCCACATCATCACTTTTCAAACCTTTTCTGACTTCGTTTGCTATTTTTCATGCATTTCATGATATATTTTGAGCTAAGATGACCCTGAATTGAAAAGCACTGCAAATGAACTCTGAAATGGTTGATAGTTCGCATGGTATCATCATTTCACCCACATAGCATGTGCTAAAAAGTTGAGAGGGTTACGGCAAAAACTGGATGCACTTCGTGTACAAAATGAACAATCTCTTTCGAAGTGTTAGGGTTTTGGACGAAAACTCATCAGTTACAAAAGGATTTCAAATTTTTAAACATATTTCAACTCAAGAATTTTTATGCATTCAAAATGCACCATTCAAAGCCACATCATCACTTTTCAAACCTTTTCTGACTTCGTTTGCTATTTTTCATGCATTTCATGATATATTTTGAGCTAAGATGACCCTGTATTGAAAAGCACTGCAAATGAACTCTGAAATGGTTGAAAGTTGGCATGGTATCATCATTTCACCCACATAGCATGTGCTAAAAAGTTGAGAGGGTTACGGCAAAAACTGGATGCACTTCGTGTACAAAATGAACAATCTCTTTCGAAGTGTCAGGGTTATGGACGAAAACTCGTCAGTTACAAAAGGATTTCCAATTTTTAAACATATTTCAACTCAAGACTTTTTATGCATTCAATATGCACCATTCAAAGCCACATCATCACTTTTCAAACCTTTTCTGACTTCATTTGCTATTTTTCAAGCATTTCATCATTTATTTTGAGGTAAGATGACCCTGAATTGAAAAGCCCTTCAAATGAACTCTGAAATGGTTGAAAGTTGGCATGGTATCATCATTTCACCCACATAGCATGTGCTCAAAAGTTGAGAGGGTTACGGCAAAAACTGGATGCACTTCGTGTACAAAATGAACAATCTCTTTCGAAGTGTCAGGGTTATGGACGAAAACTCATCAGTTACAAAAGGATTTCCAATTTTTAAACATATTTCAACTCAAGACTTTTTATGCATTCAATATGCACCATTCAAAGCCACATCATCACTTTTCAAACCTTTTCTAACTTCATTTGCTATTTTTCATGCATTTCATCATTTATTTTGAGGTAAGATGACCCTGAATTGAAAAGCACTGCAAATGAACTCTGAAATGGTTGAAAGTTGGCATGGTATCATCATTTCACCCACATAGCATGTGCTAAAAAGTTGAGAGGGTTACGGCAAAAACTGGATGCAGTTCGTGTACAAAATGAACAATCCCTTTCGAAGAGTCACGGTTTTGGACGAAAATTCAACAGTTACAAAAGGATTTCAAATTTCTAAACATATTTCAACTCAAGACCTTTTATGCATTCAATATGCACCATTCAAAGCCACATCATCACTTTTCAAACCTTTTCTGACTTCATTTGCTATTTTTCATGCATTTCAAGATTTATTTTGAGCTAAGATGACCCTGAATTGAAAAGCTCTGCAAATGAACTCTGAAATGGTTGAAAGTTGGCATGGTATCATCATTTCACCCACATAGCATGTGCTAAAAAGTTGAGAGGGTTACGGCAAAAACTGGATGCACTTCGTGTACAAAATGAACAATCTCTTTCGAAGTGTCAGGGTTTTGGACGAAAACTCAACAGTTACAAAAGGATTTCAAATTTCTAAACATATTTCAACTCAAGAATTTTTATGCATTCAATATGCACCATTCAAAGCCACATCATCACTTTTCAAACCTTTTCTGACTTCGTTTGCTATTTTTCATGCATTTCATGATATATTTTGAGCTAAGATGACCCTGAATTGAAAAGCACTGCAAATGAACTCTGAAATGGTTGATAGTTCGCATGGTATCATCATTTCACCCACATAGCATGTGCTAAAAAGTTGAGAGGGTTACGGCAAAAACTGGATGCACTTCGTGTACAAAATGAACAATCTCTTTCGAAGTGTTAGGGTTTTGGACGAAAACTCATCAGTTACAAAAGGATTTCAAATTTTTAAACATATTTCAACTCAAGAATTTTTATGCATTCAAAATGCACCATTCAAAGCCACATCATCACTTTTCAAACCTTTTCTGACTTCGTTTGCTATTTTTCATGCATTTCATGATATATTTTGAGCTAAGATGACCCTGTATTGAAAAGCACTGCAAATGAACTCTGAAATGGTTGAAAGTTGGCATGGTATCATCATTTCACCCACATAGCATGTGCTAAAAAGTTGAGAGGGTTACGGCAAAAACTGGATGCACTTCGTGTACAAAATGAACAATCTCTTTCGAAGTGTCAGGGTTATGGATGAAAACTCGTCAGTTACAAAAGGATTTCCAATTTTTAAACATATTTCAACTCAAGACTTTTTATGCATTCAATATGCACCATTCAAAGCCACATCATCACTTTTCAAACCTTTTCTGACTTCATTTGGTATTTTTCAAGCATTTCATCATTTATTTTGAGGTAAGATGACCCTGAATTGAAAAGCCCTTCAAATGAACTCTGAAATGGTTGAAAGTTGGCATGGTATCATCATTTCACCCACATAGCATGTGCTCAAAAGTTGAGAGGGTTACGTCAAAAACTGGATGCACTTCGTGTACAAAATGAACAATCTCTTTCGAAGTGTCAGGGTTATGGACGAAAACTCATCAGTTACAAAAGGATTTCCAATTTTTAAACATATTTCAACTCAAGACTTTTTATGCATTCAATATGCACCATTCAAAGCCACATCATCACTTTTCAAACCTTTTCTAACTTCATTTGCTATTTTTCATGCATTTCATCATTTATTTTGAGGTAAGATGACCCTGAATTGAAAAGCACTGCAAATGAACTCTGAAATGGTTGAAAGTTGGCATGGTATCATCATTTCACCCACATAGCATGTGCTAAAAAGTTGAGAGGGTTACGGCAAAAACTGGATGCAGTTCGTGTACAAAATGAACAATCCCTTTCGAAGAGTCACGGTTTTGGACGAAAATTCAACAGTTACAAAAGGATTTCAAATTTCTAAACATATTTCAACTCAAGACCTTTTATGCATTCAATATGCACCATTCAAAGCCACATCATCACTTTTCAAACCTTTTCTGACTTCATTTGCTATTTTTCATGCATTTCAAGATTTATTTTGAGCTAAGATGACCCTGAATTGAAAAGCACTGCAAATGAACTCTGAAATGGTTGAAAGTTGGCATGGTATCATCATTTCACCCACATAGCATGTGCTAAAAAGTTGAGAGGGTTACGGCAAAAACTGGATGCACTTCGTGTACAAAATGAACAATCTCTTTCGAAGTGTCAGGGTTTTGGACGAAAACTCAACAGTTACAAAAGGATTTCAAATTTCAAAACATATTTCAACTCAAGAATTTTTATGCATTCAATATGCACCATTCAAAGCCACATCATCACTTTTCAAACCTTTTCTGACTTCGTTTGCTATTTTTCATGCATTTCATGATATATTTTGAGCTAAGATGACCCTGAATTGAAAAGCACTGCACATGAACTCTGAAATGGTTGATAGTTCGCATGGTATCATCATTTCACCCACATAGCATGTGCTAAAAAGTTGAGAGGGTTACGGCAAAAACTGGATGCACTTCGTGTACAAAATGAACAATCTCTTTCGAAGTGTCAGGGTTTTGGACGAAAACTCATCAGTTACAAAAGGATTTCAAATTTTTAAACATATTTCAACTCAAGAATTTTTATGCATTCAAAATGCACCATTCAAAGCCACATCATCACTTTTCAAACCTTTTCTGACTTCGTTTGCTATTTTTCATGCATTTCATGATATATTTTGAGCTAAGATGACCCTGTATTGAAAAGCACTGCAAATGAACTCTGAAATGGTTGAAAGTTGGCATGGTATCATCATTTCACCCACATAGCATGTGCTAAAAAGTTGAGAGGGTTACGGCAAAAACTGGATGCACTTCGTGTACAAAATGAACAATCTCTTTCGAAGTGTCAGGGTTATGGACGAAAACTCGTCAGTTACAAAAGGATTTCCAATTTTTAAACATATTTCAACTCAAGACTTTTTATGCATTCAATATGCAACATTCAAAGCCACATCATCACTTTTCAAACCTTTTCTGACTTCATTTGCTATTTTTCAAGCATTTCATCATTTATTTTGAGGTAAGATGACCCTGAATTGAAAAGCCCTTCAAATGAACTCTGAAATGGTTGAAAGTTGGCATGGTATCATCATTTCACCCACATAGCATGTGCTCAAAAGTTGAGAGGGTTACGGCAAAAACTGGATGCACTTCGTGTACAAAATGAACAATCTCTTTCGAAGTGTCAGGGTTATGGACGAAAACTCATCAGTTACAAAAGGATTTCCAATTTTTAAACATATTTCAACTCAAGACTTTTTATGCATTCAATATGCACCATTCAAAGCCACATCATCACTTTTCAAACCTTTTCTGACTTCATTTGCTATTTTTCATGCATTTCATCATTTATTTTGAGCTAAGATGACCCTGAATTGAAAAGCACTGCAAATGAACTCTGAAATGGTTGAAAGTTGGCATGGTATCATCATTTCACCCACATAGCATGTGCTAAAAAGTTGAGAGGGTTACGGCAAAAACTGGATGCAGTTCGTGTACAAAATGAACAATCCCTTTCGAAGAGTCACGGTTTTGGACGAAAACTCAACAGTTACAAAATGATTTCAAATTTCTAAACATATTTCAACTCAAGACCTTTTAGGCATTCAATATGCACCATTCAAAGCCACATCATCACTTTTCAAACCTTTTCTGACTTCATTTGCTATTTTTCATGCATTTCAAGATTTATTTTGAGCTAAGATGACCCTGAATTGAAAAGCACTGCAAATGAACTCTGAAATGGTTGAAAGTTGGCATGGTATCATCATTTCACCCATATAGCATGTGCTAAAAAGTTGAGAGGGTTACGGCAAAAACTGGATGCACTTCGTGTATAAAATGAACAATCTCTTTCGAAGTGTCAGGGTTTTGGACGAAAACTCAACAGTTACAAAAGGATTTCAAATTTCTAAACATATTTCAACTCAAGAATTTTTATGCATTCAATATGCACCATTCAAAGCCACATCATCACTTTTCAAACCTTTTCTGACTACGTTTGCTATTTTTCATGCATTTCATGATATATTTTGAGCTAAGATGACCCTGAATTGAAAAGCACTGCAAATGAACTCTGAAATGGTTGAAATTGGCATGGTATCATCATTTCACCCACATAGCATGTGCTAAAAAGTTGAGAGGGTTACGGCAAAAACTGGATGCACTTCGTGTACAAAATGAACAATCTCTTTCGAAGTGTCAGGGTTTTGGACGAAAACTCATCAGTTACAAAAGGATTTCAAATTTTTAAACATATTTCAACTCAAGAATTTTTATGCATTCAAAATGCACCATTCAAAGCCACATCATCACTTTTCAAACCTTTTCTGACTTCGTTTGCTATTTTTCATGCATTTCATGATATATTTTGAGCTAAGATGACCCTGCATTGAAAAGCACTACAAATGAACTCTGAAATGGTTGAAAGTTGGCATGGTATCATCATTTCACCCACATAGCATGTGCTAAAAAGTTGAGAGGGTTACGGCAAAAACTGGATGCACTTCGTGTACAAAATGAACAATCTCTTTCGAAGTGTCAGGGTTTTGGACGAAAACTCATCAGTTACAAAAGGATTTCAAATTTTTAAACATATTTCAACTCAAGAATTTTTATGCATTCAATATGCACCATTCAAAGCCACATCATCACTTTTCAAACATTTTCTGACTTCGTTTGCTATTTTTCTTGCATTTCATGATTTATTTTGAGCTAAGATGACCCTGAATTGAAAAGCACTGCAAATGAACTCTGAAATGGTTCAAAGTTGGCATGGTATCATCATTTCACCCACATAGCATGTGCTGAAAAGTTGAGAATGTTACGGCAAAAACTGGATGCACTTCGTGTACAAAATGAACAATCTCTTTCGAAGAGTCACGGTTTTGGACGAAAACTCAACAGTTACAAAAGGATTTCAAATTTCTAAACATATTTCAACTCAAGACCTTTTATGCATTCAATATGCACCATTCAAGCCACATCATCACTTTTCAAACCTTTTCTGACTTCATTTGCTATTTTTCATGCATTTCATGATTTATTTTGAGCTAAGATGACCCTGAATTGAAAAGCACTGCAAATGAACTCTGAAATGGTTGAAAGTTGGCATGGTATCATCATTTCACCCACATATCATGTGCTAAAAAGTTGAGAGGGTTACGCCAAAAACTGGTTGCAGTTCATGTACAAAATGAACAATCTCTTTCGAAGTGTCAGGGTTTTGGACGAAAACTCATCAGTTACAAAAGGATTTCAAATTTTTAAACATATTTCAACTCAAGACCTTTTATGCATTCAATATGCACCATTCAAAGCCACATCATAACTTTTCAAACCTTTTCTGACTTCGTTTGCTATTTTTCATGCATTTCATGATTTATTTTGAGCTAAGATGACCCTGAATTGAAAAGCACTGCAAATGAACTCTGAAATGGTTGAAAGTTGGCATGGTATCATCATTTCACCCACATAGCATGTGCTAAAAAGTAGAGAGGGTTACGACAAAAACTGGATGCACTTCGTGTACAAACTTAACAATCTCTTTCGAAGTGTCAGGGTTATGGACGAAAACTCATCAGTTACAAAAGGATTTCCAATTTTTAAACATATTTCAACTCAAGACTTTTTATGCATTCAATATGCACCATTCAAAGCCACATCATCACTTTTCAAACCTTTTCTGACTTCATTTGCTATTTTTCATGCATTTCATCATTTATTTTGAGGTAAGATGACCCTGAATTGAAAAGCACTGCAAATGAACTCTGAAATGGTTGAAAGTTGGCATGGTATCATCATTTCACCCACATAGCATGTGCTAAAAAGTTGAGAGGGTTACGGCAAAAACTGGATGCAGTTCGTGTACAAAATGAACAATCCCTTTCGAAGAGTCACGGTTTTGGACGAAAATTCAACAGTTACAAAAGGATTTCAAATTTCTAAACATATTTCAACTCAAGACCTTTTATGCATTCAATATGCACCATTCAAAGCCACATCATCACTTTTCAAACCTTTTCTGACTTCATTTGCTATTTTTCATGCATTTCATGATTTATTTTGAGCTAAGATGACCCTGAATTGAAAAGCACTGCAAATGAACTCTGAAATGGTTGAAAGTTGGCATGGTATCATCATTTCACCCACATAGCATGTGCTAAAAAGTTGAGAGGGTTACGGCTAAAACTGGATGCACTTTGTGTACAAAATGAACAATCTCTTTCGAAGTGTCAGGGTTTTGGACGAAAACTCATCAGTTACAAAAGGATTTCAAATTTTTAAACATATTTCAACTCAAGACTTTATATGCATTCAATATGCACCATTCAAAGCCACATCATCACTTTTCAAACCTTTTCTGACTTCGTTTGCTATTTTTCATGCATTTCATGATTTATTTTGAGCTAAGATGACCCTGAATTGAAAAGCACTGCAAATGAACTCTGAAATGCTTGAAAGTTGGCATGGTATCACCATTTCACACACATAGCATGTGCTAAAAAGTTGAGAGGGTTACGGCAAAAACTGGATGCACTTCGTGTACAAAATGAACACTCTCTTCCGAAGTGTCACGGTTTTGGACGAAAACTCATCAGTTACAAAAGGATTTCAAATTTCTAAACATATTTGAACTCAAGACCTTTTATTCATTAAATATGCACCATTCAAGCCACATCATCACTTTTCAAACCTTTTCTGACTTCATTTGCTATTTTTCATGCATTTCATGATTTATTTTGAGCTAAGATGACCCTGAATTGAAAAGCACTGCAAATGAACTCTGAAATGGTTGAAAGTTGGCATGTTATCATCATTTTACCCACATAGCATGTGCTAAAAAGTTGAGAGGGTTACGGCAAAAACTGGATGCACTTCGTGTACAAAATGAACAATCTCTTTCGAAGTGTCTGGGTTTTGGACGAAAACTCAACAGTTACAAAAGGATTTCAAATTTCTAAACATATTTCAACTCAAGAATTTTTATGCATTCAATATGCACCATTCAAAGCCACATCATCACTTTTCAAACCTTTTCTGACTTCGTTTGCTATTTTTCATGCATTTCATGATATATTTTGAGCTAAGATGACCCTGAATTGAAAAGCACTGCAAATGAACTCTGAAATGGTTAAAAGTTGGCATGGTATCATCATTTCACCCACATAGCATGTGCTAAAAAGTTGAGAGGGTTACGGCAAAAACTGGATGCACTTCGTGTACAAAATGAACAATCTCTTTCGAAGTGTCAGGGTTTTGGACGAAAACTCATCAGTTACAAAAGGATTTCAAATTTTGAAACATATTTCAACTCAAGAATTTTTATGCATTCAAAATGCACCATTCAAAGCCACATCATCACTTTTCAAACCTTTTCTGACTTCGTTTGCTATTTTTCATGCATTTCATGATATATTTTGAGCTAAGATGACCCTGCATTGAAAAGCACTGCAAATGAACTCTGAAATGGTTGAAAGTTGGCATGGTATCATCATTTCACCCACATAGCATGTGCTAAAAAGTTGAGAGGGTTACGGCAAAAACTGGATGCACTTCGTGTACAAAATGAACAATCTCTTTCGAAGTGTCAGGGTTTTGGACGAAAACTCATCAGTTACAAAAGGATTTCAAATTTTTAAACATATTTCAACTCAAGAATTTTTATGCATTCAATATGCACCATTCAAAGCCACATCATCACTTTTCAAACCTTTTCTGACTTCGTTTGCTATTTTTCATGCATTTCATGATTTATTTTGAGCTAAGATGACCCTGAATTGAAAAGCACTGCAAATGAACTCTGAAATGCTTGAAAGTTGGCATGGTATCATCATTTCACCCACATAGCATGTGCTAAAAAGTTGAGAGGGTTACGGCAAAAACTGGATGCACTTCGTGTACAAAATGAACAATCTCTTCCGAAGTGTCACGGTTTTGGACGAAAACTCATCAGTTACAAAAGGATTTCAAATTTCTAAACATATTTGAACTCAAGACCTTTTATTCATTCAATATGCACCATTCAAGCCACATCATCACTTTTCAAACCTTTTCTGACTTCATTTGCTATTTTTCATGCATTTCATGATTTATTTTGAGCTAAGATGACCCTGAATTGAAAAGCACTGCAAATGAACTCTGAAATGGTTGAAAGTTGGCATGTTATCATCATTTCACCCACATAGCATGTGCTAAAAAGTTGAGAGGGTTACGGCAAAAACTGGATGCACTTCGTGTACAAAATGAACAATCTCTTTCGAAGTGTCAGGGTTTTGGACGAAAACTCAACAGTTACAAAAGGATTTCAAATTTCTAAACATATTTCAACTCAAGAATTTTTATGCATTCAATATGCACCATTCAAAGCCACATCATCACTTTTCAAACCTTTTCTGACTTCGTTTGCTATTTTTCATGCATTTCATGATATATTTTGAGCTAAGATGACCCTGAATTGAAAAGCACTGCAAATGAACTCTGAAATGGTTGAAAGTTGGCATGGTATCATCATTTCACCCACATAGCATGTGCTAAAAAGTTGAGAGGGTTACGGCAAAAACTGGATGCACTTCGTGTACAAAATGAACAATCTCTTTCGAAGTGTCAGGGTTTTGGACGAAAACTCATCAGTTACAAAAGGATTTCAAATTTTTAAACATATTTCAACTCAAGAATTTTTATGCATTCAAAATGCACCATTCAAAGCCACATCATCACTTTTCAAACCTTTTCTGACTTCGTTTGCTATTTTTCATGCATTTCATGATATATTTTGAGCTAAGATGACCCTGCATTGAAAAGCACTGCAAATGAACTCTGAAATGGTTGAAAGTTGGCATGGTATCATCATTTCACCCACATAGCATGTGCTAAAAAGTTGAGAGGGTTACGGCAAAAACTGGATGCACTTCGTGTACAAAATGAACAATCTCTTTCGAAGTGTCAGGGTTTTGGACGAAAACTCATCAGTTACAAAAGGATTTCAAATTTTTAAACATATTTCAACTCAAGAATTTTTATGCATGCAATATGCACCATTCAAAGCCACATCATCACTTTTCAAACCTTTTCTGACTTCGTTTGCTATTTTTCATGCATTTCATGATTTATTTTGAGCTAAGATGACCCTGAATTGAAAAGCACTGCAAATGAACTCTGAAATGGTTGAAAGTTGGCATGGTATCATCATTTCACCCACATAGCATGTGCTGAAATGTTGAGAATGTTACGGCAAAAACTGGATGCACTTCGTGTACAAAATGAACAATCTCTTTCGAAGAGTCACGGTTTTGGACGAAAACTCAACAGTTACAAAAGGATTTCAAATTTCTAAACATATTTCAACTCAAGACCTTTTATGCATTCAATATGCACCATTCAAGCCACATCATCACTTTTCAAACCTTTTCTGACTTCATTTGCTATTTTTCATGCATTTCATGATTTATTTTGAGCTAAGATGACCCTGAATTGAAAAGCACTGCAAATGAACTCTGAAATGGTTGAAAGTTGGCATGGTATCATCATTTCACCCACATATCATGTGCTAAAAAGTTGAGAGGGTTACGCCAAAAACTGGTTGCAGTTCATGTACAAAATGAACAATCTCTTTCGAAGTGTCAGGGTTTTGGACGAAAACTCATCAGTTACAAAAGAATTTCAAATTTTTAAACATATTTCAACTCAAGACCTTTTATGCATTCAATATGCACCATTCAAAGCCACATCATAACTTTTCAAACCTTTTCTGACTTCGTTTGCTATTTTTCATGCATTTCATGATTTATTTTGAGCTAAGATGACCCTGAATTGAAAAGCACTGCAAATGAACTCTGAAATGGTTGAAAGTTGGCATGGTATCATCATTTCACCCACATAGCATGTGCTAAAAAGTAGAGAGGGTTACGGCAAAAACTGGATGCACTTCGTGTACAAAATGAACAATCTCTTTCGAAGTGTCAGGGTTATGGACGAAAACTCATCAGTTACAAAAGGATTTCCAATTTTTAAACATATTTCAACTCAAGACTTTTTATGCATTCAATATGCACCATTCAAAGCCACATCATCACTTTTCAAACCTTTTCTGACTTCATTTGCTATTTTTCATGCATTTCATCATTTATTTTGAGGTAAGATGACCCTGAATTGAAAAGCACTGCAAATGAACTCTGAAATGGTTGAAAGTTGGCATGGTATCATCATTTCACACACATAGCATGTGCTAAAAAGTTGAGAGGGTTACGGCAAAAACTGGATGCAGTTCGTGTACAAAATGAACAATCCCTTTCGAAGAGTCACGGTTTTGGACGAAAATTCAACAGTTACAAAAGGATTTCAAATTTCTAAACATATTTCAACTCAAGACCTTTTATGCATTCAATATGCACCATTCAAAGCCACATCATCACTTTTCAAACCTTTTCTGACTTCATTTGCTATTTTTCATGCATTTCATGATTTATTTTGAGCCAAGATGACCCTGAATTGAAAAGCACTGCAAATGAACTCTGAAATGGTTGAAAGTTGGCATGGTATCATCATTTCACCCACATAGCATGTGCTAAAAAGTTGAGAGGGTTACGGCTAAAACTGGATGCACTTTGTGTACAAAATGAACAATCTCTTTCGAAGTGTCAGGGTTTTGGACGAAAACTCATCAGTTACAAAAGGATTTCAAATTTTTAAACATATTTCAACTCAAGACTTTATATGCATTCAATATGCACCATTCAAAGCCACATCATCACTTTTCAAACCTTTTCTGACTTCGTTTGCTATTTTTCATGCATTTCATGATTTATTTTGAGCTAAGATGACCCTGAATTGAAAAGCACTGCAAATGAACTCTGAAATGCTTGAAAGTTGGCATGGTATCATCATTTCACCCACATAGCATGTGCTAAAAAGTTGAGAGGGTTACGGCAAAAACTGGATGCACTTCGTGTACAAAATGAACAATCTCTTCCGAAGTGTCACGGTTTTGGACGAAAACTCATCAGTTACAAAAGGATTTCAAATTTCTAAACATATTTGAACTCAAGACCTTTTATTCATTCAATATGCACCATTCAAGCCACATCATCACTTTTCAAACCTTTTCTGACTTCATTTGCTATTTTTCATGCATTTCATGATTTATTTTGAGCAAAGATGACCCTGAATTGAAAAGCACTGCAAATGAACTCTGAAATGGTTGAAAGTTGGCATGTTATCATCATTTCACCCACATAGCATGTGCTAAAAAGTTGAGAGGGTTACGGCAAAAACTGGATGCACTTCGTGTACAAAATGAACAATCTCTTTCGAAGTGTCAGGGTTTTGGATGAAAACTCATCAGTTACAAAAGGATTTCAAATTTCTAAACATATTTCAACTCAAGAGCTTTTATGCATTCAATATGCACCATTCAAAGCCACATCATCACTTTTCAAACCTTTTCTGACTTCATTTGCTATTTTTCATGCATTTCATGATTTATTTTGAGCTAAGATGACCCTGAATTTAAAAGCACTGCAAATCAACTCTGAAATGGTTAAAAGTTGGCATGGTATCATCATTTCACCCACATAGCTTGTGCTAAAAAGTTGAGAGGGTTACGGCAAAAACTGGATGCACTTCGTGTACAAAATGAACAATCTCTTTCGAAGTGTCACGGTTTTGGACGAAAACTCATCAGTTACAAAAGGATTTCAAATTTGTAAACATATTTCAACTCAAGACCTTTTATGCATTCAATATGCACCAATAAAAGCCACATCATCACTTTTCAAACCTTTTCTGACTTCATTTGCTATTTTTCATGCATTTCATGATTTATTTTGAGCTAAGATGACCCTGAATTGAAAAGCACTGCAAATGAACTCTGAAATGGTTGAAGGTCGGCATGGTATCATCATTTCACCCACATAGCATGTGCTAAAAAGTTGAGAGGGTTACGGCAAAAACTGGACGCACTTCGTGTACAAAATGAACAATCTCTTTCGAAATGTTTGGGTATTGGACGAAAACTCATCAGTTACAAAAGGATTTCAAATTTTTAAACATATTTCAACTCAAGACTTTTTATGCATTCAATATGCACCATTCAAAGCCACATCATCACTTTTCAAACCTTTTCTGACTTCATTTGCTATTTTTCATGCATTTCATGATTTATTTTGAGCTAAGATGACCCTGAATTGAAAAGCACTGCAAATGAACTCTGAAATGGTTGAAAGTTGGCATGGTATCATCATTTCACCCACATAGCATGTGCTAAAAAGTTGAGAGGGTTACGGCAAAAACTGGATACACTTCGGGTACAAAATGAACAATCTCTTTCGAAGTGTCAGGGTTATGGACGAAAACTCATCAGTTACAAAAGGATTTCCAATTTTTAAACATATTTCAACTCAAGACTTTTTATGCATTCAATATGCACCATTCAAAGCCACATCATCACTTTTCAAACCTTTTCTGACTTCATTTGCTATTTTTCATGCATTTCATCATTTATTTTGAGCTAAGATGACCCTGAATTGAAAAGCACTGCAAATGAACTCTGAAATGGTTGAAAGTTGGCATGGTATCATCATTTCACCCACATAGCATGTGCTAAAAAGTTGAGAGGGTTACGGCAAAAACTGGATGCAGTTCGTGTACAAAATGAACAATCTCTTTCGAAGAGTCACGGTTTTGGACGAAAACTCAACAGTTACAAAAGGATTTCAAATTTCTAAACATATTTCAACTCAAGACCTTTTATGCATTCAATATGCACCATTCAAAGCCACATCATCACTTTTCAAACCTTTTCTGACTTCATTTGCTATTTTTCATGCATTTCATGATTTATTTTGAGCTAAGATGACCCTGAATTGAAAAGCACTGCAAATGAACTCTGAAATGGTTGAAAGTTGGCATGGTATCATCATTTCACCCACATAGCATGCGCTAAAAAGTTGAGAGGGTTACGGCAAAAACTGGATGCACTTCGTGTACAAAATGAACAATCTCTTTCGAAATGTTAGGGTTTTGGACGAAAACTCATCAGTTACAAAAGGATTTCAAATTTTTAAACATATTTCAACTCAAGACTTTTTATGGATTCAATATGCACCATTCAAAGCCACATCATCACTTTTCAAACCTTTTCTGACTTCATTTGCTATTTTTCATGCATTTCATCATTTATTTTGAGCTAAGATGACCCTGAATTGAAAAGCACTGCAAATGAACTCTGAAATGGTAGAAAGTTGGCATGGTATCATAATTTCACCCACATAGCATGTGCTAAAAAGTTGAGAGGGTTACGGCAAAAACTGGATGCAGTTCGTGTACAAAATGAACAATCTCTTTCGAAGTGTCAGGGTTTTGGACGAAAACTCATCAGTTACAAAAGGATTTCAAATTTTTAAACATATTTCAACTCAAGACTTTTTATGCATTCAATATGCACCATTCAAAGCCACATCATCACTTTTCAAACCTTTTCTGACTTCATTTGCTATTTTTCATGCATTTCATCATTTATTTTGAGCTAAGATGACCCTGAATTGAAAAGCACTGCAAATGAACTCTGAAATGGTTGAAAGTTGGCATGGTATCATAATTTCACCCACATAGCATGTGCTAAAAAGTTGAGAGGGTTATGGCAAAAACTGGATGCAGTTCGTGTACAAAATGAACAATCTCTTTCGAAGTGTCACGGTTTTGGACGAAAACTCATCAGTTACAAAAGGATTTCAAATTTGTAAACATATTTCAACTCAAGACCTTTTATGCATTCAATATGCACCAATAAAAGCCACATCTTCACTTTTCAAACCTTTTCTGACTTCATTTGCTATTTTTCATGCATTTCATGATTTATTTTGAGCTAAGATGACCCTGAATTGAAAAGCACTGCAAATGAACTCTGAAATGGTTGAAGGTCGGCATGGTATCATCATTTCACCCACATAGCATGTGCTAAAAAGTTGAGAGGGTTACGACAAAAACTGGATGCACTTCGTGTACAAAATGAACAATCTCTTTCGAAATGTTAGGGTTTTGGACGAAAACTCATCAATTACAAAAGGATTTCAAATTTTTAAACATATTTCAACTCAAGACATTTTATGCATTCAATATGCACCATTCAAAGCCACATCATCACTTTTCAAACATTTTCTGACTTCATTTGCTATTTTTCATGCATTTCATGATTTATTTTGAGCTAAGATGACCCTGAATTGAAAAGCACTGCAAATGAACTCTGAAATGGTTGAAAGTCGGCATGGTATCATCATTTCACCCACATAGCATGTGCTAAAAAGTTGAGAGGGTTACGGCAAAAACTGGATGCACTTCCTGTACAAAATGAACAATCTCTTTCGAAATGTTAGGGTTTTGGACGAAAACTCATCAGTTACAAAATCATTTCAAAATTTTAAACATATTTCAACTCAAGACTTTTTATGCATTAAATATGCACCATTCAAAGCCACATCATCACTTTTCAAACCTTTTCTGACTTCGTTTGCTATTTTTCATGCATTTCATGATTTATTTTGAGCTAAGATGACCCTGAATTGAAAAGCACTGCAAATGAACTCTGAAATGGTTGAAAGTTGGCATGGTATCATCATTTCACCCACATAGCATGTGCTAAAAAGTTGAGAGGGTTACGGCAAAAACTGGATGCACTTCGTGTACAAAATGAACAATCTCTTTCGAAATGTTTGGGTTTTGGACGAAAACTCATCAGTTACAAAAGGATTTCAAATTTTTAAACATATTTCAACTCAAGACTTTTTATGCATTCAATATGCACCATTCAAAGCCACATCATCACTTTTCAAACCTTTTCTGACTTCATTTGCTATTTTTCATGCATTTCATGATTTATTTTGAGCTAAGATGACCCTGAATTGAAAAGCACTGCAAATGAACTCTGAAATGGTTGAAAGTTGGCATGGTATCATCATTTCACCCACATAGCATGTGCTAAAAAGTTGACAGGGTTACGGCAAAAACTGGATGCACTTCGTGTATAAAATGAACAATCTCTTTCGAAGTGTCAGGGTTTTGCACGAAAACTCATCATTTACAAAAGGATTTCAAATTTTTAAACATATTTCAACTCAAGACTTTTTATGCATTCAATATGCACCATTCAAAGCCACATCATCACTTTTCAAACCTTTTCTGACTTCATTTGCTATTTTTCATGCATTTCATCATTTATTTTGAGCTAAGATGACCCTGAATTGAAAAGCACTGCAAATGAACTCTGAAATGGTTGAAAGTTGGCATGGTATCATAATTTCACCCACATAGCATGTGCTAAAAAGTTGAGAGGGTTACGGCAAAAACTGGATGCAGTTCGTGTACAAAATGAACAATCTCTTTCGAAGTGTCACGGTTTTGGACGAAAACTCATCAGTTACAAAAGGATTTCAAATTTGTAAACATATTTCAACTCAAGACCTTTTATGCATTCAATATGCACCAATAAAAGCCACATCATCACTTTTCAAACCTTTTCTGACTTCATTTGCTATTTTTCATGCATTTCATGATTTATTTTGAGCTAAGATGACCCTGAATTGAAAAGCACTGCAAATGAACTCTGAAATGGTTGAAGGTCGGCATGGTATCATCATTTCACCCACATAGCATGTGCTAAAAAGTTGAGAGGGTTACGGCAAAAACTGGATGCACTTCGTGTACAAAATGAACAATCTCTTTCGAAATGTTAGGGTTTTGGACGAAAACTCATCAGTTACAAAAGGATTTCAAATTTTTAAACATATTTCAACTCAAGACATTTTATGCATTCAATATGCACCATTCAAAGCCACATCATCACTTTTCAAACCTTTTCTGACTTCATTTGCTATTTTTCATGCATTTCATGATTTATTTTGAGCTAAGATGACCCTGAATTGAAAAGCACTGCAAATGAACTCTGAAATGGTTGAAAGTTGGCATGGTATCATCATTTCACCCACATAGCATGTCTAAAAAGTTGAGAGGGTTACGGCAAAAACTGGATGCACTTCGTGTACAAAATGAACAATCTCTTTCGAAGTGTCAGGGTTATGGACGAAAACTCATCAGTTACAAAAGGATTTCCAATTTTTAAACATATTTCAACTCAAGACTTTTTATGCATTCAATATGAACCATTCAAAGCCACATCATCACTTTTCAAACCTTTTCTGACTTCATTTGCTATTTTTCATGCATTTCATGATTTATTTTGAGCTAAGATGACCCTGAATTGAAAAGCACTGCAAATGAAATCTGAAATGGTTGAAAGTTGGCATGGTATTATCATTTCACCCACATAGCATGTGCTAAAAAGTTGAGAGGGTTACGGCAAAAACTGGATGCAGTTCGTGTACAAAATGACCAATCTCTTTCGAAGAGTCACGGTTTTGGACGAAAACTCAACAGTTACAAAAGGATTTCAAATTTCTAAACATATTTCAAGTCAAGACCTTTTATGCATTCAATATGCACCATTCAAAGCCACATCATCACTTTTCAAACCTTTTCTGACTTCATTTGCTATTTTTCATGCATTTCATGATTTATTTTGAGCTAAGATGACCCTGAATTGAAAAGCACTGCAAATGAACTCTGAAATGGTTGAAAGTTGGCATGGTATCATCATTTCACCCACATAGCATGCGCTAAAAAGTTGAGAGGGTTACGGCAAAAACTGGATGCACTTCGTGTACAAAATGAACAATCTCTTTCGAAATGTTTGGGTTTTGGACGAAAACTCATCAGTTACAAAAGGATTTCAAATTTTTAAACATATTTCAACTCAAGACTTTTTATGCATTCAATATGCACCATTCAAAGCCACATCATCACTTTTCAAACCTTTTCTGACTTCATTTGCTATTTTTCATGCATTTCATGATTTATTTTGAGCTAAGATGACCCTGAATTGAAAAGCACTGCAAATGAACTCTGAAATGGTTGAAAGTTGGCATGGTATCATCATTTCACCCACATAGCATGTGCTCAAAAGTTGAGAGGGTTACGGCAAAAACTGGATGCACTTCGTGTACAAAATGAACAATCTCTTTCGAAGTGTCAGGGTTTTGTACGAAAACTCATCAGTTACAAAAGGATTTCAAATTTTTAAACATATTTCAACTCAAGACTTTTTATGCATTCAATATGCACCATTCAAAGCCACATCATCACTTTTCAACCTTTTCTGACTTCATTTGCTATTTTTCATGCATTTCATCATTTATTTTGAGCTAAGATGACCCTGAATTGAAAAGCACTGCAAATGAACTCTGAAATGGTTGAAAGTTGGCATGGTATCATAATTTCACCCACATAGCATGTGCTAAAAAGTTGAGAGGGTTACGGCAAAAACTGGATGCAGTTCGTGTAAAAATGAACAATCTCTTTCGAAGAGTCACGGTTTTGGACGAAAACTCAACAGTTACAAAAGGATTTCAAATTTCTAAACATATTTCAACTCAAGACCTTTTATGCATTCAATATACACCATTCAAAGCCACATCATCACTTTTCAAACCTTTTCTGACTTCATTTGCTATTTTTCATGCATTTCATGATTTATTTTGAGCTAAGATGACCCTGAATTGAAAAGCACTGCAAATGAACTCTGAAATGGTTTAAAGTTGGCATGGTATCATCATTTCACCCACATAGCATGCGCTAAAAAGTTGAGAGGGTTACGGCAAAAACTGGATGCACTTCGTGTACAAAATGAACAATCTCTTTCGAAATGTTTGGGTTTTGGACAAAAACTCATCAGTTACAAAAGGATTTCAAATTTTTAAACATATTTCAACTCAAGACTTTTTATGCATTCAATATGCACCATTCAAAGCCACATCATCACTTTTCAAACCTTTTCTGACTTCGTTTGCTATTTTTCATGCATTTCATGATTTATTTTGAGCTAAGATGACCCTGAATTGAAAAGCACTGCAAATGAAATCTGAAATGGTTGAAAGTTGGCATGGTATCATCATTTCACCCACATAGCATGTTCTCAAAAGTTGAGAGGGTTACGGCAAAAACTGGATGCACTTCGTGTACAAAATGAACAATCTCTTTCGAAGTGTCAGGGTTTTGGACGAAAACTCATCAGTTACAAAAGGATTTCAAATTTTTAAACATATTTGAACTCAAGACTTTTTATGCATTCAATATGCACCATTCAAAGCCACATCATCACTTTTCAAACCTTTTCTGACTTGATTTGCTATTTTTCATGCATTTCATCATTTATTTTGAGCTAAGATGACCCTGAATTGAAAAGCACTGCAAATGAACTCTGAAATGGTTGAAAGTTGGCATGGTATCATAATTTCACCCACATAGCATGTGCTAAAAAGTTGAGAGGGTTACGGCAAAAACTGGATGCAGTTCGTGTACAAAATGAACAATCTCTTTCGAAGAGTCACGGTTTTGGACGAAAACACAACAGTTACAAAAGGATTCCAAATTTCTAAACATATTTCAACTCAAGACCTTTTATGCATTCAATATGCACCATTCAAAGCCACATCATCACTTTTTAAACCATTTCTGACTTCATTTGCTATTTTTCATGCATTTCATGATTTATTTTGAGCTAAGATGACCCTGAATTGAAAAGCACTGCAAATGAACTCTGAAATGGTTGAAAGTCGGCATGGTATCATCATTTCACCCACATAGCATGTGCTAAAAAGTTGAGAGGGTTACGGCAAAAACTGGATGCACTTCCTGTACAAAATGAACAATCTCTTTCGAAATGTTAGGGTTTTGGACGAAAACTCATCAGTTACAAAATCATTTCAAAATTTTAAACATATTTCAACTCAAGACTTTTTATGCATTCAATATGCACCATTCAAAGCCACATCATCACTTTTCAAACCTTTTCTGACTTCGTTTGCTATTTTTCATGCATTTCATGATTTATTTTGAGCTAAGATGACCCTGAATTGAAAAGCACTGCAAATGAACTCTGAAATGGTTGAAATTGGCATGGTATCATAATTTCACCCACATAGCATGTGCTAAAAAGTTGAGAGGGTTACGGCAAAAACTGGATGCACTTTGTGTACAAATTGAACAATCTCTTTCGAAGTGTCAGGGTTTTGGACGAAAACTCATCAGTTACAAAAGGATTTCAAAATTTTAAACATCTTTCAACTCAAGACTTTATATGCATTCAATATGCACCATTCAAAGCCACATCATCACTTTTCAAACCTTTTCTGACTTCATTTGCTATTTTTCATGCATTTCATCATTTATTTTGAGCTAAGATGACCCTGAATTGAAAAGCACTACAAATGAACTCTGAAATGGTTGAAAGTTGGCATGGTATCATCATTTCACCCACATAGAATGTGCTAAAATGTTGAGAGGGTTACGGCAAAAACTGGATGCAGTTCGTGTACAAAATGAACAATCTCTTTCGAAGAGTCACGGTTTTGGACGAAAACACAACAGTTACAAAAGGATTTCAAATTTCTAAACATATTTCAACTCAACACCTTTTATGCATTCAATATGCACCATTCAAAGCCACATCATCACTTTTTAAACCTTTTCTGACTTCATTTGCTATTTTTCATGCATTTCATCATTTATTTTGAGCTAAGATGACCCTGAATTGAAAAGCACTGCAAATGAACTCTGAAATGGTTGAAAGTCGGCATGGTATCATCATTTCACCCACATAGCATGTGCTAAAAAGTTGAGAGGGTTACGGCAAAAACTGGATGCACTTCCTGTACAAAATGAACAATCTCTTTCAAAATGTTAGGGTTTTGGACGAAAACTCATCAGTTACAAAATCATTTCAAAATTTTAAACATATTTCAACTCAAGACTTTTTATGCATTCAATATGCACCATTCAAAGCCACATCATCACTTTTCAAACCTTTTCTGACTTCGTTTGCTATTTTTCATGCATTTCATGATTTATTTTGAGCTAAGATGACCCTGAATTGAAAAGCACTGCAAATGAACTCTGAAATGGTTGAAAGTTGGCATGGTATCATAATTTCACCCACATAGCATGTGCTAAAAAGTTGAGAGGGTTACGGCAAAAACTGGATGCAGTTCGTGTACAAAATGAACAATCTCTTTCGAAGAGTCACGGTTTTGGACGAAAACACAACAGTTACAAAAGGATTCCAAATTTCTAAACATATTTCAACTCAAGACCTTTTATGCATTCAATATGCACCATTCAAAGCCACATCATCACTTTTTAAACCATTTCTGACTTCATTTGCTATTTTTCATGCATTTCATGATTTATTTTGAGCTAAGATGACCCTGAATTGAAAAGCACTGCAAATGAACTCTGAAATGGTTGAAAGTCGGCATGGTATCATCATTTCACCCACATAGCATGTGCTAAAAAGTTGAGAGGGTTACGGCAAAAACTGGATGCACTTCCTGTACAAAATGAACAATCTCTTTCGAAATGTTAGGGTTTTGGACGAAAACTCATCAGTTACAAAATCATTTCAAAATTTTAAACATATTTCAACTCAAGACTTTTTATGCATTCAATATGCACCATTCAAAGCCACATCATCACTTTTCAAACCTTTTCTGACTTCGTTTGCTATTTTTCATGCATTTCATGATTTATTTTGAGCTAAGATGACCCTGAATTGAAAAGCACTGCAAATGAACTCTGAAATGGTTGAAATTGGCATGGTATCATAATTTCACCCACATAGCATGTGCTAAAAAGTTGAGAGGGTTACGGCAAAAACTGGATGCACTTTGTGTACAAATTGAACAATCTCTTTCGAAGTGTCAGGGTTTTGGACGAAAACTCATCAGTTACAAAAGGATTTCAAAATTTTAAACATCTTTCAACTCAAGACTTTATATGCATTCAATATGCACCATTCAAAGCCACATCATCACTTTTCAAACCTTTTCTGACTTCATTTGCTATTTTTCATGCATTTCATCATTTATTTTGAGCTAAGATGACCCTGAATTGAAAAGCACTACAAATGAACTCTGAAATGGTTGAAAGTTGGCATGGTATCATCATTTCACCCACATAGAATGTGCTAAAATGTTGAGAGGGTTATGGCAAAAACTGGATGCAGTTCGTGTACAAAATGAACAATCTCTTTCGAAGAGTCACGGTTTTGGACGAAAACACAACAGTTACAAAAGGATTTCAAATTTCTAAACATATTTCAACTCAAGACCTTTTATGCATTCAATATGCACCATTCAAAGCCACATCATCACTTTTTAAACCTTTTCTGACTTCATTTGCTATTTTTCATGCATTTCATCATTTATTTTGAGCTAAGATGACCCTGAATTGAAAAGCACTGCAAATGAACTCTGAAATGGTTGAAAGTCGGCATGGTATCATCATTTCACCCACATAGCATGTGCTAAAAAGTTGAGAGGGTTACGGCAAAAACTGGATGCACTTCCTGTACAAAATGAACAATCTCTTTCGAAATGTTAGGGTTTTGGACGAAAACTCATCAGTTACAAAATCATTTCAAAATTTTAAACATATTTCAACTCAAGACTTTTTATGCATTCAATATGCACCATTCAAAGCCACATCATCACTTTTCAAACCTTTTCTGACTTCGTTTGCTATTTTTCATGCATTTCATGATTTATTTTGAGCTAAGATGACCCTGAATTGAAAAGCACTGCAAATGAACTCTGAAATGGTTGAAAGTTGGCATGGTATCATAATTTCACCCACATAGCATGTGCTAAAAAGTTGAGAGGGTTACGGCAAAAACTGGATGCACTTTGTGTACAAATTGAACAATCTCTTTCGAAGTGTCAGGGTTTTGGACGAAACCTCATCAGTTACAAAAGGATTTCAAAATTTTAAACATCTTTCAACTCAAGACTTTATATGCATTCAATATGCACCATTCAAAGCCACATCATCACTTTTCAAACCTTTTCTGACTTCATTTGCTATTTTTCATGCATTTCATCATTTATTTTGAGCTAAGATGACCCTGAATTGAAAAGCACTACAAATGAACTCTGAAATGGTTGAAAGTTGGCATGGTATCATCATTTCACCCACATAGAATGTGCTAAAAAGTTGAGAGGGTTACGGCAAAAACTGGATGCAGTTCGTGTACAAAATGAACAATCTCTTTCGAAGAGTCACGGTTTTGGACGAAAACACAACAGTTACAAAAGGATTTCAAATTTCTAAACATATTTCAACTCAAGACCTTTTATGCATTCAATATGCACCATTCAAAGCCACATCATCACTTTTTAAACCTTTTCTGACTTCATTTGCTATTTTTCATGCATTTCATCATTTATTTTGAGCTAAGATGACCCTGAATTGAAAAGCACTGCAAATGAACTCTGAAATGGTTGAAAGTCGGCATGGTATCATCATTTCACCCACATAGCATGTGCTAAAAAGTTGAGAGGGTTACGGCAAAAACTGGATGCACTTCGTGTACAAAATGAACAATCTCTTTCGAAATGTTAGGGTTTTGGACGAAAACTCATCAGTTATAAAATCATTTCAAATTTTTAAACATATTTCAACTCCAGACTTTTTATGCATTCAATATGCACCATTCAAAGCCACATCATCACTTTTCAAACCTTTTCTGAGTTCGTTTGCTATTTTTCATGCATTTCATGATTTATTTTGAGCTAAGATGACCCTGAATTGAAAAGCATAGCAAATGAACTCTGAAATGGTTGAAAGTTGGCATGGTATCATCATTTCACCCACATAGCATGTGCTAAAAAGTTGAGAGGGTTACGGCAAAAACTGGATGCACTTCGTGTACAAAATGAACAATCTCTTTCGAAGTGTCAGGGTTATGGACGAAAACTCATCAGTTACAAAAGGATTTCAAATTTTTAAACATATTTCAACTCAAGACTTTTTATGCATTCAATATGCACCATTCAAAGCCACATCATCACTTTTCAAACCTTTTCTGACTTCATTTGCTATTTTACATGCATTTCATCATTTATTTTGAGCTAAGATGACCCTGAATTGAAAAGCACTGCAAATGAACTCTGAAATGGTTGAAAGTTGGCATGGTATCATCATTTCACCCACATAGCTTGTGCTAAAAAGTTGAGAGGGTTACGGCAAAAACTGGATGTAGTTCGTGTACAAAATGAACAATCTCTTTCGAAGAGTCACGGTTTTGGACGAAAACTCAACAGTTACAAAAGGATTTCAAATTTCTAAACATATTTCAACTCAGGACCTTTTATGCATTCAATATGCACCATTCAAAGCCACATCATCACTTTTCAAACCTTTTCTGACTTCATTTGCTATTTTTCATGCATTTCATCATTTATTTTGAGCTAAGATGACCCTGAATTGAAAAGCACTGCAAATGAACTCTGAAATGGTTGAAAGTCGGCATGGTATCATCATTTCACCCACATAGCATGTGCTAAAAAGTTGAGAGGGTTACGGCAAAAACTGGATGCACTTCGTGTACAAAATGAACAATCTCTTTCGAAATGTTAGGGTTTTGGACGAAAACTCATCAGTTATAAAATCATTTCAAATTTTTAAACATATTTCAACTCAAGACTTTTTATGCATTCAATATGCACCATTCAAAGCCACATCATCACTTTTCAAACCTTTTCTGACTTCGTTTGCTATTTTTCATGCATTTCATGATTTATTTTGAGCTAAGATGACCCTGAATTGAAAAGCACAGCAAATGAACTCTGAAATGGTTGAAAGTTGGCATGGTATCATCATTTCACCCACATAGCATGTGCTAAAAAGTTGAGAGGGTTACGGCAAAAACTGGATGCACTTCGTGTACAAAATGAACAATCTCTTTCGAAGTGTCAGGGTTATGGACGAAAACTCATCAGTTACAAAAGGATTTCAAATTTTTAAACATATTTCAACTCAAGACTTTTTATGCATTCAATATGCACCATTCAAAGCCACATCATCACTTTTCAAACCTTTTCTGACTTCATTTGCTATTTTACATGCATTTCATCATTTATTTTGAGCTAAGATGACCCTGAATTGAAAAGCACTGCAAATGAACTCTGAAATGGTTGAAAGTTGGCATGGTATCATCATTTCACCCACATAGCTTGTGCTAAAAAGTTGAGAGGGTTACGGCAAAAACTGGATGTAGTTCGTGTACAAAATGAACAATCTCTTTCGAAGAGTCACGGTTTTGGACGAAAACTCAACAGTTACAAAAGGATTTCAAATTTCTAAACATATTTCAACTCAAGACCTTTTATGCATTCAATATGCACCATTCAAAGCCACATCATCACTTTTCAAACCTTTTCTGACTTCATTTGCTATTTTTCATGCATTTCATGATTTATTTTGAGCTAAGATGACCCTGAATTGAAAAGCACTGCAAATGAACTCTGAAATGGTTGAAAGTTGGCATGGTATCATCATTTCACCCACATAGCATGTGCTAAAAAGTTGAGAGGGTTACAGCAAAAACTGGATGCACTTCATGTACAAAATGAACAATCTCTTTCGAAATGTTAGGGTTTTGGACGAAAACTCATCAGTTACAAAAGGATTTCAAATTTTTAAACATATTTCAACTCAAGACTTTTTATGCATTCAATATGCACAACTCACAGCCACATCATCACTTTTCAAACCTTTTCTGACTTCATTTGCTATTTTTCATGCATTTCATGATTTATTTTGAGCTAAGATGACCCTGAATTGAAAAGCACTGCAAATGAACTCTGAAATGGTTGAAAGTTGGCATGGTATCATCATTTCACCCACATAGCATGTGCTAAAAAGTTGAGAGGGTTACGGCAAAAACTGGATGCACTTCGTGTACAAAATGAACAATCTCTTTCGAAGTGTCAGGGTTTTGGACGAAAACTCATCAGTTACAAAAGGATTTCAAATTTTTAAACATATTTCAACTCAAGACTTTTTATGCATTAAATATGCACCATTCAAAGCCACATCATCACTTTTCAAACCTTTTCTGACTTCATTTGCTATTTTTCATGCATTTCATCATTTATTTTGAGCTAAGATGACCCTGAATTGAAAAGCACTGCAAATGAACTCTGAAATGGTTGAAAGTTGGCATGGTATCATCATTTCACCCACATAGCATGTGCTAAAAAGTTGAGAGGGTTACGGCAAAAACTGGATGCAGTTCGTGTACAAAATGAACAATCTCTTTCGAAGAGTCACAGTTTTGGACGAAAACTCAACAGTTACAAAAGGATTTCAAATTTCTAAACATATTTCAACTCAAGACCTTTTATGCATTCAATATGCACCATTCAAAGCCACATCATCACTTTTCAAACCTTTTCTTACTTCATTTGCTATTTTTCATGCATTTCATGATTTATTTTGAGCTAAGATGACCCTGAATTGAAAAGCACTGCAAATGAACTCTGAAATGGTTGAAAGTTGGCATGGTATCATCATTTCACCCACATAGCATGTGCTAAAAAGTTGAGAGGGTTACGGCAAAAACTGGATGCAGTTCGTGTACAAAATGAACAATCTCTTTCGAAATGTTATGGTTTTGGACGAAAACTCATCAGTTACAAAATCATTTCAAAATTTTAAACATATTTCAACTAAAGACTTTTTATGCATTCAATATGCACCATTCAAAGCCACATCATCACTTTTCAAACCTTTTCTGACTTCATTTGCTATTTTTCATGCATTTCATCATTTATTTTGAGCTAAGATGACCCTGAATTGAAAAGCACTGCAAATGAACTCTGAAATGGTTGAAAGTTGGCATGGTATCATCATTTCACCCACATAGCATGTGCTAAAAAGTTGAGAGGGTTACGGCAAAAACTGGATGCAGTTCGTGTACAAAATGAACAATCTCTTTCGAAGAGTCACAGTTTTGGACGAAAACTCAACAGTTACAAAAGGATTTCAAATTTCTAAACATATTTCAACTCAAGACCTTTTATGCATTCAATATGCACCATTCAAAGCCACATCATCAATTTTCAAACCTTTTCTGACTTCATTTGCTATTTTTCATGCATTTCATGATTTATTTTGAGCTAAGATGACCCCGAATTGAAAAGCACTGCAAATGAACTCTGAAATGGTTGAAAGTTGGCATGGTATCATCATTTCACCCACATAGCATGTGCTAAAAAGTTGAGAGGGTTACAGCAAAAACTGGATGCACTTCATGTACAAAATGAACAATCTCTTTCGAAATGTTAGGGTTTTGGACGAAAACTCATCAGTTACAAAAGGATTTCAAATTTTTAAACATATTTCAACACAAGACTTTTTATGCATTCAATATGCACAACTCAAAGCCACATCATCACTTTTCAAACCTTTTCTGACTTCATTTGCTATTTTTCATGCATTTCATGATTTATTTTGAGCTAAGATGACCCTGAATTGAAAAGCACTGCAAATGAACTCTGAAATGGTTGAAAGTTGGCATGGTATCATCATTTCACCCACATAGCATGTGCTAAAAAGTTGAGAGGGTTACGGCAAAAACTGGATGCACTTCGTGTACAAAATGAACAATCTCTTTCGAAGTGTCAGGGTTTTGGACGAAAACTCATCAGTTACAAAAGGATTTCAAATTTTTAAACATATTTCAACTCAAGACTTTTTATGCATTAAATATGCACCATTCAAAGCCACATCATCACTTTTCAAACCTTTTCTGACTTCATTTGCTATTTTTCATGCATTTCATCATTTATTTTGAGCTAAGATGACCCTGAATTGAAAAGCACTGCAAATGAACTCTGAAATGGTTGAAAGTTGGCATGGTATCATCATTTCACCCACATAGCATGTGCTAAAAAGTTGAGAGGGTTACGGCAAAAACTGGATGCAGTTCGTGTACAAAATGAACAATCTCTTTCGAAGAGTCACAGTTTTGGACGAAAACTCAACAGTTACAAAAGGATTTCAAATTTCTAAACATATTTCAACTCAAGACCTTTTATGCATTCAATATGCACCATTCAAAGCCACATCATCACTTTTCAAACCTTTTCTTACTTCATTTGCTATTTTTCATGCATTTCATGATTTATTTTGAGCTAAGATGACCCTGAATTGAAAAGCACTGCAAATGAACTCTGAAATGGTTGAAAGTTGGCATGGTATCATCATTTCACCCACATAGCATGTGCTAAAAAGTTGAGAGGGTTACGGCAAAAACTGGATGCAGTTCGTGTACAAAATGAACAATCTCTTTCGAAATGTTATGGTTTTGGACGAAAACTCATCAGTTACAAAATCATTTCAAAATTTTAAACATATTTCAACTAAAGACTTTTTATGCATTCAATATGCACCATTCAAAGCCACATCATCACTTTTCAAACCTTTTCTGACTTCATTTGCTATTTTTCATGCATTTCATCATTTATTTTGAGCTAAGATGACCCTGAATTGAAAAGCACTGCAAATGAACTCTGAAATGGTTGAAAGTTGGCATGGTATCATCATTTCACCCACATAGCATGTGCTAAAAAGTTGAGAGGGTTACGGCAAAAACTGGATGCAGTTCGTGTACAAAATGAACAATCTCTTTCGAAGAGTCACAGTTTTGGACGAAAACTCAACAGTTACAAAAGGATTTCAAATTTCTAAACATATTTCAACTCAAGACCTTTTATGCATTCAATATGCACCATTCAAAGCCACATCATCAATTTTCAAACCTTTTCTGACTTCATTTGCTATTTTTCATGCATTTCATGATTTATTTTGAGCTAAGATGACCCCGAATTGAAAAGCACTGCAAATGAACTCTGAAATGGTTGAAAGTTGGCATGGTATCATCATTTCACCCACATAGCATGTGCTAAAAAGTTGAGAGGGTTACAGCAAAAACTGGATGCACTTCATGTACAAAATGAACAATCTCTTTCGAAATGTTAGGGTTTTGGACGAAAACTCATCAGTTACAAAAGGATTTCAAATTTTTAAACATATTTCAACTCAAGACTTTTTATGCATTCAATATGCACAACTCAAAGCCACATCATCACTTTTCAAACCTTTTCTGACTTCATTTGCTATTTTTCATGCATTTCATGATTTATTTTGAGCTAAGATGACCCTGAATTGAAAAGCACTGCAAATGAACTCTGAAATGGTTGAAAGTTGGCATGGTATCATCATTTCACCCACATAGCATGTGCTAAAAAGTTGAGAGGGTTACGGCAAAAACTGGATGCACTTCGTGTACAAAATGAACAATCTCTTTCGAAGTGTCAGGGTTTTGGACGAAAACTCATCAGTTACAAAAGGATTTCAAATTTTTAAACATATTTCAACTCAAGACTTTTTATGCATTAAATATGCACCATTCAAAGCCACATCATCACTTTTCAAACCTTTTCTGACTTCATTTGCTATTTTTCATGCATTTCATCATTTATTTTGAGCTAAGATGACCCTGAATTGAAAAGCACTGCAAATGAACTCTGAAATGGTTGAAAGTTGGCATGGTATCATAATTTCACCCACATAGCATGTGCTAAAAAGTTGAGAGGGTTACGGCAAAAACTGGATGCAGTTCGTGTACAAAATGAACAATCTCTTTCGAAGAGTCACAGTTTTGGACGAAAACTCAACAGTTACAAAAGGATTTCAAATTTTTAAACATATTTCAACTCAAGACCTTTTATGCATTCAATATGCACCATTCAAAGCCACATCATCACTTTTCAAACCTTTTCTTACTTCATTTGCTATTTTTCATGCATTTCATGATTTATTTTGAGCTAAGATGACCCTGAATTGAAAAGCACTGCAAATGAACTCTGAAATGGTTGAAAGTTGGCATGGTATCATCATTTCACCCACATAGCATGTGCTAAAAAGTTGAGAGGGTTACGGCAAAAACTGGATGCAGTTCGTGTACAAAATGAACAATCTCTTTCGAAATGTTATGGTTTTGGACGAAAACTCATCAGTTACAAAATCATTTCAAAATTTTAAACATATTTCAACTAAAGACTTTTTATGCATTCAATATGCACCATTCAAAGCCACATCATCACTTTTCAAACCTTTTCTGACTTCATTTGCTATTTTTCATGCATTTCATCATTTATTTTGACTTAAGATGACCCTGAATTGAAAAGCACTGCAAATGAACTCTGAAATGGTTGAAAGTTGGCATGGTATCATCATTTCACCCACATAGCATGTGCTAAAAAGTTGAGAGGGTTACGGCAAAAACTGGATGCAGTTCGTGTACAAAATGAACAATCTCTTTCGAAGAGTCACAGTTTTGGACGAAAACTCAACAGTTACAAAAGGATTTCAAATTTCTAAACATATTTCAACTCAAGACCTTTTATGCATTCAATATGCACCATTCAAAGCCACATCATCAATTTTCAAACCTTTTCTGACTTCATTTGCTATTTTTCATGCATTTCATGATTTATTTTGAGCTAAGATGACCCCGAATTGAAAAGCACTGCAAATGAACTCTGAAATGGTTGAAAGTTGGCATGGTATCATCATTTCACCCACATAGCATGTGCTAAAAAGTTTAGAGGGTTACGGCAAAAACTGGATGCACTTTGTGTACAAAATGAACAATCTCTTTCGAAGTGTCAGGGTTTTGGACGAAAACTCATCAGTTACAAAAGGATTTCAAATTTTTAAACATATTTCAAGTCAATACTTTTTATGCATTCAATATGCACCATTCAAAGCCACATCATCACTTTTCAAACCTTTTCTGACTTCATTTGCTATTTTTCATGCATTTCATGATTTATTTTGAGCTAAGATGACCCTGAATTGAAAAGCACTGCAAATAAACTCTGAAATGGTTGAAAGTTGGCATGGTATCATCATTTCACCCACATAGCATGTGCTAAAAAGTTGAGAGGGTTACGGGAAAAACTGGATGCACTTCGTGTACAAAATGAACAATCTCTTTCGAAATGTTAGGGTTTTGGACGAAAACTCATCAGTTACAAAATCATTTCAAATTTTTAAACATATTTCAACTCAAGACTTTTTATGCATTCAATATGCACGATTCAAAGCCACATCATCACTTTTCAAACCTTTTCTGACTTCGTTTGCTATTTTTCATGCATTTCATGATTTATTTTGAGCTAAGATGACCCTGAATTGAAAAGCACTGCAAATGAACTCTGAAATGGTTGAAAGTTGGCATGGTATCATCATTTCACCCACATAGCATGTGCTAAAAAGTTGAGAGGGTTACGGCAAAAACTGGATGCACTTCGTGTACAAAATGAACAATCTCTTTAGAAGTGTCACGGTTTTGGACGAAAACTCAACAGTTACCAAAGGATTTCAAATTTCTAAACATATTTCAACTCAAGACCTTTTATGCATTCAATATGCACCATTCAAAGCCACATCATCACTTTTCAAACCTTTTCTGACTTCATTTGCTATTTTACATGCATTTCATCATTTATTTTGAGCTAAGATGACCCTGAATTGAAAAGCACTGCAAATGAACTCTGAAATGGTTGAAAGTTGGCATGGTATCATCATTTCACCCACATAGCATGTGCTAAAAAGTTGAGAGGGTTACGGCAAAAACTGGATGTAGTTCGTGTACAAAATGAACAATCTCTTTCGAAGAGTCACGGTTTTGGACGAAAACTCAACAGTTACAAAAGGATTTCAAATTTCTAAACATATTTCAACTCAAGACCTTTTATGCATTCAATATGCACCATTCAAAGCCACATCATCACTTTTCAAACCTTTTCTGACTTCATTTGCTATTTTTCATGCATTTCATGATTTATTTTGAGCTAAGATGACCCTGAATTGAAAAGCACTGCAAATGAACTCTGAAATGGTTGAAACTTGGCATGGTATCATCATTTCACCCACATAGCATGTGCTAAAAAGTTGAGAGGGTTACAGCAAAAACTGGATGCACTTCGTGTACAAAATGAACAATCTCTTTCGAAATGTTAGGGTTTTGGACGAAAACTCATCAGTTACAAAAGGATTTCAAATTTTTAAACATATTTCAACTCAAGACTTTTTATGCATTCAATATGCACCACTCAAAGCCACATCATCACTTTTCAAACCTTTTCTGACTTCATTTGCTATTTTTCATGCATTTCATGATTTATTTTGAGCTAAGATGACCCTGAATTGAAAAGCACTGCAAATGAACTCTGAAATGGTTGAAAGTTGGCATGGTATCATCATTTCACCCACATAGCATGTACAAAAAAGTTGAGAGGGTTACGGCAAAAATTGGATGCACTTCGTGTACAAAATGAACAATCTCTTTCGAAATGTTATGGTTTTGGACGAAAACTCATCAGTTACAAAATCATTTCAAAATTTTAAACATATTTCAACTAAAGACTTTTTATCCATTCAATATGCACCATTAAAAGTCACATCATCACTTTTCAAACCTTTTCTGACTTCGTTTGCTATTTTTCATGCATTTCATGATTTATTTTGAGCTAAGATGACCCTGAATTGAAAAGCACTGCAAATGAACTCTGAAATGGTTGAAAGTTGGCATGGTATCATCATTTCACCCACATAGCATGTGCTAAAAAGTTGAGAGGGTTACGGCAAAAACTGGATGCAGTTCGTGTACAAAATGAACAATCTCTTTCGAAATGTTATGGTTTTGGACGAAAACTCATCAGTTACAAAATCATTTCAAAATTTTAAACATATTTCAACTAAAGACTTTTTATGCATTCAATATGCACCATTCAAAGCCACATCATCACTTTTCAAACCTTTTCTGACTTCATTTGCTATTTTTCATGCATTTCATCATTTATTTTGAGCTAAGATGACCCTGAATTGAAAAGCACTGCAAATGAACTCTGAAATGGTTGAAAGTTGGCATGGTATCATCATTTCACCCACATAGCATGTGCTAAAAAGTTGAGAGGGTTACGGCAAAAACTGGATGCAGTTCGTGTACAAAATGAACAATCTCTTTCGAAGAGTCACAGTTTTGGACGAAAACTCAACAGTTACAAAAGGATTTCAAATTTCTAAACATATTTCAACTCAAGACCTTTTATGCATTCAATATGCACCATTCAAAGCCACATCATCAATTTTCAAACCTTTTCTGACTTCATTTGCTATTTTTCATGCATTTCATGATTTATTTTGAGCTAAGATGACCCTGAATTGAAAAGCACTGCAAATGAACTCTGAAATGGTTGAAAGTTGGCATGGTATCATCATTTCACCCACATAGCATGTGCTAAAAAGTTGAGAGGGTTACGGCAAAAACTGGATGCACTTCGTGTACAAAATGAACAATCTCTTTAGAAGTGTCACGGTTTTGGACGAAAACTCAACAGTTACCAAAGGATTTCAAATTTCTAAACATATTTCAACTCAAGACCTTTTATGCATTCAATATGCACCATTCAAAGCCACATCATCACTTTTCAAACCTTTTCTGACTTCATTTGCTATTTTACATGCATTTCATCATTTATTTTGAGCTAAGATGACCCTGAATTGAAAAGCACTGCAAATGAACTCTGAAATGGTTGAAAGTTGGCATGGTATCATCATTTCACCCACATAGCATGTGCTAAAAAGTTGAGAGGGTTACGGCAAAAACTGGATGTAGTTCGTGTACAAATTGAACAATCTCTTTCGAAGAGTCACGGTTTTGGACGAAAACTCAACAGTTACAAAAGGATTTCAAATTTCTAAACATATTTCAACTCAAGACCTTTTATGCATTCAATATGCACCATTCAAAGCCACATCATCACTTTTCAAACCTTTTCTGACTTCATTTGCTATTTTTCATGCATTTCATGATTTATTTTGAGCTAAGATGACCCTGAATTGAAAAGCACTGCAAATGAACTCTGAAATGGTTGAAACTTGGCATGGTATCATCATTTCACCCACATAGCATGTGCTAAAAAGTTGAGAGGGTTACAGCAAAAACTGGATGCACTTCGTGTACAAAATGAACAATCTCTTTCGAAATGTTAGGGTTTTGGACGAAAACTCATCAGTTACAAAAGGATTTCAAATTTTTAAACATATTTCAACTCAAGACTTTTTATGCATTCAATATGCACCACTCAAAGCCACATCATCACTTTTCAAACCTTTTCTGACTTCATTTGCTATTTTTCATGCATTTCATGATTTATTTTGAGCTAAGATGACCCTGAATTGAAAAGCACTGCAAATGAACTCTGAAATGGTTGAAAGTTGGCATGGTATCATCATTTCACCCACATAGCATGTACAAAAAAGTTGAGAGGGTTACGGCAAAAATTGGATGCACTTCGTGTACAAAATGAACAATCTCTTTCGAAATGTTATGGTTTTGGACGAAAACTCATCAGTTACAAAATCATTTCAAAATTTTAAACATATTTCAACTAAAGACTTTTTATCCATTCAATATGCACCATTAAAAGTCACATCATCACTTTTCAAACCTTTTCTGACTTCGTTTGCTATTTTTCATGCATTTCATGATTTATTTTGAGCTAAGATGACCCTGAATTGAAAAGCACTGCAAATGAACTCTGAAATGGTTGAAAGTTGGCATGGTATCATCATTTCACCCACATAGCATGTGCTAAAAAGTTGAGAGGGTTACGGCAAAAACTGGATGCAGTTCGTGTACAAAATGAACAATCTCTTTCGAAATGTTATGGTTTTGGACGAAAACTCATCAGTTACAAAATCATTTCAAAATTTTAAACATATTTCAACTAAAGACTTTTTATGCATTCAATATGCACCATTCAAAGCCACATCATCACTTTTCAAACCTTTTCTGACTTCATTTGCTATTTTTCATGCATTTCATCATTTATTTTGAGCTAAGATGACCCTGAATTGAAAAGCACTGCAAATGAACTCTGAAATGGTTGAAAGTTGGCATGGTATCATCATTTCACCCACATAGCATGTGCTAAAAAGTTGAGAGGGTTACGGCAAAAACTGGATGCAGTTCGTGTACAAAATGAACAATCTCTTTCGAAGAGTCACAGTTTTGGACGAAAACTCAACATTTACAAAAGGATTTCAAATTTCTAAACATATTTCAACTCAAGACCTTTTATGCATTCAATATGCACCATTCAAAGCCACATCATCAATTTTCAAACCTTTTCTGACTTCATTTGCTATTTTTCATGCATTTCATGATTTATTTTGAGCTAAGATGACCCTGAATTGAAAAGCACTGCAAATGAACTCTGAAATGGTTGAAAGTTGGCATGGTATCATCATTTCACCCACATAGCATGTGCTAAAAAGTTTAGAGGGTTACGGCAAAAACTGGATACACTTTGTGTACAAAATGAACAATCTCTTTCGAAGTGTCAGGGTTTTGGACGAAAACTCATCAGTTACAAAAGGATTTCAAATTTTTAAACATATTTCAACTCAATACTTTTTATGCATTCAATATGCACCATTCAAAGCCACATCATCACTTTTCAAACCTTTTCTAACTTCATTTGCTATTTTTCATGCATTTCATGATTTATTTTGAGCTAAGATGACCCTGAATTGAAAAGCACTGCAAATGAACTCTGAAATGGTTGAAAGTTGGCATGGTATCATCATTTCACCCACATAGCATGTGCTAAAAAGTTGAGAGGGTTACGGCAAAAACTGGATGTAGTTCGTGTACAAAATGAACAATCTCTTTCGAAGAGTCACGGTTTTGGACGAAAACTCAACAGTTACAAAAGGATTTCAAATTTCTAAACATATTTCAACTCAAGACCTTTTATGCATTCAATATGCACCATTCAAAGCCACATCATCACTTTTCAAACCTTTTCTGACTTCATTTGCTATTTTTCATGCATTTCATGATTTATTTTGAGCTAAGATGACCCTGAATTGAAAAGCACTGCAAATGAACTCTGAAATGGTTGAAAGTTGGCATGGTATCATCATTTCACCCACATAGCATGTGCTAAAAAGTTGAGAGGGTTACAGCAAAAACTGGATGCACTTCGTGTACAAAATGAACAATCTCTTTCGAAATGTTAGGGTTTTGGACGAAAACTCATCAGTTACAAAAGGATTTCAAATTTTTAAACATATTTCAACTCAAGACTTTTTATGCATTCAATATGCACCACTCAAAGCCACATCATCACTTTTCAAACCTTTTCTGACTTCATTTGCTATTTTTCATGCATTTCATGATTTATTTTGAGCTAAGATGACCCTGAATTGAAAAGCACTGCAAATGAACTCTGAAATGGTTGAAAGTTGGCATGGTATCATCATTTCACCCACATAGCATGTACAAAAAAGTTGAGAGGGTTACGGCAAAAACTGGATGCACTTCGTGTACAAAATGAACAATCTCTTTCGAAATGTTATGGTTTTGGACGAAAACTCATCAGTTACAAAATCATTTCAAAATTTTAAACATATTTCAACTAAAGACTTTTTATCCATTCAATATGCACCATTAAAAGTCACATCATCACTTTTCAAACCTTTTCTGACTTCGTTTGCTATTTTTCATGCATTTCATGATTTATTTTGAGCTAAGATGACCCTGAATTGAAAAGCACTGCAAATGAACTCTGAAATGGTTGAAAGTTGGCATGGTATCATCATTTCACCCACATAGCATGTGCTAAAAAGTTGAGAGGGTTACGGCAAAAACTGGATGCAGTTCGTGTACAAAATGAACAATCTCTTTCGAAATGTTATGGTTTTGGACGAAAACTCATCAGTTACAAAATCATTTCAAAATTTTAAACATATTTCAACTAAAGACTTTTTATGCATTCAATATGCACCATTCAAAGCCACATCATCACTTTTCAAACCTTTTCTGACTTCATTTGCTATTTTTCATGCATTTCATCATTTATTTTGAGCTAAGATGACCCTGAATTGAAAAGCACTGCAAATGAACTCTGAAATGGTTGAAAGTTGGCATGGTATCATCATTTCACCCACATAGCATGTGCTAAAAAGTTGAGAGGGTTACGGCAAAAACTGGATGCAGTTCGTGTACAAAATGAACAATCTCTTTCGAAGAGTCACAGTTTTGGACGAAAACTCAACAGTTACAAAAGGATTTCAAATTTCTAAACATATTTCAACTCAAGACCTTTTATGCATTCAATATGCACCATTCAAAGCCACATCATCAATTTTCAAACCTTTTCTGACTTCATTTGCTATTTTTCATGCATTTCATGATTTATTTTGAGCTAAGATGACCCTGAATTGAAAAGCACTGCAAATGAACTCTGAAATGGTTGAAAGTTGGCATGGTATCATCATTTCACCCACATAGCATGTGCTAAAAAGTTTAGAGGGTTACGGCAAAAACTGGATGCACTTTGTGTACAAAATGAACAATCTCTTTCGAAGTGTCAGGGTTTTGGACGAAAACTCATCAGTTACAAAAGGATTTCAAATTTTTAAACATATTTCAACTCAATACTTTTTATGCATTCAATATGCACCATTCAAAGCCACATCATCACTTTTCAAACCTTTTCTAACTTCATTTGCTATTTTTCATGCATTTCATGATTTATTTTGAGCTAAGATGACCCTGAATTGAAAAGCACTGCAAATGAACTCTGAAATGGTTTAAAGTTGGCATGGTATCATCATTTCACCCACATAGCATGTGCTAAAAAGTTGAGAGGGTTACGGCAAAAACTGGTTGCACTTCGTGTACAAAATGAACAATCTCTTTCGAAGTGTCAGGGTTTTGGATGAAAACTCATCAGTTACAAAAGGATTTCAAATTTTTAAACATATTTCAACTCAAGAATTTTTATGCATTCAATATGCACCATTCAAAGCCACATCATAACTTTTCAAACCTTTTCTGACTTCGTTTGCTATTTT